>OY101433.1:18090204-19477518 GCA_956483605.1 Tuberolachnus salignus
CTCTACTAAATTCGGTTTAAAATATTATTTATAAGACGAAAAATAAATCGTAATAACAACTGCTGCTGTTGCTCCTGCTGCGGCGGCGGCAGGCGGATCGGACCGTGTGAATTCAATCGTTCGCCAACAGGTCGTCGTGCATATATAAATGCATACCAGCCGGTGGTCTTTTTATATTATTTTATGTTTTTTCGACTCTGCCGATATTCAATGCGATTACTATTATAATATTCGGAATACTACGCGCACTCGGTTCTCATTGATCGCCCGTCAGTGTCAATATGATACGCGCACGACGCGTAGGTGTATTTGCAAGCGTAATTTCAATTGTAAACACGATTATACAAAATATTAAAGATATTGACATTAATATTGTGTGTACCTACTATATAAAAAAAAAAAAAAAATGATATATCCTTTTCTTTGCGCGTTTTTTTTTTTTCTTTCTTAAACGTCAGGAAATATCTGTCTCCTGGTCTCCCTCTCCCCGGTATAGAGGGGTTTACTATACGTATATGTATACATAATCTTTAAAACGGATTATTATTTGTTCGTATATATTGTGCGCGACGCGCAGAAGAAAAATAAATGCAATTTCAACGTCCCGGGTGGTGAGGAGGGGTCCCTATATATATATATATATAAATTACCTATAATTTTCCATTGCCTTTACCCGAATTACGTGAATACCTGTTGTTGGACGTATATACACATTCATCATTGAATAGTGAAAATGAATAAGAAATGAAAACGGTTATTTACGAGACAAACTATAAATTAACTCACGGGATACCTAATTTGCATTTTACCCGTGTGATTATTTATTTCTTACTCTCTACCTATAAATCGGTATAAAGTGTCTATTTCGCTACAATGAATCTAGGGGAAAAAAAATGCCACGGAATTCGTCCATTCTAAGTGTAAGACAGTGAAATTCAATTGATTTCAAGATGTAGTTTATCTACAAAATACAATGTTTTTTTGTTCAATTTAAGACACCTGTTGACATTTTACCCAGAGAAATTCCATTAGGAAATTGAATTAAATTTGTTTTTTATTACCGTTATTTTTATTCGTGGATTTTTTTTCCGATTACCCACTATAATTTACTACTAAAATATAACATAACCTATAACTGTATTATAATTTATTGTGTACTCATTTGAAAGATTTTCAAAAACTGTCCATCTTGTCATTATTTTCAACAAAAAATATGAAATCATACACCGAACGTTTTATTCGTCTCGTTCCCAGAATCCAGAACAATAATAGGTATATGAATCAACTGTATTATTTTATAATATTTTTTAATTTTAACTCGATAAATGATAATATATCGTTGGGAAATTATTTACAATATGAATAAAGTTCAAACCTTGTCATGCGTTTTCGTGGTTTTTTTTTTTTACAATTTTTTTTTTTTAATTTCAATCTTATTATTTTTATATAATTGTTTAAAATATATTTATCTATTTATGAATTAAATTATTGAAATTATTATTAATTTTACGCACGTATCTAAAGTTTGTAATTGACTTTTTAAATAATATAAAATAAAATGTTCAAGAATCTAGAAATCGTGCATTTTATTAAAAGTTTCAATTTTCAATTAATTTTTATATATATATATATATTATTAAATATAAAAACTGCAATAGTAGACTTTTAAAATATGTTTACACATAATATAATCAAAGCGAATTTCGAGAGTTAAAATTTGAAATTGTAAAAAATAAATAAAAAGGTGTAAGAGTACGTCGGCAAGGCTGTTTGGAATAACAAATTATATAGTGGCGCATACTACTTTTAATTTTAATGAAGATATTAGGTCCATCACGTTAAAATTATTTCGGTCTTGCACGACTATAATATGTGCGAAATGCCGGTATAATTTCCTAATTGGAACGTCTATACCCCACATTTTCAGCACAAACTTTTACTAGCGGCAAAGATCGTGTAACCATATGCGTATTATATTATATCATTATAATATTTCGTTTTGTTCGTTCTCGAATTACGACCAGATGGCCACAATACAGGCAACTTGATTCTTATCACAGTCGTTATCAATAGGCAATGTTAGTTTATGATATAATTGGGAAAATTAACGACGTTGCGAAGACGTTGGTCGACCGAGTTGAGCTTACAATAAATTCGTTCGACAGTCAAAAAACATACCTACACGAAAACCAACAGAAAAGCCTATAGTTTTATAATTCAGCCACCGCGTATGTATCGCGAAACAAATTTCAAGCTTACTCGACGTGTGTCGGTCAATTCGCAACTTCGAAACGATGACGTCTCGGACGGTTTTTGGCCGGTGTCGGACGAGCGAGAAGCCCCGCCGGAGTCTTCGGGGCTGCCCGTCGCTCCGTTTCGTTTAATAAACGTCTTCCGGCGCGCATATTAATATAATATTTGTACGTAAACGTTTTGTTAATCGCGGATTAACCGTTTAGTTTACTACGAAATATTTTAATGGCTTTTCGCATTCGACGTCGCATACGTCGGCGGTACAGTGGATATCGTACAGTATAATAAACACGCGTGAAAAAAAAAATAAACCGTTACGAATCAACAGGTTAATCAACATGTTACACTGCGACCGGCGACGACAGTCATAATAGTAACCGTCCTGCTACAGTTCCGACGGGGATCTTATAATAATAATAATAATATATTATACGGTCGTGTATATTTGTATTAAGTCTTGGATATTATAATGACGTCCGCAGAGTAAAAAATATGCAATCCGCTGCGGTACTATCGAAAACAACGAAACGGCCAAGCAAACTGCCGCGAATCGAAAAAACCGCGAGTTCGTCCATAATCATATTATGACCGGAGATAACGGCAGGGACGTAATATACTTGGGGTTGTAGTATAAAGACTACATAGTATTGTTTATCCAACACACACGATGGTGATAATAGCTATTTTAGTACGAGTATAAAATTATGTTTTTATTTAAAACAGCCGGAATGCGGATTATTATAATACAAATTTATTTAAACGAAACTGTCGGCATTTTTTTTTTTTAGGCTAATAGGAAAATAAGATTCAAATAAAGTACCGCGCACTGGGCGGTTAATCCGTATCGCTTTTTAAAATACGGTGTGAAAGTCTCGGAGTATTTTAACTGATAGAAAAAGAGAAAATCAACACACCTCGAAAATGTACACTCTGAATCTAAAATTTTGGACACGTGCGGGCTGGGGCGTAAAGGTTTCGTTATAAACGTTTTCGATTTTTGTCAGCGTAGCGTTTTTTTTTTTTTTTTTAATGCGTTTTAGTATCTCGTTTGGAAACGAAGTCAATTTACTAACTTTTTTTATATTTAGTGGATAGTTTTATTATTTTAATTTTATATCGGTTAAAATTATTTATAACGCCATAATACATAATTATATATAATTAAATAAAACATGAGTCATCTTCGGGAATTTTGTTTTGTTGACGAATGAGTTTTATATTTTTAACACGTACAATAATTTTAAAAATATCAATAAAAACCTCATTTAGTGAAATTTGGAAATTGATTTTGTTGCTGTGTCCGACGACGATATTATGTAAATTATTTAGTCAATTTATTCAGCACACAGCGCTATATTTCCCCCATGATCTCATTTTCCTTATTTATATATAATTATAAAATACGTACAAAACAATTTTGTAAATAATAATAGTTGTTAAAAAATTAGCCTTATTACCATAACAAAATCATTTCACCGGTCACTGATTCAGCAACATATATTATTTGTAATAGACGGCCGTCACTGAGTTTAATATATTTATATATATAGTTCCGATTTGAGCACTGGGGCTTATTCTTGAAATGTGATAAATTCGTGTCGAATTCGATTAAAAAATGATTCACCAGGGTGCAATATTTCTGTACTCATAAACAGTGATAAAATGTTAGCGATTAAATATCATTCGATTGTTTGTCTAGATGCATAAAAACCAGTGAACGACCAATAACAATATAATTTTTGATCAGTTTTTTATGTTATAATTGTACTTTTTGTATTTTACATTTACGGTTATGTAAATGGCATTTAACGAAATAGCGGCATTATTTGTATTTGAACCATCCGAAACAATGATCGTGTCATAGGCTTCGAACAAAACGATAAGATGTTGTGGACGTTATTCTTAATTTCAGATTCTCTGTTAAAAAAAAAAAAAAAAAAAAAAAAAAAAAAAAAAAGTAGACTAACAAAAAATGCAGCTCGTTTTACAATTGACTTATTAGTACCGGATATAAAGGTTTAACAACGGTCATCGTCAATACGACTAAATACAAAGGTAATTGCGAATTGGTTGATCAGCCCTGTTTAGGCGTATCAAATTGAATGGCTAATATTCGATTATATTAATAGTTAATTCGACGATTTTTCTACGTTTGTTTCATAGGTCTTAATAAGCAGTACATTCCGGTAGGTCATCACAACTTTGGCCATTTTTAGTATTAAAATTGTTTAGTGTTTTTTTTTTTTTTTAAACTGTTTCCTATGCCTATACTGCATCGATTGTCGTGTAATAGTGTTATTAGTTTTATGTTTAATATTATTATCGCGTGTCTCCTTCAAGGATTTACAAATAAATTTCGGTAAATTCGCGAATTCGATAAATTTGTCGTGTTCGATAAAAGAAAAAAAAAAATGTAGACTAACAAAAAATGCAGCTCGTTTTACAATTGACTTATTAGTACCGGATATAAAGGTTTAACAACGGTCATCGTCAATACGCCTGAATACAAAGGTAATTGCGAATTGGTTGATCAGCTCTGTTTAGGCGTATCAAATCGAATGGCTAATATTCGATTTTATTAATAGTATCACAACTTTAGCCATTTTTGTATTAAAATTCCTTCTCTACACCACAATAATCAGACCACTGATAACTTATGCCTGTCCTGTATGGTCCGCTGCTTCTATAAATAAAATAAAAATCTTACAAAATAAATTCTTAAGGATATGTCTCAAAGCACCGTGGTTCATGAGAAATCGCCAGATCCATAAAGACACGAAAATACCCCTGATAAATACATGGATTAAAACCCAATTTAAAAATTTCCACGCCAAACTAAAAAACTTGGACAGTGCTCGTCATTACAATATAGGAAAATAAACACTCAATAGACGTCTGCGGCCTCGACTTCCCCAGGACATTCTTTTAACAGACACAGAAGACTCATCATCAGAAAATGAAGATCATTATTAATATACTAGACCTCATCGTTATTATTATATTCATATATGTAACACATTATTATATCACTCTCACTATTAATAATTATGTCATTAATAAATTTATAATTATTTAAATTTGTAACAAATAAAATTGTAAAAATTAAAAAGTTGTAATAGCACTAGGTGTGCTGAAACATTTTATAATTATAATAAATAAATAAAAAAAAAAAAATAGTATTAAAATTGTTTAGTGTTTTTTTTAAAATTTTTTTTAAATTGTTTCCTATGCCTATACTGCATCGATTTTCGTGTAGTAGTGTTATTAGTTTTACGTTTAGTAATATTTATCGCGTGTCCCGTTCACGGATTTATGAATAGATTTCGGTAAATTCGCGAATTCGATAAATTTGTCGTGTCCGATAAACGAAAAACAAAACGAAAAACGATACGTCGAACCACTGCTAGAATTGCCCCCCAATCCCCGCTGTCTAGGTCGTAACGGGCGTACGCGTATAATATACTTACGCGAGTATTGGTCGTCGCGCGGCGAAAACATGAAACGGCGGACCGCACGCACGCGCGTCATTATATTATGTTTGACGGCGTTTACGTGTACACGTGTTATATCGGTCGCGGCACAAATCGTCGGGCGGGAAAAGAGCCCGACGCGAGTTCTCGGGCAAGTGATAGGGCGGCGTGTTTTGCATGATACGGCGTCGGCATTGTCCGCGGTCAATGGGTCGGACACCGCGTTTTTTTCGGTCCATTGTGCCGCGCGCGGCTCTCGGGCCGGGCCACCCGCACATCGGCCCCATTAATAACGCGGCCGCCAGCCGCCGACGGGATATATTATTATTATTATTATTGTTATTATTCGAGTACGATAATGTCGTCGATTTTTATTTTTATTCTTCGGGGGACTTTTTTTTTCTGATTCTTTTTTTTTTTTTTTTTTTTTTTACCTTGTTCTCCATTGTATATTAGTCGACCAGTGGAATATGGCGTAACGCGGATATTACGATAATATCATAACGTGTTATACATCGGTGTAAACGGTGTACCCGCCGCGGTCGTACGGTTTCAACGAGTCGGGTTCGAATAATTAGGCTTAACAACAAGAAGACTACCCCGCGTCCGCTGTCTCGGTCTTATATGCGTTGTATGTTGATTTTTAAGCGAAACAAACTTAAAAAAAAAAAAATTGTTTGGCACGGTCTTGTCCGATATTGTTTTTATTTTTATGTTTTTGTTTCAGATCGATTATCTGCTGAGAACAAATTTCGGCGCGGTCCGGACCTCTTGAAGACACCCCCGACCCACCTTCTTCAGATACGGCCTGTAAATGTTGCGATTATAGCAACGACGTTTCACCGTTAATTTGTGCACCTACGGGTATAAGCATTGAATTGGATTATTAGAAATATAATATTTATGCAATTTCACGAGCACGTCCGAGCCCTAATAATATAATACGAAAAAAAAAAAAAAAAAATGTATTTACAAAAGGAGATATGTTTAATAATACTGCGACGAGCTCGCCGGGCCGCGTGGTATTGTACCAACAGTCCGGTCGGATACACTTGAAAAACGTCGGTTATTAGCCCGCGGATACCGATATATCTTGTAATATTGTGATCGGAGGAAAAGAAAACGGGGCCGGTTACTGTGCGACGAGCGTCAGTATAAAATACAATATAATTGAAAAGTGATTGTTGGAAAATAATAATAATAATAAAACCGTACGCCGCGGACAGTGTACAGTAACTATACGCTGTTTGTTATTATACGCTTACAATATAACGAAAAAAAAAAAAAACAGTTTATTATCGCAAAACGTTTGTATATTTTCGTACGAATGGGCCGACGTCCGCGATGATGCAGTCGGTGATCGGTCGGTTAAGCCGCGGCCACACACGTTCCGGTCGGTATTTTACAGGCCTGTCCGGGTCGCCGGAATTAGAAAATATTACGATAATAGCCGACGAACGGTCGGCGCAGGACCGTATTCCTCCAAAAACGAGATGCCGTTTTTCTCCGCATTCGATTTGTCTTCAAATGTATTGCGACGCTCGAATTTGGTGGCAGTGGCGGCAGCAGAGAGGACGGAGCTTCTCTACTATTTTTTATTGTTTTTTTTTTTTGTTTTAACGTCCCCTTACTATAATTATTTTTACTGAGACTCCCCGACGTGACGTCTCTTTTTACAAACAATATCTTGTATATAATATTTTCTAATCATACATTTTTGTTATTTGTATTGCACTTTTGCCTTATACGATTATAGCGTTTAGAACCGTGTTGTACATATTGGCAAGAATATGAAATTTATAAGTATACAAATTATTAGGGGGGGGGTGGGGGATGACAATAAGTTTGTCTTAAAAATCTTATTTTTAGTGAAAAATAGTTACGGCCGAATGTTTGTACAACAAAAAAAAAAAAAAATTGAATCATATATATTATGATATTTACCCGTATTATTTGTACATTTTAATTTTTTAATTTTTTTTTTATCCCCAAAGTCGTTCACATTCGAGAATATTATTGACGGTGACAGTGGCCGAAAGATAAAAATACGCACTGTTACAACCTCAGATTAGTATATTATATCGTATGCAGAGCTGCCGGTAATTCCGGCGTATTATTTAATTATTGAAATAACTCGAGGTTTTCGAATGAAATAAAATCATATAAAGTAGGTACACGACCATTCGGTAGGTATATACGCGTGTGATAACTGCCAGAAACCACTTGTCTAATATTCAGCGTGTCAGCGCATAGCAGTTTATTATTATGTTAAATAAAAAATAAATACTAGAGAAACGAGTATTATTATACGTATATAATATTTAAAAAAATGTAATAATCATCGTTCCTTATTATTATTATTATTATAAAATTATATGATCGGATTTAAGAAGCGGGCACACTAGATCCGTGCAGTATAGTTTGGTCGCATTCAGAATGTGACGGATCAGTCGAGATTTTTGACTTTGACCTCATATTATTAAATCAGTCGTTTCCGTTCGGTAGCCTAAACAGATATTCGTTTGTCCGTCATCGGTCAATGGTGATAGTCAAAAGAAAAAAAAAATTGTTCGATTGAAATACACGAATCCTTTTGCAATAAACACGGTGAGTTTTTTATTCTGACTTTTTAATTTTTACACAATTTATTGTTAATAGTCCTAATAGGTTCACACGAAAATATTCAAAACGATTGGTTTTGACAGGAATCAGGATATGTATCTTATATCACAGGTATTTGGTTTTGTGGGTTAAAACTGTGACTGGGATCACAACTTATCAAGGATCTTAATATTGATATAACGGTAATAATATGCAATTTTGAAGCGAAACAGTGCAATTATGACGTCAATATAAGCAAACCATCTTATTTGTTCGCAAGACACATTTGATTTCACGCCAAAACCGTATTTAACTAGTTTCGTTTTTAAAAAATCACAAGTCCTAAAATAACGAACCGGAAAAAAAAAAGGTATTTTCTCGCTCGGGTTAATCTATAGAATTGAAGGAATATGAAAAATATTGAATAATGTTAAAAATGTTTCATCTGCATGCTGACGATTATACAATTTTCATAAGTCGGAAATTTCTCTCGTGTTAATAATAATAACAGGATTCTGTCACTGCGCCGCTATTATATTTAAAATTTTACGATTAAAACTTTTGTCCGTCGTTCGTAATTCGATTTAATTCCATGTATATATTCATTAACTCAATTAACGATATCTGATCAGGGGAACTTCAGAAGAACTTAATATCGTATACTCTCCGAATCGTCCATTTAACGAGCTTAACAATTTAGGTAACTCGTTGTTTGCAATCTTATCGAGTTACAGAATCCGCGCAATGGAGGAAAAAAAAAACGTTTTCGTCGTGAATTGAAAATATGCCCTCTGAATTTAACTAAACGGGTCCAGTGTGCTCGTTCCTTTATCGTTTAACCGCGCGTAATTTACACAAATGGAAAATCCAAACGAATCCGCCGTGACCACCACTGCGCGAATTTGCTCGGTGCAGTGGTTTTTTTTTTTTTTTTTTCTAATTAAATTAATATTCTAACGCTTTTTTTTTAATTGATACAATATTTCATTTTTTTTTTTACTCGTACGGCTCGTGCCGCGACGGCGGTAGCGGCGCGATAATTATTATTGTTGAGGACAAACGAGTTTTTTTTTTTATATATTTCCCGAACAATATTCGTATAATATTATAATAATAATATACACGCACGTACCCATCGTATTATATTTATACTGTTTCGATTAAGTAGCCGTCGACCGTCGTCGTCGGAGTAGGAGGACGAGGAGCAGGAGCAGGAGGAATAGAAAAATATATATATAACTGTATAATTTATTGCGGCGCGGCGATCGTATAAACGAAAAGGAGAGGCAGAGATATAAATATAATAATAATAATAATATGTGCGCAATTTAAATTTTTTTTTTTTTTTTTTTTCTTCCACTACCATTTATTATATTACGTCGGTCCCGTACGCCGGCAAGACAAATGTGTCATTGTAATTGCGGGACGGCCGCTTGCCAATACTCCGAACTGGTACGCACAACCGCATCATAATGTAAAAACTATTATTATTATTATTACAACTATACGTGCCGTGTCGTCTGTATAATAGATTTCCAAAGTGAGGAGACACCTCTCACTGCTTCTGCTGCTGGACTCCGGTATGAGTGCCCGTGTAAACAGGGTTCGAAACCGTTATCGATTGTTCAAATCTGGGGGGGGGTTTATGAAATTGTTCGGTTTCGGACTCTTGGTTTTGAAATTTTACGGTTTCCGTTGTGACTATCGTGTAAACGGTTTTTGAGATTTTTCGTTTTTGGTTTCGGGTTTTGTAACACGGTTTTCGAAATGTTTCGGTTTTGGTCGTAAACGCCAAAGGCTTTTGAAACGTGTACGCCAATAAGAATGAAATAAAATAAAATATTTCTCGTAGTGTTATTATCGGGAAAAAATCTATATTACAAAGGAATATATCAATTCGAAAGTACCTCTATTTCCTCGGACTGGAAATTATTACATTATCAAGAAATGTAAACGCTATTAATTGGCAAAACTGGTTGAAACATGAAATTGATATTATTTTCAATATCGGTTTCGGTTTTTTTAAAAAACTATTTGGTTTCGGTTTGGGTTTTAAGAACGTTTTTTGAAAATGCTCGGTTCCGGTTTCGGTTAGAGCGTTAAGAAATGCGGTTAAACAGCGGTTTTAATAGGTTTTTCAAAAACCGTGTTTCGAGCCCCGCTGTGTAATATAGTATTCTCGACGATATTTAATAATACAATTAAGGCCCGGGGAACTTGATGACGTAAAAATATTTTCAAAAAAAAAAAAATGTATAAAATGTTAAACATTTTTTTTTTTTATTTTCCCGTAAAAATTATCTAAACAAATAATTTAAATAAAACAACGTACGCACGTTAAATACTCCAATGATACTCCGGATAGTAAATATTATCGTGATAAGGTAACAGTTACCTAATGCCCACATCAAATAATACGATGTAAAATTATCAATAAAACTAATGTTAAACATGAAAACGATATAAAATAAAACGAGAAAAATGTTATTTAAATAATTTAAAAAGTGTCTTTAAATATTTTTTTTGAAATATCAGTGTATTTATACTAAAGTATACTTTTTTTTCTTTTTTTTTTTTTTTTTTACCGTTACTATTTAAATAGGTATTTTCAGTAATTTTCTATATAAGTATTCGTATGTGTACTCGAATGCATTTTAATATGTATCGTTTGTACAAGACTCTGTACGCCAAAACGGACGATAACCCCGCCGTAGTCTGGTAAAAATGTATTACTTAAAAGGGTGTAGGGGGAGGGCAAAGGCAAAAAAAAATTTACTGACTAACATACACACTGATAATAATAATAATAATAATATAATGGCAAACCGACTCGTAAATCCGTGCGCTAATACCCCGTTCAGCGGCGGCGGTACGGTTGACCGACAAAGGGGACAAACACGAAATAATATCGCCGCCGTCGAGGGGCTCCGTTTTTGTTGCACATATAATAATAATAATAATAATAACACACACGCACGCACGCACGCACGTCTCAGACTCGCGAATGCCTTTTCGTATTGTCCGCGTATACGATATAATATAAATATACATAATAATAATAATAATAATAATAATAATATGTTCTCTCGTCTTTGGTTCGCGTCACTACTGCCGCCGCCGGGGCCCCATTATGTCGCGAGCGAGCGAGCGAGCGCGCGCGCGCGCGCGCACACACACACACACGCACACACGCACACGCACGACACCGCTAGCCCGGTGGCCCGGCGCGGCTTCCTTTTCGCGGCCCGGCACCCTTCGCCGTTGCCGCACGCACACTCCGGTACGTACGCGGCCGCCGGTATGCCGCCGGTACGTATTATTATAATGCCTGTAAAACCATTGTGAAAACCGCCGGTTTGGGCCGGTGCCGCGCGTCTGTGTCAATGAAACGGCCGACAAAATTGACTCCCCCCCCCCGGTATATAGTATAATGATAATAATACGAATAATAATAATAATAACAATAATATACGAATATAGTACAACCGAGCAATTTGTTGCAGTAGTTTTTATTACATCGACACCTTTTTGCTAAACAACGTTTTTTTTTTTTTTTCATTTTCTTATCGGTCCTTTGACGCGACGCCGACCACACACAAGGCCGCCGACGATGTTATAATAATGTACGCGGGCAGACGGACCGACGACGACGACGTCCGCAAAAATATTCACTTGCCGCCGCCGCCCCTTTACCGCGCCGACCGCGGGAAACGTGCCCGATAATATTATATTAAATATAAATAATATATTTTCGTGTCCGCCCGTATTTATTATCGACAATTTTTTTTTTCTTTTCGTTCGTTTAATGGTTTGCCGCCTGCATTAATGTGTGGCCGCGAAAACATCGCGTAGCGCCTGCCGGACGCGGGCAGGTGAATCCCTCGATTCCTGTCGATAATTTTCTTTGTTGTTGTTGTTGTCTGGTTCATCGCGAATGCATCGTTTGACATTCGATTTTCATACGTACAACGCCCGATGTCTCGTGCAGATTCGATTACTTTTCGGTTGAGTTTTGGTCAAAATACATTTTGGCGTTTTTAATTACTGCTTGTTTCTCAAATTGTCAAACAAATCCCAAAAAAATACTTTAATACCTTCCGAGATAATGCAAGTGTCTCAATACAGTTAGTAGATGATCTTGTAGACAGATGTAAATCGGTCGAACTACGGTGTACATCAATTTCAACTACGCAATCAAATTTTAAGGATCTACGGGTATACTAATTATACTATTACCCACGTGTCCGGTAACTAAATCCTATCTATGTCACTAAGAGTAATCATAATGCAATGGTGTATTTCTGGGGGGGGGGGTTAATTTTTTTTTATTTACCGTTTTAATATTACCATAATAATAATTTGTACTAATGATAATGGAACACCTGAGTCCCACCTGACATCCTTTTCCGATTTTCAAGTTTAGCATATTTTCGGGATTTATATTGGATCTATTTGGTGCGTCGGGCAGGATTCTTTGTAGTTTTCTTAATAATTGGAAAAAAACAAACGGGAAAATTTACGGCAATAATGTATTCGATATTTTGTTTTTGTTGTAACTCGGTTACAATTAAACGTAGAGACTAGAAACTTTCACAGAATATTAATATTAGGCTATTCTAGGCGTGGGCAAATTGAAAATATTCGGGCGATGTTAAACTATTTATACTAAACTGATATTACTACTTGTTTTCTCTTATCCGGTGTCCCGGAGCCATTTATCCGGGTCAATACTTACATATATATATATATATATTTTAAATCTTATTGCATATGAATAAATGAACAAAGACATTTCTCGATCGACTGTCAACAAATTATGCTTATACTATACAACGTCCGGTCAAACGGTCTCCGGCGGCGACCCTGTACGGGCAAACCGGACCGGCCGTTAGGATAAAGTAATAATTTTTGAAATACGTATTAGCGTTTATATATATATATATATATTATATTATTATATTATAGCGGTAATAACTGCAATATTTTACGGTTCGACATCTATACACAACGATTTACAGGGAGACACCTTGGTTCCCGTACACCCGTCCATCACCCATCGGTCGGAATGGAATGGATTTGTAAAACCGATTCGGACGAAAATATTGTCCACGCCAAAAAGAAAAAAAAAAAACAAAAACAATAGCTTACAATAATATGATATTTTAACGTTCGTCGCGTATTTTTTCATTTTGACTGTGATCGTTAAAATAAAAAAATAAAATAAAAATAATACGATATTAAATTATTCTTTTCGACCACGATACTTGGAAAAAAAACCTAACGATTGCGTCATCGATTTGAAAAATCGTTTGTGTCGTAATGGAAATCAAATTATTAATTTCTTTATAACCTTAATGATATACTTACAATAACAGTTTAACAAACATAAATTTCATATAAACTATTTTCTCCAATAATCGAAAACTTGATTTAATTTTTTTTTTTTTTTTACTGCAAATTCGATTGAATACTTTTCGAGTACTCTTAACCGTCATCCGACTGTAACAAAGATATAACACCTCCATATTTTGATCGATCCGACAGAAATTTGTATTTCTATCTAAATTGTAGTCCATTATTATAATAATACGTATATAATGACAACTATCACGGTTTGCAAATTTTCGCATCTACACGTTTTTTTTTTATGATGAAAATGAATAGCGGTTTCACGTTTTTCAGCAAACATAATACCCGTCCAAACCAATTACGTGCATTATTATATTTTTTTCATTATAACTTATACAATTTAAATGCAAATCGTTCCTTAAACTTTCACTTATTGACTGATTTCTTATCACACACGCCGCCAACGTCTAATTAAACTCATTGTCAACACTGAACGAGTATACTGCAAAATAAATTAGCGGTCTGGCTAGTACATTTTGCAATATTCGCCTATTTTTTCGCTCTTCGGTGCGAATATCCGCCACCCAACTAAAATAACCATTATTGCACATAAATTATTTCGGTTCGATATATTAGTCAACACGTTTATAGATTTACTTGAATAATATATATAACTCCTGTAAATAGCAGGGCTCCGTCACTAAAATCGAATTAAATGAATTAATTACCTCCGCAATGCACCAACTAGATTCAGAATGCTACGAAAAAACTCTCTAGTCATTTTTGATTGGCGTAGGATTCATGGTAGAAAAGTTATAAACAGACAAAAAAACCCACATACACCATAGTAAAACCAATACATTTCTCACTACGCTTACAATCTAAAACACTCGCGAACAGCAGAGTTCCATTACTAATCGAATTATCCCTCACCAATATTTTGTATTATAGAATTATTAATTGTAAAATAATCGTATACTATAATATTACAATACATTATCTATATTTATAAATATCAATTGCCGCATGTATGTAAGATCATCACTCGAGAACGACCTATTTGGCTGATTTTTTTTTTTTTTATTGTTGTGATCGTAATTGTCAGGACAAAGTTTGTATTAAAGAAAATGATTGGAAAATCATCCACCGGAAAATTAGAAAATTTGGATGGTATAAAAATATACAAATTTGAAGATATAATGAAAACATTTGTTGATTTACCACGGAAACCAAATAGTATAAATAACTATATAAAATAAAACGGCGAGTTAGGTTACCATGGTAACCAAAGCGTTACGCTAAATCGGTAATCCTCCTACTCCAAATAACAGTGAATGTTTTTACTTAAAAGTGTTGCTTCACGTGTTCAAAGGTCTGATGTTCTTTGCATGATCGAGGAATAAAATTTTTAAAAAAAACTCTTGAGTGTACAATCCTTTTTGGCTGTGGAGCTAGAGAAATGGTATTGATCCCTATAATACCAATGATACCAACGAATTTACTATTCCAGTTTAGACGGCACCAACTTGCCCTAAAATTATGCTTTTCAATAACCACGAATAAGGCACAGGGCCAAACATTAAACGTTGTAGGTTCTACTTAACCGTCTAATGTTTTCCCATGGTACGTGGCTCTTTCACGTGTCTCATACAAACAAAATATATTTGTGCTGGTTCCAGAAATATTTAATACGTAAAGCCAATTGAAACTTAAAATATAAAATCAAGCACAATTTTAAAGTAAAATTGAATTTAAAAAAAAAAAAAAAAAAAACATCTAATTAGATTTAATCAGAAAAAAAAATGTTAAATAAGCACACATCATATTAAAATACACTTCACACTTCACACTGAATTTTAAAAATATTTGAGTTTAATGCTGTAAACAGACAAATCCGTGCGTGACAGCTAGACGATTCTGGATAACCAACAAACTTGACTCGAGTACGACCGGGTGATAGTAGATAGTATAATGTATATACTATCATATACTACATAATTTTAAATTAATATGCGAAATTTTAGCATACAAGTTGTATGAGCGCCGGTTGAAAGTTGAAACCCCCAAAAGGCAAATCTTTAACATTAACGCAGGACATTACGTATAAACATCATTTCGCCCTAAATTTTCAAAATTCATAATGCAATTTAATCCAACGTAACACTACAATCCGCCTATAAAACAACTACGATTCTCGAATTTGAGTTCATTTGGTCCCGTGGGAATCGCTTGAAGTGTTCAAAAGAAGCGCAGATAAGATAGATATTTCGTTTGGTAATCGAGATACAGAGCAAATGGAGGAGTTCACATATTTGGGGAAGTATCAAAAGTGCGGGGATTGGAGAAGTAAAAAGGAATTAAAGGAATAAAGCGCATTGCCACGGTAAAATAGCATTTAATTAAAAAAAAAAAAAGGGAACCTTAAATTCTTCAAAAAATATTATAGCCTATTTATCAGGAAAAATCTTCTAAAAACTTTCGTTTGCAATATAATGCTGTATGGCAGCAACCCGTGGACAATTGATAAAGAAGAACAGAGAAAAGTACATGTGGTACTACGGAAATGGATTTTCTAAACAAGTTAGGATAGATATAACACGAAAAAGTACGAATAAGAATATCAGAGGGAAGATTTGCTAGGGAATCGTATCAAGAGAAGAAGAAATGAATGGATTAAACGTGTACTGGGACATAAGCGGGTGGATTGGATTAATTACAAAAGGGTGTGCGGAAGGTTAAAATGTGATAGGATTGGAATATATGCGATAAACAATGATGGACCTAGGATGGAATAATAAAGAGAAAAACAAGTATCAACAAGTAGATATATTTGGTTATTTTCGCGGCATTGAGTACACAATATATTATCATATTAGTCGCATTTGTAACGTTTAAAAAAATCATAATATAGACGTATATACGTAATTTTACCATTATTTTGTATAAACAAAACAATAAATTTATTTTTTTTCTATATAACTGTATACGCCTAATTTTTTTAAGGAACTCCAAGGTTAATTCGTATTCATTTTGTTTAATTACCGTCGTTGTCGTCGGATATTATATATATATATATATATATATATATTGTCGTAGGTATATTATTATCGTGTCCCATATTTTACATAATAACATAATATAGTATATACATCATCCGTAGTGATCGCCGACCACTATTGGTGCGGCGTATTCTACTATAATATACTTACCGAACGCCCTTCTCTCGGCGTACGCTATTACGATATAATACTGGATGCAATATGTGCGCGGTTCACGACAGTCCGTCGACACTTCATTGTTATTTCATTTTTCAGGTCAGTTCACGGGTTTTTTTTTTTTTTTTCGACCACCGCTCCGTGAATGCCCCGTGTGCGTGTGTGTCCGTGTGAATGTAGTAATATCCGTCGTTCTATAACAATAGCGAGTAGCTGCAAATATCGTTTCGTATAATAATAATATTATGTTTATTATCGCAATACGTCATCACAATATCGTCCCTGTACATAATATACGACCGCAGAAGCGGCAGCAGGCAGCATCGTCGGAAATCGATCGTTTGACCCGGTGGCTGTCCGCCAGGGTAGTACCCCCCCGAAGACGGTCCCGGTCTTTTTATCTTTTGGAATTCACATTTCACAACCCGGTCTGGTCCGCGATCAAACGATGAAACTTGTCCGTGTTCAAACCGTGCGCGTGTCCAATCGTCCGGTTAGGTTATCGATATATCTATGCGGAGAACGATGGTGACGGCCATACCGATGTTCACACAATCAATTGTTTGCGGTTGGTTTTTTTTTTTTTTTTTTATATCGTAATTTGTCTTCCGTGGCGTATACCCAACGCGGTTTTGCATAACAAATCGAGTGTTATATTTCCCATTAAGTTTCGACGCTTTTTCGCGCGCACGATAAACAAATAAAAACACGAGCATGGTAAATTTGAATCGACTTGTTGATGAATCGAACATAATTAGGTCGGTCCGATTGTTAAAGTCAACGGTGTTTTTATCGGGCGATTTATTTCTGAAAAATTCAGTCCGTCCGCAAATGTTTGGCCCAAATACACGAATCGGAAACGGATTTACACAAATAACAGCCCTTAAATACGAATGAAAATTGCACTTTATCGAATACCTCAGCAGTCTGTGAGCACCGATCCGGTCCATTCTGGTTTTACGTTTATATATTTAAACACGGTCTCGGTATTTTGTAGTCGAACGAGAGAAAATATTAATCTTGCCGTTGTCTTAATTTCTCCTATTGGTTGGCCACGACAAACTTTTGAATTGAATTTTTTAATACACTACTCGGCTAGGTTATCAATATAGAGTACAAAATCCACAGAAAAATCATTAAAAATAAATCAAAAATTAAATTCTAAAAATCCACTGAAAGTTGATTGAGACGCACACATAAAATAGTTACTATAAAAATAACGACTAAGTGTAAAAAAAATAAAAATTTCAAGCTCAAGAAATCTGAACAATATAACGTACCTACATTATATTCTTCGCTATAAACATATATATAATACTAGCTGTATTGGAATTGCCCGTAAAAAATTGGAATTACCCGCGGATTTAATTACCCCTACCCCTCGCCAAATTTGATGGGTCCTATCGCGGTTTTTTTATTTTTTCTTCTCGCTAATCTCGGTATCGGCGTTTATCAGTAAATGAGTGAGTGGGGGTATTTGGCTTTAATCTATATGTATAAAAACGGATGTCGGTCGTCTGTATAAAATCAATTGACTCAAAAACTACTGGAGCGATTTTTATGCGGTTTCTTTGCGAAATGTTCCGCGTTCTCCGGAAAATGTTTAAAAGCTATTGAAATCCACCCCTATTCGGTTTTTAGGTATTTTTAGTAGACAAATCAAATTATTTTTGTTGATTTATTGGTTACCTTGGTAACACAGATGAAAAATAAAAACTGTTATTAATTATTGTAGTTTTGTATATATATATTACACTAGTATGTATTAATACTCCTACTGATTTATATTTATAAAGATTCTTTAATCGTTTAAATAAAAATGCCTCTAAGCAATTAAAAAAATAATAATTATTATTATTGTGGTGCAATGCCCGTGCTGTGCGTGTATCTATGGGAATAAGTGAAAACACGTAAAACCATCAACTTTGTTTGTTTACGCGCCAGACAACAAAACAAAACAAATGTTGTTCATTGAAATGAACGAAATGATTATGTCAAAGTAAATTAAAAAATATTTAATTTTTTTTTCGACATGAAATTCTGACTAAATTCAATTGTGATTTAAATTGTTTTTGTTGATTAGTGGTTGAAATGACAATTTAGAATACATTTGGTTTGTCGAAGATGGACAACCCACTTTCTACCCATTTATTTGTAAATAGTGACATGGGCAGGACCATATTACATAATAACATTTCAACAGCAATATCTAGCAATAGCAGAGCATTGACCCAGCGGTCAACTAATCTCTTTTAAAAAAATACTTTCTTGCCCGTGATAAACCCAATCTAATAATAATAATAATAATAACCGTTTATTTTCTATCCGTGCCGCCAAGGTAATCCCGAAATTTAATTTCGCAAAATTCATGTGCGAGCACACTTTTAACGGATAAATGTCCAAAAATTCTTTCTTATCTCTTTACGTATTCTATGTCCAGCGGATTGGTCTACGCGTTAATCGGCGAGCGAGTGATTGGTATTTGGTTTTTATATAAATAGAATAACGAAAAAAAAAAAAAATGTTTTTTTGGTAAATAAGCAACGATAGTTTCCCTAGAATCATATTAATGAATAGGATGGGATAGGAAGTAATGTGCCAGAAACCAATGCGGGAGTATACTCAAAAACTTCCCAACGTCACATGGCGATCGGACGAATTGTGTAGGAATGCATAAAGGACAAACAGACATACATATATATATATATATATATATATATATATATAGGTAGATAGAAGACGATATTGTCGGTAGGTGTTAGGTTAGGTTTTAATTTATAGCCGGTAATAGATTTAACACTTGATATCCGCCAATAATTTCTTTCTTGATTCGGTGTGAAATGAATTCCATTACGTTGCGTATTATATTCTAACGATACACGCGATGTATCCGTGTTGAAAAGAAACAATTTATATTGCTATACGCGAAGAGTATGTACACCACATGGTATTGTACAATGTCCGAACGCGGATTTATACGTGTCGCCGGCCCGAACAGATATATTAAACGCATCCTTCGATAACGACGGTGCATTATTATAATATTGTTATTATTGCGTTTACGATAAAACGATTTTAAAACAGCGGGACGGAATAAACACGGCGGGTGCCCCGCAAAGCCCGAAAAATGCCACCGGACCGATACACCGATATAATAAAATATTGCTGCTGTGCAACGCTTAATGATGTATGCCTGTGTCGCATTATCATTATACGGTATGTCCGGAAGCCGAATAATATCCCTTGCCCGGCGTGTTGTGAAATCATTAACAAGATTTCTCGGCGGCCGTCCGGTAGCCGGCCGCCGCTGAGACAGATACTGCGCCCGACGACAATATAATAATATATATTTTACCTTTAATAATATATAATGGAGAGGCATGCGCCCCCTTAAGACGCGATATACGTACGGTACGTGATTAATGGAAGTTTTTTCCGCACCGCACTTTTGGACCGTATTTCCATAACGTTAATAGAATACCACGGCATTCCGAGAGCGGTCGGACGCGAACGTTTGAACGCCGCAAACGGTCAATTACGCCCCGGGTCCGGTGTACCCCGTCGGTCGGCACACGTAGCTGATAATGTTGATTTTTTTTTTTAATTTTAATTTTTTTTTTTTTTGGCTTTCGCGTCCGATCGCCCATGACAAGTGCGCGAGCGCGCGCGCGCGAACCGTTTTTATATTTATCATAATAATATTAATATATTTTAACATCGCGTCGGTAGCGAATCGAAAAGCGAGGGGTGGGGTGGGAAAGAAAAAGAAAGAATGAAAAAAAAAAACCATTATTATTGTCCGGGGGACCTGTTGCGCGTACCTACCTGTTTACATTGTACACCGCGACCGTTTTTAATGATAGTAAATGATATTAATAATAATAATAATAATAACGACGTGAGCACCGCCGCCGCCGAGCAAAGGTGTGTTCGACATAATATTATTTTTCGTATAAAATATAATAAAACCAGGAAACGGACTCACATTTTTCTTGCCAACCGACATAGCGTACGTATATTTAAATATAATTTTTATTATAAACGAGCTGCAATAGCTGTGTGATAATATAATATATATATACATATTTTTTTTTTTTTTTTTAAGATTTATGTCGAAACGCTCACTAAAAAAAGCTGCGTCTCTCGACCCGAATACAACATAAATTAATCCACTACGATTATTTAACTAGGTAGTGTATAATGTTATATTATGCGTTCTATACGTGGGAACAAATTTAATAGACGATAAATTGAATATAATGAGCAATTTCGTATTATATATATATATATATATATATTATGTATAAGTGATTTATCTGATAATTTGCGTATTTTTCTGCAGTTTTGCTCGAGTGATTTAATGCGGTTACGCGAATTTCGAAAATTAATGCATCACGCGTCATATGGGTAGGTACTACACACACACGCGGATAATATATTATTATTATTATTTTAAATTATATTCCGACGTTTTACCAAAATAGTTAAACGATGATAATATTATAATGTATATTATTGTGGACGGAATTGCATATTCGATTTTCTTCGTTTATTATTAAAATCATTTTTTTTTTTTTCTTCAATTTAATTTAATAAATTAAGAAACATTTTGCGTTAGAATATAAAATTGAAATATAGGATTTTATGTTTTTTTTAAATAGGATAAAACTTAAAAATGTACTGTATAAAAATAGAACTTATTCAAAAGTTTATTTTTTCTAATATTATCGGATATCTACTAGTGCTATCGAAACGTACAATTTATCATTAATTATCTCGAATTTTTCCTTATTTACCATTAAGTATACAATTTATGATGGAATTAGTGTTAAATTTTCGTGAATTTCTGTTGAGCCAAACAAATGTTAATCACGTTATTTGGAATATATAGAACGCTGAAAAACTTAAAATGCCTAAAAATAGTTTTAAAAAAATGGCCGTAATGTTTTGAAAAATAGTTCACACCTAAAAAGGCCGAATATTAATATTCAGCGAAAATTTCAAGTCCGCGTTACATCAAAAAGAAAATTCGAAAATACTGACATTTACTATTGCCGTAAATGTTCCCCGTTAATTAGGAAAGCAGCAACGATAATCACGTTCCCGATCCACTAAATAGATACAAAATTCGTTCAGAAAAGGCACTATACTTGAAAAATGTACATTTATCGTTATATAATATTATTGTTTTAGCTAATCCACCACTTATGTAGTTATGTCGATTCGTTTCAATATTATAATGATTGCACGGGAACGTTTTAATTAAACGCAAATAAATTATGGCTATGACTAACATTTTTATAATAATTATTGCCCGACCTTATTTCATGGTACCTACGCAGTCTGCGTAACCTACATTGGCTGTATTATCTCCATATATTTAGGTAGCATATTGATATGTTCGTGTTTTATGCAAACCGACCAGAATCCCTAATATTTTTTTTTATAGCGACGATCGCATAATATAAAAACCGCGAAACCGTTGGAAATGCATCGCGAACGTCGCATACAAAATATGTTTTAAAAGAAATAGTTGATTAAATTTGTTTTTATCTTTGTCCGGGGTATGATTCCCACTAAAAATTGTACGACATCAAAATGTTTGTAATTTATGCAATACCGTATACTGTTAAACGATGATAAATAGGCGACTAGAGGAATAAAAATATATTTGTTTAATGTGTATGATGAGAAAACACTTAATCCAGCCTAGGTATATTAGGTATTTAAAAACCGAATTCGATGATGGATTACGAGAATACAAATCACGTAATTCGCGTGTTTCGTAAATTGTCACGTGAAACACGTGATTAATCCGAAATACATATCCGTGTACTTGTGACAGTATGACACGGTATCCGGCATTAGATTAGAGGAAAAATCTTAAAATTAAGGTGGCGATTTATATGTTAAAAACAATTTAAAACATTTTTACAAAATTTGAAAATCCGGCCCCTTACTTATTAATTACTCAACTTCATTTATATTTTAAAATTATAACTTTAACTTGGCTTAGTTATTTTTTGATTTGCCTCCGACTTGTCCCCCCCCCCGGCTTTGCTAATAAGTATACAAAATATTTACCATAAAAAACTCCCCCCTTCATTTATTTACCTGACAGTATTCCGTCGATTGAGTAATTACTATGACGATCCGCCGATCTGATGGCCGTATCTCTAATAACTTCCTCCGGACAGTATGAGGTCCGTTTCAAACAGTTTTTCTATAAATACGAAAAAAAAAAAAAAAAAATTAATAAATAATATAATATAAAATTAATATAATAATATGATAATCTATACGGAAATATTTATGTTCTCCGTTGAAAACAAGATATAGCGATTTATAATATACAGGTCTATTAGTTCTATTAGGTTCTATCGACAGCGAATAACATTATAATATATACATATTTTTTTTTTTTTAATATATATATATATATATAACATTATGCCGCACAACTCGGGTAAGTACGAAAATAATAATGTTTTATTATTGTTCCCGGGGTGTTGCTAAACGCGGGATCTCGACGATAATATTATGCGTAACGAAACGAAAAAGAAAAACATTTTTATATATATATATACGAGTATTATAATATATTAGAAAACGTTTTAAAATTTCTGTTTGATAACGGCTAATAACTCTCGAGGCGGGTAAGGATATACTGCTGCAGCAGCAGCAGCCCAGCGAGAAACAACGCGTACATTGCCGAAATTATCTCGGGATATATATATATTTTTTTTTTAATTTTTTTTTTTTTTTTTTTATTACCGACTATAAAAAACAATGGGCCATAATACACACGTACGGCGGCTCGGAGCCGGGTTGTCTGGTACGATGTTACGATATTATATACGAACAGGTATATAATATATATATATATATAAGGCGAACAGATGATGCCGAGGAGAGAAAATAGAAAGAAAGAGAGAGAGAGAGTGAGGAATGTGTCGTACATGCACACAAACGCGCCGAAACACTCGTCGGGGTCCGTTAATTAATAGCATCGCGCAGGCGGTTCGTCGCGTGTTGTGGGGGGTCTATTAAAGATGAAGGAAAAAAAAAAAATAAAAAAACAGAAATGCCAACAGCTAAAATGATTGATCAGGAATTTATAGCGTGTGTGTGTGTGTGTGTGCGCAGTATTATACCTATATATAAATATAATATTATTAAAAAAAAAAAAAAATGTATAAAAACTAAAAAAAAAAAAAAAAAGGTGTAGTTACTAAATATTCATGAGCCTCGTATACTATATATAATACACGTTTTTTTTTTTTTTTTTACAATGTGTCCCGAAAATCCCTTAAAGCCATTGAGACGCGATGATGACGACGACGTCTTCATCATCCGAAGTTATATATAGTCGGCCCGATTTATTGGCCTTTTGTTATTATTTGGCCAATAATTTTTGTTTTTTTTTATTTTTTTATTTTTTTTTTAATATAATATTCAAACACTGTATATATAATTATGTAAATGGGCACGCGCGTGCTAACAGAATAATTTATATTTAATATGTAATTTATTTATATCTTAAAATATTATTATTTTTTTTTTTTTTTTCGTATCCGTGGCGGCGGCGTAAGAAAACGTTTTATCGAAATTAATTCAAAATATAAATTATATACAATAATAGTATAATATCGTAGTAGTGTTCGTTCGTTAAAGTCTCTCGCTTATTTCTTAAAAAAAAAAAAGGCGTGTTCACTCCGTTTACCTTTTTCGGGCCGTATTTTTTTAATACGACTCTTTGGTACTAACGCAATATTATGTTATTATATTAGCGTTGAGTCGATATGACCGTTTTCCGGCATCCGATTACTCGATAATTATTACCGCCGCCGGTACACAAAACCAATAGACAACCAATTCGATGTTTGAAACTGACAACCGTGAGCCGGTATTGAAATCGGTTGAAAACCCGATGCCAGATCAATAGATCAATATTAATTACTAATTGGAGACGAACAAACATTATTTTCGATTTTTTCGACGGTGTGACGAGCGATAACATCATAAAATAATAAGATAACCATGACAACGTTTGGAAGTAATGTAATGCGTGTAAAAACTGTGAAGTTTTGAGAACGCACTTTTCATACTCCAAAAACATTAGATTGTTTTCTCCAAAAGTATCGGTTTTTGAAAATATTTACAGACTTTTTAATTTATCGAGTCAATTATTTCTGTTGTTGACGAATTAACTTTTCTATATAGTTAAGTTTTCATTGGGCAAACTCAAATTTGTACATTTAATTTCCATAAACGCTAAGTTTAACTTAAACTGGTTGAAAACAGGATCGGCAATATCCCGGGCTTTTTAGAGTAAACCCAACCCAGTTGGTTTTTATTATTAGTTTTTTTCAATAAAACCACAAATAAACCCAACCTAACCTAACCATACTAAACATTTAACATTTTTAACGTTAGTTATTTTTTATAAAAACCAAAAATGAACATTTTTAAACCTAGTTGAATTTATTTAATTTATCCAAATATTTCATTTATTGTTCTGTTACTTAACTTTATCAAGGTAATTTTTTTTTTTTTAACTTATGTCCACCTTTAAGTACACCATCAGTGTTGTTATGCAAAACTCTGTAGATATAAATTATTTACCAATTTTGAGGTTTTCCGGTGTTTCGATTTAGTATGGCAATAATTTTAATTTCAAATATGCAATTATATATGATATTAAACAATCGAATTGTCAAACGCGTTGTTTATGTTTAGTTTTGTCTAACACTTAAAAATGAACTACTAAAACGCCGGTTTTAAATTTTTCCGCAAAGGGCCGACTTTTGCCTAAATTACAAATGTGTTCTCAAATATTGTGAATTTTGGCTCGTATAAAAAGACGGTTGAAAAATGTTTTTTTTTTTTAAAAATCCCGAGTCTATTCAAACGGAAAAATCGCTTAAAGATTAAATATATATATATATATATATATGTATATATTCTATTACTTATGTAATATAATAATTGATTTGATGTGCTTACTTGGACGTGATCGCTGTTCACTATTCCCGGCCGAATGCTGCCCGTCTCCTGGTACCTGTTGAGTATCTTGGACACGCACCCGTGCGATACTTTGAGCTGTCTGGATATGTTGCTGGGCCGCACGCCGGCCGCGGCCATTTCCACGATCTTCAACCGGACCACATTAGGCAGCGGCCGGCCGTTGATGAACGTGCCGCCCAACTGGTTCACACGCCCTTGGCCTATAATAGACGGCGTGGTAATTAGTTATAAATTGCGATCTCGTATAATATTGTGTTTTCTCGATCATCGTTATACAGCCGTCCACATCCGTCAACGAATTTTATTTTACTCGCATAAAATCTATGTGAAAATCTATCGATAATCGTGTATACATAATATACGAAATCGTCTGCCGTATCAATGCCGAGATACGGCATTTGTGTATAATCGATTAAACTTTTTATCAAAAGTCCTATATAGAACGGATTGAACGGTGTCAACAGCAATGTCTGTTAGTACGTACACAGACGATTTGAACGTAATCCGACAAACGGCGTGCCGTGAGCCGTTACCGGTTACTCTAAACAATTTCCCAGATTATCGTCGGTAACGTTTTTATAAGAAGAAAAAAAAAAAAATGTTCGCCGATTACCAGTGTTGAGATCTATCTAGATAACCTGTTTGTATCTTGTATTTTGACCAAAACGAAAAATGAATAATCTAGATATTGATAAAAAAAAGAAAAATGTTTGAACTATTTTTAAGTTACTATATATAGCTAGTGATTCAGACGTATTTACACAATTATTTTCCATTATAGATAAATTCCACTTATCTATTATTTTATCTGAAATAATTGAAATATTCGTTAACTATATCTGTATGATGTTTTTTGGAGGAAATATCGTTTTACTTTTACCCAGATCGATTTTACTTATCCACGTCTCAACACTGCCGATAACGCGTTCAGAGTTTATACGTCTTACATCAATCGATGTTACAAATGCCTTTTCCCGACACATCATAATAGAATTGAATCAAGAATTATATATTGTATATATTTTGTGCACTGAGAAAACGATACTTAATTAGATAATTAATTGTCTAATATTAGATAAAACTGAAATACTTATTTATTACTTGTATTACTTTAAAAAAAGTAATTCATTCCCTTAAAATAATCGTTTCTTATATATTAATTACTTCACATAAAAAAAAAAATTTAAAAAAACAAATGTAGGAACAGATTTATCTTTCCTCGCAAATATGTTATCCAGATCTTTGAAACTAAATTGAAACGGATTTGTACTTATAACCCTGTACATCGTTGAAATGTTTAATATGTTATTAAACGTGCCGAATTGTACAATCCTAATTGTCCAAGATTACAGCATGTTCAAATTCGGAAGATTGGGAGACTTTAACGGAATATCGTAAAAATATAAATTTTTTTTTATGTATACAAATTCGTAATTCAGATGTACGTATCGGCCTAAAAATATGCTGGATTCGTAATATTTTATACATTTTCGTACGGGCTTTTATTATGACATAATAATGATGTACGGATTTCTCGCGGCGTTAACGTCACCGGCGGTAGTGAAACATAATTTTAGTCAACGGTATTTTATTACTCGTACGTTGCATATCGAAATGTTATAGACGGACGCGTCAGCGTTAGCGAAAAATACGAAAACTATACGAATATAATTTTAGTCGGTTAATATATATAAAAAAAAAACAAAAATATATTATTTTTTTCTGTAGCGGTCGGACCGAAATGAGGAGTATAGGCATGATTAACGGCGTGCTCACCGACCGAGACAACCATCCGAAACGTCCCAATATAAAAACAATGTTCCGCGAGTACCGGATAATAAGACTGGCTGCGAGGCACGTCGTGGCGCGACGTCTCTCGGCGGACGCGGATTTCCGGCGGGCAAGACACCGTAAAAGAATGTGTACGCGGACACGAAACCGACCAACGAAACAAGGGAGGACCAAAGAGCGAATGGGGGAGGGGGGGCGATGAAGTTTTATCGAGACGTATACATGACGAACACTCTCGATAACCGTTAATATTAAATATTAATTTAAAAAATAATAATTGTATTATAATCAAGGTAGGGCTTACCTTGAAACGTGAATCCGTTGTAGTGGGCCGAATACATGTCTGCGGGCCGGTACGACGGTAGGTGTCCGCAACGGCGGCCGTGTGCGCGTACCGGTGACGCGGTCGCCGACGGGTGCCCGGGCAGCGTTACCGGGCCCGGTGTCCGCGGTTACCCGCGTGCACGGCGTACATATTACGATATTCCCGGTGGGTCGTACGGCGCGGACTGCACGGTGGCCCGTCCGGTGTGGCGACGTGAAACGCGTGCCGTACGCCCGGTGTCGGCCGGCTACTGTTTTCGCGCCGCGCGCTCGTGGTGTCGCCGGGGAAACGTCCGCGGCCGCGAGATGCGCGACGCGACGGGAAACGCGCGCGGCCGGTATTTTATTATTATTATTATTATTATTATAATAAACGGACAAATGCCGTATGTAGTGGCAGCACGAAGACGAAGACGGTGGCGGCGGCCACGACGATATTGCGCGTACGTAATAACGAAAACGAATGTTATAGTACCCGGCCGTGGTGGCCGTCGGCGAAAAAGTAAATAGTATCGTACACAATATACGATATTATAATATGCACGCACGTATACCTCTGCGTACGGCCCGAACAAATAATAATAATTATTGTTCGTCTAACGGCCATATTCTGTTTGCCGGTTTTCGCACAGGGGCACCCCTCGCGGAACCCCTCGCGCGAAAGGCCGCGGCTTGGCTATTGGCCGGCGGCCGCGGAATGGGTGTCAACCCGCGCGGCGGTGTCCTCTCGCGCCGCCGGCCGGCCGGGCGGCGCGCGCGCCCGCACGCACGCACGCGTCAAACACGGCCGCCGCGACGGGCGACGAGGCGCTCGCGCACGCGCACGCCCGGTCCTATCTATTCTTGAACACGAGACGACGACGTGTTTGTGTCAGCGCGCGATATTCAATTAGGTGCCTTTTGTGACTCTTTTTTTTTTTTTTTTTCTTCTTTTTCCTCCTCCTTACACATACTCCGTCGCCGTTCTTCTGTCGGCTCGGCGCGTTATCGGTTTAGAAAAAAAAAAAAAAAAAAAATGAAAATAAATAAATAAAATATTCAATATAATTACCTTTGTCGCCGCCGCACGCGCGCGCGCGCCCGGTACCTGCGCGTACTGGTAAAAAAAAAAAAAAAAAAAAACCGTATATAACAACACACACACTCATACGGTATTATAGGTACATTTAAACACAGTACCGGGTTTAGCATTTCTAATGGGTACGAGTTCAAAGAGAGCCCGCGCGAACATTGTCTACAGATATCACCGGCACACGCACACGCACACACGAGGGCGCGCGCGCCCGAGTTCGTTATGGAAATTCGTCTCGACGCATTGGCAACAGCTCGCGCGTGCGTGTGACGTCACGTCGTAAAAACAACGGAAGAAATCAAACGAAATCGAACGCGACGCCGCGGAGACGGGACGCGTCGCACGCGAGCGTCGTCGCGCCTCTTCTGAGCGACAATAACGATTCGGGTCAGCGACGGTGGACCCCCGGAGTCAGGGAGCACTGTGGGTCGGCTATTTTCCAACGGCCAGGTTTTTATCGTCAAACGTTTGCTCTCGATGTGCTCTATCCCGACCAATACGACGGCGTTTTATAACGGTCGCATAGGGCATTCGGAGGGTAGATCCCCTCAGTGGCGCCCTAGTCCTAAAAATGTAGTCGGGCGAAATACATTTCAATAGTCACCCAAATATCAACAATTTCGGCCCGATTCAAAATAATGGCCTACAATAGGTTTATATAGTGAAACTTTAACCCAGAATCAAGTGGCCCTACGGGGTTCGGCCCAGAGCATTTTTTTTTTTTTTTTTTTTTGTTACCTTACTTCGTAATTTACTACAATTCAATTCCTGTCGGCTGTATTATATTCATATTGTAATAAACAAATCAAAGTTTACATGAATTTGATATCGTCTTCCCTCTTTTATTTAATGGTAAAAATAGGTATACCCATATTGGCCATATTGTGCAGTCGATAAGATACGAGGTGCGACAATAAAATAACGAGACTTTTTGAATAAAAGTTGTTTATTTTAAAAATGTTATAATTTAATGATTACCACCTTCAAAGTACCTTCTCTCAGCATCAATACTCTCGTAAAAATTTATGGGAACATCACTGCTTACAAGCATGAATTAAAAACAAAATCTTTCTTTAGACTTTTATCCGATGACGTTGGTTTTATTTTGAAAATCGATTGATGACTTCGTTGGAATCTACATGTATTTCTACTAATCCAGGCAGTCCAGGACTAAGCTCCCCTCGCCCTTGGATTCACGCTTTCATCTGTTAATGTATACATAAAAATTGTGATACTGAAATTGTGCAGTGAGTTTTAAAATATATTTCATTTTTTAGGATCCCGGACGGAATTGATATATATATATATCCACATCTCTGTTTTATTCGGTACGTTATCGGTAAATATGAAAAGAAGTTCTTTTAGAAATTAATAAACGGGCACGTACCGGACCGGTCCGACCACAATAGACGATCAATAATAATAATAATATATTTCACCGCTCTGCGAGTCGACCGTTTGCGATAATATTCCGAAGGCCGGCAAAAAATCGCAAAAGAATAAAAAAAAAAAAAATAATAATAATAATGAAATAAAATATCGCGTCGTAAATCCCCGGATAACGCTGCTGTAGAAATCCGTGTATTGTAATTTTTTTTTATTATTATTAATATTAATATATATAATATTGTATTATTATAACACGTGCTGTATGCCGATCGTGCCGTGCGGTTTATTTTTTAAAAAAAAAATATAATATATTGTAATGTATATAGTGGCGACGACGCGTCTGGTCCTGACGTATTAATAATATTATTGGCGACAAGTTCGACAGTATTCTTTTGGAGAATATAATATTATTAAAACGACTTACAAAATAATTATACGGAAAATATAAACCGATAACAATTAATAATATTATGTTTATACCGCTCGAGGTCCTGTGTAATGCGATCACCGTCATCCGGTAGAATATCGGAATAGGGAATTTTCGTCAATGGTTATAACTGAGAGCTATAGACAGGGGCGTATTTATGAGGGGCTCTTGATCCTCTAAATTGTCGTACATGTATGCGGTGGTGATTCTAAAACAACCTCCTCCCCCAACCACTGTTACTTATTTCTAAATACGCCACTGGTATCAGCACCGGTGTATGGATACAAATCTTATCGTGCAATTTTATTATGTAATTGTCAAATGTTAAGGCATGATTTTTATTGTATATAATAAGCTTTAAAAAAAAAAAAAAAAATACATTTAATTTCCATAATTACGGTTCGAGGTGGGTGTCCGTCCAGACACCCAAACACCCTCTTTGGTTGCGCTACTGCATGTATCTATTTGATCGAATATTACATTATTATACTTTATAGTATTTGTATTTATTAAGTGTATAACTGATAACATAATAATCTGCGATGGATTGGCGGTTGCATAATATAATATAATATGGGTTGTATTATCTACAACAGTTCCTATGCACCACCTCCTCCTTGACTACCTGTGCATCCAAGATCGTTTCCGTGGATTAAAAAAACCTATTTACAGTCTACCACGGGAAATGATCGACCAAAGGATTATCGTTGCCCGATATACATTCAGAAATAAAAATAAAACCTGAAGAACTATAGTTAATATACGTACGCCAAGCAGCATCCACAAGCATTCAATTATTATTATTGTGTAAACTTTATTGTAAATTTGTTGTGATTACAACTAGAAATATTTGGTTTTGTTGCACCTAATCTCCATTATTTATTACTAAAAAACAACCCCCCCCTAGACTCTGTGAAAAATTGTACACAGCTTGAAATATTATAGTTATAGTTGACTAATTATTGTAACATTTGATTCGTTTTAAACTTAAAATATTAAATTATTCAATCAAATTGGCCGTAATAGACAAATATCTTATTTAAATATTAATATTTAAAAAAAAATTCATATTTGTATTATTGTATCAATAGATAGTAGTCTATAGTTAATAGTCTACGTTAATAGTCTAGGTTATGAAAATGGAAAATAATTAAGAAATGTGAAATTTGTATTATTTATTCAACTGAAAGTTGTATTATAAACTACAGTGACTACATTTTATATTTCGAAAAAAAATAATGTCATGCAATTTTAGAACCCTAGCGGAGTTTCCATCGGTCAACTTGATGAGCCTGATAAACGATTATTGATTAGTGTACCATATAAAATATAGTTTTAATATTTATCGTGTTTTAAATTTCGACTTTGTGATACCCGATGCCGATGAACTTTTTTAATAAAATCGATTGAAAATACAAAACAAAACGTATTACAGGTTACCAAACTGTGGGTCACGTTTCTTTTACAAAACAAAATATTTAGAATCATTGTAGACAGTTATTATATCTTATTGTATTAAATATTTTTTTTTTTTTAAAACAGTTATATACGATATCACTAAATTTATTTTTGGTTTGAATATCATAAAATTATAAATATTATTGATATTATTCGTGAGGAAAAATTCAGGTCGACAGAATTAAAAAAATATTCCAGTATGGGCCGTATTGTGCAAAGTTACGAAACTCTATAGTTATAATAGGCAAGTTTTTGGTACTTATAATAATAGTTATTATTAGATATTTTGGTTGATTTTCGTCTGACCTAATACAATAAAAATCCAATTAATATTTTTATCCTACACGTACGGGCATCGTCAACGTTCCATTCAATTCGCATCATATCATTATTATGGTAGGGAATATCATCTGCTTCGCTGTGTACACACTACGTGTACGAGTACTTGGGCGTAATCCTCTGATGGGTGTAGTCATTGCTTTCATCAGCAACATAGTGAATAGCGTTTATTATAATAACATTATGTTACGTATATCATAAGGTGACGAAAATATACAAAACGGACGACAATGTGTGATGGTCATCGGTGGCAGCGGCAATAATTTATTAATCAATATAAGCGGTATAATAATAAAATAATACGATGGGAAATGCGTTTCTCGTACGAAAATTAAATAGCTACGTACGCGTGCATTTTATTAATAAGATCGTAAAACTAACCGTACGTAACAAATAATGTAATAAATTAATAATGACGCGGTGCAATTTGTCCCGAGCGTTCCCGACGACATCGTACAGATTACGTAATAAAACCTACCTATAATTTTACCTATAATGATCCTCGGAAGACGTTCAGAATGTCCGTAAACCGGAAACGCAAACCGGATAACATAAAAATCCACAAGTTTTGACATTAAGTGTTTTACTTGTACAATCGATTTTAAAAGGTATTTTCGTTCGTTTTACGTGAACACATTTCCGTTGGAAAAACAGTGACGGCTGTATAAATATACACCACGGATCATAAGCTAAGGCGAAATAAAATCGTTCACGTGAAAAAAAAATTAAATTAAATTAACCGACAGATATAGGTAAAATGTATGTTATAATTTTTATTTTTTGCTTTTCGCCCGAGAAACTATGTCGGGAAACCGCGGAGAGCATAGGTTTCTAATCCGGTAACGTCCCGGGAAATCAGCGACCTCTATTTTAGCATCCAATCTTACGTATCTTACGGATAATATTTTATTGTCATAAAGTTTTTGGCGAGAAGATACAGATACAGTATGCTGCACTAGTGCACTGGCGTGGCGTGCGCGGGAATTATCAACAGGAGGGCGTGTAGTACCTGGACCCTCGAATAATAAATCGCAGAAACTTCTTCTAATCCTAACGGTGAATTTTTTAAATCTGATCCGAAATTGCCAATAATTTTCGTTTAACGAATCGTGGATTTTTTTTATAACTCGGCTAAAATATACGAGGTATGACAATAAAATAACGAGACTTTTTGAATAAAAGTTGTTTATTTTAAAAATGTTATAATTTAATGATTATCACCTTCAAAGTATCTTCCCTCAGCATCAATACACTGTTGCATACGTCGCTGCCATTCTTGAAAACAGTGTTGCCAATTGCTTTCATTCAGCCCTTTTAGAAGTTCTGCCGTTTTCATTTTTACGTCATCAACTGTTTGAAAATGGGAAAAGAAATAAGAAGGAAATAAGAAGTCACAAGGAGCAAGGTCTGGCGAGTACGGGGGATGTTGAAGTACAGACATTTTTTTTTCAGTTAAAAAACGTTGAATTGAAAATGCACTGTGAGCTGGAGCATTGTCTTGGTGAAGAACCCAGCCATTTTTCCATAGATCTGGTCGCTTCTTTCTGACACGTTCTCTTAATTTAATTAATACCTCTTTATAATAATATTGATTAATTAATTTTGTCGATTTTTTCAACGTTTTCGTTTGTTGAAGACGTGGTAGGACGTCCAGAACGATCATCGTCTTCGACGTCCTCCCTTCCACTACAAAACCGTTTGTGCCATTCAAAAACACGAGCTCTTGATAAACATTCTTCACCATAAACTTCACATAACATACGAAACGATTCCGCGGCAGTTTTTTTTAATTTAACAAGAAATTTAATGTTAACACATGTTGTTCGATTTTTATATCTAACATTTTTCGGCAGTATAGTCGAACTCGCACTAATAACAAGGCTACTAACGTATAAGAAAATGAATCGATGCCATTAGTGTTCACAGTACTTTTAGATAAGTGTTTTCTAATCATATTTCAATAATCGTTTTATAGATTACGTTAATAGTTTAGGTTATATTTAGAAAGTCTCGTTATTTTATTGTCATACCTCGTATATATATATATATATATATATATATATTGGTGATGTGGACATAAATCCGAATTATCTAAAAAATTTAACAAATCCGGATTTTTATTTGAACCCAAATGTTGGTCTTTAAAATTGCGATTTTATATTCTTTAATTCATTTCTCGTAACACTGTTATTATTATCTTATTGTAAATATCATTAAATACGTTTTTACAATTCAAAAAATATAAAAAACTGGTACAACAAAAAAAAAAAATCATATATATTATATAACTAGCTGACTCGGTAAACGTTGTTTTACTCGTAACAATTGTTCATGGTAGCACGCCTTGAAATTAATAAAATTATTCAACTTATTATGTAATGTAAAAAAAAAAATACCTAAGGATTTGATTTTAAGATTTAAAAACAGAAATCTGTACGGTCGAACGCAAATTTTTGATTTTAAAAATGTAAATATACAATTTTCTAATTCCAAAAATCCGGATTTTTCCCATTACTTATATATATATATATATATATATATACATTTCAAGTTATCTTTTACTAAATAAATTTTACTCGTAAATGTCGAGATTCTTAGCCAATGATTTTTTTTTTTTTTTGGGGGGGGGCAGATATAATCACTAACCTTTTAAGCCCTCCCCACACAAGGCCACGGCTACTGTGTACTGTACCAGTTCGACGGCGGCGGCGGCGGCGGTGGCGGTGGTCCGTCTCGGTACATTTTACAATAAATTATACAAATCCAAAAACTCCTAACCTTACCCGTAATATATGTCGGCCGAATTGTGGTGTCTATTGAAAAACCTATGCGCGATAACGTCCGAAACCGAAAACACAATAATAATAATATAATATAACGCGCGCGCTCGCGGTTGCAAAAACGCCGACGACGGAAATATTATAATATAATATATTATTATTATTATTATTATTATTATTGTTGTACTTATACATTATATATAAAAAGAAAAAAAAAAGAAAAATAATAAAAAGCCGACGTTTCGTACCGTCGTTCACGGTTATATAATAATATTATCGTCACGGTATACGTCCGAGGCGGCGGCGGCGGCGGCGGCGGAAGATTTCGCTCGCGCGGTGTCGGGGGGTCGCGTGTCTTGAGCCCGCAGCTGTACCCTCTGTCACGGACGTTAAGGGTTTAACTTAACACCGTTGTAGGAGGTCCAAATTCGACATGGACACATTGCACACACACACACGCTCGCGATAATATAATAATATATATATATGAATGTATGCCGAAAATATACGCGTTTTTGTGCCTTACTGCAGTTTATCGTGTGCGCCGGTGTACGTGTATTACATATTACGCCTGCCTGCCGGTCCCGCTGGCCGCCGACCCGCCGACAATACACTTACACGTGTATACGTATCATTTTTTTTTTTTTTTTTTTTTCTTTTCACTTTTCTAGTTTTCCGTCCGCCCCGGCGTAAAAAAAAAAAAAAAAAAAAAAAAAAAACGATAATCATAAAGCGTATTATTATACGCCGCCGCTGACGTGTTTATTATTTACGCGCTGGAACGCCAAAATATACCTGCGCCGCGCCAGCGGGACGACGCGTGGATTGGCACAGCGGTTATACGAGACGATTGAGTATATTTCGGTTTTAGATTCTTGAATGTATTGGCTATAAATACACAGAGTGTCGAGACGTAGACAAGTGAAATTTCTCAAAATCATCTAAATCCGAATAAAGGTAACGAATAATTAATTATCTCAGATTTTACTTTTTTTTTTCCCTTCCCCCCTTTCTATTTGTCTGTTGTTTTCGTTGTTAACGACGTTATTACAGGGAGATTGGTAAATGCAAACGATTAGAATAACTATGTAAATGCAAAGGGTGTTAATCACCGTACACTTACACGGCTATAATAACTTAGATAAACTTCAGATAATAGGTATCAACATTTTCATCTAGATAAGATAAAAGATTAATACAAGTCATCATCATCTAGATCGGAGGTTTTCCCAACCTATGGCCCGCAAGACAATGTTTGGTGGTCCGCGAGCCATACCTACAAAATTTAATAATTTTTTAATTTTTCCTCTGGGGCCGTGACACAAATACTAAAACTCGTGTGTAGTACGCCGTTTATTTATAAATTTATATCGAATAATGCCACCGTATTAATTATTATTTTATCGGAAAATCCAATCTGGTTTGTACACCAAGATTAGATTATCGGTAGAATACGATAATAGGCTGCGTGTTATGTTTTCGACAACTTATTTATGCCAACAAGAATTTTCCGGGCTGCATTACATTTCATATAAACAAAGAAATCAGTTGGACGCCATTAAAGACATGCGTGTAGATTTGAACAGTATTCCCCCAAGAATATCTTGGTTTGTAAAGGAAATTTAAGCACAAAAATCGCATTAAATTGTTTTTATAATTGTAATTTACCTTTAATAAATATAATAATATGGTGTACATTTTTTTTATAATAGTAATTTGCGTTAAATTCTAAATAATTATAAAACTTTTACTTAAAATTCATCAATTATAAACAATATTATAAGTCCGCTATAAGGAATTTCGTTGGTTTTTATTTATTCATAATCTAAATTCTTCTAAAATGGTGAAACAAAAAAATAAAATTAATTCTTGTTTATAAGAAATATAAGGTTTTAAAGTTGTGGTGGTCCTTGCCGTATCTGAAGTTCTCTGAGTGGTCCGTAGTGATAAAAAGGTTAGAAACCACTGATCTAGATGAATTAGTTAGTTCGATTTATCTAGATTAGTCTTCACACTCGATACATACAGAGTTGGACTAGTACAGACTTATTACAGACACCCCGATAACGTATTCAGGGACTTTTACGGTGTTTCGCCATCAACCTCTCGAGCAATATTTTACAGAACATTGAATTTAAATTATATCTAGTGTTATATTAGACTCAATTAGTCACTCAATCCGGTAAATTACGTACCTCACCTGACATTACCAGATTTTTCTAACTCGTCATTTCTATCGTGGCCTACTGGGAGATTTCCCGCTGTCCCGGTGGCCTAGGCTAATCGGGTTATATGTTTTTTCATTTGTTTATTTCCTTCTTATTATTTTGACCAGAAATCTCGACTAAAAAAAAAAAAAAAACCTTTATAGAAAATTTCGTGTAGTATTTTGGATCTAGTCGGTACACTGATGAGGTAATTTTAAATTCTGAACGTAGCGAGCAATTGGTTTTAATATGATGTGTGTTATATTTTTGTATCTGTCAACAACTTTTCTACCAAAAATCTTGCTTCAATACCACACGAGAGCTTTTTGTTGTGTTTCAGATCTAGCTGGTACATTATTTTTCGATTTGCCTTGTAGTTTCTTTAATAATGCAGAAATCCCCGAAATATTTACGCAATAACAGTTTCCTGTTGTTTGCATTCTTTTTTGTAATTCAGTTAAAAATAATTGATGAGACAACGTTGAGTTATTTATATAAATTAAAAAAATTGATGAGTTTTCTTTTAGTTTTTATTTGGTTTTATGTGGATTAAATTTTGACGGCTTCACAAAAAATTTGACACACAGTACATCATCAGTTTTTCTTTTGGTTATATAAATTTAAGGAAAATCTGTAGGCCTATTTTTTTTATAAGCGTTTGAAGTGCACATTTTGATGGATATCGTAAAAATCTCTTTTTGTTAGCAATGATTTATACTAAATTACTCTTCATATCTAGTACCTTACCATCTTCCCGCCTACATCATTGGCTCACCCATTAGCAGAAACATTTTTTTTTTCTATTGTAGTTTGCTCAATTATGGGGAAAAAACTTAGGTAAATTATAATAATTTCTGTTAATTTCGATTTGGTCTTTTTGTTGTAATTCCGTTAAATTTTTCATCGTACACATATATTAGTACTTTCTAGACGTAGTATAATTTTCAAAATATTCTGGTGTGTTTTGAGTGATAAATAACTTTTTGAAATTTAAATTGAGTGGTAACAATTGATTGTGGTTACAATTATTTTATGCTCGATATTTTTATAATTTGTTCTTATAGTATAAAATAATCGAAAATCCATAGTCACAATTCTTTTCGTGACAACGTGTTCACGTTACTATTATTTCTTATTTAGTATTCGGATATTGTTGAGAGGATTAAAATATACCGATAATTCCACTTAAACAACAAAGTTTCGTTTTATAAACGTTATTCGATTTTTATTTCATAGTTTATAATTGGGTTTATAAAAATGTTTAGCTTTTATTTGATATTTTCTTTTTCATCTTCCTTATTTTAAAAATAATATTTTGTTTTCAAAAAAAAAAAATCTACTTCGGCCCACGAGTAGGCAACTGTCATAAGCGGGAAGTTCGTAAGGTATCACCGGCGATTCCAAAGTAGGGATAAATGGTTTGCTATCCCACACCTGTCTGGATTCGAACTCGTAGTTCATCGAAACGGTTTTAAAACGTACGTATTATATAAAATATTTACTTGGCAATCAATTCAATCGGTATAGAAAACAAATTTCGAATGCACCACGCCAACACCCGAGCCCTAAATGTGTTATTATACAAAACACGCGATGATAATTATTATCTTGTGGTACAAGACTCGCTCGTCACTCAAAAAATGGTAATAAACTGGCCCCCGGGACGGCGGACTCGGGTTCGTACGCCGAGAAAATAATATAACAACTACAAACTAAAAGCGTAACGTATTTATTTATTATTATTATTATTTTTTTTTTTTCTGAAAATGTATAATAATAATAATAATAATAATATTGCGGAGAGGATTTACTGTACCGGTCGTAAAACTCGCGCGTCCCGGGGGCCTCAACACCCGGAATATCAATTTAGCAACAACGCCGAGTTTCGCGTCTCTCGTATATAATATTTAAAAATGATCGATACCTGTCGTTAAAAAAAAAAAAAAAAATAATATATATACATATGTACGCCATAGGGGAAAAAAAAAAAATAAAAAAAAAAATAACGGACGCGTGTTCGCCGGGTTCTATATAATATAGAGTTTGGTTGGATTTTAATTTTTTTTTTTTTTTTTTTTTTCTTTAAAAAGTAATTCATCAATAATCGATTTAATGGCTCGCCGGCCGCGGTTACGTCATCGTCGTCGTCGTCGTCGTCGCCGTCGTGGTCGTGGTCGACGAAAACCCCGAGAGAAGAGGTTCAATTTTACGGTACGTTATCCATTCGGTCTATATTATTGCCTGGTTGCACTGTGTGTGTGTGTGTGGTTAAAAACTGGCTTCCGGTCATAAGTAATAAACCGTTTTGTTTAAACAAATATTTCCCTTCGATAATATTATTATTATTATTATTATACATATATCTGTAGTATAACCGCCGGTTTTGTACCTATTTAATATAATAATGTATGACGTGTATATACCAAAAAAAAAAAATAAAAATATATATACACATTATATCGGCCAATTAGCCGTCACGGTAAATAATACGCGTACAGGTAGTAAAAATATTTTTTTTTTTTTTTTTAAAAAACCAACTAGATTTATTTTCCGTCGTCGTCGTATATATATATATATATATATAAGGTACGGACGGCGCCGTGATGTATAGAACAAATTTAATTTACTATTATATCCGACGAACTAAGCGTCTGCGGGCTGTTTTTGGGATATAAAAAAAAAAAAAAAAAAATACGATGATTTAAAACCGTTTCGAAAATCGTATAATGCGGACGATTAATACGAGTAACAGAACATCCAAATACCACCGTACGACTCGAAGGAATTGAACGGTATCGTCATATTTTATTTTATTTATATATATTTAACGTTTATTTATAAATTTATATATCATATTATTATTATTATTATTTGTTAAACGATTTTTTTTTTCCTAACCTACACGATCGAAACGGGAATTTATTACGTTTTCGTGTGTAATGTAGGATAATAACTATATTGAAACCCGAATGAGCGGATATGTAATTAATGAAGGATTAATGATGTTATTATTGGGTGGACCAATTGGCCGGCATGCCTTGTATTACACGGTGTATTTAATTTGCTAAAATCGTACACGAAAAAACGAGTACAATTTTCCAAAAAGAAACACGAAATAAACTCAATAATTCCAGAGTACAAACACGAAAAGACCAATACAGAAAAAAAAAAAATAAAAAATTTAAAATAAAGGGATAGATCTATAAAATTTCGGTTTTTTTAAATAAGTATCTGTACACACTAAAATTGATTAAAATATATTAAAAAAAAAAAAAAAAAAACCGACACACCGTTGACGCCACAATTCAGTTAAACGCGTTTTGACGAATTTTAAGTAAATTGAACATTTTATTAATTTGATAAAAATAAATAACGACATATATTTTGTAACCGCATAAAACATTAATTCTACAAATATATAGCCCTAAAATTATTATATAATTTTATATAAACCCTATATATTATTTTTATTGTTATATTTTAAGATTTCACCCAGCATTTAAATGAATTGAATATTAAACTATATGGTGATAATAAAATAATCACTAGTATGTTTGATACGAACCCAGCATTTCAGATAAAATTAAGAATATTTAACCGTGACATTATAAACAAATATTTCAATTATTTTCCTAACCTTAAAAAGTTTATTTCGGAATTGGAAATTTTCGAAAAACCTGATATTAATCATCTTATCCGAGAATTTGCAAGTGTTATTGAGATAGCTATGAATGAGTTCTCTACCCGCTTTACTCAGTTCAAAGAATTTGAAAAACCATGGAAATTATTATTTATCCGGACACATTGTCATTTGAAAAAATCAACTTTTTTTTTATTATTATTTTAAAAGAAAATGTACGATCTATACGCCTAAGGCACTATAAGTAATATTATATAAAAAAAAAAAAAAACATTATCACATAGAAGTTACAATAAAATTATACACATTTGACATGAACACAATTTGAGGAGAGCAGCCACCCATAAGAGACACTCTCAATTTGAAAATTAATTTAATATACAAGAATATTAATTAATATTAATAATAATATTTGGTAACAAGTAGAACACGACATCATTTTCTTTTTAAACGTCATGGGGGGTTACTAGGCATAGTGGGAGCTGCTAGGTTTCTGACAAGAATGAAAAAATCAACTTAAAAATGTTTAAATGGTTGAATTTAGATAATTTTGAAATGCAGCTTATAGATTTTCAGTCTAGTGTCCATATCGAAACAAAAATGTGTTATACTGAGAAATTAATTTGAAGGCGACAATAGGCAGATTGATCGTAAACACACGGAACAAACAAGTGTGGAATGCAATTTCACAATATTATTCTACTTAAAAAATAGTAGCATTAGCTATTTTTTCAATTTTGTCTTCGACATATTCATGCTAGTCGCTATTTTCAGAAATGAATTTGATAAAATCTGATTTATGAAATCGATTAACTGACGGCTGCAGTGCTGCGTGCACTTAATTTAAAGTTTCTAATTATGTACCAAGTGTTAACGAATTGGCATCAAGTATTCAAAAAAAAAAAAAATCGCATTAAATAAATAACGTTATAATATTATGTTTATTATGTACCTAAACTAACCTTAAAATATTTTTCATAATTTAATGGCGCGTTGGAAAAAAAAAAAATGTTTATTTGTAATTTTCGGCACGTGGCGTCAAAATAGTTTGCCACTCGTGATACTATGGTCGCGTAGTTTGCGTTAAACCTTTAAAGTTTTGTCATTAAAATTACTCAAAGTGCGGAAAAATCGAAAAACTCCACGCGTTTTCGAAATCCCCGTACCGTTGTTAACGTTCGTGTGTGCACCATACGAGCGAGATGATGTACACGATAAAACATATATGCGCGTACGGAACTGTGCGCGAGTATTAAAATAAAATATATTACAGAGATTACCCGACATAATACTACGGCGGCAATAGTAGTAAAATAATGATAATAGCAATAATGGCCGCCGGGTGTTGTCGTGGTCCCCCTCGTCGCCGGCGTTCCCCGTCGGGGCGCGGCCGGGGGAGCGGCGGCGCGGCGCCCGCGTACGCCGCGCGCACATCTGTCCCGGCGAGCGCGGCGACGACTGGCAACCGCGACGAATCGGACTTTTTTTGGCCATTGTGCCGCTGGTGCACACGGCCGCCCCCCGATAGAAATGCGATTTTCCCGTAACGGCCGCGCCGCCACCACCGCGCCGTCGGGGCACGGGGGAAAAAAAAAAAAAAAAAAAAAAATTATGAAATAAAATAGAATATATTTATATAATAGTAGAATATAAATGCAAAGTGGCGGAAAAAGCGTTTTTGTTAGATTCGCCGTTTATCGTCGTCGCCGGCCACAACCCCATTGACGATTTCGCGTACGGCGTGTATTACGGCGACCATGGTTTGTATAACCACCACCGTGCTGTTTCCCACCCCACCCTCTTCCCACCCGCCGTCCGAATACATTTTCCACTAGAAATGATCGATCGAAAAGGAATCGTAAACTACACCGGCGGTTTCCGGTAGAACTATTTGTCTAGTCCATACATTACAGTTGGTGCGACAAGAAAGTGGAGGTTTTTTTTTTTTTAATTCCTTTGTATTTAATGATGTGTATACATTTGTACTTTTCTCAATAACGAGATACGAAAAATCGAGAAAAAAAAAAAAGACGTCGTTTATTAAAAGACTAACCGACCTCCGCTCGGAATCGTATTTGGTTTGCAATGATTTTTTTACTATATAAATTACTAATAATTATAAAATGTTTATGTAAAACATTATTATTATTCTTTTGCATAGGATTTTGTGTCTATATCGTATAGTGAAATGTAAAATGAGAAGGTCACAAATTGCATTGATTTACTTTATGGTCGGTCTGTAGCCTGGAATAAAAAAAAACAAAACCGATTTATCGATATTTGTTGTCAGTATTTTCAATTGTCTTTTAAAACCGCTGGGAATCTAGTAATTTTGTTTAGATAAAGTACCACAGGGAAAGTTTCACCGTGTGCATTAAAAGCAAATAAAAGCGTTTTTACCACCCGAAAAAATACTAACAATCTTTGTAAAACTTATAGATTCTTCGCTACACTCAGAATCCAAATAAACATTATCCTTTATATGGATGATTTCGCTTTATTATACCGGCCAGACATTTGTGATCCAACGAATTTTCGCGTGCTGCGTTTGAGAGGAAAATAACAATGAACGATATATTAATTAAACGGCTACTTCATAATTATTATGAATATTATTGACCGGTCAGAAAACAAGAAAACCATATAAAACTTATCGGCGAATAATAATGATAAACTAGTTAATTCCCGGAGACAAATATAAATTTATAAATATAAATAATAATCCAGATATTATTCTAATTTTTTAATTATATTCTTACTGAAAATGAAAAAAAAAAAAAAATTATCATTCGCGATAACTACAATGGAAATAATTCGTATGACGTATACACATCGTAATAACGTATTGTATATTTATTGTAATGTTATATGTGAAGACGCCGACGGTATAATTAAATACTTCGGTGTATAGTGAACAAATTTCAGATTCGTATCGGAAATAATATACTTATTACATGTATATTATGATATTCGCAATTATTATTATTCACATAGTAATTCCTGCATATCCCCTATAGGTGGTATTCTCCTCTTGCTTCTCTTTCGCTTCCGGCATATTGATTGTGTGTGCGTCTGTCGATAAGAATTTCGATTTCGGGGCGTGGTATAATAACTCTGCCGGGCCGGATAAAAATTACATAGAATTTTTTTTTTTTTTATCTTAGTGTATACGCACCAAATACGTATATCGTATTATATTACGGAGGCGTTTACCAGATTTTTTTTTTTATTATATCATTTAAATAAATAGCTGTACCATTAACATTGTTACTATACGCCGTATACTTATATTACACCTAAACCTATAATATATATAATATAGGAGAAACATTTTGTACAATTTTTTACACTTTGCAATATTTCGGCAGAAACAAGCGTCGAGTGTAACAGAATACGAATGATTGTACGCATTATTTACGAGATAAATACGCGTGTAGAGTTGTTTAAAAAAAAAATAATAATAATAATAATACCGTTATTAAAACCAAGCTGAGATTTACAATTGTAGAGAAAACGGGAAAGTAGCGTTTTATTGAAAACATTTTTTTTTTTTTTTCCTGAAAAGTAAAACGTATCCGCAGGTACGACGGATTTACGTCGATTCGTCGGTCAACGAGAATGTGTGAACGACGACGTTAATTTTTTTATAATGGCATAGACTCAACATTATAGAGGTTATGGAGAAAAAAAAAATATCAGTATACTTAAACGCCACCGTTAAACCAGTTAAACGGCGAAATGATAATGAGGTGTGACAATAAAATAACGAGACTTTTTGAATAAAACCTAAACTATTAACGTAATCTATAAAACGATTATTGAAATATGATTAGAAAACACTTATCTAAAAGTACTGTGAACACTAATGGCATCGATTCATTTTCTTATACGTTAGTAGCCTTGTTATTAGTGCGAGTTCGACTATACTGCCGAAAAATGTTAGATATAGAAATCGAACAACATGTGTTAACATTAAATTTCTTGTTAAATTAAAAAAAACTGCCGCGGAATCGTTTCGTATGTTATGTGAAGTTTATGGTGAAGAATGAGTTTATCAAGAGCTCGTGTTTTTGAATGGCACAAACGGTTTTGTAGTGGAAGGGAGGACGTCGAAGACGATGATCGTTCTGGACGTCCTACCACGTCTTCAACAAACGAAAACGTTGAAAAAATCGACAAAATTAATTAATCAATATTATTATAAAGAGGTATTAATTAAATTAAGAGAACGTGTCAGAAAGAAGCGACCAGATTTATGGAAAAATGGCTGGGTTCTTCACCAAGACAATGCTCCAGCTCACAGTGCATTTTCAATTCAACGTTTTTTAACTGAAAAAAAAATGTCTGTACTTCAACATCCCCCGTACTCGCCAGACCTTGCTCCTTGTGACTTCTTCTTATTTCCTTCTTATTTCTTTTCCTATTTTCAAACAGTTGATGACGTAAAAATGAAAACGGCAGAACTTCTAAAAGGGCTGAATGAAAGCAATTGGCAACACTGTTTTCAAGAATGGCAGCGACGTATGCAACAGTGTATTGATGCTGAGGGAAGGTACTTTGAAGGTGATAATCATTAAATTATAACATTTTTAAAATAAACAACTTTTATTCAAAAAGTTTCGTTATTTTATTGTCACACCTCGTAATTCGGCTCCTAGTAAATAATACAGGATGATTCATTTATCCAGCGATTTTTTTGGAGGATTTCAAGTGACTATGATTTCGTTATGGAATCTATTAAGCTTTATTTTAAGACTGTTTTCTTCAAATTTGAAAAATGAACTTTACAATAAAACTCATAGCCCCTTTTCGAATACACTTTTGATATGCACGGTGATTTCCTAGTTTTGGACCGTAGAAGTAGGTATAATAAACTTCGTATTCGTCTTCGGATGATAGTAATCCGTTTCTAATATATTGGTCCGGTCTAAATCGTAAACTGTTAAAAAGTCGCGGGGGAGGAGGCTACTTGAAAATCCCGAGTGTATATTTTAGGTAAATATATGGAGTAGCGACGATTCCATAACGGTTGGAAACGAAAAAAAAAAAAAAATTCAACATGAAACGTCGTAAATCCTCCGAGAGAATCGCCGGAACGCGCGGTTCAAACGGATCACCCTGTATAATACGTTTATATTATTATTATTATAATAGACACGTCAAGCGTTCGGTTTAAGGATACGACGTCGAACGGGAACTGGGACTACCGGTAAATATTGTGTGTACGTAATGCTATAATATCCGATTTCACACAGATTCGGTAGGCGATAATGAGCCGTACACTTTTAGACGATGCGTTTCGGGATGGTCGATTTGCGCCACCCGCGACCGTTTTTCACCGCGGGTATATATTATTATAATCACGGTCCGGCGTGTCGTTTTTTTTTTTTTTTTTTTTTCTCTTATCTGTCCGCTTTTTAGACGCGGTAGTATAAAACGCACCGGGTTCGGAATACGCGATTTAAACGCATCGCACGTTCGCACGGAAAACGTAATAATAAATATTAATATGATCGCGACAATCTGCCGCGCGGAGACCTATAAAAAAAAAAAATCTTCTCCGGGCCGATCGACAATACAATAGAACAATTTAATACGATATGGGTGGGTAACTGGTGTACGGTATACCGAAAGACTGTAGGGTTAACCATACGACAACCAATGCTCGAGTTATTGGTTAAAAAGTAAAAAAAAAAAAATATAAAAAAAAAAACACGCGATCCGATCGCATCCGGCTTATATAAATACGCAATAATACACTATTATTGCGGGCTAAGATTTTGCTTGCATGCTTATTTGTTATTAAAAAAAAACCCGACGATATCTGTTAAATTACTTATAATTATCACAAAAGGCACCACACTAAGTATAGTGATTCAGATAATGACACAATGACAATGACGATGATAATTTATGACTGAATTGTAAATATTAAATTCTAAAAAGAATATTCACAATATTATATCCGAATTGATAATAGCGGGTACACGTTTTTTTTTTTTTTTTAAAAAAAATCATTATACGCGAAAATAGACGTACCGATTAAAAATAATTAGTAAGGAAACGCAAAAAAAAAAACAAACGGAGAAACTTCTTCCCTTTCAATTCGACCACTGATAATAATACGAGTAGGCCCGGGACAGAATCACGCGAGTGGCCTCTTTTTTTTATGGTACACACCTACACGTGTAAATTAACAAAACCCGAAAAAAAAAAAGTGCAATATATGTTGTTGCATTTTACATTATTCTCTCGCTGTTGTAATGCGCTCAACAATAAACAATTAAAAAAAATAAATAAATAAATAATTATTTTTTTTTTTTTAATCTAGATAATTTCCATCCGTCCGTTATCTTATGTGAGATAATTTAAATATTTGTTATCTTTATCTGTAGCTAGACGATTTCGGAGCTGTAGTTAGTCTACTTGAACTGTACAATAAAAACCCTAGGTAAAAACTCGGCACTGAGTATATATATATAAAAATAAATGCGGAAGTCGGTATATTTAGAAGGGGGAAATGGAGAAGAGGGGGTTAATGATTGACAAAAAAAAAAAAAAAAAATCTCGTTTCAATTATTGCGATTTTCAGCGTGATTTATGGACGACGAAGTGACGGGGCGGCGGCCGCCGCGGCGATTATTCGATTTTATTTTACCCTTTTCGTTATTATACTTCCAACGGGAAGCTATTGTCCGTGTCGCGCGGATTTGAATGGAAAAAAAAAAAAAAAAAAAAAAACAAAAAGAAAAAACCCTTACACCCCATTTACCCCTATATATATAATAATAATAATAATAATACCTTATATAATACGGCGATACATATTGTATATTTATATGCGTGTATACTAGTATACTTGTATACGACGGCGATACATTCGTTTGTATTATACGTATATATTTGTTATTTTGCGAGAAAACGGGGTCAACTCGTCGTTATGTGCGCGTCGTACGTGTGTACAGAGGGAGCCATTTTGTCGGCGTGGCCCATTGTGGGCCTGTGCATAAAATCCGTAACCAATCCTATGATTAATATTTGTTCGCGGCTAAACAATGACGGGCGCACACGCACGCGGAATACGTACTATATATATATATATATATACATTATATTATACATTGGTCCGTTCGTTTATATCGTTAATGGAGTCGAATATCAACGGAAAAATAAATAATATAATTATATATATATATCACACACACTATTAATGGGAGAGGGACGGGCAGGGGGGGTGGGAAGATGCGAGTTTTCGAAACGCCTTTTTAGTAAAATGATTGATTATAGTATATATATATATATATATATATATATAAAGAGAGTGAAACACTACGGTATACCGTCCGTAATTTATATATAATATAATAATACGATATTATATTTATACGGACCACACTGTAGTTCGGTAACAATTTTATTGTAGGGGCGGTAGGGCAGGAGAAAAATTCACACATTTTGGTCCGGGCAAAACAGTATAATAAATATCGATAATCCGTGCTAACGAGAACACGAGAGAGAGAGAGAGAGAGAGAGAGAGAAACAGAGACAGAGAGGGCGATCTATTATAATATAACATCGTCGTTGGTCGCCGTTTAATATATACGTATTAAAAAACGATTGGTTTTTTGTTTGTCTACGCACCAACTGTAATAATCGAAGCCGGGGTGCTAAGGCCCAATCGCACCCCGGGCTCCGACTTGAAAAAAAAAAAAAAACGTATAATAAAGAAAAATGTATTTTATTAATATTTAACTATTCGTGTGTCTACTGTCCGTATGTATTGTAGGCGTGCGATACAATTCACTAATCCGTACATAAACGTCGAATTGTACGACATTCGACTCATCTGGTACCTTTTATGAACAAGTCGTGTATCCTACACTATGCGACGTTATAAACTTAACCTGTATATTACTTTTTTACAGTGATTCCGCACGAAGACAAAAATGTTGTTAACTCTCATACAGCGCTACATTACTAAATAATATCCTATTTACGGTATCTGCCTTTAAACATATCGCGCCTAACCATTTGACTCGTAAAATAACTCGCACTGTACGAGTACTTTACCAAATTAAGTCGTATAGCTAGTTTTTGTTTACAATAGAATAATCGAAATTAAATCTCGCATTCATAGGTACTTATATATTAAATACAATACCTACGAGTATAATATTTGAACATTTTGAACTAGGTACACATAATTACTCTAGAATAAAGAATATTAATATTAATAGCAAATGCGGATTAATTGAATTATTTAACAAGCACGTATCTGGGACCTTCCTGGGGGATTCGTTTTTTTTTTTTTTAAAGAGATTCCAGTACTCTCTCATAATATTTATGTGAGCATACACTTTCAGTGACAGATCCGGGGTAGGCAATGAGGGTATTATCACTCCTTCACCCTCAAACGCCGTAGTATAGTATAATTTTTTAGTTTGTCTTGTATTGTTTTCCCCCGACCATTGAGAAAAATGGACACTGAACAGATATTCATATTTATTTTGTTTCTATGGCAATTCTATACGCGGATTTAGCATTAAAAATATAAAATTATTTTAAAATTTATACCGTGTTTCATTTTGGTAAATGGTTTTGCCTCCTTCCCCCCTCAAAAAAAAAAAAAAGAACAACAAAATTAAAGCCCTGATCCATCAATGTACATTTTTAAATATATTATTAGGTTTTTGATCTTTTAAAATCTTTTCTTATTTTTTTTTTTTTTTTTAATTTACGTTTACGTGTTTTACTTCAATGTCAAGTATATATATATTACAAATATTGAAATCATGAAACGGTAATAATGACCATTTTAGCTAATATTATATTATACAATACTTTCAACGTTTCAACATTCGAAATCGTATATAAGTCAAATACCAATGTACGTAATAACACATTTTTCGGAGTTGCCAGTGTTAAGCATTTTTTATATACACTTAAAATATGTATTATAATATATAATGAAAAATACGACGAAGAAATTACTTAGCCCGGTGTATTATAAAATATATGGATTGTGCGTATTCGTGATTTTGCAATGTACCTATTTATATTTTTTAAGTTCGGATTTTATAGTCGTGTAGAATAACACTTTTAAAATAACAATATAATATGGCGAAACGGCAACATTTATCACACATTATTATGTCAGTTTCACGATAACTCTGTATTTGTACGTAATATATTGAATTTCAAACAAATTAAATCGTAATAAATCCTTTACGTTTGAAAACTATTATTATAATATAATAATTATTTTATAATACACGCGTGCGCTGTATTATTATTATTATTTCTTGAATATTTTATTAGCTAACAAAATATCCTAGTAACCTACCTCTACGCGATATAATAATAATATAATATTATTCCAAATCGATATTCCCGAGTGATTACATCGACGACGACTTTAATATATAATAATATTCATGCGTTATATACGCAATAGCAATCTCTTTATATTATAATAATAATAGCGAAGACGGTTTTAATATTTAATTATAATAATTATGACACACGCGATGAATATTATTAAGTATAATGTGTTTATCCCCTTTCTCGGCCGATGACGGAGGAACAAGAAATAAATAAAAAAAAAAAAAACCACGACATTATAAAATACGTAAGTATACGAATCGTAACGAAAGGTGGGTCAGCACATTCGAAGGATGCAGCGATCGAATCGCTCGTACATCCTACACAATAATAATATTTATACCGCATAATGTACACACACTTTTCCCCTTAGGTCAAGTCGACCGTTTTTATATATTAATAAATACGTTTCGCATACTGATTATAATAAAATCGATAATTGTTGCGGTGCTCGGCGTCGTATTATTAATAATAATAGTTTTTAGATTCCGTGCGCAATATATAATAGCGAAAAGATACTATTACTACGTACAAGCTAATAATCACGTGTTTATTGTTTCCTATCTTGGAAATCATTTATTTCGGTTTGTAAAAATGTTCCGAATCGTTCGGGTGGCGCGTTTAAAATACGCGGTACTTTGTTAACCGGAAAACGTTTCTCCGCCGTTTTATTTAACACGCCGATTTCCGGGCCGTCGTGGGGAAATAACGAGACTTATACCGGGTTTTGCACAGTTGGTATAGAGGTTTTTCGCTGGCGACTGATTTATCGTTGTACAAACTAAATCACCCATCAGATCCCATCGTACATTTTCCCGACTTTACCCACATACAACGGCCGCCTACCAAATGGACAAAGTATGTCTGGACATTTTTTATTTTTACACGCGGATATGTAAATTAAATATATATATATATATATACTCAAAGTCATACATAAACTACAATTAACCGACAAAAATATACCGGCACTAATGAAGTATAGGTATAAGTATTTCATAGAATTGCATATTTTATGTTCTCATTTATTGTTTTCAGCTCGAAAATAAAATTCAGATCATATATAATATGTATTATTAGACCACCGCATAATACAATAAGAAAAATACCTAGATCGTTTGTGTATTAGTCATTGTACAATGCTCGTTTAATTATTTTGAATTGAAAAGATATTGCGAAATTGCGTAAGTACTTAAAGTGTATGTATATATCTATTATACCTATAATATGTTTGTATTAGGTTTTTGTTCGTAAAAAAAAAATTTGAAAGAAAATCATAAAGTATTTAGCCTTCGAACATTACGACAATATAGGTATTTAAATATACAAATTAACGAAAGAAAAAAAAAAACATCTAGTTAAAATGTATTTAAAGGCACAAAAACGGTGGTAAAAATTAAGTTTCCAAAATATAGAGCAAGAAAAAATAGTGTTTTTGACTAAATTGTATTTAACGGGCGAAAAAAAGACAATTTTTATACTTCGTACACCCAATAGCGAGATTATGTATTGGTTTTACTAAGATGCGTGCTGTTTTTTTGTCTGTCTGTGATCAATTTTTCTACTAGGAATAATGTTTCGCGATCACTTCGTGGGGCGGTTTCTGTTAATTTTTTTTATTCAATTGGTGCAACGGGGTGGTAATTTTTTTTCATTTTTTTCTTGTAGTTATCTTAATAGTTGGGAAATATAAGCCGAAAATCGGAATAATGTACGGTTTATTCTCGATTTGGTTTTTGTCGTTATAAATTGGTTAAAAATAATCTTGAAGATCTAAAACGTTCCCCGAATGCTTAAATATTAACTCAGTTTCCAAAACAATCTGGCGATTTTCCAACCAATCATAGACATTTGAAACGTTCGATTCTTTTAGTTTTTATTAGCGTGTAATTTTTTTCGGGCCCGCCGAATATGCGGTGGTAAAATCGAAAAATCCTGTAAAGTTATTGTTATTATTATTATTTTTTTTGTATAATTGTGTTTAATGTGCAAATATTGACGGTATTCGTAAAAATCACGGTATATTAAAATTTCGCTCGGAATTTTGTCGCGTACAGACTAGAGAATATTATAACACATAAAATAGCACATAAAAATAACACATCAACGCCACCTAGTGAAAAACTAGTGTCACCTAGTAGTTAATGGATGTGGCTCGTATTCGCAGACCCTTATGTACTCGCCACGATCCCTGCTTCTGGCCAGTTTGTGGAATACAAATCGAAAACCGTTTTTGTCATCAAATCCACTGTCGTTTTAAATTGTCGAAGAACAGTACTATCAAATTAGTAAGCGCCTGAACGATTTGAGAAAAATACTTTGTTGTAAAACGAAATCCGATTCTTTTCGGCCGGTTCTTGATCGAAAGCTGGTTTCGATGCGTTTCTATCGTTTGCACGTTTGATACGCGATATTTATTAATAATTGTTTACATTTTTTTTTTACTCGATTGGCATCGGTCGAAATTGAAGATGAGTTTATTATGTTTATCAAGTTGATCGAAGTACTTCAATACCTAGGTATATGCTATCTGCGGTTTATGATACAGGGTATAGTACGAACTAATACTTTAAGTGTAGCATGAGGAAGGGCGTATGAACACGTTTTTAAGTAAGTCGTAAACTTATTAAAAGGTACTCAAGACAGGCACAGCGGTGCATGTAGGAGCTTCGAAATACGGGGTGCTATTTCACTTGCCCCCTTAAGAAATTGGCGGTACACTTCTATCTATGCGAGATTGAAGGAACTGCGGTCGCCTGAGCAGGAATTGAACGAATTTCGAATTCAACAAATCTAAATTGTATGCTTTTTACAAGAAATAGATAAATACACTTTTCAGCGATATTATGTAGTGCTCCAACAAAAAAATCGTTCACATTCGCGGAATGTTCTAAATTCGCAGTGGGCAAATAATTTATTATCTATATCGAGCAGTACCTCAGTACGAGTGGACCGAGCAGGATATTAGTTTTCCCTGCGGTTTTATCAGTTTGAGTTTACATTTGCTAAAAAAAAAATGCCTCGTATTAGGTTGTATTTTTGTTTTTGTCCGTAGTTTTTGTCCACAGTTAAATTTTCAGTCATTAAAATTTCGCCCGGGCGATCGCCGGGTAGGCGGTAATTTAGGCGGTTAGTCGCAATGCCACCCGGTAAAAATTCCTTAAAATACGGTCCGGTAACAGACGCAAATGAAATTCGGGGGCGTACACGCGGCGACGGCGTACGAAACACCCGCGACGCGACAGACCGATTTTTATTTATTTTCATTTTTCTCCACTCGTTTCTTGTCGCGTACAAATGGTGCCGGGCAACGCGTTACCGAGACGTGTCGCGAGCCGTCAATTTTTCGCGGGGTATTATATTTCGCGCGATACAATATTATACAATAAATAATAATAATAATAATAATATCGTTACAATAACGCAACGGACGCGACCGGCTGTTGTGATCGGCGGTGTTGCCCGGCACTACGCGGTTCGCGGGTAAAACCAATTACGGTAGTGCTGTGTAATAATATAATATTATATTGGAACCGCCGTCGTCGTCGTCGTCGTCGTCGTCGTCGTCGTCGTCGTCGTGGCGGGGCGTCGAAAAAACACGTCGCGGACACGGTGCGCTGTCGTCGTCAGCGGTCACGGCGACGCGGGTGTGACGCGCGCGCGACGACGTCGACGGGACGCGTTGCCGTCGCCCGGCCAAGTGGGCTCCCCCCCCTCCCCCCCCCCGGTCCGTGTTCGCCGGACGTTTTAATAATAATTTTCGTTTTCGGCCGCGCACAATGGACGGTGTGCAATTTGACGGACGTGCAATTGTTATTAACGCCGCGACCGTCCGCGGCCGGATCCGATCCCGCGGTGCTCCAGATATGATAATCGTAACAATAACAATATGATATTATATCGTTGCGACAGGCCGTCCACGCCGGTGATATAATGCGCCCGGCGGGAATCCCGTCATGACGGCGTGTCAAAACAAATTTCCGTCATTTTCGCGCGTCACTGTCCACTGTCCGTCCGCGCAAACGACGGCACTGCCCCGACGGGAATCGGCGGCGGTGGTATTCGGATAATAGTATTCCGATCCAGTGTGCCGATCGCGCCCTTATACAGGGCGCCGGACCAAAATAACAAAAAAAAATCGCATTTGAAATTGACACCATAATTTTAATATTTCAGGTAGGAGAGAGTGAACGCATTTACAAGTTGTTTGCACGTTTCATTAAACACGAAATAAAACTCGGGCGTGTAAACAGAATGTCCAACGGACGGTGATGCGTTCTTGGAGGCGCCCGCCGAAGTTTCTCGCCGCTTTCTCCGAAATTTCTACTGGAACCGATGCGGATTTCGCTTGTAAATCGGAAAGGGTCCGTGACTTGTTAACATAAACCGAGAGTCTTCGGGTACGCCCATAGAAAGGAGTGACGGGGGGACGAGATCGGGCGAGCACGGTGGCCACGAAACGTAACCGTTTCGAGAGACCGGGAATAGTTGAACTTACATTTACAAAGTTCAAGTTACACTGTCTGGTCAGGTTATAACCACACGTGGAACACTTCTAGGAGTGTTTGAGTCCGTGAAATCCTCAACCCACGAACTCATTGTTACAGAAAAACGTCTCAACACTTTAGTTGCATCATTGCAACCAAATTACCAGTCGCTTACTGCCCAACGACAGGTTCGACAACGTTGTGCAATATCCACTCCCAAAGCTACGCTTTACATCTAAAATGTGGTCTTTTTTGTTGTGTTTTACCTACCGACAGTATACCAATTCCGCTACTTGTTTTGTACGGTTATTAATATACCAATTATTGCATTGTTAACTGTTTTCATTTCGGGTATAAAAATACTGTTGTCCAATATAATTCCATCGACATTGGATTGCCATACGTAAAACGATCTATATACTAAAATGTTTTTAGAATTAAAAACGTATTTATTGATCGATTGATTACCGGTAATATATTTTATAAGAGTATCGGAAATTTTGTGAAAAGTATGAATTTGAGCGGTAGACGAAAACAAGTTTTCCCTATCAGTCGGATATATATATCCCAAAAATGTTTCGAGTGCAATTGGTATAAAAAGGTCATTTCAAACGCAATTGATTAACTCCTTAAATAATCCGTAGTGGCGAGTATCGACGAAACTGACGATATCGAGGATATTGGAATATCGGTTTTTTGGAAACAACCAGTCAATAATACGCTTTTGGATTATGAAAAAAACGTTTAAAAAAAAAAAAAAGCGGTTCATACTTACAAGCGGTACTCAATGGAAAGTTTAAATTCGTGTTGTTAAATTGGTTGAAATTCCACTGGATCTGGCGGATTTTTAATGAATCCGGTGTACTTTTTTTGGACATTTACTAATTAAAATTGACGTTAACAATTTATATAAAAAAAAAATAATAATTCATTGTTCACCGATATAAATTATTAAAAATTACATATTTGGTACTACAAACTATAAAGGATATTGTGACTCGTAGGATTGACGGGTATGCGAGGGTGTATAATCAAATAAATTATGAAAATGTACGGTTTTCATTTGTTCCTTATTTTATTTGAAATTTCTCATACGCTACAATAAATATATAATCTAATACCATATAATCATACCAAAACGAATTAATAGTAAAAAAAAAAAAAATGGAAGATTAAAAAAAAATTAGTAGAAAATGTAGTGACTTTCTTATCTTTTCAGTTTCATTTAGTTTAATATGGCAAAATGATTGTAACACTATAATTTCAGTGGATTTTTTTTATGTTATCTAGTAGGTTGAAATTTTCATACTTGGCAACACTGGTGCAAACGTGATTCGCCTTGCTCTGCCCCCACGACGTTCCCTTACAATATATCCAAAAAATATTTCATTACTACTATGTACCACAAAATTAGCAATAATTATGTTTTTTTTTTTTTATTTTTTTTTTATCAAATTAATAATGGATAAATAAAAAAAAAACACGCGACGCCAAATAAAATGTACCGTCGACTGGGCTATCCAAACGCCCGAAGGACGATGATAACGTAAACCGTGTAATTTCACCATGTGATTTAGTCAATTCGGATGCTCGCACACGACAACGAGATGACTGCTGGATTGTCTAGATACTCAATCTAGAAATGAGCAGCAAAATCGATGAGCAGAAAAACTCTACCGCCTACCGCGAGTACGCCTGTGACGTTTCTTGTAATAACTTGTAATACTGTTGTAACTAGTAATACTATTAATGCAGTGTTTCCCAACCTTTTTACCACCACGGACCACTTCGACAATATTTTATAGGTCGCGGACCACCTCAATTTTACGAAAACTAGGAATACCTTCTTTTTTCTTTTTTTGCTCATTAACAAGAAAACACAAAATTTATCGAAAAATGTTAATTTGTATTATTTTACTTTACATTCTATTACTATACTTCACTAATATATAATTATACTTCAATTTATTACTCTTATAAAAGTGGACAATACTTATCGGTCTACAGCAGCAACAACGATAATCTTATAATATTATACGGTTCCTCAATAAGTCGTAATTTGTTTGGCTATTTAAAAAAAAAAAAATAATAATAATTAATTCGTTATAGAAATCGAAAAAAATATCTATGGGACCGCGGACCGCCGGTTGGGAAAAACTGCTTTAATGCGTGCAATAGTAATGGTAAAAAATTATAAAATATTTTTATGATTTTGAACCGAAATATATGCCCTTCCCCCCTACAATTAACTTTAGTCAAATACACCTTTGCGCTATTAGCAGTTATTGAAGCTTATCTTAAATCGCCCGGGCCAGAATCGTATACATAGTTATCAGCAGTTAGGTCATAGTGGGATGCGATCTTATTATGGTCACAATTTCGAGTTTTTAATTCCGGAAACCCTGGATAACGGTTAAAATACGTACGAATCGCTCAGTAAATGAAATCGAGCGAAAAATGTGAATTTTTGAAACCTTCACGTTTCTTTTTTTTAATTGACAATTATACAAAATAAAAATACACCCCGGACACGTGTTGCAAGCCGATTTTATGCGGCCCGCGTACGGAAACGCCGTACGGGAAATGGGATATATGCGTGTAGTTTAATATCAAAATCAATTCCTAAATATAAAATTAAACCGCTTGTAATTAATTACAATATTTTCGTTACAAATGCGCGATTACAAAACACATAACACACATCGATTCATCTCGTGCCGTTTGATCTTTTTTATTATGACGAACTCAAGAATATCGTCTTTTATTGAGAAAAAAATATGTTGGCACATATAATACGGTTATTTTTCAATCAGAAATCCCTATATTAGCCCGTTAAGAGGACCTTCCGTATTTAAGGGGTCCGCTTACAGGCAATTTTCTTGACGAGTTTGAAAAAATTAAAACTTATCTACTCAAAAATGTTCAAATTATTTTTCAAATACATTTAGAAGTAGTCGGGAGTCTTTATCTTTCTAGTTTTTAATGTGTATTCGTGAAATAAACGAAAATGTTTACCGAGATACCGTTTCGCGCTGGTTTCAAGTTTTTTATTCAATTTTATTTGACATAATATACAGAGAAATTTACCCTTAAGAAAATACCGTTTACGATACCGTCGGTGACAACCGGACGCATTGAATACCGATCGGCCGGTCGTTAAGACTTCATTAAGCAGCCCGGGGGCGCCAAGCACGGGCTCGTCTCGCACGGGCTCGCCTCACCGTCCCAGTTGACGCGGCGCTGTAACCACCCCGGGAAAACGGGGGGGGGGAGGGGGGCGAGGGGCCCCCGTGAATCGCACGGCCAAACACACACGCCCGTAAACCGCGGCACTGAACAAGGCGCGGCGTTATGAAAACGCGCTGGGACCGGTGACACGCCGTTACCGGAACAATACGGCCCGAGCACTTTCTAATGCGCGCGCGCGCGCCACCGCCAAACGACATATTATAATACCGAATAGAAAATTATTGATTTATTTTATTATAATAAAAATAACATAATAACCCGCGGCCCGGGGGCACGGGCATTTGCGGAGAGATTTCGGAAGGTCCCCGAACGTCAAACGGTTTTAATTTGCGGCGGGCGACGCGCACGCTGTGCGCGCCCCGCGGTCGCGGGACACCGTCACTTTCTCTCGGTCCGCGCGCTACGCCGCACGAACGAAATATAACAATAATTTACTTATTACAATAATCGTAAAACTAATGCCAATAACAATAATAATAATAATAATAATAAAACCTGACAATAATAGTACCGGCCGGGGTTGGTTTAGCCCCGCACACGTGGTCGGCGTCCGAATAACAACCGTGGCCCCGGTGAAAGTGTTCCGGATCGCGTGTGCGTGCGCGCGTCGTCCGCCGCGGCGACACGATTTTTGGCGTCTTTGTGCGAGTTTATTGGGTTGCGGTAGGGCGGGGTGCGGGGTCCGACCGGTGATTTATCTATCGATTGGTTTTCGTATTACAGCGCGATCGTGGAAAATATTAAATTTGATCGGCATTTGTTGTTTTTTTTTTTTCTCCAAAATTTACAACATGTTTTATACAATTTCACCATTGTAAGTACCGTTATTTCGTTTTTTTTTTTTTAAACAACTTTTGCGTCTTGCGTTATTGCAATTTTAAAACGTAATAAATCTTGTACGTTTATCGTTATTTAAAATTAACACATTATTGACTTTTTACAATTGTAATCTATGCGCTGTGTATGATATTCGATCGAGGATTTACCGGTAAAAATGCTCCTAAAAACTCGCGACAAATAATCCAAAACGTTCAAATTACGTGACCACCATTGTAATCAATATATTAGTATTGCCGATAAATTAAAATCATTTCGCGCCACGTGCAATATCATGTGGGTGGTTTTTAACTCGTAAGCTTAGTTTATACTTGAATAAGTCCTACGGTTCTGATTGGCTCCTGAAATGCGAATTAGTATTTATTTCAGTTCTGTGCCATTATTTCGTTAATTTTTTTTTTTTTTTTTTTTAGTCCAATTCCCGAGTCCCGATAAGGATTTAAGAACATACACAGACAGATACACTAAAAATTGTATAGCAAAAATAAAATTTATTTATCATACATAATAATTATGAACAATTAACAATACCGTTTTATTAGCGCTTATTGTTATTGTTTCGTTTTATGCTTTTCAATTAATCGGTTTTCTCGTTCTGTTTTACCACGATTGTCGTTTTCCGTTATTTTTTTCAAATAGTTTTTTTGTTGTTTTTTACAAGTTTAATATTACAGTCTTGGGCGAAATCACTATAAACTTTTGAATTCAAACAGCAACATATATTTAAAAATTCCATAAGTACACAAAGTTTATTGTTATTCAATAACATTTTGGCGTTGAATTTTTTCTGCATTATTTTTGCATTCGCTCATTAGACGGTATAATTTTGAACAATAGTGTATTTAACGAGTAAGAGAACGAGTTACAAACGCACGAATAAAAATTATTCGTGTAGTAAGTTATTGTGCTTTTAATAGTTTCTTTTTTTTTTTCATTCTATCATTAAATTATCATTAAAATAAACGCAGGAAAGGTAATGCGCTATTAAAGCTATTGAATTACAAATTGATTGAATTCAAAGGGTTTGCATACACATACAACCCGTAACGGATTTAAAATCGCACGTAGCTCAATTATAGGCCAGAGAAGCCACCGGTTTTTACACTGTCCGAAGATATCTGTGACGATATCCTGTGTAAAAAAAAAGAGCATTTTTGCGCGTTTTAACATACAAAAAAAAAAAAAAAGAAAAAAAACTTGAGTATTTCCGGTGTATCAATATCGGCCCACACGCTGCTATATTATACCAGTCTTTTGGTGTCTTTTGTTGTTTTACGTATAGACGACGACATTCTTTAATACGGCACGTATGTCATTGATTTTTTTTTCACACTAAGATAATCCTACGGAAAAAAAAAAATACAACGATTCAAGACGCAAGCGACCCAAATATTAGTATATTAATATGTTTAGGTTGAGCAAATAAATGAAAAAAAAAATACCACCGGTAGCATGTTTTTTTTTTTTTTTTTTTTTTTTTTTTTTTATTGAGTCTTTTCAAACTAGGTATCGTAAATTCTACACGGTACGTTGAATTGCGTAAATAAATCCCGGTCGCTTTTTGTTACGTTCACGCATTCGCAAAATAGACAAGCAGAACCCTTAAAATGACCATAATGCGGTTAAAAAACGCACAAAGTCACGCTGCGCCGCCGAATGGAGAACAAAAAATATCAAATATTTTTTTCGAAAATTCGCGCACAATGCACCCAACGCTTTGTATTATAGTAAATTCGGCAGTTATTTCCAATTCTAAACGTTACACGTAAATATACTGTAGATTTGTGTAATAATATACACGATAAAAAAAAAAAAAACAACAAATTGTGTATAACCAGGGGCGGCCAAACGGTCGATCGCGGACAATTTCTAAGTCGATCATAAAACGATTCTCAGCATTTATTACTGCATACGGGTGTTAGTTGGTTGAGCCGTGGTAAATTTCTAGAAAGGTTTCAGTGTTTACTGCCTGAAATAATAGAGTTTTTAAAATCCAGAGGCGATAATTATGATTGTTTAACAAACAATACATGGCTTCAGAACTTAGTTTTTTTAACAGATATAACGGCTCATTTAATCACTTTAAATGTTGAACTTCAGGGAAAAGATGGGAAAATAATTGAGTTCTATAAATGGTTTTAAATCAAAATTGATATTACTTAAGTCACGATTAAATGAATCTAATTTGAATAATTTTCCAAACTTAAAAGATTTTTTGAAAAGCAAAAATGTACAGGAAATATATTGCTCTGAGGTTGAAAAAGTGTACAATGAATTTGAGAGACGATTTAAAGATATTCAAAAATTAGAGCCGATTATTACATTTATTTATTTATTTCAAACAATACACTTCATACCGACCTTAAGATTAACTCTGTAAACGACACTGCTAAAATATTATACAAAAGATTCCGCTCACGATTAACGAACCACCCGAATACTCTAATTTCAACTTGAAATTCCGACGTTATTCCTGGCAATCCACCTAGACGCCTCAAACGCAACTAATGCCGTGACCTTCTTGATCCCCCCCCCCATATAAATTCAGATGATAATAATAATAGCAATATAAAATAAAAAATAGATTCTCTTTAAAGGAAAATTAAAAAATAAATATAAATTAATAGTGAGTGTCATTAGTGGATGGCTTCTCATATCACGTGTGTCATGTAAATTTATGTATTTATGTTAGTTCTCTATTTTTAGATGTATTAATGTATTATGCGTATATGTTTTTTTTTCTTTTTTTTTTTTACCCTTATCACATTTAATTATTGTGCCTATTAGGTATAGACTGTTTATTCCAAATAAAGAAAGAAAAAAAAAAAATAATAATAATAATAATAATTTCTACTATTTGAATGTACGCGTTGACAGAACGTCGTTTTACTTTTGGATTTTGTCGAGTATATCCTGTCCAGACACGATTACTATACAAGATAATTGTATTTGTATATCTTAGACAAACTTCAGATAGATATCGCCGAGTGTGCACGTCACGTGATAGTCAATAGATTTTACATTTCGAAAACTTTACGCGTTAGGTATTCCCACCGTTAAGACGCGGTGTTTTCTGTTCGGCGATATTGAAATCCGCGATGCCTCTAACGCCCGTTAAACGTTCAAAGCGAATTCGCGGGGGGTTTTTTTTTTTTTTTTTAACGCCGCTCGTATTATACGATTATTGTCCCGGCGGACGAAATGATTTACTGCCAGAAAAGGGCTTGTCTAGTCGTGTTTCGTACAGTATTATCCACGGGCACCGCCGAGGTAGGTATAAAAGTAGCGGTGGTGTGGGGTTGATCGTCGCGTCTACGGCTGTCCAATTAGCCGGCGCGCGTGGGCGTCCGTCCCGGACGGCTTTTCGTTTTCCCCGCCACCGAAGGATTTACGACCGTTTTGACGCGCAACAAATGACGCTTAATTTATAAAAATGGAAGAAAAAAAAAAATATATAATATAAATCCGTACGCGTTTTTAAACTATATACTACTGCCGGTCGGCGGGCATATTATTACAATAACAATACGAACGGTCGATATCAATTAAACGCGGTACGCCGAAAGAATTTCCACGGTGATTTATGGTGAGGTCTGAGACCGTCGTCGGCGGCATTCCGTCTTATTGCGTCGCGGTGCTTCTCATTTTCGTTATTATAATTATTTTTATTTTTTTTTTTTTTTTTTTTTTCCGGTCGCGTGGTCGTTATATACCGGCAATTCCGCCCGTTTCTCCGACAATTATTTCGCATAGATGCAAAAACACCAGTTGTTAAATTGGCGGGATAGGGGAGGATTCCCCATTTTTTTTTTTTTAATTTAAAGTAAATGAAATTATCCGTGCCCTTTGTTTAAGTCTTCCGCGGGAGGGCGTACGCTCTATTTATTGTCACCGAAGCGCGGTTAGAGAGTATCCCTCTACATATTGTTTAAAATATGTTTTAAAGTCGAACGTTTTGTAAAAAAAAAATACGAAACGAAACGTAGTTTGTGATAACGTGACGTAGAGAAAACGGATCGTGATTGATAATTATTAACTAACATACTCAATGAACAACAAGTGTTTTTTTTTTTATATTTATTTTTTTATTTATATACTATTTTTCTAATTTATTACTATTATTATCCTACCAAAAATTGTACATCCTAAAATACATATTTCAATCAAATATGAAAAATGATGTTCGAAATATATTCACTATGTATAAACAATGTTCACGTTTTAAAGCCCTGTAAAATGTGCGACAAGTGTCCAAAAATGTATATGTATTTTTTTTTATTATTATTGAAATAATATTACGACTGTACTATTGTTGTCGTAACTATTTATCTCGCGATGTACGTTTTTCGATAAACGATTTATTACGTTTTAAATACGAAATTCATATATAAAAACGTAATTTCGTTATTGTTTTTTACGGTTTTAAATTAATAATAGTGACTAAATGCGAAAACAACGAAATATTACTTAAAACGTATATAAACAAAATATATGATGTAACCATCGATTCGGTCGAACATGTCGTCTGAAAAACTTTTATGTTTTAAAATAATATATAAAAAAAATAATAATTATTGCCCTGTATATTATTATAATAATATTGTCACATAACACTGAACAAACCTTGTTGCGACGTTTTTTTTTTTTTTTTTTTTTTTTTTTTTTTACGACGTTATAAAAAAATAATAACATCAGGTACTCGTATAAGCGAATAAAACTTTTTTTATTGGTATTTTTTTTTTTTTTTTAATTTTGAAACTAGATAACATATACTTAACAATATAGTATTTTATGCGAGTATAAGTTTATATAAATTGAATACAATTATTATTCCTATCATATTTCGGTTGTTATTTTATTGCCATACACGAAATACATAAAAAAAAAAAAAAAAAAGGAAAAAAAAGACAACTGAGAATACTATTCGAGACGGTACATATAGGATTTTTGTCGAGAGGTAAAAATATTGGATTTGAACGCTGTGGCCGTATTGGCACATGTAACGTGAAATGTTTACGGAATATCTAAAAATGTCTTGTCAAAAAAAAAAAAAAAAACACCGGAACGCACACGTATGGCGAGATAGATACAATTGGGTTTGACGAAACGGCGAGAATTGTCGTCGAGACCGTTTCGGGCGTTCAGCGGAAGCGGCGAAAGGCTTATTAAACGGCCTGTAAAAGCTAAAAAAAATCTAAAAAAAAAACCTATATACACGTATAACGTTTCTGGTCGACAAAAAAAAAAAAAAAACAACAAAAATAATAACCACTTGTCGGAAACCGCACCACGGCAATCGCCAATATTCGCAGTAATAATAATAATAATAACGACGATACTATTATAGTGTAATAATATTTATTCCTGGCCAAAGTAATTGTTGCGCAGATCGAGCGCAACAGGTGCGCGCCGCCGCCGCCGCCGCCGCCGCCGCACGTCCATTTACGACGGCCACAAATCGTGTACGTTACGAGCGGTTCGACCGTGTTTGACTTGTGGTTAAAAAAAAAAAAAAAATAATAATAATAATAAAAAAAAAAAAATAATAATAAATAAATATAAATAATATCATTGGTACGGAACGGGCCGCGCGCGACTGTTATCCAGCGTTTGTCGGGTCGGTTCGCGCCGATATATACGAGCGGATTTCGCGCAGACCGGACTTCGCACGAACGCCGATCGTAAAACGCGTCTCTCTATATGATTATGTACGACGTGCTGTGGAAGTGGCCGACCGATGTCGATTCTTCGGCATTGTTTATGTCGAAAAGTGAAAAAAAAAAAAAAAAATACTTAAATAAACGACGACGACGGATTTTACGACCGTAATTGCGTTTTAGGACGGTTTATTAACGAGACGACAAAATACGTACAATAATATAATATTATTACGGAATCGTAAAATTACGTGTTTATTGCGGTCGGGGTCTCTCTCTCTCTCTCTCTATCTCCCTCACTCTTTCCAGAGCGCTAGATATCTCGCACCGTCGGTCGATGGGTAAAACAGAAAAAAATATAAATTTAAAAAAAAAAAATAGAAACGATTTCTCGTTATAACTCGGCGAATTTTCGAGAAAAACCGTGTCGCGTCGTTTTCGCGCGCTATATTATAGTGAATTTACGATCGTTTATCATCGCGTTCGTCCTCGGTGCCCGCGCAATATCACATCGTCATCGGGGCGATACGTTATGCGCCCGCAGTGGCATGTTTAGAATATTTTTTATTTTTTATTTTTTTTTCAGAAAAAAAAACTCATCTACGTACTCCGGCCTGTAAATACCGATTAAAACACGTTGCATTTTAAAACCGGACGAAATAAACACGGCCGATTATTCTTCGTGCACTTCGCCTGTATGGATGGCCCTCGTAGTTACTCTTGTTTTTGCCCGCCCCGGTCTCCTCCGGGCTCCCATCGCCGTTAATTCGTCACGATCCGCGATTCGCCTTTCGAACGTTCACATTTTTCCCCCCCTAGGTTTTATTCGAAAACCGGAGTATTCCGCGTACGATTTCGACGCTCTTTGTCGGCCTTGTTCGAAATTAAACAAGAAATAATAATTTCCTACAATTATACGGAACACGCGCTGATAATTTCGAAAAATCTACTATATGTCGTCAACTTACTCAAAATATTGTATTTTTATTAGTAGTCGAGTTATGCAACGGATTTGTAACGCCCCTGGCCTTTTTTTCCTATGTAACTTAAAAAAAAAAATGAACTTACTGAGCCATGATAATAATAATCGTTCTCGTTCCCGCGTCCCTTATTACAGGCGGTCTTGAACCTTTTGGACTCGCGACCCGCTTTTTTTTTTTTTTTACTATATATTTTTGCACGATCTATACCAGCGCTATATTAGCCGTGAAAATTACAAAAAAAAAAAATACCAAAAAATTATCTATAACAACACGATTTCAACAGCATCGTACAAGCACCGACGACATCAATAACGATCGCCCACGGATAATTTGATTAACGTTAAAATACATTTTCGAAGAGCCCGCGAGAATCGATTCTGTTGTTAACCACCGGCAAAACCGCGTAAGACACGCACAAATCGATCGCCCCCCCCCCCCGTTTTCAATAACCGTTTTCATTTCGTCGTTCGTTGAACGGAATCCGCAATAAGGACTTGCGCGTTTTTATAATCGCGTATTTTTTAAAATAATTTTGTCGACATTTGAGCCACGTACGATCGCCGCTATATTACGAATATACTAAAATGTACGAAAACTGTCGTCGGTTACACGGGCCCTGACAGCGGGACGGCGCGGTCGGTTTTCCATTATTATTACGGCACGACGACAACAATAAAAATATATTATATATATTTTATATAACGCGTATAGTGTGTAATATTATCGCGATGTCGCCGAGACGTCGTCGTCGTACACGACAACAGTTTCGGAGTGAATAATAATGGAGTTAATTGTGTGCGGGGGGGAAAAAGACGAAGAAAAGGGAGAGAAAGAAAAAAAAAACCCGATGGCGCGTCCACTCACGTCACGTCGAGATTTTCGACGTACATCCCTGCACCCTCCCCTTTTGACCCTCTACGCGTGGTTTAATAACGTATTTTTATTATTATTTTATTTTTTATTTTTTTTTTTTTTTTTTCCCGCGTACAATCCGACGCTACACGATAATATCGGCCACCCGGGGCCGGTGTGCTGGTGGCGGTTGGAAGGAACAGAATGCGGAGACGCGAATTGACCGCGAGATCGCCAACAGGCTCGTGTGTCCGGACGTTTTACGTCCCGCCTCTGGGGCACCGTGCCTGACCAATTATCCGGAGATACTGTTATATACGGATAACTAGACGAAGAAAAGCAATAGCATCCGCCATTGCCTGACCCTAGGCGCGTGCCTATCATTTTGCCTATACGCGGTGGCACAGTTGGCAGGAGTGTTTGTAAAAAATTATCCGAATCTACACACAAAGATAACAAATATTTAATTTATCTCGGACATGATAATAGAGATACATTTTTTCAACTGTCTACTGTTGAGAACATTATAGCAGGGAGATAAACGTGTAAACGTGTTAAATTAATTCTACAAATGCAATGGGTGTAAATCACTTCGAGTTTTCAACTAAAACGTAATACCATACATTAATAATATTTCCTACTATTGGTAAAACATTTACATTTTAATTTTGTACACTTGATCTAGATAATTATTGTTAATCTTGGATAGACTTCAGATAGTTTCCAAACATTGCATCTAGACAAAGGAAAAAATAAAAAAAAAATATATATATATATATATATATATATATTATCTAGATGAATTAACCGGACAGATTATAGTCGGGTATCCGACTTAAAGAAGCCTTCTTTTTTTTAGAGAGAATTCAATTACATTTTTGTATTTTATTGCACATTAATCGTTCAATGAATTGCCTACCGGGTAATTAAACAATATAAAATACGATTGTGTAATCGATTTTTTAGATTCTGAGCGTACAACGAGAAATGTATTGATTACACTACGATGTGTGTATGTGTCTTCTGTTCAGTCTGTAAACAGTTTTTCAACCTGTCATCTCGATCCGATTGTCAGGTGTACCGAGGAAGAAATGTTGTGATTTTTCTTGTAGTTTTTTTAAAGAAATTTGGGAAAAAATATTGGAAAAACGGAAAAATGTACGGCGATAATGGTTTCGTTATTTTCGTTTATTTCCTTTTATTGTTACTCGGTTAATAAATAATCGCAGAGACCCGGAATGTTCACATTTTCGCATTACATCTGACAAGGTCTATTTTTTGTCATTTTCTGTACTACACACTTATGTTTTCTGCACAAGCACACCGGTGCGAATCCCTAAATTTATATTACAACACTATTCTTTAACTTAGCAGTAGGTAAAATGTTTTTTTTTAAATTTAATATCGTCATATGTTTTAAACTTGTTGTTTAGCATAAAACAAAAATATTAAAATAAAATGTTTGTATTTTATTCTTGTTTTTCTTGTTATACTTTGAGACATAGCTATTATACATACATAATAATTCCGAGTTACACACATTAGATTTTGTATTTCACACAATGTGTCGTATTACGTACAAGAATTTTTATAATTTATACCGATACCTTTACGATTTCGTGTCGAAAACGTCGATACAAATTTCAAGGGACGAGTGCATCACATTCCGTTCTACGCTGTAGGGCACCAGAATACCTTTTTTTTTTTTTTTGTGTTATCGCCGCCTACGGGGGGAACTCTACCAGCCAAGGTAATCCTTCCCCCGTAGGCGCATCGTTTATTAAAAAGAATCAATATTCTTAACACACTCTATGTTCTTATTTCCTAAAAACGTATAATCCAATGGTCATAGTTGTACGGTTTGTATTTACAATTTGCTGCTTGCAATAGTATTTACACGCGAAATTTACAACTTAGTTTTTAATGTTATAATTACGACTAGGCTTAGCTGCAATACTGTTTGTTCTTACTACTAATTCATACGGTTTAATTGGCACAAGAATACCCAGTTTATCCCTGCGGGCGGGGTGGGCACACAGTGATTGTACAGTAGCGTTTTGTGCAGCATTAGGGCCGAGACCCGCATGCTACCCTTACAATGTAATAATAATAGCTAGGCTAGCACTGGTCTAGGGTTCCGGGCGGCCCTCTGGCGTTGGCGTTCCTCTTCCTCGCTCGTCGACAGGACCTCCTTGATGAAGTTGCTTGTCTTCCATCATTCTCCGCACTGCCGTTTCCGGGGTGAAGGCTCTGCCCGTCGCCGTCTCCGCCGTCTTCGTCGCCTCCACCGTCGGCCGCAGCGGATGAAGGCGTGGTCCGTGTCGTCCACGGGGGCCTGGCAGTCGTGGCACTCTGGGGTGCCCAGCCTCCCAATCCTATGCAGGTACTGGCCGAAGCAGCCGTGACCCGATAGGAATTGGGCAGTTGGTTTTGCAAAACTTCCTGGACGCCCAAGGCACCACCTTCGGGGTCGGTCTTCGGGTGTCCAAATACCGGAATACCCAGTCGCGCCACTGCATACACGTCCGTCCAGGCTCGCAATACGGTTTGTTAGGGGGTAGGGCGATCGCTCCTACCGCGCCCCCTAAATTACGTGCTCGGACTAAGCTGGACCACTACACTTTATATTAAACATAACCGTGTGCTTGACGGCAAAGCGGTTTAATTGTTTTTCGAGTGTTATTTGTTTGTTAAGTTTATCGAGAATGTATACCGGGTCCGGCGGTGCGCGAGCCGCCGTCGTATGAAAAACAAAAACAAAAAAAAAAAAAACAAAAAAACAATGGTTTATTATGGTTTCGGTCTTTTGACAGCCGGCGGCCGTGTACCGCGGACGGACGAGCGCGCGCGCGGTCATAATAATAATAATAATAATAATAATAATAATATTATTCTCATTATTATAGCCGTGTCCGTCGTCTGAGCACGAGTCGTCGTGGTCGTCGTCGTCGTGGTCGCGGTCGTCGTAACCGTCGGCTGTCGGCCGGGAGACGCGTGTAACACCACGTAACAAATAACCGCGCGGCAATGGTGCGCGTACGTCCCGGGCCGGTTATTTATATTTTATTTCGCGCGGGTATTATTATCGTTATTGTTATTGGGTACGGGCGATAATACAACGACGCGCAGTAATAACGCCATAATATACGACGATATTTAACCCGACGTTTTTTTTTTTTTTTTTTTTTTTAAATGTTTTTATCGTCCCGGTTCCGCCACCATTGTCGCCGGGACCGCGCGGCAACGCGTCAATAATTAAGTCGTGTCGGCGGAAAATAAATATATCGCGATATCATTACGGGACGGCCCGCGATCGTAGTTGTAAATACGGCCGTACACTACGAGCATAAAAAAAAAAAAAAAAAAAAAAAAAAAATATTATATGAATGCCCGTCCGGTGTCCGGCAGAAATATTATCGTTAGGTTAGGTTAGGTTTTGGCGGACAGGTCTGCCACGTCGGCCACGTGCGGCGTCGTTTGTTATAACTAGGGCTGCGATTTACTGTGCAACACCTCAGTCTTGTCACAAATTCGTTTTATGATATAAATATGAATGAGAATAAGAAAGTTTATTTTGCATTTTTCGGCGTTTTTAGGTCATTTGCTTAATTTTTTTAGAGCATTTTAGAGTTTTTGGAGCATTTTTTTTTAAGTTTTTGGAAACCAAGTGTATGAATTTGAAATTTTATTTTAAGATTTGTACACCAACGTGGTTTTTAAATAAATATAACAGATTATAAGTAGGTACTCGTAATTCGTATTATATTATCGGACAAGGTTTGAGTAACCTCTAACCGCATTTCCTGTTAAATAATCTTAAATCGGTAAAATCGACGTCCGATGATATTATCGTTAGACGTTCAGTACGAGTTTTGTCGACGTTAACACCGTTTTATAACTCTAGTTAATTTTTTTTTTTAGGGCATTATTCGTGGTTTTTTAGGGCATTAAAATCCCAGCCTTAGTTATAACGTACGCAATATTATGTTTTCGTCGGATTTTACGTTATTTCATGTGCACCGCAAAACGTAAATGTTTTTCCGATAAAAAAAAAAAAAAAAAATAAATAAACTAACGCGAAAACTTTTTGTAATTCGTATAAATAATGGTAAAAAGTGATTGCGTTGTCGTCGTCGTTGGTTTTTTTTCACCAACGTCCGCCCCTCTGCATCGTATTTTGGGCGCGAGACCGCGAATTTGATAATTTCCAAACGATAATCTAATAATAATAATAATAATAATAATATATTGCGAATACCGTAAAACGGAATTATTTTTTAATTTTTTATTTCCTCGACGAGATATTCCGCTTTTTGGTGTCGAGGTGTCCTAGGACAATACGAAAATCCGTTTTTACCATTTTTTTTTATCGTATCCAGAAAATCTGCTTGGAAATTTTACGCGTGGTTTGTCAGGTTAGGTTAGGTAAGAGGGTAAAAGGTAGAAACAGGTCGATAGAAAGAAAAAAAAAAAGCAGCGTATATTTTAGTTTTGTTTATTGTAGTGCGTTCAAATTGTACATTTCGATAGAAATCATAAAAAAAAAAAATAATAAATGACGGCGTTACGATTACACGGTGACAATAATTTATCGATGCGCACGGATATCAACCGAATCCCGCACATCTGTATCCTACGTTCCCGACGTCCCACCAACAACGGGGGTGGCCCACCCGTTCGAAACGATTTTCTACACAAATATCACATTGGAACACGTGAAATTATAATAAAACGGCGATTATTCATCGTGATAATCGTAATTGTTACGTCGATTAGACACACCGACTATGTGTCGTCGTATTCTGTCGTACGGCAATGACAATATATTTTTTTTTTTTTTTAATAACTATTTTTTACAATATTATCGTTATTCGTACCTCGTAATGCCGTCTACCTCCTTATCTTCAACCGTCGCATAACGACGCGCGCACACATATCCATTATTGCATTTCGGATTGCACAAAAATCAATCGTGATGTGCGTTTTCATTGTACCATAACGCCATTTGTCGGACTCCGTATATACGTACTTATAAAAAAAAAAAAAAAAAAAAATTAATAATTATACGAATTATCGTTTTGCAGTACCTATATTCGTTTTGTAATGTTCTCTACGACTTTCTTAAATGTACGTGTACGCTACGTATAGAATATTCGCAAATGTAGTAAATGTATATCTTAATAATAAAAAAAAATCAATACTAATGTAATTTATGTAGAAAAAGATGTTGTTTTAATTTTTTTACTATACGCTCGGTTTGTCTTATTGATCCTCGGAATCAGTTGACGATCAGCAAACTAAAAAGTACCTCTGGCAAAATGCGTAGGCACTGCCCACACATTTATAGAAATATAAAAAGAAAAAAAAAATTGGAAACCGATATCGATTCTCTGTTTCCTACTGACGTACGTGTACTTTTTTTTTCCTCGGTAATTATTTGTGATGATTGAATTTAATTTTTTTTTTTAAGCCAATCGAGGAAACATTCAGGTCGTAAAATTTTATGTATTTTTTTTTTTTTTTTTTTTTTTTTTTTTTTTTTTTTTTAAACTCCATCGATTTAATAACTATGTTTAATATAACGACTTATGCATACACGGGCTGACGGCCGTTTCCCGTGCATTCGACCAACACCGATTTCTGGTGTATCGCGCAGCACCGGCAGGATGGAAATGTCGTCCCGGGCCGTATAACGTCTAAAAATGCGTCGCCGCACATAATATTACACGTTTGTCCGTGAATTTAAAAACCTTGACGGTTTCGGTACATAAACCGTATAACAGCGATAATAATATCGTCGACGACGACGACGTCTCCACGGGTGTCGCGCGATTCGTTTCCCCTATAACCCCTCGGGCACCCGTTAAACGTCCCGCGGGGGTGTAATCCCTTCGGGCGCCCGCGTTTCTCAATCGCGTATTTATTTCTTTTTATTCTTTTTTTTTTTTTTCTCCGCATAATAATATATAATATATACGTCCGTTTTCGGAATCGGCCCCGCTGCGGACGATTATTGTGCGTTTATCCCGCAGCGGAACACCGCCGCCATTCGCGACTACCGAGCAGGAGGTGCAGGATGGTGTAGCCTAACCTGCCCGTAGTACGCCCGCGGTCCAGTTTTTGTTCTCGTCGTCGGAACACCTAAACCCATTATAGGTACGGGTACCCCCGTGCCAACAGTCCCGATTTCCTTCGCCCGCCTTTCTCGCAATATTTTCTACACGTGCCCGTTGTTATTATAACACAACAACGACAAAAACAACAACAACAACAACAACAACAACAATAACAATAGTAGTAACAATATCGTTTTGATTTCGTTCGCCAAAAAACTACCCCGCACAACGGACACAGTTATTCACACAGATTACCCGTATCTTTTCAATACACCGTCGCCGAGCAGATAAGGTTAGGCACGGATGCTTTAACTCGTACCTTCACCGGATCGGGCGAGCTCCGCACCCCGGGCGTTCTCACTGCGGTTTTCCCGGTGGAGGAGGATGACGACGGTCTCCATACTATCTCACGCGCTGCGAGGCGTTTGACGGGGACAGGGAGCGCCCCGGTCCTTTCGAACCGGGCGACTTGGTGTCGTTCGCGTTGGAATCCCCAGACCGTCGGAAAGCCGCGGTCGACTTCGCCGAGACGGTCGGCGCGGAAAAAGAGTCGGCCGAACGGCAACGCCGAGCCCTCGACGCCGTCGTTGATCGCGGCCTCGCAGACGCCAGACCGCCGGCCGCGGGGCCGGTAGGAAGTGTCCCCCTATCCTACTAGTGTAAGGGCAGCAAGTAGTGCCTCACGGCCATTCCGGGAGGCGGGGGTATTGCCGGTATCAAAAGAAAAAAACTAAGAGTATCTACACTACATACAGATACATCGGTACATGTATATGTCTTGTTTCTACTGAATATAGTTGACATAAGAATGTCGATGTCAATTTGGTATTAGATACGAGGAGACGAGGATTAAACTGTAGGTAACATTTTTAACACGTGTAAAAAATAAACAAGTTTCAAAGACAGGAATTATTTATTTATTGTTTTTTTTTTATTCATGGTAACATTCTCGTTGTTGGACAAATTAACAGAATGACCCCCAGCCATAAGACATATACATGTCAAAAAAAAAAGGTTAAGTATATATTCGGTTTTTAAATTCCGAATGTATATAGAGCGGATAAAGAATTTATTTTAGTTTGTTTTATACCGCGTATCACTTTTTTTTCTTTTTTCGGTTTGGCAAAACGATCGGATTTGTCCGCGCCGTACCTCAGACCACCCCGGTCACTCCCGAGTGTTAGGTGACTATTACTAACGAAATATTCATTTACTTAATTTCGCCGAAATACCAATGACATTTGTATGCAATTCATATCCATTGCATTGTAAACTAGATACTATACGCGTGAGATAATTATTTCATAGTTATATAGACTAAGTATTCGTCGGATGGGTGACTACTATTTATCATTTAATCGATTAGAGTTATTCTGAACACGAGTTGTACGTTAGATTTTTACTGACGGTACTGACGCGAGCTATGGCGGGTAAAAAAAAGCGAAATTTTACACGTTTTTCGAAATTCTCGACTATGCACTCCCAAACGAACCGTCCTTTTTCGTTATTTCCCCTGAAATTTGTGACTTTTTCGACCGGCGGCATTTGATTTGACTAATCTGTTTAGTTTTCCCGCAGAAGAGTACCTATTCTTTTTTCGACAAATTTCCACGTACCCCCTACTAGTTTTTCATAATGGGCGTCATAGAGTCCGGGCGCTTAACCGGGTTCCCTTAAAGGGGGGGAGTGTGATTTAGTTTTAAATTTCAATAAAACATGTGGGGAACGGTCCGCGACGTCGTTTATCGATAAAACTATCCGACAACAGCCGATGCTACAGGCATTGTCATATCCGTCCGTGGTATTTGTAGAAAAATCTAAATCTATAAAACAATTTTTTTGTTTTTTTGTTTTGTAAAAATTGATTTGTACCATTTTCAGTGCAGAAAAAAATACAATATTTGTATTTTTTTATATATATTGCCCGCCACTGCCGGGTTAAAATGAAAAAAAAAAAAAAATAGTAAAATTGACCGATAGGGATTGCCAATTTAGGCGGTTGACTAACAAACATACAGACATTCGTATTTATAATATCAGTAGGGTTACAGTTGAAACGTACTTGTTCGTAGCGTGTCGTATTAAAATATAACAAGTATATATTTATTTCGAATTTTTATTATAGTTTTCATTTGAATGAACCGTCAATAATAATACCGTTGAAAATCGAAATCTGTTATCCAATTGGTACACGTTTATATGATATTATAGCTGTTTTATTTCACCTACCGATTTCGTTTCCGTACAATAAATACGTTTGGCCGTGTAAAAATATTTCCAGACATTTTATTATTTCTCCGGCAGATCCAAACATATAATGGGCACGTTATTTATTGCGTAAAATATGACCTTTTTTTTTTTTTTCCACTCCCGTTTCTAACCGATATTATAGAGCCATAATGGACGGCATAAGACCAACTATACGGTCCCAGTACAATTGCCGTTTGTCCAGGACACTGCAGGTATATCCTACTGTGTGGACGGCGTGCCTATACCTTTTTTTTCTCTTTTAAAATTCAATCACTTAAATACAAATATACGGAAAACATTTACGGTTTACTGTTCTCTGGTTGTATAATATTGTGTCGCCACGTAAAATAACGAAATTGTTATTATTGTCAAAATATTGTGTACCCCGTACAAATACCACACGTTCGGTATTTTAAACACGGAATGTATGAAATGCAAACCAAATGCTACAGTTTATTTCGAATAGAAGGTTTTTATTCAAACACCTAACACGTATGCCTCTTCTATTAGTTGTCTAAAGTAATTTATTCAGATGGATTTTTGTACGTACACAGTGTAGTTTCACTTACGTGCGCTTATTTTTGTCTGTCTATAAACGGCTTTTCCGTCAGATGATCCGTCTTGATCCGAAATTCAAGCGTAGCGCATGCTCCCCGAAAGAATTTTTTGCGGTGAGAAAAATATACACGGACGGTAAATATTATTGAAACGTATAAATGTTATATAATAAAGCGGTTGTCCCAATAATCCGAAATGAAAAAAAAAAAAAAAAAAAACCATATAGGTTTATTGAAAAACTGATTTTTTATGTTTTTATTATTACAAATACATATTGCAATAACACAATTATAGAAATTATTTAATTATACAAAAATAAAAACATAGTATTATAACCTAAATATTTATAAAAGTACATATATATTTTATTTTTTTTATTATTTTATCTTATTTAAATAAAATTATGAATATTACTGTTTGTTTTTTTACATATTATTGTTTGTCGACGAATGTAGCCCGAACAAGTATCCCATAGCACTAATCGGGTTTTCCTCATTTCCTTGTTGAAACCGAAATTAAACGTTTCATGAAAACGCGGTTAGGTTAGGTTTTTTTTGTTAACCAAACATATATTATAGAAGACCCGCGTTCGTATTTGGTTAGGTTTATTCACAACCGTTGTAACAAAATGTACGAAATGTTATCAACGTATATTTATAGGACATTTATTTCATTTATAATATATATATATATATTATATACGATGTCTGTTCAAAAAGTACCGTGACAAATCCGATTACGGTTAAATCTACACATACGATAACGTTAAAAAATTTTAAATAAATTTATTCCCCGCGAATAAGCGGATATTTTAAACGAAACCCCAAGTCGCTGTCTTATCGCAGTTTAACGTTACACGTGGTCGAACGCAGTCGGTTTTTTTCGTTCGCCGTTTTCGACATGTCCGGAATTAACGAACAACGCGTGCGCATCAAGTTTTGCTTGAAACTTGATAAAAATGATGCAACCGAAACGTACGGAAATTTATAAAAACCGCTTTTTTGGGGGAGGGTGTAAAGTGTATATATATATAAATATATAATACTTAAAATATGATAAATAAACATAAATAACACGAACGTACAGAATTTACAACAATACAATATTAATTGTATTATTATTTATTGATAACGAAACTTTATTGTTGAAACCGAAATTAAATGTCTCATGAAACCGCGGTTGCGCATCTATGAGAAATTTTTATTTCGCAAAACTCAGTGTGAGTAATCTATTTCGATTTTCAATTGAATGGTTTCATGAAACTCGAGTTTCACATTTCACGAAATCGGTTTCTCAAAACTAGTGTCTCCGGCGTGTAGCCCGCCTTAATGCGCTAAATAAAACACGTCACATTTGAACAAACGATAAAGATGATAAAATGTATATAATTCAATTTAATAATCGATTAGGAGGCGAGTCGGTGGCGATTGTCGGACTTGTTGGTCTATTAATATTTAATATTTATACTCGATAAAAATGTCCGGATTCGCGGCCCAGATTTTACAAGTATACATTTGTTTTCGTAATTATAGAATTGTATATACATTTTATTATTTTTTTTTTTTCTCTCCAGATAAATTTATCGTTTTAACGTTTATCTAGATTATTCGAAAACTATACCGTCGAGGGGTATCCGCGCGTATCCGGATAAATATCGTATTCGATCGGTCGTGCGTCTTAGAACGTCCAGACGAATTGTCCGACCGACATTTCCCCGCCGCCACGCCACCGGCTGGCGGCGATACTCGCCGAGGGCGCGCGCGCGCGCGCGGAATTAATACGAATTCAACGCGAAGGCCCCCGGGGGATTCGGCGCGGCCGGTCGTCGCCGGGCGTGGGCGTGGATCGCTTTCGTCGCGGCGCGGCGCTGTTTATTATTACAAGTTACGGCGGCGGCGGCGGCGGCGGAGACCGGTTAAGACGGGCTGTAATCAACGCACAAGCCGCGCGTCACAATTTAATGATAACGATAATAATAATAATAATAATAATAATAATAATAATAATACCCGATATTATCATAAATATTATAGTACTGCGTACGATAAATAATAATAATAATAATACGCTTGGGTGTACAAGTGCGTAGCGATGGTCGAGCCGTACACCTACCTACCATTATTATTACAATATTAAAACGTACGAAAATGCGAAATCTTAGCGTATGCGGATGATATTATCATATTAGGATCAAACAAACAGGAAGCAATATTGGACACTAAGGAACTAACAAAAGACAGTAGAGACATCGGATTACAAATCGACGAATCAAAGACTGAATATGTGGTAATATCAAGACAAGAAAATCACGGAGAATATATATATATATATATAGAAGTTGAGCATTTTAAGTTTAAAAAGGTGTACGTAGTTTTAAATATCTGGGTGTTACAATAAATAGCAAAATCAATAATCACGAAGAAATTAATATAAGAACTACTGCAGCGAACAAATGCTATTATGGGTTGACGAGCATATTTAAATCGAAACAAGTATCAATCAAATCAAAAATTACACTGTACAAAGTAATTATCAGACGACCAGTTCTTCTATATGCTTGTGAAACGTGGCCAACGACCAAAGGAGACGAAGACAAAATAGCGATATTTGAACGACGAATATTAAGAAGAATATATGGGCCAAAACGAAATAATATCACACAAAAATATGAAAGTAGAAGCAACATAGAATTACAACAACTATATAAAGAACCGAACATAGTAGCAGTACTACAATATAGAAGAATCGGATGGGCCGGCCACGTATGGAGGTCACAAGTAGCCTAATGAAAGCGGTATTAAAATGGAAACCCCTTGGAAAAAGACCACTGGGCAGACCAAAACAAAGATGGATAGACAAAGTAAAAAAAAGACTTTGGAAGAATTTGGAATACAAGATATGGAAGTAGTAGCTCAGGATAGAGACGGGTGGAAGCAAATTTGTGTTGCTGTTATGGGCCTCAATGACCTTTAAAAACCGGAGAAGAAGAAGATTATTATTCTATCGGTATAATATTATACGTAAAACGGGCCGCGGCGCTCGCTCTGTACACACACACACACACCTGTATTATCGTTATTATAAGCCGGGCGGGACGATAAGAGCGCGAACGGTTTTTTTTTTTTTTTTTTTCGGTTTTTTTTCCCCGCATCGATAAAACCGGGTCCCAGTGCGACGACGACGGCCGCGGGTCCGTAACACGAGGTCCGGGTACGCCCGGCTCGGTCGCGTCCGTGTTGATTTCGCCCGTCGTCCAGAGAGACGGTTTTCGAAACATACGAACGCCCCGCCGAAACAAACGGGAGGCGTTTCAAATGACATTTGCAAAAACCGCAAAAACGGCAAAAAAAAAAAAAAAATAAATAATATCTCTCGATAATTCCGACAAATGTCGAACATTGCGCGTTTTGGATTATTCCGACCAGTTGACATTATTAATTCGACATTTTCCGTTCAAAATAAACGTTGCCGTTCAAGATTCGACAAAGGGAACAAACCACGGACTTTATAGAAATCACGCCAAACGTGTCGAAAATGTATGTTTTATTTAAATAAATACATTTATTGATTTTGTTTTTTCGTTTTTAATTTATGTTTATAAACGAATAACAATGCAATTATGTATTTTAATTATTTGTAATTTAGATTTTAAATCTAACCGGGAAGCGCACTACGGAAATAGCGGATAAAATACTAAAACTTCCTCTCTAAGCGGCCGCATTTATTATAACCCAAAGTGTGTTCCAAACTCAGCCAGGAGCTCGTGGTCAGTATCGCGAACACTATTGTTGTCCTGTGGACAAGACGATAGTAAACTGTCGTGAAAACGACCATCACATATTATACGAGTATATTATATCACGCGAGATCTACCACTTTGTTAGAAAAATGACAAAATATACGGAAAGACCAACGTTGAACAAATTATGTCCACTACGTTCAAACCTGACACTGCTCCGGTGAAGTTATTGTCCCAAAGTGAAATCCCGAAACCCAAAACGACTAAAGAGTCATTGAAAATCCACGCCGGGTTGAAATAAAAGAGGAGGTGCAGATGTGGAAAGGTCCACGTCGAATAGATCACATTCAGTAAGGAATCATAATGATCCCCAGATGTAACCACTGATTTCCGAAATATTTAAGGTTTTATTTATTTTTTATAGCTATTCGTAATTGTTGACGACGAATGATTTACATAACTATAATTCTTTACGACGATAATATATTTAAACCTCAATTTTTTTTTTACCCATTATTTACAATCCAATATTGATACCTACGGTTTTAGGTGTATGGTGGGCGCAAGTCGTGTTTGTATTATACTGTCGTTTATTATATTATAGTTTGTACAAATTTATAAAATAATAATAAAAAAATTCCGTCGATTTTACGCACAATTTTCTATATTATTATTATTTTTTTTTTTTTCGGCGTATTTGCATATATTTTTTTTTTTATTTTCGTGTTTTTCGTTTTTTTTTTTTTTTTTTTTTTTATAGGTCGTAAACGTCCCGACTATAATAATAATAATAATAATATTATTATAATATAATTGCCGAGAGACAGTCGTCGTATACGCTCTATAGGTACTGCACGCGTATACACCGCCTGCACGACGATGACGACGACGACGACGACGACGACGACGACACCGCAGCGGCATTATATTTCCACACACCCTGTAATCATCGAAAATTGCCGCCTCTTTTACGATAAAAAATATAATTCGTTATTTTCACGCCGGGTCGGCGGTGCGTTTCCCATGATGAAGCCACGTCGTTAAAACGTTTAGATTTTGACAAATTATTACTGTTGTCGATTTTTTTCCAAATATTATTTCAACGCGTCTACTACTCCGCGCCCCCCCCCCACTCCCACCCTAGTAATGGACAACGCGATGAGCAAAAAAAAAAAATAAAAAACGTGTTATAATACGATTTCAACCAGTGTCGTTGAGAAAGATAACCAATAATTTTATCCGGATGAAATATAACGATAACATAGACTGAAGACTATTCTATGATAATGACAGACGATAATTTTCAGATCGTCTACACAACCGAAAAAAGATAATATTTGAATAATGTACGCAATTTAGATTCAAAACGTATATTATCGAATATTCTCAATAGTACCTATACAGACATTACAAGTAAGTCTATCCAATGTCTTTTTCGACCATGTAAAAATAAATAAACAAATATTTATTTATTTTATATATTTGTGAATGACCACAGTACAGAAATATGTATAGATATATTACGCTACTATATAAATCTACGTACCTGTTTACAAAAAATAATCAAGAAAATAGAGATAAGACATTTTAGGTGTGTCTAGATGAAAGACAAGATACATAGTATGTCGTTATCTATATTGTCTAGATTTACATTATCTCGGGCGCATTGCGATCACTAGAATTGCATAAATATACAAAAACATAAATATTTATGCTAATTCAAAAGAGACCAATTCGCCTCGAGCGTTTAAAAAGCCATTAGATTATTCGACAACTGACCTCGGCCCCCAACCTCGGACCGAATTCCAGACATTTACCTTATAAACTTTGTCTCTTGGTTTTCCACAATGTTATAAAAAAAAAAAAAAAAAAAAAAAAAACCCCGTTCAAGAAAATCCAAACGATTACCTCTAAATGTACCGGATTCGTTCCGGCGGAAACCAAATCGACGTTATCGACGATCCGAGTAAGATTTCTGGTCGACAAAATGTTTACAGACAGTGAGAAAAACACACGCACACGCATACGAGGTGTGACAATAAAACAACGAGACTTTTTGAATAAAAGTTGTTTATTTTAAAAATGTTATAATTTAATGATTATCACCTTCAAAGTATCTTCCCTCAGCATCAATACACTGTTGCATACGTCGCTGCCATTCTTGAAAACAGTGTTGCCAATTGCTTTCATTCAGCCCTTTTAGAAGTTCTGCCGTTTTCATTTTTACGTCATCAACTGTTTGAAAATGGGAAAAGAAATAAGAAGGAAATAAGAAGAAGTCACAAGGAGCAAGGTCTGGCGAGTACGGGGGATGTTGAAGTACAGAAATTTTTTTTTCAGTTAAAAAACGTTGAATTGAAAATGCACTGTGAGCTGGAGCATTGTCTTGGTGAAGAACCCAGCCATTTTTCCATAGGTCGCTTCTTTCTGACACGTTCTCTTAATTTAATTAATACCTCTTTATAATAATATTGATTAATTAATTTTGTCGATTTTTTCAACGTTTTCGTTTGTTGAAGACGTGGTAGGACGTCCAGAACGATCATCGTCTTCGACGTCCTCCCTTCCACTACAAAACCGTTTGTGCCATTCAAAAACACGAGCTCTTGATAAACATTCTTCACCATAAACTTCACATAACATACGAAACGATTCCGCGGCAGTATTTTTTAATTTAACAAGAAATTTAATGTTTACACATGTTGTTCGATTTTTATATCTAACATTTTTCGGCAGTATAGTCGAACTCGCACTAATAACAAGGCTACTAACGTATAAGAAAATGAATCGATGCCATATCAGTGTTCATAGTACTTTTAGATAAGTGTTTTCTAATCATATTTCAATAATCGTTTTATAGATAACGTTAATAGTTTAGGTTATATTTAGAAAGTCTCGTTGTTTTATTGTCACACCTCGTATTACTCGACGTAGTAAAACCAATACATTGTTCGGAATCCAAAAAGTACATGTATCTATTATACACTTATTATCGGCATTGCTTCCGAAACGGTACCTACCAATAACACACACACACACACAAAAAAAGTATCGTTTCGGTTCATTTTGTTATTTCTCTCTGTTACATTGGCACCATACGTATAAAAATATGTATACACCTTATATATCGAAATCTGTACTACGTTACATAATACTATTATGAGTTATTTTTTTTCTTCTTTTTTTTATTCGTAAATCCTGTAAACCACCGGAGACACCGCCGCCGTTGTGGGTGTTCGGGCGACACGGCGGACGACGGCCATTGTATGCGTACGTACGGATAAAAAAAAAAAAAAATCTAAAAAACCTCCATGAATATAAAGGGAAAAAAAAGAAATAATATTATATTATATTAAATGTTTTTTTTTTTTTTTTCATACAAAGTGGCATGTGGTTTATTTTTTTGTTTAACACGTCAACCGCGCGCATTAACGTTGGCGCGCACAACAAAGGCTACTTATACGTCAGCTTGGCGGGCTTATTATTATTATTTTTTATATTTTTTTTTTTTTTTTTTTTTTCCCCATAAACCCATAAATTCATCAACTTGACGTTAACCGAACGCGTTTGCCAACAACAATCGAATGCGTGTTGTTTCGGCGGAAAGTAAAAAGGGAAAAAAATAACCGATGACCGCGTGCAAAGGGTGGCCCTGTATATATATATATATATATATATATATATATATACCAACAAGCCGCTTTACGGTGGAATCGATTATATACTTAGTCGAAAACAATGCTGGTAATACGGAATCGACGACTGGCGAGCAAACTATGAAAAACGCTCACAACACGTCAAAACACTGCATCCGTCATCGGTACGCGGGGGTGTGAGACGGTATTTGATAATAATAAAAAAAAAAAAAAAAAAAAAAAAAAAAAAAAAAAAAAAACAATATATAACGAACGACTAAAAAAAACAACGTTCCGACGAGGATATATGCGTGTCAACCCTTTTCTAAAATAAATTATTACACTTAAGTACAATAGCGGTTCCGGTACTGGAAAACCGTAGGGCGCACCTGTTGCATCGGAGCCAACTAAAAAGAATAAACCACGTACACGAACGTCTGACGTCTTGTTCGACCGTGTTCGTTTAATTTGTTTTCCCTTATGATGGAGAAAAAAAAATTCTATGTGTGTTTTATTATCTATAAATTATTTTCACATAATGTAATGTGGGCTAACTCGACATTTTTGTCATTTTGACGTACAGAAAACCTTCTTAAAAAAAACGGTCTGTCATCAAAATATAATTGAAGGGGTCCACGCAATAACAAAATAGCTCTATTTTTCTTGACAAAATCCACGTTTTTTTTTTTTTTTTGATGATAATTTTTCATAGAGTCAATTTTCGTATTTTCCGTGCAACAATCAGACAAATCCGATTATCCGTGTATAGAATATTAAACGGAATTCTGGTCAAAAAACAAAACAGCTCCGAAAATGTTACGTTTTAAAATATCCCTCGTCTTGTAGGAACGATAAAACTCGAATTAATTGTAACCGAATATTTTCTATAATGTTCCAAACGACGTAGTTAAATTAGTTTTAACATCAAAGTTATCCATGATAACTTATTACGAACTCGATATTTTTAAAACATTTTTCTTTCTGTTATCTATTCTAAAACTTTTGTACGAACCACTTTCAATTAATAAGGCTGCCCCTATCTTTATAAAATATTAGCGGCAAAATTTTAAACATATTTGCCCGATTTAGCGGAGTAGTACGAACTTACCTTCTGAGACCGAACCAAGGTAAGCAGCGTTACAAAATCACGAATTAGTCGGTGGTTGTAATCACGGTTATAGATAAGACAACCTCGGTTGTGATTATAATTTTATCAATATCTTGCAATCGATATACTTGTAAATCTATAAAAATGTAAATTTGTATGCAAGTTTGTAGGAGGTAATCACCGGAACACTGCTGATATCCGATTCTGTAAACCGATGTCACCGATAGAAAACTATACACGATTCCCGAGTGGCTATACGTATTATTCTGATAATAATTAGTTTTGGCGGTTTACGTTGACGGTAATCGTTTTTATTTTTGCTCAATAATGGTTTTTTTTACCTTGGCGACACCGATGGGAAACGCATTTGTTATTATAGTTGATTCGGTTATCGCGGGGGCGGAAACGGTGAAACGCGTTTTTTCTTTTTATAATTTTTTTTTCTGTTCAGCTCTGTCAACCTTATACATTGGTAACACTGCCGAGTATCTGCACACGTATTTTTCAGTTGAAACGGGAAATGGGAACGGAAGTCAACGGAAATCCCGGTAGGGAACACAGAAGAGGTCCAATTTCGTCCTACGTGATTCTTATTGTAATTTATAGACATCATATATCGTGTCACAGTGCGGTTTCAAACACGGATATCTTTTTTCCGTATCGTTTTATACACTTTGCCGACAAACATGTGGTCCATTTTATTATATCATGCGGTTACGTGCCACTACCGGATTGTCCCGACACTCGCCGGTATATTTCCACACACACAATTGCGGTGGCGGTCGTTTTCGAGTTTTTTCGACGTTTGTAACGACAAAGACGACCAAATACGATTGAGAATAATGACAAAAAAAAAACGCAGTCGGTATGTTGTTATCAATATTATTATATTTTATGTTTTTTTTTTTTTTTTTTTTTTTATAATTAATAATAATAATAATAATATTAACGGGGGGGGGGTATTATTTTACACGACAATATACAAATTATATGACAAAATTTATAAGTACAGTATTTTTTTTTTAATTTTTTTTTTTTTTTTGTATTTTTTTTTGCACTATATAATAAAAATTATTTATTAAATACAATAATATATATATATATATATATATATATATATACGAGAATAATACGAGAATATAACACGGTGCACCAAATTATTTTTTATTTTATTTTTCAAGAGAAAATGCCGTTTTACCGTTTATATAATAGCGTTAATGTTACGATACAATATAATAATATATAGGTTTTATACAATATCCTAATGTCGTACGCGTATTTTAATGCTAATAATATAGTGTGTAATCGTAATAGTTTAAATAATAATATGTACAATTTCACATAAAAAAAAAAAAAAAAAAAAAACAAAAAAAAAAAAAATAATAAAAAAACGCGAATACCTCGAATAATAATAATATATAACTATTGCCCGCGTTTCGAAAATCACTTTTCGTTATGTATTATTCTGCCACTGTGCTGCTCTCGCCGTTGCCACCGACCTCTGCTAAAAATCTATATTAATATACGTGCGTGTACACGCACTTAATGCACCCTGCCGCACATGGTGTCCATTTGGGACAATTGCCCGAAGTACGGATAACCGGACTTGGCTTCGCTGGCCGAGTGCGGGGCCAAATTCGAACCGGCCGTACCGTAAATGGTGTTGCCCCCGGCGAAGAACCTGCGAATAACAAAACACACGTATGCCAAATAATTACACGTCTGAACAACAATTCTGGAGCACGGCGGCCGCCGGTGTCAATACAATATATAATATTATTTTTTTTTTTTTTTGATTTTTTTTTTACTAAATTTATTATCGTCGTCGACGACCGCACAGACACACACGGTACGACGTATCATAAAGGTCACCACCGCGTCGTGTCGTCGTCGTGACGTCACTCTATTGCTACGTTCAATAATATTTTATTTTTTTTTTTTTTCCACCGACCGCACCTATACTACGTATATATGTGTATATAATAATAATAATAATAGCGGTCGACGACAATAACGCGAATTCGTTATTTTTTCAGTTTTCTCCGCGGTAAAACGGGAAATAACCCGCGCCGCCGTTAATTCATCATCAACAATACCATAGGGTCCGAAAAACTATGGCCGAAAACTATACAGACGGCAAGATAACAGTGAAAAACACTAGTAAGTACAGTACCTACGTGCTTGTACCGAGTATAACACGCTGGTCGAGAAGAACCAAAGTGAAAATCGGGTCGATTAAGACACGTGGAATGACCCAAAACGCCGGAGAAAAAGACGAGACGGATTCGAATTTTGAAAACATATTTGATTACGTTATTTTTATAGTTTTCTAGGTTTCAATCGAGACAATTTTCGTAAATAATAATGGAAATTTATGGTCTGGCTTATTATTGGTCTATAACGTTATATTCGTCCGGAAACTGGCCGTGTCTCTATCCCCCTTAAGTCACTAATATTTAAGGTTTATTAAAAGGTAAAAAAAAAAAAATTTGGAAAACTTATCCCGACCACCTTAAAGAATTAATTTCGAATTCGTCTCCTATGAAATAATTGGGCTAGATTTTCAGATTTTTTCCAATTTTGTAAAATTTCTAAATCATTTTTAACATTTTAATGACTATTTTAAGACTTTTCCACTAATCTATACTGTCCGATTCCAATTAAAGGGGAAGAGCTATGGCCGTTTTTACGGGCAAAAACGACTTCAGGGATAATTCATTGTAAACATATTTTTTTTATTTAATTGTTGAACAACTACTTTCTACACATCGCATTGAACTCCAATTTTGTATTTGATTACAAATAGTGTTAAGTATAGACATTTTTATTTTTTTTTTTTTTTGAAAGAGCTATTACAAAGTTTAAGATGCAAATATATGGAATACGGGGTCCAATGTGATCTGTAAGAAGATTTTATCGAACCATTCTACGAGGCGTGCGAGTTTTTCCAGTAAGACATATTTTTTAGGCATAAAACACGCTCTGACACCGGGCCCTTTAATATCTAAAATAACGAAATAACCGTCGAAGTTTTTACATTATCAAGTCCCTGGCTACCGCATTTTCACAAAAAATAAAAATTACACTTGAAATAATTACCGGATTCGCGCGTTGTAACGCCCAAAAACATAGCGATACAATGTTTTTTTTTTTCAAAAAAATTTCTCGTCAGTTAACGCGCTTAAAAAAAAAAAAAAAACATCGCCAACACCGTCGTGCGACGATGTGTACGTATATAATATTATTACGACCGCGAACCGGAGGGCTTCTGAAGAAATGTTATTATTTTTTTTTGTTTCTTATTTATTTTTTTTTTTTTCTTATTTTCTGTCTAATGAATATATATATATATATATATACGCGGTGGTCATTATTATTATTTTGTATTATTATTACGGTGTACCTACGCGCGCGCGCGAGTATAATACAGTCGATTTGTTAAAGTCACCGGGCTCGGCTACTCTCGCGCCAGACTCGCGGCCCGCCGCCGACTGCATGGGTGGCAATACGCTGCGGCCGAATCTAATGACAAGTGCTTTTCAGCTGACCGATCGAAACCAGGGAAAACGTATTAAAATAATACATATATATATATATATATATATATAAACGCGTTATACGTACCGCGGCCCGTATAAAACATTATGTGCGCCCGTACACATATAAGTACCCGCGAGAAAAGACGAAATAAACGGGAAAATAAAAGTAAAAAAAAAAAAAAGTATAATTCATTATCTTGATTTATCGGCTTTAATCCATTTCGTACGCGGCGGCGGTCCCGTATTATAATAATTTCTCCGCGGCAAACTCATATTAATTTCTGGCGATTACTCACTAGCAGCGGCGGTGACGGCGGCGGCGGCGGCGGCGGCGGCGGCGGTTATAGGACGACCGTAAAACGTAACAAATTAGGTACACGTAATCTAATTACGAAATTGTTTTATTTAAGTCGTCGGATCACGACGGTAATCGTTTCGCGGCCAACAGTATTTTTTTCATTTAATATTTTTTATTTTTATTATTGTTATTACTATTATAATACTACACGCGACCGCGTCTTACTCGATGTACCACGACAAAACATTTGTTCCGCGCCATTCGCGCGCGTTATACCCGCCGTGCCTACTGTGTACCCGGGTAGGGGGGGCCCTTAAACGTGCAAGACAAATAGACCAGAAAGTCATAATAGACAGACGAACGGCTACCTACCTAGGCGGTTTAACCACCGATTACTGTCTAAACGCCGTATGGCATATTCATCGGATCGGTAAAATAACGATATCGCCCAGTATCGTTAATGCGAGAATATTCGTGTTCGTCATGAATATGAGGGGGGGGGCATTCCTTAACCAGACGGGGTCTCGACGTCGGAGAAGGAGTCGGCGGAGCGGCAGCGCCAAGCCCTAGACGTTGATCGGGGCTCCGCAGTCGCTAGACCGCCGGCAACAAGTGTCCTCCCGCCCTGCTTTGTGACGGCAGCAAGTGGGCTTCGGCCCTGCTACTTCTGCCCGTCCTACCGTAGGGCGCGAAACATTTGTAATTTTTAACATGTGAGTCCGCGTCCCGCCATAGGGGAAAACGGGATTTGCTAAAAGTATTTAATTGTATTTTTTTTTTTTTTTTTTCATTGTACCAATAAATGACGGCGACTCGCCTCCCGAAGTAGTGCCTAAAAAGGGGGTCTCGACGAATACGAATATTACACGCAGAGGACATGTAGCTCTAAAAAAGCATTAAATATGCAAGCACCCGTGCACTGAAAAACCCTATGATATGCACTAAAAATATGCTCGAATCGTTATCGTCCTATCGGGAATCTTATGATATGCACAACGTGTTTACCGTTTATAAATACAATTAATAATAACCGGAAAATTAATTTAATCGGCGTTACGATGTATCTAGCATATTAAAAAAATAAAACGCTGGACTTACTTCACACCATTTTATGGATGACCTACTGCGGTAAATGTTGGAATGTTGGTTAGTTTAATTTATATACCGAAGGTAACAATTAAAAATGTCAATCAACAAACGATTCTGAGCGGAGTAGTATTAGTCGTTAGTCGTACATATTTATTCATTATTACGTCCACGTGTACAATTATTTAAACGCCGACACGCGAATAATAACGTTTAATCTGGCATGCGCTGAGATCAAAGAATACATCAGTCAATCGCCAGTAGATCGCCATGACATTACGTGCATTCAAACAAAAAAATTTAAATCGTTTTTGTTTTTTTTATTTAATTTTTTCGGATTTCATTGTTAAACATCATTTGTTCGCATCATCATTATTATCAGTTGATTTTCGTCCAACAATACTTACAATATAACATGTTCAACATCAGAAGATGTTCCTAGGGAGCGAACTAACTCAACTACCATATTATACTATAAAAATCTATTGGTTTTTCAACAATTTCGATTGAATTATTAAATGAATTAAAATTTTCGATGGAGAAAATAACGAGAAAATTAATTATTGCAATTGTATTAAACATTTCTCGATAATTATAAAACGGAAGAAATATGCCCTAAAAAACCGAAATAAACTCAAAATATGCATTTATACGCAAAATAAAATTAGAAATCTAGCTTTGTCATAGCGTAAAACGTATTCGTTTCTTACTTAGCTATATTTCGATCGTGTAAAACATATATGCAAATGCTACAAATCCTCTGGCCGGGTCATGACAAACCGAATCCCCCCGGGTGTCGTTTTTTAATAATTGCCGATTTGATGATTTCCAGTATTCGGACAAATATATTTTTACCCGGACCTGTATACCCCCTTCCGTTCGATTATTCGTATACCGACCTCGCGGTAACCGCGGTTGTTATTAATGACAGTAGTAGTAATTATTACTACTTACGAGTAATTGTCAGTGGTCCATGTGGGGGCCGGAGCGACTTCTTTGTTTGCAGACTTGACCCATCCTTGGAGCGAGTGATGGTGATGTTGATGGTCGGCCCCTCCTTGAGGCGAATACGAAGCACCGCCGCCGCCGTTGGTCTGGTGATGCGAATGATGATGATGGTACATGGTGGTGTCGGCCGGCGTAGTGTTAACACTGCTGTTGCCACTGCCGCCACTGTTGCCGCCGTAGTTGCACGCCGCCATGGGGTAGTATCCAGTGGTGGCTGGCCATGTTCCGTGGGAAGTTCCTGGGTCGGAAGGGGAGAAAAAAGACAATTGATTAAATGGTCAAAAATCTGCACGTCGGAAACGGGGTCACCGCGCGATGCAAATGGCCGGGGATCTGCGAGCGGCCAAGGGCAGCAGCAGGAGCGAGGGTAGGAAAACTGTAAACTGGGGACGACGACTCTGTATACACGACACGCACCCTCTCGACACCCCATACCGCCCCGGAGAGATTGTGTAATTTAGATTCTAAACGGAGCGAGAGGAACACGTTTTATTGGTTTTGATATAACAATGGTGTCCGACATCGACCAAAAGACTTACTCCAATCCTCGAATAAACACCGAGGAGGTTTCCGGTAGCTTTTTCCATCTAATTGATGGCGTATTCGAGATGTCATGTTTTTATTTTTTAAATTCCCACTACATTTTTTTAAAATTATTTGAGACAGCGAACGATTAACTAAGACATTCTATATATATATAATAAACAATATTTTTACTTTGATATCGCCGCACTATTGATAGTAATAAAAATATCCTATCGGTAAAACACAATCGGAACACGTCTAAAATTAGGCGCAGTGCAAATATCTGTTCGATATCAACGGTCGACGGTTTTCCACGTGGGAAAGTAAACGAGTCTTTCCCAATATAGCCAAAATATTATTAGCGTTACGTGTATGTCGAATATTGAAATGTCATACTATCAGTACGATTAAGTTTGAATATTATAATATTTACTCGTCTTATTCAAAGGTATTGCCGGGAAAACGTTTGAATCGAACGACGTTGAAAAGATGTAAAATTCCGTCTCCAGACGTGCAATTTTTACAATATTCTGGCATGGTTTTTTCAGATATATTTACCAAAGATTTTTGTTGTGTTTATTTTCGGTTTAACGTGCATAAAATGTATACCTGACGGACAAATAAACTACACTTGACGGCGATTCTTCAACGGGAAACGAACCCTACGCGTATCCGAATCGTCCATAAATTACGCAATATATTTTCATCTGCGATATATCAACTTATATATATATATATATATAAAATACGCGAAATATTTAAGCGTAAGATTTTATTTTTATTATTTTGTTGAAATTTATCGGTATACGTGTATAGAAAAAGACTACGGACGCATACCACATACACCGGTATTGTGTTATTATTATATTATCATGCGTGTATAAATCGCGTAATAAAATCACACGTTCGACAACGGGAAAGTGGGGAGTGGAATAATAAAAAAATAAAAAATCGCGCACGGTCCGAGTACGTGCCCGGGCGGTTTGTATAATTTCCGGCCCCGTTCGTGTTCGCGTTCGGTCCGCGTCTCCCCCGTCACCGCTCGCTCCGTCTCTCACCGCTCTCCTTCTACTCGCAGCGCTCCGGTCTCTCGCCGCTCTTCTTCTACTCGCAGCGCCTACTCCGTCTCTCGCCGCTCTTCTCCTACTCGCAGCGCCTACTCCGTCTCCTCTCCAACCCGAACACGGTGTAATTACGACGCGGCGGCGTACACGTCGAAATTACGGCCAAACTTCAAAGAGGTATCCATTAAAACATTACCGGTGTGTATTAATAATCGTCGCCGTACCGTGTAATTTCCGTGATAGCCGAGCGCGCGCGCGCGCCCGCTCGTAGTATTATCGCGCGGTATAATATAATAACCGCCGTCGTACGGGATATAATATTATTATAAACACACTACACACACACTGCACACACACACGCGCGCGCGCGCGTACGCATATTGTACCCGGGCGCGAGTACAATACACCGCGGCGGCGGCGACGAAAGAGAAAATCACACGGAATAATAGTACCGGGTGTATTTATAAGTATTACGTCGTGCGGGGCACGTGGGCGCGCTTACCTTGGGCCGAGTTGAAGTTGGCCGCGGCGGTCGAGTGATGATGGTCGTACTGTCCGTGCGCCCCGGCGTGCTGGCCGCCCGACTGGAATGAACCCGCGGCGGCGGCGGCCGCGGCGGCCGCGGACAGGCTGACCACGGCCGCCGGATTGAACGCGGTCGCGGCGCCGTTCATGTGCTGGTGCGTGCCCATCTGCTTCCGGAGACGCGCCCGCCGGTTGCTGAACCACACTTGCACTCGGGCCTCCGTCAGTTTGGTCCTGCGGGATAAACAAACAACAGTGCCGTTCAGATACGTGATAAGACCGACGCGTTCCACAAGAACGTCGACGACCCGCGGGGGCCCCGTGGAAACCGTAGACATGTGAAGTTATGGACTTCACCCCGGGATCGAACGAGAGATACAGATCGATTTCAAGGAGGGGGGAGGGGGTATTCGTGCATTACACTACGAAATTATATTAATTTGTCCGAGATTTCTATCAATAAATATTACCATCAAGCACAGCAGCATTGCGAAATTTTTTTATTTTTTTTTTGAATTAAGAAATATTAAACAATCTGTACTCATGGTACAATAAGCTTAAGAGATATTTGAGAATTATAATAATAATAATAGAATTAATACAAACGAATATTTATATGTAACCCTATTATAATTTTACATGAAATCTCGAATTGAAGAAACTGTCCAGCAACAGCACTTCGGCGAGAATTTGTTTTGTTGATTTACGTATAGACCTGTGTATTATGCTAACCAGTCTCTGGGCCACTTGCGCTGGAGTCTCCTTACCGTATTACCCGGAAGGGAGTGTGATGAAAGATCTTTAATGAGGGGATTGGAGTGATTTTGTAGTCTTTTATGGAATTTAAAGTAGTGATTTTTTGCGACTTCATTGACATACGGTATGTTCAGGTCTGAGTGTAGAGTTTCATTAGAGACGTACGGAGGGGCGTTAGTTATGAGACGAAGAGTTTTTGATTGGGCTACTTGAGTTTTGTTTATGTTTGTTTTTTTAGCAGCTCCCCATAGCTGAATTCCGTAGGTCCAAACGGGTTTTATTAATAGTTTGTACAAGTTAGTTTTTCATATTAGGTTGAGGTTTGAGGTTTTGCCCAAAGTATTGCGGAGAATAGAGGAGAGTCTTCGATTTAGTTTTAGTTTGGTCATGTGAATGTGTTTGGCCCAGTTGAGTTTTTTGTCAAGGTATAATCTTAAATATTTAACCGTGTCCGAATTAGGGATTATTACATTATTTAGTGATATTGGAGGGGGTTGTTGCATTTTGAGGGTAAAAGTGGTATTGACTAATTTCGATTCGTTTATTTTTGTGTGCCATTGGAAGTACCAAAGATTGCGAAGTTTAACGGGGCGGCTTTACGCTATATCGCTATTTAGTAGTATTATTATTAATTTTGCCACGATATATTCCACACCCCCTGCCCCCATCTGCCTATTTTACTCAACGATTGCAGTTTATTATTCTTTTCAATCGCAAATCCATATCTCTACGTGTCCACGGTGTAAAATGGGGAGTTTTTTTTTTTCCACACGAGAATCTCTATTCTCGCATTTACGCGAAGTTTAATTCCGTTCGTAATATGATTTTAAATCGAAAAGCAACGCGTATAGATCGCAGTAATCAAATTCCCACTGGCTCGTGTAATTGTATTTAGGTACGCGTTTCTTTGCAGCGATGCGGTTAAGACCGTCGGATAATAATAATTGTCCGTTATAAAACCAATCGAAGAGTGCCCACTGTGTTATTACTGTACGGGCCCGATGTCGTCTTCTCGGTATTTTTAATTTCGACGCGAGATAAAAACGTGTTTATTACGCGAAAATGAATTTTAATTTAAGCGATTTTTGAAATTAAAACCAGAAAAAAAAAAAAAAAACGGTTTTATAATCATAGATATCGGTACCTAATAAGTTTCGTTTGGCTATCGATTTTCGAATACTTATAAATTATTATATAGATAATTATGTCCTATAACGGGAACATGTTATAAAATATACACGATTTAGAAAATATGAAACGAAACGGGTTTTTTTTTTTTTTTTTAATATTCGTTCATAAATGGACGTGTTGAATATAGGTTGCAGTTGAAGAATCATCGTCATTATATTACGTGATAAGTTTATACCGGCTATATTATTTTGCAATATACGATAAAAAGAAATTAATCTCAAATTCAAATTAAAAAAAAAAAAAAACAAAACAAAACACAAACTGTGTCGGAAATTTGTTTATAAAACATTTTAAATTATATATTGACGACGTTTCTCGAAATTCTCGAACGATATGTACCGAGTAAAATCTTACTCGTGATAAGAAACCGTGTGTTTTAGACTCGAGCTTCCGGAGTTACTTAAAAACCACCGACTACCAAAATAAAGCTGGGCGATTCAACGAATAACATTTTAACCGAGTTGGTTAAAAGTTATTATGAAAACGTACCCCGGATTTATAAACTTAAGTAATTTATGATCTAAAAATGTACACTCGCCCGAACGTGTTGTGAAATCGGAATAGATGGCGGGGATGTTGTAAATCGGCAGACATCTCCGAATAGTATTATTTTATTATTTTTTTTTTTTTTTGTTGTTTTAAGAGTCGACTCTGTACACGCCGAAGAACAATAATAATTCATAATACGCCGGAACAACAAAACTCCCCCCCCCCCGGACACGCAGTATACGTATATATTTCGTGTAATAATATTATAGTAACCGTAAACGAGACTGGTAAGGTGACCTCCTCGCCGCGGCCGAGTTGAACCGTCGGAAATCGGTAATAAAATAAGTTTGATGAAAAAAAAAAAAAAAAATTTATGAAAATATGAAAATAATAATAATAATAATAATAATAATAATATAATATATACGTGTACTACACACGTTTTCTTGCGAGAGACCGGGGAAAACGTACGGCGTGCGGAATTATTGTTTAATTTTCACGAAAAACCCCTCGGACGGACACCTGCTGCGCGGCACGCCGTGACCTCTACGACATCGTACAATACGGTCGCCATCGGCGGACGGGGCTCGCCCCGGAGTCCGTGTCCGAATCGGCCGGTCGTGAGATAGCGGCGGTTCACTTTCACTGTCGGCGGGCCACCCGAAGCCGGCAATTACCTCTGCGCGAGCACTGTATAACGCATACAGTATATAAATATAATGTATACGGAAATCTCGGCAAAAAATGTCCGGAGTCAAACGATAAAGAAAAGCAAAAAAAAAAAAAAAAAAAAAAAAAAAAAGGAGAAATAACGATATAAATTTAAAAATCGCGACAATTATACGATTATTGTGACGACACGAGTGTATACGGCTATAAACCGTCGCAAACGGAAATCCACTTTAATGCATAAAAAAATGTGTTTCCGGCACAACAAATTGATTTCGTGTTTAGTTGTATTGCGCATGCTCTTACCGATAGGGTTAACAGTGTGAATCCTATCTAAAAATGTACATTTCGGTGCTTCGGCAATCACCTTCCGAAAATATCGTTTCGTTTTTAATATCCCGCGGGGTCACCCGGCGAAAATATTTATTGGTACCACGTGTCGCGAACACACGGTAAAAAACGTATAGGAGAACTCGCCGAAGAAAAAAAAAATAAATAAAAATCAAACTGCAACAAATGCAAATGGCATGACATATAAATATATGCAAGGTGATGAGGGAGTTTTCGTCGTCAATGATGGACAATATTATTTGGTTGTCGTCCTTGCATACACTGCAACTTACACGAGGCAAGTCGTTTGTGCTAATTACAAACTGATTACTTTGTTCTACATAATAATATATGATTTCTTTCCGAGGTTTTTTTTGTTTCGATTTCGAGCCTTTTTCCTTAGAGATTTCGGTAGAAAATAATACCGTAAAGTGTATCCCGTGAGCACCGTATAATGGATCCACGCCCTACCCTTCCGCTCACACGCTCGATTTTCGTGCTCCTCTTCACGCGCGATACGATATGAAGAAGACGTGTAACGACTATTACAATAGTATACAATATTCCGGAATTACGGTTCAAATAGGGATTAAAATCAATTTTTTGTTTTTTTTTTGGTGAAAATCACTTTCTTCGGCGCATCAATTATACAATTTGGTATTTATTTTCTGTGCTAGATGGGCGTATCCCAATCATTAAAATTACTAGTAATAGATTGGCCAATTGAATGTCGAAAACAAATTATGCTTTGTCGAAAAATCGAGTAAAAAAATTTGACTTTTAAAAATCGACCTGGGGGTCCATTATGAATTTAGGCAAAAATGGCTAAATCAGAAATGGCTAGAGCAAAATATGGCCACGAAGAAAATTAATGACATTATCTTCTGGCGATTTCGGTGTATGGACATTTTTGCCGTAACCGTTTTCGATTTGGCCATTTTCTACAATATCTAAACGTTTTTACTTACTTTTGAGCCAATTCTTCTCTGGTGTACACGTCCGGATACTGCGATTTGCGGAACGCGTGTTCCAAGTCTTCCAGTTGCTCGCCCGTGAACGTGGTTCGGCTTCGCCGTTGTTTCCGTTTCAAATGGAAACCCGGTTCCGATTCCGTGTCTGAATCGTCTGCGCTGCTGGGACCTGTACAAATCAAACGGTTTTTGTCACCGTTACTATTCTGTTGACGTATATAGTTTTGTTTCGTGTAGTTTGTTCGTTGGGTAAGTTGAAAACTTTCGACAAGTTAAAGTTTTTGTGGGGAAGATATGCGGACACAGGAATTCGGCGAATAAGGTATAAACGGGAGCTGCGGGAATTTATGGATATTGGTTGTTTTCACCGTATAAGAGAAACATTTGAATAGATTATATCTCGTGATTAAAGGGGGCAGGCCCAAACAAAGATCGGTGCGGCGGCGGAGGAGGGCCAAGCAGAGTGAAAGGATCTTGTGTTACGTGATAGATATAAGTGAATTGATTCGTATGGCTCGACTTTTAGAATTATAATATATATAAATATATTGTCGCGAAAAATCGTTTCTGGTTATATTCCCCGCGGTTTTCTATTTCCAAATCAAATTTTATTCCCGTTCGTTTAATACGTTTCGTTATAAATATCGTCGCGGGGCATAGATATAACGTAGCGTTATAATATCGTACAACAAATTACCGTGAAGATCTCCGTATATATATATATATATATATATATATATACACGTACGGTATAAACTCGCGTGGTAAATACAAATACGAGAAGAAGAAAAATATTATAATATGCAAATGAACGTACACGCCGGCGAGTCCGATAAGTATGCGTATTTTTTATGTATATATGATGTATACGTATAGGATATAATTCCGTTGATTGATTTCTTCGGGGTCTCGCCGTTTGACAGTGTTAACAAATACCGTGCGTTCAATCATTCTATAGGCACTCGCCCGGCAGTGATGTACGCGTAATAAAATATAATAATATTTTTTGTTTTTTTTTTATATATATATATATATAATTTTTTTTTAATAATAATAATAATTATTATTGTTACCGATATACGCGCGCGTATACACCTATACACACCCCGCCGCCGCCGCTACACGCCGGTCGACGACGGAAATCATTTAACCTCGTCTAACGCGCGCGCTCCGGGCGCTAAACTCGGTCGTCTCGTGTCTTAGGAGGTGTAGTACCCGCCCGTGTGCATCGGAGGTACACCAACCAAATACCGGGTATAATAATATTTTATATTATTACGACGCGGTGCCTGGGCCCGTAGCGTACTCGTGTGTACACGCTGTTTTATAGCGTATATAAGGTAGGTAGGTGCGCGAGTCGCCGAGTGTAATTTCCCACCCGTCCGCCCGCCGCCAGCCGTCCCCGGCGCGTTCGCAAGACTCTCCGCCGGTCCCGGCCGCTCGCCGCGCGCGTTCCCCGCTGGAGCGTCCGCCGCGGCGCGGCCGTAATAATAATGATAATGATAATAATGATATTCTTATCTACAGAAACGATTTACATAATAATAACCGACGGTTCAAGTAATAATAATAATAAAACCGGGGAAAAAAAAAAAAAAATCTCAACCACCGCCGCCGCCGCCGCCGAAACCATCATTACAGGGGAACGGTACCGCCGCCGCCAAACGTTGGGCGGCCCGAAATCGTCAAAGAGATCGTATAATGTTACGTTATGCGCGCGGCGTTTATCGCGCCTTCGACCTAACCTATACCGCAGTATCTAAGGTGTGTACAATATATATATATATATATAATACGAATACGGGAAACCGTCGGTCGCATCGATATATAAATTTTGTGCACGTATTCTATGCGTTTTTACACAGTGCCGGACGACCCGGGCCGAGTTCGAGAGTTTTGCCCGGTAAATTGTCGGAAAATAACTCTGACACATTTCCACACTGTGATACCCTTAATAATGCCGCCGCGTTGGAGTTTATCGAAACGTATAAAACGACTACTTTTCCACCTTTTAGACATTAAACTCTTAAAAACCCTTCAAAATTTCATTTTATTAAAAATCAATAAAATAATGTCCAGTTCGCATTGTGACGAGGTCAAATACGTTTTCAGAACATTTTTTGGTCGTTAAAAATTAAAACAAATTGTTCGAATTGTTCAAAACTTGAGAAATTTTGGAAAACCGGCTACAGTCGCCATCGACTTATGATTCGGAATTAACTCGGTATTTATTAAGCCGAGTAAATAATAATAATAATAAAAAAAATAAATTAAATTTTTAAAAGTCGTTATCGATTTAACTTTTGTACTAGTCGTAATGCCCCGCCTAGGCGTTTTATATCGGAAACGTGCGTTTGTACAAAGATAAAAAATTATGCGACGATAAGAGTGACTCCGCGAAAACAGTTATACCGGCGTGGGTGCACACTTGGGCTTAAAAAAAAAAAAAAAATTAAAAAACACTCGGAGAAAACATATTGTTCTATCGACTGCTGCAGGTATACACGTTGTCGTCGCCTACGCAACTCATAATATTATAGTTGCGATGTATAAATATATATTATTTAAATCGCAATAATTATTTTCACGAGAGCCGAGAGCAAAATATATGCGAGAACGATAATAATAATAATAATAATAATGGCGATACCGGAAATGGCTTAGCTAGGTATACGGGAAAAAAATCGAGCGGAAATTAATTTGATTTTTACGTCAATGACGTTTTACCTTATCAAGGAGACGAATAATGTATAGATAACATATAGATTGTGCTACAAAAAAAAAGAAAAAACTAGGACGTAAAAAAAGCTCGTTTGCGCTTTTCATAAATTTTGTTTTGAATTTGGTTACACTGAATTTGAAGGCATTTTCGGATCCTATTACAACGCCGCCAATATGTTACTGTATGACTAGGAACGAGTCCAAGAGTTTTTTTTTTTTTTTATGTGATGAAAAAATGTACATAATTTTAAATTAAACACCACTAAACAATTTTACACATGGTTCCTCGTAAGTTTGTCCTATGATAATAAAAATATATCAAACAACTGTAATCAGGATTTATTTTTATAAGCGGCATTTTACATATTGACTGCTACAACTCGTAACTCGTTTATCTTTTATTTATGCTAACTATAAAATATTCAAAAATGTCTTGCGGGGTCCATCGTTAGTTGTACTAAGTGGTAAAAAAAAACAACAAAAATTTAAGTGTTATATTGTTCGTCAATAAATTTTATCAGCGTTATCAGTTCAAATTTATGATAAAACTCGTCAATAACGCGAATAATATTGTATAATATATATCGTATACTTGCAAATTAATAACTTTTTAAATTTTTATCCATCAAAAAACTCCACTCAGAATCGGTTTTTTTGTTTGCATACAGTTTATAAACTAACGTACCATTTGTTTCTTATTTTTTTTTTTTTTTTTAATGGGGATGGGCGATCGCCTTCACGGATCCGCTACTGTTTATCATTGAACCCCACCGACTCGACCAAATTACAAAATTACACCGGTTTATATCCGTTTGAGATTTTCAATTTTATTTTTACATTAAAATAATACGTTTAACAGATATAATATTTGATTAGAAATCTTCGACTGTATTTTTTATTTTTATTTTTGTACAGATTTTAACGTCATATGTTATATTATTGTTCAGTAACCTTTTTTTATTTTTATTTGTTTTTTCTATAGCAGTGCATCGGACCAATATCGGATGTTGCGGTATAATTATACGATCGTTATCTTATATCCGCGGTGAGTTATAGCGTGTCGATTTATAAACTTATACGATAATAATTATTACTTTTTTTTTAAACGTATAAAAAAACAATTTAACATAGGTAATTTATGTATATATATATAATTTCGTGTTCATCGCAAGAGTTATAATCAAATGATATAATATTATACGGCTGTAATAATATGTTTAGAGTTAAAAATTAAAAATCGTAATGATTAAAAACGATTTTTATTTATAGAGGTGTGTTTGTTTATTTACGACGGGTTTGCCGATTTAATCAGCTCAAATAGGTAAGCATAACGACGAGACGCGTCAAAATAATAAAACACTAAAAACACACATTATGTTCGTCGAATTGAGATAAAAAAAAAAAAAAAGTTAAAAAATATACACGGGTTTTATCATTTATATTTTATTCTTTACTGAAAATCGGTGGCGTGTCCAACGGGAGAGGATGCAGTGGATAATAGTATTAGTCGTGTTTTTTCGCCGTTGTCGCTAAAATAACCCGGAAATCAACGAAAACGAAACGGATATATCATCGACGACAGTTGCTGTTGTCCGTATTTTTAAATTTTAATAGGTTTTTTTACTATTGGAATAACCTATAAATCGTTTTCAATTATAATGTCGGCTGAAAAATCCGCATCTTTCACAGGATACGATGCGCACAGTTTGGAGTCATTTTCACTAACCCAAAACGAGTTTTCCGAGGAAAAATGCCTAAATAAATACCCGGCGGGGGTAAACCGTTGAGAATTTTGAGCAATATGAAATCTATCTGGTGGAATACCACCGCGCATCTTTTAATGTACGACGTGATAATATCGGAGACATTTTATCAAACGAAAAAAAAGTGTGGTCCGGGGTAAAAAAAAAAAAAAACAAACGTGCTCGTTTAATAACTTCTAATGTGTAGCTCCCCCCCTCCCACTCGGAATAAATAATAATAAAAAAAATCGTCTTATTGTTGTTTTTTGAGCGTATATATACCCGGTAAACGTTGTGAAATAAACCGTGAATATAAATAACAATATTATTATTGTGCGGTGTTCGCCGTACGTTACCAACAATAAAAAAGATCGCGGGTAGTTTGGCGCAATCCGATATTAATATAATATGGTATGGAAAAATTAATGTGCCGGTGGGTAGCGATTAAACTGGGCTAATAACTCGTACGCCGGCCAGTTGACATTAAACCCGATGGTATAAAAAAAATATATGTATATATATATATATATATAAAAAAATTTAAAAAATAAGGCGTGCAGTGAACGCGTACCGCGCGGCAGCAGCAGCACCTCCTCCTCTACTAACACCGGAGGAGAAAAATCCATTTTTAAATTACGGCGAATTAAACGGGTTTCACGCGCGTCGGCGAGCCTTTTTTACATATTGTAAGCGTACACGTGTTTAGGGGACGCCCCGTCGAGACGACGGCGGGTTCTTCTGAAGCTGCCGATGTCCGTATAATAATAATAATAATAATAAAATATTATAAATATCGCCGAGCCCGAGAGTTTACCGAAAAAAAAAAAAAAATATATATATATAATAAAAAAAACACTAGAATCGTTCGATATTCGTTATAATATTATAATATACTTACATAATAATATAGTATTGGCGTTGGACGTGTGTGTTATACACGGCGTAACATTTATTAAAACCGTATTTAACAAAAAAAAAAAAAAATCCAATTCGGCCGGTATATAATAATATACGTACGCGTACGAGTGTGTGGTAGCCAGCCGTGGACCGGCGTGTCCTAAATACGGTCGTAAACGCCCGTGTTCGACCACCCCGCGCCGCGGTAGTCGAGGTGATAAATTGCGCGTTTTTTTTTTTTCCTTCCCCCGTTTTCTTTTCATCTCCGTCACGAAAAAAAAAAAAAAAAAAAGTGTTAACCGAAAACCCTCCCGAACGTGCGGTGCGTTATTCATGTTATTATACGCATACGTATGTCGAATATACCCTTGGTGGTCGTCGCCGCCGCCAAGAGATTCTCACGCACACGCACTTTATTATTATTGTATACGGATAGATTACTACTACTATAGTGCGACCAACACGCCTTTCCCTATTCACGCGCATTTCTTCGCCCTTTTTCTTTCTTTTTTTTTTTCCCCTTTTTTTTCTGCGGTCAAATAATATATTTACAGATATCGTCGACGACAATGCGTTTCTTCTTTTCTTATATCCTTTCGGACCCGTAACGGTTTCGTCCGTGGCCGCGCCGCGCGGTAGCAAAAACCGCGGCGGCCCGATAGAGTTGAGACGTTATAATACGCGCGCACACACAATCGCCGGGGGTGGACTACACCACCGGTTTACGGTAGTTTATATATATATATTTTTTTTCCCCCATTTAAACCCCGTTATTTATTTGTATTTTCACAGGTGCCCACCCATATATATATATATATATACAATATAATATATTCCGGGGTTGTGGGCGTAAAACATTACGTTTTCGTATAATAACTAGCGCGTCATAGATCATATATTATTACCGTATATAAATATTCTGCGACCCGCACTTACCCAAAATCCCGTCGATCGAATGGTTCTTGAGCTCGTCCCTTCTGCCGCCGCGCAACAGTCGGCTAATGGAGCTGATCGACGGAGCCGAATTCTTGTCGCAAATGCCGTCCTGCTAATGTTTAATTGCGAAAATAAAAAAATAAAAAAATTACAAAAATTATAATCGTAAATAACTAAATATGTTTTTTTTTTTTTTTTTTTATTCTAGGGCCTGTAAATACTGCAGTGCTCGAGAATTGGAGGCGGTGCACAATGAGGACCCGACGCTGGTTCTACTATTTACCATAGCAGCAAAATACGCGTTACGTGCATAGTAGTTTTTAGAGTGGCCCGCGGGGGTACAAAACACAGAATGAATTGTAATAAATGATTTATTTCACGATAAATGAAACTATAAAAAAAATATATGTATACGGTACACCTTGGTAAGGCAGCAAAAAGCGATCGGAACATAGGAAAATTTACAATCTATACAGATAGCGGCGGAATCCGTTTATCTGCAATGGCCTGTGAACACAATCAAATTACTATGAAATGTTCTTCGATATTATGACATTTAACCCCCCCTCCCCCATCCGTGGATTCAAAAGCCTATCAATTTCCGAAATTATAATTTTGGATAACAATCGAATAATATAATAGTTAATAGTAGCGCTGTAAAAATAAAGACAAGCGCATCTTACGACGAAAACGTCCGTTTCGTTCCTGGACAAAATCTATAAAAGAATAAAATCAATCTGCCCGGCCCCTCGCCACCACCGAGCACTGTGTCTATGTTGTATTCATCGCGATATTTAAATAAATTTAACCGATCATATATTATATTTTGTTGACCGTTTAGCAACAAAATCGGTTTTTACGATTTGTTTATCACTCAAATGTGATGAATGGATAAAGATGAAAGGCGGCACTCCCCCTTCAAGGACATATTCACACCATTCACTCGCACCCCCTCAGATTATTTGGCAGTAATTCATATTTTTTGCATTACGGTATATAATAATAATAAACTAAAAACCACTAGAACTATATGCAAATATTACGTGAAATATGTATTATATGTTTTATTTTATTATTATTATTATATGTATTATGTATTATGTATTATATGTACTATGTCTGAAAAATTATTATTTATTTCTTTGTAAAAAATGTGTTTTTTATGGAGCTGCATATTATAATATATTCTACAACAGATTATTGAAACCGTACAGCGGAGTATACATTTTTTCGAAAAATTAATAATATATATTCGTACCTATATATATATATATATATATATATATATATATATATATATATATATGAAACACACAATATACTGAGTGAAAGTTAGTTAAAGTTAATACTATTATTCAGGTATATATTCGTGTCGTGAATAGACTTTAATTGGCCAGTGTAATATATACGAAAAATACTCCAAATTTAATTCATTATATATGGAATAATACTCATTATATAAATATAAATATATACACGTATATAGTAATCTATTATATCTAGATTTTGTTCTATTTGTATAAAAACATATTGGTATTGTTTGTTGGTTTCAAAATAAAATCATAATACTATAATTTACTGTTATATAATTAATATATTATCTGGCCATGGTTGAAAAAATGAAATATTACACTATGTTAAACGCAACAATTAACCAAACCTTACGCAGCAATATTTGTCTGAGAGTTTTATTCGTATACGCAATAACTATCGTATGAATAACGTAATTCGATTGCATTGATATATTATTGATCATGTACGCACGATAAGTATTTTATTAATATAGATTAATAACACCAATACACACATTTCACATCAACGTATGGTTGCCGACAATAATTTACGTTCGTATAGATAATAATAATAATAATATCCTACGCCGCCATTCTTTAAATTACGTCGAATTTCGATTGAATTCATTTATACATTATTAGTTGAACGCGAACGCGGTATCGTAACGTATCGCCGCGACGACGTCAGAGACTTTAACGATGGCCACCGACCGTATGGAGTAATTGCAATAAAATTCGTATGATTTTTGTATACTCGATTTCGGAGAAGTCGAACCAAGAGAGGCGAAATAAAAAAAAAAAAAAAAAAAATAACGACAAACAACACTAGCGGCGTGAATATAATGTTTACCGTGATACCGATATTTCAATGTATCGGTATATCCTACTACGACTACTATGCAAATACATTTAAAACGCACCTTTACGAGTTTGTCGCGGATCTCCCAGCTGAACATGGCGGGATTGGCCTTTTTGTACTCTTCGATGCGCCGCTCCACGTCCGGCGTGGCCACCCTGGGCTTACTGCCGCCGATCACGCCGGGTCTGATGCTCCCGGTCTCCTGGTACCGGTTGAGGATTTTCGAAACGCATCCGTGCGACACCCTGAGCTGCCGGGAAATGACACACGGCCTGACGCCGGCCGCGGCCATTTCCACGATCTTCAGTCTGATGTGGTTGGGCAGCGGACGGCCGTTGATGAACACGCCGCCCAGTTGATTCATTCGGCCCTGGCCTGTACACCGCACGCGTAGCAAAAAAAAAAAAAAAATAAATAAATAAATAAATAAAAATAAAACAAATGAACTTTGTGAAACGCCGCGAAAAATATATTGTATAGGGTTGTGGCGTGTATAAGGAAACTAGTACAATAGTACAAACGACGATCCGAAAAGGGGAAAAATAAAAATAAATAATATTAATTAATGTCGACAATTTGTCGTTTTGTTTTACCTTGAAACGGGTATCCGGTGAAGTACGGAGTCATGTTCAACGCCGATACTGACATGGTGCGTTATTTCCGATGGATATTTCTCGGCGAGAAAAAAAGAAAATATAAAAAAAAAAATGCAAAAAAAAAAACAAATTAAAACAAAATATCAAACGAACTATATAAAAAAAAAAACAACCGGCCCCGAGAAAACGTATGCAAACGATTAATTATTCGCGAGCGAAACTAAACGATTGTTGTTGTTCACGAGCGCGTCGACCGTAACTAGCGCCGATGACCGCAAAAAGTACACTACCGCGGTCCGTCGGAAATCGGACACTGCTCCGTCCGCCGCCGCCGCCGTCTCGTGCACCGACCCCGCCCGCCGGGACCGACAGACGCCGGAACCGGTCGCCCGGACCGTCGCCATTGGTCCGCGGCCGCCGAACTGGGCGTGAACGTTTCGATATTTTCTCTCTCTCTCTCTCTTTTTTTTTCTTCTTTTTTTTCGTACCACCGAGCGCTATAATAATATCGTCGTCGCGATTCTTCCGCGACTGTTGTTCGCGCGGCATCGACACGAAAACGGCTGCACGAGTGAGAGAGAGTGAGAAAGAATGAGTGAGAAATAGAAAGAGTGAGCGAGAAAGAGAAACAGTGAGTGAGAAAGAGAAACAGAGAGAGAGAGAGAGAGAGAGAGAGAGAGAGAGGTAGCTTATCGTTTTGTGCAATAATAATACAAATATTATGTAGGTACATATATTATACATCGACGGGGAACACAATAATATATAATAATATAATGCGGTCCCTCTCCCCCTGTGTATATATTTCAATAATAAACGAACACCCGGAAAACTGCGTGTGTATACGCACGCCACCGGCCACCCCTAGAGGTACACTTCGGCGAGGCATACGCACGTCCGCCCTCCATCCATTCTATCAATCTTTTGTGCATCGATAAAAATAAATATCAAATTTCGTATTCGAATCAACAATATATATGCGATATCTATGCTATTCCAGCGATACAAAGACCTTTTATTTGAACATAAAGTTATCTGTACTTTAAAACTCCTATACGATTTGTCTGCATCGTGCACTTTTTATCGGCAATAATTGGATCGTTTGGACACAAACAGTCTAACAGTCCTATTAAAAACACACGCAATATATACGTATATATATATCGCTTGTTTGCTACAACAACGACATAACACAGAAAATACGATTTTACACAAAACGAATTTGAAAATTTAATTTACAGTGAGATGATGACAAATTATGTTTAATGTTTATATTGATTTAGAAACTTATTTTAATGGAATATGAGTGTTATAACACACTATATACTCATGCTTTCAGTTCTCACCTACAACAACATTATTATTATAAAATTAGGAGTTAGTTTAAGTATAAATATCCAAATACTGATTTTTAGTTACGAGTCATTTAGTAACATGGCCAATTTTTTATGTTCACTTATGTCGTTCTATCAGTATAGAGAAAAAACACCAATATTATTATTATTATTATTATTATTATTTGCAAACAACTCAAAAACGACGATTTTTGTGTTATGTCGTTGTTGTAGCAAACAAGCGATATATATATATTTTTTTTAACTCAAATGAGGGTTTCAACAAGAAAACACATATCTAATTACTTCAAATGTAAAATATATAGGAATTTTTAAGTTACGTCACGTTTATGTGTACGTTATTATTCGTTCGGGTCCAATCATACTCGATAAGGATTGTCATTACATAATAATATGACGTCACACTAATCGAGCGTATTATCAATATATTTTTTAATCGACAGACTTTAGCTCTGTATGGCGGTTTTTTTAAATTATAGTCCATCGGACACGTTTCGATTCAGTGTTGCATATAACGTTATTATTTGAAAACCAATTATTAGCCGTTTAACACTTAATAACATGGTGGTTTGTTTGGTTAGGTATGCTTGGTTTGTTTTTGTAGTAAAAAAAAAAAGCCCCAAAATACCGCGGTTATTCAAATACGATTCAACACAATACACAATGTGACAGTATTATATTTATTAAGGCGACACACAAACAACAAATTTTCTACTGACACAATAACTCGGTGACGTTGAATTTCATCACGACGACATTTGTGTGACCGTTTACCATTTCGCGTATCTGACGGTAGGATTTTGAGTTATCAAACTCAAAAGTGCCAAATATGGGCGGGGGGTTTTTTTTTTTTAAGGATGCGGTTTATAATATATCCGCAATTATATATGATATACCCGCAGACAGATCGTATAGTTCAGAACAGAGGTTTTATTTAACTATAATTTTCCAATGAAAAAAAGAATTGTTTTATTGCGATAAGTTACTGTTACTTTAATAGAACGTTTGGAATTTGAAACGTCTTTTAAAATTGTGTGGTAGTTTAGATACGACTTGGTGGTTCCAACTAACAGCGTAGTTCGTAAACGTTCGTCACTTAATTTGGTTCTATACTTTGATATCATTTTTGAATTACTGTACTCGCATAGAGCTAAATATTAAAATCATTTTGCGTGCACATTTTTCGAGATTTGGAAAAGGGAAGAGGCCTCTTATCTGGCAACATGGCGTAAAATGTTTGCAGTCCGGTTTCGTTGAAACAGTTTTTGAGCCGGTCGTTTGATGTGAGCTCGATAACTTCAAGCCGAAGGTCCGTTGGTGAAGTTCCAAATTCGACGGTTAATGAATTTTGGAAAATTCGAATTCATTCAAAACATCAATTAACTTGAATAGGCCGGAAAGATCCCTGGCTTATAATATAGGATACGAGAACGCCCGACGTGCTAAGTGTATTCGATAATGCCATTTACGGATTAATATTTTTGAACTATACCGTCGTCTGTATCTGACGTATCGCGAACATTATCGAGGAGACGGACTCTTTTGTAGCGATTTTTAACCGCAGCTTTCGTACTATATTAAAAAAAAAAAAAAACTCCCGTCAAAGTGCACATTATCATATATTATCACGAATATATTATCGAATTGATTTACCGTAGTGTAAAGTCATATCGATGAACGAACTGACAACGTCGGTTGCATGCAATCGATTACGGGGATAAACTTCGAGAAAAAGGCTTAACATACAACAATTGATTTGGATTGCATTTTGCCCGCGTCATTCTATACATGTTTTTATCATTTTCATTTACAATATGCTTAGCCATTCCCGTTGAAAAAATGCTGGGTGTCCATTACTAATTATTACTATTAGTAATTGCATAACGATTTATTTAATATTATAACAAATCGTCGGTCCCGTCTGTCTTATTGTTGTCCGTGGACTCGTAATTTATCGTAATCGCGACTCAATCCCCGCGCTAGTAGATTACAATTATTATCTTTTTCGTTATCAACTGGTGTCGATATCGTTTTGCACTTTCAGCCGAACTGAATGTCGCACAGTCCGGTGATATATGTAAATTACGGGCCTGCACATGCACATTTAGTCGAAATCCGATATGTAGTAGTCACTCGATAATTCGAATAACTCCATAAATCGAACTAAACGCTTAGTCCCCTGACAAAACTTCTATAATTAGAAGAAAATACATGTATTTCGATAATTCGAAATGTCTGTCGGTGGGACACACTCTACAATTCGAAATTTTTTTTTCAGGAACCTATATTATTCGAATTTCTTTAAACGCGATTATATGTATGTTCATATGTACATATAAAGATTACGCACAATCTATTTCACGTACTCGTAATCTCGTTAACTAATAAAAACGGCGATTAAATATTATCGTGCTTTACCTACCTAATCTCGACTTGTATCGTATCATTTTACCAATATAAACTTCTGTAATGGGTTAAAAACAGTTGTTGAAATCGTATGAAACGCAGTCAGTCGGAATATGGGTCCCGTAAAGTATAGGTGTTTGTCGATCGCCGACAAAACTAAAGTGATCGCGGCAGTTGAAGCAGGTGAAAAAAAAAAAAAAAGATGTCGGTCAACGTTTTTGTATCCCAGTTTCTACGCTTTCAACTATATTCAAACAAAAAAATAGACGAAAAAAGATGTGATACAATTTTCAATGCTATCAGTAAGCTAGATAACGCTATGGACCAGATTGTGGCCAACAATGTAACACAAAAAAAAAAAAAAAAAAATAACACATTTCTTTAATATGTAAAATATAATAATATAATACATAAATGTAATATGTACAATTTTTCGTTTCTCTTTAATTCGAATTAATTTTGCGATTATTCGAACACTCGGTAAATCGAAAACCTCTGTAAATCGAATTTTTAGCACAATCCCCTGAATTTCGAATTATCGAGTGATTACTATAGTTAATGGAAATTCTCGTAGGCGAACAGAGAGGTCCGATCTCGTACGGAGTGCAATTACATTTTTTATACGGACACCGTATGAAGTCCGAGATGTATCGAATAAACAAATATTGTCGACTCTTTAAGGAGCGTAATAAACTTCGTTCAAAAAAAAAAAAAAAAAAAAAAAATGAAAACGAAACACGGTCAATAATAATATAGCTATGTTACATATACTATGTATATGCATTGCACGCTAACGGCACGGAACAAATTGGTTTTCTTTTATCCGATCTCGTATTATATTGGGCGTAGCATCGGATTACTATATTAGCGCGGGTCATTTATCACGCGTAATAATAACCCGGCAAAACGGAATCGTCAAAACTGTAGATGTACAACTAACGTATTATTATACGTGTGGCGTACCTGTTCGGCATTCGTATTCTATACAGTATATCGTGTGGAAATTATAACCGTCGTCGTCGTCAGCCCCTGGCTGATGCGAATTTAATGAACTAAAACAATTATCAATTACACTTATTAACTGTGCACGAAATTGTGCACTAAAACCTGACGAAACGCACGGTTTAATTATAATATACTCTTCAAATTGTTTTAAATTTATTGTTTGGCACGCTTATTTTTTCCGATAATATACAAAAGAACTCGGAAAAAGGGCTAAAATCTAAATATTGTTGTTTTTTTTTTTTAATAAATTAATATTATTACAATCTTAGTTTTTATACACGAACCAATCTTGTTTTCTAATTTCAATATCACTCGAGTCACCTATGTATTTAAAATTTGAAAAACTAAATTTTTTTTTCGTAATATTTTACTCGCTCGCATTATGGTCTTAGGCGAGTTTTCATCAGTTTTAAATTATTTTTGTTTTGTTTAAAAACCTGATCAATTTGAACAGTTAAAACAATTATTGTAATTTTTGTTACGCACAATGCCGTCTAAAAAAAAAAAAAAACCAGAAATTTCACAATTTTTTTTTCGGTTGAAAATTTCCCAGCAATTTCGACCATTGTTGAACAATTAAATTAATAGCGGTCATATGAATTCAAAACGATTATATTTACTGTTGCGATGCCATTATAAAAATTATTATTATTATTATTTTTTTATTTATGAATCAAAAGTATTTATTATATCAATATTTATACGCGATTCGATTATATGTCAACGAATCACCGATATCATTTTATTTATTAAAGAATTTCGATGTGTAATTTATCTAATATATATATAGATTACGATAAATAAATAGCAAAGGCGAAGGCTAACCTCGATAATTTCGCCATAATATATTTGTAATAATATTATATCAATTATCGTTACATCGTTTGGCGAAACATTAGCAGAAATAATTTCATAATGGTTTAATAATATTCTGTGGTCGCCCCGCTATAGGAACAAATATTATAGATGAGCTCATCGTGTCCGTCGTATTGTTTTGGTCATTACAAAACTCAATAAATAATATAATCGATTTCTACTGATCGCATACAAATACAGCCAACATAAAAAATCCAATGAACTTCGGGGATGATGATTTTCAGTAGGCACTTATATACAGGGGCGACGAGGTAGGGGAAGGGGGCTCAACAGCCTCGTGTTTTTGCCTTGGCCAAATTTTATTTTTTAGTACTTTAATTTCTTCGTAAGTTTCATTGACGGTTAAAAATTAGAAGAAATCAAGTTTAATTAAAACGCGCATTTTCTTAATAGAATAAAAAAAAAATGAAAATATTAGAAAATTCAATCGTCCAAGGCGATTATATTAGGTTCATTTGCACAGAATTCAACCAGAGAATCGCAATCGTTGACGTGTGGAATGCATCCTTTGTCGCATATTATGCGCGAGACAGAATGAAAACGCAAAGAAAAATCTGTCGTTTCGAATACAACATAAAAGTCATTAAATTCAAATTGTACAAGAACCGCATAAAAATTAATTTCTCCGGGAAAATCTAGACTTGTTTTGCAGTTTTAACTATTTAAACATTTATTTGAACGATCTGTGATATGCAATGTATATAATTATATTTAGTCGACTTTTGGACCGTTTAATTTAACAATTAAAAAATATATATATATTTTTTAAACCATCAAAATCGAATTAATATAATAATTTAAAACGCGTGATTTAGAAAAAGCATTGTACGACTTTTAATGTTTACGTCAGTACACGGATTAGTGTAGATTATTTCAAAAATAAGCTCTCTCTCTCGAAGTTATAAGCTAAAACTAGTCGATGCGTTTATCGCGACAAAACATTTCTCGTGTAGCCTTTTAAATGAATCCGTAAAAAAAAAAAAATATATTTCATTCGCAAGCAAGTGTTCAGAGTTGTCCGTTTCATATTTATTGATATTTCAAGTTGTCTGAATATAAAATGTAAAAAATGATTTTTTTTTTGTAAATTTTGTTTGGCATAATTTGATGTTTTTTTTTTTTTTTTTGTGTGTGCGTGTGCAAACAAATCTTCGACCATGACAGACTTGTACTATTACTGACTATAATATTATATAACGATCAAATTTGACAACCCGTCATTTTTTGAGAAACCAATGGCTTATGTCGTTTTCCAAACGGCCTATTCGAATTACGCGTAGATGCCGATTTAATTAAAAAAACAAAATAAAGCGATTGTCATTTATTGGTGTAAACTGCATGTTCGTGCGATAACTACTACGAGCAACGGGTCCTATTGTATTTTGCGTTCTTGTCGATTAAATTTTTTAAACCTTTCATGCCGATTAAATACGAAATATGATATACCTCGGTTTAAAGTGTTCCCGTAATTCGTTAGAGTTTTATTGCTAGTATAACTTATAATAAAACCGTTCCGTAAAACTACGGAGTAAAAGTTCACTATATAATATAGCCATAATTTCAACGTTTCGTATTAGTAAACGTGCAGACGATTTTTTTTTTACTTTCTAGTAAATCATACTTTCCATCCGGATATAATACAATATCGTTGCGTACGAAGGCGGCAGGAAATGTCTGTAAATGTTCGATTTTCCGTTATAGTTTTAAGATAAAAGGTTAGAAAAAGTTACCAATATTCAAATATAGATATATTCGATGTTTTATAATTTCACGAAATATACATTTCGAATTATTTCAGCGAAACATTCTTTTACAGCACACATATGCCTGTTTATAGTTCGGTATTTTAAACGACATTATTATAAATTAACAATTTTTTTAACCCCTATTAAGTATTCCTTTAATAAGTAAGTATATTTGTATTTTAAGTATATCTATATCTATGAACGTAACGAATAATTAATTAGTTTTACTATTATGTGTGTGGTTTTTTTTTTTTTTGTCTGTGAACAAATTTTCTACCAGAAATCTCCGATTTTCAAGCACCTTTTCTGAAAGCATTATGAATCTAGTTGTGGCTTTTAGAAAATCATTTTTTTTTTATTTTGGTTGTAGTTTTCTTGATAATCGGCAAAACGTAGAATTTACTGGAAAATACTGGTTTCGTTAATATTCGATTTATTGTTTTTGTTGTAACTCTGTGTAAAAATAACCGTAGAGACCAGATATTCTCACAGAATATTAATATTAGCTCTCTCTAGGCTTAGACAAATGTTCAAAACATTCTGATCTTTGACCAATTTTTAGGCAATCAATAATTTCGAGAGTTTTTAGTTTTTAGTTTGGTTTTATATAGATAAAATTGTTTTGGCCGAGCTGAAATGCCTAAAAGATTCATTATAAGTTTTACTTAGCAGTAAAAAAAAAAAAAAAATCCTACCTCTTTTAATTTATATTAATCGAAATGTAAATTAAACACTATTAAATACTTATTTATTACCTACCTATTGAGATCATGATGGTTTCTTGTCCATATCAACAGGCAACAATTAAATAACTATTGTAAAACATATAATTATTGTAAAGTTATGAATGGTTTAATTAATATAAAAATATCAAAATATTTCAGACTTGTATCATTAGATTCTACAATCGTAATTTCTATCGAGAAATTCTAGAGGGCGTGCAGATTCGGCGAAAGGTTTGTTCAACTTGGACAAATATCATAGTTGGAAGAAAAAAAGACGGGTCTTACATAGACAGGTCGGTAGGTTAGGTTAGGTTTTCCTATCATATTAGATATTATTCATAGTTGAATAATCGATAAAACAAAATAAACGTTTGTCATTCAGTATGTGAAATAATACATAGACAATATACATAATAAATATTATTATTTATTCAAAAATGATTGTGCCACATACATTGACCAAACGAAAGGGTATACACATATAGAGAATAAATAAATGAATTGGTATACGGGGTGAGTGGGTCGTAGAAATTTTCATTAATTTATGTCTTTTATTTTTTTAGTGTTCAACAATCCGCCGGTCGGTTTACAACACGTAACTTAGTCATCCATTCGTCCCTATCCTCTGATAGCCGTTTACGTTTACCGCGTGTTTTAACCCCCGCAAGAATTTTCAGCTGTAACGAATTCCTCGATCTTCCGTTAGTTTCCCGTTCCTAAATTGTACCTCAAATTTTTATGCGCTTCGGTTCTTCTCCCGCAATGTATTGAACGCACGATCTAATATTTCCCGTCGTCTTTTTTTTTGTCGCACTTATATTTATACCCGTGTACTTCTCCGGCCCGTGTTTCTGTCCACGATTCTTTCCACGCATCTCCGGCACCACACCGCCTCAAATCTCTTCAGGGATCTTTTTGTCTGTTTTATTTATCACCCACGTCTCGCGGCCACATAACGCTTCACCCCATACATAATATTATTTTCCCAATTCATGCGTTCGTTGTTTTGTATATATTGTAATTTTAGTATACCGCGGCGCCCCCCCCCTCCCCTTTGATAGCGAGGGATCAAAACCGATATAAATATATTCTGTGGTGGCACACGAGAACACATTCGATGTAAAAATATCGGTGTACGAGGATGCGTACACGGTATATTGTATTATGTAGTGTACTCGAACGCACGTCAATACGGTCGTCTATATATCGATCATCATTATTATTTGATGGTCTCGCACATAATAATAATAATAATAATAATAATAATACGCGAAAAGAAAAATGTATTTTTATACTTTTCCCGTATACGCACACGTATATGGGTACGTCCGTTATGGATAAAATATAAAAAAGAAAAAAACCGAGTGGTCACGAGCAGGTCCGTATTGACCGTGACGGCCGTCGTTCTTATACGCGAGTGGTGTAATATACGTTCACGAAACAACGACGCGTATACGAGTAACATTATAATAGTAAAGAATGTTCAGGATCGTTCCCCCGGGAGCGTTTCATCACTTTTTCGTTCGTATATTTTATACGTCTATAATAATAATAATAATAATAATAATAGTAATATGTAAACACGTCGATGGCTGCAGTTCTCCAGAGACCGTCTCCGGGAGAGCGTAAAATAATATTATTGTCCATTTATAGGTACACGGTACTCCGGCGTTGTGCAAGGCTCGTCGCCAAATCCCGCGGTACTGGTGACAGGTGTCCTCACAATAACGGCTACTTTGCAAAATCCTAACCACCTATCGTTTACAATATTGCCGCCGCCGCCGCCGTCTGAATTTCTGTATTTTCCTAGAGCGGGCCGGGTAGGATATTTACGGGATCTGTTGTGCACGGAAGTAAATTTCTTCTAACGATATGTAGCTCGAATCGAAGATGTTTAATTGACAATATATTACCGCACGAGTCTACGATAAATACGGGGGTTCTCCGATAATCTCAGACGACCCTGCAAAATCGGCATAAATATGTTTCCCAACCCGCATCATATTGGATTTTCAAATATCAAACTAAAACATTTACAGGGCCGCTTAAAGTTTTACGTCAGCCGTGATTTCCTAGTTGTCACACTTGAGAAACGATAATAATAATAATATATATTTAATATTTTCGAATGTGTGCTTCTGTTGTGTAGAATATTATCCCAAAGGCGATATTCAAATGATTTGTACGCGTTTGAGCATACTTAGTTAGGTCGCTAATGCTATCAAAAATATTTAGTACACTAAACAACCGAAAAAGTATAATACAATTTATAAAGCCCTACATACATTTCGCACCGTGATTGGAAAGGCATAAAGTATATATATAGGGCAATTGAGTTAATATTAAACTTAAAAAGTAATTATTAACAATTGGCACAATTAAAAAACGATTTTGAGCAGAGCTCGGTGAACCTCACCGATATTTCAAACGAATGGTGAAATTTGTGCGTAAAAATGGCTGGGGCGGAGGTTGAAGGTTTGAAACTCCCGAAAAGTTTATCCTTGACACTAATGCAATACCTATGCTGCTTGAGGTGGAATTTTTTTTTTTTTTTTTGTGTAAGTTGTAATTCTTTTATTGACAATTCAAATTTGTTCAGGGCATATAATTCACAACCCCAGTTACGTTATAGTCATGTTTTTCCCCATTATGTCCACGAGAGGTGGTACATCATCCGCTGTCGGTTTTATTTATTGTTCGGCAAAACTATCGAAAAACTAGTAAAACGTATTCGAAATATAATATCACACGATGGAACTATTACTCTATCTTTCCAGGTACCGCGTAAAACGAACCGGAGCGTTTTACCGACCGAAATAGTGTTTCCCGAGAAAATAAATCTATACACATCTTAAAACGAATAATAAAATACTGCTTGTTCGGTACACTCGGGAACTAAAATGAAGAAATAAAAAAAAAAAAACTCGATATTTCGACGGCGGCGGCGGTTTTATATATTTAGCGGATCGATCACTCGGCGGGGTAAACAATAAATCCCATTATTACAGCGCCGTCTGTACGTTTTAATGTTTTTTTTTTTTTTTTTTTTTTTTTTTTTTCTCTTCGTTTCATCATTATTAGCACACATCATCGCGATGATGTCGTATAATAATATATTGAAATCGATAAAATAACATGATTTATGCTCGCCTATAAACACGCGGGTTTCCTTCGTTTTCTGCGACCAATGCCATTATTATAACATTTATATTCAAACACACTTTGGCGATAAAATACTTAAACATCACTATCGTCATTGCGGATAATTGCATTCACGCGGCACGGTCCGGCGTATAACCAACACAAGACAAGGCCATCGTCGCGCCAGTAACAATCACAATAATTTTCGCACCGCAAAATATTATAATAATTCATTCGGCGGCGGCGGCATACATTATATTATTATATACAATTTGCACGAACCTAACCCCATCCAGTGTACGATTCGATAATAGAAAAACTGAAGACTAAAAAAAAAAAATAATAAAATAAATACAATTTAAAATTTCGTTACGAAATAAGTCTGTGCGCACTTGATTCGGATATATTAGGTATAAACAGATAGGATGATATTTTTATTTTTTTCATCTGTATCCGCGGAAATGTCGTGTAAAATTTATTTTGATTTTTTTCAGTCGTTATAATATATAGTATATATATATATAAGCTGATAAAAAATAATAGAAACATTCGGAACTTGGTGTTGGTGGCGATGGATGTTGAAAATCTCCTGGACAGAACGATTATCAAATGAAGATGTATATAGTAAAATATAAGAAAGGAGGTCGGGTATGGATAACAATCAGCGAGAGAAGAAAGAAATGATACACGGATAACATCTATAATTGAAGGAGAAATCGAAAGGACACCAGATAGAGGACGACCCAGACAGTCTTATATGAAGCAGACCGTGTTAAATATAGGAGAAGGATCCCATAAAGAATTGAAAGAAGTTGCAATGGATAGATAAGAGTGGAGGAACATCACTGAACCAATTTACGGATTGAGAAAAAAAAAATAATATTTAATATCATCGTTTATAATTTAACATTTTTTTTTTCTTTTACAGTTTACCTTTGTATCGTATGCCTTAAACATTACGTAATATACCGAATTGCTAAAATTTCCATTTCTTTTTATTAAACGGATTCGAATAGAGGACATTTTTCTAAAAAAAAAAAAACATTTGATACCTACGCGAACCGTTTCGACATATTGAATACACCGTTTACGGGTATATAACAAATTTAGACCGGGGGGAGGGAGCGTGGGGAATCGTCTAAAAATGGATATGAAATATTTTATAACCCTTCTCCGTGTAATTCGAATCGTGGTATAATCTCACCGAATTATATTTGAAGAAATATACGCATAACGTGTCATTTGTGTTTTTAAACACACGTTTTGTTACCACCTTAAACATATAATAAGGGTAGTGACGGTCCGAATTTTAACCCCGGCTATTTGAAAACGTCTATATTTTTCTCCCTTCAAAGAAACCGCCGACGCCGCCGACAGCAAAACGTTAATAATTCGGTCGGACAAAACCTAACCTAGCCTAACCGAACCGGTTGATAATATTATTTTTCCACAGTCAATTTCGTCGAGGGTCCGTGTAGTGTGTACGCGATTACGTGTATATTATTACTTTTCAACTCGATAACATTGTAGAGAAACTCACACGGTCAATCGATAAATCGATTATAATAATATTACGTTTTAGAATGTCCCAATCGAATTATAATAATACAACAGACCGAAATTATTGTAAACTATAGAATATGCCTGAAAATCTTTTTTTATTTATTTTTTTTTATGGAAGTTTACTGCATGCACAAGGACACGCAATGAAGTACACACGCGGTCAATGGACACAGATTTAGCTTGCTGTGTAGAATCGTACGATGGACATTTTATGTTTTAACTAAATTTAAATGGACGGTATAATTTAAAAAAATGTATAGGTATATCTATAGAGTCGATAAGGTTCCAATTTAAAGGCAAATATTCAACCTATTTTTCGGTAAACGATAGAAAGAAAATTGTTCTTGTATCAAAATGTGTGTCATTTAATTTCTACGTTATTGGATGCACAACGTGTTTGAATTTTTTTTCTTCTCTTTATTAATTGTGTTAAATTATCAAATTTTCAATAATAATTTTTAAACGTATTTACGGCCAATACTAATCGCGTATTTTTAAACCAACTGGCAATGACTAGAAAGTGTATATTTTATTATCTGTGCTAGACGCGTATCGGTAAAGTACTCGTCAGCGTGCGTTTATCAAAGTACATATTATTCACTATCTAAGGAAATTATTGCTATTAAAATGTGTTCTTCACATGAAGATTGTATAATGCCAGAAGACGGTTTTGTCGACATGTAATATAATATGGTTGTCGAATTTTTTTAAATTTTTAAATTTTTTTTTAATGCCCTTTTGCCCTATGATTTTGGTGCTTTCGAGGCATTCGAAATCCGAACCCTACCGATACAAATATATTGTATGTATATCGATTTATAATTCGAGAGAAAAAAATTTACTGACTGTTCAGAAGACGCCAGTACGTGTTACTCGGGTATTTAATGTCTCAGTGTAATTAAAAATCACGCTCACACAGGCTGAGTAGAATTCGTTTAGTTATGGTTTAGAGTAAAAATCCTAAGAGTAAGACTAGGCATTAATTTACATTAAATTCAGATATAACGTTCAATATATATATATATATATACATCTTTGTAGAAATATCAACTATTTCGACTATTTTAATAGTCACTTTTTAGAAAAATTATTATTATTTTTTTATTTTAAAATAAGTGCTTTTAGTCTAAAATCAAAATTAAGCGAGTTCTATACATTTTGCGTAGGCATATTTGCACTGTGTTGCCCGTTAGTTGAATTGTGACAGTAAATGCGTATATAATTTAAGGTTATGGCCGAGTTAATAATCTTTTTTTTTTTTTTTTAAACTCCTTAAGTCAAGTTAATAGTAAATGTATGAAAAAAAAAATTAGTTATGTTAATATATTAACTGGGTTAAAAATGAAATTTATAATTTTTGTTGACAATCAAAATATCTTACAATAGATATAGATATAGATATTTTTTTTTTTAAGCTCAAAGCTTCGCAAGAAGCAAATAAAATCTATAGCTGTATAAAACGCCCATAAAAAGCCCTAAAGAACGGCAACCATTCCAGACAATTTTAATAAAATTGTACCGATAGTGATAAATAATATATAAAATCGTTCAACGTGATTTAAAATACACAAAATCGACTTGAAGTGTATACGTCGAGTAGGTGGTGGTACACGAACAAAAAGTAACGTATTATGTCGGGTCCAAAGTGGACGGCGTGAAAGAGTAACTCGTTAGTTGTTTAAATTAACGATTTTAACTTGATTTTTTTTTTTTTTTTTTAATTTTCAACGCGTTAACGTCCAGCCTTGGGTACGGCGTCGTTTTAATGTAATAGTATAGGCGCCCCGTATTATTACCGAAATATTATATATGTGTGTACCGCAAAAATGAATTGTTCGACGGCCGCGGCGTTGGCGAGCTCGCCCATCGCCGCGGGAAGGGGTCCGAAAGGGGCCGGACCGGTGGGGTCACGACGTCTCCCCCACCCGCTGTCGACTTTATCGTCGACAAGAATAATAATTGCGTCGCGTACGTACCTATATAATTGGTCGTTTCGCAATAAACTTTAAGTACAGTTACGAAGCGCAATAATACCGCGTTGTATAGGCGCGTAGGTGTACATATTGAGGCACCTAGGGGCCATGGTGGTTTTTCGTTTTCAATTTCTAATCGATTGTTCTCCGCGATTGTAACCGTATATATATATAAAAAAAAAAACACAAAATTATAATATTATATAATAGTAATAATGTATCCCGCGCAGTATTGAATGAAAAAATATTAAAAAAAAAACAATAAAAACGCATTAGACGTGTTTTCTCGGTTCTACAACCCCCCCCCCCCCCCGCGACAACCGAATCGACCAATAATAACTGTTAGGTTTTTTTTTTTCTTTTCAACTGTGTCGCCAAGGGAATCCGTAAATTTACAGAAAAAAAAAATCAATTTTCGTATTAATTATACGAATCTCGCGGATATGAAACACACTAACAATTTACGCGATATATTTCATTATTATTGAGATTATTAATTTTTTTTATATTGATTGTTTAAACCGCGTGTTTGCGACCCCTCCGGTTGAGAAACTCTTATCTAGATATCATAAAAAGATAATAAACGTAATATATCGAGTCGATCGATGAAGATAATATTAGGTAAGTAATTATTTACATGTAGAACATATTAAACAAAGGTATAGGTACTATAGTAAGTCTGTATTCTGATGTCTAATATCTATAATACTCTGATATATCTGAGAATAAACAATGTTTATAACGTGATAAAGATGATAATAATAATAATAATAAAAAAACATAAAAACTTAAGGGATGAATGCACGATAACAATAAACAATATACTTACCGGACAGTTTTTTTTTTTTTTTTTTAGCGAACACGCAATTCGCCTTATTTCAAAAATATAAAAAGGTCCGCGAGTAGAAAAGCCCGGCCTCTGAATTGTTAATAGGTATTTGTCTACAACTCGCCATATTTTCTAGTGTAGACAAAGAGTAGGGCCGGTAATCGTTGTTAACACTGGACGTGTTAATTCGAATACGGAAAACCTCGTACCAAGTATTGGCTTGATTGTCTACGTATTTAGTACAAATAACCAATAAACTATAAAGATTCTGGTATTATCCAGATAGAAGATATGTGTTTGTGTCGTTGTCCAGATAATATTTTGTGCGTAGATGATCCCGACGACGGTATGTAGCCGGTGCTTGTGTATGATTGTATATATATATATATGTATATTATAGTGACGACTGACGTGAGAAAAACGTGAAAAATGCTCGAGTCGACCGTCGTCGGCGGCGACGTATAGGCGCGTATAATTTTATGATAATCGTTGGATTACGCGGGACCGGCGACGTCAAATTAACGACATTTGTACACCGGGGCCCCGGTTTGGTTATTGTAATTTTTTATACGTTTTACTTATTCATAATATATATTGTCGTACCGCCGCCCGGGGTCCGTAAACGATATTGTAATACACGTATTCATTACCGTGGCGGCGGCGGCGGCTCGGTAATGCGGCCCCGGCGCGCGTTTCCAACAGTCCACCCTACCGATCAAAACTGTTGTCGCTATGTTTCGATCCGACCCCGCGGACAAGAGTTTCGTGATCGTACGCGCGTACCGACCGCGCGCGCGCGCGCGCCCCGACAACAGTTCGGCGCGGTATCAGCGGTTACCTCATTCGGTATCTCGCACCGGCAATTATCGCGAACGAATCGATTCGATTGGTTTGTTGAACATTCGATAACATTCTCGTCGCTTGTTGGCGGCCGATTCCGCTAATACGAGCTGCACCGTGCGCACACCGCACCACCGAACACAAACGTCCCGCCGATGACGAATATCCGGCATTAAACGTCCCGGAATATAATAATACCAGTGGCGTGTCTACTACGTACGGATAAAAGTGAAACATTCCCTCCCCCCTCCCCGGATACTCCCAAACGATTGACCACACTAAAGTCTAGTTTTTCATTTGTCTATTTCTACTTTAAATTGTTATCTTAACGCGTGCAAATTTCCCGATCAAAATCATAAACGACGAGAGGTTTTGACGACTTATCGTTATCAGATGTGTGCACTGTATTTTTTTTTTATATGACTAAGCTTAACGGACGAACCGATGGTGTTTTATTTACTTCTCACATTACCTGTAATAGTAAGAGCGCCGAGAGATCATTTTTCAAAACTCAAATTAATAACAATTGTAGATCTTAGAAGCGATATATCGATCATATCTGAGTGTGATTTCAGTTGAGAATAAACGTGTACATTCATAGAAGATAAAACAGAAATTGTATTTATTTTTTCTCGACATAATCACTATATGTCTAATTTTACTCATTAAATTGTAAAAAAAAAAAAAAAAATTACACTTTTATTGTTTATTTTAATATTTCATTTGTGATGTATTCTAATAAAATATATTTACGTATTATATTATTCATTTATAAATATATGATTTATATATTTTCGACAATTACATAAATATATGCAAACTCCTAGACTGGTCACGAGCTCTAGTAATAATTTTTACTAAATATTTCATAATCGTCGATGATTATCACGATAATAGCCATAAATCTATAACACTACGATAGTTCAATCACAAAATACTAATCAATTAACGTTTGATAATTAAGAGATACTGAAATATATATGTAAAAAAAAAAAACGGTACTTAAAATATCAATCCGAAATAATTTTATTATTACAATAATATATTGTTTTAATGTATCTTAATAACAGCATGTTATCAGCCGCAGATGTAGGGTTTTGAGCAGTTCGGCAACGAATGCAAATAAAATGGTTTAAAAAAATAAATATATCGTTAGCGCTATCTGTTCATCAAAATACAGAACACGCGTCTGGTTATTATAAGGTTAAATACTCGTTAATCGTTACTATTATTTTTCAGTAGAGTTTTTTTTAAAAATTCTTCAAATGTGATGTTCTCCTCTACACGATTAGTATGTATTGTACAGTGTAACCTTATTCCGTATAACTATTACAATAATATTATAACACATGCCGTTTTAGATTCTGAGTGCATCGAAGAAGCGATTACTATAAAATTGTACTATGAATGATATAAAAGTGCTTTAAATATTAATCATATGACACTTCAAAATGATTTTTCGCAAATATTCCTGTTAGAAAGAAATTGTCTAGATTCTGAACAGTTTTTCTAAAAAATTGAAAAATTAAAACTGACAACAAATGACTACGGGTACATTGGTTCTATTGTCGTTACGAGCTATATCAGTTTTTTATTGCAATGATTTATCGTTTCTTTCAATATAACAAACTAAATCATCCTATACCCCAGTGGCGTCATTCGGTACCATTATAATTATATAATTACAGTTAAATTGTATTTGTATATAAATTATATATGAAATTGTGAAATTGTTTCGGCCCGTTGCAATAGTTAATCCGTAAGCTTTTTGTTCTTTGAATCGTTAGAAATTCGAAAAGCACATCAGTTGATACGGATAATAATTGCAATTATTATTATAGAAGTAAACGAGAGAATATATATGACGGTGAAATGTTAAAATTGTTCTGCTTACAAGCTCGGACGCCCGGAAAGAAAAAAAACTGAAATTACGCCACTGCTGTACACTATATATATCCGACGACATCGCCTACGTTAGTGGCATACCCATGATGTGAAATATGTCTGAATTTTTTTTTAAATTTTAAATTCAAATTGATTTTTACAAGGAAAGTGGCCAGAATTACAAAAAAAAAAAAAAAAAACGAACGAACGAAACACGAAATTACAGTGACCGCGTTATACTAGTACGGACTACAGCTGTTTGTTTACAACAATTACAGCTAAAAATTTTACTATCGCGTAGTAAAAATGAAGAAAAAAAAAAAAAAAACAATAATACATAACAATAGCAAAACGAGTTGTTCTTCTTGGCGTACATACACGGTAAGCCAGCCAAAAACGACAAAACAAAATCAAGACGGCGACGTCAAACTTTTCGAACTTGAAATTATCATTATAATATTATTATTATTATTGTATGTATTATGTAGTGGCAGGTCGGCCATGTGTGTAAGTATAACACGAGCCGTATAGGTATTTTTTTTTTTTTTCCCAATCCGTTGTGTTTTTTTGTGGTTTTTTTTTTTTTTTGAACACCGCGTATACAATAAATACAATAATATTAATATAATAATAACACGTACTGAAGTCGTTGTCGTCGTAGTAGTACACGTACAATAAACACACACATACGAATATATAAGAATAAGTATTTAGAAATGTACAAGTAGGACGGCGGCGGCGGCGGCGGCGGCGGCGGCATCTTTTGGGCTTTATAGTGTAAATCGACGAAGGTCGTCCGTCTTGTGTCGGCTTTTCGCCCGTTTGTGTTTATGCTAATCGCCGGTTTTCAGGTCCGCGGGAAATAAACAGTTGTCCTAGACGACGACGGCGACCAACGGAACGATATATGTGATTTTTTTTTTATTATTTTTTTTTTATTTTTTTTTTTTTTCCCCTACACACAAAAGCCTTACAAACACGCACGAGCCCGATGCGTGTCGTGAATCGTTGATTAACAGCTAGCCAGTACTATACACGCTTTAAATATATAAACACGCGTGTGTACTTAACTGTCGATGGGCCGCTCGTCGAACAATATAAAAAAAATAGGCCCGCAGCAGTTTGTTTTTTTAATATTATTATACGTTACTCCAGCAGCGTTTTAAAAACGATTCGTCCGATTATCAAATAAAGCGAACGCCGATAAGGAGTCTTATCTTCGGGGCAATTGCGTAGCCAAGAAAATATTTCCCGGGTGTGAGGGGGGTACATTCGAAAATCTCACTCCTATGGGATATTATTGTTTTTGGCTACTAAACAAAATAGAAATTTCAACATCAACAAAAGCACAAATGTACACCGAAAATATTTCGGAAGAAGTAGTAACCTCCTAACACCTTCCCTGGATACGCCACTGCTTCTGAGAGTCTACGGCCGTGGCTGGCGGTGCTGTAATCAAAATTTACTCTGTGGTTATAATCACCATTATCGTTTTGTTGTCGATATCGCGCACATCGGTACTAAATAAGATAGAGTCGATGGAAATTATCATAGGAGAAAAGTGATGACGATGTCTAATATCACGTCCTACGAACGCAACGAGATTCTTATGGTATAGATAAAATTTTTAATAGATATGCCGTAGCCGATTATTTAAGTAATTTTAAATAAAAGAAAAATATTATGTAGGAAAAAAGAACAGTATTTCGTAATAGGTTATGGTGTTTTAGTTTCATTCCAAAGCTAAATGATTATTATTGAAAAAAACCGGGCGGAAAACCGTATACGGCTGTAAAAACGGAATGACGCTAAACCAATCGCCGTAGTAATAATTAAAACTCGTTTTAAGCAAAGTATCTTAATTTAATAAATGATAAACCCGTCGATTTATGATTGAATATTATAGTTATGAATCGCATTTTGTTACTGTCGTATTACTCTGCGTTTATAAAATATTTTTATTTTTTATTTTTATTTAGCTCATACCTCGAAGGTATATTACAGATATAATCCGCATTAGTATTCGTTTAAATCGCGGGCATTCGATGTGGCTTTAGTGGTTTTTAATCATTATAAATATATTTCATAATATTATTAAACTTGTGTATATATATATACGGTCGATTAGGAAATCCAGGTTAGTCGCGTTTTCTATTAGGAATGTATTTTATTTAATTAATACGGTTAAAAAAAAAAAAAAAAAAAAAAAATGTATAATAGTACGTATTTTATTCCACAGAGTTGTATACTATTTACAATACGAGTAGAAATTGCCATTTTCGGATAGATAATAATAATTATTATTCGTGTTGCGACGATATTATTAGGTAGGACAACAACACTGTAACATCAATTGATAGTCTGAACACAAGGTGTTCATATTGTATGGACATTTTAAATCGTTAGCGCACAACACCGGAATGTTATCTAAAACAGTAAATACCATAATAAAAAAAAAAAAAAAAAAATTAAAAAACCATTAAGATCATTATAATATCATTTAGATAGCATCGATTGTCGTATAAACGACATGATTTCCGACGCTATTTTACAAAACGAATATGCCCAAAACTTTTAAACGGGAGTTAAAATCCCGAGATTTTTGTTCTCTTTTATTAATACCGTTCCGAGATTTCAGAATCCGTCTACTTTAAATCAAAACCATTACACATCCCATAGATACGGTCACGATTTCAATGTTATACTGAACCGATTTTTCACGATATTTCTAAGTAAAATTTGTAACATAATATTATGACAAAAACCATATTAGAATATATGTTTTTTAGTAAAAATATAAAAATTTTAAGTGTAAAATTATATTTAAAAAAAAATGACATTGATTTTTCAATGTCCTGCGTCGCGCCGGCGCGGAGTCGTATACCGCAATTCGAGTTACTCGATTGTATTTTGGGTTGTTTATTATTTTTATTTTTTATTTTTTATAATTATTTAAAATGTTTTATTTTAAACGATGACGGAAGTTTATGAAAATATTATATTTATTGCGTTTTTTTTTTTTTTTTTTTTGAAAATATTATTTCCCTACGGTATCCGTATACTATAGTGTTTGGAAATTTTCTCGAAAGCGTACGGAAATAAGTTGAATTTCCAGCAAAGTATAAATATAAGTAATAATATTATTACAATTATAATTAATTGTATAATAAAAAAAACGCGTTTCCCCGTTTTCATCTCCACGATAACCAAATTAACATTAATAATAATCGTTTTTTTTTCATCATCCGTGTTGCCAAGGTAATCGACAAAAAAAAAAAAAAAATTATACAATTTTTATATCAAAAACCCTTTGTGTACCGCCCAAACCAATTTTGAACACAATCAAACGTAGCCTTTTTTTTTTTTTTTTTTTTTTTTTGTGTTATGTCACTCGGCAATAGTGTCGCTGTGGAAGTATTTACAGAATCGAATCGGCAAATCCGGAGATTGTCCCTCCTATACAGACTTACTTATAGAAGCACACATATTTACAATATTATTATAATTATTATTAACTATAGATCAAATAAGCGGTAGCATAAAATATATATATATATTAATATTTTTTTTTTTTTTTTTTTACTCGGTTTGTCTCCCGGCATGTACGGACATCCGCAACAGTGTCCGTGGATTATGGCCGAATCGTCAATACACTTCCACCTCGGACATTCAACGAACTGACAATAGTATTCTAAAAAAAAATATATAACAATTATGTATAGTCGGCAAAATAATATTTATCGTAAATAATACGTCCCGTACCCATAATGTGACCGCTGACCCACTATGGTTAAGTGGCATCGGCCTACACGACACCTACCCATTGTAAACGGGACTTGTGCAGTTATAAATATCGGTTGATCTGGGGAGGAGGAAGTGGTCACAGTAAATTTTTGCTGATAAAATTGGCCTCTTATTTAAGCCCCGGAATTCGGACGTATTCGTTTGTACAGGTTTTTAAACATTTTTTTTTTTTTTTTTTGTATACTACAAATAGGAAAGTAATTCAGTTTTTTCAACACTAATTACATAATGGTATTTAAAATAAGACGATCCTAATTTATAATTTTAAAAAGCGGCCTCCCAAAAGTGTAGCTGACAAACAGTTCTTTAAATCTGGAACAGTCACTGGTCATAAATTTACATTATCGAGAGAAAAAAAAACGCTGTTAAATATTGTGTACTATAAAATGTTCAAATTGCGCAGTTATATTGTAAGTCGTTAACATGGAATATGTTGAATATAATTGGTGACCAACAATTATGTAGATAACTACCTAAAATTACACCTTACAATTGATTCTCGTTCAATTCGTCATTTATTTATTAATGGATGTAATTATAAATAAAGTTAAAAAATAATTAACTAATAAGGAATAAATATCATAAGTGGCGTTTGTTTATAAAAAAAAAAACATACTAAAACATTAAAAATGTTCGATTTTCGTGAGTGAATTATTATTACATTATTTGTCCGTCGGGTGGCATTTGATTTAATTGCGTAGACAATTGTTTGTTCTAATATAAATGATTGATTGAACGGTTATAAAACGAATTCGTCGAGCATGTTTTCAGTGCATATTGTGCGAATTTCATGTGGATACGCGCTTGCTCATTTAGGGCATTTTTTTTTCTAAGGTGATAATATGGAAACGACGCGGATTTACCTCTGTTGTAAACAGGCTGTAGGCCGGGTTGTGCGACGGCCCGATAGAAGTTCATGCCGGGCGGGTATTGTCCGTAAGGGTTGGCTCCGTTGTAAACGATCGGCCGGGCCGCGGGCAGGCGGGCCAGACAAGCGGCGAGCGCGAGCCAAACCGCCGGGCAGGACTTCATCGTTGGAAATGACGCGGCGGCGGACGTGATCCGGCCGGGTTTTCGTTTTCGCTGTGCCGTCTACGGGAAATATTCACCGTGAATTGTCAATACACACTCACTTAATTCCCGGCCGAGGTAAACAGCCGATAATGTCCGGTTGAACGCGGTACTAATCGTTCTGGTTTTTTTACGCTCAATAATCGGCCGTACTGACGTCACAGAATACACGAAATCGCAATGTACAAGGCTAGCCGGTAACTACAAACTAAACGAAGTTTTAAGTTAAGTTATAACGGTTACGGTTTTTCTTTTTTTTTTTTTTAACTTAACTGATCTCGGAAAACAACTCTGTTAATAAACACGTCGCGTCTTCAAATAAACAATTTCAACTTTACACGGTTATTTCGTTAAAATAAAGATATTTACGCATTTTTTTTTTTTTTGAAAACAAACGGTGTTCATATCCGACGAAAATTATGTATTTTTACACGAATGCCCACACATTAATACTGACTTAATAATACCCACACGAGTTTTGTAATATAATAAAACAACAAGAGTCTAAGTTTTGGATTACAAAATATGTTCAGGAGTGTAGTTAAAGGGCAATTTAAAAATTGTAACTATTAACTTATTGTTTTCCTGAAAATGTTTAACTAAACTTTGTTACACAAATTCATTTATATTTTAATGTTAACGTTAAATTAACTAAATATAATTATTTTGGATATACTAGATAAACAAATTGGTTAACTTGTCCAGATTTGCGAATCATCATGAGGGCCTGATGGTCATTAACGTTTGTATTCTCGTCTGTATCTGGCACGTAATGCATAGCAAAACAAAGGCATTTCACGTTTCCGTGATTCCCGACTCTCTGGTTGAGTTTAGGGCAAAGGAACCTTTTATTGTACATTTTATAAAGATATGTTTACCATGGATTTTACCAATGAATTTTTTTTTTAATATTTTCATTTTAAAATGAACCCTTCCAGGAGACTCAAAAGGAAATGGTGTAGAGATTTTCTCAATGAGTAGTTAAAGAAGCTTATACTTAATAAAAAAAAAATTATCATTAAGGGTAGTGTAACCACTGGGTGACTCCTCCCATTACGTTTCATGTAAATATTTTGTCTATCATCACATATTCTTATTGGCCCTAATGGAACAAATTGTATATATCATATAAAAAAAAAAAAATAAATATTTTCATTTTAGCGTGACCGGGTCTAGTTGGTTACCGGGGCACATTGACAAAGTCGAAATTAGAAATCGAGTGTTTAAGTTGGACACAATAAATCACAATTATTGTATTGCAATTGTCGCATATATCGAAGCAATTTTTCGATACCCGCATGCGCTGTCTCCGTCTTAAAAACCGCACTCCGTAGATTTAAGGTAGGAAAAGTTACTGTGTTTGTAAGTTACTCTTTTTTCGTTATTTTAATTTTAAGCGAGACATGCGTATGTGAAACTATTCTGATTATAACGCTTACATCTCGCTTAACAATTTTAATATTGTAAAAAAAACTAAAAAAAAAAAAACGATAAATAAACGCTTATTGTAGTATAACCTTTAAATGTGTAAATAAGTAAATTCACACTAATTTTAATACATATAAAACTAACAGCATAAAATTGATTCGGCTTAACCAAAATTTCCCTTGTCGTTCGTTTGTAAGACGTGGACAGCACATGTGGGTATAACGTTTAATTAAATTTAACATTGAATTTGATAAAAAAAAATTTGAAAAAACTACGGGAGGATTGAACCTCCATAATCCCACCCCCTCATTCTCCTTGTGTATGCCTCTGTTTATACTGCACGCTCCGTTTAAAATAAATAATATTAAATTTTTGACAATCACTATAATACCATAATAAATACTTCTTAAAAATTGCATAAATTCTTCTATCGGTATTTCACTATAAATAATCAGCACTGCTAACACGTGTCATTTTTTAAAACATTTTTTTTTTTTTTTTTATAAGCCTAGTTGAGATAAGAACATACAATCGTTTTTAGTTATTTTTTGTTATAATTTTATGTATATTTCGAATGCGCCTATTGAAATAGTAGAGATTTAATAGAAATTCGTTTCCAAATAATACCTACGTTTCAAAATATTTGTATAAATTCGCATACTTTCGGTTTAATTTAACATAGAATTATTCTACTGATTTAACGAGAGAAATAATTCATTTTTTTTTTTTTTTTATAGTCTCACTACCGTTTAGTTTTTTTTACATATTATCTGAATTTGTACTGCATATTATGCTTCTATTATTTTTAACGCACGCGCATGCACATATTTCAGTACTTTTTAGCACTTAAAGTTCCGAGCGTTGATTATAATATTAATGCAAACGCACGTCTCGGACATGAGCAATATCGCCTCGCCTTTTCTTTTATGGACTCGGTGCATTGGGTTCGACTCGCGTTTTGACATAATTCGCCTTGTCGTCGCTCGGTCTTGAAGTCGTTTTTTTCTTATGTCCGAGTCAAAGGACACGAGACCCGGGAACAAGAGCCCTTATTACACTCCCGAACAACCGTCGTCGTTGTTTCTGCGCGCAATTATTTTTGCGATAGGTTATAATTTACATTTTATTTCATTTCATTTACACTTTTTTTTTTTTTTTTTAAATTTTTGGTAACGGTTTTTTTTTTCTTTCTAATACTATTATTGTTCCAAGCAACTCGACGGATTTTAAACCGATTTCCCGTGGTTTGTGTATTTGTCAGCATACACATTTAAAATACTCGATATAAAGTATCAAATAGTTTTTTTTTAACGAATGTTTAATAGTATTATGTTATTGTAAATTAATAATTTCTAATCATTGTCAAGCCTACTATTTATACTTTATCGTAATAGTTACCGGTGTTGCGCAAAGATAACTAAATATTTATCTAAATAAAGATTAAAGATAATTTAATAAAATGTAGTTAAAATATCTAGATAAAGATTAAGATTTTTAATATTAATCATTTACCTACGAATATTTTGTTATCAGTTTCTTTATATTTCAAAAATATAAATAAATAATTAACTATTGTACTATTATCTGATGTTTATTTGTACAGATTGGGTAGAAAATTTATAGATTATATTGAATATTAGTTTCATTATTTTTTTGATATTAATAAATAAGTATAAAAAAAATACCAATTGCCCGCTGGCCAATATTTGTCGGATATTTATACGTTGTTCTATTTTGAAAAAAATAATGTCACGCGTAACAAACTCTGTGTTTCTGAGTTTAACAAACCGACGTGTTCGCGTTGTTTGTCCAGAAGATCGCGCTGTAGTAGGTATTTCGAGTATAAAATAATATTATTATTATTATTATTATTTTTTTTTTTATTTACATTTTAACATTAATGCAATTATTATTAACTACAATCACAATATTCTCACTTAAAAATCAAATATATGTAGACTATATACAGTACGTTCACGCTGAGAGGTGCCACTAAATATTTCAGTTAGATGGCCTAAAAGTATTGAAATGGGGTTGTCGGGGAGTGAAAGAGAGTACCGCGAGCTACACATTTTCAAACAAATTCCAAATTGTTAATCCTTTCGGTACGTGCATGCGCAATACAACTTACTTTTTTTTTTTTTTTTTTTTTTTTTTAATAGCAAAACCAATTTTTTTTTTCTTACAGATTCCGGTATAGTATTTTGTTAAAAACATTTTTCGCATTAAAAGTTTTTTTTTCTTATTACAAAACTGGCAAAGTTATAATGTATGTTGAAATTTAATGTTTACGAATAATCTGTTTTTGACAAAATTTTAACTATGTTCAACTTATACTCGAAAATCGAACAAATATCTCCGATATTGTTAAACACCTGTTCGTAGTGAGAGCTAAGACATAAATAAACACTTGTTTGTTTTCGTAATTTACTCTCATTGTTGCCTTTCGTACTTCCGAAATATTGAAGGTAACGATAATTATACAAATTTACACACTACAAATTTTAAATTGAGATTTATTTATTTGCAATTGTAGTTTTATCGTAAGTCTACAAATTCTCTTGGTGTGGTTTGGTCTTCTCTCAAATTATTGCATGCCAATCGTATTTTTTTTTTTTTTTTTTAAATCGTGGACATTAATAGGTGGATCCGCATATACAACAGTTTTTAAACGCTCCCATGTCTTATACTTAAGAGTATCGAAGATATTATTTTGACTTTCGAGTATAAGTTGAACATAGTTAAAATTTCGTCAAAAACAGATTATTCGTAAACATTCAATTTCAACTTACTAAAACTTTGCTAATTTTGTAATTAGGAGAAAACTTTTAATACAAAAAAAAGTTTTTTAAAAAATAATCTACTCGAGTCTGTAGAGAAAAATTGATGTTGCTATTTAAAAAAAAAAAGTAAGTTGTATTGCGCATGCACGTACCGAAAGGGTTAATAATTTGAAATTTGTCTGACACATGTGTAATTCGATGATTACTTTCACACAAGGTCGTAAAACTGAAATATTTAGTGGTAACCCTTAGCGTTCACGCACTGTATTATATAAATACTAAAAATTATGATAATACCTTTTTTTTTTTGGAAATAAGCATTGCACAAATAATAGTGAAATTAGATTTTTGGTGTCTGTACAATTTTAGTGGATAATCGCAAATAACTAAAAGCCTAGCAATTTACATGAATAATATTTTACAGTAACATTTCACTTAAGTCTCTATAACGAAATTATACTCTATCCTTCATCGAAATTATATTTGAGTCCTTTGATAAATTCAACTATATATAAAATATACATCATCATAATTATAACCTACAAATTAAATAATTATAACAATATTTGTTAATAAGTAAAATTGACAAATAATAATCTAACACTAGTGTAATATTCCGTAATAAAGACATCCCACCTCCAACAAAAAATGTCTATATTTTTAATATTAAACTGTGTTCTTGTTTAATAGTTTAACGCAAATGAAAGAACTTAAACGTTATTGTAAATAATTTAATATAACCGACAAATTGAATAAATACAATTTTTACAATGCGATAAATATTAAGGTTTATCGATAACAACATGTGATTCTTAAAACAATATTTCGTATTGTTTGTGTACAAACTGAATGTTTAAAACGTTACATTGTATCTAGACGATGAAATTATATATCTCAGATAATTTATTTTTCATTTATCCGCATAAGATAAAAAATAAAAATATATCTATCCAGATAATTTATCCGAGTAAAATGCAACGCATGTATGTCCGGCTTTTTTTTAAAAACGATGTTATTGTTATAGGCGTATTATAAACTATTCCACGACGATATTATTTCTCTTCGTTGATATTAACAGTAGTAAAAAAAAAAAAAAAAAAAAAAAAACATGTTCCGTATAAATAATATTGTTAAAAAAAAAAAAAAAACCATAAAAAATGCAACGTGTTTCCGGAGAAGGTTACCTATAGTTACGTACGAGCTCGTATATCGTAATATTATGCGCTGAATATTGAACGCACAATAATAACGACAATAATATGTTTTCGTATACGACGATCGGCGCTGTATAAAATAAATAAAATATAACAAAGAACGAACAATTTGTATGAAGTGTGACGAAAAAAAAAAAAAAAATAATAATAATAAAACATATATTATAGAATGTTTAGGGTGTGTCGCGGTGCTGCGGGAATAAAGTTGACATGTTTTAAATTCAAGGATATTAACGGTTATGTTTTTATAGTATTGTATTTCGTTCAAATAGGTACGGTTTCGCCTGCAGTATGTGATTTTAATTTCGAATAGTATTTCAAGAGGTACATGCATGTTGCGTGCGATGAAAACATAACGTCTAGTCAAAAAAAAAAAAAAAAAAATCAGTGTCCGACATCCATTTGGGTTGCACTGAAATGGTTCGAGAGCTCTCGAAAATTAAAAAAAATTAAAAAAAAAAAAAACCCCCAAATAAATCTCGATTCGTGCGGTCGAATGTTAACCAAATTTTAATAAATATTTCAGAAATATTCATATAATCCAATATAGGTTTTTTTTTTTTTTTTTTATAGATTTATCAATATTAATATAAATGTATTATTGTGATTACTGCGATAATAATGTTGATACCGTGGGAATTATTTTAAAATAAATAACGTTTACAGAAAGGAAAACTACGAGAAGGTAAACCGGAAAGGTTTAATATAATAACTAAATACTAAATATAATAACGAAAACCTATCTGGGACCTATTTAAAAAGATTGGCTTTCGATTTCGACTGTGAAAAAACCATGAGCTATTCCATATAATAGTTGATAGTTATATAATAAAGGACGCTCTTTTTAAAAATACCAAAATAACGCTTTAATTTAATCAAAAAACAAAAAAAAAAAAAAAAAATGACATCTTTGGAATCAGGAGAACCTCCGGTTTAGGTATGAATTATTATATCATTCATGTGACCCCCCTGTTGGCCTGTTGGCACACTGTCACACGGTTAAGGAAGTTGGCGATTACTGCCCTACAGTTCTCCTTGGTGAGATCCTGGATGACTCTCCGAATGTTTAGAACACGTTTCGTGGATCAGGCGACGGAAGACACCGGGACGAGAACATATGTGTGGTGACTAAAAGAATTATAAGCGACAGGGAAAACCGGAAAGAAACATTGACAGTATTTTACCAATCTTAGGGTTAGAGAAAACAAAAAACAAAAAAAAAATCACGCCTATAAATCAACAATGTTTGTATTTTTATTTGTATATATATAACATACGAGTACATAAAAAGAGACGCATATATGAATTTGCGCGATAGTCTGAACGACCATTCGGTTACAATCGAATATTTGAAGAAATAAAAAAAAAAAAGAACATAAGACCGTGTGAACCGGGCTGATTATACATATTTGAATTTGTTAGTTTTTTTTTTTTTTATTTCATTCCCGGACGAATAATTTGTATTCAGTACGAGACACGAGTATAAAATATATGCCTATCGGAATGTCATATTGTATTTTAGATTATTACTATTATTACAATTCGGTTAGCGCAAACTGTCAAAATTAATTTTTTTTTTTTATTATTATTATTCGCTCTGCTGTTGTATGTTAATTTAATAATATTTTCAACGATACGAAATTGCATTTTTATTTCACTTTTTAACCGTGCGCTTGCGAACGCGTGTCGTGTACGTTTAATCGCACGTCAAATTATTCACTTTTGTTTAAGGTTATTAATTCCCGTCTACGATTCTCCATAAAAACTTCGGGTGAAAATACTGAATATATCGACAATGCGACTTGAACGCGGACGAAACCGCACAACCGCATTATAGACGATTTCGTGTTACAATTACGTATTTAAAGTTTGTTTTTTATTTTTTTTTTTTTTTTTTTTCATCACGATCTGTAATAAATAATTCGTAGAACTGGTTTTTTTTTTTTTTTTTTTCGGCCTCAGACTGATTATACGTAATATTATTTGTTGTCTGCCCGATGAATATGAGTATTGGGAATACGCCGAGTCATTGGTTTTTACTCGGGATTTTCGAGTGCCTACACTCACCGTACCTACCGAAAGATTCCTGCGATAATATAACAATATTATCGTTGCCCGTCACCGAATGTGTTAATCGAATCATACGATTACTTTTTAAACACTACAGTTTGTTTCCCGAACACTCGATATATTTGCGTACTCGTAATCGTCTGTTTGTTCTTCAATCAAATCTACGGTTTTACGCCCGGTCTCGGTAAAACTCAATACACTTGACCGTCAAAACAAGGGCAATGCCGCCGTTTGCCCTTGTATCCCGATATCAACCCCCAAAAGCGGGTTCACGCATGATGTCGCGATCATCAAATTCGAATGTGGCATTTTTATCTTTTGTATTTACTGATGGGTTCCCTTGGTTATGATATGATTGTAAAAACTATACTTACATTTTACTTACAATTTCAAGCGGTAACGACATGTAAAAAGCACATAGTTACAGAACAACTCGTCTAGACAATAGACATTTATATCTATGACAAATATTTAGATATTTCGACAATATTTATCTAGATACGATTAAGGATAATTATGAATTTATCTGGATATATCTCAACACCGATTATAAACTCGTAATTATTTAAATAATTTGACCGAATTTCATTTAACGTAAAAAAAAAAAGTCTATATATATCTGGGCACGCTACAAACAAATTGTATTATACCGTGAATTAACGGTATTAAAAAAAAAAAAAAAAAAATCGGTAGTTGCCCAAAATTGAATGTATATGCATAGGCGTTTCCCCCGTTATTCTCTTATCTCAACAATCGTATAATCTCTAAAACACTGTGTTTACCGTCGGTAAAAATCGACCGGCAATAGAAAAAAAAAAAAAGCGCGTAGCTGTTATGATAATTATATCCGGTAAACGAAGGTTTCGTTGCCTGTATTATTATAATTAATAATATAGTAACCAAAGTGACCTATTCCTCAATCGTGATCTATACGAAATAGTCGAAGTTTGCCAGCGACAATCACTGTAATTTTGTAGGTACACCGGTAAAATAGCACGCGTGGTAATATTACATTATGATACGTTTAAAAAAAATACGCGATTGCTATATATATATATATATATTTCCTATGCGGTGTACACACTTTGATTTTTAAATTTTTAATTTGTCGACAAGTTTAACTCAGGCGCGTAACTTTTAAGCGAATTTTTCAACAAAAAAATTGTAATTTTCTTTTACGCAATATATAGGCCGAAGTATTGCTGCAGCGCTGCAGGTATTGAAAAACCGTCATCGGTTGTTTTGTCAATACAATATCGATAATACCGATTTTAAATATCGTAGCCAACGTCAATTATTGCTGTAGAATAATTAACGTGATATTGGACAGTGTCGAATTAGACGTTTTTTTTTTTTTTTTTTTTTTTTTAGAATATTAAAATCTCAGCTGTAAGTGCCGTCGTATATGTAGTTAAAAATGCGCGTGCCCCGATATTTTTACCGTATTCTTTTTCGTGTACAGAAATTATACTTTTTTTTTTTTTTTTTTTAAGAAAAAAACTAAAATGTATTTACAAAACACATTAACGTGGCGTATAATGTAAAAAAAAAAAAAAAAAAAACATTTTAACACGTTTCAGTTACGGCTATCGTTCCGGGAGACGTTGTTCCGTGTGTGTTTGAAGGGTTTTATTTATTTTACGAGCTCCTCGGTCGTATAATATTATATATTTGGGCGTACGTCTTCTCGCGTGTTAGTATCGTTTCTCGGTATATATCATACTTAAACTTAATATTTTTTTTGAAAAAAAAAAAAAACGAGTTCAGATGGATGGCGTTTGATGAACGCCTTTGTGAATTCGTTCAATTGTTGTACGGATGAACGTAGGTGAATTATATCGTCACCACCAATACTCCGCCCCGATATCACTCGACCAGTGGCATTTACATGATTTTTGAAATGGGAGGGAATCAAATTTACGGTTCCAAGTGGGAAGAGGAGGGCGGTAGTCCCCTTCGAGGTAAAATTCTCACCATTCTCTAGGACCCCCGCCCTCTTCCCCAGATAATATTTATTTTTTTTTTGTAATAATCCTGAATTATCGGTTTTGATTATTTTAATAATATGATATATTTTCAAACCTAAAGGTAAAAACATTGTCTGTGTTTATGCGCCGGATATTTAAATTTCTAATCGATTTTACGAGTATGTGAACTATTACAATTTAAACATGTCTGTATCTCGTTTAAAAATTCAAATATCGAAAAAAAAAAAACTCGACGTACATAACATAGATGAGTAATATTTTCAATTTATTCATACTAATATTCACATTAATATTTAAACTTGCAGCATACAATTGATATTGCTGAACGCAAATTTACTATGTCGTGCGCTTGTAGGGGTTCCCACACGTGGGTATCACGGGCTATTAATTAAATTTAACGGTGAATACGAACGGTTGCGATTGACGAGACGTGATATCACTGTTTTACTAATCCAAAGAGTATATACTACGTTTAGACAGTCTTTGGTCATACCACATAACGCCCGTCCGTATCTTTACATCGCGATTTTATGACCATTCCACCCGGTCTAGTTATTTTATGTCTATTATATGCATTAAATCGAATTAGTTTTTTTTTTTTTTTTTACTTGTCTCGTAATAATAATATATAATTATATATTCTTTTATGACGAGTAAGTTTTTTTTTATGGTTTAACCTATACCTGTATTTATATAGATTGCTCGGAGGCCAAATAATTGGACAATTAATTACACGTAGTTTATAGACACGTCATTCGTCCTATTTACAGATTGGATAAATCATTTTTTTTTTACTTCTTGAAAATGTCACGAAATGTCTAAAATTTAAATAACGAAAAAAATCTCGTTAATAATTACATTTTTAAATTATATATATATTTATGTTGGCCGTACAAGACGCCCAATATGAAAATCGATTACGAACGCCAACGCAGTATATTTACGTTATCATCAATAACGTTATAATATTAGATTGTATTTCAATGTAGTTACTATTAATATTTGATGTCCTCGAGCGTAATATTATATACTTTTTTAGTTTGTCTATGTTGTTCAATTAGTTATTATTTGAAAAATACACTAATAAATCGTTCGATTTCTATGTTGGCAGTTAGGTATTTACGTAAATATGTCAAATTGCTAGCGGGTTTGAAATAATTAATACAATTGAACCATATACAGTACGTAGGTGAACATTTATTTTTTAAATACGAACGGTTTATATACATTTTTTTTAGTGGCGTCAGCCGGGAATGTTATTTCTTATAATTTCACAAAGTCATATAGTAAATTCAACGTTTCATTAAGGCGTGCACGTTAATTTCATTTATTTTTAAATTTTCAAGTCGCGCAGCGCAACGCAAAAAAAAATAAAAAAATAGCGCACATTTGTTAAAATAAAAAAAAAAACCAATAAAAAACTTATATATTATACTAGCTGACCCGACAATGCTTTGCTTTTGTCAGTTATTACTATCGCTAGATCATTATGTATCATTTTCCTGCTCATGTCACTATTAAAAAAAATAAAAAATAAATAGATAGAAAGTGGGTAGTCCACTTTCGGCAGACTAAAAGTGTTCTAATTTGTCATTTCAAACACTAATCAATAAAAATAATTAAAGTCACATTTGAATTAAGTCGGAATATCATGTCAAACAAATATTTTTTTTTTTTGCTGTAACATAATCATTTCGTCCATCCACAATGCTTTATGATATACGACATTTTTTTTTCTGTTTTTTTTTCTGGTGCGTAAACAAACAAAGCTGATGGTTTTACGTGTTTTCACTTATTGCCATAGATATCCCCACAGCACAGGGATTGTACTACAATAATTAATAACAGTTTTTTTTTTCAACCATGTTATCAAGGTAGCCCATAAATCAAAATAAATTATTCGATTTTTGTACAAATAATACCTAAAAACCGAGCTTAAGAGGATTGTATTCAATAGTTATTAACCTTCTACGGACAACGCGGAACATTTTGCAAAAAACGCGTAAAAATCGCTCCAGTAGTTTTTGAGTATATTAATCTTATATAGACAGACATTCATATATAATTTAAAAATGAAACTATTAACGAGTTTTTTTTCATTATTTAAATTTTAGACATTATATATGTATAGATAAATAGACATATAGTATATTACATATAGTCGTATCGTGTTTTCGTGGGATTTAGATTTTTTAAGAATATTTTACAACGTCGTTTGTCTCTGTCGAACGACAATGAGAAAATATCGGATTCGGACGACCGTGAAGTCGGCCTCCTGATTTTTGGCCGATTGACCGCCAAACCGTGCCAATTTTAATATTTTACGACTTATTTGCAACTATTTGCGAAAATCAACTTTTTAGAATTCGCACGGGTATCGATAATAATGCATTATCATTATCAATACCGGCGTATTTAATTTATTTTTATAATTTCTGGTAAAAACTACAGGTATCGATGGAATTATTTGAAAATAACTCGTGGCAATCGTCAAATTTAATCACTACAACAACAATAAAAATTCCGACACTATAACTACGCACCTTGCGCCGGCCACTGTTGTAGGACAGTAGCGGGGAAGGTTTACTTATATGATATAGGGTAATTTAGATTATATTTGTTGAGAGGAGCTCGGTAAAACGGTAATGTTAGATAACCTATAAGTTGTATATTTGTTCTCTTGTGTCCAAAGGTAACCCTGAAATAATAACTTTTAAAAAAAAAAATTAATTCAATTAATTACTCGTGTCTTGGCATTTGTTTCTAGTTTCTAGAAAAACGGTTAAAATAAAGTACTACCGGGCGGAAAATCTGAAATTTCGACGGTAAGGTGTGAACAATTCGAAGCATTGTTTTACTTGCCGGAAACATATGTTTTCCGATAAAAAAAAAATAAAGGTTTGATATTAATCGAAATAACAAAAAAGAGTTTTTCTACACCGATATTATTAATAATTATTGTTGTAATAAAAATCGCCCCCTGCCATTGTCTAGCCATAGGCGCGTGCCTGCTTTGCCTATACGTTAATCCTGGCATGTGTATATTATATTATTTTAATAAAAAAGACCTCAAGCAAATACGCAATAGTAATGTTAACAATAATGATAACAGCCAACAGGTGGCTATCGCGAGGACATAAATCAACGAGGACGCGAGACTATCCGATACTAATTACGTATTTGATGGGTATACGATACGGCGATGACGTAAATGGCATAGATTATGTTAAACTCGTCTTGCGTATTATATAAGTACAGAAAATGAAAACGAAAATATTTTTTTTATAATACTAAAGCGGCGTTAGGAAAAAAAAAAAAAAAAAAAATTAAATAAAACAATACGAACGGTGTCATTGAAAATAACGACAAAACGATCCGAGTCTGTATTATATGAGTATATATTATACAGTGTGTTTCGCTCGAATATGATGACACAAAATGTTTTATACGGACGCAATCCGGTTGAAATGGTTTGCTTGTTTTTTTTTTTTTTTTTTTTTTTTTTTTTTTTTTTTTTTTTTTTTTTTTTTTTTATGCAGATCGGAGGAATCAAAATATTACACGTTTTGAGACAATTTTCATAGTATTAACCTTTGCGCGATAAAATAACTTGCGTTTTATTAAATGGAAACGCCTATTTTTAAACACTGTAATTAAAAAAATAAATAATTTCTTCCTAATTTATCAAAAAAATGTTCGTCCCTGGACCGTAATTTAAGCGGAAGGTGATTTGAAAACCATCTTGTTACAATTCGTATGTATGCGAAAAAGACAATCAGTTCATACTTTACATAGTACTAATATAAATTTTGAATTGCTGGTAATTTTCAAATATCGAAAGCCTATCTACTAAAATAAATATCTGTTAATTTAAATTAAGACTTAATTAATAAAACATAAAAAACCCAAGGTGGGTAACCGTCCCTTCGTCGCCCTCAAATATGCGCATGATTTGACTACTGTTTCACCGGGGAAACAAACTATGAATTAAGATTAATCATCAAATTACCCATAAACAATAAAATATACGCTATAAAAAAAAAAAAAAAAAGAACTAACAGAAACTGTTATTGCGTATATTTTCCAGTTTTTCCCAATTTTTGAATATACTACATAGTATATTAAAAATTGGACTTTTTAATATACCAAACAGAAAAAAAAAAATATTTACCAGAAACCAACCTAAAGATGATGATCGGAGCAATATTTCTGGTAGAAAAAATGTTTATAAACTGGGGGGGGGGGACACATACCGACGCTCAGAATCCAAAAAAAAAAAAAAGATAAAATATGCCAAATAAAATTTTATAATAGAACTTCTTGCGTAATTTATACTATTTTAAATTTCATCAAATCAAAGCTTTTGGGTTTCATTTTTGAACAGATGAAACACGTGCTCCAATGTGTACATTTCTTAAATGGGATAAAAATGTTCAAATACGCGAAACGTTTTATTTTTATATAACATTATGTATTATTTTCCCCGTGACTATGATAAAGACAAAAAAAAAAAAAAAAAAATTTAAATAATAATCAATTGCATTATTTCGAAATGTTCGAACATTAGTTGGGCGATTAGTTCTTAGAGGATTTTAAGTGAATTTAATTTTTGTATTTTTCAAATCGAGATGAAATATTTTAAGTATAATTTTAATACTATATTCGAATTTCCAGCGCCTTCTCCCGTATACCTTTCATGTGTACGCAATTTGGATTTTCAATAAACGCCGTATCCAATTGTTAGACGATAATAATTTCTCGTATATTCCGCCGGTTTAAATTTCAAACGAATTTTCGATTCGTAAACGGATATATCCCGTTTATATTAGTGTTATATTAAAACGCCAAGGAAATGTATTATCGTATCGTTGTGCGTTCAATGGGAAATCCAAAAGGTACTATACTCGTGTTAACGGGTAAACGTTTGAAAACAGTCTCAGAGCAGAGATTCTACGCGATTCCGTCATCATGATCGTAATGGGGGGGGGGAGGGAAATTAGATACTGAAATCCTCCGGTAATCGTGTCGAATGTCTCGTCCTGTATACACGGATTGGGCCAACGCCTCGGGGGCGACCTCGACGGTTCAAATCGACGACCACGTAAACGAAAACGATATTGTCGGTTTCCTGCGTGTGTACGCAATTGCGCCTACGCCTATAATGTAATGCGAAAAAAAAAATATTCCGGGACGGGACGCGCCCCGTTTGGCGTAGCGCGGATTTGCCGGTATTATCGGCGCGGCGCCACGCACATCCCGCCACCTCAACACGCCATATTAATGCGATATACATAAATACTAAATATTTTATTTGTAATATACGGTTTTCAATCCACTACGGGTTAACCGGTCGGTTTCGGTTTTATGTTTCCCACGCAGCGTACAATTATTACCCCCGTAAACAAAGGGGGACCGTAATAAATCGGTCGTTTTATCGTTTCGTACAAACGTAGAGCGAGTAAAATTTCGGTATTTATTTTTCTTCGTGATCATATTAGTTTCTGTTCTCGTCATGATTTTCGGATTATTTTCAAGCATTCGAATAATAATGTACACGTACCCGTCGAAACCCTGGCCAAACCCCCATACCGCATGCACGGTTAATATTTTGTCCACTCGTATTCAACATTAAATCGTTTTTTATGTTAAACTATGACTATACAAAAATATATGTATATGTTTGTTTTTATAATTGAGTTTATCAATGGACTACAATATAAACGTAAATGTTAAAATACGATTTCCTTATAGAGACGTCGGTATAATGTCACTGTAAAGTATTTTTATAAATTACTTTGTTTAATTAAAATGTATATCGAAAATTTATCCAAATCGAATAAAACCTCTACTGCAAACTTATTCGCGCCATCCTGGAGTACGGTTCCATTCTCTGGGACCCTAACTCTTCTGTCGCTAGTTAAGTGATCTGGACGGGTCCAGAGGAAGTTCTTTCGGATGGTCTTTGAGGCTCAATATTCGTTGCCTCCCTTCTCATCCACCAATTCATTTATAACAGCGAGATAATTTAAATTTATGTAGAACCATCATTTTACACTATGACGAAACGATTTTCCAGGTATTGAAAATTCTAGCCCTTAGTAAATCATACAAGGACCAAAATTGTTTTCGTTTTCAGATCGACATTTGATTGTAGAACATGTTGGAAAACGTCATCAAACGCCGATCTGTCCAAATCGTACCGGACTTGTAGAAGTACGTAATTATTACACACGGACAAAACATATTTTCTATTCTATTAATTAATTATATTAGTAATACTGTATAACATTACGCTTATTCGATTATTTGTTTCTATTTCAGACTGTTTTTATGGTTGGAAACTAGAAACAACGCCATTATTTCCACCGAATCGCATCACTGGAAATTCTCATTATTTTAGACATGATCTGAGACTGGTGTACCAAGTGGAAATAATGCGCACATAAAATATTATAATTCATAAACAGTTTTGTATATTATTATTACATTATCCCGCGTATTTGTTGTAGGCTCGTAGAAATGAAAAAAATTACTCGGGTTAGAATGGACTTATTTTGCACTTTTTAATACAATCTCCACATTTCGTATGAATTTTCTAGTTCGGGATGTCAGTGATGTTACCATCACCGTCCTCTCATCTCTTAAGCGCGCTGCTGATTATCTGTGATAAATAAATTATCGTATTTGATAAATTATCACGGGAATTCAAGAATAGGTCAGTTAAGGACCATACTAACACCACAATGTAATTGGAATAATATAAAGTCATTATCGTACATATACATCTTTAAGTGAATTATCATTGTTTTCTAAACGTATATGCGGGGAATTATAATCAAACAAATATCCCGTTTGAATAGTAACGAAACCATAGTTTTCAATTGAAATACTCGATTGGCCCACAGATAATAACAATAATAATATCGTTCACATTAAGAGTTGTTTTGTTTTTATTTTTTAATCTGACTATGTCTGTTGGCCGTTCTTTCCCTGACATTAACCTGTAAAAGTATGTGTTGTTATTATACACGGATAACAGACAAACATTTCTATTCTAGTAAAGTAACAACATAATAATATATAATGTTCATTCGATAATATTTTCTATTGTTGATCCTAACAGCTTCAAAGATTGGACGCGCTCACGATTGGGTTTAGAGCCAGGCGTGTCAATTAGTTTAAACGACAAAGAATATCAAAAATATCACAGATTAAGATTATACCGTTTTTTTTTTTTTTTTTAAGAATATTTTGTTTAATAAATTTTTTGGTATCATTGTACAACTACTAATTTTTTATATACTAATATATACGTTTTTTGTTTTTTTTTTTATAGTTATTATTTTTACGTTGTGTAATTCATACATTTGTTTAATTTTCAGTATATTTTTCTTTCCTATACAATTTACAAGTATGTGTTCTGTGCTCCTCGATTATCTAATCTTCTACCAAGCTCTGTATGAAAATATTTTCCCGTCAATCTGAAAACTTAGTTCAATTACCCCCGTCTTCAAGTTTGGAGACACAACAAACATTGAGACTATCGGACTTATTTCCATACAGGTAATTTCGTAAAATTATTCGAATCACTCGCCTTATTTAACAGCCTTCGCTTAAAGTCTTATCGATGGATTTAAACCAAGTCACTTCACTATTATAAACGGTTATCTTTCTCAAAAACTTTGACAATGAGACTTTTGAAAATAAATACTAAGATAACGTTAGCTCCAAAAATGTCGACAAAGCCTTCGATCGCATTGGCCATAATACTTCATTCTTGAGATTCATTCCATATCTGAAAACAATTATTTCATTACGATATATTAAAAAAAAACCTCTCGTTCAAAACCGATGGAGTAGGGACAAATTTTAAATTTACAATAATAACAATATAGTTAACAAAATGCATGTTTTTATATACTTTTTATTCGGCCGACGGATTTCCCCTATATATTAACGACTTTTATAAGCTTATGACGTAACTATTCGAGCAATGCTAATTGAAACGCAGCGCATACGGTACAAGTGGCGTAAATGGTATGAAGGGACAACGCGAAATGATTATTTCGTGGCTTTTTTTTTTTTTTTGATTTTTGTCACACTATAAGCGTTATTTTTTAAATTTCCTTTTCTTCTATGTTTCATTCGAACTCTACAATAATACTTATACGTATGAACTCACAAGCGGTACACCGCCGGGACGCGACACGATTTGACAAAATACAACCGAATGAATTAAAATAAATTACATTCAAGAAGACACGCGTGCGTCAAACGGCGTCGTCGGCTTTGGTAGCGACTAGGGTCTAGTTCGGTGGCCTCATACGCACGTTATAAATTTATAACGTATACAGAGTGAGTATTTTATCACGAACCGTCATCGGCTATGTGTTTACCAACACACATATACGATGATTCCGTAATCCCGTTTGATTTGGCTGTTTTCAGACGTTATTTTTGTAAAATTATTTTCTAAATATAATATTCCCATGTTCCCCGTGCATTACAACCGTGCTCTATTGATTTTCGAACAACGGCATTTTGTGGAATTCGCTTATGGCTAATACTGCGTCGGTAGTGTATGAGATAAATGGCAATACGAAACTATTTATACATAAAACGTAATGCCGGAACCCATCAGCAACAAACCGTTAAATATTAATAAATAGGCTAAAAAAAAGTTTCAAAAAACCCAGGTTGCATGATAATTTCTGAAAAAAAAAAAAAACAAATTGTTTTATCATAATAGTTGTATGTTTAATGTTACTTTAAGGATACAATTCCGTTATTGCATTGACTTCGGGAACGTAGTAAATTGTTAAATACAATAATGGAAATAAACGTTAACGCGCAATAACTGTAAGTTTGTCTGTTTGTTTTTTTGTTTTTCGCGCCCTCCGTTGAGCAATCCACTGGATTACAAAAGTCACGCCACAAGATACCTTCCACCGCTCGTATAACCGCTGGTCAGTGATCGAAATACAACAATCGCCCTGTATAAATGTGCGTGTTGCGTACCCAAACCTATATAGTGTACGGGCGATGCGCGTGCACACCAATAATATCGTAACCGTCGTAGCCGGACGTGAAATAATTCGCTTTTCTTTGTCTCCCTAGCGCATATTTATTATTATTATTATTATTACTATATTTGTTGTCCGGACGATTTCACAACGACTTTTGCATAATATAACGACGGGCGAGTCCGAACAAATAAATAAATAAACGACGACCGAAAACGGACTACACGGACACAATCGCATTATTTATTGTAAGTCGTCGAGTCCGGTTTATTTGCAGCGGCCGACGCATGTAAAAAAAATAGTAACCAACCCGTACCCTACGCGTGGTTTGTATTAAACGACGTTGGTTTTACTATGATGTATGTGCGATTTTTATCTGTCCGTAAACAACTCGTCTACCAGATATCATGCTCCAATCGAAAAACGATAATTATGCCTGTCTTGTTGCATTTTGAATCTTGTCGGTGCAATGAGGATGTCAATTTTTGATTTTCTTTGCCGTTTCCTTAATAACAGCGACAACCAGTACAATATTTACGCAATCGGGAGTATTCTTTTGTTATTATTATAATTTTTTTTTTTTTGTAATTCAGTAGGATTCCATAGATGTGATTTTCGTCACCGGAAAACATATTTATCGGTTAGTAAAAACACTCAATCCAATTCGTTTACATCGTAAATCTTGAAACATGCTGATTTTCCGCCAAATGGGTACATTATTTGAACGATTTTTCTAGATTTCCGCCAGTTTCTTAAAAAAAAAAAATGTACACAAGTACATTGATATCGAGTAGCAAAACAAACCTAATCATTGTCAGGACCTCGTGACACCGTGCAACTATTCGTCGTTGTTCAGACTGCTATACCGATGTTAAATATTTTATGTCACGGAATTAAATAATTCAATAATTAAATGATCGACTTTATTGTTATTTAACGTACGGTCTATATTACAAAATAAAACTGCAATAGGCCAAGTCCGAACCAGTCAATCGAGAAAAAACCGTTGTAGTAGACGCGTTTGTTATCCTTACATTTATAATATGTGTGGTGACACGTAACACAGAAATAACTACTAATAATACGAGGTAGGTGCACGATAGAGTTTACACACGAGAAAATTTTTTTTTTTTTTTTGCTACATTTAGTTCTGTGAAAAACATTTAACAGGTTAACCACGTAATAAATCATAAGTTACATAGATGGGTTTTTTTTTTTTTTTTAGACGTAATAATATAATCAATTTGTTAAAATAATAGATATCACGACTGACAGCAGCTATTTGTATACTGTACAATACGCTGTGTACGGTAAAATTATCAAAATAGACAAAAATAATAATGAATAAAATAACCGACCGAAGGATAAATTTCTTGTTTTGGAGGTTAGTAATCCGAAACTATAAATAAAGCTATTATACACGTTTTTATTGTATATTGCATGGTGATGATTTTTAAAAACCGGTGGTAAACATACAAACATAATTATAGTAATAATCTGAGAAATAATTACTCCGGGGGCTACGTTTTATTTGTTGTATATTTATTTGATTTTATTATAAATAGCTTTTTTATTTTTGTTTTTGCAACGTAATAAAATAATCGACTTGTTAAAATAATTGTTATCATTGTGGACAGCAGACATTTGAATACTGTTCAATATGCTGTGTACGATAAAATCATCTAAATAGACTAAATAGTATAAAGAAAAAAAATATCCAAATAACGAATAAATTATTGTTTTGTAGGTTAGTAATCGAAAAATATAAAAAAACATATACGCCAATTTATTGTATTTTGCATGATCATTATAAAAAACCGGTAGTAAACATACAAACATAATTATAGTAATAATATAAGACGTAATTACTCCAGGGCTACATTTTTTTTCTTCTGTATATTAATTACAATTTTAATGTTATTTATTTATAATTATAACTCTATTTATTAAAATTATTTCTTGGTCGGCGTTAAAAAACCAAATTAAGCTCATGAAGAATAAAAACCGAAACTCACATTGAGAAGACTTCTTAATCGAGGCATTGAAAATTTGTGTTCAGTAGGAGAAAAATCGGTTTTCTAAATACGTTATTTATTCCGGATCTTTAAACCGTAAGGTCATTATTTATTATTATAATCTAATAACGTACAGACTTTTTTATGTTAATTTATAATTTATGTACCGATGTGTTTGTGAAATTCCATTTCATAGATTGTATTTATAGGCGTTTGAGGTATACAAGGTTTCTTATATATATATTTGATTTTATGAGTATAAAACTTTTTTGCCAAGTAGAAATTTTCGAACAGTTTACACGAGGTTCATCACAAGTTGTATTTAGTAATATAATAAAAGTCCTTATTTTTATAAAAAAAAAAAAAAAATGGAATAAGTGTGATTATAATAGAAATTTTAATGAAATTCACGAAAAAAAAAAAAAAAAGTATGCAACAAGTTTTCGACACAGATAAAGTCCTTCCTACTGTGTTGTGTATGTTCAGCAACTCTACTAAGTACGGAAAGAGTACTTATATATTTCCCACGCAAAGCAGTTTATACGAACTGATTTACGGTTTAATATTATTATCGTATCCATGTCTTCTTAATCATATGGTACGTTTTGGTCGGTTTTTACACTATGTAACTAGGCAACCATAAATATTTCGTTGCATTGCAAATTTTTGTCTTCTATACTGGTGGAAATTTATTTTTTGGTTGCGGATTCTTTTTCCAAATTGTCTAATCGCATTTTGTCACGGTTAATAACACCGTTATAGTTTGTCCGTCGATAAATATTATAGTGGCATTCAGTGCGATGGCTCTGCAGTGGATTTCGAGCCTACGACGCCACGTATCCGCTGGAGTCATTAAACACTCACAGTCAATAAGGTACGTATACAGCCATTTAAAACACTATTTTATATTAAAAAAAGTTATACAAATTTATTCCGGGTTTTTAATCCAGAATTTATGTATTTTTTATAATTATAATCTAATAATGTACATATTTGATTATGTTAATTTATTATATTGCGTGTTGATGTGCTCATGCAATTTCATTTTTTAGAGTGCATTGATAGGCGTTTAAGGTATTCAAGGATTTTTCGTCTTTATTTGGTTTTATGGGGGAAAAATATTGTTTTGGCCGAACAGAAATTCTTGAAACCATACATGCAATTACATACAAGTTGTACTTATTAATCAATAAAAAATATTTCCTTCATTTTAACTTTTAAAAAAAAATATAGATGCAAACATAACTAAGAATCGTTTTTTGTTAGCAATGTTTATAGTTGCGAACAAATCTAAAGGAAATTTCCCTCTTTGTCCAACCTTTCCATCTACCAACCCAAAACTGTACAATATTCCGAGGGTTGCTAAACTGCGGCTTTTTTCATAGACCAAACTGAAATAGGAAAGAAATTTTTGGAAATACCTCGAAAGGGATTGTCATACATAATATTTTGCCGAAATTCAATGTTTGGGTTACCATAGCGACAAATATGAAAAAAAAAACAGTTGTTTTAATAATTTGATTTGGTTGTCACGAATAAGTGTTCTATTTTTAAAGAGATTAGCCAGGAAAAAGAATAACAAACCGCGATAAAAAAATACTTACGTTGGCCAAGGGTAATTGGGTTAAATCAACGGGTAACGCCTTTCCTAACAACTAATTAATATATTTTTGTAGAAAAATTTATGTGTATTTTGAATTTATAATATTTAATGATAATGTAATTCTTTACACGAAACTTTTTTGTTGGGTATTCAATTTGTTGAATGTTTTTTGATGTATAGATTATATGTTTATGAATTACAATAGTTAAGAATGTTTTGCAAGTGGCTTAAAAATATTTTTAATTTTATGGTGCAACGTTTGAGTTGCTTATACTGATAGCTAATCCTGTTATATTCATATGTCGTTTTTTTTTTTTTTTTGGTCTTTTTTCAATGGTTTATATTGTTGTATTGAATTTCGGTATTTTTAGTGATTTTAGAATTTGTATGTATTATTTATTGTAAAATGTACGCAGTCTTATATTAAATTACAGAAAAATGATCAAAAAAAAGTGTACAAGAACGCCTACAAGCAAGTGTATACGAGAATTGCCTACGAGTTGGCGTTATATACCTATGACGACCAGCCATCGTAGCAATCAAAATTCAAATGTTATAAATACACACGAAACACCGTGTATGGATATGCCTGATTCGGACATAACTAATAACAGTTGTTCGGAAACGCCTACAAATAAGTTTACGGAATTGCCTACAATGAAGTTTACGGAATTGCCTACAATGAATTTTATGGAATTGCCTACAATGATGTTTACGGAAATGCCTATGAACAGTCATTTTATGCATACGAGGGCCACCCTCCGTCCGGATCAGCATTTAAATGTTGTAAAAACAAACAAGCCGCGTAAAGATATGCCTATCAATAAGTGCATGGAAATACTTGCAAACAAGTGTACAGATATGCCTACCATTGAGTGTATGGAAATTCCTACAAACAAGTGTACGGAAATACTTACAATGGGACAATATATGCCTATGACGGCCAGCTTTCGTCGCAAACGAAATTCAAATGTAATAAAAACACACGAAACGCCGTGTATGAATATACCAGATTCAGACATAACTACTAACAGTTGTTCGGAAACGCCTACAAAGGAGTTTACGGAAATGCCTATGAACAGTCATTTTATGCCTACGAGGGCCACCCTCTGTCCTGATCGGTATTTAAATGTTGTTGTAAAAACAAACAACAAGTTGTGTGTGGACATGCCTACCACTGAATGTACGGAAACAGCTACAAATTATTGTACAGAAATGCCCATGACGGCAGCCAGTCGTCATAAATATAATTCAAACGCTCTTCCAATTGATATTCCTAGCTGGCATTCGGATCAAGTCGAACCGATGGAGACGCGTCAAAAACCAGAGCGAGTTGTCCAACCGTCAACTACGGCTGATTGTATGTTATCGAGTGACACATTATTTTAATTTTCCGATTTTGTTTTTTTTTTTAGACTAAATTAAAACTAAATACAACATTACCTTCAATCTTATACAAATATATTAATAATTTCAACAGTTAATTTATTAACATTAAAAGTATAGTGCATAAATTGTTATTTACAAATATCCCCGGCATTAGAATTTCACACTTTTAACTAAAAATTCAGATACACGTTAAATCGTAGTCTTACTTTATTATTATCAAATTAACTTTGTTTTTTATTTATGTTTTTAATCTTTGGTATTTTATTTTATGTTGCTCATATTGCTATTTTCTCGCTATACTAGTTTGATCTTTTTATAATTAAACATTTTTAAATTTAACATAAAAAATAATCAAAAAACGTTTTTCTTTTGACACAGCGACTTTCATAGAGCGGCTATTACTGTTGACAAGAGAATCATCGGTATAACCGTAAAAATGGTGTAAGAATATTCCTATCAAATACTACAGATGAGCTTATTGCAAATCAACAATAGGCGCTCCGCATAAATTCAAGAAATGCACTGACCGTCTTGTACGTTACCATTTTTACTTATAAAAGTATATGTTGTTATTATACACGGATAACAGACAATCATTTATATTCTAGTAATGTAATAATATATTTTTTTTGATAATATTTTCTATTGCAGATCCCAAAATCTTCAACAATTAGATGTGCTCACGATTGGGTATTAAGTCAATGACTTGCCAATTAATTTAATCGACAAAGAAAATATTGAATATCACAGATTAAGATTAAATCTATTTTGAAAACATCCTATTTTTCTCTTTTTTGGATAACTTTTTTTTGTAACATTGTACCATTATTATTATTTTATATACCAATTTGTACGTTTTGTTTTTTTATAGTTATAATTGTTTTTCAACCTTTTATACTTGATGTTGAATTGTTTTTCTTTATTTATTTATACATTTGTTAAAAATTGTTAATCAACAATTGTTTTTTTTTCTTTTTTCTAATTTTTTTATACCGTGTATATTTTTGATTATAATGATTAAAAATAAATCCATTAAGAAATTGTTCTATTTCAAGTAGTATTTTTCATTTAATTAAGAAATATTTTTTACAATTATTCACCGGGCGTGAAAATAGTCCAAATACGAATTTCTATGGACTTTGTTTTGCGAACAAGTTTTCTAAATTATATTACCAATTCCCTTTTGCACATATATATATATATATTTATTAGTGCGAATTTCGGGTCGGTTTTTCGGCTGCGGTTTTGTCGGAAATCGGTCTTCTCTAAAGTTACAGTGGTGTGGTAGTTGGCAGTTAAGAATTCGATGGTTTCTTATCGTACCCCCAGGTTAACTTAAGCTCCTTTCCTCCGATACGATTATGTCAGAATATATTTACCCCCTATGCAATTCTCATACCGGAGTTTTGAATATACCAGAGATATCATACACAGCCAAACAAATATTCCAGGCCATAATTAACCCCTTCTTTCATTATAGAATAACTATACCAATCGGTTTATTCCAAATATATTATTGGTTATTTTATAATTGTATTTGTACACCTACATTATCGCATAACGGTTTATCGCCGGTTAATCAAAGTTTTAAAATCCAAAATCTATATTATGATTAGCTTTTTGTATTCGCAAATCGGGATTAGCGAAATTCGACAAATTCGGATCCTTCTCATTGTTTTTAACATGTATGAGTATAATTAAAAATATTGGCAAAACCTGATAGCTAAGAAATACGCGACATGCAATTCGGCCGATTTCGCAGACCCATACTATAAACTATATAATATTGTTATTATTCTACTTGGATTTTTACAATTTATTTTTATTTTTTTTTTTTTTTTGTCTACTTTTTACCGCTGTCCGCGTCTTTATAACATTACGATACCGGGTACACGATTCGAAATGCCCCGGGCGAGTGTTGGCCGTAGTGCACACCATACCATTGCCGTCGTCGTAATAATAATAATTATATTATTATCGTTATTTGTTCAGTGTTCCTGCGTATGGACAATTGCTGCTACAAATTACAATCCAATAAATAATAAAACACACCGAATATACGCCCAACTGCCGTAAGGTATAGGTACCCGCATAATAATATACACGAGCAAATCGAGCAGATATAAAGCCGCTTTGTAGATTTTTGTTTCGTACTAGAGCCCTGTAAAATATAACTTATTACGTAGTTAGACCGTCGATTTTTATTTTTTATTTACATATACATATATATTATATTTTTATATATACCCGACATTAATCAATGGATCATCAATAACAATAAATGCGTCTTATTCTTTTTATTCACAGCCTATTTGTAGACAGAAAACAATACGTACACTTGCTGTACACGAAACCTAACCTAGCTAACAATTTGAATAGGTATGACCGTGGCGATCATAGGCGCAACTACGCTCTATATATCGAAGGTGCAGACATAATGCAAATTTAGTACTAAATCATTATTATTATTTCTGAAACAAACAACTGACTACCATTTTCGATAACAAAAGCACAAACCAGATAACGAATTTAATGATTTACGTTGTTATCTAAACAGTATTGTCAGTATTTACCACAGATATATTTATAATATACTGTACATATCAGAGATATCTATATATATTTAGCTTAACGTATATATCTATGGTATTTAATACTGTTTATAGGACAGATTGGTACTGTCTTTAACCGTGTGTGAGGTTGCATTGCTGCAACGATGCAATCATGAACCGGGAACCATTAATGTTTTTGATTAACATTTCACCCGGTGGTAATTAGTATGAAATTTTTTCTAGATTTCCAACCGTTTTATTAAACATTTTTTTAAAAACAAATGACGATTCATCGGCTTTATTTTTGATGATTTTCTGATTACCTATTGACTGCAAGTTGAAAAAGACGTTTAATATCCGAAAACCCTAAACACTTTGACGATCGTTTTTCGATGCAATGGTTAATCGTTACTTTCAGTCTAATAATTACTAATAATTTACTAATATCCTTATTTCAAACGATTGTTTATAATCTTTAGATATCTAAATCGTTTTATACTATAGTATATCCTAAACAATGCCCGTGTAACCTACCCATGGGCGAAGTTTATCTGGCTTTTTAGTTGGTTTTTATAATGTAACATTTTAAAATGTTTTTAATATTATTTGCAGAACTATTATTATACAGTTTGTACATATAAAGTGGGGATTGGTTTTCTCAGTGAACACTAAATATTTAGAGGCCGAATGACCTCGGATTTAAATACGGTCTACGAAAGGTAATAGGGAGTACATAAATACATATTTAAGGATAAATGTCAAATTTTTAACCTTTTCGGTTTTCGTATGCACAATACAACTTAGATTTTTTTTTTTTTAAATTTGAAACATATATTTAAAAAAACGAATTCATCTAGCCTTATGTTGTTTTTCGAGGAAATTTGACCGATACAATGTTTTCCCATCTCATCGATTCCCTACGATACAGCCGTCTAAAGTTAATTAAAGTTAATACGATTATTTTCTCGATTTTACAAAAATAAAATTTTAACGCACGACTATAAAACTGAAGAAATTTGAAAAAAAAAAATTCTAATTAATTTCACAATGGCAACGCTGGGTTTACCGATGTCAAATAACACGAATAAGGTATTCGTAGTTTTACCACGGAAAAGTATTAAACTTTTTTTTTTTTACAGAATACCTATAAGTACCACCCCGGGTGCAATCAAATCCAACGTACGCAACACTAAATCTGTTTGACGAGTATATCATTATTATACGCATAGTTAACGCTATATTGTAGTCGCGTATAGTCTCGTCGTGTCTGCAAAATAAAAAATACACGCAAAACGATCGCACACAGTCGCCCGGGAGTATAAATTAAAAAAAAAAAAATAAATTTTTAAAAAATTCGCCCGCGGGCCGCGGTCCGGGAACTCTCGGTCCGGGTTCACTCGCGTGTAGTTGTTTTTTTTTTTTTGTTTTTCCGTACTCCGTCCGGAATTATATACTGTTATTTCTCCGAGAGAAAAAAAAATGGGGTCTAAACGATTTAGTATAATACGTAATTGTCGGATCTATCGCCGTAAAGTAGTCTAATAGCGGCCGCGCGTGTGTTTGTATAGCCGAGCTGCGTTCTCTCGTACAATACACTTTAGGTTAGGTACACGTTTACGCATTATGTAGACATAAAAATACTTAAAAAAAAAAAAAAAAAAAATAATAATAATAAAAAAAACTCGTTCTTCGCTGCCGGCAAAAACCGCGCGTTTACAAAGGATTACTCATTATAATATCGTATTATCGGATCACGATTATTCAAAAATAAACGCATATATCCGACCGTTAATATACTCGCACTGGGTGCCGCTGCTGCTGTCTCGGTATAATCGTTTTATTATTGTCTTTGTGATGTACTCCGCGAGAATCCGTAATAAACACACGAGCAAATTACAATTATGTTATTATTGTAATACTCTCATACGCTTTATTAAAAAAAAAAAATATATAAATTGTAATTATTATTATTATCATCATCATCAAAAGTTTATAATGTAATATACGTAATACGTATAATTTGAATGGGTGGACCAAAACAAACATTTTTTTTTTTTTTTTTTGTTTTTCCGCGGCCGCGTATTAATAGTATATTTTTACTGGTGTAATAATACCATAAAATCTTATTTCAAGAAAAAAAAAAAAAAAAAAAAAAAAACAATATGTCCACAGTTCGCGAGCAGCGATTTTAGACGGATTTTATAGATTTTCTTTTTGTACGGTTTTAAATGATCGCCGAGCAAAAAATAACACAAAGGTAAATTATCGTAAATTTAACACAAATGATGCGATAAGGAACAATTAAGATCCTATAGTTGATAAGGAAATAATTGATAACTTTGTCAATATTGAATTGTCTTTTTTATTAACTATAATAGGACGTTATTTGTTACTTATCTCATCGTTCGTGTTATTGTTTGTTCAGCGGTCGTTTGAATCGTAAAATAAAATTAAAATACATACGAATTGCATTATTCACATAAAATTGCTGCTCGAGAACTGGATCAATTTTTTTTTGGTTCTTGAAATAAAATTGTATGGTATCGTTACAGTTGCAAAAATAAACTATTTATATGAGGCTGCGAAAAAACAAAACTCGTATTTCATAAAACTTGAATATAAGAATACTCACTACTTCTTCTTATCCATATATATATTAATCAACTTTTTAACTTAATCACAGTTGTCACTAATCCCGATGGTGTACTTTAATTAAAACGTATTTTTGACATTTTAAACAGTTCACCTCGTAGCCAGAATGGATTGCAAAAATGTATGGCGTCTAAATAGGTGAAATATAAGTATTTGGTGAAAACGTAAGGTTTAACGATTATTGTTTAACTGAATTACAACAAAAAAGCTAAACCATTTAGCTTCTTTTTTGTGTGGATAAAACTTCTTCAACTACGTTAACTCTAAACAAATGCTCGACAATATGATGCGAAAAACACGCTACAATTGTAATTAATTTAGTATCAAAATTTTTTTTATTAATTTTGTATCAACTATAATTAATTTTGTTCAACAATTTGAGTCATCAACAAAATGTTTAATTTTTTTTTAAAATTTTTTTAATTTATCCTCGCAAAGGGATGGTCCCGCCCTATACAACCATATCCTACATTTTCCCACCGTTCCAATCGGGCAGATTCTCTAATTATATTACAAATACATGTGTCGCATTTCATCGGTTTTTACGAAGGTGTTCCGCGTGCGTTTTATAATACCTAATAGTATTATAGAGTAATTGCATAACTACTTAAGTACCATATTGTGATGTATATATATTAATGTATTTTTTTTTTTTTTTAAATTTAAATTTACATATTGGTTGATAGTATAGGTTTTCAAAAATTGGTTTCAATATTAATTTTAGTTAGGAAAGTTAGGCTTTTTGAGGTGTTGCCTTCGTTTAGAGCTATTTCTGAGTTGTCTGGTATTGGTGAGATTGTTACGTATGTTTTGATGTTCCGGATATTCTTGAAGGCTGTGTTCAGTAGTTAAGACAACTAGGCATTTGTTACATATGGGTTCTGGGATCTTTGCTTATGAGGAATGAGTGTGTTAAAAAGTTATGCCCGATTCTTGCCCTTGTTATAGCAATAGACTGGCGTCTTTTTTTTTTTTTTTTTATACACTAATGTTATAATGTCCCGTGTATACGAATACTTAAAGAAATATCGTAATAGATGTAGGCGCGCGGTGTACGGCGAAAAGCGGTAAATCACAGGCGAAATCATATCGTTTTGTTTAAAACCTGCGCATCACCGCATACGTTTTAGACGTTCCGCTCATATCAACGAATACTGCCGCATCATTCGTGGGACGTAGATTTCATCCGGCGACTTTGATAATATCACAGGTACGGCAACGCGAGTCTATATTGTATATATACTCGTCGGGCGAATTCGTAGATTTACTGAAAAACCGAATTGAAACAATTGAATTATGAACAAACGATCCGCCTCCGACCGACATTTTATCATACGAATTTAAATATACGAAACCGACTTGAAGTTAACCGGTATTCGTACGCGGAACAAATAACTTTTTAAGTAATCGTGTAAACGAAGTAACTCGTTTAATTATCTTGACTTGTATATTAACCAGGGCTTGCAAACCCTAACCTAACTCAAGTATAACGTTATACGGTACAAAAAAATAATTAAAAAAAAGATGGAAATCTGTAAACGAAAAACGAAAAATATCGTTAAACGGAACGCAAAACGTATTGTAAAAAAAAAAAAACTATTATAACAGAACGCAAAACCATTTTATATCGCGAAAACGGTATAAATCGGTAATAATGTTTTTGTCGAATTATTTTTGGCACAGTCGTAACGGTCCGGTGTTATCATAGAAATCGTCAACCCGACATTGATTCCAACTCGACGGCCAGCCAGCGTTGTACCAACCGTTTAAAACGGTTAAAATCGTTCGATTGTCCGCGCGCGAACATTTTCGGGACACCGGTAACGGGAATATTCCCGCCGTAGCGTCGCGCCGTTCGTAGCGGCACGCCGGCGGCACACCTGATAGTTTTTGTGGGCGGGCACCACGCCGCGGCCGCGGCGTCGGCGGCGGCGTGTACGACTCCGGCGGGTAAACGCACCGCACACACGTTCGACGAAACCCATTCCTCCGCCGTCGCCCGACGCAACCGCCAGCGGAAGACCGTCTAAATAAACCGCACGAGAGACGCGTTACGTTGTTGTTAGTCTAGCTGTACCCGCATGTGTCTATTAAACCGCGTCATAATAATAATATATTATTAGAATAGTGATCGTCGACGAGTAAAAACATAAAACATAAAAACAAAAAACAAAACAAAAAAAAAAAAAAAAGCAGAGAAAAAAAATAAAACTTATCCCCGTAGATTTCGACGGTAAACGTATTATTTACGTATAATACGTACGGATACAATATGATAAATGGAGAACGGATCTCTGCAGCAATCGTCCGATACGTTCAAACTCAACATAATCTCCCGTGAGTATTTAGTACATAATATAGATATTAGGATGGTCTTTATTTTGCCAATTTAAAAAATATCTTTCGGGACACCGCCCTCCCCTCCTATCTTGTACCGTAAAAAAAAAAAAAAAAATATCCTTAAAATTTGAAACCGCCATGTCGATAATATTTAGCGGATAATAAATACTATCCGAACATGCAGTTTGGTTGAACGTGTTTTGATAAATTTAATTTTAAATTTGTATTTATGCGTAACCGCACGATAAATTACAATTATTGCCCGTGTTCTTAACGAATTATGAGATAAATTTGAAATTAAATCATTGAAAAATAAATATACTACACGCATTTTATCTATTTCACTAAAAAAAAAAAAAAAACTTGATAATTTCGAATAACTATAAATAATTTAAAAAAACGCCAAAATGTTTTGAAAAATGTATTACGCCTAGAAAGTGCAGATATTAGTATTTAGAAATAATGTCAGGTAATTAAGATTATTTATAACTGAATTTAAGAAAAAAAAAAAAATGTTTTTTTAATATACAAAAATAAAACAAAATCTATAAATCCATTATTCCGACCTTTTGTATCGGTTTTTCGATATTATTAAGAAAAATATTTTAAAAAAATGACTTCTCAATGCACCAAATAGACAAAATATTCTATCAGAAACTACACTTGAAGTTCATGATCGAAGCAAGATTCCTGGTAGAAAAGTTTTTAATAAACTCAAAAAAGTACATAAATCATATAAAAAACCATTACCAAAAAAAAAATTCATTCCTCGTAACGCTCATAATTAAACAAATAGAAAAATATTGCTGAGAAAAATGCAAAATAAAGAAATAGCTCTCAGATATTAAAAACAATAATTTTAATTTTTTCGGCAATTTATCATACCCCGGGAATAGTGTTGTTACTAGTGACTATAAAATAGTTTTAATTCAAAACTTAATTTCACAAAAATGTGTATAACTGGAAATAAAACGCGTGAAAAGGTGCCAAATAAAATTGATGTGAAATAAAAGATTGCGAATAGTGTGCCTTACAAATTCAAATTTCAATTAGATTTTTTTTAACAAACATATTATCCATTTGCATATTAATCAATTCCGTGACTAAAGATAACCAATCAATTTTCAGTTCGAGAAAAAATAATCATGCAGTAAATGCATTTATATTATATATACAAATGAAATCGTAACATTTTATTATGAAATTAACGCGTTATTCGCTTTCTAAAAAAAAAAAAAAAAAACTGCCACTGTGAAACCTTATAAAATGAAAACCGTTTAATGGAAATATAATATTATGTGACTTTTATATACGTATAAAACACAAACAAAAAAAGAAAAAACGTAGCATGGTAGGTATAATAATTTTAATGTCATTCACAGACGCACACGTGTAGTAGTAATAGCGCGTGAACGACTTGGACTTGAAAACATTTTTTATTTTTTTTTTTTCTATGAAACTAGTACACCCGTAACTAACCTTACCTTATAATCTGATTTAGCCGATATAATTAATTTATTAATTTTATTTTATTTATTTTCATTTTTTTTTTATAGTGGTTTGTGAAATAAAAATATAAAAATGTAAATTATGATGCAATATGTTAACGTTATATTAGGTATGCGGTCGATTTACAATCGATTTTAATTGATATTAGAAAGTCTATAATTCTAAGCATTGGAATATTGCGAGATCGAGTAAAACAAAATGTGCAAGTACTTCAGGGAATATTCTATATGAGTGGGTATAACAATAAATATTGTTATAACGTATCAAGCCTGGGCATTATAGATAGTTAAAAATTTAAATCAATAACTTGACTTGAAATAACGAATTAATTACGAATTACATCACGTTAAAGTTATTTAAATTTCTTTTAATTCTAACACAATATTCGATTTGCAATTTGTACAATAGAAAATTGTAGATAATAATTTTCCTTTTTTTTTTTTTTTCAATAATGTGTGTGGAATAAATTGCTTGTGTTTTATTTATTAATCGTGCTTTTTTTGAAAACAATTAAGAACTCTGCGTTTAATCGTTAGATCTATGGAAAAAACAATTTTACAAAAAAAAAAAAAAAATGATCTTAATTAAGCTAAAATGTTAATTTTATTAAATATTGAAAATATAATAGCCCAGTACCTTGTAATTTATAATAAAATACACAATGTATCAAAGTTTAAAATATTACAATGTTACGATATAGTAATAACCGAATAGTTACTATCGATCCGTTATTCGATTAGAAACTTTAAAATAATTTGATACTTTCGATAATTTCTATTCGAATCGATTCATTCGTTTGATAGCTCACCCTGGCTATCGAAAAATGCTCTGCAATAGTAAAAAAAAAAACCGATTCGGTTATACCATCACTACAATTTAACGCATTTATAGTACATTTTGTGAGAATATTCTATTCAAACCCGGACGGGTTATCGCAATAACCTTAAAACCGTACTTGTATAGGTTTTCATAAAGTGATAATATTTCTTACACGCCGTTGGCCTGTTATCAAATTAATATTTAAATAATATTGTAAAATACAGTGGCGATTTCACACGGTTATGAACGTGTCGAGGTAGATGGGACCTCCGATCAGTTGAATCGGTACGAAGTCGAACAAAAACCGCATCTTTATGTACTCACTGCAGTTAGGTATTTGATATTTTTTTTTTGTTGACATTTTACACGTGAAATAAAGCTCGCGCCTAGTATATTGATTTTCCAGTTGTTCGATTGCCGCTGTAGTTTTCAGCCGGGCGCAGTAAAATAACACGTCAATAAATTAACGGTTTTAAATTAAAAAAAAAAAAAAAAAACATTTTTTTAATCGGTTTTCTGCCATATGTCATATTATATTATTATAATTGGTCGCGTCAAGTTTTTTAATCAAATAAATAATGACCTTAAATAATAATCTTCAGAATGTAATTGGAAAAAAAAAAAACATAGCCGGCGGTGAAGTCTATTTATAGCCTCTCTAAGCCCCCACCCTATTGCTGTTTCTCACACTTTGTAAATGTTTTTCGAACCGTCCAATATGTAGACTTTAAAATAGATAAAAATTTAAAATCCAAAAATTAAAAGTTTTTTTTTTATATATATATATATAGCGAGAACACTTTCACGTATATAATACATGCGTACAATACAAACCCAAAAATATATTGTAGTTTTATACTTTTGTTTTTCTTCTTATTTTGGTCTATTTTTTTTAGTTTTGAGTTTTAGAAATTTTATAATAGCGCATCATACTGTACTTTGCGATTTCAATTTAATTTTGTAATTTAATATTTTTTTTTTTTTAAATGTTGACATATTAGCGTATTGAGTTTAAATGACCATGAGCGACAGCAGAGGAATGATAATTCCTTTATTGCGATTTCTTCGTAAAAATCGAATAAGAAGAAAAACAAATAAAACACATTGACCGATGAGAAAACGGCCGGTTCGTGTTGAAAAATATATTTTAAATATCGTCTACAATATGGTATTTAAATAATTTCTATAAAACACTCTTATACCTCTACCGTATACAGTTTAACGTACCAATTATTTTTGAGGTTAGGTCGGAGGCGATATACTGTAGCAGTGGGTTTTGTTAGCATAAATACCCTAATCGCACTGTGTTTATGGCCTGTTCGTGATCGTCACTCCGACACGCACGTTTCTAGAGCCCACCAACGGTGCGCCACCCTTTCGTATCGTTTATGGTGTTATTATAGTGAAATTCTCTACAGAAAACGGTAATCAAAAAGTAATGTTGCTATACGAGAATTCTAGTAATTCAAAAAAAAAAAAAAAAAAAAAATCGTAAACCGATCGCCGCGAGTAAATAAACATTAACGAAAAAAGAAATTGCTATATAGCTCTATCGATCGAACTCTAACAAATTATAATTTGTTTTTAAATGGCGACGATGGAGTTTTCCTTATTTTTTTTCGTTTACATTTTTGATCAGGACAGAGTTTTTCCACAACGTTTTCGCAATCGTTTAATACATAACGAATACCTCTGTGTAAATATTCTAAATAATAGTATTCCGAATATATATTCGATTAAGGGAAAATTAAGTTTGGATAACTTGAGAATTGGATAATAGATGATGATAAATAACATATGTATCAAAATATTCACAATGTGCATTGCACACAGGTGTATAATTAACCTATGTATTGTCATTTGTTGTAAGTATTGTAAATCGTTTAGAAAAACAATTGGGAATCCAGATAAATATTTCTGAAAGTACCACCAGGATGAAAATCCGCGCATTGTTTAAGGTAATGCGTATAAAAATCGAAGCATTTTTAATTTTTTACTAACCAAAAAAATAACAGTAAAATATTCAAAATCTAAAACGAGAGTGGTGTAAAGTATTTTTTCCTTAAGGAGTAAAATATATTATAAGAGTATTCGGAATACAGTATTAAATACTTCCGAAAAAAATGTCCAGAATAATTCAAAATATATTGTCCAATAGGGTTAAAGTACAAACTATTCAATGACTATTAAATTAATAATCAATGGGTATATCTTGAACTGCACAATTGTTTACCTTGTAAAATGACCTCATGAATAAGGATTCATAATGTAGATAAATTTCGATCCATTGAAAAACTCCGGATATGCCACCGTTCAAAAAGTATTTCGGAATCTTACTGGTAATTGGTGTCTGTGGGCAATAATAATTGACGTCTAGTAAAAAGAAAAAAAAAACCCCGATTTCAAAACCGAGAAGAAATATAATAATTATAAGAGAAATTACATTAATTGTCGAATATATGTAAGACGATAATTATTATGATCGCCGTCGGATCAAATAAATATTAATTATACATAGTCGTAGTGCATACACGAGACATATTAGTCTCCGCACACGGTGCCCTTGTAGTCCGCCCAAAAGTGTATAGCCTACGTGAATTATAATATTATGGCTCGAAAGATGTGTATATAGGCATGACCGCTTTTTAGAATAATATTATATACCTACTCGTATAGGTGTAAAAAAAAAAAAAAAAAAAAAAACTATGTTGCAGCGGTTTTGCCACAGATCGTAACACCGTTGATTATACTGTATAATATTATAATCGGTGGTAACGCACGCACGACGGCGTTAAAAACGTAATAACGTTTTACGTTTTCTCTATCTGCGGTCTACACGGAAAACGTTCAATAATATTATAATAGTTTTTATTTTACCGCCTGTACGCGCAATACGGTACAATCGCGGCTAGGATTTGAATCGGGGTAATGAGGGCTATGCAAAACGTTTACCGGAAATAAGAGAAAAATCGATTTTACACGCACGGACGCCGAAATAAATTACGTACTTGTATCAACGCCGATTCGGCCGGCATCAATCTTCTTTTTTTTTTTTTTCAAATACTCGCGTTACTAATTTAAAACGATATCAGTGGCGGCGCCAGGATTTTTTTTATATCTGGGTGGGCCACGCTGGGCGTTAGGTTATTACTTAACCAGGGCCCCTGATCGCTTATTGGAAAGGTGACGAAATTGCCGGTCAACAAAATGATACGTATTATTTTGGAAAAAATCAACATAACGAATTTTTCGATTCATTTTAATTTTACTCTAAAACATAATATAACTACGATTTCAATATTCGTACGTTTTTCTATATATTCTCAAACGTATGATGTAATACAAAACAAAAATACAGTAAAACTCGCTTAAAGACGCTCCTGCTTAAGACGCTTTTCCGCATAAGTCGCTGTTTTCCGTCGGTCCCTAGATATAAGGTCTCCTATACTAGTCAATGTAAAAACCAACTGATAAGACACTCAGTTTTTCTATGCACAATCGGATACGACGCTCTTTTGTTCAGCAGATGACGGTCAATTTTAGTAATTATGCATAATAAAAATAGAAATGATTATTCGTTTACGTTTACTTATCGTAAAATACATCAATATTACCAATATAAAACTTATTTTCTTGCCACCAAATACTCAAATACTACATCTAAGTTGCAAGCCCTAGACCCGCGTATTATTAAAGTGGTAAAAACAAAAATACCGAAAGAAATTAGTCCAGAGAAACACGGAGAGTACCAACCTAAATTAATGTTTTGGACTCCATTCATTATATCAGTGTGCAGTTTGGGATAAAATTTAACCAGATGTAAAAAGAAACCGTTTTCAGAAAGCTGCATTTAGTGTGTTGAACGACTCTAAACAGGCTGATAGTTTTTTTTTTTTCGATTCTCGCATATAAGACGCTTTCCCGTTTAAGACGCTCTAGAAAGCTGGTCCCGTAAAGAGCGTCTTAGGCGAGTTTTACTGTACCGTGGAATTATACAGGATGGGCCAACCGCGGCCCGGGAACATTTTCGAATAGGTCGCGTGGTCGGCGAATTCGACGACGAACCGCGGTAATAGATAATAGATAATAGGATCTCTAGAAATACGCGACCGACGGACGCGAAACAATCGCAGTCACCGTTTCAGCCGATCGAATATATCAACTGTCGCCATAAGTATCGGTATAAGTATCGTCGGCGATGTGGCGGCGTGCACCGTGGCTGTGTAAAGTTAAATAATTAAATATCGATTGTGTAACGCGATAAAATCATATTTACCGGTACGTTTTTCGTGATGGATTTCTCTAAACGCTTACCTTGGTTCGTAATGTGTGCATCTCGCATTGAATTATTGTTCGAATTTTATCGCCAACGATCGCGGCGGTTCACAATCGCCACGCGCACGCGTACACCGCTTCGGCTGGCACCGTCACAACAGCTCTATATAATAGGAGTCCGGGGTTACTCGGGCCCGAGTTTATTCTTATTATTCGATTTAATATAATAAAACAATTCGGTCGTAAATCGTTTTGTCTGTGTTTAACCCGCGAATATACAAATCACATGAATAATAACTAACAAACCACGAAATTATACACTTAGAACCACTGCCGGCGATGATTACCCCGTTTTCAGACGACGCGCCGTATCGGTTTATTCCTGCTTTGCATCGACATATCTGTGCGAGTCGGTTTATTCGTATTTACTTCGAACCACAAACAAGTACAGAACACGTTTGACTGATGTGCATACCGAAGATAGCTTGAGGCTATCTTTGCCGTCATACACCCCGGATTTCGTGGTGAAAATGCATCAAATGCATCTTGTCATCTAATTATTTAACAAGTTCTAATGGTAAAAACTAATAATTGTATTAAACATAATCTGTGATTTAATTCCATTTAAAAGTAATAATTTGTAATCAAATATAGTAAAATGTTTGTTGTGTAAAACTGTAAAATACAGCGCGTTATTTGAATTATTACTATTTTTTTGTCGATCGGTCACGGCCACCTGGAAAAACTTATAGGTCGATCACAATTCTATGAAAGATGGCCAGCCCTGTTCTAATATTTATTGTTTGAAATAAATTCTATATCGCCGCTTAATTGTATTAAATGACGAACAAGGGTCTTAATTAAATCTATTCGACCGGTTAAATATAACTTAAGGGACCTTTACTTACATCGGTCCGATGTACCAGGTCCCGTAGCCAACCAACGGCTCTAACCAAGTGGATAGAATTAGGCGTATAGAAACATCGACAGTCTATTACACGTTACATTAGGAAACCGAGTAGGTGTGTTATAATATGCTAGGCTATTGTCTGTAATTTGTTAAAAACGTAAAATATTATTTATCGGTTAGTGGGTAGGTACCGTACGTCCGTGCCCAAATAAAAATATCTAATGAAAAATAATAAAAACCAACAGTGGCAGCAGTAATTTATCATCGATTCGTTGAACCAATATCGAAATTACAAAAAAAATGGGTTCGGTTTGACAAAGTTAATCAATAGTTCAATATAAAATACGTAATTATATCGACTAAGCCAATTACTCTAATATAAACGAAATGGTTGGAATTTAGTTCAATTATTTTTTAGATTTTGAGTGTATAGCGAAAATACTTGCCTGTTATTTTTTATTATTTTTTTTTTTTTTTTTGGTAAAACCCTTTCGGTTTAGACAATCTCTTTGATTATTTCATGCTACGTACCTTAAAAGATGAAGATTTTTCGTCCGATGGGTACTTAATTTAAAAAAAAAAAACTTTTTCAGACGCCGAATAGTTTTTTAAAACAAATATTAAAAACCCTTCAACAAAATATAGCGATGATATGTCAGTTTAAATTATGTTGATTTCCTGGTTACTTTTTGGCTACAAGGGGGAAAAAAAACACGAATGACATCATCATTCACTCAGAATCGTTTTTTAAACGCAACGAGTAATCATTACTTTCAGTATGTCGGTGTTTTGATTTAAAGTTTAATTGTCGTATTTTATTTAATACTAATTATTAGAGCACGGTGGATGAACGCTTAGAGAAAAAGCGTTTGAAATAAAGTTCTGAAAGTTATTTTAAAAATAACATTGAAATAACAATTTTGTTAAATAATTAGTACACTATACAAAGGATTTGAAAATGATAAAAAAATTACGATTATCCAGAAAAAGTCAAATTAAGATTATGCAAATTGTATTATTATACGAAATCATGCGAGACATATGCTTATAAACTAGGTAAATAAAAATAAAAAAAAAAAACAAATTCTTTTAAATTCTGTATTTTTTCGGTTATTATAGTAACTATTCAACGAATATTTAGAGACGACCTAAAATGTTCAATAGATAAATGTGGGAATTTAGTTTTTTTTTAAAAAGCGTAACATTTTATTTTATGCCTCAAATTTTACATTACGCAACACACACCGTTATATTATGTTTGTTTTTAAGTTTATCAGTCTGATGTAAATTCGAATAAAGTTCGAATAATAATCTATCCTGTTCGCGTTCTAGAACCGAAACATCTGAACGGCCGGAGACCGTTGAATCTGTTCTCGTTCATAACGGCCACGGCCAGAGACGGGTCGCAAGTGACGGAAAAACGTCTCCGAGACATATCCGAGGAACTAAAAGACAAACTGATAAAAGGAACCGCGTTGAAATGCAAGGAGAAAAATGGTAAATATAATATACCTACCTACGCGTTTGTATAATATTTCGAATATACCGGTTTTTTTTTTTTTTTTTTTTTAGTCGTCTATCCCATCATTCATTTTACGGAGGACCGAAACTCATTGATGTCCGTGTTACAGGATCAAAAAGAATTAAATGAACATTTCAAGTTACACGAAGGTGAACAGTTTAATACGCTATTATACGTAATCAAATCTGAAAAAGACAAAAATCAAGCGAATTTTCATTTGATAAATACATTACGTACTCATAAATTAAAATAAATCAAATCAGTATACATATATCGAAAATTCCTATTTTAATTTCTACCAATTTCGAGTAAAATAATACGTTTCATTGAAATGCAACTAATAATGTGTTTGGATTGAAATATTATTTAAATTCCAAAATAGATTAATGGATTAATATAATTGAATGCATAATTAATAATAATAAATTCAAAACTGAGAAACGCCAAGGCCGGGCAAGTTAATTAATAATATTTGCTCAGTTATGTTGAACTACTTGAAAAAAATGTTGACGAGTTAACACGTGTGAAGTTAATTGTTATGTTGATTAACTTCGTTAAGTCGAAAAAATTAGTTTGAAAACGATTAATCGTTTGGGGTTTGTTATTTTTTGATAAAAATACATAACCAATATTGGAGGTTCATTCCGGTTTATTCTGGGAACATCAAATTGTACTTTATTTTAAACTCTGAACTACCCACTACACGCATTAATGTGTAAAACCGAAAATGTATTATGTCCACATGAATAAATTGTAAATAAAATACATAGTGTTAAAGTTAACATAACGTGGTATATTTCAAAATTAACTATTTATTTATTTATTGTAGTTAATGTGAACGAAAATATTGATAAATAATCAATGGTTAAAATCTTAAATTGATTTAACTTTTAATTGTATAGCTCGTTAATAATGCCCAGCCTTGACTGAAATGATACGTTCGGAATTATTATATTATATGCACACGTCTTACTGAAATGATAAATGCGTTCGAAAAAATGTAATTTCGTTAATCTCGTACACGGAGAATAATGATTTTTTTCATTTTTTTTTTTTTTTTTTTTTTTTTTTTCAAATATTAACTGGCATCGAAATCTTTTTAAATCCCCTTGCCGTCGGGTGTATTTACGCATTCTCACGCTCTTAAAATATTTATTTTTTTTTTTTTTACGCCATGCGTTATATAACTCTGCAGTTACGACAAGAAAATAGTCGTCATTCGGCCCGAGTATTTATTTTTATTGCACAGACCATATCCACCGAAGCAGTTAACTGCGCGTGTGGAAGAGACGGTTTTTTTTTTTTTATATACACATATTATACGGTTTTCGTACTTGATATTTTTTATTATTTTTTTTTTTTATTTTTGCTATATTATAATATATTCTTTAGTTAACGCGTCCGTTTATAATGTCAACAGGTGTTTATCGGGAAATCAAAAGTATCGAATGCGAAGACGGAAACGGCCCGTTCGTAACGACTTCCGCCAGCGTATCGTACATAGTTTCGGGATTCAAAATTCTCGACACCAGTTTCGTGGAGGTAGGTATGATTAATATAGATGCGATTTTATACAGGGTGCATCGTAAATACAACAATTTTAGGTGCCTAGGCATCTAATATATATATCTATATATGTATCGTCGTTGTTTTTTTTTTTTTCCAACACCAAATTGTATTTTTCTATAGAATTACGTATATATTAAACACAAAGTGGAAAATTAATTTGTAAATTTATCGTAACTTCGTGACGTCCAGACAAAGGCCCGGGTGCTAAAAAAAAAAAAAAAAAATCAATAGGGATGGGGCTGTAATTGAACATTTTCCAACTCTAAATACCGAATTTCCCGAGTTCGAATAAAGTTTATTAGGTAATCACGTACTAAAATATCAAAAAAAAAAAAACGATTAGTTTTGCCGACTTTAAAATTAAATTTTCGTAGATTTCAACGACTCACCCTCCTATCATCGGCCCTGGCCGTAGTTACCCGGCCAATTTTAAATATTTCAAAAATTATTCTAAATATAACGACGGTCGGCGGAACTGTAATAATATAATATATTTAGACAACAGTCTAATAAATTCCGAAAAGTCCGACAAAAAAAAACAGTAAACACTGTAAAGGAAAGATACTTACTTTTACTGACGGGACACCCGGTATATAACAGTTATATAATAATATAATGGCTAAATGATTTTTGTTAATATTCTCGTATTAAACGTCCATCAGTCGCCGGATCGTACCGCCGCGGCAACGTTCGAATTTTTATACTCGATGATTTATTTTAAATTGAATATATTTTCAATAATAATAATAATAATACAAACACGTGTTAACCACTGCGGTCATCCGGTAACCATTACGATCGTATTATTATTACACCGGTCGTTTTATTTATTTTTTTTTTTTCTTTTCCGACACCGCCATTAAATAATGGATTTTCTTAATGTCTATCTATCTCTCTCTCTCTCTCTTTCTCGATATGTACCTTACACTCGTATAATATTATACCGTTTTAAATCATTTCTCCCCCTCGTCCCGCCCGCCTCGTTCGTTTGCTGTGAATGTTTAATTCGTATATATATATTTGAAGGTGATGATCGAATCTTGGAAGGATTGGACGGGCGCCCGGCACATATATCTTCACATCCCGTACGACTTGGGCCTACAGAGGATTTCGCTTTTGAAAAAAGTCGCCCCGAATTCGATGAACTCTTTCACGTACGTCGTGCTCGCCGAGTGTCTGAACGTAAACACGGAAGAGAAAAAAGTAGGAATCGTTAATAGAAAAAATAAAAGTATAATAAAAAAATTATTTCGTCGGACATTTTTGTTGTTGTTGTTGGTTACAGATGATACTGTTGGATTTCGTTCGGCGAATGAGAGCGGAAAAATTCTTATCCGGTTACCTGTCCGTTTACGAGCTCCATAAAACTTGATCAGCGTTAGGAACTCGCTTAATGCTATTATTAAACTCGCGTATATTATGTACACCATTATAATATAAGTAGTATTTATTGTAATTTTTCGTAAGTTTATGTTATTTTTAGGTTATTTTTTTTTTTTTTTTTTTGTGATTAATAATATAGGTACTATTAATTTATCGCGGTGAGACTATACCCGATAAACATTGCTGTTTATATAGTATCATTGAAATAAAGTATCATTTTTATCACAATTTATTGTATTTACTCGAAAAAAAAAAAAAAAAATAGTCGGTATAACGCGCATACCCTGTATATTGTTAATATTATCTCAAAAGTCGAGTTTATTGATTATTCATGTATAGAACAATGTTATTATATGTAATTCTATATGTGCAGATAACGTTGAAAAACAAACTAAAAAAAAAAATAAACAATTGGGTGATACCGCATGCGTTTCCGCGGTAACGTGTATGAACTATGGGGTACGTATCGACAAAACGTCACTTGCCTAGTGGCTAGACGATTTAATTTTTACTCACTTGATTCACTTACCGACGATAACTCGTAGGGTAGGTTTGTTGAAAGTAAAATTAAAAAAAAAAAAAAAACAAAAAAATATGGTGCGTATGACAAATTGCTCGTTTAATTGTACGTTTTCATTAATCGTGTATTTTATTTTGATTTTCGTCAAGGCGCCAAAAAAGAAATCGAAAGGGGGCAAGGGCGGCCGGACGAGCGCCGGGATCGTGGACGGCGTGTCCATGGCCGAGATGTCCAGAGACCAACTCGAAGGGTTCGCGGCCCGGATGAAAAAGGAATTGGAACGGGAACGAGAAGAGCGCAACTTTTTTCAACTTGAACGGGACAAAGTGTTGACGTTTTGGGAAATCACCAGACACGAACTGGAAGAGAATAGAGCATCGTTGAGGCACGGCGATAAATTTGTATAATCGTAATAAATATTTCGGCGAAACCCGCCTTAACGGACACCTGTCTCGGTGGACAGCGTTTTAAGGTCCCGGCTAAAATATGTAGGCATTTCCACGTAGTTTAACCTATTTCTTTAACGGACACGTAAAATTTCTCCCCAGATAACGGACACGAAACCTACAGTAAAAACAGCGAAAAATCTCAGGATTTTTTTTTTTTTTGTGGCGCCCCTGATGACCACCTAAATTATACGGCCGATCGATTCTATCGGTTTTAAGAGCAAATTATTTATACATTGTGTAATATGTATAAATAATTATGCATCCACTTATTGAAATTGCGCCTTTTACGAACAATAATTATTCAGTTCACGGATAACCATTTTTTTTTTTTTTTTTTTTACAATTTATGAAATAATAAAACATTTCGACGTGAATATCTTTCACGAATCGACACTAAAATTGTACATCGTGTAATTAATTGTTTTCCATCGTTTAACCATTGACTATGTGCAACAATATATATAATATATATTCAATACATATGAATACTACCCACTGGATATGATATTATATACTAATATTACATAAGTCCTTATACTAAATAAAAAAAAAATAACAATACAATTTAGCCTTTATGTTAGGTGATTATTTTATTATTTCGGTATACATAATCTAAATTTTTGAAAAATTCGTTAAGGCGAGTTAAATTAGATCGATATATTTTGGGTTTTTTTTTATCAATGGCTGGGTGTTTCAAATAATTGTTTGTTGTCTGTACAACATAATATAAGATTGCGCCACCACTGAATAAATTTGTATGCGCATTACACACGTGGCATGACAATTGAACAGTAAAAAACAATAAAGCCTGTCTGCAACGGACACACCTGCCTATAACGGACACTTTTGTCGATCTCGTGGGTGTCCGTCATTGGCGCGTTTCACTGTATTATCAGTCGGGAGTAATAACGAGTAGACACTAGACAGTTATATTTTGCTGCAGGAATAAAGACAGGGAGATCGAGGACATCGAGGAAAAACATCAGGACGAAATCAAAGTCTACAAACAAAAGTTGAAACTTTTGATGTACGAACAGCACGTGCACCTTTCAGAAGTCCAGGTACGCGTACAGTTTACAAATTCCTCCGCCTATTTGTACTTGCGTTGTTATTTTAATGCCAATGGTTCGTATGTAGGCCGAGAATATGGTTTCGCTGAAAATCGCCAACGACGAGCACATCGAAGAAGAAGAAGACTTGGTAAAAGAAAACGACGCGCTCAAACAAGAAATCGTAGAGATAAACTTGCGGCACATCGAAGAGATCAACAATCTCCGACTTGTATACACCTAAATATAATATAATAGTCGGGATTTTATAGCTTTTGCGTCTGTTACTTTTGTAGAATCTTTCTCAAGAGAAAATTATAAAATAGCTTTTGTGAGATATTTCAAAATTCGTTATATAATTTCATTTTGCATATTTTATTCATTTAAGTTTTTAAGCCCATTGTTTCCTTTTTTTTTTTTTATTATGATTAGTGGACGGTTTTATGAGAGTATTTTAGTAATTAAATTTCCTTTCAGATAACGTAACTTTAAATATTGTATTTTAACTCGTTGATTAGAAAATTGCAATCGTAAAAATAACGGTTCCTTTTTTATTGGTATCGAAATTGATGTATTTTTATTTCAATGCGTTTCGGAAGTATTTTTTTTTTTTTTTTTTGTTATAGCTATAAGATCTTTTAACGATAATATTATAATATATTTTGGGATTACGTTTAATATTCTCGTTGTGCATAGGAACACGCTAGAGTTATGAGACAACTTAAGGATAGATTTATCGTGGACTGTCAAGCGATCGAAGGTAAGTACCAGAAGCGTATGGAAGACTTGAGGAATCGCATGGACCTGAAGAATAAAGTGGAAGTGGCCGAGACGGAGGCGAGGAAGAACAAACGGATAGCGGAGATAATAGAAGACCACAACAACGCGTTCAACAATCTAAAAGAACATTACAATGACATAACCGTTAACAATCTGACGTTAATCGGTAGTTTAAAGGTTTCGTACTGTCGTATTTAAATACCCGCCGGCTGTTTAAAAAAAAAAAAAAAAAAAAAACAGTTATTAATTATTATAATATCATGCGCACCAGTATACTCGTAATAGTTTTGTAGTCAAATAACGGTCTAACATCATCTTGTTGTTATTGCGTAACGCAGGAGAAGTTATTAGAACTGAAAGAAGACCAACAGAGAGCGGAAATGGGCTTAGAAGAAGTGACGAGAGAAAACGAATCGTTAAGAGGCCCGTTAAACGAAGCGCGAAATACTGTCGAAGAATTGACGCAAAAAATGGCCAATTACTTAAAGGACAAACAACGGTTAACGGTGAGTTTATCGTATAGACATTGGATTCAGACTTATCTAGATAATTCATTGAAATAATATTTTTATATATTTTATCTTATGTCTAGATAAAAACGTTAATATCTATCTGAAGTTTATCTAAGGTAAACCAACAGTTATCATTTCAGTAATTATCAGTGGCAAATTGTAAGGGCAGCGCGACAGGTGGACCGCCTACTCACCCTCTTGGATCGTAGTTTTATGCGTTGGGATAATATATTTTTTTTAGTTTCACCGCAGATTACAAACTATCATCTTGATAAACCCATTTTTTAAAACTCTATTTCAAGCACGTAACATATTTATAGAGAATTTTTGAAAAAATCAGCTCATATCCGCACCTTTCTATCTGTGTGTCTGTAATCCCTTTGTTTATATCAAAAAACAACATTGAAACGAACCCAGTGCTTGTGCAGTCCATTCCTTATTAAATGCAAAAAGCTGACAGAGTCCAATTTTTTTTATAAATGTTTAAAACAATTTTCAGGAGACATCTTGCTAGTTAAAGTTATTTTCACATGGAGAGGGCAGTGGATATTTTATTTTTTTTCGCCTCCCCTTCCCCCCTTGAACGACAAGTATAACCGCTACTAGTAACTATCTAGGTATAATATGCATAAAAAAAAAAAACGAATGAAAATATTTATATTTTACCTAAGTTATAAAATATTAAATAGATACCGTAAGTTTTACGTTTAGCTAAAAATTTGAAGTTACTTGCTTGTGATTTACACAATTTGCATGTACAGAATATTTAAAACCGTTTACATTTATATCTCCATGTTATTATATTCTCAAAAATTCACGATTAAAAAAATAAAACTATAACTTTCAGTGCCTTGCGGGATTCTATCACTGGATAGCCTCCCTCATCAAGCAACCACGTTATTGTTATTTTATTTTTTTCTCTATGTACAAAGTTATTCTATTTGCTTATTGTGTTTTTTTTTTTTTTTTGTAAATACAGATTGTAAGTTATTCTAATAAAAAAAAAACTTTCTGTACCCTAGATAAGTTGCATTTATCTACGTCTCAATACCGGACTTCGGAAAACCGTCTAGGAAATGGCGTATAAAATATTTAAAAATTTCCTAGACGATTCTTGTGTCCCCGTGCCTCTATAGTTATGATTTAGAAATGGTTTTAAATAATATATTAACGTTATCCACAGTAATCTGATCAACAGTCCAGTTGTAAAATATTTAATTGCTAAATTGTTTAAAACCAATAATTTTTATGTTTTGTTCTGTAACAATCCATATGCTGTATTGTTGTCGAGTAGTGTTCGGAGACAAATCATATAGGTGGTAAATCGAATTCGATTGCCAAACTCTTCGCTATCGCAATAGTATAAACCGTCATGCATTAATATCGGATGGGTTTCTTTTTATTTTTATTTCATTTTTTTCCCGTATCATTTTCTCAACAGGCGCTCACCAAACGGTTGAAACATTCGAACGAGAAATATAAAGAGCTCCAGGTGAACTACGACGAACTGAAAATGATTTCGGAAAAAGTAAAATTTTGCCGGCGATCCGAAACCTATGGGAATTCGACCGTATTTATATATAGAATATTTCGGTATTAGATGCAAGCCGACTTGGACAACGCGGGCGACGGGTATACGGAGAAATTGATGCGTCTGCAGATGGAACACGGGAGAAAATTGCTGACGGTCGAACACCGATTGAAACGGTCGAGAGACGTCGTGGAGGAAAAAGACGCGCAAATCGCACGTCTGACGGCGGCCACGTCCGTGGACACGTCCATAGCGATGGCGATGAACGCGAAAACTGAGGTAAATTTACCCTTAGCTAGCCAATACGATTTGATTGTTTCTTTTTCCTACCCTTTTTTTTTTTTTCGCTTTTTAAACCTATAAAAGTACATAACGCATTCACCATCTCCGCAACCGTATAACGGCGTACACACACAAACACACACCACATAGTTCGGAAACCGAAGAACCGTCTTCAGATGTTTTCATTACGATAAAAACGTAATCTAACAAGCAGTGGCGCGGCTAACTTTAATCTTATAATATGAACGGTGTAATACGCGGTGTGTTCTCCGACTAGTTTTCAATAAAATATCGTTCGTCGATCGCACTTGTAATTGATTTTAATTAACCCAACACGTTTTACAGTTTTATCTGTAGACAAAACAATTCAAATCGGTAACATATCAAAAACCAAAAAAAATTATCTCAGATGTACGAAACGGTAACCTTCCCCATCCTTCGTGAACTATTATAATTTAAGTGCGACGACTAAATTAATTATATTTTCGGAAATATATTTTCTTGTCTGCGATTCCAGGCGTTATTGGCCAAGAAGAACAAACACATCGAACAGATATGGAACGATCTCACGACCGCGACCAAGAAATATAACGAACTGAGCGAACGGTTTAAGAACACGCTACAAAGTCACGGGATACCGTGTGAACACGACGATTTCGAAATGGTCCACGTCAAAAAAGACGAATATTTCGAATACCCTTGAATTTTGACGCGCGATTACACGCGGTCGTTGGACAACGTTTGTTTGCCTATACAGATTTATTTCAGGCGTAATTTTGCGGTTTGCGTCGTGATATTTAAACAAATATTGAGTACAATTATAATTCGGACAAACTTAAATTTAAAAATAAAATAAAAACATTATGTTTCCAATAGCCTAAAAAATGTGTTAAAATTGCTTTTATAAAATACCTAATACGAATAATATAAAAAAAAAATTATCAACTAATAGTTTTTTTTTTTTTTTTTTGATGTTCTGGTGCTTTATCATGGTAGATTATTTGTTTTTTTTTCTTTTTTCTTTTTTCTTCAATAAAATCAAATAATGGTCGCCGGTGTTGTCTCGAACAATTTAAAATATCGTGTTCCAAACCAGTTGTAGTAAAATGTCAATAGCGTGTGTACAGCTCGCTCTGTCGGACAACAACAGTGCGTTTATGTTTGTACTATTGTCCGCCAGTACGCCGGTGTACCTATGTCGACGTATTAAAAACTGTAATACAATTCAGAGAAACATTGTGATTCGATAATAAAACGATAATATTCTGGCAAAATGAAAATAAATAAATGAAAATCGCGTGTTCTCTAAAGACGAGGGCCGTTTTATACGGAGTAAAGTAACTACGTAATTAATATTAAAATTCAATCAACATTAGCCATTACCTCTGAGCGATATCGTAATAAATAATATAATAATTATATACGCGCAATATTTTTTTTTAACGGTAGAACACTTTTCTACACGATTCGTTTGGTTTACGGTTAATCGCATAATCGTGATTCTGTTTTCTGTATAGGTACTCGTACGTTTGAAACCAATTGTTAAGCCTTTTTTATTATTATTATTATTATTATTATTATTTCAACTTTGTTTTGCAACGTATACGCAGTCGAACGAACAATGCGCACGTCCGTATTAAACTATGTACTATTTATAATATAACAGTCACCTGGTAAACGGCTGTAAAAATAGGTCCGCTCGACGGAAAATTAACTCGATTGGCCCGAAAAATATCGAATTTACCACTTATATTTTAGGCTTTTGTCAAAACGAAAACCAGTGACCAACGGACATTTTCTTCGGGCCCTAGGCTCTCGGAGTTTCGTTTTAGAATGTTTTAAATGTGTTATATATTGTACGACGATAACTAAAAAAATCGGTTTGTTTGCGTTGTTTTACCGGCGTAAATATGAAATATGGTCAACCAAAGTCCTTGGAAAAATTCCGGAACACCGAAAACTCTCGCAAATATATTATCCACACTGTCAAACGGATAAATCGTTAGTATTATTTTTGTTTTGATTTCATAAAGTTCGTGAAATCTTGTGATAGGTATTAGTTTTGTCCATAGACACAACTATTTATGATTGTCCGGAATCCTATAGGAAAACTAAATTTTGAAATTCGCTGCAGCGTAATATTTTAATATCACGTAACTCGCATGACTAATCGTTTATGGTAAGCATTAATGATGTTTTAAAAAAAACAAAATAATGTATAGGTCTGTATCTACATATATAATTATCTGTTCCACTGTATATTTATTTATTATTATTATTACGATAAAAGTATAACTAGTTTATGACATCACAATGCGTTTTCCTCGGTTGCGTGAGGTATTTTTTCTATTTCTTTAATATTCCATTTAGTTGATTCATACATGCGATTTTTCGCTTGTTAAACGTTAAAACGCGATCGATTCATAATTTGTGTTGTGAAATATAATTTTTTTTCTCTTTTTACAATCGACTGTGCGCAAAGTTCGGGGAATGAAGCTGAACTGAAAAGAATCCAGTGGTTCCGGGAAAGCGGTGGCAGAGGGAGCAGGCTCTAAAGTACATAGAGGGCAAGCATATCGTTTCTTCCCCAATAAAAATATAGATAAAACATAACGAAAAGCGTTTCTGAGGAATGTTTGGTCGGGTAAACGTGATTTTACATGCCACGATTCTTACGATTTTTTTTATTAAAAATATTTGATACGGTCATAATACTAAATCGTTTTACAAAACTGATGAAAAATGTCCTCGGTACGATCGAATCGTCCCCGTCCGATCGAAATATCCCGTTACCATAACGAGTCTATTTGCCCTAAACTCAAAAAGTGGCAATCGTTGAAGTGCGCAATGCCTTTTTTGTTGCTATATTATTAAAAAAAATAATTATGTAGATGATAAAAGTTGTTTAAAAAATCAGTCTTAGCCATGACACGATCATTTGACCGCCACTGGGTGCGTTATTGTGTTTGGCGGCGGTATTTTTTTGGGTTTACCGAAATACCGGTAAAATACTAAAAAAAAAAAAAAAATTTATACCGGTATACCGACAATTCGGTTATTCGGTTATTTCGATAATATTTATTTGTAGATCTACTAAGACATATGGTTTAGGAAATATTTTTATTTTATCAATTCGTTTTCGCTCGTCGATTTGCGTCGAGTGTGTACGATTATCACGTTTGATTTATGTCCGTTCATTTCGTTCAATTTTCAAATATATTGTCGTGCGGTGGGTTATTTGTTGTATAATGATATTTAATCGTGTGTGTGTTTTTTTTTATTTTTTTTTTAAATTAATTTTGTTTTATATTTAAATAATCGAAAACGTCGAATAACACAATACCGTCAGCTCTGGTACGGTTAGCTGTTCTCGAGTTCACTTGCGCCGAACCGACATAAGGTCATAATAATAACAATTAGGACACAGGACTTGTAGCATTTGCATAATTGTTTTATACGATCGAAAAAATAGCGGTGTAAAAAAACAAATACGGTTCTACGCTAAGACCCGGCTAGAAATCTCTGATTTTATTTCGCATATTTTGAGATTTGTACCGTTTTTAGGACATATTTTTCTTCCGTATTTGATATATTCCGCATCGGCGTTTTCATTCCATTTTTACTAGTACAACCGAAATTGTTGAATTTCATTTAATTTCCATCGTAATATAATTATGGTTGTTGACTGTTCGCGGACGCACGTTTATTATACTGGAAACGATCCTCGAGGATCGTCGATTAGATTGATTTTATTTATAAACAGTAAACACGCTGTCCGTATAATACAATTGCCGACGAGCGACAACGACCCCGTATAAAAATTCTCGTTGTGCTTTTGTCTATCGTTGTTCGTTAATAATTTAATAGTTCCGTCTCGGTTGGTTGTCATGTGCGAGCCCGCGCTTTTACACTTGTTCGTAATTCGCGTAAACTTTTCGTCCGCGTTTACTACTTTAAAATTAATTTTATGTAAAGGGAAATAATAATACAAACAACGTCCTCATTCCCGCCTACACCGCAACCAAATATCTGGGTCCAATCCCGGATAGGAGACCTCACTTGGGCCGCACATATCAAAAACAAACGCAAAACCCTAAACTCCCGCCTTCGTCTTCTCAGACCTTTGCTACGTTCCAAAATGAATATTGAAAACAAAACACTAATCTATAAATCGTTAAACAAACTATTACGGACTTACGGTAATCCAATTACGGGGAGCTGCGATACCATCCAATACTACAACCCTGCGATCCTTCCAACCAATACGTATAATCTCCTCAGCTACCTCGGTACGTCACTAATAAAAACCCACGCAAATATCTCAAAATAAAACCCCTAAACCAAATCGCAAATACATTACTTACTACATATCACGATAAACTCCAATCGAATACAAATCCTCTCTTTTTCTCCAATTGTCTTCTAACACACTTACCTAACAACCCATCCCGTAGGTTACAAAGAAGATGGTGTAGAAACCTCCAACCTAACTTCATTCAATAAGTTCATTCGCCTCTATACTATGCAAACTAATAGTAATTTAATATGCGTACTGAGTACCACCGTTAGGTGCCTTCCGTTATTATTATATACATTAAAAACCATTAAAAAGCCGAAAGGCAAACCTCAAGACGGCCTCGATATTATAATGCACCTATCAACGTCTACTCTCTAACTAAATCAATAAAAAGTTATTTTTGTAAAATTAAACTATTATTTTGTTATGTATTTTCAATTAAATCTTTGCCGGAAAAAAATATTCGAGCATATTTCTAGTGCATATTATAGGGGTTTTTTTTTTTTTTTTTTGTTAAGTGCATAAGTGTTTGCATATATACGTCGTATCTAGTGGGTATTTTTATTTTTGTTTTTTTCAGAACTACAAATCCTGAACCCCCCCTTCCAACAACGCCGATGATAATGATAATAAACAACAATAATAAATTCTAGTGCATATATAGGGGTTTTTTTTTTTTTTTTTTGTTAAGTGCATAAGTGTTTGCATATATACGTCGTATCTAGTGGGTATTTTTATTTTTGTTTTTTTCAGAACTACAAATCCTGAGCCCCCCCCTTCCAACAACGCCGATGATAATGATAATAAACAACAATAATAATACCGCCTATAAATTTATCATATTAATAACAGCCGATCGCCGAGTCCGGTGGGCCGGGGATAAATAATAATTTGCCGTGTGGCCGTCGGACGTGGCGCGCGTAGAGCGGTCCGCGCGCGAGTCGAGCGCGGGGCGGGCGGCCGTCGAATGGGGGCCCCCTGGCCGCGGAAACATAATAATATTATCCGTCGTTATCGGGTTTTTTTTTTTTTTTCTTTTTTTTTTTTTTTTTATTATCGTAAGTGTTTCGGGCGCCCGGGCGAGCCATCGATCAACATAATGACATTATACGGTATTCCGTGCGGCGGCCACTGCCCGTACAGACGTTTCCGGTGGAAATTTCAATTTGTCCAACTGGCCGATGCGGAACCCGATAGAGACGGCCACTCTCACGTATTATAAACAATATCGTATACAACACAATAATATTATTGGGTTTTTTTTTTTTTTTTTTTTTTAAACAATTATTATTATTATTATTATAATATATGGCCGTCGATAATCTTCTTACTTGTCCCCCCCCCCCGCCCCCGGAGTATAACGAAATAATATTATACCGCGACGCCGTCGCCTCGACGACCGTCGGTCCCCGTGTCGTGGTCGTCTTTGTCGTCCTCTTCGTATACGACGACTATTAGTGCCGGCCGCCGTATTCTTACACGTGTATAATATAATACACGTATACGGGTTTTTTTTTTATTATTATTATTATTTTTTTACAGATACCCGTATCGAGAGATCGGAAAAAGATACGACGGTGGACCACAGACGCGAGGTACGAGGTCAAAAGGTGTGCGCGCGCCGAGAAGAATAATAGATAGGAAAAAAAAAAAAAAAAAAAAAAAGAAAGAAAATAAAAACCACGGCGGTGTCCCCGATCGCCTACTCCCCGCTGGACCCGCCTTCACTTGTACCGCCGAACCGCACACATTCGGCGGCGTCCCCGGGGGCCTCTCGCGGACGTATGCTCTGTAAAATAACCGAAATAAATATATTAATAAATATATTAAATATTATTGTGTTTAGAAAGCTGATCATCGCGCGTGCCGGTATAATATTATTGTTATTATTATACCACGTGGTTAGCGATGTACGGCCGTGCGCACGTGCGCCGTGAGCAGCAACAGGTGTGTGTGTGTGTGTGTGTGTGTGTCGTCGCGGACGACCGTCGTGCGATAACCGTAGAATCGGGACGAACGATATTATCGATACGGTTGTGTTATAGATAAAGATTATTTTAAAAATGTACATGTAGATAGACAGATAGCAGATAATTGCCGAACAAATTTTCTAGACGGAAAATAACAGATACGTTACAATTCAATTATCGGCCACTTTTTATCTAGATTAAACAAAAGAGATAATTGTATTCATAACCTATTTGACTAAATAGTACGTTCCTAGATTGCAGAAAAGATTGTGCAATCGATGTACTACAACACATTACACATATTATAGTAAATTAAATACATTACCCCTATTGTTTCTAATAAATATTGACATTATGTAGACGATTTAGTTGATTTTATGGTAATTCTAATAAAACATAGTAATTTGTGTAAATACTATACAGTAACGTTATACCGAAGTCTTTCATCAATGCAATTGCATTCTATTCGTGTTTATATAAACTTAATTTGAAAGAAAAAAAATAGACTAAGATAAAAAATAAAAATATATCTGTTTAGATAAAATACAACACTGTCGACAAGTAAGCCGAGTTCCCGATGTCCCGGTCCTACGAGAATAACTTTTAGGGGTTTCACAATCGATAGTTTAGCGTTAGTTTAACGCAGAGTCAAAAACGGTTAAATATTTAGACTAAATATTCGATCATTAAATCCGGTCAATATTGATCGGAATTTCGAAACAATAAGAGACTTTCGCAGATTATAGCTAACAACAATCGCATAAATATTCCGTTTATACGGGCGAAAATCTCCACATATTTTGTAGAACGCCGTTTCGACGGATTTACCGTTTATTTATCCGAATCCTATATACTTGATAAGCGCTAGATATGAAATTGGAAAACTTATAGTATTATCGTAAATATATAAAACCTAAGCCGAATGTACGGTAGAATCCCATATGGGGTATGTTGTCCACAAGTGGACGCGAATCGTATTGATTAAACCATGAGATTATTTGATTATGCCGTGAATGTTAATTTCGAATATTTTCCATAATAGCTGGAGCGTAATCAAATAATAATTGAATTCGTCGTGTAAACAAATATTTCACGGGTTAATCAATAAAATGTGCCCTCTTGTTATAATATAGCTGTCAAAGCTTCGGGATTATGCTCTTCGAATCGAGACTATTTAGTAGTTTTATTTATTATCTGTGGGCACTGGGTGCACATAGAAAGACGTGCGCATGTACCCCGACGACAAAATCACGTCGTTGCGTCAATATTCAAATAATATTGAAATTGCAATGATAATATTATTACCAGTGGTTATTATAGCACGTACCATTATCAAACGATGTAAAAACATTATGAGGAAATTACCACAGTATACCTAAATAAAATACCGATTTTCACAATGTTATTTTTATAATATCACCAGAATTATAACTATTGAACATTATCACAAAATCTGGTGTAATAAATGCAAACATGTTTATGGGGATTTGTGGGATTTTTTCAACTCGGACACAAATATGTTTCCCTGTCCACTGCTTACCCGTAGACGGGAAGTATTTAAGCACTTGAGAATTTCTTTCATATTGATTTTGAAATTAAATTTCTTCTCTGCGGATAAACGTAGGGTTCGAATTACCGCTTCGAGCTTCATAAAATGACACCTACCCAATGGGGTACAGAATACTACAGATAGGTCTAGAAAAAATTGATGGGTGGCCGGGTCAAACATGAAAAAAAAAATCATTTTCGAACCACCCTACTCCCCATTGGGTACACTTACCATGTACCCCACCTCAATATGACCACCCTCACCAATACAATCAAGTTGTACGTTTTTTTATCTTCTTTCTTTCTTCATTCTTCTTTCAATCGTTCAGATCACGAACAATAATACAAAGACGTTGCGTCACTTGTATTGTTATCTATAGACAAATCGAAAATATTGTATTTATTTTTTTTTTTATAGGAATGCTTATATTATATACGTACTCGTAAGTCGATAACGCCAACACTTTTAAATATCTAAAGTCATCGTCGTCGTCGTCGTCAAATTACAGTTGATTAACCGTTAATAACATACTACCGAATAAAACATATTCAATATTACCTATATGCATGTAGGTAGGTTACTCGTATCATTAAACGCATCGGTTCGGATATATAAAAGCTTTTCATATACGTATCTATGGGTACGGATGGTTTTTTTTTTTTTTTTTTAAATTAATTAATTTCTTTTTATCGTTTTGTATACGGTTTGTGATGTGTTTTTTTTTAACCTTATATCGTATATAGTTTCGATTATTCATTTGTTTAGATTCCCAATAAGTAATTATATTCGTTTTGACAACACTATAATTATCGTCTGTACATATACAACCTGTTCCCGTGTATATTTTTATTGACGTGAACATAAAGTTGCGGAACCCCGTATAGAGAAAATAACGATGTATTCACTATACATAATATTATAATTGGTGGGCAATTATCGCCGCTACGAATAACGTGTTGTTTCGATGACCGATTTGACAGGGTACCCTTAATAAAAAAACCCGATACGTACAAATCTCTGGATTCCAGATTTAATGTGTAGTTATTTCCAGGGTTTAACCGCCATCTAAACCAGAACCGTACAAATCTGGATAGTAGAATTTTCGGGTTTCAACGAAATTACAGTTATCGATTATAGTTAGGTTAGTCGGTCGATAACGAAAATACCATATTATATAAAAAAAAACGAACTTCACACAGCTTCGCTTGCAGGCCATCTGCCACCACCTCATTCGTTCGCTTTTTCGTGTCGGAACTCAATCTAAAATAGCCCTCGCTCTTGTATGCAATACCACCAGGCTATTATCGACTGACTAAAACTATCAATGACTAATTTCGTTGAATTTCAAAAGTTTTACATTAGAAATTTGTTATATCCAAATTTCGATATCCGTAAAAATCTGGAAAGTAAACGTCATCTAGGTTCCAAATTTGTACATTCCATGTGTTCTACGCGTTTGCGATACGGCAAAATGGAAATCGGAAAACGATAATTATTCGAATGAAATGTATTTGAAATAAGATAGATTCTCGTAAATTATACGATAAATTTGAATATTTTTTTTTTTTAAATAGATGCTGTTTTTTTTTTTTTTTAAAAAAAACGACAATTGAGAGATAGCGGCCTGCTATATTAAACTGCAAAATTCGGAAAAGTAAAAAAAGTAGGTTTTTCGAAAAATAACGGTACTAAAGCAACAGCAAATAATTGTTATTATATATTTATTGACTATATGTCAAAGTAAAAACCGGGCATTCGACACGAGGAGCTCCGCCTGTTGGCCAAGATACTGTGGAAGAAAGTAAAGAGTTAACGGGTACCAGAGTCGTGACGGGGTGGTGATTTCCCTTTATTCTGCCTCCGGGCAGAAGTTTGTGATCTTGCAGTCACGCGAGCCATCTATCTATCTATCTTATCGGCCTCTCTATTGCCTTAAATTATTTGTTTCGTCACTAAAATAGTTAACTTACCGTAAAAAACGGTCATACCCCCGTAAATGGAGAATCTGACTGTAGATTTATGGAAAAGTCTTATCGTTAAGACAGTCTCTTAAAAGTATAAAATAATTTTCAATTTTTTTAAAAACCAGAGAAATTTTGAAAATAATGGGTTGGACTATAACGGGCGCTCGTATACTACACGTACGACTGCAGCAGAAAATAATTATATTAAAAAAAACTAGCTGATCCAGCATAACGTTGTCCGTGAAAAATTACATACCTGAGGATTAGTCCTCCACCTCTCATTAAACTCTATCGGCCCCAATTATATCGTGGTGTTTTATACTTTCTTGAAAACATCTCGATGGCTAATCTATTTAAAATGAGGACTTTCTTGTCCATGTCAACTAAATCAAATATTAATAACAACCTTTTTTTTTTTTTTTTCATGCGTGTCGCCAAGGTAGCCTAGATACTCAATTTTTGACAAAATTAACGTGTAAGCACCTCTTTAGAGCATGAATTTCCAAAAATCCATTCTTATCTCACCCATTCACCATAAGAGTTATGTGCCACCAAAATGTCTCTAGGTCCAGCAGTTTGGTTTGGGCGTTGATCAGTGAGTGATTGAGTGATTGAATGTATCCAGTGGCGTAGCCAGAAAAATATTTCGGAAGGGGTTTTACATTTGAAATTCTCACTCCTAAGAGGATATTATTCTATTTTATATTAAAGGAAACTTCAAAGTATTGCAATGTTGACAAACAGTGTACATTGTTCTGAATTCGACTGATATAACCACAGCGTAATTCAAATAAATAAACCACGAACTGTGTGTTAATTTGAGTAACGAAAAGGAAACAACGGTTTTTGGTTACTATTCAACGATAGTTTCTCTAGCAATGTATTAATGATCTTATGTTTTTTGTATTTATTTAAAAAAAAATAAAATACCATCCAAATTTCCAAATTTTCCTGTAGATGTGCAAATAATATTCTTTCATAGAAACCTTATCCTGAAAATTAAAACCACAACAAAAAAAAATCAGGCAAATTTGTCGAGCCGTTCTCAAGTCACAATCTTACATACATGCTGCAATTTATGTATATAAAACTATACGCCCGAGCTCGTTTATTCCATTATAGCTGTAAAAATATTACAACAAATTGTAAATTCACGAAGTTCAATGCAAGAAAAACATATAATATAATATATATATACCAGCTATCGTTATCATGTTTATAGTGCATGCTTATTTATGCGTCTTTTAGTTCATGAACTTACGAGTCCTGCTGATAAGCAACAGTTTTCCGTATGTTTCTACTTATATTGTAAAACATATATGACTACGTAAAACACAATCACTAAACAAGTAATTACTGATAATCAGGGCCCGTAAGTTCATGCATTTGCATGGTTATTTTACTACATAAGGAAACATGATAAGTGACGTACAAATCCTAATCATAACAATAGTAATACAAATACAAGGTTTGATAATGCGTGTATTTGCACATTTTGGGTATTTTGGCATATTTGGTATATAGTAAATTTTTTTGTGTCATTAGCGCATATTTCATATAAATTCAGGAAACTATTATTTCTTATTTACTTTTCCAAACATTTTTATATTATTTTAGAATTTGTTTAGGCTAATCAATATTCTTGTATGACTATGGGTTTTATGAGTTTGCAAAGAAATTAATATTGGAATGGATAAGAGAGCTTTGATGACAAGTAAAATAAATATAATTAAAATTAAAATCAAAAGAAATCAAAAATAACTTTTAAAAACTAATTTTTTTAGTGGAAATATTTAGCGTATGAGTGAATATTTTGCATGTTTTTAGTGCATAAGTGCATGCTTATTTATGGGTATTTTAGTTCAAGAACATACGAGCTTTAATGATAAGCCACAGTTTTCTATAAGTTTCTACTTGTTTTGTAAATTTTGATGTAATATTAGAATAATAAAAGACCAAAATGTTTGGGCGATTGTGGTAGAACTGCCACCGATGTTCTCAAAAAATATATAGCAATAACATTGATTAGGTGTGCAATCATTTATTGTCAACGGTTTTCATTAGATTCTTGACCGGCGACGACGACCTACACGGAGATAATCTCGGCATTAACGCGAACGTCTATAACAGTGGTTCTCAACCAGGGTGACATAGATCAAATAGAGAGGTGAAACGAAATACTTAGGAAAAAGATTACAAATATGAGAATTATTCGAAAAAACCGTATTAATACAGGTGCCGTCATGTAATTGCCACCATTGTCGTCAGAGCAACGTAATAATAGATTACGATAAATGGCTATAGGAACCACAAAATGATTGTCTTTATATAAGGTAAATTTATATTTTAAATCGTATAAATACGTCCGTTTAAAGTGCGACAGCGACTTGCATTTTCCACCAACATCCCTCGAATAAACAAAGATTAAAAATATCACCAAAGTCAAAATTCTCATTTATTGTTTAATTTTTAATTTAATGTTCAATTTTTTATTTGAATTCAAAGTTTAATGTTTATTAAACACAACAAATAAAAAAAAATGCCTAATTGAAGACTCAGAATCATTAAAGAGCAAAGTGTCGAAAAGTTATTTATAAGTTATTAAATTTTATATGTTTTATTAATAAATTGTTGATAAAAAAAAAAAACTACATCTTTTATAAAAAACATATTATGTTTGATATAGTTAATGCAAAATTATATTGCAATTACTACCCTTGAGTTTCAAAAAAAATATTTTTTTCAAAAATTGTAGACCGTAGTATGTGATATACACAAAACAAACACAAACGAGGTAAGTATCAAAGAAATAAGTAACTAGCTATTTAGATAAATCAATTCATTTAAATTTTCAAATTACATACAAAATAATTTATTATAATTATGTAATTATAACTATATTTATATAATTAATTCTTCAAAGAACGTACGATATTCTTCCTTCAAATACGGAAGCGTCTGTTGCAGGTTCCTATGATTTTCGGCAGATAGACTGTAATCAAACAATAGTGTTAATAAAATTAAAACATAAATGTATGTACAAATCTAGATAGGCAATTCCATACACTTATTGTGAGGCAGCTCCGGTATCGGAATTGTATGCACAACTATATATAAATTTGGATGTGTGATATTACATTATTTGGTTGGATTGCTGTTATTAATCAATAAATCATTTTTCTTCAATTGGTAGGTATTTTTTATCCATTTTTATATTAGAATGACTCTACAATTCTCGATAGGCAATTCCATACACTTTTTGTGAGGCAGCTCCGGTATCGGAATTGTATGCACAACTATATATAAATTTGGATGTGTGATATTACATTATTTGGTTTGATTGCTGTTATTAATCATTAAATCATTTTTCTTCAATTGGTAGGTATTTTTTATCCATTTTTATATTAGAATGACTCTACAATTCTCGATAGGCAATTCCATACACTTTTTGTGAGGCAGCTCCGGTATCGGAATTGTATGCAAAGCTATATATAAATTTGGATGTGTGATATTACATTATTTGGTTGGATTGCTGTTATTAATCATTTAATCATTTTTCTTCATTTGGTAGGTATTTTTTATCCATTTTTATATTAGAATGACTCTACAATTCTCGATAGGCAATTCCATACACTTTTTGTGAGGCAGCTCCGGTATCGGAATTGTATGCACAACTATATATAAATTTGGATGTGTGATATTAAATTATTTGGTTTGATTGCTGTTATTAATCATTAAATCATTTTTCTTCATTTGGTAGGTATTTTTTATCCATTTTTATATTAGAATGACTCTACAATTCTCGATAGGCAATTCCATACACTTTTTGTGAGGCAGCTCCGGTATCGGAATTGTATGCACAACTATATATAAATTTGGATGTGTGATATTACATTATTTGGTTTGATTGCTGTTATTAATCATTAAATCATTTTTCTTCAATTGGTAGGTATTTTTTATCCATTTTTATATTAGAATGACTCTACAATTCTCGATAGGCAATTCCATACACTTTTTGTGAGGCAGCTCCGGTATCGGAATTGTATGCACAACTATATATAAATTTGGATGTGTGATATTACATTATTTGGTTTGATTGCTGTTATTAATCATTAAATCATTTTTCTTCAATTGGTAGGTATTTTTTATCCATTTTTATATTAGAATCACACAACAATTCTCGATAGGCAATTCCATACACTTTTTGTGAGGCAGCTCCGGTATCGGAATTGTATGCACAACTATATATAAATTTGGATGTGTGATATTACATTATTTGGTTTGATTGCTGTTATTAATCATTAAATCATTTTTCTTCATTTGGTAGGTATTTTTTATCCATTTTTATATTAGAATGACTCTACAATTCTCGATAGGCAATTCCATACACTTTATGTGAGGCAGCTCCGGTATCGGAATTGTATGCACAACTATATATAAATTTGGATGTGTGATATTACATTATTTGGTTGGATTGCTGTTATTAATCATTAAATCATTTTTCTTCAATTGGTAGGTATTTTTTATCCATTTTTATATTAGAATGACTCTACAATTCTCGATAGGCAATTCCATACACTTTTTGTGAGGCAGCTCCGGTATCGGAATTGTATGCAAAGCTATATATAAATTTGGATGTGTGATATTACATTATTTGGTTTGATTGCTGTTATTAATCATTAAATCATTTTTCTTCAATTGGTAGGTATTTTTTATCCATTTTTATATTAGAATGACTCTACAATTCTCGATAGGCAATTCCATACACTTTTTGTGAGGCAGCTCCGGTATCGGAATTGTATGCACAACTATATATAAATTTGGATGTGTGATATTACATTATATGGTTTGATTGCTGTTATTAATCATTTAATCATTTTTCTTCATTTGGTAGGTATTTTTTATCCATTTTTATATTAGAATGACTCTACAATTCTCGATAGGCAATTCCATACACTTTTTGTGAGGCAGCTCCGGTATCGGAATTGTATGCACAACTATATATAAATTTGGATGTGTGATATTACATTATTTGGTTGGATTGCTGTTATTAATCATTAAATCATTTTTCTTCAATTGGTAGGTATTTTTTATCCATTTTTATATTAGAATGACTCCACAATTCTCGATAGGCAATTCCATACACTTTTTGTGAGGCAGCTCCGGTATCGGAATTGTATGCACAACTATATATAAATTTGGATGTGTGATATTACATTATATGGTTTGATTGCTGTTATTAATCATTTAATCATTTTTCTTCATTTGGTAGGTATTTTTTATCCATTTTTATATTAGAATGACTCTACAATTCTCGATAGGCAATTCCATACACTTTTTGTGAGGCAGCTCCGGTATCGGAATTGTATGCACAACTATATATAAATTTGGATGTGTGATATTACATTATTTGGTTGGATTGCTGTTATTAATCATTAAATCATTTTTCTTCAATTGGTAGGTATTTTTTATCCATTTTTATATTAGAATGACTCTACAATTCTCGATAGGCAATTCCATACACTTTTTGTGAGGCAGCTCCGGTATCGGAATTGTATGCACAACTATATATAAATTTGGATGTGTGATATTACATTATTTGGTTGGATTGCTGTTATTAATCATTAAATCATTTTTCTTCAATTGGTAGGTATTTTTTATCCATTTTTATATTAGAATGACTCTACAATTCTCGATAGGCAATTCCATACACTTTTTGTGAGGCAGCTCCGGTATCGGAATTGTATGCACAACTATATATAAATTTGGATGTGTGATATTACATTATTTGGTTGGATTGCTGTTATTAATCATTTAATCATTTTTCTTCATTTGGTAGGTATTTTTTATCCATTTTTATATTAGAATGACTCTACAATTCTCGATAGGCAATTCCATACACTTTTTGTGAGGCAGCTCCGGTATCGGAATTGTATGCACAACTATATATAAATTTGGATGTGTGATATTAAATTATTTGGTTTGATTGCTGTTATTAATCATTAAATCATTTTTCTTCATTTGGTAGGTATTTTTTATCCATTTTTATATTAGAATGACTCTACAATTCTCGATAGGCAATTCCATACACTTTTTGTGAGGCAGCTCCGGTATCGGAATTGTATGCACAACTATATATAAATTTGGATGTGTGATATTACATTATTTGGTTTGATTGCTGTTATTAATCATTAAATCATTTTTCTTCAATTGGTAGGTATTTTTTATCCATTTTTATATTAGAATGACTCTACAATTCTCGATAGGCAATTCCATACACTTTTTGTGAGGCAGCTCCGGTATCGGAATTGTATGCACAACTATATATAAATTTGGATGTGTGATATTACATTATTTGGTTTGATTGCTGTTATTAATCATTAAATCATTTTTCTTCAATTGGTAGGTATTTTTTATCCATTTTTATATTAGAATCACACTACAATTCTCGATAGGCAATTCCATACACTTTTTGTGAGGCAGCTCCGGTATCGGAATTGTATGCACAACTATATATAAATTTGGATGTGTGATATTACATTATTTGGTTTGATTGCTGTTATTAATCATTAAATCATTTTTCTTCATTTGGTAGGTATTTTTTATCCATTTTTATATTAGAATGACTCTACAATTCTCGATAGGCAATTCCATACACTTTATGTGAGGCAGCTCCGGTATCGGAATTGTATGCACAACTATATATAAATTTGGATGTGTGATATTACATTATTTGGTTGGATTGCTGTTATTAATCATTAAATCATTTTTCTTCAATTGGTAGGTATTTTTTATCCATTTTTATATTAGAATGACTCTACAATTCTCGATAGGCAATTCCATACACTTTTTGTGAGGCAGCTCCGGTATCGGAATTGTATGCAAAGCTATATATAAATTTGGATGTGTGATATTACATTATTTGGTTTGATTGCTGTTATTAATCATTAAATCATTTTTCTTCAATTGGTAGGTATTTTTTATCCATTTTTATATTAGAATGACTCTACAATTCTCGATAGGCAATTCCATACACTTTTTGTGAGGCAGCTCCGGTATCGGAATTGTATGCACAACTATATATAAATTTGGATGTGTGATATTACATTATTTGGTTGGATTGCTGTTATTAATCATTAAATCATTTTTCTTCAATTGGTAGGTATTTTTTATCCATTTTTATATTAGAATGACTCTACAATTCTCGATAGGCAATTCCATACACTTTTTGTGAGGCAGCTCCGGTATCGGAATTGTATGCACAACTATATATAAATTTGGATGTGTGATATTACATTATTTGGTTGGATTGCTGTTATTAATCATTTAATCATTTTTCTTCATTTGGTAGGTATTTTTTATCCATTTTTATATTAGAATGACTCTACAATTCTCGATAGGCAATTCCATACACTTTTTGTGAGGCAGCTCCGGTATCGGAATTGTATGCACAACTATATATAAATTTGGATGTGTGATATTACATTATTTGGTTTGATTGCTGTTATTAATCATTAAATCATTTTTCTTCAATTGGTAGGTATTTTTTATCAATTTATATATTAGAAAGACTCTACAATTCTCGATAGGCAATTCCATACACTTTTTGTGAGGCAGCTCCGGTATCGGAATTGTATGCACAACTATATATAAATTTGGATGTGTGATATTAAATTATTTGGTTTGATTGCTGTTATTAATCATTAAATCATTTTTCTTCATTTGGTAGGTATTTTTTATCCATTTTTATATTAGAATGACTCTACAATTCTCGATAGGCAATTCCATACACTTTTTGTGAGGCAGCTCCGGTATCGGAATTGTATGCACAACTATATATAAATTTGGATGTGTGATATTACATTATTTGGTTTGATTGCTGTTATTAATCATTAAATCATTTTTCTTCAATTGGTAGGTATTTTTTATCCATTTTTATATTAGAATGACTCTACAATTCTCGATAGGCAATTCCATACACTTTTTGTGAGGCAGCTCCGGTATCGGAATTGTATGCACAACTATATATAAATTTGGATGTGTGATATTACATTATATGGTTTGATTGCTGTTATTAATCATTTAATCATTTTTCTTCATTTGGTAGGTATTTTTTATCCATTTTTATATTAGAATGACTCTACAATTCTCGATAGGCAATTCCATACACTTTTTGTGAGGCAGCTCCGGTATCGGAATTGTATGCACAACTATATATAAATTTGGATGTGTGATATTACATTATTTGGTTGGATTGCTGTTATTAATCATTAAATCATTTTTCTTCAATTGGTAGGTATTTTTTATCCATTTTTATATTAGAATGACTCTACAATTCTCGATAGGCAATTCCATACACTTTTTGTGAGGCAGCTCCGGTATCGGAATTGTATGCACAACTATATATAAATTTGGATGTGTGATATTAAATTATTTGGTTTGATTGCTGTTATTAATCATTAAATCATTTTTCTTCATTTGGTAGGTATTTTTTATCCATTTTTATATTAGAATGACTCTACAATTCTCGATAGGCAATTCCATACACTTTTTGTGAGGCAGCTCCGGTATCGGAATTGTATGCACAACTATATATAAATTTGGATGTGTGATATTACATTATTTGGTTTGATTGCTGTTATTAATCATTAAATCATTTTTCTTCAATTGGTAGGTATTTTTTATCCATTTTTATATTAGAATGACTCTACAATTCTCGATAGGCAATTCCATACACTTTTTGTGAGGCAGCTCCGGTATCGGAATTGTATGCACAACTATATATAAATTTGGATGTGTGATATTACATTATTTGGTTGGATTGCTGTTATTAATCATTAAATCATTTTTCTTCAATTGGTAGGTATTTTTTATCCATTTTTATATTAGAATGACTCTACAATTCTCGATAGGCAATTCCATACACTTTTTGTGAGGCAGCTCCGGTATCGGAATTGTATGCACAACTATATATAAATTTGGATGTGTGATATTACATTATTTGGTTGGATTGCTGTTATTAATCATTAAATCATTTTTCTTCAATTGGTAGGTATTTTTTATCCATTTTTATATTAGAATGACTCTACAATTCTCGATAGGCAATTCCATACACTTTTTGTGAGGCAGCTCCGGTATCGGAATTGTATGCACAACTATATATAAATTTGGATGTGTGATATTACATTATTTGGTTGGATTGCTGTTATTAATCATTTAATCATTTTTCTTCATTTGGTAGGTATTTTTTATCCATTTTTATATTAGAATGACTCTACAATTCTCGATAGGCAATTCCATACACTTTTTGTGAGGCAGCTCCGGTATCGGAATTGTATGCACAACTATATATAAATTTGGATGTGTGATATTAAATTATTTGGTTTGATTGCTGTTATTAATCATTAAATCATTTTTCTTCATTTGGTAGGTATTTTTTATCCATTTTTATATTAGAATGACTCTACAATTCTCGATAGGCAATTCCATACACTTTTTGTGAGGCAGCTCCGGTATCGGAATTGTATGCACAACTATATATAAATTTGGATGTGTGATATTACATTATATGGTTTGATTGCTGTTATTAATCATTTAATCATTTTTCTTCATTTGGTAGGTATTTTTTATCCATTTTTATATTAGAATGACTCTACAATTCTCGATAGGCAATTCCATACACTTTTTGTGAGGCAGCTCCGGTATCGGAATTGTATGCACAACTATATATAAATTTGGATGTATGATATTACATTATTTGGTTTGATTGCTGTTATTAATCATTAAATCATTTTTCTTCAATTGGTAGGTATTTTTTATCCATTTTTATATTAGAATGACTCTACAATTCTCGATAGGCAATTCCATACACTTTTTGTGAGGCAGCTCCGGTATCGGAATTGTATGCACAACTATATATAAATTTGGATGTGTGATATTACATTATTTGGTTTGATTGCTGTTATTAATCATTAAATCATTTTTCTTCAATTGGTAGGTATTTTTTATCCATTTTTATATTAGAATCACACTACAATTCTCGATAGGCAATTCCATACACTTTTTGTGAGGCAGCTCCGGTATCGGAATTGTATGCACAACTATATATAAATTTGGATGTGTGATATTACATTATTTGGTTTGATTGCTGTTATTAATCATTAAATCATTTTTCTTCATTTGGTAGGTATTTTTTATCCATTTTTATATTAGAATGACTCTACAATTCTCGATAGGCAATTCCATACACTTTATGTGAGGCAGCTCCGGTATCGGAATTGTATGCACAACTATATATAAATTTGGATGTGTGATATTACATTATTTGGTTGGATTGCTGTTATTAATCATTAAATCATTTTTCTTCAATTGGTAGGTATTTTTTATCCATTTTTATATTAGAATGACTCTACAATTCTCGATAGGCAATTCCATACACTTTTTGTGAGGCAGCTCCGGTATCAGAATTGTATGCACAACTATATATAAATTTGGATGTGTGATATTACATTATTTGGTTTGATTGCTGTTATTAATCATTAAATCATTTTTCTTCAATTGGTAGGTATTTTTTATCCATTTTTATATTAGAATGACTCTAAAATTCTCGATAGGCAATTCCATACACTTTTTGTGAGGCAGCTCCGGTATCGGAATTGTATGCACAACTATATATAAATTTGGATGTGTGATATTACATTATTTGGTTGGATTGCTGTTATTAATCATTAAATCATTTTTCTTCATTTGGTAGGTATTTTTTATCCATTTTTATATTAGAATGACTCTACAATTCTCGATAGGCAATCCCATACACTTTTTGTGAGGCAGCTCCAGTATCGGAATTGTATGCACAACTATATATAAATTTGGATGTGTGATATTACATTATTTGGTTTGATTGCTGTTATTAATCATTAAATCATTTTTCTTCATTTGGTAGGTATTTTTTATCCATTTTTATATTAGAATGACTCTACAATTCTCGATAGGCAATTCCATACACTTTTTGTGAGGCAGCTCCGGTATCGGAATTGTATGCACAACTATATATAAATTTGGATGTGTGATATTACATTATTTGGTTGGATTGCTGTTATTAATCATTAAATCATTTTTCTTCAATTGGTAGGTATTTTTTATCCATTTTTATATTAGAATGACTCTACAATTCTCGATAGGCAATTCCATACACTTTTTGTGAGGCAGCTCCGGTATCGGAATTGTATGCACAACTATATATAAATTTGGATGTGTGATATTACATTATTTGGTTTGATTGCTGTTATTAATCATTTAATCATTTTTCTTCATTTGGTAGGTATTTTTTATCCATTTTTATATTAGAATGACTCTACAATTCTCGATAGGCAATTCCATACACTTTTTGTGAGGCAGCTCCGGTATCGGAATTGTATGCACAACTATATATAAATTTGGATGTGTGATATTACATTATTTGGTTTGATTGCTGTTATTAATCATTAAATCATTTTTCTTCATTTGGTAGGTATTTTTTATCCATTTTTATATTAGAATGACTCTACAATTCTCGATAGGCAATTCCATACACTTTTTGTGAGGCAGCTCCGGTATCGGAATTGTATGCACAACTATATATAAATTTGGATGTGTGATATTACATTATTTGGTTTGATTGCTGTTATTAATCATTAAATCATTTTTCTTCATTTGGTAGGTATTTTTTATCCATTTTTATATTAGAATGACTCTACAATTCTCGATAGGCAATCCCATACACTTTTTGTGAGGCAGCTCCGGTATCGGAATTGTATGCACAACTATATATAAATTTGGATGTGTGATATTACATTATTTGGTTTGATTGCTGTTATTAATCATTAAATCATTTTTCTTCATTTGGTAGGTATTTTTTATCCATTTTTATATTAGAATGACTCTACAATTCTCGATAGGCAATCCCATACACTTTTTGTGAGGCAGCTCCGGTATCGGAATTGTATGCACAACTATATATAAATTTGGATGTGTGATATTACATTATTTGGTTTGATTGCTGTTATTAATCATTAAATCATTTTTCTTCATTTGGTAGGTATTTTTTATCCATTTTTATATTAGAATGACTCTACAATTCTCGATAGGCAATTCCATACACTTTTTGTGAGGCAGCTCCGGTATCGGAATTGTATGCACAACTATATATAAATTTGGATGTGTGATATTACATTATTTGGTTTGATTGCTTTTATTAATCATTAAATCATTTTTCTTCAATTGGTAGGTATTTTTTATCCATTTTTATATTAGAATGACTCTAAAATTCTCGATAGGCAATTCCATACACTTTTTGTGAGGCAGCTCCGGTATCGGAATTGTATGCACAACTATATATAAATTTGGATGTGTGATATTACATTATTTGGTTGGATTGCTGTTATTAATCATTAAATCATTTTTCTTCATTTGGTAGGTATTTTTTATCCATTTTTATATTAGAATGACTCTACAATTCTCGATAGGCAATTCCATACACTTTTTGTGAGGCAGCTCCGGTATCGGAATTGTATGCACAACTATATATAAATTTGGATGTGTGATATTACATTATTTGGTTTGATTGCTGTTATTAATCATTAAATCATTTTTCTTCATTTGGTAGGTATTTTTTATCCATTTTTATATTAGAATGACTCTACAATTCTCGATAGGCAATCCCATACACTTTTTGTGAGGCAGCTCCGGTATCGGAATTGTATGCACAACTATATATAAATTTGGATGTGTGATATTACATTATTTGGTTTGATTGCTGTTATTAATCATTAAATCATTTTTCTTCATTTGGTAGGTATTTTTTATCCATTTTTATATTAGAATGACTCTACAATTCTCGATAGGCAATTCCATACACTTTTTGTGAGGCAGCTCCGGTATCGGAATTGTATGCACAACTTTATATAAATTTGGATGTGTGATATTACATTATTTGGTTTGATTGCTGTTATTAATCATTAAATCATTTTTCTTCAATTGGTAGGTATTTTTTATCCATTTTTATATTAGAATGACTCTACAATTCTCGATAGGCAATTCCATACACTTTTTGTGAGGCAGCTCCGGTATCGGAATTGTATGCACAACTATATATAAATTTGGATGTGTGATATTACATTATTTGGTTTGATTGCTGTTATTAATCATTAAATCATTTTTCTTCAATTGGTAGGTATTTTTTATCCATTTTTATATTAGAATCACACTACAATTCTCGATAGGCAATTCCATACACTTTTTGTGAGGCAGCTCCGGTATCGGAATTGTATGCACAACTATATATAAATTTGGATGTGTGATATTACATTATTTGGTTTGATTGCTGTTATTAATCATTAAATCATTTTTCTTCATTTGGTAGGTATTTTTTATCCATTTTTATATTAGAATGACTCTACAATTCTCGATAGGCAATTCCATACACTTTTTGTGAGGCAGCTCCGGTATCGGAATTGTATGCACAACTATATATAAATTTGGATGTGTGATATTACATTATTTGGTTTGATTGCTGTTATTAATCATTAAATCATTTTTCTTCATTTGGTAGGTATTTTTTATCCATTTTTATATTAGAATGACTCTACAATTCTCGATAGGCAATCCCATACACTTTTTGTGAGGCAGCTCCGGTATCGGAATTGTATGCACAACTATATATAAATTTGGATGTGTGATATTACATTATTTGGTTTGATTGCTGTTATTAATCATTAAATCATTTTTCTTCATTTGGTAGGTATTTTTTATCCATTTTTATATTAGAATGACTCTACAATTCTCGATAGGCAATTCCATACACTTTTTGTGAGGCAGCTCCGGTATCGGAATTGTATGCACAACTATATATAAATTTGGATGTGTGATATTACATTATTTGGTTTGATTGCTGTTATTAATCATTAAATCATTTTTCTTCATTTGGTAGGTATTTTTTATCCATTTTTATATTAGAATGACTCTACAATTCTCGATAGGCAATCCCATACACTTTTTGTGAGGCAGCTCCGGTATCGGAATTGTATGCACAACTATATATAAATTTGGATGTGTGATATTACATTATTTGGTTTGATTGCTGTTATTAATCATTAAATCATTTTTCTTCATTTGGTAGGTATTTTTTATCCATTTTTATATTAGAATGACTCTACAATTCTCGATAGGCAATCCCATACACTTTTTGTGAGGCAGCTCCGGTATCGGAATTGTATGCACAACTATATATAAATTTGGATGTGTGATATTACATTATTTGGTTTGATTGCTGTTATTAATCATTAAATCATTTTTTTCATTTGGTAGGTATTTTTTATCCATTTTTATATTAGAATGACTCTACAATTCTCGATAGGCAATCCCATACACTTTTTATGAGGCAGCTCCGGTATCGGAATTGTATGCACAACTATATATAAATTTGGATGTGTGATATTACATTATTTGGTTTGATTGCTGTTATTAATCATTAAATCATTTTTCTTCATTTGGTAGGTATTTTTTATCCATTTTTATATTAGAATGACTCTACAATTCTCGATAGGCAATTCCATACACTTTTTGTGAGGCAGCTCCGGTATCGGAATTGTATGCACAACTATATATAAATTTGGATGTGTGATATTACATTATTTGGTTTGATTGCTGTTATTAATCATTAAATCATTTTTCTTCATTTGGTAGGTATTTTTTATCCATTTTTATATTAGAATGACTCTACAATTCTCGATAGGCAATTCCATACACTTTTTGTGAGGCAGCTCCGGTATCGGAATTGTATGCACAACTATATATAAATTTGGATGTGTGATATTACATTATTTGGTTTGATTGCTGTTATTTATCTTTGAATTATTTTCTCTTTATTTATTGGTAGGCATGTTCGTTATCATGTTTGTAGCTATTTCCTTCCATTTCTTTGGTTCAATGTTCGTACAATTGTTATTAGGTATTTCCGTTCAATAATCCTAAGTAGCTATGTCCATATACAGCTTTTGTATAAGCATTGTATTGAATATCTTTCTGTAATGTAATTTAAATTTATATACAACATAAATAAGGTCCAGTCTTTTTCGCAGGAACCCTTATCACACTTAATTTACCATAATATTAACCAAATGCAACGAAAAATAAATTTGTTCCTTACTATTGTAATTTATAAACACATCGTTTAATAAATTCACAATTACATCAACACGGTTTAATTTCGTTTTGTTTAAATGATTCATGATATTGAAATATTATAAATTTAATATACACAAAATAATGTGTCTTTTTTTTTTAGTCATTAGTTATTCCGCACGGCTTTGCCTGTAATTACCTTACCTTTTGCTTAACTTTATCTATCCTATCTTGGTTTTTCTTACTAATCTTTTGAAATGAAGAATTTATTGCCCTTGATTACTTAACGTTATAATAAGAAGAACTGATTTGTTTTTATCTGTGTCTCTAAGGTGGTTCTCATTTCACCCCTATAACTTATATTCTACAAATATTTTATGTTTTTAAGTCCATCGGATTAGTCGTTCTTTAAAGAGTGAAACTTGTGGCATTAGGCTTTTATGTGTATAGATTACATTTTTAAATATATATTTATTAAAAAAATGTGTGTTACTAGTAAAATAAATAATATCCCGTCATTGGTCGCGTTGTGAGAGAATTACCACTGTCTTATATATTTAATCTATAAATAGATGGGCAATAACCTATATTGTTGTTGGTTATTTAATGTCAGTATCCGTCAGTAGTTTAGTTTTGCCATTCCTGGCACAGTTTTCTATTACTGATCTTATTGATTTAAAATAATATTTTCACTGGTTTTATATTATAAATACTATTACTGATCTTTGTTCACATGTTTTTTTTTTATTGATATTTTTTTATAAATTGTAGCAAGTGTTTTAAAAATAAACAAAATGAAAAATAAATAAAATAAAATTTGAAATAATAAAAAAATAATATTTTTTATAATTAATTGGAATCAATAAATGAAAACCTTTAAATACGTCTAGAAAACCCAACAAATGACTATTAGTTTGAGTTTGTAAATTTAATAAATTTGGAATAAGGAGAATAATATGAAGTGGCATTATTTGAATTTTAAAAATTAAATAATATGGTAAATAATTGACTGTTAATTTAAATAATAAATAAAATGTAATTTTACCAGATTCTTACATGGGAGTATTTTAAAACATAAATATACTAGACAATTATAATACACAAAACACATAAAAATTAAAATCTGTATTATGGTTATAAAATTTGAATACATTTGTATAATTATTATTTAGATAGATCCATAGAATGTAAATATTATAAAAAAAATAATTCTAAGAATAAAATGATAAAAAATTATATTTTTCATAATAAAGATGGAAAAATAACATATATTTAAAAACCAACATAAAATCCAACATATATTGATCAAGTAAACAACTCTTGCTTTCAAAGACGTAGCTACTATATTAGGTTATAGAAATACCAATGATACTATAAAAATACATGTAGATTATAAAGACAAAGTAAATTTTTATAGTATAAGGTCGAAATTCACGTCCCATTATATTTAATGAAAAATTGTCAATGTATATCAATGAATCTAGTGTATATTCTAACAAACGACAATAACTTAAAACAAAATATATTTTAAGTGGGGAAAACAACAAAAATCTAGACTAACAACTTATAATACTAAAACTTTTTGCGATAGTTATTACATCTATATAAAACAAACAGTAAACTGTAATTCAAATTATGAAGGAATTTTCAAGAATTCATTTTTATTTAAAAGATTTGTTGAAAATGTTCTAGATTGGAAGACTGACATAACTGTAGACTACCCTATTTAACATTTTTTTATTTAATATTTTACATTATAAATGGTACAAATCAAAATAAAAAACGGAATAATTAGATTAGAACGACCTATACACGGTGAAAATTGTTCAATAGGAGATCTCGGTTTATTAATTAATTTATATTTAATTAATATTTAAACAGAATGTGAATTAACAACAGAGGTTAAAATAATTCAAATTAAACAAGGAAAATATATTATAGTAAATATTTAAATATATTATTATTAATATATTAATATATTATATAATTAATCAATTAAACCATATTTATACACCTATAGTATTTTCCAAAAACAATGATAAAATAAATATTTCATCTAATAATTTATTTTATTTAAATAAAGATTTGAATAATTTTAACGTAGAAGAAACAAAAATTTCTGAAAAATCTTTACATTTAAAAGAACTTTCTAATTTAAAATCGATTAGTATTGATGAAAATTGTTCGTTTAATGCGGGATAAAAAAATCAATGAAATCATTATAAAATAAAACCGGGTTTATATACAATAAAAGAGCTTGAAAAAATATTTTGTGAAAACATACGAGAAATTATAACAAAACTCGAACTATTTAATAGTGGATTTTTAAAACTTACTACAACAATGTGTTTTTTATTTAATAAATATTTGACGGTTTGTTTGAGGTTTGAATGTTTGGGACCTCAATGCACAGATTGATATTTACCATATGCACGGTATGAAGAAGATCCAATTAAACGAGTATTAAATGAAAACCTGTTCATTACTTTTTGGAGAAAAAAAATCCGATGTTTAATACAGGAAAATATTTAAATTTAGAAGGAAAAATATATATGGGAAATAATAGAGAAAGAAAATAAAAAGAAATATTTTATACCTCGTTTAAGTTATACAATTAATCAATTAAAAACAATTTTAGCAGATGGTGTAAAACAAAATATTTTAAAAAATCTACTTGAAATTAACTCAAAAACACATTTTAAATTAGATAAAAAAACATGTGCATGTTTAAATTATAAATTTAATACAAATTATTAAAAAAATATGGAATATCCAATTATAAATAACTCATCTAACAAAACATTAGAATTGCATTGTAATTTAGTAAAAAAAATCGATTTCTAATCATAAAGAAAATTAATATGTTTACAATGAAGAATAGCTTTTATTTGTTTTTAATATACCACAAAATAATTTAATAATAAAATCAACAGATATATTATACGTTCCTATAGATAAGAATAAAATTCAAGATATTAAAATAACAATTTACGACCGAGAAATGAACATAATTAATGAATTTGATAAATGTATTGTTTATCTTAATTTAATAAACAAGCAATGAATAAATATTTAGAAGAAAAAAATGTATGTATACCGTAAAAGTTACAATTACTATAATAGTTTTAGTTTTTCTATGCTTATTTTAAAATTATTTTTATCTATAATTGGATCATTAGGATTTATTCATTTTCCATTATTAGCAACATTATATCTCATTAATGGAGTCATTAATATTCCCTACCTCTCTTCGAGAATAATATTAAACTAAATGAAAACGTTTCAGAATTTCTAATCGCATATAAATTTCATAATCAAACTTTACAATTGTATAAAGTTAAAAATATCAATGAAAAAGAAATTAATAATAGAAAAAAAGATTTTTTGAAAAATATACAATTTTTTCCTAGAGAAAAAAAAATTTAAAACAAATCAATCTTATTTGATATAAATATATAGAAAATGTATGATCATAAAAAAAATAAACCAAAGTATAAAATTATAAAAAATTATAAGATGAAAAAGAACATAATAAACTTATGAAAATCTTAGATAAATATAAAAATATAAAACCGTTTCCATACGAGAAAGACTATGATAATGAAGACTCCATATTTCCTATGCCATTAAGGTCTTTAATTGTGGGAAAATCAGGATCTGAAAAAACTACATTATTGTGGAATATTATTACAAATTATTGGATTCTTTTAAAAAATCTTTATATATTTGAAAAATTTATTAACCAACCAATTTATGAAAAATTACAAGAAGTATTTAATGGTATAGGTGAAATCGAAAAAGTTATTTCTAACGAAAAAATAATTTCTATTAATGCATGTAAATCAAATAGTTTAGTTATTTTCAATGACTGTGTTTTAGAAAAACAAACAATAATGAAACAATATTTTTTAAGGGGTAGACCAAAAAATATTTCTTGTATTTATTTAACTCAAAGTTATAGTTCAATAGATTTAAAAATTATAAGAACCCATTTAAATTCTTTAATCATTTTTAAACAATCAGATCATTATATTAAAAAAATATGGGAGGATTTTATAAGCAATGATAAATTAGTTATATTTATATCACTTTGTAAATCGTGTTGGGAAAAACCATTTGGATTCTTATCGATGGATATAACAAATAATCATCTCGATAATAAACTAGAACAATTGTTATCTGAACATTGAACACCTAAACACTCAATCGCTCAATGCCTAAACGTCTAAACACTAACCGATTAACCGATTGGACGATTGAATGTTTACGTTAACTTTTTTAAAAAAAATTGTATTTTTTTTATAATAAATGAGTATAATTAATCAAATTCAAGATAATATTAATAACAATCAGTATTCAGATTCATATGTGGATGGTAAATGTTGGAAACATTGCAGATTATTATTTACCTAAATTAACAGACAATAGATTTGGAATATACCATAATCATGATACACATAAGCATATGATAGGATAAAATGAGATTTTTATAAAACAAAACCTGAACAATTGAACATAGGATCCTATTTTTCGTGCTGTTATGTCTGATAGACGTTTAAACTTTTACTTCGTGCTTTACGATTTGATAACATACACACTCGAAATAAACGAAAAAGATTTGACAATTTGCCCCCAATCAGAAAGTATTTTGATGAATTTGTAAATCGTTGCACATCATTTTACACACCAGGAGAATATTGTACAATCGACGAAATGTTAGAGGGCTCCCGGGGAAGATGTAAATTCTGTTAGTATATAATCAATAAACCTAATAAAAATGGTATAACGATTTTTTACTTTGGTAGGTTAGATAACCGTGTATATTTAATATAACAAATATGGAAATTACTGTAAGCAAACAACCTATTAAACCGTTTTTTACAGAATAATGGTGGAGCTAGTGCTGTCAAATCTAAACCAATTGCTAAAACGGGCTGCAATATTACGATTGATAATTCTGTCACTTTAGCGGTCAAACATGTTAAAAACTATAAAACTACTATAGTTGGTCAAATTTGCAAAAAAAATATACTACAACCGTATGCGATTCCTGTATTTGTAATACAGAAGAAACATTTAATTTCATTATTTTATTGTAATGACAATAATAATAATGTTAATGCTCGATTATTTAAAAATTGTAATGTGTATGTATATTGTATAAAAATAATATAAACCCAAAAATATATTTAGTTTATAAGCAATCATAACACAATAAATAATACAAATTATATAATAAATGTGTTTTTGGTACTTTAAAACAAATTATATGACAGATTAAAACAAATGTGAGAGGATCTCTACCCGCGCGACCAGAGGAGTACAAAGAAAAGTCGCGACCAACGACGGGTTAAACATCTTAATGTATGACACGAGCCACATGAGTCTATGACGTGACTTACGGGTTGCCCACCTTTTAGAATATAGTTTTTTGTAGGTGGGAAGTCAAAAGGTTAGATATAAAGGGGAATTTACTATATATCTGGTAAATAATCAACGGTAAATCATTACTAACGAAGAACGATACAATGTTCGTTAAAATTTAAAACTACAAAATAAATTTAAATTGTGCTTATCGTCCTAAATTGTTGTGAAATATTATGAAGCCAAAATAGTTTTATTTTCAAATATACGATATGATATTATCTAATTTTATATCGTCAATTTTCGCGATTTACATAAAAATTGTCTCTTTAAACTAGCTTATTCCATTTTTATTATATAACAGTAAGGAAATGGTTTTTTTTTTTACTAAGTACAACTTATAATGAACCTCGTGTCAAATGTTGAAAAATTTCTACTTGGTCAAACCAATTTTGTCCACTTAAATACAATTAAAAACGAAAAAAGGTCGAAAACGGCAATTGCCTATAAATACAATCTAAACGTAAATTTTTAATTGTTCATAAAAAAAATGTGTACATTATTAGAATATGATTATTATGTAGGACATTTGAATACCCGTTATAAGACCCGGGCAATAAACAACGCATACGAGACATAAAATATTTATTATATCGATAGGGGAGCGGGGGAGGAACTCATAATATGTATCATTTTTTTTATTAAACAATAATTTTTGGAATTTTCGTACACGTACCTTATTAACTGCTCACACGATTCAAAACCGCAACGGCAACGTTGAGTCCTCTGCTCAAAGTGCGCAGCACGGCCATCGATCCGATAGACACCATCGCGTTTTCTGTGAAGGCAAAGACATAATGCATCGGCATTATAATATAACTATAATTATTTATGGATAAATTATAATAGTTTAAGCGAATTACCGTTTAGAATATTGGAAAAACGGAAATTTAATATTTATATTGGTAATATAATATTAATTGTTCCCAAGTGGAAATAAATTACGACCAGTAGGCAGCAAAAACAATTGTGAATCAACGAAACAATTAAGGTTGCCTGGTTACATAGTTAAAAAACCGACAGAGATGTAACATATGATTAAAATGACATGGATACGATATTTATATTATATCGTAATTCGATTCGTACAAACTGTTTTGCTCGGGACATTTAAAAAAAAGAAAAAAATAAATTAGCACGCTACGGTACAGATAACGTTCTTCTGAATTGGCTGTGATTTTTTTTAATAGTTCCCCTGGTAATACTTCTACAGCGCGAAACGTTTTTTTCGTATATCACGGTTACACAAAAAATACTAATGGTAATGACACGGGGCTACTTATGTCTTTATTTGTTAGTGAATTTGAATACAATTGAGTAGATAAATTAACATTGTTATTAAAATTGCCTATACGCAACACGTTAAATTCGGGTGCTATCGCATCCTCTTTTAATTGTAATAATTGTATTTTAATAATTTATTAGATAACCGCTAAAACAATTATATTTTATTGCGTCTGCAGAACAAGCAGGAGATAATAAATTTCATAATGAAAATATAGGTTTTGTAAATTTTATTGCGAAAGAAATGTAAAAAATAATTGATTACCCTCGTGGTATAGAATGCAATGTATTTAATTTCTTATGTAACAAGTTTACTCAAGAGAGTAATTAAAGGGTCTGGACTTGTTAATAATTATTTGAATACTAAGTTTATGCCGAAATGTCATTGGCCTGGGTATAATTGTTTTGGTCCTTTTACAAATTTAAGAAAATCGAAACCGAAAAATAAATTAGATGAATTTACTATGGAACATGATTTTTTTGGTGAAGATCATAATAATACAAAATACAGACATAAAGCCAATTATGTTTTAGAAAATAAATCTTAGGGCAGAGTTTTAGATGCAGAATGCTCTTTAAGTGAAAAACTGCAGATTTTGTTACGAAAAACATATAGAAAATAAAAATAAAATTAGGATTGGATTATATTTAACCACACAACATATATGAAAAAAGTTATTTTTATTCGATGAAAAATTTGTTTTTTTCGTATCATAAATGATTTTTTTTTTTTTTTTTATGTATTTTATTCCGATAAATCAACAATCTGTTACATAATAGTTACAATAAGAAGATGGGTGGGGTGAGCAAAATGGGTGAAGAAGGGCGTGATTTGAAGACGTTATCCATTGATAGCGGATCCATTGATTTTAAATGAATCCCGATTGAAAATAATTAAATCCGCATACAATAAAAAAATAGGCGTAACAATTTAACAAAAAGCAATCAAATGGGAACTAGAAAATATAAGTCTTACTTAAAAGATGCACAAATAAATAAATAAAATAAAAATGAAAATAAAAGGTGGGAAGTCAAAAAGGTTAGATATAAAGGGGAATTTACTATATATATACTATTTACTATTTACTATATATCTGTATGCAACGATAAGTCATTGCTAACGAAGAACCATTCAATGTTCGGTAAATGTTATAACTACAAAATTAATTGAAATCGTGTTTTTCGTCCTAAATTTTTGTGAAATATTATGAAGCCAAAATAGTTTTATTTTCAAATGTACGATATGATATTTTCTAATTTTGTTTCCTCAATTTTCGCGATTTACGTAAAATTGTCTCTTTAAACTAGCTTATTCCATTTTTATTATATAACAGTAAGGAAATGGTTTTTTTTTTTACTAAGTAAACTTATGATGAACCTCGTGTAAAATGTTGAAAAATTTCTACTTGGTCAAACCAATTTTGTCCACTTAAATACAATTAAAAACGAAAAAAGCTCGAAAACGGCAATTGCCCATAAATACAATCTAAACGTAAATTTTTAATTGTTCATAAATAAAATGTGTACAATATTAGAATATGATTATTATGTAGGACATTTGAATACCGCTTAAAAGACCCGGGCAATAATCAACGCATACGAGTCAAAAATCATTTATTATATCGATACGGGAGGGGGGAAGGAACTCATAATATGTATCATTTTTTTTATTAAACAATAATTTTTGGAATTTTCGTACACGTACCTTATTAACTGCTCACACGATTCAAAACCGCAACGGCAACGTCGAGTCCTCTGCTCAAAATGCTCAGCACGGCCATCGAACCGATAGACACCATCGCGTTTTCTGTGAAAGCAAAGACATAATGCATCGGCATTATAATATAACTATAATTATTTATGGATAAATTATAATAGTTTAAGCGAATTACCGTTTAGAATATTTGAAAAACGAAAATTTAATATTTATATTGGTAATATAATATTAATTCTTCCCAAGTGGAAATAAATTACGACCAGTAGGCAGCAAAAACAATTGTGAATCAACGAAACAATTAAGGTTGCCTAGTTACATAGTGAAAAAACCGACAGAGACGTAACATATGATTAAAATGACATGGATACGATATTTATATTATATGGTAATTCGATTCGTATAAACTGTTTTGCGCGGGACATTTAAAAAAAAAAAAAAATTAGCACGCTACGGTACAGATAACGTTCTTCTGAATTAGCTGTGATTTTTTTTAATAGTTCCCCTGGTAATACTTCTACAGCGCGAAACGTTTTTTTCGTATATCACGGTTACACAAAAAATACTAATGGTAATGACACGGGGCTACTTATGTCTTTATTTGTTAGTGAATTTGAATACAATTGAGTAGATAAATTACCATTGTTATTAAAATTGCCTATACGCGACACGTTAAATTCGGGTGCTATCCTCGTTTAATTGTATTAATTGTATTTCAATAATTTATTAGACAACCGATTTTCCGCGCTTATATCACCGATCAGTCTTAGTTAAATCCGTAATTGATGCTTATTGTTATTTTAAGGAAATCTCATATTAGCATAGATGATAATGCCGTGCATTAAATACGTCTATACATAATTAAATGTCGTTGACATGCGATTTCTTGAATTGGACGTATTGAAATTATTATCAATAAAAATACTATTAAAATAATATTGAAAACACTTTCAATACGTCCATGGGAATATCAATAATCATAAATCTTAAAAATGTTATTATATGTGTTAGTCTACGGTTTTTATTAAAACAGATATTATATTTATTCACGTAAATTATAATTGGTTTTTTTCTATATTATACAATATTTTTTAATGGTACCCATGCACGGCTATCATTATAACAATGCGCCTGAATTACCGTTTTTTTTTTTTTTTTGAATATATAATTTAGAATTACCTGTGGATTTACCCATCGCCCATTTGTATTGGTCCTATCGCGGGTTTTTTGTTCTTTCTACTCGCTATTCTCCTTATCGGTGTTCAATAGGGAACGAAAAAACTGGTCGTTTGGCTCTTATCGTATATATATATATATATATAATTATCTGTCTGTTTGAGATCAAATGGCTCAAAAACTATTGGAGCGATTTTTAAGGGGTTATTTCGAAAAATGTTCTGCGTTGTCCGGAAAAGGTTTATAGTTATTTAAATTTACCCATTATTCGGTTTTTATTTATTTCACTAGTAATTGTACCTAATTGTTTTTGTTGATTTATGGGTTACCTGGTAACACGGATGAAACAATCACTGTTATTATATATTGTAGTGCAATTCCTGTGCTATTCGGGTATCTATGCCAATATGTTAAAACTCGATAAACCATTAGCTGTATTTGTTAATGTGCCAGACAACAATACAAACAGTTTCTTAAACCATAAACCATTGCAATGAACGCAATAATTATGACACAGCGAATAAAAATTAATAAATATTTGTTTGACATGAAATTCTGACCTAATTCAATTGTTCATTAATTTTGTTGATTAGCGGTTGAAATGACAAAGTAGAACTCATTTAGTTTGCCGAAATGGACTACCAAGTGGGTAATTTCCACCTATTTTTTTTTTTTTAAATAGTCACATGGGCAGGAGAATAATACATAAAAACATTGCAAATGCATTCCATCAGCAATATCTAGCAAAAGCAAAGTATTGCTGGGTCAGGTAATCTCTAATAAAATACTACTTTCTTACCCCTGACAAACCTTATCTTGTAATAATAACAACGGTTTTTTTTTTCATCTGTGTCGCCAAGGTAACCAGGAAATTGAATTTCGGCAACATTTATGCACGAGCACCTCTTTAAGGGATAGATTTCTAAAAATTCTTTCTTATTTCACCATTACACCACATGATATATATCACTAAAATGTCAATTCTCTAGGTCCAGCGGATTGGTTTGGGCGTTGATCAGTTAGCGAGTTAATGGTATTTGGCATTTTTTTATAAAGAATAACGAAAAAAGAAAAAAAAAAGACAATTTTTGGTAATTAAGCAACGTTTTAATTACGTCTGTGTCTCGAACAGATTAATGGATAGGATGGGATAGGACAGGATGTAATAAACCAGAGACCTTCGCGGGATTGTACTCAACAACTTACAAAAGTTTCATGGCGATCGGATGGATAGTGTAGCGATGCATAAAGGGCATACAGACATACATTCACTTTTATATATATTAAAGAAGATATATATATATATATATATATATATATATATATATATATATATATATATAAAGGTATACGTTTACGTGGACATAATATTATTATTCCATTGAACAATAAATAAAAATAAAATTATTATTATTATTCGCGAGTTTTTTCGTCTTTAAAAAATATGATATTATATTGAACGTTATAAATAAAATAGGAATTATCATCAAGAGCCGGACTGGTATTTAAAACAGTTAAATGTCGAGGAAATGTTATTTTCGCAGGCTTAATATTTGACTTTTATTGAATTATAATAATTATTACGATGTAGGTAGGTATTCAAAACTGGAATTGTGTTTTCTTATTTTTACTTTCAATAAATACATTTTTTTTTTTCCGATCTATTCACGTAATAACATAATTTATATGTTCATTTTTTCCCTTCCGGTTTTATTAATTTTATTATTATAAAATATATTTTGGCACTTATTATAATATATAAGCTTTCCTACGCGAGAAAACTCGTGTAGGTGCGTTCTTGTGAACTTATTGACGTAGAAAATTATATTTTATTATATTAATTTAATAAATATTGTATTCTACTATATATAAAATATGAACAGGAAAAAAAAAATATTTTTAAAAATATATTTTATAGTCGACCTAAATAATAACGTAATATCATTAGTTTCTCAAATTATATTTATATTAGTATTAAATGCGTGCAGGTATATACTTACGCCAATCGGTTTTTTACAACAATATTTTTTTAAGAAGATTACGCGGTTCGTACGTTTCAAATCGAATATTAAATTTTTCGAATGAATACGTGTTGGTAAATAGGTTTATAAGCTACGTAAACCGGACGCCATTAAACCTACTGTTACAGTATATTTTATCGTATTCGGCCTTGCTGATTGTCCTTTATTTTCATGTCTGGCACTAGATAAAACCCAAAAACCAAAGAAGCGGTGACACGTTCCCTTGATCCCCGGTTAACCAGATCCCATATGGGTCAATTAGTTCCCATGTAAACTAAATCGTTTGCGTGTCATTCCACGCGAACGGCCGCCTGGATCCCCAAGATCTAAATGACACGAAAAGGATCTAGTTGACATGAGGTTTAAATGACTGCACGGAATTAGTTTACCGTAGGGGAATCAGTTGGCAAGGGTATCATAATCACCTAGGCCCCCAGTTGATAACCATTATAGACCACGGGCCAATGGGTTTGCAACTAAATCGTGTGATTCATAGAGCTCGAAAATCTAGTTAACCAAAGACCTATGTGAACGTGTACAAATCGCTTCTCGAATACGGCTAGAAAGTATGGCGACAATTTAAGTGGATTTTATTTCCATGAAAATCCTGAAATGGCTAAACTAGAAGAGCGGGTTCTCGTATGTGCGTGGCGCTTAAGACGCGACGTGAGTAGAGAGTCGAATAAACGGTGTTGGGAAAAGCGCAAAAGGGACGATTTCGTCAGCAAGCGGAAGGGAACGCTGAAGTCTATGCGGCAGAATGGATTACACGTCGGGGCGAGATGAAACTTTGATTAAAACCCAAGCCGGCGAGTTTGTCTATTTGGAGGGCATGCGTGTTTATTTTTTTTTACTCGTATCCCGTACCACGCACGGCCATCGCAATATTTATAAGTACAAAAATATAACGACTATCGTGTCAAAACGTGTAGGTGTTTTCGTATTATCTATCTTCTATCTCCTATCTATATATATATATATATTTATATAAACGTGAAACCACTTTCTTTGAAACGGCTAATCACAGAAACCACGAGACCGATTACATCGGCTTTTTTTTGTTTTGTTTTGTAGACAATTCTCCGTAGATGGTTTTAGTAGCTTTATACTTTTTCATTAACTTACATAATACTTACTTAGCAAATGTTAACCCGTCAATGCTTTCGGATGTGAGAATTTCCCTCGCGTAATTCGAAAACCACTGGCTTGCTCGGAGTTGTATTTCCCCCCCAAAATCCATAGTATTAATGAAACAATTAAAAATAGATTTATCGATAAATGGCCACATTAATGTTTCCGATTCGGGAACATATTGCGTTACGAAAAAAGTTACTCGTGTCTCGTGAGCGAATCTACGCGCGAGTAACAGCGTTAGAATTATCTATTATTTACGTATTATTTGTTTGAAAAATTAAATTTTTTTTTTATTATTATTATAATTACGTTATAATTTCTAAATAAAATACAGTTTATAACATAACATTTTATTGCATAATACGGCGCATTGATCTTCGTAATTATAAAAACATTATATTTTTTAATCTACGATAGTATGTCCACTACATACCAGTTTTTCACTTGTATTCTTTCCAAGACTTCAATTAATTTCTGTTTTTCTTATTCTAACGACTACAGTAGGGAACTTTGATTAAAAACCACGGCAGCGAGATTGTCTATTAGACGGACGTGCGGGTATTTTTTTTTTTTTTTTTTTAGTTGTACCACGCACGGTCATCACAATATTTAAACGAACGGAAAATATAACGACTATCGTGTCAAAACGTGAACGTGTTTTCATATATACATATTTACTTCTATACGAAGCGTTTAGGAAATAATATTAACTCTTTTGCTCCGCGGACGGTGACTCGCCGTTTTTGGAGTGATGACCGGACGGGCGGGACAATCTCTTCTCCGCCGTGTGCGGCAACAGCAGCAACAGCAGCAGCCGCGTTCCGATCGGTCGGGTTTTTTTTTTTTACATTATTTTTTTTTTTTTTTTCTGTAATAATATATCCGCCCGTACCTATCGATTATCGGCTATTAAATAATTAATACCGAGCTCGTGCGGTATAATATTATACCCGCCCGGCACGTACGGTTTATAACGTCCGGGAACGTCCCGACGGGATTGGTATAACACCGCAACATACATACGTATAATATAGTCTATCATTAAAAAAAAAATGGCGCGGTTATTAATTATTATTTATATTTTTTTTATCAAAATGCGTATAGGTAAAAAAAAAAAAAAAACCGAAAGAAAAAAAAAAAAAGTAACATTACGGAAGCCACCGCGCTCCGATGATATGCCACCGAAACGGTTTAGGTATATATTTTATATACGTGTGTGTATAATACTTAAATTAATAGCTTTATCACGACGACGAGAGCTAGACGACCCCCGGGAATGCAATTATATCGTATATTAAAAATATTAAAACAACACGTAACACGCGCAAAAGGTGTACGACTGGGAGGGACGGACGGACTCAAGTATAATGTAAGGTATTTGATATAATAATATTATAATACGAAAATTTCAATCAACACGAGAAGCCATCGTTTGCGTGTGCGGCCCAAACGGGTTAGGCATTACAATATCTAATACGGTTGTTGTCGGTTTTTTTTTTAAATTTTTTTTTTTTTTTTTAATATTATTATTATTTTTAATGATTTACAGACGCAAAATTTCCGTCCCGGTCCGGCCTCGAACCTCTCTCACTCTCTCTCTCTCTCTCTCTATAAATATAATATAAATGTGTACGAATTAATCGGTTTTTTTTTTTGCTTTTCTTTTTTTTTTTTCATATATACACGCGGAATATTTCAGGCAGGTACGTCTATACTATTACATTTACGCCTCGCTATATTACGTGCGTGGTGTGCCTACGTTTAAATCTATAAAAAATATTATTACAATTTTTAACCCTATACCGTTGTACCATTCATGTGCTAAATATCTAGATAGATGCATATTTTTATCTTTTATCTTATCTAGATAGACGAGTAATGAATTATCCGGCCCGATATCTAAGATGCGTGATTTAATCATCTATTTACAAGTTAACGTTTACGATATTTACACATTTTCCGATTCAATAATATTCAATTTATACACAAACAATACAAATTCTTAAATAAATAATTGATAAACTTTCATATTCTCCCCATTGTAATTATATTTATTATTCATTTATTAATTATATATTCAATTATTGAAACTGTTTAAAATAATTTTGTATATCTTTGACCTGTATCAAACTATTAGACATAAACCCAGTTTTATATAAAAAAAAATATACAATTTTTTATCTAGGGCGGAGTGTACTTTTCTTCAGAATATTAATTTTTTTTTTTTTTTTCTTTATATATTACACTATAGTGACTAATATATAAGATAATTATACATCTATTTTATTTTATAACAAAAATCGGTAATGACTTAATTTTCTATGATCATATATACTGTTTTTAGTTAAGTTCATAATAAACTTTAAAATATAAGCAAGACAAAAGAGGGGGTCATTTTTTTGATTTTTGTTGTAGTATTCTTAATAATTGTGAAAAACCGGGGAAAACGTGGTAAAAACGGGAAAATTTACGGTAATAATGGTTTCCATATTTTCGATTATTAAATTTTCACAGAATATTAATTAAATAGCTATTTCTAGGCGAGAACAAATTTGCATAACACGTTTAAAGGTATTTAAAGTATTTTTCTCGATTTAATTTAATGAAACTGGTATGACCGAACATAAATGCACAGAAATTTGACACAAGATTCATCGTAAGTTGTACTTAATGATGAAAAAAAAAAAAAAAAAAATGAAGCTATAATGTAATAATTCTGTTTTTTATGCGTTAAGGTGTACATTTTGATAAACATCTTAAAAATGACGACATTTCGAAACATGAAATTAACTTAACTTCGTTCAGAATCGTTTTTCTTTTCGTTAGCTACGATTTATTGTTTCGTACAGATATAAATTTAATTCCCTTCTCTATATCCTTCCTTCCCAACTTTCCACTTACAATATGGACCATACGAGTAGTGCAAAATATGTCAGTCTTTTTTTATTATCTTTTTTATGATAATAGTACTTCAGCAGTCGTTTTGACCATATGATTTCCATTATAATTTTTAACCGTAAGCTTAAGATAGAGTGACCATATTTAAAAAAAAAAAAAAAAAAAAAAAAAAAAAAAACAAGACACTTTTTTTTTGCAATGAGTAAAAAAAAGGTATATATATATATATTAAAACAAGATTATGTTAATTTTATTGAATTTTGTTATAGTAAATCTACCTATTATATTAATAAAAAAAAACTTTGCATAGAGTTATTTAAAATTTTACTCTAATAGTCCCGCAACCAAAATATGGAAATAATTTCCATAATACCGATAAAATGATTGCCTATTTGAATAATATTTAATCAAAGCTATTAGAAATCAGTATGCCTATCAACACATGCTATCCGGTTAACTTTACCATAGTACATCAAAAATATAGAATTATAAAATTATATTAAAAATAATACATCATTACATAAATGTATGCCGTAACATAACTACACATTTTTTAAACGGTAAGATTTCATAGATAAAAATATCTAAAGCAGATTTATTACGGATGATGTGTTTATCAATTAATCGCTGAAATCCGTTTTTGATGGAAAAATAGTAAAGAAACAGGATTAAAACAGGACAGTCACGGAAAACAGGACTAAATGCGTCCTATTTAATTCCGATTGAAAAAGCAAGACACCAAACTGAAAAACAGGACAGTCGTGTTTAAAACAGGATGTATGGTCACTCTAGCTTAAGATTATAGAAATAATACATATTTATATTTAGGTTTTAAAAAATCGGGAAATCTGGCTTGGTGGTTTTTTATTAACAGTTGGAAATTATAAATCTCGATATTTTTTTTGTTTAAAAAATATGTTTATTTTACGTGTGTTGGTATTTCCTATACAGAAAGATTTATAATAAAGCGCTTTGGAAATGTTTTTAAAAAAAATCGCAGCATTCCTTAGAAGAAGATTGAACTCGAGCCCAACAAAACAATATCGTCAAATTGTAAAATATTGTGTAACAATAATGTGGAAACGACAGCGTTAAACACTATGGTAATGGGTAATGAAATATAATATATGTATAGCTATTATTAGATAAAATAAAAAACCAATAAATTATAAGGTACACAACTTTACTATTATTGTTTGTAATATAAATTATAACACGTTTGTTATAATTTTAGATTATTCGAGCGAACACCAGGAATGTATTGGTTTTACTATGATGTGTGCACTGTTTTCCCCGTCTGTTGTTAGGTTTTCGACCAGAATGCTTGTTCCATCATCAACATCGTGGATGGTTTCACATTATATCCAGTTGGCGCATCGAAGAGGTCAATTTTTGAATTTTACTCTTTTAACCACGGGCGATGGGCATAAACCATTTTATAATGGTAGTAACGCACAACGTTTCTGTTAAAATCGGTTTTGGTTTTTGTTGTAATTCTGTAAGAAATAATCGTAGAGACAATTAGTCGTATATAAGTTGTTCATATGGTGTTAGAAAAAAAAAAGCTTCTGAAGGTAAAATTGTGCCGAAACTCGTAAAAATCACGAACATTTTACTTAAAATGTCAGAGATGAAATTTAATCCATGACGTTCATTCCAGGTGAATCATTGCAATTCCCACAGATGCAATTTTCGGCTTCCTCGACGAGTTCTTCAGAAGCAATAGAAAGGCACTCACCCTCATCAAAAACCTCCCTTGAATTATTTTGCCTTTCACCCACCTTCTCGCATTGATTCCAATATAAATAGGCACAAGCTGCCGATAAATTTCACCTTTATTCGCTACGAATATTAGGACAAAAATAACCGCGAATAGACCCCGCAAAGGAACTAGTGATGTTGAAAATCCGGATTTTTGGATTCCGAAATTTGAAATCCGACATTTATTGTAAATCCGGATTTCGAATTTGAATCCAAGTTACGGGTTTTAAAATTGTAATTTTACATTATTTAGTTCATTTCACATAAAACTATTATTATTATCTTATTGTTAATAGCATTAAATGTGTAAAACATAAAATATGTTTTTATAATTCAAAATAAATCACAAACAGAAATTTATTTTAAAATACAAGTACAACAAAAAACAAATCATACATATTACATTCTAGTTTATATCTTAGCTGACCCGGCAAACGTTGTTTTACTCATGAAAATCAAAATACGAAATTCGAAATTAGGATTTATTAGAATTTCGGATGATCCGGATTAATGTCACGTCACTAGTAGGAACGTAGTTTGTTATCGAGGTGGCGGCGGTTTCCATTTTAAAAATGCTACGGCCTGGTAAGTTTTTACCGAGCTTTTAGAATTTTTTTTTTCTCGATTCGTTCCACGTCCGTATGTTTAGTGACCCCATCCCACCCAAACCGCGGAACCGTATAACAAAATTGTTATAGTTTGAAAATTCTACAAAACTAAATATTAGAGTGTTGCAATAAACAGTGAATGACGTCTTCTGGTTTTAGGCGTTTCTATACATTAGCCGCGTTAAACATTTCGCGAATAAAATAAAAAATATATAGGTCAGTTATAACGTCGAAAAATATGTCACCATAAATAAGTATTGTAATAGGATTATAAAATGTTAAAATATATTTTGTAAATGCTGTTTTATTACGCGTTAAATTTGTATTTTTTTTTTTTTTTTTTTGTTTAATAATTTGAATGATTTTTTTGCCTCCTTTCAGTTTTGTTCGTTTTATTTTCGTAAAGGTCACGGAGGTGTATATTTATTTTAGCAACAGCTTATTCTGTTTTGAATTTAATAAAAATATTCAGGAACAGGAAATTGATAAAGTAATAATAATATTAATATAACACCGACCTACTTTAACCGGCAGTGCCAGTTTTTTTATTTTTCACGGGCGTTCGTCAAAGTTTGAATAAGAGTGAAAGGCGAGTAAGTATTATATTGTGCAAAGTGGAAATTCGACTCACTTTTAAACTTTTAACGATTATATTATACAAATATAATAACCTAATTTTACCATTTAAAAAGTACATGATTATCGGTATACAAAGTAGGTATATACACATCGGCTGTTTATTTCCGAGAAAATATTCCACTCGGAAATTAAAGAATAAACATAAACATCTGTAATATAAAAAGTATATTTGTAGTAACAATGGTTTTTTTTTTTTTTTTTTTTTTTTAACAATATATCCCGCGTACCTTCAAGTAATATAAAAGATATCTATTAAAAACCTACAGAGATTTATGGATAAATCCATATGAGAAACCCGCCAAAAAAAAAAAAAAAAACGGAATAATGCATTTATAAAAGTAGCGAGAGTTGTTTTTAAAACCACGTATAGCATATTAGGTAAGTTTTGGGATGTGCAAAAAAAAAAAAAAAAATTGCCCAGCGGGCGAAAATTCCTTTTCGAGTCGTTCTTGCGAAAAGACAATTAATACTTGGGTATATTATTGTAATCTCATTATAGTGTTTAGATAATAATATGTATTGTGCATTATGCATTGTGTCATTTGCATTGTGCCACAGTCGCGAAAGAATGTACATACTAATAATTATAATTATTATTGTTTAAAGACGCAAACGATTTCACTTGTGATAATATTTTATCGTATATACAGAATATAGATGCCGAAGAGGTCGATCAAATTGCGGCGTAACTACAGGGTGAATAATGAATCGAGTTATTTCTGGGTTGTTTAAGACGAGTCTCCTTCGCAGCCTGTTAGGGTTATCTAGGAGACACCACAAGAAGGTGGGCCGAATGTCCTCCGGAAAAATGCACGCGCATCTTTTTAAATTTGTAGTCATTTCGTTAATCACGAAAAAGTCGCGGGAAAAAATTAATACCACACAGATTTTCCGAAAATCCGTTAATCCGATTATTATGATATTCGGTCGTCTGCTCCCGTACACATATATTATAATGTTTCATTCAACAAAAACAATTCTAAACTACAAACTCGTCGTTGGTAATATAACATTTGTAAAACAAAAAGAGCCGATTTACAATAATTTATGATATCCCGCGCTGTTTTTCCCCCCCCGAGGGATCGTTATTGTTTTATATACCGATATGTATTTCATTTTTTTTTTTCTACTTGAGAAAATACATTTATGGGGTTCGGAAAAAAAACTATTCTAAACTTTCGTACAGAATAGCACTCGAATAGATTTGAAACCGACCGCAATAATATATATTTTACGGTAACTATTTGATAAATTTATTATTGAACCGTTGTGTGAAAAATGCGTGTAAAAAATTGTTATTGATGGTGTACCCTTCGAAATAAATAATTATCAGAGGTGTAATTATGTTTGTCTATAACCTACCCAGATATGCTATTCCCACTATTTGTTTCGTTAAATGTTATTTATAGCATCGAATTTTTCGATATTAAAATTTATCTATTTATTAATAGTGGCCTACTCCTTTAAGTGTTTAAATGGTGTTTATTGGTGTGGGCGTTAACAAATTAGCAAAATGTAACGAAAAAATAGGGGGTGATGATTAGCTACTATTAGAATCAGACGCTACAGTGGATTTGACGTTAATTTTTAACTAAAAAATGACACGTTTATTTTGAACGGAGTGACAACAAACACCGGTATTTCATAAATATTATTGTTTTCCCCGCTTTTTCTACATTAATCGGAAAACTACAGAGACAATAAAAAAAGTTACTCGTGGACCGACCAGACAACATTTTCCACCGGAAACCGCCCCTCGCCGCCCGAAAACGATGATTGGAGCAAGATTCCGAATGGAAAAACGTAAGGTTAAAGCGATCCGAGATCTGGATAGAACCGGAACTGGAATTATCCGGACTGGATATCTCGGTAATTATTATCGGTTTAAAAAATCGGTCAGGTTTGCCCGGCAAGTCGTCCCGATGTCGATCCGAGTTGACCACCGCGGTAATCGGGTTATTGTGCACCTGAATACCTATGTTTACCTATATTGTGCACCTAAATATAGGTAACGGATATAAGTATTATTGTAGCGTTGCCGGGGAACGTAGGTGGTAATAAATCGCGCGGTAAACGGCAGCGCGGCGGACGTCCCGAGACAATAATAGTATAATATACCGCTGCGATATCTGTACTTACCGGGGCAGGGGGTCAGGGGTGGGAGGGGGGTGATCGAGGGGGAGAACGGCACGCGTATTATTACTATTATTATCGTTTATAATCGGGACCGGGAGGTCGCCGGTGCGAATTCTTGAGCACGCGCCATTTTCGCCGTACACGCTGCGTATGGCCGCAGCGGCCATAGATGCTGCTGCTGCTGCTGCGGCGGCGGCGGCGGCGGCGGCGGCGGTCGTGACAAAGGGAAATATTATATAGGTACACGCGTCTCGCTGGGGTCGCGTGGGCGGCGCCCTATCGCCCGGCAATTTGTTCTGGCCCGCAGAAGATGAACGGATAAAAAAAAAAAAAAAAAAAAAAAAAAATGAAAAAAAAATTACCGGCGGCTATGAAGACCGCCGCCGCTTACGGGGGTCGAGCCGGAGGGTCACCGAGCGTGCGGAAACGACGACGTCAGGCGCGTCGATAACAATTATTATTATTATTATCGTCGTCGTTTTCTCTTCTATTGTCTTTGCGCTCGTCGTTGTGTTTTATTTTCATATATATATATATATACACTCGTATGTGGACGGCACGGGAAGAATATATACGGCCGAATGACCTCACCCCGTTCCCCCGGAGACGACAACCTCTGTCTCGGTGACCCGAGTCTTAAGGGCCCGACTTTGAGCTGTACCGATGCGCACTGTGACCGGAGGGAGATTTTATCGATCCCGCCTCGGAAATCGATTACAGCGCTTTATCGTTCGGCTTTTAGCGCATTTTCGGTCTCCGTCCAACGCCGAAATCTTACAATTATGTCCACACGCTTTTTTTTGTTACGTTTTCCCCAAAGGCGAAAATAGCTTCTCCGTGCGTATTCAGCCTATCCGCTGTATTCATTTTCATAATATTCTCCCGAAAGTTATTCGGAGCTCTCCGTTTTTCCGTTTCATCTTCGCTTCTCAGTTATGGTTATCCTTTTACACGTCCAAAGAACTTCCGCAATGTTTTTCTTTCAAATATCAACCGTTTTTTGTCCGGTTTTCTTACCGAGTTTCTGATCTGTATACAATATTACTTATATTAAACACACGAAATCGAGCCAATACCACAAAATGGCATTCACTATATATTGCCGCCATATATTTTGTTGATCCGCCCGTATATTTATTTAAGTCAAGTGGAAAAAAAAAAAAAAAATAACAAGCTACACGTGTCAATTAATATAGGGTCTACATAATATTAACATAATATGATGGCATTTCCATTCCGGCTGAAAATCAATAATATTTACTTAACATTATGGTTTTAGCGGGTAACCCAACGCGTATATAGGGTAATCACATCGCCCCGTGTATTAAATTAAGTAATATTTCGAAACGAGGACAAATAAATACGACTGGATTGACGGTACCGTACGTGTTCGTTCAGTAGTAATATTCTTGGTGACCGGATTGAAAAAAATAATAACACTACACTCGATATACGAGTGTATGTATACGTTTCATTCACCCGTCGTCACAAGATTATTATAACGTCGAATGCTCATCATAATCTTCAAATCAGACCAAAACGTATTTTTATAACCAATAAACTATTTATAAACCTGAGCGTGTTATGTTATAAGCGATGTAGTTAGAGTTTTATGGAAATTTAAAGAATTCGTTCGTCTTTTATTCTCGACGACAATAGTACATTCTTGACGTTCAAGACACACAAAGTCCCGTTGGACTTTTTATTGATTTACTCGGCAAAGAATGCAAACATACTAGTAGTCGATAGTATTAAAATATTAATAGACATTTTACAATTCTTTAATTTTGAACATTTTGAATAATAATAATAATAATAATGTTATTGGCTTTGGCATGCGATGCGAAGAAATGAGAATGCAAAGCGATTATAAATTGGAAATCGACGGACAAGAGAATTTCCTCGGGGTTAGCCAAGGAAAAGATAAATGGATATTTCGGAAGAATACCACGATAGAAAGAGAGCACAATAGTGGAGAACAGTTAGTTCATGATCGAGTAAAGGGGAGAGAGAGTGATTGTAATGATAAATCTCAAAGAGTATTAATATTAAACGCTAGAAGAACAATAACAATTGATTTATGTTTATTTGCTCAAAGTCAAATTGTCTACTAAAATTACCATCGATAACTTTAATTGTCTGCAACAACTCGTAATGAGGGTCCGTCTCGGTTTCTGTTTGGTTACAAAAAAAATAATGTATTTTGTAGTTGTTTTGGCACAAGAACTCTTTCTAAATCTAAACTCTACGTGTAAAGAGTACAATTATCAATCATTATTATCATCGATAAAAGAATATACAAATACTATTATAACAAAAGACAAATTTTTTTTTTTTACGAAGAATTAAAGGAACAAAACTTCATATTGTAAAAAATTTTGAATGTCGTTTCAATACTGTTGAACATCGCACAATATGTCGTTGACCGGTGGCTATGTATATATCATTTTCTTTATTTTCTCTTACCAAAAACATAATTTGATATATTTCCTACAATTGCGGAACCTTGTGATTACCTTGCCCGTAATACAAACATAGGTGGCGGGGTGCACATTTTCATTAATTGCGGTGCTGCACATTTAAGATTTCGTAGTGCATATAAAAACGACCACTGGTAGATGTTGTAGTTTAAGTTACTGCCAAAACCTTTAAGATTGAAATTGGCTCGATTTTTAGTTTTCGGCCGTTAAATCCGGCTCAGTATTTTTCTGGTTTTAATTTCGGTTTTTCTGATTTTTTATTAGCAACGATACGTTTTTTTTTTTCTTCAAGTTTGACATTATTACGGGAATCGAAAATCGTTATTTCTGTAACACGGTTATGCGTGCATACAAGTATTCGTTTGAATTCCGTATACATTATGTACAGTATAGTGCGCATTTAAATCTGTCTTCGCGATCGTGTTAATATTATTTGTCCTTATAGTCGTGGCGCGTGTCATTACGTCACATTTGATATATAATAAATAAATAAAAAAACACGACTCTTATTACAGAAAAAAAAAAAAAAAAAAAAAACTGCGCCAATATAATTCAGAGGGAAACGCATATTGATCTTGTTGCGGGTAAGTGACGGCCAATTGTTGTTCGTTCGTCCGCAGTCGTATATTATTTTTGTATTCCTACTCATCGGAGGCCAAACAGTGGGCGTTCCATAATACGAGAAACCGCCGAGTTGATTTTCAACCGAAAACGTCCGCACGCGGTGTCGGATAAAATATTGCGTTATCCTCGGGACTCTGCTTTATATATATATATATTTATATATGTAATATACCATACAAAAACCAACGAATAAATCAAAAATATTATAATACGAGTATTCCTCTATAGGTAATATACTAGTGTTGCTCAGCGATATTTCTTTTAGAAACGAAATGGTTATAAATACTGTGGACGCCACTCACAAGACTTGCCGATATAATATCCAGTCTCAGTGTTGTTATACGACTGAAAATAGTCAAAACCGTACGAAACGGTCCGGAAGACGTATCCGAATGCATAACAAAAAAAAAAAAGAAGGAAAGATTCATAGAGGAATTGTTAGGATAAATCGTTGCTAACGAAAGACGATTTTGAGCGAAATTCGGTTAAACAATAAACTTCGCATTGTGAAATTCCGTGATTTTACGATTTTCGTCAAAATTTGAACTTAAAACGCGTATACCAACACTGAAATTTTGATTTTTTATCGAACCTCAAAAATTCCTATATTCAATTTACATTTAGACTGCCGATTTAAAAAAAATTAAGGATTACATATTTGCAGTTGTGTATTATTTTAGTCAAGATATCTACATTTCCGTTAAATATAACTATTGTTAGGGTTACAATAATGTTTTTAGACCAAATCCGGACATCAAAGTCTCGTTTAGGGGGGGGGGCAAATTGAAGATGAACAATATTGTTATTTCATTAATAAAATTTTACTTTGATCTATGAATAAAATGTCTACATTAGAATGATTAGGTTAAATACGTTAATCTTTTATTTTATGGCAATAACGATAATAATGTGTGTCGTCACTTATCGTGACGTTTCGGGAAAAAATTATGAACAAAAATTGAAATTACCTATTATATATATGTACATTTATACAGAGTGAACACGAAGATCTGGCACCTGACATAACTTTTTATATAGATATAGCCATGTAAAACGTTTACCTTTGTAAAATCCAGACTTTTCTCAAATCCGGACTGTCCGGACGAAATCCGGACTTATGGTAACCCAAACTATTATCCACTGTTGGATATTTCGATACAAGCGAATAACGAGAGGGGCGAATGTCGGAAGAAGGAGTTCAGTGGCATTATTTCAGTATTCGTTAGGAGATGGGAGTACAGTTTTGACCGGCTCCTATCACTGAATGAAAAAAAAAAAATCCGTTCACTATGCTCTCAAGTTTAAACTTAAAATTTTATTTCAATAGTATGCCAATTGCCATCTTACATAACTGTATATTTATTATCTAATATAGGCGTAAATAGCCTTAATTTTTTACAAAAATACTCTGACTCTTTAGAAGGCCTTTTAAATAATGTACAATATAGTATGCAGATCAATTGTATAATTTTAGATTTTTCTAGAGACCAAAAAAACGGCTGGCCTTTAAAAATAAATTTTAAACTAATCCTACATGCGATTTGAAGCCCCTCTTACTAGCCCATCAGACTTTTTTTTAAATCAAATCATGTCCGAAAAGACGACACAAGAGAATTAAGTAGTTTCTGACCAATGCGTATAGTAGATAGATTATAGAAAACCCTTATAAGCCTTTTAATAGTCATCATACATCACAGTAGAATCTATTCCGAGTAATTTAAACATACTTTTTTTAGAAGTACTTAATGTGCTATATTCCGAATATTTTATTCCTTAATAAAAAACCATATTATTTATCATTTTCGTTGATTTCAAGTGGTTTACCTGTATGCTTTTTATTTTTTTTTTGAAAATATTTGTTCAGTTAGTAATAAAGATCCGATTTTCGTACACATTATACCTTAAAAATGTAAATTTCGTGCCTGATGGTACGTATAGAAACATTTCTCTAAATTCGTAATAGTATTTCTATAGTTTTTTTTTTAAAGGGCATTAAATATAGATTAAATAGTTAATTTATCAGATATAAATCGTACAAAATAAAATACATAAACATAATATGTAACACATCATTATATATTTTCTAGTTTCTGTAAGTCGTTTAACCCAACCAAACCTAAAATTATTTTACGTTTTTTTTTTTTTTACATTTGTCCGTAGTCATAATACTTTTCGCAACGCGTTCGGAATACTATTCAGCATCGTACGCACTCGCATATGTATTTATTATGTAAAAAAAAAAAAAAAAAAAACTATTTAAAATAAGTATTCTATCCAAGTGTGATTGTCACTATCTACTTGAAAAATATTCTAATTTCTTGGCATTTGGCGAAGAGGTATACATGTATAATTTATTGTACGGAAAATCGGTTTTTGGGTGCGTTTTAAGAAATACGAGTAACCGAGCGATGTTATATCCCAGCGGAATTACAATATTGGCGAAAACTCGTGTCGTTTCCGGTCGGACGGTTTTTTATTATTCCCCTCCCTCACTGCCGTCACGTAGAGGAATCGTGCATTATATTATATAGGTATGCGGCCGAGCCCGTCCGGAAACATTATAAACACGATAGTATTTAAATATTCGCATCCGAATATATTATTAAGTGGACGACACACCCGCATCTACTGTCTCGGTCCAACCAACGTGCAGCACAGCAAATTACGTTATTTCGTAAGTAAATCGTGACGTTTAGGTTAAAATTGGAGTTTTATACGCAAAATGACTAAATTCAACAAATGAGAATATTTTCGAGGGCTGATGTGACGTAGCTTTTTTTTTTTTTTTTAAATAATTTTGGCTTTCAAAGAAAATTCCAGGTATTCGGAAGAAAAAAAAAAACAAAACAAAAACTAATACGGTTGTAGCTTTATTGTATGATTATTGTATTATTATTATTATTATTATTATTATTGTATTATTCAGAAATATTGAATTTTTGAAATGCATTTTTTTTTTTTTTTAAATTCCGATCGAAGCAAAGAATGTATTGGTTTTACCATTGTGAGTGTTTTTTTTCTTTTCTTTTTTACCTGTAAATAACTTTTTCTGAAAGAATTTTAGATCGAGTCGGTGTATTGGGGAGGAATAGGAATACACAAATTAACATAGGATAATAATATAACAGCCAAAAGTATTTATTTGTACTATTAAAACATGAAGAAATTGATAGAAAAATAGAAAGAATTTTTCTAATCTCCTTGTTTTTTTTAACCGGATAAATAGTGTTTTGCCTTTATCTTTAGTATAACTTTTATCTGCATCTAGATAAATTGTATTCAATTATCTTTCGTCTTTATTTGGATAAATTTCTAATTATCTTTGCTCGACGCTGTATAATTTAACTCTAATTTCAATCAATAATCGCCATAATGTACGTTCTAAGTAACGTAGGCAATTTCGCCCGTTAATTGTACTGAGACAGTAAAATGTGGGTGTGGCGTCCTTCTATTAGGACTCGGCAAAAACCGTTAAATATTTTCTGGTCCTGTAGACGTGGATCCATATGCCACTCGAAAACCATCATCACGCCCTATAACGGCGCACGTCGATAATATTAAATTATTGTAAAAAATCTTGTCGAAAATTTGCCCGCCAGTTATGACTCATGCGTACTATACCTCTATAATGATGTGTGCGATGTTCTCGATGACGGACGTCCATATCCACTAAAAAAAAAAAAAAAAAAAACCATTTACACAGAGCCGCGTACATATAATACACACTTATAATAACACTTCGAGAAGTGTTTTTTTATTTTTTTTTTTTTATATATATATATATAAGTGGTTTTGCTGATGTTTATTACCATTTATTCGTATAGAGGTGTTCGCGTCTTCCGTTCTGCAGTGTACACAATACTACAGATATATATATATATATATATATATAATTCAAGGCCGTCATCGATGCTTTGGCGATGGTCGGCGTAAACGCACTTTTAGGTTCGTCCGGCTGAATTAATATTAATAATTCCCCGTTTCCTTTTCTCTACATAATGCGAGTATGTAAAATGGCCAACAAGCGACGATATGAGCAACGTGCTGTACGTTTACAGCGCCAAAAAGTGTTTTCCGGTGACGGAACAAAAAAAAAAAAAAAAAAAATTGGTCAACCCAAAGACGTGCCTCAAGATGGTTAAAGATTGGAAAAGTGTGCTCTTTCGATTTGTGCAATTGCGGCCTAAAATTTAAGCCTAATGTATTAGGCAAAAAATGTATAGAATGATTATATTATTAAAAATTAAATCTTTCGTAATAATTGTTACTTGTCCTATTTTCTTTACACAGTACATTCACCTAAATAATGAATAACTCGTTTTTTAAATGTATTTTAACAAGTATTATATTAAACATACGGGTATTTTACATACATAATGAGTTTTTTTGTTATTTTGTGGGCGAATGAGTCGTTTAATGAAAAAAGTTTGAATAACAATTATTATAAGAAATGTAATTTAAAAACTATTCAATTTTTAGCCTATTATAAATATTTTATGCCATAATTGCAAAAAACCGAAAAATATATTTTTTTCGAACTTTAACTTTAAAACTTAACAAAAATTATTTTTAACCATTCATCGTTTGATCAATACCCGAAATAAATTTAAAATGAAAACAACTGTACAGGTAGTGTAAAAAGTTTATTTCTAAAGAATTTAAGAAATTCGTGTTTTTTTTGTTTTTATTGTCGAGTAAAAAAAAAAAAACAAAAATAATTATTTTGAAATAACCGAAATGTTGATTTTTCAATAAAAACTATTGAAATTAAATTAAAAATTCATGTTTCAACCGTTGTACGAAAATAATAAATTATTTCATTCGTTTTTAACGGCCAATTTTTAGACTTTATGTTATCTACGTGTTTTTTTTTTTTTTAAGTTATATTACATTCGAACGAGAACACGGTTTGTGGCTGTAAACGTGAACAATATTGAAAAATCATCATAAAATATCCACCCAGTGGTGGAAATATTTTTCGGTTCTTACAAAACGAGTTTTACCGAGCGGTATTTATTATAATAGGTTTTTTGAGTGCGACCGGACTTAAAATTGAAAAACACGACTCTTATATTATAATATAGGTACGTAACATTAAACGCGTATTTTAGCTGTCATCTTCCTGGCCCCAGGAATATACACGTAGGACCTATCCTGTCGTTTTTTTATTATTATTATTTATTATTTATTTTTTTACTTTATAATAATTAAAAATTGGCCCTACTTAAATGCCATACTACGATTTAAATAATATTTTAAATAGTCTGTAACCTCAGGTCAGACGGTTCGGACAAGTCGCTCTTTGCAGGACGGGTGTGTTTTAGTGCAGGTGATGCGTAATATAAGGTACATTTTAAATCATGTTGAAATACCGCATTCGAAAAACAGTTTTAATTTTGTGTTGTAAAAAATAAATAAATAAATTAAAAAAAAAAAAAATCAAAAACATCGGACATTGTTGTTTTGTTCATTCGCGTTTTGAATAAATCGCAATCGGCCGAACCGCAACCAGCTGCAGTGTCGACCGATTTGATTTTTTTTCGGGCAAAGCAAAACACATGAAATCCTACTGATAAAATTGTATAAGTTTATATTTCCGAAATATTTCTAAATGACAAACAGTTTGGATTTGTTGAAATAGGAGCACTTAAGCACCTGTAATATACTACATACAAAAAAAAACCCAAAAACAAAAGTATGTCTTAAAAATTCAAAAATTCCATAATATGATTAATATAATTACTCAATATAAAAAATAGTTTAGGCCGTAGCATTGCACTTTTTGGTCAATACTTTGAGCTATTTGGTTTTTTTTTTTTTTTTATCATAACCAACACAAAGATGCAAAGCTTAAGTTAGGTTAGGTTATGTTTCTAGTATATTAAGCGACCAAACTTTGTTTGAAATTATGCGTTTAGCCAACGAAACCCTCACACAAAGTGAGTTGTAAATCTTTTCATCTTCCTCTCGTAGTCTATATATCTCTCCTTAAGAATTTTCGTCACCAAAACAACGTCGCGCCATCAGTTTTTCTGTCACGGACCACGTCTCTTCAGTATTCCACTTCCAAACCCCTTGGATGCTCCTCGAGAACCAATTATTTATTATAGATATCGATAGTTTTATGCAGTTGATAATAAAAATACATTTTTATAAAAAAAAGCTTTACATAGCTTCGATTACGGGCATTCTACAGCCTTCATTCTCTCGCTCGTGTCATAACTCGATCGAAAAAACCGTTGATTCGTAATGCAAAATTACGTCCGGTAATCCACGACACACGGAGTTTTTCCCACTCTCTACAACTACAGATAGCTATTGTATTACCGTTGAAGTTAAAATATTGTACATTCCGGATTTGATTGATTCGGATTTCGATGCATCTGGATTCCAGATTTTTAAGCGTTCCGTTATAATTATTTTAAAACCGAAATTCCTGGCGAATTATATTAATTTAAAAAAAAAAAACCAATTTTTTTTTAAATGTATATATATAAAAATCTATTGCCATATTTATGTAAGATCATCACTCGAAAACGGCCCAACCGATTTGGATGATTTTTTTGTTTTTATTGTGTTCGTAGTTGTCAGGACAAGGTCTATGTGAAAGATAACCGTTGGAAATCCACCAGAAAAGTCAGAAATTCGGAATGTATTAAAAAAAAAAAAAAAAAAAAACATTTCAAGATATAATGAAAACATTTGTTGATTTACCATTGAAACCAAATAGTATAAAAAACTATAGATAATAAAACGGAGAGTTTGGTTACCATGGTAACCAAAGCGTTACGCTAAATCGTTAATCTTACTCCACTAAATATACAAACAAATATAGATATCAAGCTACATTTAATTTAGACTCTCAAAATTAAGTGAAGCAAATTCAGTCCGGTCGATAAACCTAACCGGACAATCTACCAAAATATTCCAATTTAGAAAATGAGGAACCACCGTCGAATATTATCGCGGAGTAAAAAGAATGGATGCTCTTGACAGGGTATATGGTAGTTCGTACAAATAACAGTGAATGTTTTTACTTAATAATATTACTCGACGTGACCAAAGAACCAATATCCTTTATAATGAATGTCTTTATAAGGTTCCTTTATAAGGAATCGAGGAATAAAATCTCTGTCTGCTTGAGTGTACGACCCTAACGGACTGTGGAGGAAATAGTTTTGATCCCAAGAATATCAATGAAACCAACCAATCTACCATTTATGTTTAGACGGCTCCAACTTTCCATCAAATTATGCTTTTCAATGACCATAATTGAAAATGACCATTTGGCATAGGGCCAAACATCAAACGTTGGAGGTTTAGGTTTAGGTTTAGACCTAACCGTCCGATGTTTTTTCCCATAGTCGATTGGTCCCATGGTGTGTGGCTCTATCACGTGTCTCATGCGAACAAAATCTATTTGTGTTGGTCCCAGAAGGTGAGGCACTTAACGTGGTGTGTCCAGAAATATTTAACGCATAAGGCCAATTGAAATTAAAACATTTATATCAAACAAAATTTAAAAGTAACCGGGAATTTAAAAAAAAATTCGATTAGATTAAGAGAGAAAATTGTATTTAAAAAAAAAGCACGCATCATAATTAAAACGAATACATTTCACATTTCGCTGTTAATTTTAAAAAGATTTTTGTTGGATGCTGTGCACAAGCAAATGCCATACCGGGACAACTAGACGATTTTAGATAACTAACAAACTTCAGCCGAGCAAGTCTAGGTGATGGCAGCTAGTGTACGATAAAGTATAAATAATAATATATTGCGTCGAAACTCAAAATTAAAAATGAATTTAACAAATTGACTTTTAACGTGATACAACGCGTGATTGGCTCGTTATTCATTAAGTGAAAAAATAATAAATAATAAGTCAAATTAAAAGTTAACTATCAACTTGGCTTTTGACTTTTTAACTCGTCATAACGCTCGGCCTTGAATACATAATAATAACGATATTATATACGGGAAAGTTCCAATAAGTTTGTTTTTACGGTCCACGACTACTTTTGCTAATACTATAATAATAACGATATGTATACATTATAATATACACTTTATATACGCGTAGTGTGACGTAACATCACTTTCCAAATCATAAAAATTATTACGAGATCAACACGGGCGCGCAATGAATGCGTCTGCGGTAGTAATAAGTGGATTCACGCGGACAGTTCTCTGGGTTTTTTTTATGTATTTTTTTTTTTTTTTTTTTTTACATATACGTGTTCATAAGAGATGGTTTTTTTTTTCTTTTACAGCATATAGGTTATTTAATTTATGCGTACTGCACAACAATATTATCATACCGTATGTTATTATATTAATAAATTATAACCGAGGGTTATGATTTGTTGGCTTGTAAAACGCGTTCATTGGGTGCGCGTTACGCGCGTTTCCGCCGTTTCCACAATGTCCGCGTACACATAAATGGTATAATAATATCTAAAAAAAATTAAAAGTCTACACATATTTTACACCGTGGATGGGTCGTTGTTGTAGACGGGATGTTCGAAAGGCATAGGATATAGGGTAATGGCGTTATATATATATATATATATATATATGATAAAATTGACCGAAAGCAACGATAAATAACCGCAATCGAAAAACGGCAATTGATAATTACAACACTGCTGGTTTGCTGCGTTGTATTTTATCTAGGTAGATACATATCAATCATATCTAAAAAAACGAGAAATAAATTATCTATATCTGAGATACATAATAATTCATTCGTCCAGATCCAAAATGTAATGTTTTCGATATTTAAATATTTTCCGTTTATAAAATATTCAATTTATATAACAAATAGAAATTATTATTTTAAGAATCGCTAGTATTATCGATAAACTTTTCCTATTATTGCCATTATTGTAATTATATTTACCTTATTTATTTATAATATTGAATTACTTAAATTATTTATAATAATGTTTCATCTACAACATCAATCTTTTCTGAAATCTAGAAATGTACAATATGAATTTTTTCAATAGTTATTTTATAAAAGTAAAGGAAAAACTCATCTTTTTTTTATCTAAATAAAAATTCATTGATTATTAATCTTTATGTAGACATTAGTTAATTGTTTTAGCAATAAATTATTATCTTTATCTGGATATTTTAAAATTTATCTAAATACAACAACTTGTAATAGATATTAGTCGTGTTTATTCCCCTTGGTAGCCAATCGGAAATCAACAAGAATATTAAACCGACATATTGTGTCATTTTTTTTGTTAGGTTTCTTTAATTTGTTAAAGTAAAAAATATTGGGAATTTCGAAAAATCTTCTCAAACATTATCAAAAAAATGTTTACCGAGAAACGAAAACACTACGTCAGTGTAAAACGAATTGCTCCTTCGCTACATTCAGAATTTAAAATAAAATATTATTACTATTAATAAATATAGATAGTCGAATCCGTTCTTCAAATTGAACTGCTCTCTCATATGTATGTGGGAGCACTACTTACGCAAAAAATTGTTAATAATCTCATCGACGGCGGTTTAATATAAATTAAAATAAAAAAAAACTAAAACGTTGATTGTTTTGCGTGAGCTTAAACATAAACGAATTGAAAAATTATATTAATTTTTATGTTCAAAGCTAAAGCCATTGAAACCTTTGTTCGTTTATTTACTTACTAATTTTTTTTAAAATTAAACTTGACAATAATTGACGATTTAATTTTTCAACTATACAACGTTAAGTTAATTTTAATTTTAACGATCTGTATGTATAATTGTTTATTTTTTTACTCGAAAATGTGTGTGGCAGAGTTCCAAGTTTAAAATAAGTATGATTTGATAGTTTCGTGGAATAAACTCATCGGTGTTGAACATTAATCAACTTTACTTTCAAAAAAAATCCCAAACTCTGGGTTTAATCATTTCCACGACAACATTTGTATTATTATTCTTCTCTGATATCTATGGGCGAATGCAGAAAAGAAATATTAGATCTAGTACAGGTGCATTGAGGAGGTCATTTTTTTTATTTTCCTTATAGTTTCCTTAATAATGAGGAAAAACAATGTATATTAACAAAATAACGGTTTTCTGTCATTTTGTGTTTTTTTTTTTTTTGTAATTCGGTTAAGAAATACCCATTGAGATCTGAAATTATCACCGAATAGGTACTTGTATATCAAAATATTTTGAGTTTATAAATAGCTTCTTTTAGTTTTTATTTGGAAGATTATATTTCATTGGCTTTTAAAAAATATACGAAAATTTGACACATGGTCAAATAAAAGTCATAAAAGTCATATTTAATGGTAGTAACAGAAAAAAGTTATGAAAAAGTTAACGTAATGTCGGTAGTTTTTGCAGATTTTGACGGAAATCGTAAAAATCATTGGCATTTCAATACATGATTTACCAAATTTCTCAATCATCTATCGTTGCGTACAGATAATAATTAAATATCCTTCTACACATATTGTTTTGTACCTTTCCAACTTCCCACCTTTAACAGTGGCCCGCCCACATGACAGGGTATCTTTTCTGATTAACATTTAATTATTACTATTGAATAAATATCGTTTTTCTTCCTCAATATTTTTTTTTTTTTTTCATTGTACTTATTTTTAAAAATGTACTATATATTGTATGGCCAAAAATTATTACTATTATATTTTATAATTTGTTTCGCGCAAACAGGTAAAAACAATAATGTCTCGGAGATATTTCTCATCTGGGCTTGGCACTCGAGTATTATCGACGTTCCACAGCTGCAGTATCATATTATTATTATTATTAGGGCGCGTCTACACCTGAGCACATTAAGGCCGAGATAACTTGCTTGGCGTTAAATCGTTCACGTAGAATTTTTTATGCGGACGGTATATTTTTTCCAACCGTTATTAGTTTGGTTTTCAACATTTAACTTCGATCACCATTTCTCGCGGTCAACGGTGGGTCATTTCAATCAAATGTAATTATATACGCCGCATTTTTTATGAATTGAAATATGTACGAACCTCTCGGTTTCCTCGGTGGTTTCCGTCCATATTTGAGTTGGGTACATCTTCATTCGGTAATTTTACCGCCCAGATTTTTTTTTCCCACTTAAGTATAATAACGTAGACAATATTATTTTATCTTTTATCTTACCCGGATTAAAATGTTGATACATATCTGAAGTTTATTGTATAAGATAAAAATATAATATAATATTACACCGAATAGGAAACGCTGCTGAATGCTCAAATTATAGAACAAATTGTCTTGCTATCCACGCATCCAAGATACTGCTGAATCTATTGCAAAACAGAATAAGATTAATTTTACGAAGATTAATTTTGATTTAGCAGTGGAAGAGGCGATTTTGTTCTTTCGGCACAACTTGCAAAGGAGAATAGAAATGGATAACAGCGCCTACATGGCCGTTGGAAATTTTGATAAAAAAGCATTTAACAAAGTCGACTGGATACAGATTTTTACGAGTCTCGAGGACGCTGGTATTGATTGGAAAGATGGGCGTTTCATCTTTAATTTATGCAAAAAGCATGCCATAGTGATAGATATTAATGTTTAAACAGATGGGGTGGAAATTAAACAAGTAGTGGACAAGGTTGCCGGATTTCACCCTATTTATTCAATTCGTTCACCGAAGTTTCCATCAACGAAATGAAAACAAATACAAATGGTATCTCTATAAACAGTCGAGAAATACAATCGATCCGTTTCGCCGATCACACTGCATCAAAGGCGCACCCACGTGGGTGGTCAACGGACTTCGGCGTTCATATTTTTATATATACAATAATATTTATGTTTGAAGTGCACGACCTGATGAATTTGCTCAGGTGTAGACGTGCGACAATTGATTACCGTACCGAGCTGATAATAACCGTAGGATAATGAAAAAATAGGTATCCGCGCTCAAATAGGCTCTTAAAAAACGCGCTCAAATGACCAACTGTCTTTATAGATGGATCCGGGGGTTAGATATCTCCGCTCAAACGTGTGATGTCCAATAAAATATGTATTACGGTCGATAATAATTGTATTATTTTTATTGTTGTTGTTGTTGTTGAAAATGACGAGCAGTTCGATAATATGCGAAAGACCTCGGTTATAGTACGGGCATTGTAATAGATCCGTGGGTCGGGCTCGCGGTCGCGTGCGTACGGTCGGGCGCCCGCACGCGCGTGCCGTCGACCGTGGGGCGCGCGGGCCATTCATAAAAACGCGAGAACGACCCGGCCGGTATATAACGAACAGTAATAATAATAATAATAATAATAATAATAATAATAGAGGCTGACCCTGTACCGCGATAAACGCGCGCGCGAAGAGACGTAATTTATTTTATTTTGTTTTCCCTTCTCCCGGCACAGCCGCCGCCGCCGCCGCAACCACCGGCGGGCGTACGTGCCAAGTGTTCGCCATCGACGACCCGTAACTCGGTTCCCGGGCGGCGTATCGGCGCGGTTCGAAAACGGCCTGCCGTGTGCCGCCTTTGCCCGCCCGATGACCGGTGACCGGGGCGCCGGACAGGGCCGGACGCGCCGGGTACGGGCCCGTGGACCGACACCTGCGCGCACCGGATGTCCCGACCCGCGGCGGCACCTGTTATGTGTATGTATGTATATGTATGTACGTGTGTGTGTGTGTGTGTGCGTGTGTGTGTATCAACGACGATATTAATGGTGTACACGCGGCGGCGGCGGCGGTGGCGGCGGCACGTGACGTCACCGGGTGCGGGCCGCAGACTCGTACGAATACGAATAGGTGCGCCCGGCCGCGCGGTCGACGTCCGGCCGGACCGGGCGCGGAGGAGAAGGTAACAGCGAGACCGCGCACGCGCGTCGCTCGTGTAACTCGCGCCCGAGAGTTACGCGGATGGAAACGGTCCGTTTGAACCGCGAACAGCGACGGAGTTCCGGATTCGTATTCCAACCGACGGTGAATAGAGCACCGGCCAAGCTGTGCGGAACGGATCTGTATTTTCTCCTACTTTTGGGGCACCATTGTTCGGTTCCGTAGATTTCAGTTCGCGGTTGTAATCGCGGTTGTAGATAAGATAACTGTGGTTGTAATTATCATTCTGTCGTTGTTTTTGTTGTATGCAATTAACTCAATACATACATTTTACATTGGTGACACTGCCAAGGGTCATCATTTTCCACCTGTAGGATACCCATACGCCGGGTGCAGTGCAGTCGATGAAAATTGAGAAAATTCATCGGTTAATCTGGGGGCGTACGGGTGTATTGGTACACGTGTATAATGTTTATGGCCAATAAAAAAATTTAATAAAAATTTCCCCCGGTGTTTTGGCCAGTAATATCGGTGGTTACGAGCTGCTTAAAAAATAATACATGAATTGATTTACGAGAGTGAATTCTCAGCGAATACTGTATGTCATATTTGTTGGGACCACTGACAATAAATCCGCTTTTATAGATATAGTTGGCCAACGAACAGCCCATAATATTTCATAGTACGGAAATTATGGACATTTTAACGATTTTCCCCGGTTTATAAGTAAGGTTAGTAAGTCGTTTTAAAATATTTATCATTTTAGACGCCGAATGTAGCGAACAAGCTAAATATATTTAATTATACTAGGTTAGGTTTTTTTTTCTCTCACAGAAAACGCTTTTTCGCTTATTAAAACTGTATTAGAAAATGCAGATTTTCCGCCCAATGGTACTTTTTTTGAAAACATTTTCTGTATTCCCAACATATTTAGAGAAAAAATAAAAAACTTAACGAAAATAATCTAACAACAAATGACGATAGGTACATTGTCGGTTTAATTTTTGTTGATTCCTAAATCACCACGGCTACACAAATAAAAACAATATACGATTAAAATACTCTACGGTGCGAAGTATGTCTGACTTTTTTATTTTACGTTTTTCGACGGTTCGACGAGTTATAATAATGATGATAATAATATTATTTTATTATTGACTCGATAATGTACCGTGTGTGTGGGCAATCGTTATAATTACCGTTTAGTCGTATACAAAAAAAAAAAAAAAAACCTAATGACGGCCACACGTAAACACCGACATTTAAATAAACACTCGACTTTCTCGAATTAGTAGGTTTTTTTTTTACATTTTTTTTTTTTTTATTATAATACGCGTTTGAGTCTCTATGTAATATTTGGCCTTCAGCCAAGTACACACTCCGGAAATGGTTGATTATCGCGTTAATGATTCATATCGATAGTATAATATTATAATTATTTCATAATACAACGGGACTGAAAAACTATAATTATTAATAAAATTTATGATAATGTAAAATTTCAAAGCATCGGCCAAAAAAATACTGTACCCACATAGGACATAAAATCAAATAAAAATTAAAATTTCGAACATTTCTAATGCCTGTAAAAAGCATGAAAATCACCAGAATGTTTTGAACATTTTTTGAACAACAAAATGAGTTGATATTAACATTTCAGGTTCTACCATAATTTTTAACCGGATTACAAAAAAAAAAAAAATTGACATTACTGATATACACAAACGTTCAGCTCAACATTTTGACATTTGTACTTGTCTTGACAATATAGGGAAAAACGGGAATATGTTTAGAACAACAAATCGAAATTTTATATATCGATTAAAAGAAAATATTCAATAACGGCCGTAAAAAATGAAAAAAAAAAAAACCAATTTTATCTTTTCGGACTACCGCAGCGTATAAAGGTTATTGACGGATTTGGGCAGTATCTCCGATACAACTATCTTAAATACGTTTATTTTTTTTTTTTCACTTCTAAACTGAAACTAAATTGAGGAGAACCCCATCATATCCATATAGAAATATAAATTTAAAAATCCGACGATTTGTTTATTATATAAATCGTGTAGTTAAAAATGTCATTCACTCGTTAATCGGCTAAAGCAGTTTATATATAAACGCAACGACAATGAAATACATATTTTTGCTGAAACTATTTTTAATTATTACATCGGTTGTTACAACATAATTTTATACACCTGCGTTTATTTCACCAAATAATTGTAACATACATATTTATATATTTATTTATTTTATTATATTTTTAAAATAATTAAATGGAATGTACATTATCAATAGATAATATGCATAATGTAATGATATGTATATAGTATTTCCTATTAGTTGTAATATTAGCCAGTTATAGAATATGTACCTATAATACAATTGTTCAAATAAATTCGAATGTATCCGAGTATTTAATTACATACAATGTAAGTATCGAGTATGTTATATCTTATATTGCAATACACATATAAAATAAATATCTAATACGTGTATCTAGTTAAAAATGCATTTTGATGCATCCAAGGGCGTACACGAGTAAAAACTAAAATACAAGGGTAAGCCGTTCGATTTCCATTAGAAATTTTATGATTATTTTTGAAATAAAAAATAATTATAAACTACTTAGCTGCAATCATTCGGCCTTGCTTGGGTCAATTTTTCTTCTGTTTAAATCTTTATAAATTTCATATTAATTTTAAATTTTAAGTTTCAATTGACTTTGCGCATTAAATGTTTCTGGATACACCACGTGAAGTGTCTCACTTTCTCGGGTCAGTACAAATAGATTTTGTTTGCATGAGACACGTGACAGAGCCAATCGACCAAGGGAAAAACATTGAGCGGTTAGGTCTAAGCCTGCAACGTTGGCTCTGTGCCTTATTTTTGGCCATTGAAAAGCATAATTTTATGTTAAATCGGAATGGTATGAATTGTCCGGTCTACATATGCATCGACCGGACTGGAATTGCTTCACTTAATTTCGAGATTCTGAACTAAATGTAGCGTTATTTGTGTATTTTGTGGAGGATTAACGATTTAGCGTAATGCTTTAGTTACCGCAGTAACCAAACTCGCCGTTTAATTTTGTATTATTATTTTATACTATATTTTGGTTTCAATGGTTTCAAAACAACAAATGTTTTTTCCAAAAAAAGGCTTCTGATTTCCGACTTTTCCGGTGGATTTTCCAATCGTTTTCTATCGTAAGAACCTTGTCCTGACAATTATGAACTGAACAGAAAAAAAAAAAATCATGTGATGATCTTACATACACAGGGCGTCAAAATCAGATGGCCTCGTGAGAGACGTCAAAATTCGAAATTAATTTGATCGAACGTTGGCCACTCTAATTATCCACGGAGGAAGAAAAAAAAAATAATTTTCACAACGCAAAAATTTAAAACTATTTTAGATATATTAATATTTTTATTTTTTTTTTTTTTACATTTTAACTTAACGCTATTCCGCCCGTTTAAATTATATGTTTGAGTCGTTTAAGAGGAAGGGGCGCCAATATGATTCTTGTACGGGGCGCTGAAAAAGCCGGCCCTGTACATACACGCGGCAATTGATTTGTATATATAGATATTTTCTACAATAGTTTTCTATGAAATTTTCTATATATCTATCTACGACTTTACCTTCTAAATCGAGCATTTCGAATTTTTTTTTTTCCACGCAAACCTAACACGCATAAGCCGTACGATTAAAAATCCAGTGGGGCGAGGGGGTTGTCCCTCAATAGCCTCTCCCCGCGGAGTCCCTCGCGGGTTTTTTCCGTCTCTGATTATAAAAAAAAAAAAAAAACCCATATAGGTTATACTCGCGGCGCACGATTATGCGATGTATATCGTCGGACGTGATGCTGCAGCAATACGCCCGATGCACACCGCCTGCACTTCTATAACAATAATTATACTATTATAATATTCGATATACGTGCCCGAAAACGTCCATCAGATAAAAAAAAAAAAAAAAAAATATTAAAAATTAAAGAAAAAAAAAAACCCATTTAAACACCCTCGGGTCGCGATTATTTACGGCGGCGGCGTATCGTATCGATTACAATATTATTGTAATAATATATTCGCAACGTAAAACGGGCAAATCAATATAATTATTATAATGTAGCCGCAATAGCTATTATAATAAAAAATTACGCCCCGATATGTTTTACCGTCAGCGCAGCTGCTATAATATGTAATAATACGATTTACGCGATATGATCAGTGTCGAGACACAGACAATTAAAATCTATCTAGATGAAGGATAAAATAGATTTTAACTAAACTTAAAATATCTATAGATTAATAGATAACAATAATTTATCTAGATAAAAAAAAAAAATACTCGTTTTATTAACGTATGTTCAAAATATTTAAATTGTCAAACAATTTACTTTTAATATCTGTTATGAAATTAAATTTACTTACTTGTGTAAAAACAGTTTTTTTTTTTTGAGATTCCGGGCGAAGCAATTTTTTTTTTTGATGTCATAAGTTCAAACGTATGACAATGTTTGAATTGTACAATCGAACAAACTGTAATTTATTTTCTTTACAAGTGTATTAATACGTTCAACTGTCATTTTGTGCTACGGATTTCAACCGAGTTTCGCTTAGAATCGTTTTTCGTATGCGAAAAATAATCGCATACGGTATTGGTATGCAAATTGAATTGGCATATGCGTGCCACCTTTACAAATTAGCACTTACAACCCGTGGGCCGATGAGCGACACACCGGACGAGAATAGTGTATTTTCTTTATCGTCGGCTTTTATAATTTTCATTTATAAAAACTGTTCGACAAGCAAACGCTTCGAGAAATGTACATCTATACAGAACAGTGTATCTAGACAATTGACGTTGTGTATCCAATTCTACATGCTCCGGGGACGGCTTGGCAATATTTTCATCCGGGTGTAAGATAGAAGATAATTGATAATTGATCCGGACGAGTGTCGACGTTGGACAATACGACGATTTGCGTTGGTCGTTTCGATCGAAATTGTAATCCGTATAAAATGCCGACCTTTGACGAAATTAAACCGTGAATTATCGTGAATATTGCGCTCAATGTTTAAAAACCAACTTTGTCGCATACCGACAAAATACATTTCCGAATATATTTTGTCTACAGGTTTTTTTTTTTTTAATTATACGTAAGGAATCGAACGTAGCTAGGGAAAATCGTTTTAGTATTATATCGGGGTGGGAGGGAGGGCAGAGGGGATTGTTGGGTGGCCTGGACGGATTCCAATCTCCCGGCCTGAATTCGGTTCCCACTACGCCCCCGACAGAGGAAAATAAAAACAAAAAATAAATAAAAAAAAAAAAAAAACGCCCGACGTCATGGCGTATACGCGTTCACCGCGATATTATACCATCCCAATATTATTATCAAATTATTATTATTACCCGAGAGAAAGTAAGAGAAATAGGGAGATAGATATCAGCGGATAAACGTATCTTTATACGTTTATCCGTTCGCGACGAGACGCGCGTATTACCCGTGTCCCGCAGCGATATATAATTACCTATATTACAAATAGACATCACACGATCTGGTCGGGTGCCGCGAGATTTCGGGGTTTAAAAAACACAACAAAAAAAAAAAAAAAAAACGAAAAAATTAAAAATAATAATATATGTGCACGTAGAAGTTACTACGCGATGTTATGGGTGCAGAGAAGACGCGACCGGACGATGGAAAATATATAAAAATTAAAAAAAACCGTCGTCGGACGGGCGAAAAAATTTATGATTAAAACTTCTTTTCCCTTCATAAAACAAACCGAAAATGTCAATATTATAACGGCGAGTGTAATGCATTTATTTGCTCGCTTATAATATTATATCGAAATTGAACAATCGTGAATCGTAATTTCTGATTTCAGCAATTTGCCTAACTGTTATTTACACATATATATTTTTTTTTTTTTTTGTGATTATCAGTTACGCAATTATTGTGTCCCGTAAAAAGTGTACCGCACTTTGCTAACAGAAGAAGAAAAAAATGACCAAAATCTGATAATTCCACGAAGCGTGATCGCTTTTTCTGTAAAGCATGTTACGCTTTAATATAAAACATTATAAAAACTGATTGAATTGTTTGTTAAGAGACATTGACAGGACATGTTAATTAAAAATATTTCAAATTTTTTAAAAACAATTATGCAAAAAAAAAAAAAACAGCAAGATAAGTTAATAAAAAAAAATTAAAGGTTTAAATCCATGGTAAATTTGAACTTTTAACTATTGAGTTTTGAACCCGTTACTGTTTAGCTTTGCCCAGATCTCCAACTGACGTAGTCCCACAATTACTCTCTCGGCGGCGTCTAATAACCTAATATATTTTTTTTTTTTCAATAAACCACCGATTTTAATTCGAATTGGTATTTTTTTTTATAAATTTTTTTTTAGCACCGTCAATTTTATACGAGCACAATAATTTATTATACGGCCAATTAATAGTCGCGAATATACTGTAATATGCTGACCGGAGAAATTAATAAGGTAGTGGCCGGAAATCAAAAAAAAAAAAAAAAAAAAACATATAATAATAAAATTGTACGTGTGATAGAAGAATTTCTATAAATAAAGTTATTACATCACTGAAACAAAACCGTAGTGATTTATACCCGACATCCGGTCCATGGCAATAGAAATATTATTTCGATGCGTTTTCCACCGGACTTAGGTTTTCCGACTCCGGCCCATTATAACAGAACACCGTCACATTTGTTTAATATTATTAGGCAATATAAAAAAAACGTCGAAAACCAAATGAAAAAATGTACAATTATAAAAATGATGTACAAAACATAATATTATTATTGTTGCGACGGTTACTAAATTATTGCACACGATTTATAATGTCGCAACACGTCGTATTGCTGAAACGCATTACGTATTCTAATATAATTACAAGTCAAACATACAAATGTACAAATATTTTTCCCGAATAAACAGTTTTTTTTATTTACTGATTTAATTGAATCATTTTTACGAGAAAATAAACATTGTAAAAGTCGTTTATTTTTGTTGTTAACCGCGTATGATTTAACATTTTTATGTCATTTGAGCATTTTTTTTAAAAATAATTTTAGGTTATCAGGTTACTTGCTTACAGTATTGTATTATTATTATAATAGATAATATTATACGACTCGTTTTTTATTTTTCCAAAACCTTATTTTCGGAGAGAAAACGTCAATAAATGTCTGCAATACGAAAAAATAGTTTAAAAACACTGGGTTTTCAACCGGCTGATGTTACTCAATTTCAATATCGGTTCGCGGTTTTCTATATTGAATATCGGGCAGAACGTCGGTTTTGTGTCGGTAGCAAATATCGGAAAATATTCATATCGGCTCACCCTATTAATTATTATTATGCCAATGTTGAAAATGTCGAGTGAAAAATCATATTTAAATATCATAGTTGCACTCTGCTGTTCTGTACGGAAGTAAAACGAATGCGTGCTTATGTAATACTCGGTTTTTTCTCAAACGCAACAAACATCTGGTTTTTATTTTTTTTATTATAAATGAAGTAGTAAATATTCTTACAAATAATATTGTTTGCTTTTTGTTAATTGAACATTTAAATTTGTAAACACAAAAATATGGTAATGATAACTATTATCATATTATTATATGTTTGTCGTTTTTTTTTTTTCCATATAGATACTTATACCGTTAAATTATTATTTTAGCCCCAACAAAATGTATGTGCATTTCCCCAATAAATCATAAAAAACGGGCTTTTAACAATCAGAAAAAAAATTAACTATGCTGTTATTGGAACAAGATATGATATCACTGATTTTCAACACCTTGTAGCTACCAATATCTGCGGGGGTATTAGTGACCATAAACAAAATTGTTTACCAGAAATTACTCAAATCATAGCTGAAGGTAAAGAACCATACTTGGCATTTTATTACACTATTGGAAAACAATGTGCTGAACCAACATTGGAGAATATAACCAAAGCAGTCGCTGATAAATTTAAATCCACTATTGAACGATCAATGTTACCGTAAAGTGTGTGTTATTTTGTTCAAAACTGATATTTAATTCGATATTATTGATGAACACTCGTCGATTTTATGTATTAAAGTCTCCGGAACGTGAATGGGAGGGGGGAGGGAAAAAAAACAACAACGAAAATTATGATTAATGATGTCAATGTCTGCCCGCGGGTTATCTATTTCGAATATCGGGGGCATGGTACGCCGGTAGCGGATATCGGGAAAAATTCATAGCCGGCATTCGTGTGTTATATCGTTTACACGCGCCTAAAAAAAAAAAAAACCTCGTGTAACGAAAATTTACTATAATATTATCGTAATAACAATAATAACGTACGCATAGCGTATTATTATTATTATTATTATTATTATTACTATAATGAACACAACCAGTTTTCGACCATATGGCCCGGTTGACGACGCGGAGACCCGCGAAGAGCGCGCGCATATTAATAAATACATCAATGGCGCCAGAGCGGACGACCGTCGTCGTTGTCTAGCGCGCGCGCGAGCGGGTTCATTCATAAAAAAAAAAAAAAAAAAAAAATAATAAAAATAAAATAACCGTCGTAAAAACGCGCGCGCTCGTTCGTTATAATATATACCTGTACGACGACGAAAATCCTTTGCTATCTCCTCCCGTCCCCCCCCACCGGCCCCCTGTCGACAAAAAACAAAAAAAAAACCCCGTAGCTAGTATTACAAAAAAAAAAAAAAAAAAAAATAATATTATAATATATTTAGGCGTATACGACCGGCGGCGCTTTCACTCCTATAATATGCGAGCGCGTAGGCCGTCGCGCATAATATTATTATTATTTTTTTTTTTTTTTTTACTATTTATTATAATAAGGCATAAAAAAAAAAAAAAAAAAAAATCTCCTCGGGCGGCGGGGAAATCGCCGGGGCCGGAAGGAAGGAAACCGTCGGTCGGCGCCCCCTCCCCCCGCCCGGGTGGGGACCGGGCCGTTGAGCAAAATCGGCCTGGGAGTGTCCACCCCCCCTCCCCCCGCTCTTGGGTTATAATAATAATATTTATAACAGGCCGCGGCGAGCCGGCCGGGTACCCCGAGGCGACGTCCTCGCGGAGACTTTTCGCTCCTCGTCCCACACGTCTTGCGCGGAGACTACATAATAATATTATATAGGTACTCTACGCCTCCTACGGATTAACCCATTTCACGAATATTCGTTTGCAACAGCGAGGACGACGACGACGACGACATTTTACATTATTATTATTATTATTATTATTATTATATGTTGTGTGTAGTATAATATTATATATATATATATATTATTTACGGCGACCGGATCGGGACGTTGATAGTGTACGCCGCGGCGCAACAGCTGGGCAGGATATGACGTAATTGCGGCGTGTAGGTGAGATTTATCTCGTGACGGCTATCGCGAACTGTTATGGGTAGGTATATGGTCGTACTGTACGTATACGTACGTATGCCCCGTACGGTTTTGTTCTGTATTTATTATGACCGGAGACCGTAAAATCTGCACGCGACACAAGATATTCACCGACGGGCGGTGGCCGGTTGGGGACGGCCGACCTGCCGAACGAATATTGGGCGCGCGAGCCCCGGTCACGTCGAAATGTCCGGGTGTTCTCCGCGCGACGCCGGAATTCCACTCGGCGGCCCGCGCCCGAGACGTCGTCGGGACGTGCACGAGAGACCCGACCGATTTCCGCATCCCTAAGCTCGCCCCGACGATGTTTCGACCGCCCGACCGAAACGGCCGAAACGTATCTCGGAATTCCCTACGGCGGGACGTCCAGTATACAGATTCTGTAGCTTATTCACATATTTCCGTATATTTATCGATGTTGAACACTACACATTATATGAATTAATAATTCAAAATAAAAATATCGGACATTCTTTAGAGAAAACCACAGAAATCATTTCATTAACATGTATTTGCATACAAATATACCTTCGTCCCTGTCGGTCGGCCGTTTAAGATTTTTCAGTGAATTGGTTCTACTGTGTGCTTTATATATTAATACATGTTTTATCCGTCTATTATAAATTTGTTGAGCAGATATCTTGCTCTGATTTTCAACTGCAGCGTCTTTTCTGAAAACATTTTGGATCTATTTGTTACTCGAAGAAGACCATATGTTGAATTATATTGTAGTTCCTCTAATGATTGGAGAATATAGGGGAGGGGAGCAAACTGTAAAATTTACGTCAATTCAATTTTGTTTTTTTTTTGAAATTTGGTGAAATTAACCGTATAAGACCTAAAATTTCCACAGAATATTAATCTTACCTCGTTGTAGACGTGGAAACTAGGAGCGATTATTCAAAACATTTTAAGGATTTTTTGAGATATTTATAGGGCATTTAAAATATTCTAGTTTTTTTTTTACTTTTTATTTGATTTTATGTAGATTAAATTGTTTTGACCAAACAGAAATGTACGAATATTTGACACGAGGTTTTTAATAATATAGTTGTACTTCATCCTAATAACAAAAAATAAATAAAAACCGTAATGAGCGTAATGCAATAACTTTTTATTTTTTTGTCCAATAAATTACTATAAAATGTCAACGAGTTTAAATACAACACCCCTAACAAACTTTTAAAATCAAAAAAATTGCAAAAAATAAAAATAGAAAATAATAATACAATAAATACTTACGAGTGATTTTTTTTTTTTTCGTTAAAGAGATAATTTTTATCCGAGATATTTTGTCGGTTATATTTACACCCCGAAACACCGAACCTGGACAAAATAATATATGATGCATTGGCGCCTATTAGGCGAGGAGTAAAAGAAGGGCATCCCTCTGAGGAAAATAATAAAATTGTATTCTAGTATTCAGTTTTCGCGACTAAAGTTTGTTTAATTTTACATAAAGGACCGTATCGGTATATTTAATGTTTGTGATTGTTTCAGTTTCTCAGTGTTGGAACCACTGGCCATTTTACGAAAAATAACAATTAAACCATTTCGTTTTGACCCTCCCCCCACCATATGGGCGCCATCGGACAGCGAATTACAAACGATGGGCATTTTTTTTTCTATAACGCCGAACCTGTAATTTGATCACTATTTTTCTAAACTATATTGTACAATGTGTACTATTGTACTCGTACTTTTGTATTATTATAATTTATATCTATTATTATACAACGTCGAACGGACCGAACGATATTTCGCCATGTTCCGCACTTGATGGGCGTGTGCACGCGCATGTAGGTTTGTCCCGTTGACCATTGTCTCGGTATTGTCTCACGTGTTCCTACCTCGCGCGATCGGTACTTTCGTATAATATTATTTACCATTATGTTCGTACACCTACGAAGTATCCGTACGAACGTAAAAAAAAAAAAAATTAAAATAATAATAATAATACTAATTTTCCGCTGTGACCGGTACACAATTGAATCGGCTCCCGTGATTAATTTAGCAATTTAGCAGTTTGGCTCCGTCGAAATTTATTTTGTATTTTTGTAATTACACCGGTGTACTAAATGTGTTCAAAATGATTCCGAAACATATTGAATTAAACTGTAAAGTCGTTGAGCAAATGTATTTGGATAATTTTATTCGAATGATTTTTAATTGTCCGCAATACATTTTTTAATTATCGTTTTTATGTAAAACGTAAGTTTGTAGGAGGCAATCATTGAAACTGCTGATCCGATTCCCGAACATTGATTCATTGATAGAAAGCTACACTGTTTCCGAATGACATAGGCTATATGTTTTATTGTGATAAAAATTAGTTTGGGTGATAATTCACATGGGATTTTGGATAAATTGTATTTTTTTTTTGATTTATAGGTTATTTTAGCGAAACGGATAAATTAAACAGTTATTATTAGTTGATTTGACTGTCGCAGGTGTGGAAACGAAGAGACACGTTTTTTTTTTTCGTTCAATATTGTGCACGGATTCTCCGATGAAATCCCGCACACAAAAAAAAAAACAACAGATTTTTCTTCACAACTTTTCTTTCACGCTTTACCAAATTTAGAAACTGACCGATATTTAATTTTGTCGGTCGGAGATAGACCTTGTAATGATGAAAGCCCAGTACGGTTTTAAATCAAAAATAATAATATATTGTTATACGGTATTTTTCCACGTATACTTTTTTAATCCAATGTAATATCGGTTCAAACATTTTGTATTATACTATTGTAAATTTGTATTTTTTTTTTTAATATAGGGCCGTGTTTCGTTCTTTTTTTTTTTTGGATCGTACTTTATCCGGCGGGATTTCGACGGTGGGATTGTGTCCGGACACCACTATGCACGGGAAAAATCAGCTAGTATCCAGTGTTGAGATTTATCTAGATAAATCTATCTAAATAAACCATCTGAATAATGTTTTTTTTTTTTTTTTTTTTTTTTTTTACCTATTCTAATAGGATAAATAAAATATATAGGATATAATAAAATTATAATCTTATCTAAATGACAATTATTTTTCCTCGTTATTTTGAAGATAATTACGTATAAAAAAAATAAATGTTTTACCTATAGTAGAAATATTAAATATTTAACCGTATTGATTTACTTTTAGTTAGAAATTCAATGTTACTGCTTACTGATTTACGCGCCCTTACATTAACAGAATTATTTTAACCGTTTGCGTTTTTATTCCTCCGCTATAATCAGAATCAATAATAGAATATAGCTTTTTATAAATTCCACATATCACTTATTTTATCTGAGATAAATTAGGTCTTTGTTATCTTCATCTGTGTCTAGATGATTTCGGAGCAATTATCTTTTATCTTTATCAGGATAAATTGTACTTATTTAAATCGTGTTTCAACAGTGCTAGTATTATCATCTATATATACGTATAAAACAATCGTGACAATCTGCAATCGCCGGTCGGTAAGTTATATAGAAAGTCGGTTCAGTGTGATCCGAGAGACTTTAACTGCGTTTCATTTTTGTTATTATTATTATTATTTATTTTTTTTTTTTCTAAATAAAACGCTAAAAACACCACGGCCCAGTTTTTATTATTTCACGAAGCATCTGTGACCGACCGCAAGCACGGCCGGGTCTAAAGCAGAGAAATGTTTCTTATACACTCGCGATAAATATTCCAATATTAATAATAATAATAATAATAATAATAGTATACGTTTTTCGAAAATTAATAATATTCTTATTTCTTTTCGTTATCGGTAAATCGACTCTATATGCCGCGGTATACCGAGATATATTACAATATTTTTTAATGTTTTATACATACGGGCACCTACCTACCTATACGCGTACGGTCTGAATAATAATTAATTTACACCGCATATTGCGGAGCACATACGCGTACAATATAATAATTTAATCTATAATAATATAATATAAAATATAAAAAAATATTATGCGCGGAGAGCCGTATCGGGTTACGGTGTTACGGCGGGCCGTGTCTGCGGGGCACACGATCGGTTTTTTTTTTTTTTTTTTTGCGGTCGTCGGCGATCGCCGAGATGATCGCCGAAGATTATAGTATTATTATTATTATTATCATCCGTCAAAATGAATATCTATAAACATACATAGCGTACCCATATAATATATATTATTGTGTTATGCAAAAAAAAAAAAAAAACTTTGGTCGAAAGTACGAGCGGAAGGACGGACGGACGGGCGGGAGAGGCGAAGAACGAAGAAAAAAAAACCCCGAGTCGTGTGCCGTTTGAAAAACAACAAAAAATATGTTTATTGATTATATTAATAACAGTAATAATAATTATAATTATCGATCCGAATTCGAGATAAGACGGAGAAAAAAAAATATAATATATTTCGAAATCGTAATGTTACGATACAGGGTTATTCGAAATGATTCGTCCGATTTAAAATGTTTACATATTTTTATTTTTTAGGTTTAGAACAATATATTAAATACATTAAATAAATAAAAAATATTTATAACGTACAATTAATTGCAGTGATCAGTGGAAGTAGCTAGGCTTGAAGCATTTCTAAACCATTTACTGTGTTTTTAATAAAAAAAAGAAAAACAGGGGGGAGCCATAAATTTGTGTCTTTGATATGGCACAGAACACATTGACTTTAGATGGGTTAGGTATGCGATGAGGCATGAGGGTTGTTCGTACCCCATATGTTTTTTTCGTCACTGAAAACTAAGTGAGCAGCAAAATTTACATCTTACATAGCCACCTTGAATAAAAATGCTAAACGAAAGTCGTTTCGATTGGGTCAGTAGGCTTTAAAGCCTGCGACAATTGCAACCTAAACGGTTTCATAGTCATACGCCGTCTCAAAACACGCTAAACAATGGAATTTCTAATTATCGACTTGCGCGGTCGGTGGACTTACACTGACTGCGCTGAAAACTCTGAAAATTCTAATTCTTTCTGCATTACCATCGGATACACGGGGTCGGCCTGGGATTTTTTTTTTTTCTTTGCACAAACACCCAAATTCTTCAAACCGATTACCAGCAAGACGTATGCTCCGAGCAGTCGTCGGCGCATCGACCCGATAACGGGCGACGAAAATCACAGTCCTCATTGCACCGGGTTCACACTTCGAAAATCGCAACACTCAAAACGGCTTTGTGCCGTCCGGTCGACATATTTGCCGAAACTGACTTATCGCCATTAGCGATCATTTCTAAAATTACGAATTAACGACATTACAAAACGTGGGAACACCCTCTATTTATTAATATATAGTTGTATAATTAACCGTTTTATAGCTATTTGAAATCGGACGAATCATTCTGAATAACCCTGTATTTATAATATTTCGTCGTGTATGTATAATCTATATACTACGTGTATTGCATATTCGACAGTAATAACATAATATTATGGAACATTCGCCTTGTAAGTATTCGTGAAAACACGACTAATCGACCATCCGACGACGACGTCCGATCGTCATGTTAAATTAGGCATTTAAAATAATGTTGTAGATTATAAATAAAAAATAAATAAAAATACACGTATAATGATTATTGGTTGTAAATTATGTGAACGATTTTTTTATATATATATATATATATATAACGTATATTACAGTGGCGTCTCGTCTGCAATCAGGTTTTTGATCGACATCGCAATATCAATATTATTATTATTATAAGTATGATAATACATATTCTATAGTGGTATGTTTTATTTATGTTTTTTTTTTTTTTTCTTTAATAATCGCGTCGGACTTGTCAATTAGGTAAACCGCTGCGACGTTAACACGTCGCATAAAAACGAAAAACCGCTTCGGGTTCAGGGTCCAGCCAATAACTATACAATATTTTATTACCGTATTGAACGCTTTTTAAAAATAAATTTATCGATTCGCTTATACCGTTAAAAATTAGATTCGTTGTTAATTTAACAAATTGTGACTATTATCAAAGCTAGTCGAGTTAATCAATTTTTGTTAACTTATTTAAGTCAAGTTATACAGAAAAAACTAATTTTATTAAGCTATCAATTAAAGTAAGTTTTTAAGTAACTATGTTAAGTTAAAAAATTGTCCGAAAACAAAATGTTAAGTTAAAATTTAAAAGTTATTTTTTTTTTAAATAAAGCGTCCTTAACTACACTCATGAACGTACTTTGTACATTGATATTTAAACTTGTATAGACTTACTAAACAAGACAAGAACATACACGTATGGGTTAACGATATTCAAGTGAAAATACTTAATTTTCGTCAAACAATAAATGCAAAAACCATAAATAAACAGATTTTTTAATAACTTTTTAAACATAATAACCAAGTAATAATTAAGTTACTTTTCATTTTTAACTATTATATAACTATAAAATCCGTAATTTAAAAAATAAATCGCTTATGCATTTGATCATTTGATAGGGCCCGAGCGTATCGAGGAATGTAAAGGTTTTACTATGATGTGTCTTTTAGACTCGGAACGTAACAATGAAGCTATTATAGTTTTACAGAGATTTTTATTTTATTTCGGAAAACAAAATTTTCGGTTTGAAAATTGTTCCGATTTTTCTCACAGTATGCGTTTTAGAACATGCCAAATTCCCGCCTTAAATAAATAAAATAAATAAATAAATTCATTGTGTTGAACTCAGCTACAAGGGGAAACACACGAAAAGTTCAACTCCGCTCGGAATCGGTTTTCTGATTGCAATGATTTACGTGTATACGTGTATTTGATTAGTGTTTTATAAGAAGCTGAATACCAGCGGTAAACAAGTCGATGTAGTTTAGTGATACACCGCGATTATATTAAGATACGATCAACGATATTTTTTTTTTTTTATATATACATTTTTTTTTTTTTTAATCATATACAAATATTGTTATTTTAATGGTGATATATTTGACGTCGCGCGACTCAACATTTAAAAACGATCGTTATTTGAATGTTAATATACCGCGACGTAAAATACAAATAATGAATAATATAATATGTAGATGACCCACGGCCACTTCATAAATATCATCGAATACAAATTGCGTGTTTATCGTGTTACTACTTTAATCCAACGAAATGTGTTTATCTTAATAATATTATAATATTATAACTATTTTATTCCGAGTGACCGTAAACGCAAAATACGCCCCGAACGCAGTGTCCGGACACAAATAAGTAAAAATTGTCTAGGTTATTGCTCCGAAATTGTCTAGATACCGGCGTAGATAATGAATATTTAATTTATCAAGGATACGATATTTGATAATGAATTTGTGGAATGTATTGAGATATAAAAAAATATAATTTTTTTTTTCAACTGTTTTAATTATCGAGAACATCATACCGGCGAGATAAAAACGCAAGGGTGTAAATCACTGGGTAGTAACTTCGAATTTTTAACTAACAGCAAAACAATGTAATTAGGTATTCAATATTTTCTCCTACGGGTAAAGCGTGTAATTTCTAATTTTGTTTATGGGTTTATTCTATCTAGATAATAATCACTAAAAAATACAATTATTTTTTTATCTTCGCCGATCGTTTCCGCGGGGATGGACGTCGGGATATTGTAACATTCCCGATTTAAACGATAGCGACGAAGAGTAAGTTATTACAATTAATAGGTTCTATTATATCTGAACGTTTTCCCGGCAATTCCGTACCGATTTAAGTCTAAAATAAAAAATATCAATTATCGTAGATTACTGTCCGGGGAAAGCACAGGACAATGAATAGTAATTTTTTATAGATGGGGGACGTTTTAAAATATAATTTTTGTTACGGTCATTAAACAACGCTATTTACAGTGATAAAAAAAAAAAATACCGTTGTTGCTCGGCTGAATGCTAAATCGATTATTTGAAATTGGCTAAACTCGGTGGGTAGCGAAAATAGGTAGAAAAACGTGCAGAGATTTGCGGGATAGAAGACACAGAATCTTCTATTGTACGAATATGATCACTACCGAATGGTACCATATTGTATCGTTACACTCGTAGCGGGACACCCAATACACGTGGTGGATAAATAAAAAAAAAAAAAAAAAAATTTAAAAAAAAAAATCCATCGTTTGTGGCTTCAACAATATAACGTATAGACGGCGGCGCGCGCACGAGTTTTTTTTTTTTTTTTTAATTCGCCGTGCTCGATCATAATATTATAATAATGGGAAAAAAAAAACTACTCCGCCTTTGTGGGTTTTTTTGTAAAATTGTTTTTTATCACTATATTATTACTATCGGTGTACATGTACACTATTTCCTGTTGTCACGGGGCGACGACGACGACGACGACTACGACGCCGCCACCGCCGCCGCCACCGCTCGGAACCTGTTGGACCACTTGTCTCGGTTCATTCATCGGTTCGCTCTGCTCCCCACCACCGCCGGCAGTACTATTACTGTTGTAATAGTAATAATAACATTATAGACAACCGTCGCACCTCATTCAAGAGAGAACGCGGCCGGGTTAATAATACGCGCGCTGCTTTTTTTTTCTTTTTTTTTTTATTACTATTTTTTATATATATATATATTCGTTAATATTATAATATATTATTATACTTTGTCCGCGGATTTTTATTCTTTTTTTTTCTCCTATTCCTATTCCGTACGGCGTTTCGCGGCTCAAGGTCGACTGCGGTTTGCGCCACCTGTGACTCACGCGCGTGCGCACCTGTGCCCGCGATTCGCCGCCAGTGATACGCGCGCCAATTTTCGGTACACCGATACATACCACCGTACTTGTAATAATTTTCGTGTGTCTTGCGATATTATAGCCGATGATGTCAGCGCGGACAGATGATATTTTTAGTTTCGACGAAATTATACTATTTATACGTATTACCGTTCGATCTGCCTATAATATTTAATTATAAATACGTAAACGATTGGCAGCTGTTTATAATACTCGTAGCCCCGCGGTACGAATTTAACAGACAACAAATGAAATAGAATAAAAATTCACACAAAACAAAATAGACGTTTATAAAAAAAAATAAGTCGACGATTCCAAATGGTTATAAATAGCTAAAACATAAATGTTCACGACTTCGTGAACATTTTATCGCTAACCTAAAAAAAGGGTTAAAAAAGGCGTGCTCTTCCTTTTGTATTCTTTTACTTCCGTGGCTACTACGACGTTCGGTTTCTGATAGAGTGATTAATCTCCGCCTATTGATCTCCGTATCTTAAACAGCTTGAAAATTATTATTTTCTTCATAATAATTTTTATTTCTAACGCAATTAATTATTATTGTACATAAAAATTTAAACCAACAATGTAAAATCATATAACGTTTGAGAAACGATTCCGGGCAAATCTCAGAATTAAATTATCGTAATAATTAAACACTTTAAACTTAAACGTATAAAACAGTTTAAAATATTAAATTCCTAAATTATATGACGTTTTATAATGTGGCCCAAAAATCTCAAAATCACGACTTCGTGAACACTTTACCGCGTTTAAAAATGGGATAGCATGAGTGTTCCGCGATAATTTCAGGTATCTACGATTGATTTTAACCGAATTGACAAACGACAAAACAAAATCGAAAATTACAGATTACCGGCGGTGCGTAAATATTATTCCCGTCTTTACTCCAATTCCGAAAAAATTACAAGGAATACATAAAAAAATGACTTTCTCAATACACCGACTACGACTTAAATTATTCTACATTAGACAGAGACGCAAGAGGAGTGTACAATAATGCAGTGCGTCGTGCAGTTTTTTTTTCTCACAAATTATATTGTAACTCGAGTTTTGACGTTAAAAAAATAGTTATGGGTAACTATAAATACTATAAATAGTTAGGTATTTTTTAAAAATGAAATCTTAAATAAATATACGTTCATCTCGTTTTCCCATCATCAGAATCTAAAAAAAAAAAAAACATCAACCGATAAATAATTTAATACAGAGCTAAACGTTAAGTACTTACTCGTATTTGTATTTAAAATAAACGTTGGGACGTATACTGACATGTTTCGCTGTCGGTTTACAAATTCTATGGTGTAGTTCGTAAAAAAAAAATCCGGTAAACTACGTCCCTGCTTTTGACCGACGAAATCGTATGTCGTTATCAGACGGAGTAGGTATAAACTGATATAAATGATTGACGTTATCATTTAAAAACCACATGTGTTCCGATATTGATAACGCGGTGAGGCCGGATTTCGTGCTGTGTTGCGATAATAAAAGATTTGAATGACGTTTATGCCGGAGGACATTTAGATAGAGTGTATTGTGACTATTTATCTTGAAGGCTCATGTCAGCTATAATCATCGCGATTCGTTAAAAACGACGTGTTTTGGACGGATTTATTTCTAAACCACAACCACGGTTTAAGTTTATTTTAATAATCGTGGCTATATACTCTGTGTATATTTTTTTCAAACAGTATAATCAATTTTTCGACGAACAAATAAAAAAAAAACCTAATCGTAATACAAATGGGTTTGCATAATGTGTTTTAGGGATTGTTATTTTCCTCGACATTTTTGTCGTTCCTGCAAATCATCGAATAACAAGTCGTATAGAGTCTTAACACATTGCTATCGATTATTGTTCGTTCTTTTATGTATTAATGTACAAATTATTTAACGTGAAATAATTAAAACAAAACCGGAGATTTTTGGGCCACATTGTAAAATGTCATATAATTTAGGAATTTAATATTTTAAACTGTTATATACGGTTAAGTATAAAGTGTTTAATTATTACGATAATTTAACTCTGAGCTTTGCCCGGAATCGTTTCTCAAACGTAATATGATTTTACATTGTTGGTTTAAATTTGTATGTACAATAATAATTAATTGCGTTAGAAATAAAAGTTATTATGAAGAAAATAATTTTTCAAGCTGTTTAAGATATGGAGATCAATAAGCGGAGATTAATCACTCTATCAGAAACCGTACGTCGTAGTAGCCATGAAAGTAAAAGAATACAAAAGAAAGAGCACGCCTGGCGAATACATCAGACATCATTACATCGTAGATTACTGGAAAGGAACACTGGATAAGGAATAGGAAGATCAAAAATGAGGTGGAAAGACGTAGCCGAGAAAGTCGTAGAAATCTGGAAGAGGATGACATAGGAGAGCACAAGATATCTGGAGTTTTGGGTGTTCCTCCTAAAGGCCACTTTTGTGGCCAGAATAAAAATAATATAATGAAATACTGATTCTGTCATGCAACACAGTGGCATTTTCAAGTGTCAATATATCTACTGTTTTTTTTCTGTTTATATTCAAATATTTCAAGAATTTTCTTCTTATACCAATGACGTAAGTATATAGTACCTAAATATATAACAATTTATACTATCTATCGATGTTTATTTATTTGTTTTTTTGTTATGTTTGTTTATTTTTTTATTTTTTTTTATTTTTAACGGCTACAAGTAAACGATTTCTATTAATAAACCCAGTTTCGTTTTAAATAAGGTTTATTTTTTTAAATTTTAACTGTCGATTTCAAAAAAAACGCACTTATAGATATCTGCTTTGACATTATTTGGAATTAATCCTGTTCGCGAATTCTCGGCATCCAACAAACACGTTAAAATAAAGGCAGTACACGTTATACGAAAAACAACTTTAGACCATGAAGCTGTTGCAAATAGTTTTAAAAAATTTTTTTGTAAAATTAATGCGGGTAAAATATTATTTTAATCGTGCCTAATTTTACGTGTTAAAATATTTCTACTGTTGATAGTGCCTGTATGAGTTATGTAAATTAATGTTCAACAGATCAACTAAAAAACCACGAAACTATAAACCAAGAAAACAAAAAAATTCCGGCTCTAGTGTAATATTAAATATATATAAAGCTGGTAAGCATTTCGTTTTGAATATAGTGACTTGCCGGAATGACGATCCAACCAATGACGAGGTAGGCATAAATACATCAAAAACCATGTGCCGCTAAAGTCCGCTTAACGTAGTATTATATTGTTGTTTCGGATTGTATGCCGGAGGTGAAAAATAAAAAAAAAACACAATAATTATAACCATATCCGTTAAATAATCCGCTGAAAAACTATTAAAATATTTCGGTTTTTAAATACCGTTCTGTAAAAATTATTATTATTCGTTTCGTACATACTCGAATAGCCCTAATACGATAAAAATTAACAGTATGAAAAGTTTCGGAAATTTTGGGTTCTTGAATTCCTTAAACGTAACAGTGTGCCAATTATATCGAAAAATTTAATACGGTATGCTAAGATTCTACGAACCATAGTAAGTTGTTATTTCCTATTGTTCTGTGTAATTTCGGAATCTATGCCGAGTACGAAAAATGTACTTATAGTTGTCCCGCTTAAAATAGTTTGTAAAAACAAAAACAGATATAAATATCGTATCTATGTCCTCCTAATCATATGTAATGTCTTGGTCGGTTTTTACGCTATATACATAAGCAACCATATTTATTTCGTTGTACACCGATTTTTTGTGTTCTCGACTGGTCGAATTTAATTTCTCTTACGGATAAATAATTATATAACTAATAATAATATAAAAGTTTTCGGTTTTCTTAAATTCTAACCGTTCATTCGCGTAATTCATTATAAAATATCCATAAAATAATATAGATATATTATAATGGCGTTGCAATATGTATGTGCTATCGTAGAAAACGCACTTATAGTGTCTATCAGTACGATGACCGTTCTGTGCGTTTTGAGCCGACGACTCGAAGTTGCCGTCACAGTTCTCTATCTTGTCCATCATATAAGGTACGTGAATCAGAAAAAAATTTTTAAAATAAAAAAAATTCTACAAATTATGAATTTTTCATCTACTCATAAATGATCATTTTTATCCGTCAATAAGGTGTTTATTTCGGGTCTCTTAAACGGAATTTATGTTCATGTATAATAATGTTTTAATATTGTTCACATTTTTTTTTACGAACGTTCAAAAATTTACAAATGGATTGTATTTATAGGCATTTGAGGTTTTTAGAGATATTTTGTTGTTAATTGGTATTAAATGGATACAATCTGTTTGTCCGAGTAGAAATTCTTGAACCTTTTTTACGATATTTATCAAAAGTTCTATCTAGTAAAAAACTTAATAGTCTATACTTTAATAAAACAAAATTGGAATAGAAGAGATTGAAGAGATAATTTTGATAAAATTTGCGGAAATTGTAGAACATAAATTAGAAAATATAGGCGAATAAAATTGTTTTGGCTTTATAATATTTTACTACAATTTAAGACACAAAATACAATTACAATTTATTTTGTAGTTTCAATTTTACCGAAAATTGCTTAGAATCATTTTTCGTTTGTAATAATTTATCGTTGAGTACAAATATATTCCCTTCTATATCCAACCATATTAATTTCCCACACACAAAAAAACTATATTCCAGGGGTGGGACAACTGTAACCCACATAATAGACTCATGAGCATCGTATCATATTGTAGGACGCTAAATATTTTTTTTACTAACATAAATATATTCTTTAAAAATATGTATTTAAAAATGTAATCTATAAATATAAAAGCCGAAAACCACAAAATCACTCACTGATTAACGCCCTCACTAATCTCGTCGACATACAGAATTAATGTTATCGTGATATTAATGGTGTAGGGATGAATTAAGAATTAATTTATTGGAAATTACCCCAAAGGGATGCTTATACATAGATTTTGCCGGAGTTCAAATTTTAGGTTGCCTTAGCGACACACATAAAAACAAACAGTTGTTATTATTATTTCGATGGGTTTTCACGGGCAAAATAGACGTGAGTCTATTATAATTAGCCACCTAATTTATATTCATACGTGGTTCTTTAATTTGTTTTTTTGACGATAATTTTACATTGTATTGTATACCGATATTTTAGTGTTATTGAAGCTTCTATAAATTATATAATAAAATAAAATTACAGACATATATTGAATATATTGCTTACAACCAAGCCGTGTATGGAGATAGGTAATTCGGATAAATGTTCGGAAAATCCTACGAAAAAGTTTACGGAAATGCCTACAACCTTGATTCCGGATGTACCTACACAAGGGCCTAGCAACAAGTGTACGGATATGCCTACCAAAATGTTTACGGAAATTCCTACCAATAAGTTAACGGACTTGCCTACAAATATTTGTATAGGAATGCCTAACAAGAAATTTACGGAAATGCTAACGAATAGCCAAAACGTGTCTATGATAGCCGCCCTCCGTCGCAAATTGAATTCAAATATTGATGTAAATTCAAAAAACAAGACATGCATTGACATGCCTACTTATAAATGTACGGAAATGCCGACAAACACGATTACGGACTTGCCTATCAAGAAGTCAAAGGAAATTCTTACGAATACGCAACACATGCCAATTATGGCCACCCACCATTGCAAACCGATTTCAAATAATGCAGAAATGCCCATGACGACAGCCCGTCGTCATAAACCTAATTTCAACGGTGTTCCAATCGTTCTTCCGAGATGGTAGTCGGATCAGATTGGCCCTAACGTTATGCGTGAACGTCAAAAGCCAAGGCGAGTTGTCCAACCGTCAACTAAGCAAACTGCTGATTGCAAGATGCCGGGTGAGATACATTGTTTTAAATTTTTTTTTTTTTTTTTCTTAACCAAATTACATCTATTTAAATAGATATACGCCTATATTATATGAATAAATCTTCAATTTAAACAATTTAATTTTTAACATTAAATGTTTAGCGCAATATAGCACATATTTTATGGAGATTAATTGTTATTAAGAAATATTTTCCTTACCATTTTTTCATACTTTTTAACTTAAATTTCCGATACACGATAAAAGACTAATAGTGTTCTTAAATTATTTTTATCAAATTAACAATCTTTGAAAATAATGTTTTTGAACTTTAGTATTTTTTTCGTATTACTATTTGCTTGCTACACTAGGTCGATTTAATTAAATTTAATAATATTTTTATATTTCATTAATTAAGCCTTTTTTGACATAGTGACTTTTGAAGATCATGAGAGAGGTTCATCAATAACTGATAATAAGAGTTATGTCGATAACACAGTAAAGATGACGTAAGTATATATCTAGCAAATAGTATAAACGAGTAAAACTATCTTTAATTTAAATATATTTATAAATTATAATAATAGTCTTAACAATTAAATTATATTAATTATATTTAGTTATTAATTATATTTTTCATTACAATATTATAATTATTCGTTTCCAGACCGACATTTGATTGTCGAAAATGCATGAAGTCATTACCTTACCCCGATCTGTCGAAATCTTTCCGGACATGTAAAAGTACGTTATAAATTTCTACTGACAAAACATATTTTATAAACTATTAAATGATACTATTAGTATTACTACACAACATTATGTTTCTTCAACTATTTTCTATTTCAGACTGTTTTTTTATTTGGAAATTAGAAACTACGCCTTTGATCCCACCGAATCCGATCACCGGCTATTCTTGTTATTTCAGACATGATTTAAGATCAATATATCAAAATGAAATAATGGGTACATACAATTTTATAATTCATAATACTTTATATGAATAGTTTTGCTTATAATTATAAGGATATTGCGCCTGATTGTAGAAATTAAAAATTACTCAATTTCTAGGATATTTCATTAAAGATATCACTTTCCACTTTTCATAATAAGTTCATTGTTTAGGATTTTATTGATACGTATCAGCTTACCTTACTGTCACTTTCACTCTTCCTTTACGCACCTGCCTGATTATTTGTGATAAATAAATTGACAATAATTATCGTAGTTAATGAATTATCACGGAAATTTACGAATATTTATTTGTATTTAGCCAACTTACCACATATTAACGACCTGAATATTTATCAATATTATTTGTAGATTTACGAATTTCTTGTCAAAAAGAAATATATTGATTTTTTTTATGACTGTATTTAAATATGTATTATAATATCACGTTCAAGATGATTCCAATTTTGTACTTTAAATCAAAACAAATATTTCGAAATAAAACGCCACCCATTGTATAGGAACTTATGCCATACAATATACATTATCTCATATATTGCTTTTTAATTGAACGATTTCTAAATTTATACGGTTGGAACTACATTGCGAAATCGTTCTTATAATTACCAAAGCATAGTTTTCAATAAAACACCTTACTTGCAGATAAAATATATTATGTTAATTTGATAATATTGTCCATTGCAGATCCTAAAGGTTCAATAATTGGACGTGCTCACGCTTAGGTATAAAGTCAAACGTGCCGATTAATTTAAGTGAAAAAGAAAAAGTAGAACTTCACAGAATAAGATTAAACCTTGTTTGAAAACATTTTTTTTTTTTTAATTTATGAAAGAACTATTTTTGTGTTGTTATACCTTTTTTTGTTGTTTATATATCAATTTGTATGTTTTATTTTAATTTTGTTAAAATTGTTCAAAATTAATTAATTTAAAATTATTATCGAATACATATGTATTTTTTCATCTCTTTATTGAAATTGTTTTTCGAAAACATTGTTGTTAATTTTTATTTAATGAATTGTAAATTACTGTAATATGAACATTTAAAATTTATCCACTTTATTTTATATCTTATATTTTGTTTATTTTTTTATTATTTATAAAAATTATACTATAAAGAAATCGATATTTTTACATTTTTATTTTGTTTTTAATTAAGCATTAGGACCGAACATGAAACAAATACTAATTTCCATGCACATAGATTTTCATTCACTACTGGCTGAGCTTATAATATTATATTTATGTATACGGTACGGACATAACAGAGCTCGTCCCTTGTTTTAGTAAAAAAAACTACCGCCCGATTGTCGAACTTATAAAATAGGATACTTATAGCATAGGATATAAATAATACTATTTAGAAAATATATACCAAAAACGTGGTAAAAAAATATACAATTGATTTATTTATTTTTTTACGGCTACAAGTTGACGGTTTCTATTAATAAACCCAGTTTAGTTTAAAATTCGGCCTTTTTTTAGCTGCCGATTTCAAACCAATGGTCTTTTATATATCTGATTTTTCATTATGTAATTAATATATTAATTCGCTTAAACCAAATATGAGGTAGACACAAATACATCAAATACCATGCGCCGCTAAAGTCCGCTTAACGTAGTATATTTATGTTATTTCGGAATGTATTGCTGGCGGTGAAAAATTAAATTTAAAAAAATAATAATAATAAACTTATCCGAGTGCCGTCTATAAGCAAAATCGATAGAGAAACTATTAAAATATATAGGTTTTAAAAAATTGTTTTGTAAGAATTATAATTATTCGTTTCGTATCTACTCTATTGTTGACGTATAAGCGCGGCACACCTAATGCTAAACCGAAAATTTACTAAAGAATATCCCATAAATTTATCCCGCAAACACGTTATAACGTGTGCAATTTCATATACTACAATTTTTTGTTTTATAATATTAATCGTAAAATATAACATAGTTTTCAAAGAGTTCCGAACATATTGGTTGTACGTTATCCATACCGAGGATGCCCGAGGATGCTCGGTACCAACACCGTTTATAATATTCAAACAAAAGAAACGATAACACGAAATGTGTGGTATATTACTCCAGGGTAGTACTCGGTTATAAAAAAAAAAAAAAAAAAAAAATGATAAGGAAATCGTAACCGGAGCAATATAAACATGCAATAGCGAATGAAATAAAATATTTCACTGCGCCCAAAGCCGTTATACTGTACCATAAGGGATTGTGTTGTTGAGCAAGTAAAAATTGAAATCTTAAATTTTTATTTGTCGAATTAACCACGTTAAATAAATAAAAATTTACGCAACATTAAATAGAAAAGTCGCGGGCTGAAGTTATCAAATTACCCCAGATGCTGAGTACGAAAAATGTACTTATAGTTGCCCCGCGCAAAATAGATTATAAAAAAACAAATAACGATATATTATAAATATCGTATCTATGTCATCATAATCATATGTAACGTCTTGCTCGGTTTTTACACTATGTACCTAGGCAACCATATTTATTTCGTTGTACACCACTTTTTTTGTATTCTCGACTGGACGAAATTAATTTCTCTTGCGGATAATTTATTATATAACCCATAATAATATAAAAGTTTTCGTATTAACAAATTCTAACCGTTCAGTGCATAAACAATTACAATATCTATATATATTTATATAGATATATTATAATGGCGTTACATTATGCCTGTGTTTTCGCAGAAAATGCACTTTTACTGTCATTCAGTTTGACGGCCGTGATGTGTGTTTTGAGCCGACGATTCGCAGTTGCCGTCGTCGTGCTATATATTGTGCAGCTAATAAGGTACGTGTACGATAATCAGAAAATATTATTTTATAATAAAACTATTTATAAAAATTTTTTCTTTTTACCATTTTAAATTAAAATTATAAAAATTTACCGTGTATAAGGTATTTTAAATTTCTTAACCGGAATATAAGATCATATAAAATAATGTTTTAATATTGTATACATTTTTTTTACGAACATTTACATTTGGATTCTATTTATAGGCATTTAACTCATTCAAGGTTCTTTCCTTTTTTATAAGTGTTTATGTGGATAAAATTTGTTTGATTGAGTAGTAAAACTTGAACATTTTATTATACTATGTTTTTCTTATGTTGTGTCCAGTAAAAAAAAAAAGAATGTCCTTAATTATATATATAAAAAAAAAAAAAAAATGGAATTCGGGAGTTAAAAGGGAGTTAAATTTTGATGGCATTCTCGAATATTAAGTAAAAAATTAGACAATAGAGGCAAATTAAATTGTTATAACATCATAATATTTCTCAACAATTTAAGATGAAAAACACAAATACAATTTATCTTTTAGTCATTACTTTTACCAAGAGTTGCTAAGAGTCATTTTTGTTTGCAACGATATATTGTTGCTTACAGATATAAATTAAACTTAATTCTAAATCCAACTATTATAACTTCCCATCTAAAACCATCCCCTTCCCATCTATATTTCGCGGGTGGTGAAACTGCACCCCACGTCACCATAGACTCCTGCGGCTCGTATCATATCGTAAGACCTTTAATATTTATTCTACCAACATAAATATTATATTTAAAAAATATGGAGTTAAAATGTTATCTTTAAATATCAAGGCCAACATCCACAAAGTCACTCACTGATTAACTCCCTTACTAATCTCATGGACCTACAGCCTTAAAATTTACATGATATTATACAATATACATTATTGATAATTTAGTGTTATAATGGTTTTTATTACTTATATGTTATAAATGTAGTCTAAAATTAAATTACAGACAAATATTGAATACATTGCTTAATCCCAAGTCGTGTATGGATACTGCTACTTCAGATAAATTTTCAGAAATTCCTACGAACAAATATACAGAAATACCTACCAAGGAGTGTACGGAAATGCCTACAGATAAAAGTACGGAAACACCTATAAATAGGTGTACTAAATTAACTACCAATGGCCATTTTACACCTATAAAAGCTATCATTCGGCACAAGTTATATTCAAATGTCGTTATTAAAACAAGCAACAAGCTATGTTTGGACAAGCTTAAAAAAGAAAAATATATTAATTTGCCAATAAAGAAGTGTATGGAAATGCCAACAAAACAATGTAAGGACATATCTACTAATAAGAGTATGGGAAAGCCTCTTAATAAGTGTACGGACATGCCAACAAATAAGAGTACGGAAATGCCTACCAGAATGTCTACGGAAATTCGGATGAATAGCCAAAATGTGTCTAGGATAGCCGAACTACGTCGCAAACTGAATGCAAATATTGTTGTTAAACCAAACAACAAAACATGTAATGACATGTCTACTTATAATTGTACGAAAATACCTACAAACTTGAGTACGGATTTACCTACCAAAACGTGTACGCAAGTGCCTTCTAACAATTGTACGGACATGCCTACAAAAATGTTTACGGAAATTAATATCAACAAGTTTATGGTTTTGCCTATAAATAAATGTACAGAAACGCCTGCTAGAATGTCTACTGAAACGCTAACGAATAGCCATAAAGTGTCTGTGATGGCCGCACTCCGTCGCAAAATTAATTCCAATATTGTTGGTAAATCAAACAACGAGACGTCTAAGGAAATGGCTACCAACAAGTTTTCGGACTTGCTTATCAAGAAGTCAACGGAAATTCTAACGAATACCCAACTTATGCCATTAAAGGCCACCATTCCAAGCATACCGATTTCAAATGTTGATTTAAACACAAACAACAAGCCGTGTTTAGTTGTGTCTAACAATAAGTCTACAGAAAGGCCCATGACGGCAGCCAATCGTCATACACCTAATATAAACGTTGTTCCAATCGTTATTCCGAGCTGGTTTTCGGATCAGGTCGGTCCTAACGTTATGCGTGATCGTCAAAAACCGGAGCAAGTCCTCCAACAGTCACCCACGAAAACGGCTGATTGTAAGATACCTGGTGAGATACATTATTTTAAAGTATATTTTTTTTTTTTAGACCAAATTAGATCTATTTATAATTACTCCATCTAGATGATACGAATAAATCTTTATATTCAACAGTTTATTTGCTAACATGAAATGATTAGCCCAATATGAGACATATATTGGGGAGAAAAATTGTTGTTTACAAATATCTCCCTTACCAGATTTTTACAATTTAAACCATAAAATACCATTAGACGATAAAAAAAAAAAAATGTTGTCATAACGTAATTTTATCGAATTCACATTGTCAGAAAATAATGTTTTTATTTTGACATTATTAGTTTACTCGTAATGAAATTATCTTGATATACTTGGTCCATGTAATAATAATTAATCATTTTTTTGATATTTCATTAATATATTCTTCATTGACATAGTGACTTTTGAAGATCATGCTAGTGGTTTACCAATTACTGATAATACGAGGATGGACGATATTACAGCAAAGATTTCGTAAGTATCTACTTAGCGAATTCTATTAACAATTAAAATTATACCAAATTATATTATTTTTAAAAATTATAATAATAATATTAAAAATTTAATCATATTAATTATATTTCAATTTTATTTTTCATTACAATATTATAATTATTCGTTTCCAGACCGACATTTGATTGTCGAAAATGTATGAAAACATTACCAATAGCGGATCTATCGAAATCATTCCGGACATGTAAAAGTATGTTATTATAATTTACTGACAAAGCATATTTTATTTACTAATAAATGATAATATTAGTATAACTATACAACATTATGTTTATTTTATTATATTTTCTATTTCAGACTGTTTTTTTATTTGGAAACTAGAAACTACCCCTTTAATCCCACCGAATCCGATCACCGGGTATTCATGTTATTTCAGACATGATTTAAGATCAATATATCAAAATGAAATATCGGGTACATACAATTTTATAATTCATAATACATTATATGAATAGTTTTGGTTATAATTTTAATATAGATTATCGCATATATTAAGTGAAATAATATTGATTTTTAAAGCTTTACGCAGGGAAATGCTTTAAGAAATATCCCGTTATAATTATAACCAAATCATATTTTTTAATGAAATACTTCGCTTGCAGATTATATTGATATCGTTCACATTAAGTGTTGTTTTTTTTGTATTTTTACTTTTTCTTTTGGCTATTCTTCCTTCGTATTTATACGTAAATGTTTATATCATTATTATAAACATAATACAGACAAGCATTTATATTTTTGTAAAGTTATTAAATGTTATGTTAATTTGATATTATTATCTATTGCAGATCCTAAAAGCTTCAATAATTGGATGTGCTCACGTTTGGGTATTAAGTCAAACGTGCCAATTAATTTAACTGAAAAAGAAAAAGTCGAATTTCACAAACAAAGATTAAACCTTGTTTGAAAAAATTTTTTTTTTCTTTTTTAAAATAACTATTATTGTATTACTGTTATTTATTATTGTTTTACCATATTTCGTTCTTTATATAACTATTTGCATCCTGTGTTTATTTTTTGTTAAAATTGTAAAAATTCATTTATTTAAAATTATTATCGAATTCATCTGTATTTGTTCACCTTTTTTGGAAATTGCTATTTATATACTTTGTTATTTTTTTTATTTATAGAATTGTTAAATACTGTCCTATGAACGTTTAAATTTTTCACTTTATTTATTATCTTATATCATGTTTTTTTTTTTTTTTGTTTATAATTAATAAAAAATAATCTCTAATGAAATTGATATTTAAGCATTTTATTTTGTTTTTAATTAAGGGTTAAGGGACGAACATGAACGAAAAACTTAATTTCATGCACGTAGTTCATCATTCACAAGTGGCTGAGCCTATAATATTACAATTATGTATACGGTACGGATATCGCAGAACTCGCCCCTTGTTTTAGTAAAAAAAACTATTACCAGAGTAAAGATCCTATGAATTATGGTCATAATGGTGACGTACAGAAATATTACTTATTATAAAATATAAATACTAAAAACCTGGTAAAAAAATACAAAATCGATCGTGTGTAACAATATTTTTAACACATTTCGCAACAGCCTACTTGATCCAAAATTGTTTTGCTTATACTGTGTACCGCGTTTATTTAACATGATTTCTAGACGAGGAGTTTTCGTTTTTTAAATGAATTCTAAATAATGACAAATAAGATATTTATATAGCGATTCTCTTGAATTCAACAGTTAAAAAAAACCCTAATTTAACACTAAATTGGGTTTGTTAAAAGAAATCTTTTACATGTAGCTGTTAAAAAAAAAAAAAAACAAATAAATTATCGGGTAAATATTTACTGTGGATAAGGTCATTTCCCGACCTCCCATTTTCTAGTTCCGCCACTAATTAATATTGAACATACACATAGATCTGCGTGAAGACATTTTTTTATCAATATTTTATTATGTTATAACAGCTACCTCAAATATATTTGTTACAAAAAAATGAAAAAAGAGTCTTGAAATTTTGTCTTAACATGTTCGAGTCAATTTTTATTTATTATTTTGTTTTTTTTATAAAAAGCTGGAAAGTGAATTTTGTGTATCGCTCGATTTTGTATTTATTTTTACCAGGTTATTGATATAGATTTTATTATTAGTAATAATTATGTCCGTCATTATTAGGATCTGAATTCATAGGATCTGCACTCTGGTGGTAGTTAATTGTACAAAAACAAGTGGCGATCATTATGATATCTGTACCGTATACATAATTATACTCTTATAAGTTTAGAAACATGAGAATGATCATATTATTTAATGAGGAAAACATTAAGTATGGTGCAAGGTCGTTATACTAATTTAGCTATTCCCAATATTCGGACTATCGTTGTCAATTCATGAAATAACAAATATATTTTAGATGAGTTCCGAAACTAAAATACATAATTTGTTTTAAATTAAAGAGTAAAAATATAAACGAAGAAAATAATAATATTATACGTGTGTATGGATTTAAAAAAACGCACTGTGAACAACGCCAAAGACAAAACTGACAACCTTCTAGTCATTCGTACGATAAATACGTTAGACAGTTTTTTTAAAATTTGATATACCTACCTTTACCATTCATAGCTAACCCCTCATAATATTGTCCATCACCTACATTCTCCCTGACTTCAACTGACTGCAAAGAATAGCAAATTGACTTACAAAATATCTAATTGTTGGTTGATTTATTTGCAACACTGCTAAACCTAGAACTACCCCACTGATTTCGTATCGAAAGTAGACAATGATATATTTAGATATACTGTGACCATTCAGCAACGATAAGTATTAGAACGCCAAATGTTTATCAATATTGCTGTTGAGGAATTCTCGAGATTTTTGGTAACACACGTGTCTTACGAAATAACCTGTCTTCTTTATACGAATAGCATGAGACAAGGTATGCCGGATATGCTTTAGTAAACCCTAGACATATTCTGTCCAAATTTCTTTTCCAAATAGAGAAAAATTATTTTATGTATTTATTTTATTAGGCATCAGCTAATTAAAAAAAATTTTAAAAAATTATCGACCACCGATTACGTACATTATGTAATGTCCGGTCATCCATGTATTTGATTTTCCCAGCAACTTGTTTTCTAAATATAAAATTTTGTATAAAAAAGAAAGGCAAAAAAAACATTATTTATGTATTGAAATCATTTTATTTATCAATCTTATCAACAAAATCGATATAAAACATAAATATCGTTTATGTAAAGTTAAGATCATACCCTAAAACTAAAATTGAACTCCGTCTATGTACACCGGTTGGACACGAATAAAATAATTTTATTTAGGTAAAAATGTACGGTGATATACAATACAAAATTTAAATATTTTTCGTTGGAATTATCTAAAAGTTTCAACATCATCTTAAATTCAACAAATAGATAGCATTGTATACAATATTAACTCGATGACTCATTTAGTAAAAAAATTATGTTATACATTTATATATATTATATTATAGCTTGTAACTAAACACTGTGCATGGGAATTCGAATTTGATTCATGTTCGGCCTTAACCATTAATTAAAAACAATGTAAAAATGTAGAAATAACAATTTTTAAAAAGATTATTTTTTATTAATTATGAACAATGTATAAGATAATAGAATAAAGTGGAAAAATTTAAATCTTCATTTTACAATGTTTTACAATAACAAAAAAAAAAATTAACAACATAGTATTTAAAAAACGATTAGTATAAAAAGATGAAAAAATACATAAGTATTCGATAATAATTTTAAATTATTAAATTTTGTACAATTTTAACTATAATAATAAAACATACAAATTAATATAAAAACAACGAAAAATGGTAAAACGATACAAAAATAGTTTTTTTTATAAATAATAAAAAAAAATTATTTCAAACAATGTTTAATCCTATTCTGTGAAATTCTAGTTTTTCTTTTTCACATTAATTAATCACGTCTGGCTATATATCACGTAAGGCACGTCTGACTTAATACCCAAACGTGAGCACATCCAATTATTGAAGCTTTTGGGATCTGCAATAGACAATATTATCAAATTAACATAATATATTTTATCTTCAAGCAAATTTTTTTATTAAAACATATGCTTTGGTTATTATTAGAACGATTCCGTAATGTAGTTCCATCCGTATAAGTTTAGAAATCAATGATAATTCAATTAGAAAGGAATATATGAAATAATGTAAAATGTATGGCAGGTGTTCCTATACAGATGGCGGTGATTAATTTCGAAATGATACCTATCATCAATAAAATCCCAAACAATGAAGTTATTATGAAAATTGGATATTCTTATATTTAATGAAATATCCATAAAACGGAGTAATTTTTAATTTCTACAATCTGGCAATTACGCGCAACAACATTATAATAATAACCATACAATTACTATAACGTAATACGATTTATATAAAAATTGAGTATACATGTTTATAGGTATTTCCGTACTTTTATCTGTAGGCAATTCTGTAGGATGGTTTTCAGGCATTTCCGTACACCCCTAGGTAGGTATTTCTGTAAACTTGTAGGAATTCCGAAAATTTATCCGAAGTAGGAGCATCAGTACACTGCTTGGGCTTAAGCATTGTATCTAATATTTGTCTGTAATTTAATTTTAGACTACATTTATTACATATAGGTAATAAAAAACATTATAACATTAAATTATCAATATATTATCATTACGATGTAAAATCGTTGACAAATAACATATTAATGGACCGCGTATGAATATGACAGGGTTGGCTAAATAGAATAAGCTGACGTCTATATTGCTCTTGACAACCAAATAAATAATAATAAAAAATGTTTGTTTTATTTCCTCTCTTTAGCCAAGGTATCCTAAAATTTGTATTTCGGCAAAATATTTGTATGAAGATATCTTTGGGGGAATTTCCAAAAATGCATTAATATTTTATCCCTACACCAATAGTAACAAGTAAACTTTAAGGCTGTAGGTCCATGAGATTAGCAAGGGCATCGATCAGTGAATGACTTTGTGGATGTTGGCCTTGATATTTAAAGATAACATTTTAACTCCATATTTTTTAAATATAATATTTATGTTGGTAGAATAAATATTAAGGGTCTTACGATATGATACGAGCCGCAGGAGTCTATGGTGACGCGTGGTGCAGTTTCACCACCCGCGAAATATAGTATTGTTTTAGGTGGGAAGTTAAAATAGTTGGATTTAGAATTAAGTTTAATTTATATCTGTAAGCAACAATATATCGTTGCAAACAAAAATGACTCTGAGCAACTCTTGGTAAAAGTGATGACTAAAAGATTTTAAAAGAATTGTATTTGTGTTTTTCATCCTAAATTGTTGAGAAATATTGTGATGTTATAACAATAGAATTTGCCTCTATTGTCTATTTTTTGTTCTTAACATTCGTGAATGCCATCAAAATTTACCCTTCTATCTCCCGATTCCATTTTTTTTTTTTTTTTTATATTGAGAACATTTTCATAACAATGAAATCATTGTTCGGGATATTAGTAATGTTAGCCAAACTTACTTTTACCTCCAATTTTCTTTAAAACACGCTCATAGTTATCCGTGATATAAAATTGACAATAATTATCACATTTAATAAATAATCACGGAAATGTACGAATAAATTTCTTATTCTGGCAACCAACCACGTATTATTGAATTAATGATGACAATAATATTTGTAACGTTACGAAAATTTAGTCAAAAATAAATTTTTTGATATTATTTATGACTGTATTTTAATATTTAATGTGATATGTCTTAAATGATTCCAGTTTTGTTCTTTTAATGAAAACAAATATTTCATAATTAAAATTGACCTATTGTATGGTAACTTCTGCCATATATGGCATATTTTTTATTTCTTGTGAAAAATTATTGTGTTCTAAGCATGTACTTAGGGAAATACATTAAGAAATATTACGTTTTAATAATAACCAAAGCATGTTTTTTAAAAAAAACACTCTGCTTGCTGATAAAATATATTATGTTAATTAATAAATATTTTCTATTGCAGATCCCAAAAGTTTCAATACTTGGACGTGCACACGTTTGGGTATAATGTCAGACGTGCCGGTAAATTTAAGTGATAAAGAAAAAATAGAATGTCACAATTTAAGATTAAACCTTGTTTTCAACCATTTTTTATTTTGTTTTTTAAATTTATTAAATAACTATTTTTGTATCGATATACCATTATTATTTGTTTATATATCAGTTTAAACGTTTTGTTTTTTTTATAGATATTTTTGTTCAAACTCGATCCATTTAAAAATATTATCTCCTTAACCTGTATTTTTTCACATTTCTTACTTAACCGTTTTTAGAACACTTGATTGTTTTTCTATTTATTTAAATGTTAAAACCTGTAATAACAATATTTCAAATTTTTCCTTTTTCTTAATCAATTATATTGTTGTATATTTTTATTCATAATTATTAAAATTTTGTCTATTTAGAAATTGTAATTTCTGCATTTGTTTATTGTGTTTAATCAAGGTTTAGGGTCGATCACGGACCAGTTACAAAATTTCATACATGTTAGTTTCATATGCAAGTTACAATATAATACATAAAAATGTAAAACATAATATTTTTTCCTAAAATCCATTTGTCTACTTAAAAATGTGTGCAGAGTATCGAGTTTGAAAAAGTATAATTCTTAAAATTATTACCTTGATTCTAACATCATTTTATTTAATATAATAATCCCAAAGTTCAGGTTTAATCACTTTCACTGTATGACAATAACATTAAAAAACGCAGGAAGTTAACATAAGTTGATAGGTTAATTTAACTTGCTCATATTGTAATACCTTAATCGTATAATGAATAAAACACAATTAACTCTTAACTTGTTAAATTTGATCAACTACCATTTTAACGTTTTTGAGTTATTATTAAATGCAATTGCCATCTATTTGTTAAATTTAAAATGATGTTTAAACATTTCGATATTCCTAACAAAAATATTTGAAAAATGTGTGCCATCGTATTCCAGGGTAGTACACAGTAATCAACAAAAAATTATAAAGGAATCGTAACTGGAGTTATACAAACTTTCAATAGCTCAAAAAATTAGCCCACGGCGTCCAATGCCGATAAAAGGTTTTAAAGGGTCTTTTATACTCTGTGAAAATTTAGATTTTTTTTCGATTAAACCACGCCACATGAACATAAATTAGTGGGGTAATGGAAAATTTACCATAATCGAGTAGGACTCAACGTTAAATAGAAATTCGCGAGGTGAGGTTATCAAAATACTCCATAAAGCTCCACGTAAAGAACAATTAAAGGCAATAATGATATTTGGAGGTATCTGAGTTACCCTTATGCATTTTCAGTCAACTCTCCGAATATAGCAAAATTTGCTCAATAAATAGCGAAAGTAAATAATTATTTAGTAATGCAGTAAAAATATGTACGTAGTAAAATAATATACAATCATAAACTACATCTTTGCCGGGTTTTAATGAGCATTATTAATTTTAAAACACGGTTGATGGATAGTATCAATAATTTCGTTGGTGAACAACATTCATGTAGAATTAATTAAATCATTTGCAGTGGTTTATTACTGGACAGCCATTCAAACATTATAATACGCCGCTTTGAAACTTCACCGTGACAAATGAGAACTTAGATATTGTTGAAATATGTTTGTAAAGAACGTAGAAATTTATGCGCATTTTATATTGTTATTAGATATTGCGATGAACGACAGGAGATTAAAAAACAAAACAAAAAAAAAATAAAGAAATTACTTTAATTCTCTTCAAAAAAATATATTTATGTTTGTATAAAAACAAAACACAAACGTTAATTTGGAAGTATTGTAATAATAATAAGCAGTGCATGGATATCATTTAAACAAATTGTATAATATAAAAATACACTATTATTCAAATTAAAGAAATCCTATGGCAACTACATTTAATTATATATAAATAGACGTGCATTTAATGCATGGCATCGTCTGTACTAATATGCTTCAAGATATTTACATTAAATTATAATAATTATTAATTTTGAAATTAACATTGACCGATCAGTAAGATTAAACGTGGGTCAATTTGCTAACAATTTATTAAGATACAATTAATAAAGGTGCTGTACGAGTATGTGGTACTACCAGTATTTAACGTGTTGCTTATAGGCAATTTTTATAACAATAATCATTCTACTCAATTCAAATACAATAAAAAAAAAAAAAAAATGTATAAGTAATCCCGTGACATTATCTTTTGGATTTTTTGTGTGGGGTTAAATCTTGATATAAACAAAAATGTATACGAATAACCGTATCGCGCTTGAAAATTATACGCTGTCGGCATTCTAAGGGGAACAATCAAAAAATCACAGCGAACTCAAGCACAACGTTATCTGTAGCGTAGCGGGCTATTTATTCTTTTGATACAATAATAATGAACAAATTACCAGTATAATATGTTTAGGATATTTTGGGTTTTTTTAAATTTATATGACTATTCTACCCAACAAGTGGGTAGGAGGTCAGAAAGTCACTAGAACCACAGTTAATGTTTGACGGTTTATCGTTTGTTTTGTTTTTATACAGCTACAAGTAAACGATTTCTATTGAATAACCAACATTAGTATTAAAATTGGTCATTACGAGGTACAAGGTATACTAATGATAACTTTGGATCAAGTAGACGGTTGCGAAATGTGTTAAAAATATTATTTGTAAATTGAATGCCCATACAATATTATTTTATTCGTGCCTTCTTTAACGTGTTAAACAATTTAAACTATTGATAATTCCTGTATGGTTCATTGTCGTACTCTAACCCTTATTTAAAAACAAAATAAAAATGTTAAAATAACAATTTCTTAATAGATTAGTTTTTATTCACTTTAAAAAAAAAAAAAAAAAAAAACAAAATATAAGATAAAAAATAAAGTGAAAAATTGTTCATATGAAGTATGACAATAAAATAACGAGACTTTCTAAATATAACCTAAACTATTAACGTTATCTATAAAACGATTATTGAAATATGATTAGAAAACACTTATCTAAAAGTACTATGAACACTGATGGCATCGATTCATTTTCTTATACGTTAGTAGCCTTGTTATTAGTGCGAGTTCGACTATACTGCCGAAAAATGTTAGATATAAAAATCGAACAACATGTGTTTACATTAAATTTCTTGTTAAATTAAAAAAAACTGCCGCGGAATCGTTTCGTATGTTATGTGAAGATTATGGTGAAGAATGTTTATCAAGAGCTCGTGTTTTTGAACGGCACAAACTGTTTTGTAGTGGAAGGGAGGACGTCGAAGACGATGATCGTTCTGGACGTCCTACCACGTCTTCAACAAACGAAAACGTTGAAAAAATCGACAAAATTAATTAATCAATATTATTATAAAGAGGTATTAATTAAATTAAGAGAACGTGTCAGAAAGAAGCGACCAGATCTATGGAAAAATGGCTGGGTTCTTCACCAAGACAATGCTCCAGCTCACAGTGCATTTTCAATTCAACGTTTTTTAACTGAAAAAAAAATTTCTGTACTTCAACATCCCCCGTATTCGCCAGACCTTGCTCCTTGTGACTTCTTCTTATTTCCTTCTTATTTCTTTTCCCATTTTCAAACAGTTGATGACGTAAAAATGAAAACGGCAGAACTTCTAAAAGGGCCGAATGAAAGCAATTGGCAACACTATTTTCAAGAATGGCAGCGACGTATGCAACAGTGTATTGATGCTGTGGGAAGGTACTTTGAAGGTGATAATCATTAAATTATAACATTTTTAAAATAAACAACTTTTATTCAAAAAGTCTCGTTATTCTATTGTCACACCTCGTATAGTATCAATATGTTCATACTGTAATATAATATAACCTAACCTAACCTCGTAACACTGTATGTTTAACAATTCTTTAAACAAAAAAAAACAACAAAGTATTTAAATAGCAATTTCCATAAAAGGAGAATAAATACAGATTTGGCCTTAATAGCTTAATGTATTATTTTGGAATGTATTGATGGAGAAAAAAAAAAGAAAAGAAAAAAAATAACAATAAACTTATCGGAGTGCCGTCCATAAGCAAAATCGATTGAAGAACGATTAAAATATTTAGGTTTTTAAACATCGTTTTGTAAAAATTATAATTATACGTTTCGTATCTACTCTATTGTTGACGTATAAGCGCGGCACACCTAATGCTAAACCCAAAATTAACTACAGAATATATCCCATTGATTTTATCCTACAAACACGTAGATATTAACGCGTGCAATTTCATATACTACAATTTTATGTTTTATAATATTAATCGTAAAATATAACATGGTTGTCATGGTACTCTGAACATATTGATTGAACGTTATCCTTACCCAGGATGCTCGAGGATGCTCAATACCCAACACCGTTAATAATACTCAAACACAAGAAACAATAACACGAAATGTGTGGTATCTTATTCCAGGGTAGTACTCTGTTATAAAAAAAAAAAAAAAATGATAAGGAAATCGTAACCGGAGCAATACAAACATGCAATAGCGACAATGGAAATATTTCACCGCGTCCAAAGCCGTTATACTGTACCATAAGGGATTGTGTTGTTGAGCAAGTAAAAATTGTAATCTTAAACTTTTATTTGTCGATTTAACCACGTTAAATAAACGAAAATTTACGCAACATTAAATAGAAAAGTCGCGGGCTGAAGTTATCAAATTACCCCAGATAGGCACACAAAAAGAACAATTGAAGGCAATTACGATATTTAGTGGGATCCGGGTTGCCCTTATGCATTTTCGGACAACTCTCCGAATATACCAAAATTTGCTCAATAAATAGCGGTAGTGAAAAATTGATTAGTAATGCTGTAAAAAAAAAACGTACGTAGTAAAATTATATACAATCATAATCCACATCCGTGTACATATGCCGAATTTTAATTTGTATTTGTAACATTAAAACACGATTGATGGAAATTGTTAATAATTTCGTCGGTTTACAATATTCGTGTAGCATTAATTAAATCATTTGTGGCGGTGTGTTACCGGACAGCCATCTAAATATTATAATACGGTGCTTTGAATATTCACCGTGACAAATCAGAAATTAGATATTGTTGAAATATGTTTATGAAAGAACGCAGTAATTTATGCGCGCATTATATATTATTATTAGATATTGCAATGAATGACAGGAGATTAAAAAGATGAAAAAAAACTTTTAATTTTCTCAAAACATATATATAAAAAAAAAAAAAAACGTTAATTTGGTTGTATTGTCATTATAATACGCATTGCATGGATACTATTTAAGAATATTGTATAATATTAAAACACACGATTTTAATTTACGTAATTAAATATAATATCTAATTTTATTAAAATCGTAGACATTTAATAACGTTTTTGAAAAAAATTAATACATTTATAAAATTTGGAAAACAAGTACATTTAATTGTAAATCTATGTGCAGTATTCATTTAAAATATTATTACACTAACAAACAAGACTAGACAATAAATAATTAACTCGTTAGTTTTAACATTTTGATACGTCCGTACGTTTCATTTTTAAAAAAACATATCTTATTATTATTGTTTTTCGTTTATTTACATTTTAAACATAATACATGTAAATTAATTGTGTTTTTTTACAAATTACATTTTTTTACAGTGTAATGGTTAGTATAGATATCGCGTGGCGATCGCATCACATCATAAACCTAAATTGCAGAATTCATGATAAGTGATTGTGATCTACCATTTAAAATAAAAAAAAATGTGCAATGGCATTGTATTAACGAGAGGGGGTTTTGGGTGGAGTGGAGACTTTGTTAAAAATTCGAAATATAATATTGTCATTGATTATAGTAAATTTTTGGGCATTACGTCAATTATGTCAACAGTAACCAATACGGAGATCCAAATATCCGGTGTTTTTAGTCATTTTCATGCACATCAATTATCATCTCATTATCCGTCCTAAACCGGGGAATATTACGGAAATAGTTTGCTAATTTTCTGTTTCGAGTATCAAAAATTAAAATTAATTTTCGTTGGTGAATACAAATTAGAGGAGGAGAGTCACAGACTTATGACTTTTTATATTCTTATTGACGTGTTGAATGTCCAATTAAATAAATCATGTGGTAACGATATTTAATAGATAGATATAAATAGACGTGGTTAATTCATGCTATCTTCTGTGCGAATATGCATCAAGAAATTGTTATCAAATGCTATTAATTATTAATTACTCATAAAACTAAGACTGACCAGTAAAATACTACGAGGGTTATCGGTCATTTGTCTGATAAAATATTACAATACAATTAATACACGTGTAGCAAGAGGATGTGATACCAACAGGATTTAAAGTGTTGCGTATAGGCAATTTTACGAACTATGATAAATTGTTAATCAACTCAATTGTATTCGAATTCATTATCAAAGATATATGTATATGTTGTCCTATGTCATTATCAATAGTGTTTTTCGTGTGAGGTTAAATCGTGATATAATAATAAACCGTATACGAAAATTCGTTACGCGCTAGAAAAGTATCCCAGAGGAACTACCGAAAAATCTCGGCAAACTGCGCTTATTGTTTTGATATAATTATACAATACAAATTACCCGTATGAAACGATACGGTTATTTTCGGTTTTTAAATTCCTTAAACGTAATGATTTGGCATTTGTGTCGACGATTAAAATACTGTACGCAAAAACTCTACTACACACATATAATGATCTACATATTGTCCAGTGAATTTTCTGTAAATATATACTAAGTACAAAATGAGTATTTATAGTTTCCCGCGCAAAAAAGTTTACTAAAAATATTGTATCCATGTCCTAATCATATGTAATGTCTTGGCCGGTTTTTACACCGTGTACCTAGGCAACCATATTTATATCGTTGTACAGCGATTTTTTGTGTTCTCGACCGGTCGAATTTAATTTCTCTTACGGATAATTTATTATAATACACATACTTATATAAAAGTTTTCGTTTTTCTCATATTCTATTCGTAAAGAATTATAAAATATCATTATAATGTTTTTTTATTTGGAAATTAGAAACTACGCCTTTGATCCCACCGAATCCGATCACTGGAAATTCATGTTATTTTAGACATGATCTAAGACCTATTTATCAAAATGAAATAATGGGTACATAAAATTATATAAATCCTAACACTTTATATGAATAGTTTTTGTTATTATTAAAATGTTATTGGGCATGATTGTAGAAATTTAAAATTACTTACTTTCATAGATATTGCATGAATGATATCAATTTCCACTTTTTATAACAATGAAATCATTGTTTGGGTATTAGTGATGTTAGCTGATCTTACTTTTAACTCCACTTTTCTTTTAAGCACGCCCCTAATTAACCGTGATATAAAAATTGACAATCATTTTCATATTTAATTAATAATCACGGAAATGTACGAATAAATAAATTTTTTATTCTGGCAACCAACCACATGTTAATGACTTAATTATGACAACAATAATTGTAACGTTACGAAATTCTAGTCAAAAAAAAATTTATTGATATTATTTATGTTTGTATTTTAATATTTAATATGATATCACGTCTAAAATGATTGCAGTTGTATTCTTGAAATGAATACAAATATTTCAAAATTAAAATTGACTCACTGTATGGTAACTTCTGCCATATATAGCATATTTTTTATTTTTTGTGAAAAATCATTGTGTTCTAAGCTTGTACACAGGGAAATACATTAAGAAATATTACGTTTTAATAATAACCAAAGCATGTTTTTTAATAAATCACTCTGCTTGCAGATAAAATATATTATGTTTATTTAATAATATTTTCTATTGCAGATCCCAAAAGCTTCAATACTTGGATGTGCACACGTTTGAATATAAAGTCAGACGTGCAGATAAATTTAAATGACAAAGAAAAAGTAGAATGTCACAAATTAAGATTAAACCTTGTTTGAAATCATTTTTTTTTTTTTTTTTTTAAATTTATTAAATTACTATTTTTCTATCGATGTACCATTATTATTTGTTTGTATATCAATTTAAACTTTTTGTTTTTTTTATAGACATTTTTGTCCAAACATGGTCCATTTAAAAATATTATCTACTTAACCTGTATTTTTTTACATTTCTTACTATTCGTTATTAGAATACTTGACTGTTTTTCTATTTATTTAATTGTTAAAACCTGTAATAACAACATTTCAATATTTTTTCATTTTTCTACATTTATCGTATTGTTGTATATTTTTATTTATACTTAATAAAATTTTGTCTATTTAGAATTGTTATTTCTGCATTTGTATATTGTATTTAATCAAGGTTTAGGGTCGATCATGGACCAGAAACAAAATTCCATACATGTTAGTTTCGTATGCAAGTTACAATATAATTCATATAAATGTAAAACACAATATTTTAGCTAAAATCCATTTGCTCTTAAAAAATGTGTGCGGAGTATCGAGTTTGAGAAAGTTTAATTCATTAAATAATAACCCTGTCTCTAACATCATTTTATTTAATAAAAAAATCCCAAAGTTCATGTTTAATCAATTTTACTGTATGACAATAACAACATTAAAAAACGCTGCCAGTTGATAGGTCAATTTAAATTGTTGATATTGTAAAACCTTACTCAGATAATGATTAAAGAATAATTAACTTGTTAGATTTGTTAAATTTTTTCAACTATTATATTTAAGTAATTGAGTTATTAATAGATGCAAATGCCATCTTTTTGTTGAATTGAAGATGATGTTGAATCATTTGGATATTTCTAAAAAAAATATTTAGAACTTTTTTCGCAAGAAACAATAATATAATACGTATGCTATTGTTATCTAGGTTAGTACTCCGTAATCAACAAAAAATGATAAGAAAATCATAACTGGAGTTATACAAACTTGCAATAGCTCAAAAAATTAGCACACGTCGTCCAAATCCGAAAAAAGGTTCAAAAAGAGCTTTACACTAAGTGAAAATTTAAATCTTAAACTATTATTTGTCGATTACACCACGCTAGATGATAATAAATTAATGGGGCAATGGAAATATTACCATAATCGTGTAGAACTCAACATTAAATAGAAATTCGCGAGGTAAGGTTATCAAAATACCCCAAAAAGGACCACATAACAAAAAATTAAAGGCAATAATAATATTTGAAGGTATCTGAGTTGCCCTTATGCATTTTCAGACAACTCTCCGAATATACCAAAATTTGCTCAATAAATGGCGAAAATGAATAATTATTTAGTAATGCAGTAAAAATATGTACGTAGTAAAATAATATACAATCATAATCCACTTATGTGTACATATGCTGGTTTTTAATATGCATTAATAATATTAAAACACGGTTGATGGAAGGACTCAACAATTTTGTTATATATATATTATCTTGCCGGAATGGCGAATGAACCAAATATGCACAAATTCATCAAAAACCATGCGCTGATATAGTCAGTTTAGCGTTTATTAATTCGTTAAACGTAACAGTTCGGCAATTATATCGAAAAATTTAATTCGGTTTGATAAGACTCTACAACACATATAAAGTTCTTTCTATTGTGCAGCGCAATTTCAGAATCTATGCTGAGTACGAAAAAATGTACGTATAGTTGTTCTGCGAAAATAGACTATAAAAAACAAATAACGATATATTGTAAATATCGTATCAATTAGTCCTCCTAATCATATGTAATGTCTTGGTCGGTTTTTACGCTATATACATAAGCAACCATATTTATTTCGTTGTACACCGATTTTTTGTGTTCTTGACTGGTCGAATTTAATTTCTCTTACGGATAATTTATTATATAACCCATAATAATATACATTTTTCGTTTTTTTTTTTTTTCAAATCCAAACCGTTTATTGCATAAGCCATTATCATATCACCATATATTTATATAGATATATTATAATGGCGTTACATTATTCCTGTGTTTTCGCAGAAAATGCACTTTTATTGTCATTCAGTTGGATGGCCGTGATGTGTGTTTTGAGCCGAAGACTCCCAGTTGCCATCGCAGTTCTGTGTATTGTGCAGCTAATATGGTACGTGTACGAAAATTTGAAATATTATTTTATAAAAAAAATTTTTTTACAAATTTTGATTTTTTCCATTCACAATTAAAATAAATAATTATTACAGTCTACAGGGATTTTGAATCATTTAACCGGAATTTATGATCATTGAGGATAATTTTTTAATACTCTACACATTTTTTTTACGGATTTTTAATGTTTACGTTTGGATTGTATTTATAAGCATTTGGCGATTTTAAAGTTCTTTCGTTTTTTATTAGTATTTATTTGGATAAAATTTGTTTGACTATGTAAAAATACTTAATAATTTAAAACTATGTTTGTCATAAGTTGTATTAAGTAAACAAAAAAGTCCTCAATTTTTTATAAAAAAAAAAAAGAATAATGGAGTTTGGGAGTTTAATAAGGAAATTTTGGTATAATTCGAAAATATTGATTAACGTAAATAAGAAAAAATAGTCAAATAAAATTTTTTTAACATTATAATATATCACAGCAATTTAAGACGAAAATTACAATTATAATTTATTTTTTTATTTATTGCTTTTACCAAACGTTACTCAGAATCTGTTTTGTTTGCAACAATATATTTTTGCGTACAGACATAAATTGATTTCCGTTCAATATCCAACTGTTTTAACTTCCCACCTAAAACAATACTGTATTTCAAGGGTGGTGAAACTGCGACCCACGTCCCGATAGACTCCTGCGGCCCGTGTCATGTCGTAAGACGCTTAATATTTATTCTACCAACATAAATATCATATTTAAAAAATATGTAGTTAAAATGTAATCGATAAATATTAAAGCGAACATCCACAAAGTCATTCACTGATCGATGCCCTTGCTAATCTCATGGACCTACAGCCTTAAAGTTTACTTGTTACTATTGGTGTAGGGATAACATATTTATGCATTTTTGGTAATTCCCCCAAAGAGATGTCCGTACAAATATTTTGCCGAAATATAAATTTTAGGATACCTTGGCTGAAGAGAGGAAATAAAACAAACATGTTTTATTATTATTTAGTTGGGTTGTCAAGAGAAAAATAGAAGAGAGCTTATTCTGTTTAGCCAACCATGTTATATTCCTACGCGGTCCATTAATATGTTATTTGTCGATGATTTTACATCGTAATGTTTATTGATAATTTAATGTTATAATGGCATTTATTACTTATATGTTGTTAATGAAGTCTAAAATTAAATTACAGCCAAATATTAGACACATTGCTTAAACCCAAGCCGTGTATGGATAGTGCTACTATAGATAAAGTTTCGGAAATTCCTACGAACAAGTTTACAGAAATACCAACCAAGGAGTGTACGGAAATTCCTAAAAACCATTGTACTGAATTGCCTACAGATAATAGTACGGAAACATCTAATAACAAGTGTACTAAATTTCTAACCAATGAGCATGTTATACCTATAAAAGCAACCCTTCGCCGCAAGTTATATTCAAATGTCGTTATTAAAACAAGCAACAAGCTATGTTTGGACAGGCCTAAAAAATAAAAATATATTGATTTGCCAACAAACAAGTGTATGGAAATGCTAACAAAAAAATGTAAGGGCATACCTACTAATAAGAGTATGGAAATGCCTATTAATAAGTATACGGGCATGCCAACAAATAAGAGTATGGAAATGCCAATCAAGGAGTCTACAGAAATATTGACGAATAGCCATAGGGTGTCTATGATGGCCGCACTCCGTCGAAAACTGAATTCTAATATTGTTGTTAAATCAAACAACAAGACATGTACGGAAATGCCTACAAACATGATTACGGATTTACCTACCAAAAGCTGTACACAAGTGCGTACCAAAATGTGTAAGGAAATGCCTAACAACATGTCTTCGGATTTGCTTATCAAGAAGTCAAAATGTCAAGACATTTTTACGAATACACAACACACACCATTCCGACCAAACCGATTTCAAATGTTGATTTAAACACAAACAACAAGCCGCGTATGGTCATGTCTAACAATAAACGTACAGAAAAGCCCATAACGGCAGCCAATCGTCATGAACGTAATAAAAACGTTGTTCCAATTGTTATTCCGAGCTGGTTTACGGATCAGGTCGGTCCTAACGTTCTGTGTGATCGTCATAAAACGGAGCTACGTGTCCAACTGACACCTACGAAAACGGCTGATTGTAAGACACCGGGTGAGATACATTTTATGTTATAATAAATTTCCATTACATGATAAAAAAAAAATTGTTGTCTTAACGTATTTTTATCGAATTCACATTTGTCAGGAAACAATGTTTTTGGAGTTAATTATTTTACTCATATTGCAATATCCTTGCTTTACTAGGTCGATGTAATTGTAATATATAATTTTTTTATATTTCATTAATAAATTCTTCTTTGATATAGTGACTTTTGAAGGTCATGCTAGAGGTTCGCCAATAACTGTAAATAATAGTATCGTCGATATGACAGAAAAGATGACGTAAGTTTATACCTGGCAAATACTATTAAACAAGTAAAACTATCCATAATCATAAACCACATTTAATAATTATAATAATAAAAATTACATTTATATTATATTAATTATATTTAGTTTATATTTTCCATTGCAATATTATAATTATTCGTTTCCAGACCGACATTTGATTGTCGAAAATGTATGAAAACATTATCAATGGCCGATTTGTCGAAATCGTTCCGGACATGTAAAAGTACGTTATTATTATATACTGGCAAAACATATTTTATATACTATGAATTGATTATATTAATATTACTATACAACATTATGTTTATTTTATTATATTTTCTATTTCAGACTGTTTTTTTTCTTTGGAAACTAGAAACTACGCCTTTGATCCCACCGAATCCGATCACCGGGTATTCTTGTTATTTCAGACATGATTTAAGGCAAATTTATCAAAATGAAATATCGGGTACATACAAATTTAATTGTTCATAATACGTTATATGAATAGTTTTGGTTATAATTATAATATACATCTTCGCATATATTTCTTTTCAAGTGATATATCATTGATTTCTAATGTTTTACGCAGGGAACTACTCTAAGGAATGTCCCGTTTGGATTATAACCAAAGCATATTTTTTAATGAAACACTTCGCTTGCAGATTATATTGATATCGTTCATATTAAGTGTTATTCTTTTTGTATTTTAAATATTTCTTTTGGCCATTCTTCCCCGGTATTTATATGTAAATGTTTATATCATTATTATAAACATAATACAGACAAGCATTTATATTTTTGTAAAGTTATTAAATGTTATGTTAATTTGATAATATTATCTATTGCAGATCCTAAAAGTTTCAATAATTGGATGTGCTCACGTTTGGGTATAAAGTCAGACGTGCCGATTAATTTAAGTGAAAAAGAAAAAGTCGAATTTCACAGATTAAGATTAAACTTTGTTTAATAACTTTCTTTTTTTTTTCATTTATTAATTTATTATTTTTGTACCGTTGTACCACTTTCTTTTGTTTTTATATCAATTTATTTGTTTTGTTTTTTATATTTAAAATTGTTCGAAATTAATTAATTTAAAATTATTATCGAATACATATGTAATTTTTCATCTTTTTATTGAAATTGTATTTGAATACATTGTTGTATTTTATATTTAATGAATATTTAATTACTGTAATATGACTTTAAAATTATTCCACTTTATTTTATATCTTACTTTTTGTTTATTTTTTTATTATTAATAATAAATAATCTATTAAAAATCGTTATTTTTACATTTTTATTTTGTATTAAATTAAGGGTTAGAGGACTAACATGAACCAAATACTTATTTTCATGCACATTGTTCATCATTTACAAGCCGCTGTGAATGCCTATAATATTACAATTATGTATACGGTACGGATATCACAAAGCTCGCCCCTTGTTCTTGTAAAACAAACTACCACCGGAGTCAAGATCCCACGAATTATAATCATAATGGTGACGGACATAAATATAACTAATTGTAAAATATATATACTTAATACCTGGTTAAAAAATACAAGTGTGCGTGTTAAATATATTTTTAACACATTTCGCAACATCCTACTTGATCCAAAGTTTGTTTTTCTTATACTGTGTACTGCGTTTATTTAACGTGTTTTCTGGACGTGGAGATTTCGCGTTTCAAATGAATTCTAAATAATGACAAATTAGATATTTATATGGCTATTCTCTTGAATTCAACAGCTAAAAAAAAAAAAGACCTAATTTAAAGTTAACTGGGTTTATTAATAGAAATCCTGTACTTGTAGTTGTAAAAAAATCATAAAACAAATAAATTATCGGGTAAATATTAACTGTGGGTAAGGTCATTCCCAGACCTCCCACTTTCTAGTTCCTCCACTTCTCAATATTGAACATACAAATAAATCTGCGTGGAAACAGTTTTTTAATAATATTTAATTATGTCATAACAGCCACCTCAAATATATTTGTAACAAAGAAAAAAAAAATAGTTATATTTATATCCGTGACTATTAGTATCTAAATTCATAGGATCTGCTCTTTGGTGGTAGTTAATTGTACAAAAACAAGTGGCGATCTCTGTGATATCTCTGCCGTAAAAATAATTATATTATTATAAGCTTAGGCACATGAGGATGATCATATTATTTTATGATGCAAACATCAGGTATGCTGCAAGGTCGTTATACTAATTTAGCTGTTCCCAATATTGAGATTAACGTTGACAATTAACAATGATATATTAGATGTTTTGCAAAACAAAAATAGATAAATTGTATTAAATTAAAGAGTAAAAATATAAATTAAAAAATTCCGACAAAAGAAGTAAAAATTAATATTATATGTGTGTATGGACTGAAATAAACGCACTGTGAACAGCGCCAAAGTGCAAAACACCTCGAATGAGAATGATACTCAATGTTAAATCGCCAGCGAATGGAAATTGACGGAATTACGAAATGTAATAAAAATTCGACGTAAACCCTACAGAACAGGGCACAATTACTTATCGTAGACAAACAAACCGTATAATATATAATGTATACCGTGTGTTCCTATAGTCATCTTCGAATGATAGCGGATTCCTCAGCAGATAAATGCGAGTTTTAAAACGTTTTTTTTTGTTATTGCATTGGAACTAGACCCTTTTTAAAGTTCAAAGGGTAAAAACATAACATAAATTAGCTTTGCATTTTATTTGAATTATATATTATTAATTTAGTTCAAAATTTCGATTAACTTTGAACTTTAATAAGGCCGTTAATATTTTTTGGATAATCAATTTTACATAATGAAATTGGCGAAATAATATTAAATTATAAATATTACTAAAATTGTAATAATTTCACGTTTGGCTAGCCTAATTGATGAAGTATATCGGCGGGTTTCCCACAACGGTGGCTCTAGTAGTTTATAAAACACTGACAACCGTCTAGTCATTAGTACGATAAATACGTTGGACAGTTATTTTAAAACTTGATATACCCACCTTTACCATTCATAGCTAATCAACCACCCCTCATAAAATCGTCCATCACCAACAATCCCCCCGACATCGAATGACCGCAAATAATAGCACATTGACTTACAAAAAAACCAAACCGTTGGTTGATTTATTAGCAACACTGCTAAACCTAGAACTGATTTCGTATCGAAATTAGATACGTATATGTATTTATTTTATTAGGCATCAGCTAATTAAAAAAAATTTTAAAAAATTATCCACCATCTATTACGTACAGCACGTAACGTCCGGTCATCCCTGTATTTGATTTTCCCAGCAACATGTTATCTAAATTTATAATTTTGTATCAAAAAATAACCAACAAAAACATTTTTTATGTATTAAAATCATTTTATTTATCAATCCTTTTAACAAAATCGTTCTAAAACATAAATATCCCTTATATCAAATTAAGAACACACCCAAAAACTAAAGTTGAGCTCCGTTTGTGTACACCGGTAGGACACGACTAAAAAAATATTATTTAGGTAAAATTGCAAGGAGATATATAATACAAAATTTAAATATTTTTTGTTGACAATATCTAAAAGTTTCAACATCATCTTAAATTCAACAAATAGATAGCATTGTATATAATAATAACTCGATGTCTTATTTAGTAAAAAAAATTGTGTTATTCATTTATATATATTATAATATAGATTGTTACGAGACACGGTGCATGGAAATTTGAATTTGATTTATGTTCGGCCCTTATCATTAATTAAAAACAATATAATAAAAGTAGAAATAGCCATTTTTAAAAAGATTAATTTTTATTAATTATACGCAAAGTAAAAAATAATAGAATAATGTGGAAAAATTTAAATGTTCAGTTTACAATGTTTTACAATAACAAAAAAAAAATGTTTACAATTTTAACTATAAATAAACACAAGGTACAAATGGGTATATTAATAACGAAAAATGGTAGAACGATACAAAAATAGTTATTTTATAAATGAATGAAAAAATAAAATGTTTTTAAACGAGTTTCAATCTTAATTTTGAAATTCTGCTTTTTCTTTGTCACTTAAATTTATCGGTACGTCTGACATTATACCCAAACGTGTGAAATTCCAATTATTGAAACTTTTGGGATCTGCAATAGAAAATATTATTAAATTAACATTATATATTTTATCTGCAATCAGAGTGTTTTATTAAAAAATATTCTTTGGTTATTATTAAAACGTAATATTTCTTTATGTATTTCCCTGAATACAAGCAAGTAAATAATATGCCATATATGGCAAAAGTATCCATATTGTGGGTCAATTTTAATTTTGAAATATTTGTTTTCATTAAAATAACAAAACTGGAATCATTTTAGACATAATATCATATTAAATATTAAAATACACTCATGAATAATATCAATAAATTTATTTATGACAAAAATTTCGTAAAGTAACAAATATTATTGTCATAAATAATTCATTAATATGTGGTTGGTTTGCAAAATAAAAAAAAATATTTGTAAATTAGCGTGATTATTTATTAAATACTAGAATTATTGTCAATTTTTATGTCACGGATATTTAGGGGAGTGCTTAAAAGATTAGTGGAGGTAAAAGTAATATTGGATAACATCACCGATATCCCAAACGATGATTTCATTGTTATGACAAGTGGAAATTGATATCTTCCATGCAATATCCATGAAAGTGAGTAATTTTTAATTTCTACAATCACGCGCAATAACATTATAATAATAACCAAAACTATTCATATAAAGTGATAGGAATTATAAAATTATATGTACCCATTATTTCATTTTGATAAATCGGTCTTAATCGGATCATGTCTGAAATAACATGAATACCCGGTGATCGGATTCGGTGGAATCAAAGGCGTATTTTCTAATTTCCAAATGAAAAAACATTCTGCAATAAAAAATATTGTGAAATAAACACAATGTTTATAGTGATACTAATATTATCATTTTGAAGTATATAAAATATGGTTTGTCGGTATATAATAATAACGCACTATTACAAGTCCGGAATGATTTCGACAGATCGGCGTAAGGTAATGACTTCATGCATTTTCTACAATCAAATGTCGATCCGAAAATGAATATTTATAATATTTTTAAGAAAATATAAACTGAATATAATTAATATAATTAAATTCTTAATAATATTATAATAATTAATAAATATATTTCAATTAAAGATTGTTTTACTCGATTATACTATTTGCTAGGTATATGCTTACGTCATCTTTACTGTGTTATCGACATAAATCTTATTATCAGTTAATGGTGAACCTCTATCATGATCTTCAAAAGTCACTATGTCAAAAAAGGCATAATTAATGAAATATAAAAATATTATTAATTTTATTTACATCGACCAAGTATAGCAAGCAAATAGCATTACAAAATTAAAACATAAGTTCAAAAACATTATTTTTAAAGATTGTTTATTTGATAAAAATAATTTACGAACACTATTAGTCCTTTATCGCGTATCGGAAATTTAAGTTAAAAAGTATGAAAAAATAGTAAGGAAGATATTTGTTAGTAACAAATAATCTCCATGAGATATGTGCTATATTGTGCTAAACATTTAATGTTAAAAATTAAACTGTATAAATTGATGATTTATTCACGTAATATAGGTGGATATCTATTATAAATAGAGGCAATTTTGTCAATAAAAAAAAAAAAAAAAATAATGTATCTCATTCGGCATCTTGCAATCAGCTGTTTGCTTAGGTGACAGTTGGACAACTCGCTCTGGCTATTGACGTACAGGCATAAGGTTAGGGCCATTCTGATCGGAATACCAGCTAGGAAGAACGATTGGAACACCGTTGAAATTAGGATAATGACGACGGGGTGTCGTCATGGGCATTTCTGCAACATTTTAAATCGGTTTGCGATGGTGGGTGGCTATCATAGACACAATTTGGCTATTCGTTATCATTTTCGTAGATTTCTTGATGGGCATTCCTGTACATATATTTTTAGGCAAGTCCGTAAACTTACTGGTAGGAATTTCCGTACACATATTGGTAGGCATATCCGTACACCTGTTGCTAGGCACTTGTGTACACCTCTTAGTAGTTATATCCGGAATTACGTTTGTAGGATATTCCATGCATTTATCCGAATTAGCTATGTCCATACACGGCTTGGGTGTAAGCAATGTATTGAATATTTGTCTGTAATTTTATTTTATTATATAATTTATACGAGCTTCAATAATACTAAAATATCGGTATACAATACAATGTAAAATTACCGTCAAAAAGACAAATTAAAGAACCGCGTATGAAAATAAATTAGGTGGCTAATCAGAATAGACTCTCGTCTATTTTTCCCGTGACAACCTATCTAAATAATAATAACAACTGTTTGTTTTTATCTGTATCGCTATGGTAAATTAAAATTTATATTCCGGCAAAATATTTATACGCATCCCTTTGGGGTAAATTTCAAAAAATTAATTCTTATTACATCCCCTCACTATATATATCAAGTAAACTTTAAGTCTGTAAGTCCATGGGATTGATTAGAGTGTTAATTATTGAATGAGTGTGTGTTTGTCGGCTTTTATTTTTATAGATTACATTTTTAACTACATATTTTTTAAATATAATAATTATGTTAATAATATAAATACTAAGCATCTTACAGTATGATACGAGCCGCACAAGTCTATGAGGACGTAGGGTGCCGTTTTACCACCCGCGAAATACAGTATTTTTTAATGTGGAAGTTAAAATGGTTAGATATAAAACTGAATGTTATTTATATTCGTACCATACAGTATTAAATTTTTCGAAATAATTGGCACACTGTTACGTGTATGGAATTCAATAACCCAAAATTTCCGAAAATTTCCATACTGTTAATTTGTATTGTATTAGAGCTATTCAAATATGTACGTATCGAATAATAATAATTCTAACGGGACGTTATTTACAATCCGAAATATTTTAATAGTTTTTCAGTGGATTATTCAAGCGGCATATGGTTATAATTATTGTGTTCTTTTTTTTTTTTCACCTCCGGCAATACATTCCGAATCAACAATAGAATTCTACGTTAGGGGGACTTACGTCTGTACTTTTCACATTTTCATAGAAATCGTTTTTCGAATACTTAGTTGTTTTTTTTTTTTTTATTTAATGAATTGTGAATTACTGTAATTTAGACATTATATTTTTCTACTTTTTTTTATATCATATATTTTGTTTAATTTTGTTTATAATTATTGAATATTAATCTGTTAAGGAAACGGTCTTTTTACATTATTATTTTATTTTTAATTAAGGATTAGTGCCGAACATGAACCAAATACTAATTTCCAGGCACACAGTTCATCATTCACAAGCTTATAATATTTTAATTATATATACGGTACAGATATCACAGAGCTCATTGTTTTAGTAAAACAAAATACCACCAGAGTGATCGTCTTATGTATTAAGATCCTTGTAGTTAGGGATATAGATATTAATTTTTAGGAAATATATACCAGAAACCTTAAAAAAAAAAAAATACAAAATCGAGCGATAAACATTGGTACACTGAAGTATTTATCCAGCTATTATTTTTTGTTTATCATAAAAAAAAAAAAAAATTATATTTACTCGAACATGTAAAGACAAAATTTCACGACTCTTTATTTTGGTAACAAAGACATTTTAAGGTGGCTCTTATTACATAATTAAATATTATAACAAAACTCTTTACTTCCAGTTACGGTTATGTGTATGTGGCGGAACTAGGTGGGTGGTCAGAAAGTCACCATACCCACAGTTAATGTTTGCCGGTTTATTTATTTGTTTTTTATTTTTATTTTTTTTTTTTATACGGCTAAAATTAAACGGTTTCTATTAACAAACCCAGTTTGATTTTAAATTCGGCCTTTATTTTTTTTTTAGCTGTTGATTTCAAGAGAATCGCTTTATAATCATCTGATGTGTCATTATTTTTCGAATTAATCCTAATCGCGAATTCTTCGCGTCCAGCAAACACGTTAGATATACGCAGTACACGGTATAAGATTTCTTGTAAAATGAATGCAGGTAAAACATTATGTTAATCGTGACTTGACGGAATGACGATTGAACCAATTACGGGGTAGGAATAAATACATCGAAAACCACGCGCCGCTAAAGTCCGCTTAACGTAGTATTTTTATGTCATTCCGGAATGTAATGCCGGTGGTGAATAATTAGTTAAAAACAAAAAAAAAAAAAAAATAATAATGAACTTATCCGCGTGCCGTCCATAAGCGAAATCGACGGAAAACCTATTGAAATAGATCGTTTTGTAAGAATTATAATTATTCGTATTGTATCTACTCGTTTGTAGACGTATAAACGCGGCACGCCGCGAATGATTGACCAAAAATTTAACAGAAAAATATATCCCATTGATTTTATCCCGCAAACACGTAATAATATAACGTGTGCAATTTTATTGTACCAACAATTCATGTTATACTATATTAATCGCAAAATACAACATGGGTTTTCGTGGAGCTTTGAACACACGGGTTAAACGTCATACATACCCGGGACGCCTGTGGATACCCGGTACCAACATTTCCCGTGTCATTATTTTTGGTATTTTTTGCGTAAAGTCAAATCTTGTTATAAAAAAACATGTAGACGAATAATCGTATCGCACTACATATTTTTCTAGACAGTTTCGGCATTCCTGGAGAAACTATCAAAAAATCATAGTGAATTTAGCAGAACGTTAATCGTACCGTAGCGGGCTTATTTATTTAGAAACAATAATACAATACAAATTACCGTTATAATAAAATTAGGAATTTTAGGTAATTCAAATTTGTATGACTGACCGCACCCAACAAGGGGGTAGAAGGTCTGAAAGTCACCAGAACAACTGTTTATGTTTGACGGTTTATCATTTGTTTTTGTTTTTTTTTTACAGCTACGAGTAAACGATTTCCATTGATAAAACCAATTTAGTATTAAAATTGGTCTTTTTTTTTTTTAGCTGTCGATTTCAAGGGAAACGCCTTATAAATATCTGAATTGCCACTATGTAGTAATAATTTTCATTCGAGAACTTTGGGTCAATTAGGCGGTTGCGAAATGTGTTGAAAATATTTTTTGTAAAATGAATGCCCCTCCATACAATTTTATTTTACTCGTGGCTTCTTTAACGTGTTAAAAAAATTTAAACTGTTGATAATTGCTGTACGCGTTATGTTAGTTTATATTCAGTAGATTTAATTACAATAAGACCATACTATAAAATTTATTGAATTTATTGACTTGCCGGAATGGCCAATGAACCAAATATGAGGTAGGCATAAATTCATCGAAAACCATGCTCTGCTAAAGTCAGTTTAGCGTTTTCGATTTCGTTAAACGTAACAGATTGGCAATTATATCGAAAGATTTAATACGATATGGTAAAAGTCCACGACACAAATTAAGTTCGTTCTATTGTGCTGTACATTTTCGGAATCTATGCAGAGTACGAAAAATTTACTTATAGTTGTCCCGCGCAAAATAGATTATAAAAAACAAATAAAGATATATTGTAAATATCGTATCTATGTCATCTTAATCATATGTAACGTCTTGCTCAGTTTTTACACTATGTACCCAGGCAACCATATTTATTTCGTTGTACACGGATTTTTTGTATTCTCGAATGGTCGAATTTAATTTGTCTTACGGATAATTTATTATAATACACATACTTATATAAAAGTTTTCGTTTTTCTCATATTCTAACGGTTCTATTCGTAAAGAATTATAAAATATCATTATATCAATATAATTATATTATAATGGCGTTGAATTATGCCTGTAATGTCGCAGAAAATGCACTTTTAGTGTCATTTATTTCAATGGCCGTGCTGTGCTCTTTGAGCCGTCGACTCCCAGTTGCCGTCGCAGTATTGCTTATTGTGCAGCTAATAAGGTACGTGTACGAAAATCCGAATTAATATCTTATAATAAAAAAATTTATGCAAATTTTGACTTTTCCCATTCTTAATTAAAATAAATCATTTTCACCGTCTATAGGGTATTTTGAATCGCTTTGCTGAAATTTATGATTATAGAGAATAGTGTTTTAATACTCTACACATTTTTTTTTACGGATTTTTAATGTTTACGTTTGGATTGTATATATAGGCATTTGGCGATTTTTAGGTTCTTTCGTTTTTTATTGGTATTTATGTGAATAAAACTTGTTTGACTGAGTAAAAATACTTGAAAATTAAATACTATGTTCGACATAAGATGTATTAAGTATACAAAAAAATTCCTTAATTTTATAAAACAAAAAAAAAAAAAAAAATCAAATTTGGGAGTTTAATGAGTAAATTCTGGTAGAATTCGCAAATAATGATGAAAATATTGGCAAATAAAATTGTTTTAACGTCATAATATATTTATGACGAAAATCATTAATTTATATTTTTATTTATAACTTTTAACACACGTTGCTCAGAATCATTTTTAATTGCAATGATATATTATTGCATACAGATATATAGTAAATTCCGTTCTATATCCAAACATTTTAACTTCCCACCTAAAATAACACTGTATTTCGCGGGTGGTGAAACGGCACCCCACATCCTCATAGACTTGTGCAGCTCATATTATACCGTAAGACGCTTAATATTTATTTTACTATCATAATTATTATATTTACAAAATATGTAGTTAAAAATGTAATCTATATAGATAAAAGCCAAAAGCCACAAACTCACTCAATAAATAACCCCCTTACCAGTCCCATGGACGTACGGACTTAATGTTATTGTGATATAAATGGTGTGGGGATGAAATAAGGATTAATTTTTTGGAATTTACCCCAATGGGATGCTTATACATAGATTTTGCCGGAATATAAATTTTAATTTACCTTAGCAATACTGATAAAAATAAACAGTAGTTATTATTATTTAGATGGGTTATCACGGGCAAATGAGACGTGAGTCTATTAGAATTAGCCACATATTTCATATTCATGCGGTTCTTTAATTTGTCAATTTGACGATAATTGTACATCGTATTGTATACCGATATTTTAGTGTTATTGAAGCTCCGTATAAATTTCATAATAAAATAAAATTACAGAAAAATATTCAAAACATTGCTTACACCAAAGCCGTGTATGGACACAAGTACCGATATCCCTAGAAAAAAATGTATGGAAATGCCTACAGAAAAGTGTACAGGCATGCCTACCAAAGAGTGTTCGGGAATGTTTACTAGAAAGTCTACGGATATTCTGACGAATAGCCAAAATGTGGCTATGATAGTCGCACTCCGTCGCAAGTTGAATACAAATATTGTTGTTGAAGCAGACAACAAGACATGCATGGACATGCCTGAAAATAAATGTACGGAAATGCCTACAATCTTGATTCCGAATATACGTAATAAAAGGTGTACACAGGTGCCTAGCAACAGGTGTACGGATATGCCTACCAAGAAGTCTACGGAAACACTAACGAATAGCAAAAATGTGTCTATGATAGCCGCCCTCCGTCGGAAATTAAATTCAAATTTTGTTGTAAACACAGACAACAAGTCGTGTACTGTTACTTCTAAAAATAAGTGTACAGAATTGCCAATGACAGCAGCCCGTCGTCATAAGCAAAATATCAACGCTGTACCAATCGTTCCCCCGAGTTCGTTTTCCGATAAGGTCAGACCAAATCTTATGCGTGAGCGTCATAAGTTGGAGCGAGTTGTCGAACCATCACCTTTGAAAATGGCTGATTGTAAGATACCGAGTGAGATACATTATTTAATGATTATATTAATTTTTTTTTTTTTTATACCAAAATTGATCAATTTATAATAACTCCACCTATATGATACGACTAAATCGTTATTATCAACAATTTATTTCTTAACTATAAAAGTTTAGGGCAATATGAGACATATATCGGGTAGAAAACTTGTTACTAACAAATATCTCCCTTACTAGATTTCCACAATTTATAACTTTAAATTCCGTTACACGATAAAAAATAACCGTTGTTTTAAATTATTTTTATCAAATTCACATTGTCAGAAAATAATGTTTTCAACTCTATTATTTTACTCGTATTGCTATTTCCTTGCTTTACTAGGTCGATGTAATTGTAATTAATAATTTTTTTATATTTCATTAATAAATTCTTCTTTGATATAGTGACTTTTGAAGATCATGCTAAAGAATCGCCAATAACTGTAAATAATAATATCGTCGATATGACAGAAAAGATGACGTAAGTTTATACCTGGCAAATACTATTAAACGAGTAAAACTATCCATAATCATATAACATTTAATAATTATAATAATAAAAATTACATTTAATTTATATTAATTATATTTAGTTTATATTTTCCATTACAATATTATAATTATTCGTTTCCAGACCGACATTTGATTGTCGAAAATGTATGAAAACATTATCAATGGCCGATTTGTCGAAATCGTTCCGGACATGTAAAAGTACGTTATTTTTATATACTGGCAAAACATATTTTATATACTATGAATTGATTATATTAATATTACTATACAACATTTTGTTTATTTTATTATATTTTCTATTTCAGACTGTTTTTTTATTTGGAAGTTAGAAACTACGCCCTTAATCCCACCGAATCCGATTACCGGGTATTCATGTTATTTCAGACATGATTTAAGGCAAATTTATCAAAATGAAATATCGGGTACATACAATTTTATAATCCATAATATGTTATGTGAATAGTTTTGGTTATTATTATGATATACATTATCGCATATATTTCATTTGATGTGAAATATCATTGATTCCTTAAGTTTTACGCAGGGATTTACTTGAAGATTTATCCCGTTTTAATAATAACCCAAGCATATTTATTAATGAGACACTCCGTTTGTAGATTATAATGATATCTTTATTGTAGACATATAACAGACAAACATTTATATTCTAGTAAAGTAATATTTATTTATGTTCGTTCTATAATTTTTCTATTGCAGATCCTAAAAGCTTCAACAATTGGATGTGCACTCGTTTGGGTATCAAGTCTGACGTGCCGATTCATTTAAGTGAGAAAGAAAAAATAGAATATCACAAATTAAGATTAAACCTCGCTTGAAATCAATGTTTTTTTTTTTTTTTTCATTTATTGAATAACTCTTTTTATATCGTTGTACCATTTTTCTTTGTTTATATACAAATTTGTACCTTGTGTTTATTTATAGTTAAAATTGTAAAAAATAATTAATTCAAAATTATTATCGAATTCATCTGTGATTTTTCACACCTTTTTTTTTATTAATCGTTTTTTGAATACTTTGTTGTTTAATTATTTTTATAATTGTTATACATTGTAATTCGAACATTTAAATTTTTCCTCTTTATTTTCTATCTTATACTATGTTTTTAATTAATAAAATTTAATACAACTTCAAAAGTGATTATTTCTACATTTTTATTTTGTTTTTAATTAAAGGTTTAGGGCCGAACCTTAATCAAATACAAATTTCCATTCACTTTGTTTCGTTAACAAGTTATATTGTAATACATATAAATGTAAAATACTATATTTTACTAAAAAGCTATTTATTGTAAAAATTAAAAATATTTTAAATTAATGAACATTGTATAAATAATTGTATTCTGTTTGTTTATTTGATATTGTGTGCGAATTTTCGAGTTTGATAAAGTATAATTCCCGTAAGAAACACCCTGATATTTATGTCGATTATCTCTGTATAAAGAATCCCAAAGATTAGGTTTTATAATTTTCAGCGTATAGCAATATCAAATGTTCCAAAACGAAATAATATCGACGTCATTCGATAAGTTAATTTATCATGTTCATATTTTATTACTTATCCCGGTTAGTTATTAAAACACAATTAACTATTAACGTGTACAATTTTTTTCAATCGATCTCGAATAATTGAGTAATAATATTATTAGGCATTCGCGTCGCTCGAACGAATAATTTTCGAGTTTATTTTTGATTGGTTTGCACACTTCAGTTGTATATACCTCTGCTATTATTATGACCGCTTTTTGACCCTGAGTACTTTTATATATAACGGGGACAAGCGTCAACCTCGTAACGGTTTTAGTGAAACTTTGCAATTGACGCCACTCGTACCTACGTCTGTTCGTGTGGAATTAATTAAGTTTATTGCCTTTGTTTAAATTGAACGGTATAGTGTTCTCTATAGTTTCGAGTTTACAGCCGTACGGTGAATATCTAAACGCAAACTATTCGGTAATTAGGTACGTTTGAATTTGATATTTGTATACACACGACTGTATTCGCATATAATGTTTACGCTGCGAAATGCCATCTATTTGTTGAATTTCAAGAGTTATTGAAATTTCTGGCCGTTTCCAACGAAAATTTTTTAAAATTTAAAGTAAAAAAATTAAAATAAAATAAATCACCGAAAATGTACATAAATATAATAATCCTAGCTGTGTCGTACCTTTGTACATAGACGGAGCTAGAATTTAGTTTTGGGGTGTGCTCCTGACTGAAAATACAGTGATTTTAATACTGGAAAAATGTGATTTTGTTTGCTAATTTTTTTTTTTTTTTTTTTTTGATTTTTTAGAGTTTTCATATTACGATAAAATTTCGCTAGGCAAAATAAATACAGGGATGACCGGACGGTGCGAATTGCACGCTGTTGCGTACTCGGTGGATAATTTTCGTATATATTTTTTTATTAATTCGAATAACTAAACCAAAACACCCGCAGTAAACGTATGCCGGTAAAATTGGCCTCGCATTAACCACTGCGAGATTCGGATGTATTTCGTCGGAACGTTCCATCAAATTGTGTAATTTAAACGCAATTCCCCAACTCTGAATGCGGCACTGATACCTCTAGAATCGGTATTCAGCGCAATCATAACGCCGTATCCGTGGCGTCCATATTATACAGGGTGTTTCAAAATGATTCATCCGATTTCAAATAATCATATTTATTGTAAAATTTGATTGATCATGTTAGAATTAATTTTACATTTTAATGGATTATTTTAAGTTTTAGGTACAATGCTTATAAATGTTCAATGTGACCCCCCCTTACTTGCACGACACACATCTAAGCGATATTCAAATTCCTCATAAACCTGTTGAAGCATGTCGACTGTAACCAAGTTGATGGCGTCTATAATGCGACTTTTCAATTCGTCAAGATCTTTTGGAAGGGGAGGTACATAAACAATGCTTTTTATGTAACCCCAGAGTAAAAAATCACATATTGTAAGATCCGGCGAACGGGGCGGCCATGGACAAAATGTAGCGTCATTAGCACTACAGCGACCGATCCATTTCTGTGGTAGCTGATCGTTAGGAAATTTGCGTACTTCTACACGCCAAACTGTTGTCGGTGGTATTGCAAGTTCTCTGGATGCTTGACGAACTGATTTCTGTGGACTTCTTACAAAACTTTCCCGAATTTGTTCAACATTTTCATCCGAAGTTCTTGGTCTACCTGATGACTCCCCTTTACATAAGCAACCAGTTTCTTGGAAGGTTTTATGCCATCTTCGAATACTCTGGGCTGTTGGAGGTTCAATGTTAAACTTTCGACGAAAATCACGGTGCACGGTAATAACAGACTCGCACTTCTCAAAGCGGAGCACACAAAACGCCTTTTGTTGCTCGGTCGACATTTCGATAACAACTAATTAAGTTACGTCACTAACGATTACGGTGCCAAATTTAACAACTAGATAACTTAAAATAAACTTAGTTATCTAATCTTTCCATTAATACATTGGTCATTAACCTGCGATTAACCGTTGCCGAACTATATCAGTTCGTAATCAGATGAATCATTTTGAAACACCCTGTATTATACAATATAATATAGGTACTTATATTAAATTGGATTTTTCTGTACTCGGATATTTCGCGATTTGTTGGGCCCGCGGCAACAATGCTTTTCGACTTTCCGTAACGATATCGTACACCAATATTAACGCAAGATGCCGTCGACGACAATGTTCCGAATCGTACGATTGCCATAATAATTCAACGGTTTGTCTGACCATATGGTACCGTTGTTATATTGTTTTCGGTCATCGCGTGACACGAGAACGATAGGACCACCCAATGTCGGAAAACTTATTTCGAGCACCGAGCACAAATATTTTATTATTACGTTTTGCATAAATTTATCGTGCCCGGCACGGTTGCAGTGGTAAACGTGTGACGATAAAAAAAACGCAATGAAATACACGACCACTTCGCGGTATCTGCCATCGCAATTTCCCGAATTAAAATCTTTATACTCGGTATGTTGTACCGATTTTTTTTTTTTTTTTTTATTTCGTTACCCGCAGGGACTTTTATACTTTTTCCTTTCCTTTTTTTTTTTTTTTTTTTTTATACATACAGGCAACACATGTATTGATCGTCAAACGGTCTTGGTGTTCGTATTCGGCTTGGGAATTGAAACGTTTACAATAAAATTATATTTTTACCCAAACGCGAGTAAAATGTGAATGGAATTATTTTATATTTTTTTCGTGCACTGCGTGTAAATATAATTAATTTTGGTTTCTCCGCGTGTTAAATAACATTAAACGTATTATTTCTCCTAGGGGATTGTGTGCCGATATTTTCGTTTTTCGTCTAACACATTACGCGGAATAGCAATTTAGATTCGACTTTCAATCAGTTTTAACAATTTAGTTTTTTAGCTATTTTTGGATATTAAGAAAAATTATCGATATTAAGAATTAAATTAAATTAAAAAAAAAAAATAAATAAAGTCGCTTAATCGATCTAGTGTACACACTTCACGTTAAATTCAAATCTGTTTCCGGTGAATAATTTTGTATCGCTTCACTCGCAATCTATCGCACTGATTGGCAAATAGTCGAAATTGCTACGGTGCGTAGGCGAGAAAATTGAATGGAATAATTATCGCGGGTAAAACGTTAGAAATCTTAAAAGGATATGTAAACAAACCGTTCTTGCAATATTTGTCTGCTCAACACATCAACTCGTTGTTTTCAATGGTTTTTTAATACCAACATACCGCCGCCATATACATAACGCGAAGTCATCGAAATGTCTCTGTACAAGCAGTGGCGGAGCGGGAACCGAATTCGGGCCGACCATCTTTTCCCTCGATAAAATAGTAAAACAATTGTTATCGATCCCATCGACATTTACTTCGTTTTCCAGGGCCTACAAAAGAACATTTTCAGTTTGTAATAATTTATGACGCCGTGTATACCGATAGTATATCGTTTAGTTGAATAGCAGTTTATCGTTAATTTTAACTATTAATACATAAGAATTATATTTCAAACACTATTTTGTTAAATCTATACAATAATAATAATAATAATAACATCTGCGAAATAAAGTTAGTTTCTGAAATAAAAATTAATGCGTTGTATTCACAATAAATGGATTGAATTTCGTTTAAAGGACCGGTTGACAATCGACTTTTATACGGATGAAAATTCGATGGAAATAATAAACGTATCGTAAGTGGATCGTCAACAGACCGTTACTGTTAGAAAACTGTTATTGACCGGCCCGCCTGGAAAATTCCCATTTCCACCTGTGTGCTACGGCACGATTATCGCGTACGTATATCGTAGTAATTATTAAAAAAAAATAAAAATAAACGCAGTGTACCTATTATAGAAATGTCGACCTCGTCATTAGTCATTATACATCATTACCGGCACACTTTGCGCTGTACGTTGTCGCCGTAGACGATATAGGTTTGTCAAACACGAATTTAAATCGTCTACAATCCTATTTCGGTAAAAAAAAAAAAAAAAAAAAAACGTCGGTTTAATCGGTCGACCCTGTACCGCGTATAATAACGATTGGCCCACAGGAGTAGAAATCCCATATTCGGACGTGCGCGATGACGGCGGTAGCGTATTTTTATATTTAAAGTGCCTGATTGGATTGCTGTGGGTTTTCGGCATCGTGGTGATGGGATTTTAAATACGAGACTCGAAACTACGGCGGCACGTCGTTATTCATGAATATCGAAAACGTAATCCGGTAATAAGCTATAAAAAAAAAAAAAAAAAAATGCGGTCGCGCGTGTGCAGAGGCGGCCCGTCATTATTACAATATATTGTACAACCACTCTCGCCATTGTCCGGTGAAACAACACGAAGTCTGTTCAAAAAGTACCAGAATTTTATGTTTAATAATTACAAATAAAATGAAGTTATTTAATGATATCTCCTTCGAAATACTCTCATCCGGACGATACGTAGTGATCCCGGCGATCTTGCCGTTTGTCAAAAGTCCTTTGAACTGTTCCAAAGTTTAAGCTATGAGTTTTGTTGCCGCGTTCGCGTTAATTTCCTCTACACCTTGAAATCGTTGTCCTTTAACCACAGATTTTAGTCTTGGGAAACGAAAAAAAAATCACATAAGTCCTGATCAGGAGAATAGAGAAAGTCCGCAATTTTTTTATCAGCCGAAAATTCACGAATCGACAGCGCTAAATGTGCCGGTGCATTGTCGTGGTGAACAATCGCGGAACGAATTTGGCAGCGCGACCCTTCACATCTGTACATTTTCCTGTAAAATTGCACAAGACTCAATTGAGATTCGCCTTTTTAACTCACGAATCGGCGGCCATAATGTTTAACTAAAATAAGATGGCGACTTCGGGTTTTGTTTAAAATATTCACTAATTCACGGGAAATATAACTTTTTACAATTCGATATCGTTATCGTGTGTAGATTAGCCGTAATAACATTTGTCCTGGTACTTTTTGAACAGACCTCGTATGTTATTTTAATTTTCCGGACAAATTATTATTACTCTATATCATCTATTGTCGGTTTAGACGCTGGTCCTCGAGGCCCAATGCCGCAAAAAGCAGCCAACTGTCTACATTCTTCCCTGTATGATTCCGTTCATTTTCCGCATCCCCGACTCCCAGCAATCCTAAAGTCTTCTTGTAATTCTGTCCCCGTCCACCATTGTCTTGGCCGTCAATTATTTCATCAGAAATGTATAGTATTCGATATTATTCTAGTCGACAAAACGTATTGGGTTAACTACGATGTGTTTCCCTTCTCCCCATATCAGTTGACAATCCTTCTACCAGTCGTCCCCCTTCGATTTTCAAGTGTGACACTTTTTCCGAAAGCATTTTCGATCTAGTCGGTACATTAAGGATTTTTTGGAGGGTACATTTAGTTGATCATATTTTGATTTTTTGATTGTATTGTTGTAAGTTTTCATAATAATTGCGAAAAACGGAAAAATGCAATAACGGTTTTGTTATTTTCGGTTTTTTTTTCCTTTTTTGTTTTAACTAACTAAGGGTCCTGTCACTAAAATTTGTTTGCTCTGCCTGTCTCGCACGTTTTATTCGGCGATTGCAACATCTTGCGGCAAGACCAAGGCAGCCTTACGACTCGTATTAAATGTAGTTTTCGACAGAAAAATTAAAAAGACTGCAAGACTCTTACGTTATTGGTTTCACATGGTCTTGGAAACTCAATCTTGGCCTTGCAGCAACTCCCAGACGGCACCGGCACCAACAACGCCAAGACCATATAAAACCAACAACGTCTAAGGGTCTTGCTAATTTTTCCGTAAAAAATTACATTTAGTACGAGTATTAAGGCCGCCCCAATGGTCTTGTTGCAAGGCCAGATTGACTTTTATCTTTATCTCGGGCAAATCTTTAGCCGGCAGTATGTTTATCATTTAAATCACCTTCGTGCAGCTGACGACAAGCCACGACCCGGGGGCACTGTCGAAACTGCTAGTGTTGCACGGTGTATCCGACGAATATTTTGTCGCCCGTGGACGCCTTCCTCGGTCCAGGTCTAAGACGGCGTCCTCGTTAAAACCGTCAAATTGCGGTCCGCGGCAACACGTTAGGCGTCTACTTTGATCGCCGGTCCCGAGTGTCCGACCAGTGTCTGTTGGCTCCCCCGTTTCTGGTAACATACCGATTATCTATCGGAGTGGGTTTTGTCCGGATCAAAAAAAAAAAAAAATTGCCGGGCGGCGGTACTCCCGGCCGGTTTTTGATGACGAGCCACGTCGGCCGGCCGTTCGCGCACGATAAATTATTTACGTTTTCGACAATTGTGCCGCGTCACGGGCGTGTATACGTGTGCGCGGTGCGTGTCAATATGTTGGAACGCGTGCGCCGCCGCCGCCGCCGCCGCGTCGGTTTTCATGACCGGTAGGACTGTACACACGAGAGCGCCCGCGCATAATAATAACGATAATAATAACGATAATAATAACGATAATAACGATAATATACGCGTGTGCGGGAGCGCACGTGCTCTGGCTCGTTAAACACTCGGTCGGCGGGGTCTCCGTGGGTGGCGCGGTCTCGTCAATGGGCCCGCGACGCGACGTTCGTCCCCCCCCCCCCGGACGACACCGATGATCCGCGGTATTTTTTTTTTTGTCCACCGATTTTTTGTTTTTTTTTTTTAAATTTTATCCGCCCTCTATCCCGCGCACGCCGGCAGTCCGTTTCGGGCCTACGCGCGTATACAGACAGTGCACGTCGTACACTCGCCGGGAAAAAGAAAAATCAAAAAAAAATCGATTACGACGCATAGTGATAACAACGTAATAATCCCGTTTTTCGGACGGTCCGTGTGTTGCCTCTCGTCGCGGGGTTTCCGATCGAGCCCAACCGGCGCTATCGGTCCCCGGTGTCCGGCACGACACGTCGTGATAGATAAATCCGTCTGGATAACGTTTAATCTCATATTCGGATAAAACGAAACCGACAAGCGAATAACTATTATATCTTCGGTTTTATTGGCTAGATAAATTACACAATTAATAATTTCAATATTCGTTATGTTCGGTTATTTGTACGTCTAGACGATTTTGAAGCGATGTATTTTTTTTTTATATATTTATATATATAATAAATAAAACTAATATTATCTCATAATATTTATATTAAATGTGGTCAAACAATTTATCGCGTCCGAGTGTTACTGCTGGGTAGGTATTCTTTTTCAAGCTCTCGGGTCTTGTATGTTATTTATCTTGTACACGCCCGATATACTTATTGTAATCCATATTGCATATTGTATATTTTTCTAAAGAAATGTTTAAAAAACAAAAAAAAAAAAGAATCTTTATATTTAGAAAAATTATACGCGTGTGCGACTCGACAAGGTACTACCTATTGTCGTCGGCCAACTGTTTGCGGACCCGGTAGGGGGAAAAAAAAAAAAAAACGAAATCTAAAAATCATATCGGTTTCCCTAGCGATTTCAGATAGATTTTCGCAACACCCTCAACGACTCCTCCGAATCGAATCGACGACCCGTCCAAGTGACGGTATAACATGCGTACTCTGCGAAAGAACAAAAAAAATATCCGCGGCGCAATATTGGAGGTAATCCAAAAGTTTCGACGGTAAAACAAACCGAGCTCGCCACGCGGTCTATTAACTTTTTACACGATTATTTTAACATATTACAATATTAACGTACATTATTTTTCAAGATTTCGAGGGGTGTGTGTGTGGAAACATGTTTTTTCCTTTATTTTTTTTTTTTTATAAAAGTTATCGTTTTTTTTTTTTTTTTTTTTATATAATAATATAATATTATGTCATTATGTATTTTTACGATCGTATTACATATAATATATATAAAAAAAGCTACATTATACATTTGTGCGTACGTGTTTTATACGGTTAAAATTGATTTTCTCGTAACCCAGCCGTACAATACACAAGTACGACCTACCTATATATATATATTTTTTTTTTTTCACTAAATGATAAAATGCACCGTGCCCATTAACATTGTATCGTCGTCGTTGTCGGTGTGCATATACGTATGTAATATGTAGGTATCTATAAATCCGTGTCGTATATTGTCGTATACCCGGGTACAACACGTTATAGTGGTAAACATAATATTATGCGTTTCCGAGGCATTTTAAAATGCGGCACGTCACCCGACGTATTTTGTAAAATATAATTCTCGTACGATTTATGTCCAAGACGTGAATAACGCGAATGCGATTTTTTTTTTTTTTTTTAATTTTCCATAAAAACATGTTGCCTATTATTTATATTTTAATCGTTTATTGGCACGCGACGACGTTGATTGTGAATTTGTAATTTCCCCGCCCTCCCGATCCCGGGCGAACAACGATAAGACCGGCCGAATCTCGACGCCGACCGTAAAATATTTCACTCGAAATGTGAAATGCGAAGGACAATGTATTGCGCAGGGCCGAATGGATTGTGCCGGCGAATTACCGAGCATATATTTAAATTTTCATATATATATATATACACGAGGTCTGTTCAAAAAGTACCAGGATTTTATATTTAATAATTACAAATAAAATGAAGTTATTTAAAAATATCTCCATCGGAATACTCTCGTCCGGACGACACGCGGCGATCTTGCCGTTTTTCAAAAGTCCTTTGAACTGTTCCAAAGTTTAAGCTATGAGTTTTGTTGCCGCGTTCGTATGTATTTCCTCTGCATCTTGAAACCGTTGTTCTTTAAGCGCAGATTTTAGTCTTGAGAAACGAAAAAAAATCACATGGGGCCTGATCAGAAGAATAGAGAAAGTCCGCGGGACCACGGCGATTTTTTTGTCAACCAAAAATGCACGGATCGACAGCGCTAAATGTGCCGGTGCATTGTCGTGGTGAACAATCGCGGAACGAATTTGGCAGCTCGACCCTTCTCTTCTGTACATTTTCCTATACAATTTCACGAAAAGACACAATTGAGATTCGCCTTATTAATCTAATCGGCAGCCATTTCGCATTTTTTTTATTCGCAAATTGTCGCCACACCATCGTTTCTGGATGACGTCGGCGGTCTTCCGGAACGTGGATAGTATTAAGTTGACCACCGAAAACATTGGAAAGTCACGGAACCACTTAACGGATCATCCCCAAAAACGGTTTTAATCATTTCCGTACATTTCCGTCGCATCATTTTTACCAAGTTTCAAGTAAAACTTGATGCACACGCGGTGTTTGTTAATTTCGGACATCTTGAAAATGACGAACAAAAAAAAACTGACTAGATTTAACCACGTGTAGTATTAAACCGAGATAAGACAGTGAATTCGGGTTTTTTTTTTTTTTATATATCCACTTATTCGCGGGGAATAAATCTATTTACAATTTGAAATGCTATCGTGTGTAGATTAGCCGTAATTACATTTGTCCTGGTACTTTTTGAACAGACCTCGTATATACAGTGAAAACTCTTAACAACGAATCTTAAGGAACCTAAAGATTTCTTTCGTAATGGAGAGTGTTTAAAAAAAAAAAAAAAAATAACAACATTTTATTTATCATTTATGTATATTATTATTTTCACATTTTATTATTATTATTATTATTTTTTATGCACGAATAGTGATGCACGACTGCTGCGATAATGCATTTAATGTTAGACAGAACGTCGATAATAATGTAATATTATATAATTTAATTAGGCACGACGATGCAAGTAGATAGTAAAAGAATGCAGTCGATCTTGGAAATTTCCGCATTTATACCGATTACACCGGTAACACATAAATGTAATGAATTGTATATGCTATTAAATGCAAAATTTATTGTTATTAATAGCGACAAATCCGGTATAGAGAATGAGCTAATGTACGTGTTATAATTTTATAAAGCATACCGACCATAACAAGTAACACCAACAAGTAATATGTACGTAATATAGAGTTGTTTGGTACAAAGATTTTCGTTAAAACGAGTTTTCACTGTATATGCAATATGTACGTCACAAAATACGGAAATAATAATCAAAAATCGGTTTAATTAGTAGTAGAAACGCAATAAAAATCGATTTTATTTTTAAAAATCATCTTATCATCTTAGACACCCATTAACGTAGTCGAAAATACTATTTGAATTCTAAGGGATGTATTAATGGATTTGGTTGTTATTTTAATTTTTTTTTTTTCTGTTCTTTTCGTACTTCAATGATATCTACCGGGCAATTTTGTGAATTATTCAAAAAAAAAAAAAAAACGTATTAATCAAATTTTAATGTAAAATTACTCAGTCGAGGGTTGGGCCGTCGATTTAATTATCGATCCGGCACGGTTATGTATATTTACTATACATTCGAATTTTCGAAATTATTAATGGAAATCGCATACAGAGTTGTTAACCTGGAAAATATACGTTATTATTCAAATAATACAGACTCTAATTTTAATTGTTTTACCAACAAAAAAAAAAAAGAAAAAAGCATACGATTTATAGCGACCGCACCGTCGTTTGTCCGACGGCATAAAAGAATACTTCTTCTGCGTTGTCGACCAATAATATATCGCCAAAATCATTTGACCGATGAGGTTGAAACATTTCAACTATTATTTTACAGGCCATACACATTGGGAATTCGAAGAAAACTCTACTGAAATCAGACGTAGTTTATTATTATTGATCTGTAATTTAGTTTTTTTTTTTTTTTTTTTTTTTTTTTTCCCCAGAGGCCCTATAATATATCGGACTGGTCGTAAGTAATAAAATCGAACGCGTTCACGTATATTATACGAGCACTCGTATTTGCCTCACGTTTTTCGACTTTTCCGGTCGCGCCACTGCGGTGTTATTATTTGTGTGGTTTACCGCGCATCGTAATTCTATTACAATTTTTCTTTTTTTTTTTTTCAGACAACTATTACAATATTATATATCGCCCCACCCCGTCAATTACTAATACACCGATCGTAATATTAAAATAATGCAATGCACAGTAAAACGCGGTGTATTTATTATATTATTACGGTTTATAATATTATTATTATTTTCGTCGGTCCATTTGCCGTCCAGGAACGCCGCCGCGGCCGAAAGTCTCTCTCGGAAACTGGTTTACAAGAGAGCTGACTCACGGAGACTTTTTAATTCGCCCGTATTAATAGAATATTATTATTTTTTAATATATGTGTGTGTGTGTGTATATATATTATATTATATATTATAAAGATTGTTCGATTGTTATCGTGGCCGGGGCCGTTATACGATTCTTACCCCGGAGCGGGTTAGGTGTCGACGTTTATTAATGGACCCGGAATTCAAATGAGACGGCCCGGGTTCCGAAACGGAAAAACCGCCGAAACGACGCGCGCCCGGTGACTGACTGACAGCGAGATTATAGGAGAGTATAATATTATTATATTATTCCACCGAATCGAATAATGTTCCTAGGCGTACCTATCGGTTATAATGTTATAGTTAACAAGACGATTATTATTTTTTTTTATCACGAACCCGCAGTGATTGTGTATCTAGTTTTTTTTTTTTTTTTAGTGTGCGCGTATGCGCTGTGTTGTCGTGTAAATTGCCCGTGTATTTGCTCACGACTCGCAATCGTCAAACGCGTCCGAGTGTTGTGCACAGATACATTTAAAATTATCTAGATAAGATAACATCGTTTTTGTCTAGATAAAATTTTTTTTACAAAAAAAAACCAGATAATCAGTGTTCAGTGTTTGTTCGGGTTTATAATGATTTTCGCAATATTTAAACCGGTAAAATAGTAAAATATAATTTTTTTTTTTTTTTTTTTCTATGTATTCCATATTCGATTATGAATTATGATTTATTGGGGGGGGAGGGATCTCTATGTCTCTTGAAGTCATAATTTATTTGTTTATCGAACGTTGAAAATTAATAATAAACATTACATTACACCATAAATCATAATACATGCACATATGTATAGTATAGATTATTTATTATATTATAGTATATAAAATATAAATTTAATAAAACATTTCAAATTTGTACAGTTATAGAAAGAAAAAAAAAAATCAAGGCTATCTTTAGATAATTAATTACAGTATTATTTATCTAAATATATGATAAAAAGATAAACATTTGTATCTAGAAAACGAACAACGCTACAAACTTCTCCCCGTTAATTAATCAAAAAAAAAAAAAAAAAGTACACCAATCAATCTAAAACCCAATAACTCTCAGAAGAATCCGAGTTTCTGTATGATTTTTAATAGTGCGGATTGACTTTTAATGTCATAAACAGTATAATTTTAAATAATATTAAATATAAATTATTTATTCAAAATGTTGATGTTCAAGATTTTGCCGTTCTTACAAATGTCGTCCACGATTTTACTATGCACCCGATTATACTTGTATTATTTAGGACTAGGACGATTATACTTGTATTATTTAGCGCGTTAAAAATTAAAAATTAAGTAAAAACGTTAAACTAATATTAATTTAGGTTAATTTGTACAAGATTTACTTTTAATTTTAAGCGGGTTTATTTTGTGTGTATTACATTAACTCAACAAGTCGGAGAAGGACAATCGTTTACTAGTGCAGCCTCGGTATTTTATGACCATATCGTTAACCAACATCCTTTTTGCTCTCCCGAAGTCCCGACCACAGCAATCAATAAACAACACGGTAATAAAATAACGTATTATTTCGTTCTCACCTACGTGTATTGACGTGTACAGGCGACGATTTTTTTCTCTCTCGAAAATTTATCATTATTTCGGGCGGTATTTGTAGAAGTTGTACAACACCGGGCATTTCCGCCGTGTGATAATGTAAAATATGCGCTCGCGGACGGTTGTAAACCGTTTTAATAGACTCGTTTCGGCGGATAAGCCGTACCCCATTGGTAATGGGTACAGGTAATTACAGGAGAAGAAAAAAAAAAAACGCTATTTCTGTGCACCGAGGCCGGAGGGGGCAGCCGACAGAGGAGAAGATTAATGTTTACATTGTGCGATGAAGTTTTCTTCGGCGGTCGGTTTAAAGAAAAAAAACGCGTCGCTTATCCGCCGATGGTGCTCGCACACCGAGAACCGATTTTCAGTGTATGACTCTATTTTTTTTTGAAAATTAATTTTTACTTATTTACCGGTTGATGGGTGGGACGGCGGCGGTGGCCATGGATGGAGCGAGGGCCGTCTGAACTCGTACCGCGGCCGTATTACAGGCGTTATACAGGGCGATTCTATTATCGCGAACCCCGTCGATCGTCTGTACGCGATCCATGCGGTTTCATCCTAGTTGAAAATTGTCGTTTCCCTCCACCCGACCATTGTATTGACTAAACCGTAACGATCTTATAGGAATACGTTTTCGATAACATTAATACTCTAGGGCAGACAACGATATGCCCTAGAAATTACCAAAATATCCAAAAATTAAACAAATATCCTAAACATGCCCTATGAATTTACGAAATTCTTTAATACGCGGTAAAAATTAAAAAAAAAAAAAAAAATTCCGAAACACGCAATATTATGCGAAATAAAATTTTGTACACAGAATCTAAAGATCATCGAAACGAATTTCGATTATAAACAAACCTATTTATTTATTTATTTCCTGGACCGACCGATAAAAATGTGGAAGTGCGTACAAACGACTCCAGCCGACCCCGGTTGTTGTTAATTAGTAAACGCTCCTTGTTCCGTTACAATACCGTAAACGGAGCGATATAGATTTTTTTTTTTAATATAGTCGTTAAAATAGTCGCCCTGTATACAAGAATATTGTTTTATACGGTCGTATCTCGCCCCGGGGATATCCATGTACATAATAATATTGTGTTTCTCCCTGACCGACGACGACGTGCACGTGCCGAGTCGGTATATTTTCGCCGAGGTCCCGGGGGGGAGTCCGGGAAGCGTTATAAAAAACGAGTTTTTTATTATTATTATTATTATTATTATTTTTTTTATTCGGGGAGGATGCGAAGTCTTATTACGTTCTCGTGTCCGTCATTGGACGTCGTACGGCCGGCGATCGCGAGCTATACGGACCGCGTCGTCGTCGCTCTGGGCAACATTTATATAATATAATACCTATCGTCGTATATAACGTTATTTTACATATTATTAGGTGGGTACATATAAAACAAAACGAATAAAATATATACATATATATATATATACGAAAAACGAAAGGCTGCAGTCGTTCCAATAATTTCCGAAACGTTTGACAGCCGGACCCCGTTTCCTCCGCGAGCGTGCACACGCGTTTATACGCTGTGTAAAAGATATAGAATGATAGTGAGAGAGAGAGAGGAAAAATATAAAAATTATTTAAAAAAAATAAAAAAAAAAGAATCATCGTTATAACAGTCGCGACCATCTGGGATTTTTCAACACGGTCCGTGCTAGTCTCCTCGTCCGGAGGTCCTTCGCGCGCGCGATACTCGCGCTCGTCGTATATAAAAATATATATATATATATATATATATATAAAAAAATATGCAAATCCCGCGCCATTGTTCCGTAATAATATTAATATTATTATATTGTTACGGGCGCGGCAGGCGCGTAAAATGTGTTGTTTATAAATAGGTATATATATATAAAAAAATAAAATAAAATAAATAAATAAAAATAATACGTCCAGCTGAGCTACAGCGGTATGCCCGCGATTATACTTGGTGTGGCCGTGTCCGATACTCGTAATATTTTCCCGGTCGCCGTATTGTTCCTACCGGTCTCGGCCGCACTTCTTCGCCGTGTAATTTTCGCATAAATATATCGTTTTATTACTACGCATACGTTACGATATAGGTAAACACATGCCGGGGGGACACCGTGTCGTTATATGAGGTCGGCGGAAACGCGTAACTGTTATTTACGAGACCCCCGGACGCGAAGGCGATTTTCGTCGATCTGTTCGACGACGGGAACGCGCAATAAAATCCACCAACAGTACCGGCCAAATGATACCTGGGTGGGTGTGGTGCAAGGCCTGTCTGTTTGGACATTTGACGCCCCGAAACAATATATTTTTTAACCCCCGTCCCAAAAAAAAAAAAAAAAAAAATCATCAAAAGTATGAAATACCTACGCCGTTTTAAACAATGTCAGTCCACGGGAAATTCAACCATATTGTAGTCAAATTGTTGAAGCGGACGGACAGAAAAAAAAAAAAAAAAAAAAAATCTCTACAAATCGTAGTAAAACCATCACACTCCTTAACTACGCTCAGAATCTAAAAAAAAAAAGTTATGATGAGTATTAACAGTTCAAATTTTGATGAAAATGATATTTTTTTTTTTTTTTTTTTGTAGGTTATTGTACTACAAAAATCGCCGCAAACGAATAACAAGGTACATTTGCCCACCTCTAAATACAGGCCTGTTTAAGTGTCCTCCTGACCAGTGAAACTAAATCACCACAGGATCTATCCATAAGTTACAAGTCGTTGGGGTTTTTGAAGTTTCGAGTTTAGCTCGAACTTGCCCATCAGTCACCATACACTGTTTGTGACTTATCTAATTTAATGTTTGTTTTATCGTCTATAATATCTAGATAAAAATTTTGATATCTATCTGAAGTTAATCCAAAATAAACACTTTTTCAGTAAAAATATATAAAAAATATATAAAATAATAAAATATAAAATAAAATAAAATATATACAAAACAAAGGGAAATTAAACGTTTCACCCGCAATATCGTTCTCAACAATTGACAATTAATACTATATATAAATATCCTTATTTATCTAGATCAGTGGTTCCCAACCTTTTTGAAACTACGGGCCACATAGAGAACTTGAGATACGTCACGGACCACCAAAACTTTAGACCTTATATTTCTTATAAACAAGAATCAATTTTTTTTCACCATTTTAGAAGAATTTAGATTATGAATAAATAAAAACCAATGAAATTCCGTATAGCAGGCTTATAATATTGATAATAATAATTGATGAATTTTAAATAAAAGTTTTATATTTATTTACAATTTAACGCAAATTACTATTATATAAAAAAAAATGTACACAATATTATTATATGTATTAAGGGTGAATTACAATTATAGAAACAATTTAATGTGTTTTTAGGCTTACATTTCCTTTACTAACAAAGACTTTCTCGAGGGAATACTGCTCAAATCTACACGCATGTCTTTAATGGCGTCCAATCGATTTCTTTGTTCATTTCGAATGTAGAGCAGCCCGGAAAATCCTTGTTGAAAACATAACACATTATCTACTACCGATAATTTAATCATCGTTAAAATAATAAGTAAAAATATTAACATAAGTGTCATTATGCAATTTAAATTTATAAATAAACGACGTGCTATACACGATTGTCGGTATTTGTTTCACGCCTCAGTGGAAAACTAATGAAATATTATTAAATTTTGTAGGTATGGCTCGCGGACCACCACCATACATTGTCTTGATCATTGTCCAGTGGTCCGCGGACCATAGGTTGGGAACCTCTGATCTAGATAAATAAATTATCTATTATCTTATCTGAGATAATTTAAGGGATATCTGTTATATTTGTGCGTGTCTAGACGGTTATGCCTAGCAATTATCTCTAATCGTTATGTCTAGATAAATTATACTTATATCTGCGTCTCGACACTGCAAATATACGCAATAAGCCGAAACGACATCGTTATAACAGTCGTTTGGCGTTTGTCTGCCCGTCGGAATTCCACATGCCGACGACGACCTCGTCGTCGTAAATGGTCGGCGCCACGCAGATTATCGTCGATGTTGTTGTTGTTGTTGTTGTTGTTACGATTCGGATTGTAATAAAATAATTGACCTCAAAAAAAAATAAAAAAAAAAATACGCATTGCACACCGTGTAGGAGGAGTGCGTGTAGAACATTATAATTATTATTGAAACGTCGTGATGCGGTTGTTTCCGAATCGCGTCCGATAATCGTTATTTAGGTCGAATTTCAAGATTATTATAATTTGCAGGTACCGTATTTCATCGGCTATAAAAATATTCATATCGGTTTGCGGTGTGTGTGTGTGTGTGGGGGGGGGGGGTGAAGGGGAAACAGGTGATTTGACTCGTACCGTCGGACACTGAAACCGTGCTCCGGGGTGTAATGGTTTTGTACCGCTGCCGTTTGTAAGTCAACGTCCGAAACGATTGCGAAGAGACAGGAAAACGGAAGTCAGAGGAGTGTGTGGCGAAGCGACGACGGGAAGCTGCGAAAAAATAAAATAATTGAGATAAATGTACGGAGATAAAAATAATATAACCCGTTTGGAGTTTCGACAAAATCCAATAATTGGCATACACTCGACGACTTATAACGTAGGTACCGGTTTAACGACGACCGTTCATATCTTTATTTTTCAATCGCATAACTCAATTTTTTTTTTTTTTTTAATATCGCGAAAAAAAAAACAACAAAAATACTACCGACTACAACAGCTGGATTTGCATTTCATTTGATGTATTCCTCGATGGTTCATTACTCTCGAGTTAATTGTCGCAGTATTTTCCGCGGTATTAACGCGGCAAAGTCATTTGTTTTCCATAGGTCAGCATAAAATATATTTGACCGATTCTTTTTGTTCGTATTCTTAATTTTTTTTTTATTATATTAATTAATTAATTATTGTCTGCTAATACGATTTTTTCCTGTGTTCATTAAGCCATTTGGCCGATATTTGAAAAAAAAAAAAATTCCATCCGGCCGACTAGAGTGGGTTTAGGGAGAGGACAATCCACTTCAGTTTCACCCCCTGCAGGATGCTGTCTTCGGGCACAAACGCCGTTCTCCCGAAAAATCGGGCGAGTTGATATTATTTTTAACCGTCATCGCAACGAGAGATCCAATATTAAATTTTTTTTAAATTTTTTTTTTTTACACCGGACAGACGGATACGTAGAGTGACGAAGAGAGATAGAGTGAGAGAAAGAGAGAGAGAGAGAGAGAGAAAGAGTGAAAAAGAGAGAGATTGAGAGAGATCGGTGACCCCAATGCATATTATAATACATCGGTGCTGCCGGTGCATTGCGCGGAATATTTTTTCGTGTATCGTTTTTTTTTACGGTTTTTTGTACACTTAATACAACGATAAAAAAAAATAAAATAAAAAAAAAAACCACACGGTGTAAACGAACGCTGTAATAGAATACGTAAGTACGTCCTCAGATTCGGACTATTATATTATGTTCAGTGGCGTAATGATACGGAATAGATATATTTGTAAAAAAAAAAAAATGTATATATAAAAATGTAAATATCAGCGCATATATTTTAACTAATTATTATTGCTGTTGCTTGTTTTTTCCTCACGAAAAGTTCTATTATTTAAAGTAGTCCGTGTCAACTGTTGTAAATTTGATTATTTGTTTTAGTAGTTTAAATCTGCAACAATGTAGACGCAAAAGGAAATGGCGAAAACAGTATTTTCTTTATCAATAGTAATATTATATAGTAATACCAACATAAGTCATAGAAGAAAGTTAAAATCGAATACTTTACAATATAATTTTCTTCTCTAGATTAACAGCAATCTCCAATAGCCAACAAAAAAATCCCGAAATTCCCGTCCAACCAACGCTTTCAGGCCTTATAAATATGTTTGTCTCCAATCCGTCACATTTTCCCCGCATATTGCATGTCTGTCCGAACCATAAAAGGTACTGTTCTCAGGTCAAATAATCGTTGTGTTATATTTTTTATTATAATTTTTGTTATATCATGCAACATCGGATGATGTTTTTTATTCTTCTAAAAATGTTATAGTTTAAACAATCACTCGCTCTCCCTCCCCCTGGACCGTAGTTATATAAATTAGGATTGTATATATATATATATTCAGAGTTTCACCACAGATAAAAAAATAATAATCCATCTTAACATAGTTGATATAAAATAAGTACAAATTTTAATAAATTTTATTTTAAGCGCGCAACATATTTTTAGAGAATTTTCGTTGAAATGCCCACACTTTTCAACCCGTGTGTCCGCAATCACTTTTTCCAGATCAAAGAGCAACGTTGAAACATTCGGGTTTTGCGATCCGTAAAATTGTAAACAACCCGTCCAGGACGATTTTTTTTTTTTTTTTTTTATAAATGTTTAATACAATTTTCTAGAGACGCCTGTTTACTGGTCAGAGTAATTTTAACACGGGGAGGAACGTGTATTTTACTATTTTCACTCATCTCCCGGTCGAACGTCTGAAGTATAACCGCTACTGTCGGGTGCACGCCACTGACATGTCTGCGATTTCGCGTCAATACGATTCCGGCAAAAACTCCCGGGGTTCTTTAATGCCTAGATAATAATAATATTATATATATATATATATTATACGGCTTGTCTACCTCTATACGTGTATACGTGAATAGTATTGCCTGGATTGTAAATTTGTCTATATTTATTAAAAAAAAAAAAAAAAAAAACCGACGACAACGACTAATACCGTCGGTCGCACGCACGCGTATATACGACTCGACTATTATGCACGGTATTGAATAACGACCAATTTATTATATATCGAGACGATCGCGTCGAGGTTAATAACAATATAATAATATATGTGTATACACGTGTACGCGCCAACGACACGTAGGACTCGTTTAATTCTTATTTAATACCCGCCGAATCGTTATAAATCCGCTCGTAGTTAATTAATTTTTTAACCGCCATTTGAATAAAAAACACATTTATTCCTCCGGCGTCGTAGTCGTCGTCGTCGTCGTCGTCGTCGTCGTCGTCGTCGTCGTCGTCGTTGTCGTTGTCTTCGTCGTCGTCGTCGTCGTCGTAGTCGTCGTCGTCGTCGTCGTTGTCTTCGGGGAGACTATATTATAATACCCGATATAACAACACAAAACAAGACACGTCCTCCGCCGGTGCTGCGGTATATACCATAATATGAATCATCAAAACCTATAAACATTGATAAATGATAATCATTATTATTATTATTATTTTTTTTTTTTTTTTTTTTTTACATCGTTTTATATCATTTTACTTTATACATAATATATATATACAGCTAGCTATACAATAATAAGCTGGAACGGGCGTACCGAACATAAAATGCCACCAACGTTGTTAGTGGTCGATGGGTTTTTTTTTTTTTTCGTTTTTGTTTTTAACGCTGGTGTATACCTATATACATTATGCGTGTTTTTACATAGGATTTATTCCTTATATTTGGCCGTTTAAATCATTTTCCGTTCAAACGACCAACGGACGCGGTAATACGCGTAGTGGGCACGCCCACTGCCAGGGTTTATGTTCCGAAAACCGCTCGCCCGTCCGTTGTCCGCAAGAACGATGTTCGAACGAGATGAGAGACAAATAAAGAATGAAATAAAAAATTGAATAAATCGATTGGTCGAGGAAAAAAAAAACAATTATTTCTATGCGAATTATTATCGGTGCCCGTGAATCGTCGCAGTATTCAAATGGCAAAAAGAAAAATAATAATGATAATAATAATAATACTAATAAAAACGATACGAGTTGGCCGAATATCAATTTCAACAAAATCGATTTTTTTTTTTTTTTTTTTTTGTAATTAATTAGATTGTCGATCTTTAAAACTTTAACCGAACACTATTAAAACGAACATTTTCTAGACACGGTAAAAAATTTCAAATCGAATACAAATCTAAATATATTTTAATATTCGTTTAATTTTATTTATTGGACACAGAAATTTGAAGTACTTTTGCATAAATTATCGACATTAATTTGCAGTGGGAAAATGTAAAACGCATATTTCAAGGGCTGTACGTGCCTTTTTTTTTCTAAAAGATTGTCATACAAAATAGTTACAGTAGCTATGCTATTTTTTGTTGTTGTTGTTATTTAATAGCTGTAACTTTATGATATAATAATTTTTTTCAGAAAAAAACTGCGTAAAAGCTGATAAATTTGATCATTAAATGTCCATTTAAATCTGAATGTAAAAAAAAAAAAAAAAAAAATGAAAGAAACTATTTTATACATTGAAAAAGTCACATTCGGCCAGCATTCATAGCGTTTTCAGTCCACTGTTGACGTGCAATGTGAAAACGAATAATATTTAAAGTACCCACCCGCCGAATCCAAACAACGTGCCAGTTAGGACCTATTATTATATAGTTTTGTTGGTTTTTTTTTTTTTTTTTAATTATTTTCACACCCGTCTCGCGAAATTCCTCCGCGATAAAAATGTTTATTTGTTCGTATTTTCTATTAGACCGCCGCGCGTTTAATTTTACGCGGACAAACGGATTTTTGTTGTTTGTCGGGCTCGACGTTACACCGCCGCCAATTAGCATAGCGCGTTAACACCCGATAAAATCGCGGCAGTTCTTCGAAACTTTTATTTAGGAAAAAAAATACAAAAAAATAACAAAATACACAAATATCGCCACGGTTGTATATTATATCGTAATGATACGTTCCGAACATAAAATACAATATTCAAATTTAACGGACGGTGTGTGCGCGCCGCTTGATTTACGATGCCGCCGAACACACTTGTAAACGTACTTGCAGAGTAAAAGTATTTAAATGCAAATATTCGAATACTATTTTTTGGCGTTTGAATGCGTATTGTTTCCTACGCGCCAGTTGAACTTCTACATAAGTATTTGTACAGATAACACAAATGGTAGGTCAGTACGAAATCACAATAGTAAAACGGTACCTAGGCACAATAGCATCACAGATAAAATTAGTGTCAAATTGAAATACAGCAAAGAACAAACGTTGGACATTGGGCAATAAATGTTTCTGTGCATTAGGTATAAGAGCTATTAAACTCTTGAATCCATTCAAAACATTATAAAATTCAGCTGTACGTGACAATAATACGACTAATAGTTAGGTACGGATAACAATGCTGGCCATAAAGAAAACCAGAAGAAGACATGCGTATATTTGAGAGAAAGATTTTTCGGAAGGTATATGGGCCAGGGCCATGGTTTGATCAGGATTCACAAGAATGGAGAAAAAGACATAATCAGGAGCTGGGAGATTTGTTCAAACGACCAGATCATGTGAATGGAAAAAATAGGTAAAAAAAAGTAAGCTTAAATGTGTAGAGGTGGCAAAACCCCATGACAAAAAAAAAAATGTTCTGAGAGAGCCCAAGAATTAAAAAGCCAGATCGAGATTACTCGAGATTACTCGTTAGGAAGAGTGCATTAGAATGGACTTTTCATTTGTCGTGGGAGAGGAACAGGGATTGGGAGGTGGTAGCAGAAAATCGAGGAGAATGGATGAGGATTCGTTGTATGTCAAGATGGTCTTAACAATCGAACAAATCGAATACTTTTTATACTTATTAAAACTGTTTTATATATTATTTTAAATTTAAGAGCATCACATTACACATTGCATTAAGTTGAGTTGATTCAAAATTCTAACTTGCACTAGAATTAAACCAGTGCTGTACGAAAAAACCTATGTAAAACGACCTCCATTTAATTATAATCCCACGTCTTGCGTCTGCCCATCGTTATATTCCCTAATTCTCGACAACTACCGAAATATTCTTTTTTCCATATATTTTGTTTTTTCTTCGATTCCACTCCCCGCCGTTAATCGGCCCGAAAATCTTCGGCAATATCAAATCATTACATTTCATACAATTCGTCTCTATTCGTGGCTGTAATATTTTTTCTCTTTCCTACGGGGTTTACCCGAGGTGTAATCCACTCATCGCTTTTTGTTGCCCTTTTTATTAACTCTGATTGGTCTTATTTTCCCAATACTAAGTTTCTCATCTGTTCTGATGACATAAAGCTACTCCTTTGCATTAATTTATTCTATCCCCGCTTTCAATTGCAGGCTGACCTTGGCTGGTTGGTCACCCGGGGGGGGGGGGCGTCTCACTACGTATTTCCCTCAGAACCCCGCACATGCTCAGTTACGTCTTTTTCGTAGTCCCGATCCTTCATCTTCTTCCTACTGTATCAACTGTGTTCCCGCCAAAATAACTCTGACCAAGACCACGAATTCACACGAATTCTGAAAATAAATGTAATCAAGCGGTTTCATTGATCGTATCTCCCATGAGTTTCATCCCGTACGCCCTATCCCAGAGTGGGCTTTGTCCACTGGCACCAAAACGCTTCTGATAATGGTTAAATGATCGAGGGAAATACATTATGTAGCTCCGGATCTTAAGCAAACGACACGACCGTTTCTATCGATTTATTGTACTACGAATTATCGTAGGTACATATTAGAGACATACAAATCGGTATTCGTCCGTCCAACAAAAAAATTTCAAACGAAACGCAAATAAACATCACGCGTTTTTTAGCCGAGTATAACTGCGAGAATAGAATTTCCGCGTCCCCCCGGTTCTATATAGCGGCCCAGGTCCCGGAGGATTGATTGCTGCGCAATTGCCCGGACTCGTACCCGTGCGGTGTATGAAAACGCAGTGCGTATGGCGCCGAGGCGCGCGCGCGCGCGGTATTTTTAATATTTCAGAAAGCGAAAAAGGAATAGAGAGAGAAAAAAAAAATAAAAAATAATCGAACACACCGGTAAATCCTCCGGGAGAGGCAGGCGGTCTTTGGGCGCGTACGGTTATAATAATAATAATAATAATATAATATTATGTAGACCGGAAAGTATTTCACGGGTATATGCAACGCCGCGCCGCCGAGAGAGCCGGACGAAACCAGTTTTTCGACGTCCGTGGCTCGGCGGCGAATTCTTGCGCGAGTCGGCCGTTAAAAAAAAAAAAAAAAAAAAAAAAATTAAAAAAAATACGACAATCGGATACGACTGCTATACGTTATTTATGGAAAAAATAAACACCTTTCGCATATGATTATATTATACGAAAACGGACACGGATCGCGTGTGCGAATATTTCGCAAGCGGCGGCGGCGGCGGCGATAAATCCTCGACGCGGTGGTTATAATAATATTATATCGTATACAATTATACGTAAATATATAAATATATATATATATATATGTATACGATCAGAGGGGTCACCCGTATAAAAAAAAAAAAAAAAAAAAATATATATATATATAATAATAATAATAATATACCGATAAGTCGTCGTGATACGCGTACCGATTTCCGCGCGATTATTGTTCCCCGAGCGCCGGTCGCCGGTCGTTCCCTCCAAATCGGTCTCGAGCGCGCGTGCGTTTTGGCGCCACCGTAAAATTATTAATAATATCACCTACGCCGGGCTCGGAACCGGTCGCCCGTCGTCGTGCCGTTGCCGCCGTCGACGAGATCGGGACGCGGAGTGACAAGAAGATGGGAGGGGTGGAAATCGCGCGACAACGGCCGCCGATGGTTACGCGAACAAGTTATATATATAAAAAAAAAAACATACAAAATAAAAAAAAAAAAAAATCGCTTATTCACGTGTTCCGCAAATTTTTGCGGCCTATAGAAACGATTAGCATCCCACAGCAATAATATTAGCAACCGACTGCGCGAGTTTCGCTTCCGGTCGTAGGTTTCCCCTTATGTTAATTACGATTTCGGATCGTCCGGAAATTCCCTACGGAACACGCCGGATGCCGCAGATCGCGTAACGTTCCGAAAAATATATTATTGATGCGACCGTTCACGTCAAACCGTCTTTGTGGGGCGATTGGATTGCTTTTGCCCCGGGCAAACCATTGCTATTTACCAGACACTGCTGTCGCTAGACCACTACGCACAATTGTCCTGCCCGTGTCACTGTTTAAAAAAAAAATTTAAAAAAATACCTTGAAAGTGGGTACACGTCCGCCTTCGGCAGATTAAAAAGTCTACTACTTTGCCATTTCAATCGACGAAAATAATCAAAGTCACAATTATTATTATTATTATTATTTTTTTTTTTTTCGTTTATTGCAATGCACTGATTCAAAGATACGTCGATAACGTTTTACGCGTTTTCACTTATTACCGCGACACACCCGCACAACACTACAATAATAATTAATAACGGTTTTTTTTTTTTTTTTTTGTTCATCTGTGTGACAATGGAAACGCATAAATCAACATAAATAATCAAATTATCGTACTAAAACTGTCTAAAAACCGAATTTTAGATGATAGTATTCGCAATAGAAGGTGGATTTCAATAACTGGCTTATTAAACTTTCCCGGACAACGCGGAACATTTTGCAAAAAAATCGCTCCAATAGTTTTTGAGTCTATTGATCTTAAACAGACAGACGTCCATTTTTATATTTACTAGTGTATAGATTTTCAATTGTCCCGACAATTTAACGCGACGACAATATTATTGAGCGTAGTGCCCGATTTTAGTGATTACTACTTACCGACTTCCTTCCTTTAAAAATTATTTATACGCGTTTATTAATATGGGCCATGTCAGTGCACTTGTCGTCCGTTGTCCACTGTTTTGCATCGGTTGATCTATTATCGTCAATATAAAACTCATCGGATTTTCGATTTCTCGCATTTGATAAATCAACTTTATTCAAACGTTCATTGGAAAATTACATTTATTTCGAAATAAAAACGTATTTATCGCGACTGTCGCCATTATACATTATACCCGTACACATATTTTTTTTTGTTTTTGAAAATAAATAATAATTTGTCGCCGAGCTCAATCGTCTCCGCGCTCGATTACCGCGGATCCATTATTACGATATCAGTTATTAATGGTGGAGTGTTTGTGACTTATCGCACGTAATAATACCAAAGCCTGATTTAGAATTTTCGAGAACAATAGAAGAAAATTGAAAGTACGCCTATTATTATGAATTGTAAATGGAATTATAATTAGTAAACGTAATTACCAGTTCGATAATAGCGAATTAAACAGTATAATTTGCACGGGCGTATTACAAAGATTTAACAACAATTTAAAAAATAATCAAATCAAACAGGTGGGCCCTGGTCGAATACCAATAATATCCTCGCGTAAACAGGGCCTCAAATAATTCCCGTAAAAATATCGGACCGAGACGTCTTTTGCGCTTGTCACTACAGCTACCCCCCATCTAGTATAGGTTATAACATTATTTATCTGTGATGGAAATTCAAATTGTTGTGAAACGAAAAATCAAAAAAAAAAAAAATAATAAATCCAATAAAATTACATTAACTACCCGTCTATACTTTGATTGTTATTATTATAAATATATATATATATATAATTATTTAATACGCGCGAGTATATCTATAATACAATCGACATAATCAATCATATTAAAAAAAATTTAAAAAAAAAACCGTCGCGACGTTATAATAACATTGTACGTTACGTACGTGTTGTTTTTTTATTTTTTTTATCATCATTATTATTATTAGTATTTTTTTTTTTAATGTATTCGTCGAAAGTCTCGGCCGGAGTGCAGCGTTCGCCCAGATGGTTAAAGGATATTATTTTCTTTTATAATTCAAAATCATAAATTGAATTCAACCTATCAGGTATTATAATATACTCTATACTCGTATATATAATTTGTATTACGTATCAGAATACCTTCCTATTATTCGGTTATCGTCCGAACGTGTCGCGTATTATAATATTATGATATACGATCAATTTTCTAAACTACTTATATTTTGTGCGAGCGTTTTTAAAAAAAAAAAAAAAATTTTTATTTACCGTCTTCGGACGCGTATTCGTATTATAAATATCGATTTTCGTTTAGGTTTTATATTTATTTATTTAATTTTTTTTTTTTTTCGTTTCGATCACGTTTATCCTGCACTAATCTACCCGTCGGTGTTCATAACTCGTAGTGGTTTCAACGCGTACGACGCGTTTTATCACAATCGGTAAAATAATAATATTAATAATACTATATCGACCGGGAATCTTTTGCGTTTTTATCGAAGCGGTGCGACTCGTTAGCGTACGTTTATAATATTTTTTTTTTTTTTACCTATTTTTACACGACACGACTTGTTTGCGCGCAAAAAAATAAAATATACCGGGTAATTTTGAATTTCTCGACGGATTCCGCGTTTAACGCGCCCAAGCCAAATTATTAAATTTGTTTAGGACCACGCTTGTTTGAATCAAATTTGATCACTAAGAATGTGTTCTCCCAATGGCCGAAATATACCGTTAGGTTAACGGGTCTATCAGATAAAGTTATGCGCACGGTTTACGATAATAAGTCACGTTGAAACTACAATTGTAGATAAGTGACAATAATCGACTTGAGGAGGGACTGTACATGATAATCATCAATTATGACGTGGGGAATTTGCTAGACATACTTTAAGTACCATTAGGTACATCCGTATACCCGCCTAGCAATTTCATTCGCATTTGTCTTCCGCCATATTTATGGGGATAGAGTCACTGGCGATTGGGTAACTGCATCGAAATTGAGTTTCTAATGTTTTTGTAAAGCGTAGTGGCCCTAAACTCTATTAAATGTAGCGAATTTAGTATTTTAAAATCAAATTCGTATCGTTTTAAATTCGTATTTCTTACTTGGCTGGTGTATTCAACAATGGTACGGTGAACCTAATGCAAAATTACTCAGCCCTATATATAAATATATATGCGAATTGATAGGAGGGGACTGTCTTCGCGTCATTTGTTATCTCGACACACCTAACGGGTAACACAGCGATATAAAAACAAACGTGTTTGTTAAAATATTATTATTTTTTTTTATTTTTTTTTTTTACAATATTTAAAAGGACATCCTTTTACATCCTACAAACGCACGGCATACAACATTTGCGTTCGGCAAAACCAATTTCGCGTTGTAGGTTTAATATTTTAACGAAAAGTGACCCGGTATCGAACTGCAAAATATGATTTGTGTTTGTACTGGACGTCTCAATAGAACGCGTATTTTATTGCACCCGTGTACCTAACCGTGGTCTCGTGGTAGGTTTATTTTCACCATTCACGTTTTTCAGATGACACGTGAATATACAAAATAATACTCGAAATTCCGTGATTTATATTTAGGCGATCCGCGATCGAACTTATTTTTTAATACCTAATACATAGGTATCTACCAAAATTTACTATAAACCTTTTTTTTTTTGTTTTTTGGTTTTTTTTTTTTTATAATTAATGCGATTCTAGTAGGTATTTGTGAATTACGTGGGTTTTTATAAATACACGTAATTCACGTGAATTCCGGATGGATTACACAATCTCCAACACGGAATTTTTCGTTTCACGTGTACATATTTATACGTACGTGCGTAATAACTTGTAAACACTACAAGTTTTTACGTTGGTTTTATTTCAATATTTGCATTTTCTTTTTTTTTTTTTTTTAAGCGAAATATACAAGCGTTTTGAAAATTGTGATATTTCACATGCTCGTGTCTCGCTTACCAAATTAAAATAATGTCAAAAACCAACGCACAAACACGGACGGTGGTTCTTACCTTAAAGTTTGATTGTGTAGGTCGACCGTACGTGTACTGTTAAAACTAATTGAGCGCGGCCGTAATGGACTCGGTTTACAACCGCGATTGTCTACAACGAAAATTAAAAAAAAAAGTAACAGTTGCGCGGAAGCTACGTAAAATTACGAGAGAAAAAAAAACCCCCCATTCCAAAGAGACGATTCGAAATGTTTAGTATAATTGCCGGGGGCTCCTCGGGGTCTGTGGTCCGCGCGCGTTTGCACACCTTGCCCGCCCGATCGTAGCGACACGTATCGCGAGGTGCGGTAAAATGTCGAATAAAAAATGCCCGCGACTCCGCCCACCGAGCGGTACAATACGTGTTACCGTGTTATTGTCGTAATATAACCGCATCGGGTTTACTGCCACGTTTTTTTTTTTTTTTTTTTTTTTTTACGACCGACATTTAATAATAATATTATACAAGAATACCGCGGCAATAATGTTCACTACCGTTTCTACGGTATCCCCATATACACAAACACACTCGACGATTAATATTAGATTCCGACCGTGTCGAGGAATGTGATGCAATCCGTTTAATTACGATGTGCGCTCGTGGTTTTTAAAAAAAAAAAAAAAAAATTTTTATTGTCTCTAAACGATGTTATTACCATAGGCCAGTGGCGTATCTGATGCGTTTTCAGAGGGATCGCCAACCCCTCCATTCCCCTTGAAATGTTTTAGTTGTGACGTTTCAGTGAAGGCCGTAGCCCAGTTGTGATGATATCGTTTAAAAACCGACGAGTTTTTCTACATCGTTCTATACATTTTAGCCGTTAATTTATTGTACCAGACGTAGCTTTGGCTTTTACTCCGGTGCTTTGCCTTTGTCAGACGCGGTCAAGATCTGAAATGGGCGTGGAGACCATAACTCGGTTTGGACATCACTTCAACATTCGTAGTGATACCGGCGCGGACGTAGAAGTAAAGCTTGTAAACGTATCGATTACTTCATCAAACATTTATAGTATACGTGCGATTTCTCGCCCAAAGAATATATCCAACTGGTGATCGACGGCCCATTGTTCGCGGACAACGCTAAATCCTTGGAATAATTGGTCCGAGACTGCGATCTGTGTGATTATTGACAGTTAACAACGGGGTGGGAGGGGGAATAAAAAAAGAAAAAAAAAATGATATTTATAAGGAGGCGCGCGACTATCGGGTTTTTGCCGGATTTCTACGTTTCCCGAATCGCTGGGATTACTCGTATTTTATTTTATTTATTTTTTTTTGAGGAATTCACGAGTCGAGTACTCGACATTTACAAAACTCGATTCCGAAACAAACAAAACCCGACGGATTTCGTGACAATACGCAATACGGATGACTCTCGGCGGGTATTTGCTCGGCGCGCGTGTCGCACCTCGCATCCGCTGTAAACCCCGTAGACCGGGCGGCGGATCACGCGCGTTGTTTGTATAAAAAAAAAAAAAAGGGGAAAAAAAGTAATTAATTTTCGAATCGTTTTAATATGTATACACGCGTAATATATGCACGGTCGGGAATTAACATACATTATATTTCAACTCGCGTCTATATTATATATCGGCGTGTCGCATAACACGCCCGTCGGTGATTAATTGATATAATTCATTATGCAACGCACCGTCCGCAGGGCATTGTCGACCGTCGATATAATTCAGAACATTTTACTGCACGAGTAAAACCATAACGGCGACGGTTAGACATTTAATAATGCCGTTTATTGTATAAGAACTTATAATTAAGGTACTCACTTACTTACTTTTTTACTTAACTTAATGCTTTCAGCCACCGGATTCGACTTAACTTCGAGCGCGCCACTTGGTTCCATCTCGTTGTAAAATTACATCTAATTATTAGTATTTTTATTAATATATATTTTTTTATTTTTTTTTTTTTTTTTTTGCTAACGACAATATTCTTTTTAACATTTTACGCGGCGCAGTTAATGCCGTTGACGATTCCCCCGGTGATTATATGACGTGTACTCCCCTGCAGGGGTGTTTGCGAATTTCATGAAATATTTCCAAATAAATGTAAATAGTTTCAATTTAATATTATTATTATTTGTTTTAAATAAATTACACGTAAAATAATACGTAATCATATTTCATATAAAAAACAACAAATTATTTCGCTAATTTTTTTTTTTTTAATATTTTTATCGCGTAAACGTTTTAAAACACTGGCTTTCGAAAACCGTGTGCGTCTTTCTTCTGTTCGTAGACAAAACACACACAAACTCTCCGATGCGGATTTATTTATTGAAATTTAAAAATTGTATTTATCACACGGGGTGCGCTAATATTAAAGAATTTTATTTGGCATATTATTTTATTATTTTTTTTTTTTTCCCCCCTAAATTTATTTCGTACGCATTGGCCAAAATTCCCGTTTTCCCGATCGAACGGCCAATCCGCCGTTGCGGCACAGAAGCTTCTCCGCGTCTCGTTCTTTTAAGTTGCCATTTTTTTAACGCGATGACGTGAATTATTAACTACTGATATTATGGTCGTTTTATTATTATGACGAAAACGTGTAAGTTTCCACAACACCTTGGATGCTATTAAATTACATGCAATACCGTATTCAGTGGCGTAAAAAAGCTTCGCCGGCGAACTATATGAAATTAGAAGAAAACGAAATAGGCGCCTTTCGTATAGGAGTAAACGAATTCGCGTAGATGGTACTTGGGGTACTTTTTGTAAAACTTTTAATTTTGTTTTTTTTTTTTTTTTTTGTTGTTCGTTCTAATGTGCAATTTCTTATTTAAAAAAAAAAAAAAAAACACGTACCACTCCCATCGCCCCCTCATTTGTATTGTTTTCACACAGTGTCGGTACAAATAATTTTTAATACTGTACGACGTGTCTGCTGCGTGTAAGAGCACCGCTGAACCACTTGTTATTTAAAATCACGAGGTATTACACGCGATGCGTTTTTTTAGAGTGGTATCCCCGGATAGGCCTAATCCACTGTTACTGCATCGCAGCCGTGATCAGTAAACGGCATCCCGTCGAATCGAAGAATACGTTTTTAAGCAAAACAATACAAAAATGGATATTACACGCAGAGACGTATTCGGAAAGTTTATCCGCCCGCCGCCGAATACAAAAAACGTGTTGATAATGTGTTGTTATTACATTGTAAAAGGCCATAAAAATGTATAAACAAAAGATTGGCCATGCCTCTCTAGCCCTCTAGCCACCCCGAAAATAAGGTCTCTGATTACACGGAGGATAAAAAGTAAATAATGACTCCATATGGAATACGAGTGGACTCAGTGAATCGGTTAAATTGTAATTTTCCTCCCTCTCCACGCCCCTCGGATAATTCTTGGATTCGCCAAACTGCTGTCGTACTACAAACTATGCGATGGGCATTTTGGAAAACCGGAACTTCACGGATTATTCGAATTACGCGAATTGTTGAATCTATTTTGTTTGTGCGGAGGAGTAAATTAATATTAAATTAAAGAAATAATTAAATACGAATTTTAAATTAAAAATAGAGAAAAAACATTCGTATTTGTTTATTTAAAAAGCACATTCATAAATCCGGAAGATCCGTACTTGGAAATCTGAATATTCCGATGATTTGGGATATTGGGATTTTAAAAAACTTACAAAAAAAAAAAAAAAAAAAACGTATATATAATAAGAAACCAAAAAACTAAATTCATGAAAAATAAAGAAAAAGCACTATTATCTAAGTACGACCAGTTTAGTTTTAAAAAAGACCACCGGATAATTGAAAATACGTATTTTCCCTATGCTGCTCTATTACCCGTTGGTAAATTTTTAATTCGAAACCGGTCGTATTTACGACACTACTCCCAGACATTGTTTGTTCTTTTTTTTTTTTTCCATCATTTTTAACATATAAATTATTAAATTTATTGGTTGTACTTTTATATATAAGTATACGTATATAAGGTAACCCCCGCGCTAGTCATTGTCACTGACCCAGTTTTTAGCAATTTTGTGTTTAATAGACTGTTGGTAACAGCTCAACTGAAGCACAGAAACAGTTTATTTATAACACATTAAAAACGAAATTGTCAAAAACTAGATCATAGTGTCAATCACAACTACGGCGCTGTTATTACCGTATATATATTTTAATTATAATACAATTTTTTATTAATAACAAAAATAATATAAATAAACGCAGGGTGTGCCGTCTCGAGCGTACCAGTAAATAAACATCATGGTTATGATAGGTTAGGTTAGAACGAATTTGAATTCATTTTTTGTTTCAGTACTCACTCCCCGTATAATCGAATCCCGACAAAAAAATCTACTTGAACCCTGCCCCGAATCAGATTTCAAATTCAAATTCGGCCGGTCTAGCTCAAGACGACCCGCCCGATGTGTTAGAGGACGGTATTTGCTGTCTTAGTCTTAGACTAACGGGCAACATAGTAAAAACACCTATTGTACAAGTTAAAAAACAAGACATGAGGGCAAGATACTGTTTCGTATTTACGATTAAATGTTTGATTTTTTTTTTTTATAAATAATATTTTTGTGGCCAGCATATTTGTTTTATTCGTTGTTTATCGGCCGACAACGATTATAAACAGTGTTGTTTATAGCCAACACAACGTTAGTCCTTAATAAAAAAAAAAAAATGATAAAAAGAATTGTTCGTTTCTATGTGCGAGGCCCATACGTTCGACGGGAGTGTTTCAACAAAGCTCGCCTGTATACGGGCCATAATCGATATAAACGACGTGTCTTTGGAATTTGTTCCACAGATCTTGCACAGACTACAGTGTTATAGATTTACAGGGCGAAATGTCTAAAAAAACTCTCGGGCATTTCAAATATCAGTCGTTTGCCCTTTCAAATTCATTGTACACTCGATAATTCCAAGTTTTTCGTACGGATCTGACTCCGACATTGAACTATCGGAAGTCATCTAACCTTACAGGACGAAATGTCTAACAAACTCTCGGGCATTTCAAATGTTAGTCGTTTGCCCTGTCAAATTCATTGTATACTCGATAATTCCAAGTTTTTCGTACGGATCTGACTCCGACATTGAACTATCGGAAGTCGACCGTGTATTGTATAAAAACAATCTATTCGGACGAGGAAATTGTTTGCATACAGGGTTAGTATTTCGGGCATTAAAACACGCCCTCTCAGCTGTATTTAATCGAGAAATATATTTGGCGTATAGTTTACGTATATGTTTCAGGGTTTTCTTTTTTTCTTCTAAAATGCGTAGTTTAAATGATTCAATTTCATATTATTATTTATCATTAGGGTTGCCACCTATTACCTCTCCGGATAATCCGGTTTTACAAAAAAATCTCCGGTCTACGGATCCAGTGTATTAAAGTCTGGGCCGTCGTAAAATGAGTACTATTTATATAATTATTATATAGTTTGTCCACACAACCAACGAGAACAATAATTTTCATACGCCAAAAGATAAGATAAAATACGATTTATTCACTTGTTGTCGTACATTAAATTAATTTAATCTATTTCATCTTATTTTGAATGCCGAGCAGAAGTGAAAAAATGTCTTAGAGTGATATGGAAGTTCGTGATAAATATTGACACGAGAGAAATTACTGATTTTTCACGTAAAGTGACTCTACCAGAATGTTTTTGTATTCTATTCACTACTACGTGAAGCAATAATAATACTCGAAAAAAATTCCGTAACATCTGTTGACTACTCACAGTATAACGCAATGACTAAAAGATAAAATTGAAAATCGATTAAATGATTAATTTTATGGTGCAAAAGTCTTGAAAAAAATGCCATCCCTTCAATCAACTGAGCAAGCAATATTTAAAAAAGAAGCTAATGATGTATACAAAAAAAAAAAACTATAGATATATTAAAACAAATATTAACGATTTCGACGATTCTACTTTTAAGATGTTTTCAAACTTTAATTTAAAAAATAGAATAATTGAGTATGACGATGCAATCAAATCTGTGAACCTGTTAGGTTTAAACAATTTTGAGGAAGACCGACTTTACGGCGAAGTAAAATATGAGTGTGGGTAGAGCTTTCAAAAATAAACTTATCTTCAGACTTATTGTGGGTAGAGTAATTTAAAAAAAAAAAAAACAATTCCACTGAACTTTCAAAAATTATTAGAAAAATATTTTCAATTCATATAAGTAATGTTTTCGTTGAACGCGTATTTTCTTTGGTGGGAAATTTTTGGTCCGATGAAATAAACCGTCTGTCAGTAGAAATGATAAAATCAAAAACTTGCGTCAAATTAAATTACAATATTAATTTTTCGATTTTTTTTTCAAAAATCCCGAACAAGAAATATAATTGAAATATGCAACAAAAATTATAAAGTATAATTTTAAATTTAAATGAAATACATATTTTGTATTTTTTAATAATAAAATATGTGGTATACAATACTCGTATATATATATATATTTTACCTATCTTTTCACTTCATGGAGTATACAGTCAAATTTTCTTTCGCATTTATTACAGCGACTTCATAAACATCTTTGGAACCCTTGCAAACTAATAATTTTTTTTTTTTTTTTTGTCAGTTCGGTGGCCCCTTTAAAATAATTCCCTGTAACAAAACAAAACAAAAAACAAACCCATTCGCCCCGGCGCCAATTATACGTGCAATCATCATCGTTGTAATATTATAATTATGATTTTTTTTTTTTTTTTTAACAATCCCTTTACACTTTTTCACTGATACATAATACATCCGTATCCGCCATGGAATTGGCTCGTTCGTTTTTTGATCTTTCGTCGCACCGCCCATATGACAACAATAGGAATGAATTAAAATATTTAAAAAAAAAAAAAAAAAACCGACAGGTGATGATAGAAATAAAAATTCAAACGTAACATGACGGCTGACGTGATACAATGTGACGATAACCGATCTAATATCAATAGATTATTATTAGTATTACCGACCATATATAAAAAAAAAAAAAAAATTTGACGATATGTTGAATAACGCAACGTACTACTGCACAAGTACGTCGTAGTGGTAACAATCGGTTATTTAAATTCGACCATTGATTAGCTACTGATCACGGTTTTTTGATCGCGAAACCGTACAACTATCCGTAAGTTATTATACGAGCGTGAAACGTTAACCCCGACAATAAAATAATATTTAATCGTTTCGCGATAAAGCGGGAATTTTTATTTATTTATTTTTTTTTTTTAATACGGCCGAGTCGGATCGCGTAGTTCGTTTAAATTATTTCAAGTAAGTATATAATTTTTTTTTTTTTTTTTCTCTTAATCGCCATCAACACTGATCCGTTTTCATTACAATACTAATATATACATATAAATTTACAATTTCCTTTTACGTCGGATATTAAAACACGAGTGTATGTGTAGCGCCGGAGCTCATTAATAACGGCCGAATGAGACATTGAAGTGTTTTAAGCAACAGATAAACCTATATACATAAATGATTTTTTTTTTTTTATATATATATATATATATATATATACGTCTCGTCGTATAATAATATATTTAATTATAAATGCGCTGCACGCAAATACGAATGAATAAAAAAAAAAAAAAAAAAAAAAACCGACAATTCTTACCTTGTATAACGATTTATAGATAAAAAAAAAAAAATAAATAAATTAACGCCGACGACCGCGTGTTTTAACGAACGAATTTCGTATCCGACTAATTATTATTGTATATACGTACCCTCTTGTATACACTTGACGATATTTGCCCGTTTTTGTCGTTTAGCATTATAGGGCAAAAATAAAAATTGGAAATAATATCAAGTCAAAAGCGGTACTTTTTTTAATTTATGTTCACCATGTCAACAATTTATAACATCAAACATGCTTATTGTAAAAAAAAAAAAAAAAAAAAAAAAAAATGTACAGATTATATGTATTCAAATAAATATTAAAAAAAAAAAAATCATTTAATGAATAGATTTGTAAGTATTTTCGTCATGAAAATAATTTGTTTAATCCGCCTCCCGTTATTATTGCCCGCCATCAGATATTATTCTATATTTGGTGTAGATGTGTTTTCAAATAACTATTAAAAATTGTAATTTCGAATTTCGGTAAAGACGTATGTTTTACCGAGATTAATAATTTCCACTATACCAGGGGTTCTCAAACTTTTAGGTTAGGTTAGGTAAGACAAGGTACATAAATAAAAAACAAATATCCTCTAGTCCCCATTGACAACCAATTCGTATATCTATTGTATTAAACAAATATTATCATAAATATAAAAAAATAATATTACAACTCGTTGAACTCATAAAGAAGTGAATAATTAAACTGACGTAATTCGAAAAAGTTTGGAAACGTCTGGTCCGGTTCTGCATTGAGACAGTTACGATGTTTGGTTTTAGTTGTGATACAGGCCGAAAATCTCGACTCTCTTTGGAGACTGATGGAAACGGGCAAGTAGTTTTTTTGATCGTTTTTTGTGTGGATTTTCAACACTCTTACGCTTCAAACTTAGCCGGGATCCGACGTCCGTAGTGCTGTTTAAAGGCACATTTCAATATAGACTCCAAAGTTGATCAAACTCTCGTATGCACGCGGGGTTTCGCACAAACCGAGAACGGACCCTTAAAGACACTGTAGTGAGCCGGACTGGGCGGTACGACTGAAAATTATACACAGACGAAGTCACCGTTGACTAACGGCTTTTCAGTGGATGTTGAATAGAAAAAAAAAAAAAAAAAAAAAATGTTTGAAGACAATAATGAAACACTTATATACGATAAAGTTACTTTATTGGCTGAGACTTGGCAGCCCGTGGTTCACACAAATGTACGGTATGATACCAACGGTCCGTCCATAAATCGAGTGGACACTAAGTCTAAAGAACTACGGGAACTCATAATGAATGTAGAAAGCATTCAATTAATATTTAACAAAGCATTTTAAAACTAACTCTCCGAATAATCGTAATTCTTAAAAATTAACAATTTATATATTTACACACGTAGTAACCGTAAAAATAGTACGATCAATATACTACACACACTATGTACAAAGTAGCGATTGATTTGACCAGGTTTGACTGCGACACCGGGCAATCGAGCAGCAGGAAAATAACGCTCAAACGAATCGATTTTTGTTAAGGTGCCGCCGGAGATCTCGTCGATTGTATTGGTTTTCTTCCGAAACACCCGTAAACACACCGAACAACAGCCGGGAATCGCACTCGGCCCAATAATCGAGCGGTCCTCAAAGGAACGCGCGTCGTATTTCGCACGGCAGTTGGCTTTGTATACTTTTCATAAAAGACCCGGCGAGACCGTAGCGGCAAAGTCGTTTGTTCGGTCGGCCGGCCGGTAACGTAAACTAGTCGGCCTATACGGAAGGAAATCCGCGTCGTCTATTCTCTAACCAACAGGCGTCTATATTCGGTAGCTATTTCGTTGCTGTACAGTACAAACACACACACACACACACACACATCGATAAAATCTCGGCAGGCGCACGTTTTGTAAAAAAAAAAAAAAAAATCAAATAACATTGCGTTTTGTATTATATTGATACACGACGGTAATCCGGATTAAAGGAGATTACTATTTCTCTGTCTGTCTATTTCGTAGCTCTGCAATACAATACAACATCAACAACGATTGTAATATTATAAAAAAAAAAACGGCGTCGTCGTCGTCGTCGTCGGTGTAGACCCGATCCGGAGCGGAGGCTGTCCCGGTGCCAAATACACACCAGAAGTTTTCGATTTCGAGGAGACGTGGTATTTACAATACGGGCTCCCGTGCTACGACTTGGGCGGCGGCGGTAGATTCCAACAATGCCTATATTCGTACGGCCGCCCGTATAATAATAATATTTAATCGGCGACCGGTGGTATTATATTGTAATATATATATATATATATATATATATTATTATGTTAATTTGACGGTCCGGTGATTTACACGCGGCCGTTGTTGTACGCACACGCACGCCGGCTAGTTTTCTATACCGTAAAAAAAAAAAAAAAAACCACGCTAATGAAAATAACCGAAAATTCGTAAGCTCTCCGGTCGGTTCGGTCCGGCCGGCCGCCTATAAATCAATATTATAATACAACTAAATAATATCCGGTAATGTAAACTCGGCGCGCCGGTATATTTGAATAACCGTTTTTTTTTTTTTTTTGAAGGAGAAAAAAATGTAAAAAAAAACATCTATCGTATATAATAATAATAATAATAATAATAATAATACAGGTACCGTATAACTTTATATCGCCACTGCAATATAATAGCCGAACCCGGGCTGCCCCTTGCCCGTCACCGACTAAATGTCCGTCCCCTATACCCCCTACGTCCGCCTCTATCGCGGTGATATTTTACGCTTTCGTCCCATCTAAATCTCTTTTAAACGTTTAAAGGCGACTTTTCTCGCCTGTGACCAATCGAGTTAAATAACGAAACGGTTGTTGTTTTGTTCGGTCCAATGTGGCGGCGGTGTCACCAGTGCAACCCGGAAAGAAACAAAAAATAAATACAATCCGTGATTTCACCGTTTGTGGTTTGAATTTCCGAACATTGCCTTATTTATTACTTGCGTCAATTTTACAAGAAATACCTCGAGCGGAAAATGTCAAATTTTTCCATTCAGTCGGTCGGGGCATATTATTTTATTTTCCTTCCCACCCCCCTATTATTAAGGATCGAAATTTCCGAAAAAACTAATTTCCTGAAAAAAATTGAGAGGGGGCGGGGAAGAAACATTTATCCAGATTAATTATAAATTAAATGCATTGTTTTTTTTTTTTTTATTATTCCCGAAAGTTCAAACAAGTCGAAACTATATTTTCATTTGTATTACATTGAAACTATTTTTTCAGTAAGTCTCTTAGACTTGAAGCAAAGCGATCAATGTAATGGTTTTACTATATTTTTTTCCCCCAACTGTGGAAAATGTTTTGACCAGAAATTTTATTCCTCTATATGGTACATTGAAAAAGAAATTTTTTTTTTCATTTCTCTTGGGAAATATATACGAAATAACCGTTTCTGTTATTTTTGATTTTATGTTATTTAGTTAAAATTTATAATCGCAGAGACTTGATATTTCCACTGAATACTTACAAAAACCCTTTCTAAACTTTGTCAAATATTTGTAAACATTAGTTTCAACTATATTTAAAGCTGATTGAAATTGTTGGGTTTATATTTTTGAGTTCATGTGGTTTATATTATTTTTGCTTCACAACAAATATTTGAAAAATTGATACGAGGTTCGTCATTATTCGCTCTAATGGCCATATAAAAATATCGAAAATCCATAGGCAAATTATTAATTTTATAATCGCTTAAAGTTGAAATTCTGATGGAAATCGTAAAAGTTACGGAATTTTGCGTATACCGGTTGCGTGTTTCCGATTTATGCGAATCAAAATCTGTCGGCCCAACAGGAATGCAAGGCAATTCGACACAAGTTTCATCATGAGTTAACGGTGAAAAAGAAAAAGTTTGAGCGTATAGTAATAATTTTTTTTTTATTTTTTATAGTCGTTTAAAGAAGAAATTTTGATGAAACGCGGTGAAAACCGATCTTCGCTCAGAAACGTTTTTCGTCGCTTACCGATATAAATAAAATTCCCCTCTACATCTCGTACTTCCCCTCTAACGAGCAGTGTCGTGTTTTTCATTTTGTATTCATATAAAAACGTTTTTAGTATTGTACGATTATGCCTGGGGTCGTAACCAGCGTATTTAACGTATCGCCAAAAGTTTGGAAGCAGCGGTGTTAGAACGGTCACACACCCGTGTTTCATTTTCCACGTTGGGCTTGAACCGTTGATTCGGATTCGAGCATTGCGGAAAATCCTGTTGCACACGAAACTATTGTATCTGGTTAGGTTAGGTTAGGTATTCCGTTAGGTTACACGTCCTCCACTCGTATTATTAAGGAAACTACGAGAAAAAACAAAACAAAAAAACGACCGCCTCCCGCTCGGTGCACCAATTTTAGATCCAAAATGCAACAATATCAGCTCTCCTGCCGTTATCGATCGGGCCAAGATTTCTGGTGGAAAAAATAAAAAAGCAGCACGCATTGTAGTAAATACATTTTCCTCAGAAAGTTCAGAATTTAAACGTAACGAGCGGATCATATAAAAAATTAATCTTGGTTTAATAAACACGGCGAGTTCGGAAACGAAATTAATTTTTTTTCTTCTTACTTTCTTATGACCGTTCACAAATTGCATTTAAAAATCAATAAATCGAAAAATATTCAAATGTGTTTGGAACCGGGTGCAGATAGTCCCTATGACCCTTAGACAATTAACGTAATAATATGATATTTTGAGGTGAACCTGTACGGAAACCATATATAATACCCGCGAAAACCGATCGTTTCGAATTAAAAAAATAATTTTAAAAAACACAAGTTCTAATATTATAATGAACCAATACGCGAAAAAGAATAAAAAGCACAAGGTCTTAATTAATTAATACAAAATACATACAATTTGGATAAAATACAAAATATGTATTTGAAAAATACTTCAAAATACATAATACTTTTTAATTTTAAATTAGGGCATTTTTCGGACGACTAGAGACGCCAAAAATATTAATCAAGAATCTCGAATATCAATAACATTGTTTCCTTTTAAAAATATAAGTTTTTCAAATATTTTATCCTCGCTCGAGGTAGGTTAGGTAGGTTAGGTTAGGTATTCCGGATTATAAATCGTTGTCGCGCTGCTCCGAAATCCTTATTGGTCTATTGGTGCAAAAAAAGGGAATTGTGCGATTTTTACTCCGCGCTTCCCGTTCTTAAGTGATCGTGTCTCCCGAGCTTAGGCGGTGATATTTGGTCGCGTCTTTGGGCTGGGGTGGAAAGGGGCCCGACACGATGGAAAATACGAAACAAACAAAAGTCGAATATTTTTTTTTTGAAGTAGGTAATGTAGAACAATATGTAATATTAACGATAATTTAACGCGAAAATCGATGAGGACGTCGCCACGAGTACCACTAGAAGCATTGACCGGATAATAAAACGGCATCGGCTGATGTAACTTCTACGGAGAAAGAAAACGAGGAGAACGAAAAAGACAATACAAACCGATACTTTCAATTGCTTATGCACTTGATCACGTTAATGAGCTAAGAAGACTCATTGCATCTTTTGACAATGCTGACGAAAAACATGTTACATCGTCTACATAAAACTAAGAACTTTATCTATTCTAAAAACATAACAAATTCGAAACAATCGAAAATTGTTTAGAAGTGGGTAATGTAGAATAATATGTCATATTATTTGCAATAATCCTCAATACCTATTGGGCTCCCCCCAATGACCTCAAACCACTTTTTATGTTTCTCTTGCCGGCGTCTACACAACTTGCTTTCGTTTTCTCGACTATCTCGTGTTTTTTTGTCATTTTTCTCTCGAATAAGGCGTACAATTCGTTTTTCTATATGGCGCTACTGTTCAGCGATTGCGCCTGCCGAGCTTAAGCGGGGATATTTGGTCGCGTCTTTGGACTGGGGTGCACAGGGGCCTGACACGATGAAAAAAACGATTGCAAAATCTGTTTTGAAAAGTTTCGAATATTTTCTACAAATTATTGTATGTTATAAGTGCTGTGCAGCGATTGAAACCTTCCGGGGAGGGCTTGGTAACCGTTGTGAGGAGGCTAAATCCTCCAAAGTTCGCCTCCCCCCCTCCCCCCCCCCCGAATATCAGCCACTGATTCCGGGGGAGGGGTTTTTTTTATTATTTTTTTTATTATTATCTCCGACGGCGCGGGGGCATAGCGCCCGAACACGGTTCGAGTCTGTCAAACGGCAACGGCTCTGAACGGTTTCGTATTCAAATTACGATTACGCGTGTAATCGATCAGCCCGGACCGCGACGGCAGGCCGCCCGCCGTCTTCAATAATAACGTTCGGATATGCGTGTATAAATATTAATCTCGCGTGCCTATAAACATGTCCGGACGCGAGTATTTAATAATAATAATAATAATAAAAAAAATTTAAAAAAAAAAATAATAATAATAATGCACGTACCGCGGACGACGTTGACGCGTACAAATTATGTCGTCCCCCGGCAGCAGCAACTACCGCGATAATTCTTCCTCGAGAGTCCTCGAAGGAGAAACAAAAAAAAAAAAAAAAAACGACACGTCCCCTCCCCCGTTTATATACCTACGGGAATGCTACTCGATGCATATTATTATAATGTATACATATATATATATATAATGTAAAACCCATTTAAGACGCTCTCGCTTAAGACGATTTCCCGTCCAATACGATCAGTTTTACGAGTTCATTGATTTTGACAACGTTCAATATGCAATTAACATTGGACAACGCGCACCTGTCGTTCCCGGATAAGACGCTCCCCTTGTCAATATAAAAATATCAAATTTAAAGAAATACCTCTCGTTAATAATTTTCTGCCCCCAAATGCAACAAGACAAATCACAGCCTCTGGATCGAGGAATTATCAAGGTTTAAAAACAAAAATATCGAGAGAAAAACAATTGGTTTTACGATACTCGAATGAAGGTATCCCGCGAAAAAAAACATGACACAGCGTATCTGGAACATGGGATGAAATTACGGATAATGACATAAAAAATGATTTTCGGAATGCAATATTTGTTCGGGGTGATTACTGAACACCGTGGACGAAAGCAGCGAAGATTCTCAAAAATTTAAGGATAAGCAAAAATCGACGAGGACGTCGCATGGTTTCGCATTCAAATTACGATTACGGTAGCTATATAATCCCTATTCTCGCCACCACTCCTAGCCGACAACATTTTATTAATTTGTGTATTCGCGGGAATTATGTCGTCCCCCAGCAGCGCCGCTTCCGCGATAAATCGTCCATCGAAAGTGCTCGGAGGAGAAGAAAAATAAAACGACACGCCTCCGTTAACGGGAATGGCACTCGGCGCGTAATTATTACGTATAATACTATTAGGGACTCTGTCCTAAATCGCACGCGCAAATCGGTCGAAAAAAATTAACGTCTAGACTTTTGTGACGGGGACGTTCGGCGGGTCGTACGAGGATAGGCGTACGAGTTTCGAAGTCCGGGCCAGGCCGAGAGAAACGCGAACTTGACACGTGTTATATAGCAAACGGGGCATCGGCGAGCGGCAAGCGGACATCGCATTCGGCCAAGTCGAGGGCCGCGCAACGAGCGGTGTGACGGCGGGAGCCAGTGTCCGGGGACTAGTCGGAACCGACCGTACGGGTCGGCCACCCTCCCCCGGCCGATAGCAGGAGGGCGATTCGGTTCTGGGCCGGCCGATCAGCCGGGCAAGTCCGGCGAGGGCCTCGCGAGTGGCGGTCGGCCCCGGGTGCGATTCACACCGTGTGAAATGAACCGGTTAAAAAACGTGTTCCGATCGCCCGTTTGTACCCGGCGCCTGGAACCGTGCTCAACGGGCGCGCGACGATCGTATTGGAAACAAAAACCACCGGCGGTATTGTTCGTGTACGGGGGGGGAACCGTCGGACAACGGCGACCGGCGGCGCCTGGGCAAAATCCATACTTTCGAGTCGCCGCCGCCGCCGCCGCCGCCGCCGCCGCCGCCGCCGCCGTAATGCGATACGACCAGTTGTTGTTAACGTCCGACCTGTCCGTCGGACGACGACGTCGCCGTAACAAAATAATAGCGTGCCTATCGTGTAACGTCTCTGTTGTTGCGCTGTCGATCGATGGATGGCGCGCGGCGAACAACGGGAACGGACAACGCGCGTGTACGCACGAAAATAATAAGCAATCGTCGTCCGCCGTTGCGTAATCGTAGAAATACGATTGTAATATGTCGATAACGATAAAAATCTCCGGGCACGAAATAACAAAATGAAAAAAATAAAGGTAAAACACGACGCGCACGCGCCCGTAAATATATTTCACCAGCTCGGTTCGGACGGCGGCACGTGAAAAATGAAAGTAAACCGGAGAAAATAACGACAATAATACGTTACGGGAACAAATACAATATTTTTTTTTTTTAATCGCCTAGAGACATTTTTATTTAAACGATAAACGAATAAACTTACAAACGTAATATATATAAAAAAAAAAAAAAAAACACTTGTGTGGGGTTTTACATTGCAATAAAACAGCCCCGTTCTTAATCTAATAATAATTAGACCAAGTCCAAATGGCTTCGGTCGTTTGAGTCGTCCTGTGCCTTGCGAGTTGTCGGGGAGTTGTACGGCCGGCTGTATTTGCGTGAAGCTCCAGGTCTTCTTGCGTGTCTGCGGGCAAACCGGGTGATTTCATCTGGCACGGATGTCGTTTTCAAATCGCGGTGATTCTTTTCATACCGTTTTATGCTGCGACAACGGTACGAAGAGCGATGCTGTATTATTTCGATATTTGACTTACCGGCACGATCCCCCACATTTGTGTACCATAAATCCAAATAGGTTTGGCAATCGGTACACGCAACAGACGTTTGCTGGTCGGGTCTAGCACAGAGTGTCGTCCAACTGGCCGGTACAGTTTGTGCATTTTTCTCGTATGATTTGCCACTTTTTCCGACGTACATGGTGTTTCCAGTCAAGTGGTGAGTCAAGACGCATTTCGTTGAATCGTTTCGCGGGATTATCTGTCGATTTAGCGTGACTGGGATGTATGCGGTTTCGCGTAAGGCGTAGATAACGTGCACCGACTTATCTCTTTTTTATTTCCCATCGTAAACGGTGTTGATGGAGCTCGTCGGTCCTGTCCTTGTCGATAGCATTGCCGTCTCATCGGCACGCAGCATAGCCTAACGCAATGGTGTCGTCATCAGTCGGAATATCAGCTGTATAAGATAGGTAAAAAATTGGTCCGAGAACACAACTTTGAACTTGAACCCCGGCTGATATACTCTGCCAATCGGTTATCGTTTCTCCGTATCTAACGCGAAAATGTCTTTCAGTCAGATGCCATTTGAGAAGTGCGCGCCACGTGTGCGGGAGCTGTACACGTGCAATGAATACAATCTCGGTGTATATGTTGTATGTAAGATGTTGTCGGCTAGGAGTGGCGAATGTAACGAATGTATCGTGCCGGCATAGGGAAAAACGAATTGTACGAAATATTGAAAGGAAAACGGTGGGGGGGGGGAAAGGAAAAAAAAACCACGAGATAGTCGAGCTGTGCACGTGACGGTTTAAGCGACCGACCGGGAAAATCTCGACGAGTCTTTTAGAACCGAAACCCTGCCATTGCGTAACGCGTATAGTTACTACGATGTATTACATAAACGAGTAAAAAAAAAAAATATTTGCATTGTCGTCTTACATCTGTTCCGTATGCCCGCGCACCGTGCCAGAAAACACCGTGCCGCACTACGCATGCACTTACGATATGTCGACCTTATCGATCATAGTCAGATGCACATTAATGTGCGCACTGCACCCGGAGAAACCTATACACGTGCATAATAATCAAACGGTACGATACCCACTGCTCATGGGCGGGCCGCTGTTGTGGGTGGAATGATGTCGAGAAGGTAGGTAGGATATAGTGGCGAAATTAATTTTAAATGTATATCTGTACCGCGTCGATAAATCGTTGCTAACGAAAACCGATTGCGAACGAATGTTTTAATAAATTGAAATTGAAAATGGTATTGGTTTGTAACTAAAAAAAAAAAAAAAAATTATTTACAATTATCCGTGTGTTGTCCGTCTCGATCCGTTGCTAAATATTTATGAAATCAAATAAGTTTTAGCCACATAAATCGACAAATATTGGGCGCGTAAAACGCCGCGATTCATACGATTTCCATAAAACTCTATGCAATTATAAAATATCGTTGTTGTATTACGCTCGACTTTTTTTTTCTTTTCTACCGCTTAGTACAACTTATGGATAAACATCGTGTCAAATTGTTGTACATTTCTGCTTGGCGAAAAATTCGATTCACACAAACCGATCAACAAATAAAAAAAATAAATAATTAAATAAAAAAATAATACACAAATGCCGATTTAAAATGGCTAGAAATAGCTTGGCAGTATATTTTGAACATAATACCACGTCTAGATCATATAAGTATTCGACAATTTCAAGGCACTTGGTGATTATTTTTATCTGAATAACAAAATTAAAATTAAATTTTTATTGTGTCCTGTTTTCCCCGTAATTAAGGAAACCGCAAGGGAAAATAAAAAATAACTTGCTCGGAACAATTTTTTTGGTGCGAAAGTTGTTAACAGACATACAAAAAAATACACACACTCACATCGTAGTAAAAGCATAGTGTAGACATAGATAAAAATTATCGTGGGCAACACGATACCTGCGTATCACGTAAAAACGTGGCAGCCATTTTCCCACTATACAATCAGATGTAGCAACTATATAAACCTATAGTTATTTACTGTGTTTTATTATTAAGATATCTAAAAAAATCTTAGTTTATTGGTTTTGGGGTTTGTGTTCGTACACTTTTTAACCAATCAACTTTATGCACATTTTTCAGATTCCGTTTTGTCGCGGCAAATTTAAAAATAAAAATTAGTTAAATATTGACTCGACAGAACGAGAAAATGCATAACGAATAACGACTGAATGTTGTTATCATATTATGCTGATAATATATTAGGAATATGATCGCCACGTTTTCATTTACATAAAGTATAGACGTACAATACTGTAGCCTGCGAATAGCACATGTATAAATTACTGAAGTCGCATATTTGTGCGAGAGAGACGGACTCTGAAATGGTTTTTTCATAGCAGTAGAAAAAAAAAAATCTGTTTATTCCGCTGTAAAATTTCTTAATTTTTTAGTGAATGTGATATTTACCATTATTTACCGTTATTATTTAACATAATTAATTTCATTTAAAACGCGAATTATTTTTTGACGTTTCATAGTACGGATTTTAATACATTACTCGTGAATAAACTGTATTTAAATTTTCGAAGTTACCTAATTCGTTTGATTGGTCTGATCAGAATGGTTAAAAAATGTTACAGTTTTTGTGGTTTAGCTAGAACAGACAATATCCAATTTTCATGGGTAAATATGTCCATAGTTATGCGATATACCTTTGAAAAGTTCATTCTTTTCAAAGAAAATCATTTTCAAGTATTTAAACTTGTTTTTTTTAAAATAGTTTTACATTATTTACCAATATTATAAAATATAAGTTTATGTACAATATCCCGCGTAAAATATAATTCAACTGGAACACAAACATTTGGATTAACTCTTCCATGAGAAAACCTCCTGTAGTCCTTTCTCTCTCGCACAAAGCACATAGCGCATATATAGTTCTCTTTCGATTCTCGGTCTTGAGTATTATTTTGTGCCTCATGACACAAAGAATGTCTCTTCTGGTTTCACATAGTCTGTGGTAAAACTAATCTCCATGTATTGTTACCACGTTCGGACACGGGGCGGCGACCACAACTATTGCCGACCAAGATCCCCCCCCCCCCGGGGCTGTTGCTAGCGCTTAAGAAAATCGTTGATGGAGGGATGCGACCACTCGGAGTGCGTTGACTCCGAATATCGAATTTGCCGTATTCGAAACGAGATATTTACCCGTTATATTTTTATTCTACGATGGTAGATGATAATATAAAAATTATACGTTTTAGGATAATTTCACTGGGGTTAGGGGTGTCGTACGCATATCGCCTGTGACCTGTCTCCGGCGATACTTTTCAACAGCTACCCGTGTATTGTTGCTCGTTTTGCCATTGTATAGACCGTGTGCGCGGGCAATAAAATCGCCCGTTAAGCAGAACCGCGAATTCGTACAATAAATTTGTCGGTGTTTCCACAGCCGCCGTCGCGAGAATCTCTCCAATAATGTACAAACGGCAGTACACATAAGATAATCTCTCGGCCGTTTACACGCGCATAAATATCGGTGTTAATTAAAAGCGTTTCCACGCGGCGTGGAATTACGTTGTAAGAAATCTTTAATTAAAATGAAAAAAAAAAAAAACAAAACACGTTACCGACTACAACGTCCGGTGTTTTATAAGCGCGTTTTGCCGACAATACCTGTTGGGGGGGGGGGAGAGGGGAAATTAAAAAATGTTTAAAATCGAGTACGCGGTCTGGTGTTGAAATGTTTAACCGGTCGAACTTGGGTGGGCGCTTTTCCCGGGCCACCCTCTAAATCGTCGTCCTCCCGGTTTTTTCTCGGTCGGTTTTCATTATTGTGACCTCGGGCGTGGGCGATTCGCATTTAGTGGGCACGCCGCCCGCCAAACGTGCCGGGCTCGGCATTCGAGAACTGCCGAAATCGACGAAAACGTCGGCGGCGGTCCCCCCGCGTTTTATCCGGACGAAAAATTCGGTTATTTGTTTCAGCCGAGGGAATTGGTTTGCGGGGCCGTTCCGTTACTGGGCGGGCTTCCGGTCGGCGGACATTGAGAGTTTCCCGTACCGGGTGCCCGCGGACAACAATACGGCAAGTACGAGGGTAGGTAGGTTACTTTAAAAAAAAAAACAGTTTATTACTTTAACTGTAATAAAGAATATCACGGCAAGTACGATATTCACAGATATTATTGCATTATTGTGCAATTTAACCGGCGACGCGCCGTGTACTCGGCAGACGACGTTTCACGGTGTACAAACGATTTTAATTGTTGCAGGCGCGCAATATTGCGAAATGTGCACGTTACGGTTGTCCCCGTGTAGTGCGGCCGTAAGTTTTTAATTTATCGCCGGCAAACCGCCGGGCAATAAAGATTAATCCTCCGTACCGTAGTCGGCGACGATAACGTCGCCTTTCCCGCCCGGATCCGTCTGCTTCCAATTAGCATGTATAGCCGCACATAATGGAAAAAACAAGACCGGCACCACTTGTGGATTTCGATCGAACCCGCAGAAACCGCCGCGAAATTAATTATCCAATTAACATCCACGGCTCGTTTGCTCATAAAACACAAAGTCGTGTTTGTCTGTTGGTTTCTTTCTCTCATTCTTTTCACCTCCTCCTCCTCCTCCTCCATTTCTCGTCATGACTCCGGGTTGGGTACTTGTACTCTCGTACGCTGTTTTCCGCGAGTGAAACGCGAAGCGTGTCCGCCGCAGCTGCACAGATGCTGGCGGGGAAGGGACGCTAAAAGAGATCAATGCAACGGAATCTATTTGTCCGTGAATAATGCGTACATTTTTCCGAATAAAATCCATGTACGGGAATAACTGCAAAGGACTTTGTTTTAAACTCGAGAATATTACAATGTTAACAATGATTTTGCCTTAATAAATTTAATTCATTTGACCGGTCAAACGGAACTATACTTCGGACATTCTACCGACTCCGGAATGGACGAGTTTAAATGAACTCGTTCGTCCGTGCCGAGTTCAAAAGGTATGAACGAAATTAACATTTTTGAATGAACATGATATATGGATAAGAATCAACTTTTTTCAAATTAGATTAATATTATCGGTAGGCTTTGAACTTCAAACGATTCGTAATGAGTGAGTTTAATTTAATATCCAAATTTTACATTAGGAATTCAGGAATATAATATTAAACGATTATAATTACTTTAAATATCAATCGTTTCACATTTGCCAGCTTTTTTGGTGATCGCACCACAATGGTGGCCCTGCTATATCCTATTCCTCTTGTATTAAATATGACAAAATTTCCAAAATCCGCATTAATATTATTATGTTTTTTTTTTAAAAATTTTTGCTCCAAACGTTTGTTGTGTGCATAATACGGATTAGTGATTGGTGATTTATAATACACGACCCACTTAGTCTGTCTTTTGAAATAAAACCGATTTGTATTGTCGTAGTACGTTCGAAACACTTGGGCGCTTCTGTAATATATTAATAGCTAATATTACAAGTACGATAAATTTAATAACCGGGACTAGATGAAGTTGATAGAAATCAGTAGTAAAATGAATTTTGAATGTAACCTGTATGTTACAAAAAAAATGTCAACTAGTTAAATTTGATGCACATAAACCAGTCTCGTAAATTAGGACTGGGCCATCGGGAGGAGATATTTCAAAATACAAATAATCAAACATTGAAATAAAAATGTCATGACCGGTTTCCAACGTACAACGTACTTTATTTTAAAATATTGTAACGACAAACATAATTGTCTTGGTGTTGGAGCCAATTCATTCAAAACATCTTCTGGATCACAGGGGGGGAATACTATTTGTGAACTGACAACGCCGCCAATCCATTTCATCGCTTCTAAAAGACAACATTTTTAGCTATTAGATGTGTAATGTTTGCCATATAAAAAATGTATTGAATCGTGTAGTAATTGACGAATCACCGGATCACATAAAATAACAGTGAAAATTCAAAGTAAAATGAGAAAACCGAGCAGTAGCCGCAGAACAAACACGGGAAACGATAACGGGTTTTGGCAGTGTTGTTGTCAAAAAAAAAAAAAAAAAAAAATTAAAAAAGAATGTATGAAAGGTCGTTGTACACGAGACGACCGAAATCGTCAACAGTTAATACAGTTACGTAGTTTTTGTATTGAAACGGTAGAAGTACTAGAAAAAAAAAAAAAAAAGAAAAAAAACCCGGGCCAAGGAGGGAATCGAATACCCGGATCCCAGCCACGGTTACGCGGCCGTTATGGACTTGGTCCACGATCAATCGAGTTTATATTTTTAACGAACGTTCCCGAGGTCTCGGGTTTACCGAGCCGGGTGCATATATTTTTACCGTACGGTAAAAAACGAAACGTCAAATATATATTATTATTATTATTACTATCATCTGCGGTTTATTTATTTTGTCACGATACGAAAATATCAGCGGAGAGCCCAACAAAGACCGTTGTCGGTAACCACCGAGCAACATTATTGTTATAAGTACAGAATGCAAAGCGACGTTCCGATAGGTAACATAATATTATACATCGATGAACCAATAAAAAATTATTATTACAGTCGTTCCGCGGTGCACACGATATACTAACAATGGCGACCGCATATACAATGGTTTTGGTCGTGTATTTATTTATTTATTTATTTTTTTTTTTTTTTTTCCGACCCGTAATAAAATATTGAGAAACCCATTATATTTCTATAGGTACACGACAAATAAATTACGAATCGATAATACTTTTGACGCAATTGTCCGAAAAACCCCGTGCGGCAATTGATCGCGTACATTTATCGTAATATTTGAATGTATTAAATAACTATTATCGGTGTTTTCGTAATTTTTTTTTTTTTTTTTTTTTTTTATTATAGAAGCCGCTAGTATAAACTATGATAGCTTGACAATTACATAATAAGAATAAAACAAAATAAAATTAAGATTAACAGACAATTAAGTACATATATATACTATATAATAAAGCCAGCCTCCTGTATAAAGGCAATTATTGTTTTGATAGTTGTTTCCGTATTGGAGTTTAGGATGGAATAAAGGTTGATGGGAATATTAAGAGACATAAGAGTGTCGAAAAGAATTAGTCTTTTAAGTCGGAGAGCAGGGCAGTTAAATAAAATATGAGGAAGGTCACATATATACTCATTAGGAGGAAATGTGCAAAGTGTACAAAGTGGCGAGTCGTTTAGTCCAAGTTTAAATGAGTGACTAGGTAATAATGAATGTCCTATCCGTAAACGATTATACTGGACTATATGAGACCTTTGTAAATTTAAGTTATTAAACCAGGTTTTTTTTTTAATATTAGGCGTTGTATGTCTGTATCTCGAAGCGAACTCTGCAGGTAAATTATTCCAATGGGAAGACCATAGGTTAGATTGGTATTGTTTTAAAAATGGAATAAAGTCAGAATGTGGTAGATGAGTAAGGGAGGGACAAATAAGACGGGAGGAGGATTTAGCCAAATTATCAGCAATCTCGTTACCTCGAATACCAGTGTGACTGGGAATCCAAAGGAAGTGAATCCTTGTGTAGTTAGATTGATTGAGGTCGTAAACAAGAGATTTGATAATTTTCGTAATTTATTTCGTCTATTTCTCGCGTTCGATTTCGACTAAATATAATATTATCGTCATTTTCATCTTGTCCGGGGAGGTACAAACGACCCGGTCTCCAGGACTTCATTCCCGTCGTTCGTCCAGAATTCCAGCCATCTCCATGTGATATCCGCGTATATCCTTTCTCGGTCTTCCCCGATGGGATTTTCGCCGTCGGGATCCATGTACGCGAACCGCTGTACGAAGTAATTGGTTTTTGATTTATACAGGGCATTCCCCGCCCGTTATAGTAATCGACCTCTCGGTGAGTTAGGCAATCCAGGACGGTGTTCGGATTCCGATACACCGTTCTTATTCCTGTTCGCCGCGAATTTGTCTCGGTATGTTTCACCGCCCCAACAGTCATATCCTCCGGGTTTTCCATTCGGAACATCTAGCGGTTTGCCGAAATCGAACTGGCGTACGTTCCGTCTCATTTGGTATTGTCGTCGTAACCATATTTTTTCCCGACGACTTTTCCAATTGAAAATATAACTCGACGGGTCGAGTTTGAATTTATTGTTTACAATGTGTACGAAACAATTTACGGAATAATATATTATGTATTTTGTAAATCGCAAGTACCGAAACGAGTTTCTCCATCGGATTTATTTCCGTACATTTATTTCTGCACGCGCGCAAATAAAGTGGTACCTTATACGAGCGCAATATCGATTTAAAATATTATAATTTAATTTTAAACGGCGTCGTAATAACGCTACACAAACGGGGAAAACAGGTTCGTTTGCACAGGTATAATACCTACGTTCTCATTTGATAATAAACTATTTGATATTATTGTTGTGAATGGTAAGTACATTTCGTATAACGAGTAACCATTAGATCGGCGAAATAATATTAATAAAACAGTCTGCGCGAATATGCATTAACACACTATTATTAGCTTTTACCGACGGTGTTGTATTCGAATAACGGCAAAAACTAAATCGCGCGACACTCCCGACGAATAACCGGAAAAATAAAAATTGTCATTGGGCGCCGACGTGGGAATTACAACAACAAAAGGGGGGTGGGGGAAAAAAATAATAAATCGTAAATAACAGAAACCGTTATTGCGTAGATAAATTATGAGGAATTTTCCCTGAATCCCGGATTCTTATATTAAGGAAACTACAAGGCGAATCGAAAAATTATCTCCTCGGTGCACCGACTTGATCCGAAATGCTACAAGGAAAAACCTAAAAAGTGTTCGATACGAGAATGATTTTGGGTAGAAAAGTCCATAAACGGAAAAAAAAACTCTAAATAGTAAAACCAATACATTCCTCATTTACAATTAGAGTTTATACAAGCGTTTGTTCGGCTGAAATTCAAATTCTTGTAATTCTATTATATAACGATAAAAGGTTTTTTAAAAAAAATTGTTTTTTACAGCATTGTAGAGTTTTTAACGCGAGTTGGTTTTGTGCAGCGGATTTTAATTTTAACGAAAATCAAACGAATTTCGAAACGTTGAAATTTTGCGAGAACAAACTGATTATCGTTGTGCTTTTTTTTTAACAATAGAGAAAAACTAGAAAATTGAATATAACTAACATAACGGTTTTTGTTATTTTGTCGTTCGGTTAGAAAAAACCGTATTGAAACCGGACATATTAACACTTTCGTAGACGTGGTTAAATCTTCAAATTTCCGTTACACTTCCTGTCGTAGCATCTCGCGAAGCAGGAAGAACTTTAAAACGTATACGAAACTCTGTTGGCCCAACAAGACTAAACGGTTTAACAACGTTAACCATTACGTCGAAAAGTAGATATAATAGTCGAAGAAGTAACAATTTGATACTTTGTGTATTATTATCGTCGTAAAAGAATGTAGGTAGGTTAAGAATCGAGGAGTTTAGTATAAAAAATATCTACTCAACGTGATAAGTTTTTTAGAGTTATATGTATACCGGGTGTAATTAAAAAATACCGGGATTTTGTTTTAATTAAAATATTTAAATAAACAAATATTTGTTGAAATATAAGTCTCCTTCAAAGTGTTCACCGTCTAATGTTTATGCACTTTTCCCATCTCTCTTGCCACTTTCTGAAGCAATGTAGGAAGTCTTTAACTTTATGTTATTTGAATTGATCCACCGTATTTTTTTTTTTTTTTTTTATTGTTTCGATATCATCTAACCGTTGAGGTCCTTTGAGGTCAGTTTTAATTTTTGAAAATCAAAAAAAAACCACACAGAGCAAGGCCCGATGAGTAAGGGGGTTGAGGTACAACTGGAATTCGTTTATCAGCTAAAAACTCACGGATTGATAAGGCAGGATGAGCAGGCGCGTTGCCGTGGTGCAACAGGCACGATCGATCCTGGAACTGTTCTTTCAGATTCAGTTTCGTAATTTAATTGATACGTCATTGTGGGTATGTCTGAATAACCTAACCGTTTGACAAATTTATAACAAATAAGGCCACTATTTCCACAATTATTGATGTTGAAGGTCGTCCAGCACGAGAGTCATCGTTAATGGCTTCACGACCCCCCCTAATAAACCTTTTGTGCCACTGAAATGTTTAAGATCTGCGCATTGCTTCCGCTCCAAATGCTTTTTTTTTTTTTTTTTTTTTTAATCATTTCAAAAGTTTCAATCGTCGATTTACCGAGTGTAACGCAAAATCGAATGCAAACACGCTGCTCGAGTTTGTCCGGCGTGACAAAACGACAAACGCAACAAAAGTATACGACTTCAACGAATTGTCGATCATTGCTAAAATATAACAAATATACCTCGTGGCTTGAATAACGTAATTGAGTGTTGTCTCTACTTTTATTTGTTATATGTATATTTCCGGTACGTTTATTTTTAGCGCAGGTATAATTTAGTCCCAGTATTTTTTTTTTTTATCACGCCTCGTTGTTATTCACATACCGTTTGACAAATATTATCGGCCGTATAAACCGTATGCGTGCGCCCGCCCACCCGGTCAACACAATGTTAGTATACGAGACACGTCCAGAAAGTAAAGTTTCCTACCCTACGGGCGCAAGAGGGAAATTTTAAAAACAATTCCGGTACCGCCGTGCGTAAGAATTTTTCGTATCGAAGAAAATGAGAGGACATTCATCTCAGTACGCGAGAATCTGCGGACACAGTGACTTTTTTTACACGTGGGTACGTCTACATCTCGTTTTCCTCTACCACCGTGCTACAATACGCTCGGTGCGAAATTCGTTCTGTTATTCGTTTTTTTGCCGCGAACAGTAAAACCCCAAACTCGAATCTGTGTATGGAGAAGGCGTGACGAGTAAAGATAAAATAAGAGAGTGGGTTCGTAAGTTTAAGGAAGGGAGAGTGGATGTTCACACGATGAACAAATAAGTGGACGTCACTCCATTTTAACAAACGACGTAGGTGCTCGGAAATGTTGAAAATTTCGTTCGGTGAAGATCGTCGTTTAACTTTGGACAAACTTTATGCACTCATCTCTGAACTTTCTCGAAGTCTGATTCGTGAAGCGATCACGGACAAACTGGGACAATAGAAGAGGAACGCTGACCTCTGGGATATGTTTCCCGTCCTCATACCGCTCGTCTGACAGTCGAACTTCTCGAAGGCTTTGGTTGGGACCTGTTAATCCATCCGCCCCTCACAGTCCGGACTCGGCACATTCTGACTACTACCTTTTTACCGAACCGATGGAAGTTTTAGGAGGTGAACGTCATGAAAACGACGACGAAGTAAAGTTGGCTGTGTTGAATCGGGGATAGGACGTGGAGCGAGAGTACTTCAAGGAGGGTATACACAAGCTGATGTCTCGGTACGAAAAACGTATTGAACGCAACACTAACTGCGTCGATAAATATTTAAATATCCCGTAGTTTTTTTTTTTTTTTTGGAAAATAAAACAAAATGCAGAAACCTTATTTTCTGGATATGTATCGTTTTGTTTGATTATAAATTTTCTTCCGCGTAAATCTCTGTCTTAAGTCCTCCCCCCCCCCTGGTGTAAGTATATAACAGTATATTGTACCGTTTTAACACTTTTTTTTTATTTTTTTATTAGTTACGGAATACGTACTCCGGCGTTGCGGTGCGGTTGTCGGGCCTATGCTTGAAATATATTAGACTCGGGCCGCTTTTCGACACCTTCTCACGGTTGTCCCGGGACGCCGCGGGCGCGCGTCGTTCGCCCGAAAAAAAAAAAAAAAAAAACAGAAAAAAAAAAAAACGATTTTCTCGTCGTTTCGCGAAAACCCATAAATTTCTACCTGGGCGCAATTCGATTCCCCGTACCCGCGGATCCCCGACGACGGACGTTCGGCCCGCGGCCCGACGATCCGAAAACATAATAATTCATTTCGGAAATGCACTGCCGCAACAACAATATAATATACGCGTGTCGCGAAATCACGTAAATTGAAATAAAAAAAAAAATAAAAATAATAATAATAATATACGTGTATACGGTAAAAAAAAACGGACTATTGGTACGAGGAGACGTTCGTAGGATTTATTTAAAAGCCCGTGTCGAACTCCTACGCCGGTCGCATAATAATAATATAAACGTAGAGTAGGTTGGTATTTTTTTTTTTTTTTAATTTTTTTTTTATGTACACACGGCGATTATATAAATATATATATATATATTTTATGCCGCGTATATTGTTTATAATTCAGTGTTCGAATCGGACAGATATTAGACGGATGAGAGTTGAAAAACAAAAAAAAAAAAAAATTATAAAATTAACGCGTCCTTTGCAATTATTGAACTGTAAATTGTCCGTGGGTGACCCCGTCAACCACTTAACAAACATATTGTCCAATAATCGATTGTTTAACGAAAATAAATACGATATTTATTGGTTTTGGTTAAATTACTTATACGCGTTTTATGACGCATATGGGCCGTACATTGCAGACATTGACGATTGACGACTGGAACAACTATAAATATTACGTTATACAAAAAAAAATAATAAAAAATATTTACAAATATAATATTAGATCCGAGTTGACGGTACGTGTTTTTCGAAAATATCGTTATTATTTGTAAAAAAAAAAAAAAATAATAAAAATAGACGTACCGTGCTCCGGTTCCAATAGAAATATTTATTAATAATGAACGGCGGAACCGATGACTACACGTTTTTTCTGGATAAAGATATGATTATCCGGATGAAAAAAAAACAAAAAAAAGTGAACATTTTAAAATTTTCATAATTTACCTGTGTATATTTTTCACCGATTATTTTAAGGAAATCGAAAACAATTACCCTCTCAAATGCAACCGATGAAATTCATTCAGGCGCTACACCATGACTGTCGACTGATCGACACTATTCCGGTGGAAAAGTTGTCGGCTAAAAAGTCTACAATAGTAAAACAAGTACATAAAAAAAAAAAAAAAAAATGTATGTGGATAATTACTACCGACGAATCGGTTAGGTAATTGATGACGCACTGTGGCGGATTTTGGCGACACGTTCGGCAGAGACTTAAAGGAAATTAGTAGAGTAGTAAAGCCACTATCAGTTTGAGTACTGATAACGAACGAATTTTCACACTTCGACATTTGATTTTCAAATACGGCAGCCGATATATTATTTAAATTATTGCTACGGACCCTAATTGTCCGATATGCAATTTCGTTTGTTTACGAACAAAACTAGTAACTAGGTTACCGAATTATCGAAAATACACCGTGAATGCGATCGTCTGACGGTATTTTTTTTTTTTTTTTAGTGTGCACGACGACAGAAAAAGTGTAATTTGTTAATAAAAAAAAAAAAAAAAATAAATCATCTGTAGATGATGATAGTCGACAGATAAAATAATCGCCCTGTATAATAATAAAACAATATAAAGTATCGAAAACGCCGATGGTTATAATATATATTTTTTTTTTTTTTTTTTTTTATCGTATGCGTTACACTCCCCCCGTTCACGTTATTACTCGGTTATTGCGCGATTCGAAATTTATCGTAAAAAAAGAAAAAAAAATACAATATAAAATAATTTTAGCGACGCGATGACGTGAAATAGTTCGGCGGCGAATTATTATATTTTTTATTTTTTTTTTTTTTTGTCGATTCGTCCGTGAGTTCGTTCGCTGGCGCACAACATCACGTTAAAATAATATTATTTTAAACCCGACGAATTATTAATAATATCGTAAATAATATTATATTATTATCTCCGGTGTCGGACAAAACTGCGCACCTCTGCGGTGGTTCGATTATTTTTAATTTTTTTTTTTTTTTGAACACACATAAAACCATAATAGGTATTAAACGCGAAACCAGATATTATATGTATGAAGTAAAAATGAATAAAAAAAAAAAAAAAAAAAACCCGCTTACGTTTTTAGTACCATCGAATATAATATTATTATTATTATTATTTAAAGTGTTTTGAAATCGTAACCTATATGCTTTGTTGTTTTAAGATTCCGAGCGTACCCGTGGTATACGTTTTTTTTTTTTTTTTTTTTATATATTTTTAACATTTTTTTTTTTTTTTTTTTGGCTATGCGAACGCGTCGATTTTTTCGTGCACTACCTTTAAACGATGCGGCATTTTTTCCTAAATTCTCGACAGTTCGCTCCGTGGATACATTTTGGATTTGTTTTTTTCTTTACACCTCGGCAAACACCTTTCGATTATCGGTAAAAATATTCCAAACTTTGTTCGCATCTAATTTCGATTACTTATAATATTAACGATAGTTTTTTTTTATCGTAAAAAAAAATAAATTTGAATTTGTTTTTATGTTTAAAGTTCAAATTCCGACGAAATTCGTATAAATCACGGTATTCTTGCCACCGTGCTCCGATCGATGTGAATAAAACTTATTTACCTCTATACAAATACACAATAATCCGAGTTACGAATAAATACGGATTTAAATTCTAATCCATCAAAACGTGTTTACCGAACTTGGCTAATAATCGTTTTTCGCAAACAATGACTCCGTACAGGTATGAATGAAATCCCCCTCTTTATCCTACCTTCCCGATCGGTTTTTTTTATTGTAAAACGAGTTTTTAATAATTAATATATACTTTATTATAATATATTCGTCAAGCTCTGTAAATTGTTTTTTCAAGATTATTTTATTATTGAATGTTCGTCAAAACTATCTAAACGCCTGATAAAATTAATGTACTTCCCGCGGTTTGATTGTAAAAATGCAAAAATGTACGTGAGTTTATAAAAAAAGGTAAACTTTGCACTGGTCGAATCATTTTTTTATTATTTTATTGTTTACCAATGGAAATGTACAAACCCATACAGATTTTAAACGTTTTATTCTTGTAAATAATTTGATAAAATTGAAAAAAGTGAACTTGTTTGTGAATCCGAACATATTTTTCTTAGTTCTAGGCTACTAGTGATGTGAAATAATTCCGGAATTAAGATTTGAAAATCCGAAATGTTGTATTTTTTATGAGTAAAACAACGTTTGCCTGGTCAACTAGTAATATATTATATAAACTAAAAGCGTTATATGTATGATTTTTTTTTTTTTTTTTTGCTATACTCGTTTTTTTAAAATAAATTTCTATTTCCGATATTTGTGTAAAAACGTATTTAATACTTTTTTAACGTATTTATACTTTCTACACATTTGATATTATAAAAAAAAAAAAAAAAACAACAAAATAATAATAATAATAGTTTTACCAGAAATTTATAATAAGAACATGGAATACGGATTCACAAACTTTGGCAAATCCGGATTTTTCCTATCGTTAATAGCTACTTGAAAAACCTTCCTCTTAAATGGGTATCCGGGCATTAGATTAGCGGAAAAGTCGTATAATCAAGGCGGTGATAAAAAGTTTAAAAAAAAAATTGGAGAAAATCTGGTAGACCCCGTTCGCAAGGTGCCTTAACGGAAACAATTCTTATATTTTAATACAGAACAATATATGTATTCGATAAAAAAAAAAAAAAAAAAAAAAAAATAAAAATAATTTTGAATATAAACACGGGGAACGTTTTGGGAAACTTTTCGTTCCATCGACCCGAGAACTTTTCGTTCTATCGACCCGAGAACTTTTCGAATTTCGCTGTAAAGCTTTCGTCCGAAAACTTTCGCAGACTCTCCGAACTCCGGCAACGGTGTGAGTTAGGTCCTCGGAGCCTTGTAGTGTATAAACACACCGAACAAGAGTTTTAATTTCATTCTATTCTCGACTCGACAATAGTTGTCTATCAACATAATAATATATACGAACAATTTTCGAATCGTTTGAATATCGGTATTGAAACGAAACTCGTGTATTTCGTATCGTATATAACTAAAATAAATTCAATAATATATAAATACAAAGCACCGTCGGTGCTTTTTTTTTTTTTTTTTAACATAATATAAATCCTCGTCATGTTAATAAAATAATTTTTTAATTATGATTTTTATTATATATTTTTTTTAATCTAATCCAATGATGATAAAAAAATAAAAACATGTGCAACAGCCACCGGGGACAAGCGAGAATAGATAATAATACGGCACAGGAAATTTAAAAAAAAAAATAAAAAATCGTAATAATAAATCTGGACACTAATTATTGTTATTATTATTATTATTATTTTTTTTTTTTTTTAGTTTTTTTTTTTTTTTAATTTCTCTCGGCCGGTGATGTTGGCACGTTCAACGCGCCCGGCAATTGATGGACAAATAATATGTAAATTTCCGTATCCTCTCGGATAAATGGTTAATTTAAATCTCTCAACACCGCGTTTACGCACCGCTTGCAGATTCGATAATGTCCGCACTATTTTACGATTCCGAGCGGACCCGGGAATGCATTTAGTAGAATATTATATTATACCGTATAGTACGGTGTTTTTTTTTTTAATTTTAAACTATTTTATTACTCCGTCTGTAGTCTAATTTGCGACCAGAAGACTTGCTCCCAACATCAAGTTCGGTGTTGGTAACTGGTAGCGAATTTCGTCCAGTCGGTGCGTAGGCGAGAGGTCGTCCTACGGTTATCGTCGTAGTTGTCCCAACGATTGGAAGGAACGGGAAAAAACGGGAATATTTACCCGGGCGGTTACCGTTAATATCGATTTTTCTTTAAAAAAAAAAAATGTTGTAATTCAACTAGAAACAACCTTGCAGGTCTAGCGATGGGGAAAAATCCGGATTTGCCGAAAATCGAGAATCCGGATTTTTAGATTCGAACATTTATTTTTCGTATTCCAAAATCCGATATTTTATATTTTTAATTTTAAAATCCAAAATATGGATTTGACTGTTCAGATTTCAATTTTTAAATCTTAAAATCAAATTTTAGTTAAACAATTTTATTCATATAACAATTTTTATACGTAAAACCATGTTTGCCGGGTCTGCTAGTAATAAATTATATAGATCTAGAGTAATAAATAAGATTTTTTAATAATAAATATTTATTTGAATTGTAAAAACGTATTTAATGTTTTACACATTTAGTTCAATTGACAATAAGACAATATAATAATAATAGTTTTATCAGAAAGGGATTAAAGAATATAAAAACACAATTTTAAAAACCGAAATTGGGATTTCGATAAAAATCCGGATTTCAAAATCTGAAAAACCGAAAATCCGGATCTATTGGATTTTTGGACAAACCGGATTTATGTTACACCAGTAATATGTATAGACATGACGTATTTACCGAATTTTTTTTAGACGCGGTTTAATATTTCAAAATAGTCTTATGTCGAAATTTATTTTCACCGAACAAATCCAATCCGACGGGTGCATTTCGTGAAATAGCATTTTTTTTGTATGTAGCAGAAATACTCTGAATAAAAAATATTATATTTCATATTACGTGTAGTGTTTTTGTGTATTATAAAATTGGATTTATAGTAATACATTTTATTTCGATCGGCGAAACTCCGAATTGTGATGTCAAGAGAAAGAGAAACGGAGAGAGAGAGAGAGAGAGAGCGAGCGAATGAGACAGTTCGGCAAAATTAGTGAATCTGGACATTGACGCGCAGTCAAGAGCTTTGGTCGTAGGCGTACGATGTAATTACGTAGGGTCTTTGCCCCACACAAACCTTTTCACCAATTTGTGTTATCCACAGTTATGAATTATATTAAAAAGTAAAAAATACAAGTAAATAGTAATTAATATATAGTAAAACATTTCTTTCTAAAAATATAATATTGTAATCGCCCTGTTTCTTTAGAGTTCGCCTCTAGAACACCATTAGGGTTTACATTTTTAAACACGTCCCTTTGTCCATTGAGAAAAAATAGGCACTAAAAAAAAAAAAAGCCATCTCGGTTCTCCAGAATATTCGAAACGCCTCGTCAAACCCTCGGCACTCGCGCGCGTCTGGCAAGCACTCGAACGTTCTAGAAAATAACCTAATAAATATTCTCATCGATACAATTGGCTATATCAACAACGATAAATATTGATTTTAAGTGAAATAACAATTTGAAATGTAAAATATTTTATTTTATTTTTTTAGTTTAGATGGACTAAAATGTCTAGGGCGGGGGGCTTGTATTCGCACAGGGAGGGCTAAGCCCTCACCTCCGCCCTAATACGTCTACGGGCTTCGTGCAATAAAGTCCGCATTTTACAGAAAATCAGTTTTTGACGATTTCCAATACAGTTTTTACCCGTTTCGATTGTGTACAAAAACAATATAAACGGAGATAAACGCTAAATGGACACGTCTGAATTAACATTTTACATGCAAAAACCAGACAAATTTCGTCCCGAGTAACTTTTTTTTAAGTGGATTTCACTGATTATTACACACGGAACTCTTAACTGTTAATGAATTCAGAACGAATGTTCGTACAAAAGTATATAATAGTATTCCGAACGAGTATTGGGGGATGCTTTGCGAAAATAGTATTATCATTAGAACATTGCGAACTGTCCGCCGTACGTGTAAAAACCGCATTGAAATAAACGTTTTACAAAACGAAAACGAATTGTATACAAATTCAAATAATTATATTTTTATCGCGTACGTATACCGTTTAAGAGACGGTTTTTCAATAATTTACGTTTTTCGCATCCTAGCACGTAGGAACATCCTGACATCCTGGTATTTTTAGGTTCGCGCATGAACTCGTAATTTCCGAACAAAAAAAAAAAAAAAAAATTAACGTGTGCCGTCGCGTATGCGTAATATATTTTACCGTCGCGTAAAATCGTATTAATATTTTATGTTGCCCGTACATAAATATTACACCTACTAGCGGTGTGAAATCGAACGTCTTGGCGGTTTTTGGTGGAAATTCGATTACACACGCGCCAGCACAAGTCATGGGATTTACAATAATTAATTTACCTCGTTTCCACCACGTCCGTTGTCGTGGTGGGAGCGGCGGGGTGCTGAAGGGGAGGTAAAAAAAAAAATATAAAAAACACTCCAACGTTAATAAAAAAAAAACGACTCACATAAATCAATATATATATATACCGTCCGGGCGCGTCGAGTTTAACGCCTTCGGGAAATCTCTCGATTAATTGTCGTTTTTCTCAGAGGTATATTATGGTTGGTTGGATTTTTTTATTTTTTTATTTTTTTTTCACACAACCAAACCAAGACGTAATAACCCAAATACGTTCAGCGTAGATCAACTCCGAAACACACTTCTCGTCCGATATCAGTGCCGTGTTCTCCTAAACAGCTTTCTGATATTCTACGACGCGTGTTTATAACATTGAAAAAAAAAAAAAAAAAAAAAAAAAAAAACGTAAAATCATCCGGTCCAAACGCCCGGGATATTTTTCCGTTACGTTTTGATATTTCGTCGCTCGTTTGAATTTATTCGTCCGCGTGTTAAAGACGCGTTCTGTCACCCCCGTAACATTTATGTCTGTGGATAAATCCCGATATCGAAAATATGTAAACCAATCCCGGTTTAGAAGCACATGGGTAATCTTTTACTATGTCAGTCATAAAAATATATATATATATATATTATATTGCCCTCGGTCAACTCAGTTTTAGCGGACGGACAATATGGTTTTAGACCACATTAAACTGAAATGTATTTTATAATTTCGTTTGGAATGCAATTGAAAATCACTCTCGGGCAGTCGTAATTAGTATTTATTGATTTCTCAAAAGTCTCCGACAATGTTGATCGCAAATCCTCGTGGACGTACTCTCTAAAGCCGATTTTGATGAGTTTATTATATCGTGGTTCAAATCGTACTGGTCTGATAGAGTAGTAGGAAATATGCTGTTGTTAGTGTCCCTTCGGGTGTTCCTCAACCAGGCCATTTATATCGCCTTTATTATATTCATTGTTCGTTAACGGTTTAAATTCCGCTATCCCCAACAGAAAATCCCATACGATTTCCAGACGCGATTGTAATAATTTTTCGTAAAATTGTTTCAATGGCTGATTGTGCGACCCTCCGAGAGATGTTTTCGATACACTTGCCCTGTGGTTTAATTCTACCGGTTTACTGTTGGCCGTTGTGAATATCAATATATTTCTATGATTTTCCCGATTGTCGATTACATTTAGAATTTGCCATTATTGTGTCAACTAGCTCGGCGGAGAACAATTTATTTATTTTTCTCTTTTTTTTTTGTAATTCCGACTCTTTGGGAATTTTACGATAAAAATCGTTGTAGGTTACATATTATACAAAACACGTAAATTATTCTACTCGCGTACCAACAGGATACTATGAGGTAGGGAATCAACCTTGCCCGGACAGAGGGTTTGTCGCAGGATTGGAACCGGAACCGAAAGAACCGACTCCCCGAGAAAATCCGATAACCGGTGCCTTTATTGGAACCCATAATTCTCAATTCGAAAAACCGGAACCAAAACGTTTTAAATAAAATGCAAATGGTTCTTTTAAGTTCTTATCGATTCTCAGAGAAAACTGAACAACAAAGGCAAAATTAAACGCACAAATTTTGTACGTTGTTTTATTTTTAGTACATTATTTCGTTAGTAGTTTTACCGGTAAACAAAAAAAAAAGTACCCAACAGCTCATTACGTTTTGTAAAGTTATGTCGTCGGTAGTTTTATTATTAAAAAAAAAAAAAAAAAAAAAAAACGCTATTTATTAGCAATAAGTAATGCTATTTGAAACTATTCTAATCATTTATAACCGCAATTGCGTACCGGGACCAATTATTTGTTCGTTTTTAAGAATCAAAACCGAAAAAAAAAAAAAAAAAAAATCATTAAAGTTCCGGTCGCTGGTCGGACGGAAAAAAAAAAACGCCGTTACGGGAAACATTATCAAAACTGTCGGACGGTTTTAATATTGTTCTGCGGCAATTTGGCGATAATTTTTTTTGTATTTTTTCGCCGAATATCTCTAATACGACTTTATCGTACAGGCCACGAGATAGCCGAAACGTAATTAATAGGTATCTGCCGGTATAGCAGACAACCGGACGGGCGGTACGGTTACCATATTTAGATTGTCCGCGGGTGTGTTATAATCCGATAATTGCCGAACGCGCGGGCCCGCGAGAATGCGATAAATTTTTGGCGGCCGCGGATAATCGGTAATTATATACGGGATTTAGCGACCATTTAGAACGTAGACGACAGCGAGAAACGAAAACCGTTGCCCGCCGTATTATAAAAAAAACGCGCAAAAACGGATTTATCACCGACGACCACCGCGCGCGATAGGCAAACGAACACCGGTAATAAATAATTTAATTTTCGTCGGATGGGCGTACGTTCACGCGCATTTTTAGCCACCGTCACCGGATCAACGCCATTTTAGGACATACGAACGACGACGACGACGACGACCAATATTTAATATTATATTTGATTCCGACGTGACGGTTAAGCGGAGTGGAGAAAACATAGAAGAAAAAAAAAAAAAAAACACATTGTATTATTGTTAGGTATATTTTATTATACGGCTTTCCACGGGTCCCGTTTTTGAATTCGGATTTCGAATTTCGCGAGATACGCGCCCGACGATATGCTAATTACTAATAAATACGTGTGCTGTAAATCGGGGTTAGGGCCTTGTGACAAGTGTTTGCTGTTCTGGTAGGTTTCGATTTGACTATAGTTCGAATTTTAAGTCTTTTTTTTTTAATTTTTCTTTCGATAATTCATTTCAAAAAATGTATTTTTCACTAATTTCATCCGCATTTGTTCGTTTGCCGTGTTCTCCACTCTTGAACATTGCTCACATGTTTATAAATTCGCTAAACGATTGCATAAATTAACGGAAATAAAAATGTGAAAAATGTATCGATTTTACTCGAAATCTCCGTACGTGGATTTACGGTAAAAACAAAAAAAAAAACCCATGTGTTTGCTTTTCTGTTAGGTTTCGATTTGACTATAGTTCGAATTTTAAGTCCTTTTTTTTACTTTTTCTTTCGATAATTCATTTCGAAAAATGTATTTTTCACTAATTTCATCCGCATTTGTTCGTTTGCCGTGTTCTCCACTCTTGAACATTGCTCACATGTTTATAAATTCGCTAAACGATTGCATAAATTAACGGAAATAAAAATGTGAAAAATGTATCGATTTTACTCGAAATCTCCGTACGTGGATTTACGGTAAAAACAAAAAAAAAAACCCATGTGTTTGCTTTTCTGTTAGGTTTCGATTTGACTATAGTTCGAATTTTAAGTTCTTTTTTTTACTTTTTCTTTCGATAATTCATTTCAAAAAATGTATTTTTCACTAATTTCGTCCGCATTTGTTCGTTTGGCGTGTTCTCTACACTTGAACATTAATCACATGTTTACAAATTCGCTAAACGATTGCATAAATTAACGGAAATAAAAATTTGAAAAATTTATCGATTTTACTCGAAATCTCCGTAGGTGGATTACGGTAAAAAACAACAAAAAAAAAAAAAAAAAAACCCCGTCCGTTCATCGATCGATTACAATTTAACGGTATTTCGACAGTTTCGTATACTTTACTGACGAGCGGGTTTACGTTTAAGTGTATATATATATTTATAAAAAATGTATTCCACCGATTAAAGCTCTCCACGCGTTTTGGAATAATTTCCGTATACCGATTATAAAATGTATAGCGTATAACGAAATATTTAAGTTTTTTTTTTTTTTTTATCGGGTTTCGCCTCGTTATATCTTAAATAAATAAACGTGAAACTATTTTCAACGGCCTTTCTTTGAAACGGTTAATCTCAGAAACTGCGCGACCGATTGGGCTGATTTTTTTTTTTTTTTTTTTTTGATGTTGTGTTCGTAATCGACGGCACAAGGTTTTTACGAAAGAAAATTATTTAAAGAAAATCCACCGGATTTCCGGTCGGAAATACGGAACCTCTTTTTTGAAAAAAAAAAAAAAAAAAAAAACGGTTTTTAATCTACCGTGGAAACCGAATATAGTACAGAACAAAACGGCGAGTTTGGTTACCGTAGTCACCCCAGGGCGTAACCTCTAAATCGGTAATCCTTCTCCGCAAAATATACAAATAAAGATAAGCGATCAAGGTACATTTAGCTTAAACTCTCAAAATGAAGTCCGGTCGGTACACATAATCCATACCATACTTTTTTAGCTCCAATTTACCGTAAAATTGTGCTTTTTCAATTACCGTAAATAAGGCACGGGGGCCATACGTTGTACGCTGTGGATGTACACCTTTTCCCATGGTCAGTTGTACGCGGCTCTGTCACGTTGGTCTCATGCAAACAAAATCTTTTCGTGCGGGCCCCAGATGGCTGAGATTCTGGAACATGGCGTACCCAGAAATATTCAATGCCTACGGCCGATTGAAACATAAAATTTAAAATTTATAATCGTGCAAAATTTGAAAGTAACGTGGAATTAAAAAAAAATAATAATAATAATAATAATAACAATTTAATTAGACTTTAACAGAAAAAAAATCTTTTAAAAAAAAAAATAAAAAGCACAAGTCATAATGAAACCGATACGATTCACATTTCGTTCTGAATTGTAAAACGGTTTTCGTTCAACACTCGAATTGTATTATAGCCGGGGCTCATTCACTTGGCTCTTATACACGGTCGAATAACGTCCACTAACATTAGGCGAGTGTTATCCGAAATAATTATTTTCTCGACAAATGTTCTGGCCCGAACAGAATGCGTTTCCGGCATTTTATGTGGCCCCCTCCCCCCCCCCGAGTCGTGAACGTAGGATATAGAGGGCGATTTAATTTTTACCAGTCTACGAAACAATTAATCGTCAGCGAAAAACGATATTCGGTAATTATTTTTCAACAAAATTTACACTCGAAACGATTATAAAAAAAAAATTTGAACAGCCGTGTTACTTTTTTTTATACTTTGAACTTTTATCGTTTTCGCCGTCGTGCACGGCTCACGGTGAATGTAAAAATTGTGTCTTACGCCGTCGTTTCTAAAAAAAACGCATAACGAAATGATATATATATATATATATAATAATAAAAAAAATTCTTTAAGAATCGCACAGACGATATTGTTTTCGTAACCCACTTAAATATTTAATTTTACATGGCGTTGTCTCCACTTACAATATTGACTCCGCGCGTAAAATAATAATCGAGCTATTGTCGGGTCTGCTGTCCATTACAGGTGCCTATAGGTATCTAGAAAGTACGACCGGACGTCGATTTAATAATACAAACGTGTGTGGGTAAATCGTTTATTTTTTTTTCATTTTTTTCTTCTACCGCACGCACGTGCGCGTAAAATATCGTTGTCTTAGAAGGGGGAAAAATAAAACGCACACCCGTGAGCGCGATAAATAAGTATTTATCTCGTATACGACATATAATAGCGAACGCCCCAACGAATATTGTAAATTATTTTTTTAGTAACGATATTGCTATAAGGTTTTCACGCTTGTCTAAAAAAAAAAAAAAAAAAACAATACCCGCCGCGAAAGTTTAATCGAATATCGGATTGGAGGATGTGACGTTTTAAATGCATTCCGATCAGTATGGCAATTGGCAAATGTTTTTTTTTTTTTTTATTTGATTTGCACCGTTAACTGCGAAAGCTGGGTCCCCCCCCGCGTGTTCCTCGGATTACATTTGTTCGCGTTCGAAATTTATTAAAATACAAACACATATATCGAGACATTTACAGACGGCCGATCAATTGCGTTTATTAAAAACGAGTTTACATGAAGACAAAAAAAAAAAATATATATATATATATACAGTAAAACTTCTATATAACGAACTTCGTTTTAACAAAAATTTTCTGTTTAACGAATTTTATTCTTTTGAGAGATTTTCATGCGTAAATTTATCTCTGCATAACGAATCTGATTTTTCTGTATAACGAATAAACTATTCGATGACTAGTGACCTGTACTCGTGACAACAAGCAAATGTTTCGGATGAAATCGTTTTTTAACTCAAAGAAATCGAAACATTTTACGAAAACGATATGATTTGTGAAAATAATAAACAAACAAAACTCACTGATCATTTCTTTTAAATTAAGATTAAGAAAATAATAATATATATATGTAGGTATAATATGATATCCTATGTTTATTTTTAATATGAAATTCAAAAATTGATACATATGGAAAGAGAATAAAAAAAAACACGTAATTCTATTTAACGAATTTCTCTGTATTACGAATTTTTTTTGTTCCCCCAACGAGACTTTGTATATACGGAAGTTTTACTATAATCATAAAATCAAACGGCACGTGGGATACCGTCTGGAAAAGATAGTTTTTTTTTTTTTTGTCCAAGAGCAACATTGAAATTGCCAGTGTTTGGCAGTCCGTCCCTTGTGAAATGCAAAAAAAAAAAAAAAAAAACAATGTTTTCTATTAACGTTTGAAACGATTCTTCGGAGACGCATTTATAATTGTTTCAAGTTGTTCTAACATGGCTAGAGATTAAGGTGATTAACTATTTACGCCCTTTCCGCCGCCGCCCTCGACCGTCAAGTTTACCCGTTACTGAAGCCGAAACGAAACTACCTTGTTGGTCTTAGGAGTTTTACGGGGCACACCGAGCGAGTTGACGTCCCAAGAGTAAACCTAAAACCTAGCCGAACAAACGCCGAAAGATCCCGGGGAAACCGGCGACTTGTTGATCTAAGCGTACCCGAAGATCCAAGGATATCGCTAAACATACCGGCCACCGCTCTTGCAATATTGGCCGACGCCTACCCAAACTTAACGAAATCGATATAAACGGTCGTGGAACTGTTTTAGTACGACCGGTACGAAATTCAAACGGTGACCCAGCGTTTGTGGCGAAATCCCCTTTTTTCTTTTTTTTTTCTTTTTTTTTTTAACAGACATTTTTATAGCACGACGTATACACGTCGTCAACATTGAACAAGTCTCACCGAGCCAGACGTTTGTTCGCATTTCAAAACGAATATATAATCATACTGCTGTTTTACTGTACAAAACGAGAGTAGCGGAGTAGTTTTTTTTTTTTACGGAACACGTCGCTTTTGTTTAGTAGAAATCCGTCTGAAAATTCGTTTTTAACGAACCTTTATACGTGTATTACATTATTAACATATACGGTTTATTAAAAAGTTATCGCATAATGCCTGCCCGCCGGCAACACTCGGAAAAAATCTTTTATTTTCGGTTTTTTTTTTTTTTTTTTGTTTTTGTTTTTAGCTGTAGCTGGTTTTGAGTATAGTATATTTTTTTTGTTATTATTGTTACAATCACAGTAGTGTTCGGTCGTCCGTCTATACGGGACAGCCGGGACAGCCTTCGGGTTCCACACGTACGTGCCTAAATGTAAAAAAATAAAATAAAAAAGATACGGTGCCGGGCACTTTATCACTTGTGACCGACGATGACGGCGATGATAATAACAATATAATTATATCGGATTAATTGGAGCCCGCCCGCACGCTGTCCTACCGGTAAATCTGCCCGCCGCCCGTCGGCGCGTCGTCGCCGGCACGAATACGACACCCGGTAGAATAATAATAATAATAATAATATTTTTTTAATAAGCGGTTTCGTCGTCGGAAAGCGACCGGGAACCCGCAAATACGCGATACGACACCGACCCGTATTATTCATCGGCCGTACGGAAACTATTATTACTGTAACCGAGGGTATACGCCCGCCGAACCCGCCTCGGCCAAATGTTTGCGTATTTTTTTGAATTTCTTTCAAACCTTATATGCGAAGAAATAATAAAAATACACGCACGCGTGAAAATACCAAAGTGTAGTAAGCTCGTTTTACTACACTTCTGTTAGTGGGAATTAGAAAGAAAAACAAAAAACACGCGCTGTTCTTCAATAAAACAATAAAACCTAACGAATCGACTCGGAGTCGTACAATAATTATTTTAGTAAATTTGTGGACGGGACTTACTTGGTAGTCCGGCCGAAAGATGAACCGTACAATTCATCGTACACTTGACAGTACTGGCAAAGAGTACAGGGTACTCGCGGCGATGTTAACTTTTTTTTTTTTTCAATTTAGAAATTTCCCCCTAAGCGGGGCGGGCTCGCGTTAAAATAATAACAACAACAACAACAACGACGGATTCGTGCCCTACGGTGGGGATGGACAGTTTCTTAACTTTCTCTCAAACTTCCCGGCCGGCGGTGCTAGGCGACTACGGAGCCGCTTGAAGACGGCGCACGCCCGCGACGTCGGGGGCTCGGCGCTGCCGGTCTGCCCACTCCTTCTCCGCGATGACGGCCCCGGGCCGGTCGACGTTACCTCAAACGCGCGTCCGAAAGGTCTGGGTGTTGAGTCAGAACTGTCCACGTGGACGCGCGAGCCGTTCCTTTTTTTTTCATACGGTTGACGGAATTGTACGTGCTTGACTAAAGGAAAGCAGAACAATATTGCGTACACATTTGCCTGTAAGCAAACCGTTTTCTGCCGTTAACCGGCTTACCGCACAAGAAACGCAAAAAACAGTACCAAAACGTTTACGTGCCGAGCAAACGGACGGAAACTGAGATGGTTCGGATATCCGGCCACTATTTACAATCCGTGTTGTACTATTTTATCTATATCTATTTAAATCTTTTATTTCGTATCGAAACGAATGATTTTGGCCGACAATATCCGACGGATATTATTTCGTCGTTTGGACCAAACGCGAACGTTTTCAATATTGGTTTCCGATTCCAACACATTCGACGTATTACGCGCGGACTACAATAAAAATTATTATTTAAAAAAAAAAAAAAAATGCGTACATGCTTCGCACCGTTTCAGATGGAAAGTTGAGAAGGTAGTTCTACGCGCGGGAATTTAATTTATATCGCTATGCAATGATTAAACTGCAAACGAAAAACGATTCTGAGCGAATCAGTACTAGTCGTGTATTTTCACCTGTTTTTCCACGGTTACCCATTGAAGTCAACATAAACCGAACAGAAACAATAAAACTCGAGTTCGACGAAATCAATCGTGTATTTGCCGGGTTTTTTTTTATTTTTTTGTTGTCATTTTTTGGTAGTTTTTTTCCACAGCTATAAAAAAAAACAAACCAATTGGTATATCGAAAAATGACCTCTTTAACGTACCAAAAAGACAAAATTCGCTACCGGAAATAGTATAATAACGTATGGATCGGATAAAGTCTTTTGGTAAAAAAAAAAAAAAAAAAAATTATATAAATAATAAAAACATCATTGTAAAACCACAAGCTTGACCCAGTAACAAATATGTAGGTATTAGGCAAATAAAGTACAGTAACTGATTACACTAAACGATAACTTTGCGTAGCACTTTGGCTGGCAATAGGTTTTTGTTAGTTAATATGGCGATAAAAAAATGTCGGTTTTCTCATAACTATTACAATCGGTGTTTATATTTTATCCGGATGAGTTTATCTATATAGATAGACATATTTTCATCTTGTATTTTATATCTAAATAAACGAGAGAAAAAAAATGTTCTGAGATACGTTACTCCATCGTCCAGGCCATTGTTTCCCAACCGGTGGTCCGCGGTCCCATCGATTTTTTCTTCGATTTCTATTACAAATTAATTATTATTATTTTTTTTTTTTTTAAATAGCGAAAAAAATTACGACTTATTGAGGAACCGTATAATATTATACGGTTATCATATCGTTGTTGCTGCTGTAGACCGATAAGCATGTACCACTTTTATAAGTGTCTAGGTATCAGAGTAATAAATCGAAGTATAATTATATATTAGTGAAGTTATTGTAGGGTGTATGTAGATACAATAGAATGTAAAGTAAAATAATACAAATAAACATTTTTCGATAAATTTTGTGTATTCTTGTTAATGAGCAAAAAAAAAAAAAAGGTATTCCTAGTTTTCGTAAAATTGAGGTGGTCCGCGACCTATAAAATATTGTCGAAGTGGTCCGTGGTGGTAAAAAAGGTTGGAAAACACTGGTCTAGATAAAACTCATCTAGATAAAATGTAAATGTTTTCAATATTATTTTAAAAATTCTGAAATATTCAACTTATACACAAATTGTATTTCAAATTCTTGTTTTAACAATCACTTGTATTATCTATAAACATCTATATTGTCGGTTTAATCGTTGTAATTATAATTGTTAAAATTGATATTTGAATTGTAATGATTTTTTTTTTATTCGGAATATAACGCAAGTATACGATTTTTTTTTCCTCCGACAAACACCGGTAATTATTTAATTTTTTTTTTATTTATAATTTCGTCAAAGGACTGAAATATTAACACGAAGTATAAAATATAATTCCATTGTAGAGACCTGGGTATAGTTTGATTGTAATGTATTCACATAAATTACTTCGTTTAATTATAATTATCAAATAAATATCAATAATTATTAATAAAAAAATAATATTTAATTTTACTATAATATAAACTGTTACGTCAATATTACACAACTATTCGCGAAATCCACGAATGTTTTCAATCTCTTTTCGCATTTAGTTTACTAGGTAAATAACGAAACGGTCAATGTTTCGTTATATCTAGATAAACAATTGGCGATTATTTTTTTTTTTTTTTTTTATCATTGTCTAGGCAATTACGTCGGCAATTGTCACTTACCGTTATCGGGATGTTTAAAAAAAAAAATGTTCATCGCACGACACCGATTACAATTGCCCGAAAATCGAGTGTCGGTTACACGATAACGCATAATAAAATAACGAATTTCTACACGTTAGCCGCGAACGTTTCGACGCAACAGCGTTCGCGAAGCCGGTGACGGTTTTTTTTATTATTATTTTTTTTTTTTTTATTGATGTTTTCCGGAAAATCCTCGTCGGCCGCCGTTTAGACCCATATATAACCGGCTGCAACAACAATCGGCGAAACGTTAAAATAAAAAAAAAAAAAAAAAAACCCATTAAAACACATATTACTGCGCAACTGTATATTATACTTTAATACTTTAATACGCGCGCACGTCACGGCAAAGTACAAATAATAATAATAATAATAATTGTTGTGCAATATCCGTTCGCTTCCCTTTTTTTTTTTTTTTATGTATGTATATATATATATATAAAAATATTATTATGCGGGCCATTATAATAAATAATATTTTTTTACGATACGATATTATAATAGCTCGTGCCCGTTTTCTACAATCGATTTTACTCGGTTCTCTCGTGTAGGTAACGATCGGAGCCAACGAGCCGTATTATGGAGTATTGTCCGCGATCGGCTCGTAAACATATTTTTTTTTTTTTTTTTTTTTTACACACACAATATCGTTAGCGTTCGTTTTCTTCGAGACACAATTATTATTAATTGCCGCGTACGCTTGGTTCTCAGTGAACCGATACGAGTCTATTTATTTATAGACAACTATAGTTTACGAGGCGGCCTCTTATATTTTCCTTTTTTTTTTTTTTTTTTCATATAAAGGTACCCGTTTCGAAATATTATCGATATTCGGTGTGTTTTTGCCGCCGGTTGCCGAATCGGTAAAAGATGACAAAAAAAAAAAAAAAAATTAAAAAAAAAGATATAGGATACCGTTGTAGGCGAAAAGCCGGAAGGTATAGAGGGAAATCGAATGTATACAATTGCATGAACCGCAACGATAATTCATTGTCGACCAAAAAAACGGTTCTGAACCAAGTTCCGTTGAATTTAAATTAAAAAATCGGCATTTTCTCATAACTAGAAATTTGATGTTTTTTCCACGTAAATTGAAAAATAACAGGTTTACGCAAAACGCGAAAACTTTAAACGCTTAAAATCAAAAATTATTACATTTATCTTAAATTTTTTTTTCTCGCCACTATGTGCAATGTTCTAACGAACCTCGTGTTAAATTTTCGAACATTTTTACTTCGCCAAATCAATTTTATTCACATTAAATCGAATAAAACCGAGAAAAGCTCGAAAATTACAAATAGCTATTAAAATAGCTCAAAACCGTGATAATCATTTGGCAATTTGACCACGTCTAAAAAGTGTTCATATAAGTATTTTTTGCGAAAATGTTACGTCTCTACGATCATTTTTGACCAAATAATTGTAAAATCGATAATAACCAAAACCGTTATTATGTACATTTTCCGGTTATTATCATTTTTGATTAATGTAGAAGGAAATTAGAAAAAAAAAAAACAAAAAAAAAATGACTTTTCCCAACGCACCAAAAACACACAATTTTCAACCGGAAACGATAAACTTTGATATTGACGATCGGAGACAGATTTCTGGAGGAAAAGTTGTGCACAGGCAGAAAGAAAAAAATGTTTTAAAAAAAAGCGCACGACGTAATGAAACAAATACTTTCCACCCTACGCTCGGAATCTAAAGAAAAAAAAACCCCTAGTGTATGGCTGGAAAGTTACGAAACCGACGCGTATTTGCACACATGACTAACATTAAATTGTTTTTTTTTTTTTTTTTGTTTCGCGCACGTAGGAAGCTATATTAAACATCCTTTAAACAATAAGTATATAGCGTATATCCGATTCTATTCTGTAGCCAATGTATTATTTTATTTTGTTTTTTTTTTTTTTTTTTATCGAGAAAACGCCAATAAGAATCGGGAGTCGGGCGAGTCTACTGCGTACTCGTGATAGTAATATATATTATTGTTATTTTATTTTTGAACGGCGAAATGCGTTTGAATAATCGTATTTTTCAATTCACAACCTACTACACGACACTCTATTTTTTATTATATATATATATATACTCCGTAGATAACCGCCAGTGCCCTTGTTGTAAAACGGAAGACTTTAGTACAATTGCTTTAGCCCGAAGGTGAATGCAATTTTGGGTCGTTTAACGCACTTGTCCGCCAGGTCCGTGAACGTCCGTAAGCCAAAGGTAAAACAATTCGAAAAGCGGGTGCCGATAAAATTTCACGAGAAAATAGTAAAACAAAACAATTGTACGAAGAGGAGCAGTAGAAAAAAAAATAGAAAAAAAAACTAGCAGTTAGACTCGCCGTGGCCGAGACACAACAATAACACGGAAGACGCGCACCCGCTGGTGTCTCACCACTTAAGGTTCGCTCAAACCGAAGCGGCAGCGGTAGCGGTAGCGGCAGCGGTAGCGGTAGCGGTAGCGGTAGCGGCAGCGGTATTTATCGCTTTTTAAATACCGCTGATCTAACCTAACCGGAGCGAAATATTTCGCCAAAAATTACTAGTCGACATTGTGACACCCATGCGCGTACATGTATTTTGTTATTACGTATTATATTTTTTTTTACTAATATTAATATTTAATAGTACAAAACAACATATTTCTATATTTTTTTTTAAATTGTTATCATACCATGGATATTTATTATGAAAACTCAAGTTCAGATGAAGAAGATGTATTACTGTTAGCAGCTGTAATGGACGAAGAAGAACAAAAAAGGTACCATAGGATTATAATTAGGCTTAGGGACTTGTAGATCTCAAAAAATTATAATATATTATAATTAGAGTTAGGATGTTGAATATGTTGATGTGATAATAATGTATTAATATTCATATTGCATTGTTGCACTGTACAATTAAAATGAGTTGGGAATTTACAACTGATTATCGCAGCGGTAAGCGAAAAATATAGTGTCTGCAGCGAAACATAAAAATATCGCGCTCAATCTTGCGGTAACATTTTCGCCGCGGTATTAATTTCGCGCTAGCGAGTGCACTCGTATTAAAACGTATGGACATTAAATTTCGCTCCCGCTGCCGCTTCGGTTTGAGCGAACCTTAACGGGGGTTTTCGCGCCGTTTTCGACAAGGTTTTTTTTTCTCTCGAAAACTATATTTCGTCGTCGGAATTACAATTTTTATAAATATAAATCGCGTTCGTGTTCTCGGCCGGCGTACACTGCAACAACGACGGGACGACGCGTAATAATATGACATTATAAATTATCGTATAACGAGCTTGTTAGCCGAGCGGACCAGAGTAAACCGTCCGTACCCGAAATCACGATTTCGCCCGTGACGTCGGTGCCCGGACGAGTGGTTTACCGCCGATTGTCGTGGCCGAGAAACGTGAGAATTCCGTCGTGTACGTACAAAACGCCCGGGTGCGGTGCGCGTTTCCGGCAAACAAATATCAACAAGCTGGGGGGAAAAAACAGCTGAGCATTAGCTTTTTTCCTATTCTTTTTTTTCTTTTGGATGGTATCGCAACCTACGCGGGGAATTCTACCCGGCAGGCCAATCCTTCCTGCTCTCCACACCTTGGTGCGCTGCGAGGCGTTTGACGGGGACAGGGAGCGCCTGGTCCAGAGGATCGGTATGTTTGAACCGGGCGACTTGGTGCCGCTCATGCTGGAGTCCCCAGACCACTGGGATGCCGCGGTCGACTTCGCCGAAAAAGGAGTCATCGGCTAGGAGAAGGAGTCGGCAGAACGGCAGCGCCAAGCCCTCGACGTCGCCTGCGTGCGCCGCCCGGGAGGCCGGCAGGAAGAGCACCCCCTGACCCTGTGAAGGCAGCAAATGGGCTTCGGCCCGGCCGCTGCCCATCCCCACGGTAGGGTAAGAATTTACGTAACTATTTATGTGAGCCCGCCCCGCCTTAGGGGAAAACGGGATCTTATTATAATTTATTTGTATTGTTATTGTTATTTTCAATAAATGATGGCGACCCGCCTCCCGAAGTAGTGCCTTACGGCGTTTCCGGGAGGCGGGAGTATTGCCGGATTTAACCAAAAAAAAAAAAAAAGGCCAATCCTTCCCCCGTAAGCGCATCGTTTGTTCAACCAACTACAATTGTATTATAAATAAATAAGTCCCGTTTACCCCTGCGGACTCGCAGTGATTGTACAATGGCGTTTTGGGCAGCATTAGGACCGAGACCCGCATGCTGACCTTTTTTTTTTTTTCGGTACCGGCAATACCCCCGCCTCCCGGAATGACCGTGAAGCTCTACTTCGGGAGGCGGGTCGCCATCATTTATTTAACAAAATGAACACGTACAAATGATACACAAAATAAAATCCCGTATTCCCCTTCGACGGGGCGGGCTCACATTATTAGTGTACAAAGCTTCGCGTCCCTACCGGGGAATGGGCAGTAGCCGGGCCGGAGCCCACTTGCTGCCCTTACACTAGTAGGGGGGGGGGACACTTCCTACCGGCCCCACGGCCGGCGGTCTGTCGTCTGCGGGGCCGCGATCAACGACGGCGGCGACGCGCTTGAAGGTGCGCGCCGGCGGCGTCGAGGGCTTGGCGTTGCCGTCCGGCCGACTCCTTTTCCGCGACGACCGTCTCTGCGAAGTCGACCACGGCTTTCCGACGATCTGGGGATTCCAACATGAGCTACACCAAGTCGCCCCGCAGCGCATGAGGGTATGGAGAACGTCGTTCTGCACGCCGGGAAAACCGCGGTGAGAACATCCGGGGTGCGGAGCTCGCCCGATCCGATGAAGGAACGGGTTATAGCATCCGTGCCCCGTGAGAAGTTGAGTGAGGCGGTAGGTCGTCGAACCACGCGGTCTTGTAACCCACCGCACCAGCAAGTCCGGGGGAATGAGCGTGCGCGTTAGGTTATCTGGTCGCGACGCGGATCCTCGTGCGGAGCCCGGACGGGCGGGGTTTGTCGTCTTCCGTCGTAGTCCCTGCGCCGACCAGAGGCCAACAGTTCGACAGGGGGTAGTCCCGCAGCGATTAACGCCGCCTCGTGCGAGACGGTCCTGTAGGCGCACACGTTCCGGAGAGCTGCACGCCGCTGGACGGCCGCCATAGCAGCGAGGCCCGGGGGGGCAGAGTCGTAGGGAATAAGCCCACGCGGGAGCGCCGCACAGCAGCACGCTCCGCACGACGCTCCGCATGCTGACCTTACAATTTAATAATAGTAGCCTTGGCTAGCACTAGAGTCTAGGGTTCTGGGCGGCCCTCTGGCGATGGCGCTCCTCTTCCTCCCTCGTCGACAGGACCTCCTTGATGAAGTCGCTTGTGTTCTCCCAAACAGTCCTGTCCTCCGTCATTCTCCCCGCTGCCGTTTCCGAGATGAAGGCTCTGCCCACTGCCGTCTCCAGCTCCTTTCATTGACTCCACCAGCGGTCGCAGTGGAAGAAGGCGTGGTCCGCGTCGTCCACGGGGGCCTGGCAGATTTCGACAACTGGTAAACGTTCTCCGGACAACGCGGTAAATGTCGGCGAAAAAAAATATTTATTATCTTCATCTGTATCTAGAATCTAGACATACTGAAATAGGACATACTGGCTTACAGTTGTATTCCGTAAAAAAGTATTTCCAAGTCCACTCTTCTTTAAACAGACGACACTCTGAATCGACTTTTCGTTTTTTATACGCCATTCTCCCAAATGCACAGATTTTCTTTTAAACAATTATGAATACAAAGCGTTACGCAAACAAGCAAGAACAAAGGAACAAAATTAAAACAAAATTAACCAAAACCGTGTGGCTCGGCCTGTGACAGCTGACGAGTGACGACTGAGTTCGGAATACGTACAATACGTACTATAACACAAGGAATAATGGTTAGATATGACGACAGTGCAAAGACTGTTAGCATTACACAATACAATTATATCAATTTTCTTATATATATATATATATGTATATCAGTACATCATACATATTATTATACGAAAACTAATATAAGGACGCACCAAACCGAGATCCGGGAAATATAATATTAATATGAACAAAAATAGAAATTATATACCCATTATCGTAGTACCTACTATAGTACTATCTCACCTACACCGCGCACAGTCCGAGGCAATCCATTTATATATTTTAAACTATTTTCATCGATAATTTTCAGGATATTTCGGGAATTTTTTTATACTGTACGGGCCATATACTATCCATGTCGATGGACCCGATCTCGGCGGGCCGGATTAAATACTTTCGCGGGCCGCACTTTGCCCATCACTGATCTAGATGATTTTGGAGCGATTATCGTATATCTTTATCTTGATCAATTTTTCAAGTATTGCGACTGCACCGGTAGCCGGCAGGACGGTTGGTCGTCAGTTATTGTTTTGCGCACTAAAACCGAACGTGAATTATCGGAACGGGTGAAATTAATAAATCGGTGTGATTGTTCGATTTCCGTCGACCGTACAGTCGTATTCCGTACATTTTTAAAACCCCGTCGTTTACATAGTAAAACAAAAAAAATAAATAAAAAATAGTTGAGAAACAATTTTTCACCGCGTTTTCAACTAGTCACGTCAACTAGCGTTTTACTCGCCGTTACGCCGCCTCCGGGACAAACTATTTATATTTAATATTGTATAACATCCGGAATGCCCGTAGATTGTCTGATTTCAACTCGAACAATTTAATATTATACGAGAATAATTGATTATCAACCGCGATATTATCGTTAGCCTACAGTTCGATTAACCGGACGAAAACCAACTGTGGATCATTTTTCGGTATTTCTCATCAAAACGAATATTTTATTTTATCATTTATAAGCAAATTATAATGTATATTATAAATTAACCGTTCGCAATATTGGAATACGTGGTTTTTTTTTTTGATTTTTAACAACGAGATAAAAAAAAATATATATATTGATTTAATTAACATATTGATTTCCGTGGTATTATGTTAAACCGGACATTAATATTATTATTAGTTTTTTTTTTAATTTTTTTTTTTTTTTTTTTAACTTCGATATTCGTGTACTTACCGTATATTATGTACGTTAATTTACGGCATTCGACATCCATTTCGAACGCTGCCGTTTAAAATCGTGTACATTATTTGTATAAATTATTATTTGACTGTGGTCGGTATAATATTATTGACGTCGTGCCCGTCGTTAGCGCCGCGGACCGATACCCCAATCAGCAGACGATATAAAAATAACCGTATTTTGAAGAAAAATTAGAAGAATGAGGAAGGAGAAGACGAAAAAATAACGTTCGTTTCGGATTATTATTATTATTATTATTATTTAACCGCTAGCCGCCGATATAATTGTAATTCTTAAATATTTATCAGCCTATCGGTCTCGGAGTTTTTTTCTTCTTCTTCTATTCCTATTCCATAATTACGATTTAAATTCGAATTTCCTCTGGACGAATGGACTTGCGAATAAAATCTCTATTTTTTTTTTGTTACAGTCCTTTTGATAAAATCGCAAATCTCGTCGTCACTCCGTGTAATTGTTAAAGGATACATGATGTGTTTTACATAAAAAAAAAAAAATGGAATACTGCCGTGACCATGCACGGAGAAGCCAAAAAAAAAACATCTCTTGGGTGGCAGAGGATGCGATTAGGAGGAGGACGGTATTCACAGGGGCGCGTCAAAATGGGATTGGGGGGCTGAGATAGATTTAAATATTGCCAAATAGATATTAAAGAACCGTTATATGTTAAGTTAGGTTTTTATATTTTTTACGGAATAATACAGATTGGAATATTAAAAATTACAATGCGTTTAACGTGTTACCAAAAGTTACCAAAAATGTTGCCTTTTTTTTTTTTAGATAAAATTCCGTCCTAAAGTTTAATGTTCAAGTTTTTACTTTAATCGGTAATAAGAAAAAATACCAAAATAACTTCAAAGTAACACTTTTTTTTTTTTTTTTTTGATTACCAATCGGTGCCGTTTATGAACTTTGGGTCAAATTGTTGTTCGTTTTTTACGCAAAATAACCGTGAAAACTAGAAAATGCCCATTTTCTCTAAACAACATTAAATAGACTATTAGAATATTTCGAAAATTTAACCACGTCTAGAAAGTGCTAATATAAAATATACTCGGTGAACATATCACGATTTTCACGATTTATCACTGAATTAAAACAATAATATCGAACTTGCATAAACCGTTAAAGCATATCATTTTTTTTTCTTCAAATTTTCCCCCCATTTTATAGAAAAGTGTAGAAAAAATAAAAATGTTGGCCTCCCGTATGCCGAATAGACAAAACATTTGCCAGAAACGACCTCTGACGGTGTTTATGGTCGAAACAAGATATCCAGTCGAAAAGTCAGATACAAACAGAATAAAAAAAAAACCGCACACATCATAGTAAGACCAATACACAGACATCGTTTAGGTCAGGGACTAACCATACCTAACCTTGCAGTTAGGTTATTTGTAAATATATATATTTATTTTTTCATATGAGCCTTGGTGTCCCTGGGCCCCTAGGGCACCGCGGTGCACAGTTTGGGAACCGCTGGTGTAGGATATAGACGAGTTTTTCACTATGATATTATACCCATTTATGGCGTTATACATTTTTATAATATATACTCGATCGTATAAAACTGCTGATCGTCATATTTTATTTCACATGTAAACGTACAGTTTCCTAGATGTATCTACTCGAAATGTATCTATACCTATAATGAGTAATGATTAAATTATTAATAATAAATCAACGGTCAGCGACGTTTTGAATAATAAAACGTCTAGTTATTTTTTATTATTATTATATATATACAATATGTTTTTTTTTTTTTTTTTTTTTTTATGACGTTATAGGCATGTAATATAAAATCAGGACGTATTTTGCACCACGGATAGGCCACTGTTGTACGTGGGACATTATAGGACTGTTACTACTACTACTACTACTACTACTACTACTACTATACAAGATTTCCCGGTATAATGCGATTTAGATTTTATCGTGGTTTATGTACCGAGTTCAACGAGAAATCGTTGCGATTAAAAAACGATTCTCAACGAAGCCTAGACTAACTAAAGTAAAGTCATATGCCGTGTTTTTTTCTCTCTCTCTCTCTCTCTCTCTCTCTCTCTCTCTCTCTTGTGGCCAACGCAACATAAAAATAAACAAATACAAAACTTAGTTGTTAGTTTTATTAAAATTGTTTAGAAAAACTGTTGGTTACCTGACAATTTGTTGCAAAATAATTCACATATTTTAAGGTACGACGCGAACGTCCAAACGGTGTGTTACATTTACTTGGTAGTTAAAAAGACATTTTTTTTTTTTTATTTAAAACCCATTGTAACCGAATTAAATTTGAAAGGTTTTTAATTTCAACGGTTCATCGATATAAATATCTCGAGATGATAATAATAATAATAATAATAATAGAACACAATAAAGTAGCCGGATACAAGCAAATAACACGTAATTATTATGATCTTCCGAAATTATTCGGGTTACAAATCACAATAAAGTATATTACGGATTGCCTTGGTTTGTCTGGTAATAGTGAAAAACGGTCACAGTGAATACAAGATCGGGATAAATTCGTAATACTAGAAAGAAAATTCTTGTGGTAAACGTTGGAGCCAACCGCGGACAGCGGGCGTGTCGAATACTCGCGATAATCACGCACGGGATTAACTTGTACCGTTCAATTGGCAAGTGGCGAATTTGAAAATTTTCGCGTTGATAAATTATCGTGAAAATTCGTAAAAATCGCCCGTTAAACGCGGGCGGTTAACTCACGTGCTCTCGGTATAACGAAACGATTACAACGGGTACATTAAACTTATTCCGGTTTTTATAATGTCGTCGGCGTTCGTACTATCAAGCACACCTTGGTACAAGTTTATTATCAGTGTTTACGGGTAGGCGCCCGGGCATTATTATAAAATATTTTATTGGTTCATTGAAAGGACACGGGATGCTTCGTATCCGTGTACGGGCGTATTATTATTATTATTATTATTTTTTTTTTTTTACGGACAGTACGCTTGTGGAAAGCGGCGACGCGGTCGACGGAGACGACTGGGATTTGGCCCTCCGGACGCGTATTTACGGACCTTACCCGAACGGTATGCAAATATGCGTAATCCGTCGCGGTGGCGGCTTTGGGCCATTGCCCAGAGAACTCGGGCAATTCTTTTTATGGTTTTTCGATATGCATTAATGTGGTACTTGTATACGTTTTCTCGTTCCTTCCTTGCCGGAGCGGTAACAAAAACCAACAAATATTTTCAAGGGTTCCCTTTTCTTGTATATATACAGTGAAACCTCTGAATAGCGGACACTCTCGGTCGCCGAAATTTTGTCCGCTATTTAGAGGAAAACATTTTTTTTAACAAATAAATAAATTCAATAATTTCATTTTATATTATTTTTACATTAATTGAATACACAATAAAACTAACATAAAAAAAAACAGTTACCTAAATATTTCTTTTATTTTTACATTAATTAAATACATACATCTTAAAAAAATAAAAACTAACATTTCTGAAAAAAATCTGTTACTTTAGTTTGTTTACTAATTGCAGGCGTAGTTATTTCGTATGTTAAGCGTTTTCTAATTGGACTGTGTTTGAGAACAATGAACTATTCTGTACCTCGATAGAAGAAATATATTTACGTATGTCTTTTACTGCTAGCAATGCCTCTCGTAGACTTCTTATTTTTGGAATTTCTTGATCTTCGGACCCATCGTTTTCTTTATCACTTTCTTCATAATAATGTACACATAAGATAACTTAATAATTCAGGTTTTTATTCAGGTATTCCAAAATAATTCTTAATTTAAGATAAAAATAACTAATATCAACGTCATAAAAGTGTCCGTTATTTAGAGTGTCCTGTATTTAGAGGTCTTCCTATACATAAATAGTGAAAATGTTCCCGTCCCCGAAAAAACGTCCGCTATTTAGAGGTGTCCGTTAAGGGAGGTTTCACTGTATATATATAGAGATTTAAGTTCCTATCAAGACAAAATCATTATTATTATTGAAATTTTAATGTTTATAAAAAAAAATAAAAATTGGTTTAACTGTAACCCCCCCCCCCATTAAGTGTTTTTTTCCAAATACCAATAGACTTGTTTTACATTGTAAATAAGCGACATTTTTTTTTTTTTTTTTTTTTACACATTCTCAGATTTCAATAAAATTTTCTCGAAAAAAAAAATATATATATATATAATTCTATAAACAACTAATAATAATTGAATTATTTGCTTGAAACGCTGACTGCGTGGTGAAGATTTTGTTTTTTACTTCACGGTAAACGTTTATTTAATGTATACAATTTTTCGTGTAATACTAAAGTTAATATTTAATTATTAACCTTATAAATCAGTTAGCCACAAAACATTATAAAAAATTTCACTCTAAATTACAGTCTCGCTTTAACCCTTTACTCGCTGAACTTGGTTCCGAATCACTTCCTAATAATCCCCCGCGCTATCTTAAGAGAAAATGGTGTCGTGATCTATTAAATGTTTGATGGTTCAAACCGTTTAATTTTAATTTAATTTATGTTAATCGATTACCTTACGCATGATAACCAAGGCCTCCTTTTATGTATCCAATCACACACTCCACACTGACCTAAATACTAAAACTATCTCAGAAATGTCGTCAATTATACATAAACGTTATCGGTTACGACTAGAGAACCACCCCAATCCGCTAATCGCAGCACTTAACGCACAAACAGTCCCTGGGAATCCCCAAAGAAGACTTAAGAGAAGATGGTGCCGTGACCTAAACTCTTGATCTCAAAAAAAAAAAAAAAAATAATAATATATTTAACATAACATTAAAATATTAAACCAATAAAGTGTAGTCGCTGGGTTACTTCTTTTATCAAGAAAGTCATGTCAATTTATTATAGCCCATATTCTTATTGTAAAAATAATTTACAGATTGTATATTCTCTATTAAAAAAAAAAAAAAAAAATTTATGTAAAGTTAATAATTAATAAAAAAATAAAATAACGTTGGGTTCTATCACTGGATGGCCTCCCTCCTCGTGTGTTCAGGTTGTAAAAATTTTTTATGTATGTGTTCAAATTTGCTTATTATGCCTTGTAGCATAGATTGTAAATATTCTTTTTAAATAAAAAAAAATTATAGCCTTTTTTTTACTGTACATATTGTATAGTATTGTATTGTACCTAACCTTGTATATATGAATACGTACATAAAATATAAACATTTACTATTTACCACTGTAAACCAAACGATTGACGAAAACGAAAATTATATTACAAATTCACCTTAATTTTTGCGTTTCGTGTTCGCAAAGCGGTTGGCAATATTTTCTTCGGAGATTTAAAATCCACGGTGTAGTTTTTATAATGCGAGCCCAACTTGCCGCCCTTGTCCCATTTGCGAACGCAGCCGTTCTTGTCAATGGTTGTAGATAGTATCGTATTGTAATAAACGGGCGGCTGGCATGAATATAAAACCGTTTGTGTTCAATTACATTATTTCGGTCCGTTTTATCGATATTTATTTTTTATAGAAAAAAAAAAATAAAACATTTATTATCTTGTTTAACTCCAAACCAACCGAATGGCGACGAATAACGCGTAATGTCGAAAATCAAAATTTAAAATTTCATGGCCCCTATGCGCCTCGCCCTCTAAACGGCGTCCCTGACCCCTCGTACGTTTTCGTCGGCTAAGTTTAAGGGTTCACGCTCAGCACCACACCGACCACGTCGTCGGGTCGGCACCAACGGGCAGGTTAAGTTTTCCGAAATTTCCCCGCGGTTTTAACCGAACCACGTGGTGGCTTTCCGTCGACCAGGCGGTTGGAGGCAGTAGGCTGGACGAGTATATATGAACTCGTCAAGTCAAGCCAATAAAAGGCGATTAAAATCAAAGTCAAGTTTGCCACGAATCTCCCACTGCCGTCGGTTGAAACGGGATAAGTTCGAAGTTAACTGAATTTTATGTTTACACTTTATTGAGTTATAAATTAGTTTATTAAAAAACAAAAAAAAAAAAACAAATTATTCAATTAAGTTGAAAATTAAATTTAACGTTGGAAATCAAAATATCGTAATAGATATAGTTGTACGTATACGCGCAACAGATGGTTTTTATTTGTTTTAATGCTCGATGCTTGGCAAGAGGCGAATATAGGCTATGGCTATACAAAACGAAACGGTTCAAATGTTACAGAAAAGCCTAATTTGTAGTCTTTATCGCGTTGTGAATGTCTGAAAATCGAACACATGTCTTCTGAAATTTTACAAAAATTGTAGATTTATCGCATACGGAATAAAAAATCTATTAATCAATGAACATTTTACTTTGACCAGATACTAATTTGAAAGCCACACGCCGAGTATGCACGAAAAAAGTAATTTATTAACTTAAAAGTTAGCGGATGGACGCATTTAGGACACCGACATCCTCGGAACCGTAGGTATCAGTGAGGCGGTCGATATTCGGGGGGAGTGCAGACGTAATTTAATCTGACCACCCAACTACATTTTAAACCACTGTTATAGTTAGAAAAACAACAAAAAAAAAACAGACAACAATTGATATAATAATAATAATAATAGGTACGTGTTGTTTCCCAATATAATACATAAAAATTTAAACATAATTTGTGCAATAAATTTGCGCGCAGGAAACTATATTTTGATCATATCGATTATCTTTGTCTCGTGTATCGGGTAATGCAGCTCTAATTCAGTAGTGCCACCTAATCAGTTATAACCGCGGCTGCCAACATTCGATTAGTATAATAATATTGTCGTGGTCCACGTGCTATTTGTCGATGTACGTAGCAATTTATCGTAGAAAAATACATCCACAACGAATTGGCCACGCCGCCTGGCCACGCATTTCTTGGGATGGGCGAGGTGCACCTCTTGTAAGTACGTTCAAGCGGGCCGCATAGGAGTTTTACGACATGCAACCAGAATTACGCGTTGTAAAACTCCTAAAACCGTAGGCTCAAAAACGGGGGCGCCAGAAGGTACAGAAGCACCCCCAACTTTACTTTAAGCACCCCCCCTCCCCAGGTTCCACGTCATTTGCAATTTCAAATATCTGTAGTATTGACAATGCGATTTTATTTTTTAAGATTTTATTATCAGTTATTTTTTTATTTTTGTTTCTTATTTCGCCTACACATTATAATTTGTACTGTATTGTATTATTACTATTATAGTGAATAAGTAACATACTATCGTCGTGCTGAGATTACTGGAAGCCGAATAATTAGAGAAATTTCCATTTGGAACCGACTACTGGAGCTAATTACGAAGAACAAGAAGTGTCAGAATCGGTTGTAGCCCCTATTGGAGGCGTACTGTTTATTTAAACAATTGTTAATAATTTATTATTTAGGTTTTCAAATGGAAATCTTCATATACCAGCCCAAAGCCATTGATCATTCTGTCAATGTGGATTATGGAAATAGTCAACGTTTTATTCAGCATTATAAGGTGCGTGTTAAATTAAATACATAAACGTAATGAAATGATTACATTTTAGAAAAAATTCAATAATAATCTATGAATTCAGAATGCAATAAATTCAAACGGAGAGTGCATAAAAAGAAAAAAAATCGGTAACGCTCGTAGCGGATAACTGTTTAGCAAACAACAGTACGGATTACATAAAAACAAAAAAACAGAAAAAATGCTCGCAAAGAAGTGAGGACTCGTGCGGACTTGTACGAAGTTAATGCTGGTTGCATTTGCCACGCCCGTCGGTTCTGCGACGCGCGAACGAGGATTCGCACCCACCCATTGCCCCCGTGAAGAGGTCGAGAAATTGGCCGCGAAGCTCAATGTACTGTAAGTAGAGCTTTTTACTCGTTTAAGTATCGTGAATATTGAGTGAAACCCAGCCGGGTCGGCGTCGTTCCCGGTGGAACGTTGCACGCATTTGCGAATGTCTACCGAAAATTGACACGGTAAAATGTAAATATAATGGGGACGGAAAAAGAAAAGAAAACGTGTTACATTTTTCTTCTCCAAAAACGGTATTGGCCAATGATAACGGTGTAATCTAAACACTGGCGACGTGTAATTTTTTGGGCCGTACCGGTTGAAGGGGATGGGGGAGGTGCTGTGCAAGAGGATCGCCAATTGTAGCGGCCCCGGGCTGCTTGAACTGCGGCCGGCGGTCGACGGTCCGGATTTGCGGGCCGAACGCGGGTACGGTCTGTAAACGCGCGTCCCGGACACCGGCCAACGGACCGCCCGTTAATTGCCGAGTATATATTTTTTCTTTTTTTTGTTCTTTTTTTATATTATATTATTATTGTGTTGGTGTACACAACAAAGCACTTAATGGGGCGCCTGATACATCATCTGGTTGATGTCTGTAATAATATTAAATTACGTTTTCGAGTACGCGGCCGCGCAGTGTCGCTGGACGCGTTATTATTATTATTTTTTTTTTTCTCTCTCTCCTTACGGAATGCGCGGCTCATGATAACGTACACACTGAAAATGACGTGTTTGAGATAAGGGCGAGTCGTAGGTATTATATTGCGTTGGGTGTTGGTTTCTTTTTTTTTTGATTACGCCGCCGCTTGACACTTGTCGGCTCGCGTGTATTTCTTAAGAAGAAAAAAAAAAAATAAACCAACAACAGTAATAATAAAATAAAAATAAAAACGTATTGGTATCGTCGTAAAAACATATATATATATATAAATACACTTGCCGGAGTAGAAAAAAAAAAAAAAAAAAACTCTTACCGTTTTACACGATTGTCACGGGAGGCGCATATCCGTACGGGTTTTTTTTAACGAGTACAAAATAGCCGCTTTTTATACCCTGTAAACTGCCCGCAACCGACCGTACCCGGCCGCTTTTCGATAATATTGTTTTTTCGAAAATACACACGCAGACGACGACAAACGTACGACGGAAACGGTTTTTTAACGGTAATCCGCATTTGAAATTCCGAGTGTACAGCGGCGGAGAAAACACTCCAGAGATTAAACTTGCCAAAACGAGAGGACCATTTTCTCTCTCTTAAAAAAAAAAAAAAACAACAACACTATTTCGGTTAGTAAAAACGATCCGATTTTTTCACGGTACGACTCGAAATACGCGGGATTTTTCTAAATTCTAATATAGTAAATTATATTTAGCGCACAATTAAAAATACCGACAACAAACGACGGCGGGCCTATCGCGATTATTGGCTACACGGGGAAATAAATAACGTCAATACTATAACATTACCAGTCTTTTTTTTTAATTTTTTTTTTTTTATTTCGTAATGAGTTATCAGTTGCTATCAGTATTTTATAGACTACACTATCCTATACACCTTACCGACTGCTCGCCTCCAACAGTGGCCTACCCGTGGTGCGAAGCGGTTTCCTGATATTTTTTTTTTTTAGTTTAGTTTACACAATATAAGAACGTCTATTGTACATTTAGCACGAGTTTTTCCAACTTCACCGGGAAAAATATTTACTTTCCTCCACCCAAACTATTTTTATTACAATATTAAATAGCGATAGCTACACAGCGCTTTTCGATAATATTGTTTTATTAAAATACACACGCAGACGACGACAAACGTACGACGGAAACGGTTTTTTAACGGTCTCAGCATTTGGAATTCCGAGTGTACAGCGGCGGAGAAACACTCCAGAGATTAGTCTGGTTAACACGGGGGATTTTTTTTCTCTCTTACAAAAAAAAAAAACAACACTATTTCGGTTAGTAAAAACGATCCGTTTTTTTCACGGTACGACTCGAAAGACGCGGGATTTTTCGCTCGGCATTCATTTGTTTGAACGCAGGTTTTTTTTCTAGATTCTAATATAGTAAATTATATTTAGCGAACAATTAAAAATATCGACAACAAACGACGGCGGGCCTATGGCGATTATTGGCTACACGGGGAAATAAATAACGTCAATACTATAACATTACCAGTCTTTTTTTTTAATTTTTTTTTTTTTATTTCGTAATGAGTTATCAGTTGCTATCAGTATTTTATAGACTACACTATCCTATACACCTTACCGACTGCTCGCCTCCAACAGTGGCCTACCCGTGGTGCGAAGCGGTTTCTTGATATTTTTTTTTTTTAGTTTAGTTTACACAATATAAGAACGTTTATGGTATATTTAGCGCGAGTTTTTCAAACTTCACCGGGAAAAATATTTTTATTTTTTTCCTTCCCCCCAAACTATTTTTATTACAATATTAAATAGCGAGAGGTCCGAGCACTAATTAATCATAATGTTACGCAAGATAAAAAAAAAAAAAAAAAATAATAATATTTAAATAACTACAGACGCGAGATTTTATAATTTATTATAAAATAATACAATATAAATTATTATACACCGTATTATAATATTATAGTCCATAAAACATGAACAGATGGTTGCCGCATAAATTATAAACGAAACGCGCACATACCTAATGATATTATTATAACTTAAAAAACTCCTTCGATCTTTGTCGTCGACAAATTTTTAATTTCGAACCGGACCGGAGAACATAATATTATTATTATCTCGCGGCGATTGAATTCCCAACGTGTTTCTAATATATACGTTAAACACGATACATAACGATGTCTCGCAATTGTTTGTTTGGTTTTTTTTTTTTTTTTTTACAAATTTATTTTAATTGATATCGTCGTCATCGCGGCGCTTGTGTAATTTTTTTTTTTTTACTGCGATTCCGAGGGGGTTTTACAAATCTGTAATTTTTTCTTCGTCTTCTTCTTCTTCTTCTTCATCGTCGCTATATCCTCGGCCGAGGCTATTCTCTAGTCTCGAAAACGTATTACGGATTCGTTCGGACAACCACTCCCGGATTACCGTCGACGGTTTTTCAGAGAGAGAGAGAGAGAAAAAAAAAATAAAAATTTTAAAACCGCACACACACAATAGACGGCGGTTTTTATAATGGCATTTCTAATGTACGCCGACGGCGACGGGGAAATTCTTCGCCGACGGCCAGTCGATACGACCAGCGTTCGAGACTGGTCTAAATAGTTTTTTTTTTTTTAATTATCTTTTATATTATATCTAGATATATATATATATTGCCAAGTCATAGTAATTTTTGTCTTAGATAAAACTGTCTAGACTTTGTAACATTATGTTCTCGATTGAAATCAAGTAAAAAAAAAAAAAAATTAAGTAATTTATAACGAAATTATATACGGATAGGGAGATTTTTCTCGTGTACAGAGCCCAATTTTTAAAAAAATGTTATAAATCCAACAAATTTGAGTTATATCCATATATGAAGTAATCGGTAAGTAAATAGCGGTACTGCGTTGTTGAACAAATAAAAAATTATAATAATGTATACTGTAACACTTCAGTTGAGGGCGAACGCAGGGGGAGAGGGGTTTGGGGTTCAACCCTCAATCCCATCAAATGTCATGAAAATTTAAAATACAAATTACCCCCCGACCTACAAATGCATAAGTTATTTCAACGTTTCCTATGATACTTATAAATTAAATAGATTAACAATATATATATTTATACAGGGCACCCAAATAGTAAAAAAAATATGATATTTACAAATATTTTATATCTTTTCAAATCCCCCTCGAAATTTCGTCCTGCTTTCGTTTGACAATAAGTTATTTCAACGTTTCCTATGATACTTGTAAATAAAATAGATCAATAATATATTTATACAGGGTACCCAAATAGTAAAAAAATATGATATTTACAAATATTTTATATCTTTTCAAATCCCCCTCGAAATTTCGTCCTGCTTTAGTTTGACAATTTATATTACGCAAGTATGTGTATATATTATTATTATCTAATTGAATGCAATCGTCGGTACGTACGATTTATTTCGATGCGATTGTGTTTTTTTTTTGTTTGTTATCCGGCCAAACAGTATAACGGTTAAAACGTTTTATCCGGACAATACTATACGCGTCGTACACGTCTCCTGTCCATCGAATCTAGATATCGATGATTTCCGTATTTTATCTATTGTATCCGGAACAGTAGATTCAAATGGCATATGGATATTATTATATCGTGTTGTATTGCGGCGGCGTTCTTCCGGTCGGGGCAACGTTCAATCGGTCCGTGCGGACAGGCGACCGCGACAATAACGACAGTAACGACAATAACGGCGGCGGCGACGACGACGACGACGACGGTGACACAACACAGGCGTACAGTGTTATTTTATACAAAAGACGGGATTCAGTGATCCACGGCGGCGGTTATTTATGACTCCGGTCGACGTTTACAAGCGGTCGTCGATTGCGTATATGCCTAATACTATTATAATATTATATATATATATATATTACACCGGAGGAGGATACGCCGGGGTACCGCGCGGTTATAAAATATATCACGGGCTTTTTTCCTATTTTTTTTTTTTTTTTTTGTATGCATATCGTCCGCAATAAACATCATCCGGCCGTGTTCGGGCCCGAACATTTTATTTATTATGCGAAATATACAAAAATATCCAATTAAATATGCACCGTCGGTCTCGGTGTGTACGCGAGACCGGAAGAATTAAAAAAACTAATAACAATATAATAACGTAACCGGAGTCCCGTGACCAAGGAGACCCCTCCATATCCCCCTACCGCCATTAATAGCACTTGATTTACTAAATTTACTCTGTTATTGGATTAAGTTCAACGATCTCAAAGGCCATTTTTTTTTTGGGGGGGGGGATGGGGAAGAGTGTCTGCGACGGTGATTACCTCCACGGGGAAGTGACGGGATACGTAAGCCGGAGGATTTTCGCGGTTTTTTTCTAATCTAATTGTAAAAACGTTTATGGTGAAAACAGCGGTTCCTACTCCTGCCGGTTACGTTTGTGATGGGTCCATTGGTTTGTGACAAACGGCCTGATATTTTGCAATGCCTGTAATTCTATTTAAATTGTACTTGTTCGCCGATACCCATAGCCGGATTCCATACGTCCATATGGGTTTCAGAAGACATTTCTTTATTAGTGTTTTATTTAGTATTGAAAGCCGAGAAGTTGTTTTTTGAAAGTAATATTTTTAAAGTTCGGGAACGCTGAGTATTAGTGTGGTGGCCACGAAGATACGTGATGACGATATTGTTATCTTTTTAAATATGCGACGTGGTAAGTTAAGACGTTCGGATCTACGGGTAATATCGATATTATGTACCGGATGAACGAGAGAAGTCGTTAAAAAAAAAGTACTCGGTGTTCGAATTGGTGGCGGGGACGGGGACGGGGGGAGGCTCAGAGATACGGAGCCCATTTATTATATATTTTTTTAGTTTTTTTTTTTTTATATATATATTATAACTATTATTAGTCGCATAAAAGTCGTGTAACAATAACCGCAATAGTTTGTCGGTTTATAGCAAAAATTGTGTGCTTTAAACTTTTTTAATTTGAAATATTTCAATGAAAATATAGGTTTTTTTTTTTTTTTTTTATGTTACAATCGTACGGATTAAGCAGTCAAGAAACTCAATATTCAGTAATAAAGTTGATAAACAAATGGATTTTCGATTTTGAAACACTGTGCGGAGGAATTACGGTATTATCAACTCGGATTTATATTTTTATTTAGAATTCAATGTTTATCGTTAAATTATTGTTATTATATTTCCTTGTGCCTGTGTGATCAACTGATAATCAAGCCAGTAAATTAATAAAAAATCTAAACATAATGATTCGGTTTTTTGTTTTACGAAAATAAGAAACAATTTTATAACGAACAAAATAACTACAAAAGTAGCGATACAAAACAAAACCTCGGCCCACCGGAGTATTATTGGTTGTGGATTTTTTATTATTTATTATTTTTTTTTTTTTTTTGTATATTATTAATTATTGAATTGTTGTGTAGGGCGAAATCCCTCACGGGTTAGGTTCGGTTCGTCGATAACGAGGCACGCTAGTTTTTTAATATTTTTTTTTTTTATGCCTCTTAGTTAATTTCCTTTCGATTATTCCTATTCGAACGCCGCCTAGTGTCTGTAATTTGTGTAGGAACACTTCCGGTGTAAAACATGTCCGAAATGAAATGAAACCGACTGGTAACGAGTATGCTGGGCCGGACATTAACGGTCTTACGGTCGATTGTCAAAAAAAAAAAAAAAAATATGTAAAAACATTCGATATTTAGTGAGAGTTTCACTTTCCGCTATATTTACATTTTTATATATATTTTTTTTTTTTTTTTTTATAGCTCGGTAGTCTTACATTATAAGTAATAAACTGGCGTGTAAGCCGCACATGATTCGGTTATATTATAGAAACGTTCGCCTAATATTGATATTAGGCGAGTAAATATTTGTTTACCGTGCTCGGCCACTTGTTGTAGTCGCCACACTTTTTTTCCCTTCAGTATTATTCACGTGTACACCGGGCACGTGTGTCGTTCGACACCGAAACTACTCGTGTACCTGACGTTATGTATACACATATCCGTCGAACGAGTGGAATTTTTTTTTGCATCGACAATTCGAAAAGGGGGGAAAAGCTTTTTTTTTTTTTCATTGTTATTTTACCGTTTTCCGATAAAAAGGGCGAGGGGGTGTGTACGGCGCGGACCGTTTGAGTCGTACGTAACCGATGTAAAAACCGTCCAAAAAAAGACACAATTCCAACGTAAATAGTATTTTTTTTTTTTTTTTTTTTTCAAGAGTATACCGCGTATTACAGCAATCACACCCCGGGTACGATTATTTTTTTGTGGAAAATCCTGTCGAGTAAATTGAGTATGATTTTTATTATTATTTTCGTATCCATTTGCGAAACGACATAATCGTACGAACCGTCGTCGTTAAATATATACATATCGTTATTATAAGACGATATGCGCGCATAAAACTCTACGTAAGCATACCGTCAATAGCATATTATACTAAAGTGAAATCGTTTTTTTTTTTTTTTTTTTAAGCCGTTTATGACGGTTCTTTTTTTAGAAAACTTTTACAATAGCACACACAAAACGTTTTCTTCTCTGCGGTGTTTGCGTACAATAATACTGTATATATATATATATATTTATTGCAGTGAGTCGGACAATCGCGATCATCTGCGTTGTCTATATCCAATATTTTAAATGGGTGAAATTCGTTAGTTTGCGAGTTTGTACACATGGCGATAGGTAATCTCCGGAACTAAATATCCGACTCCGAAATTTCCATCGCCGATTGATCGCTACGTTATCCCCGAGTGCTGTAGGCTATACATTTTATGTCCTGCGTATGTTTTAGTCGAGCTATGCATGTCAGATGTTTAGACGACCATATTGGACGTCCATATATGTTGGATGTTCTGAAAAAACAGTCGGTTTTACTACCGGAAAATGAAAAAAAAAAAAAAAAAACGGCAAACATTGTGCACAAAGAAGCTCTAAACCACTAACAAAATTATAAATGTTATAAAAATAAAAAAAAACAAGCTCGCGTCATAGTAAAACCAATACATTCTTCGCTCGTCGAATTTCGTCAGGGGCACGGTCGCGCGGGACAATTAATTCGATAATAATTTACTATTCCATACGAATCTCCGAGTAGGAAAAGAAAATATGTTCTCCCTCGCGTGTACGTGGAGCTACACGCCAGTCAAAATTCCACGCCAACATATGTACCACATTATTTATATTGTAATATATTCGCAAAATAAAAGTGCGGTTATTTGTCACGAAGATCAAATGCAAGAAGCGTTCAAGGGAAAGATATTAAAGACAATTTTCGGTCCGAAGACGACCAACAAAGGAGAATTATAAATACGAAACGATGTGGATCCTCTTCGATGAAACCGACGTTGTACCGGGAACTTTAACTAGTATGGTAATAAGTTGGGCTGGGGGGCATGTATGGAGATCTGAAGGACTAACCGGATAAATAAAAAAAATAGTAACGAAAAGCTCAGAAACCCTTAAGGACGACCTAGGCAAAGATGGACGGACAGAATACAGAGAGATTTTAGGTTACTGGGCGCGGGGGAACGCAGAAGAATTTTCAGACGACGGGAAATTATGGAGGAAGTAGAAGGCCTATAATAGCCAAATAAGAATATTTTATACCTGTAATAGTCCAAAATGTAAATGTCCAATTCCACTGTATACGCGGGCGAGGACGAAAAAGAATAACGGGCATAGGCGAACCCGTAGGTCTTGGCCCGACCTAATGCAGACAGGCGCCGGCTTCAGAAAATAATTTATAAACGAGGGAAAACAATAAAATTAAGTAGTTTTTTGAAAAAAAAAATATAATTTAACGCTACCGCGGTAAACGGGTCGGTACGATTTTCCAATTGTATTACTGGATTGGTATACCCATGTGTATAAATACGTTTTTAATTTTGAATTTATTATACGAATTTTTCGACCGGACGGTATTGGGTATATTTCGTGCCTACCGTTTTGCCTGTGACAATTTTGCGGAATGCGCTAAACGAATCGGATTATAAATAATTTTTTTTTTTTTTTATTTAAAATATATATATTTACAATCTATACACACAAAGTATAATTAGTAAATGTGGTAGCTATTTTCACAATGACATTTATCATAAAGAGTAGGAAGGCTCCCAGCAGTGCCACCTGACATGAGTTGAGTAGTTTTTAGATAATTAAATTTTTTTTTTTTATTTAAATTTGGAGTAGGCCTCTAGGCTATTGCCTTTTTAACCTTCTAGGGATAAGTGAGGCAGAGGATAGATTTTTTTTATTAATGGGTTGGAATGAGCGTGAAGTTTTAAATGAAATTTTTTTGGTAATGGGATTTGGCCAAGTCGTTGGTAAGTTCAGGTCTTTATGGAGGTTTTTGTTTGTTACATACTAAAGGGGCAGAGATTATTAAACGTGGGCATACGGATTGAAATGCTTGCAAGGTTTTGGTGTTTGACGGCTTTGCCCGACCCCCATAGTTGGATTCCGTAGAGCCAAACCGGGCGAATTATCGATTTGTATATCGTAAGTATAAATAATTAATAATGTTTTTATTGGATATTTAAAAAAAAAAAAAAAATAAAACGTCGTGTACTCCCCCGTACGCGAAACGTAACGGCTATATTTATTCTTACCGGTGGGTACAAAAACCGAAACCCATTAGAAAGAACGCGCAGACGAACACAAGTGGGCCGGTATGCAAATACACGGCCGCGGCGCAAGTTTTTATAATAAATTTTTAACCGAGCGACATAATAATATTAATAATAATTGTACGGTTCGACGTTGAGAATATTAATTTCAATACGCATTTCGAATACCCAACGGTATCGATAAATATTGAAATATCGAAACAATATTACACCGCGTTCCGAAACGATAACAATATAAATAAATAATAATTGTACATTATTTTTTAATACCCGTGTATTATATACACTCGTGTCGTTACGGAGTGCAATTAAATATTATTATATTATAGTTACATTGATAATGGACGACGTTGATTATCGATTAAACGTGGAATAAAATCGTATCCGACGACAGAAAAAAAAAAAGGAAAAAAAAAACTATCCGATATTAGTGTTAGTAAAATTAGATTAAAAAAAAAAAATTGACCGTACTTCACATAACGTCAGTTATAAGAAATACGTGTCTTTTTAAATGTCCATACGAATGTTGTAGGCGGGAAGGCGTATAGGATATTTTGGTTTTTATACTGAAAGCGACGATAAAATATTGGAATCGAAGAGAGATTCCGAATAAAGCTCGGAAAACCGGTAAGGTTTAGTCGTATTTTTTCCTTGTCCTAACCCCGGGAAAAAAGAAAAAACAAAACCCGTCTATTAATTTATAAGATTTTAGAAAAAAATCTGTTTGGAATCTAGATAAATGTTTCAAACAATGGTTATACCAAATTCCACGGCTTTTAATTGTGCTATGCAAACAGTTCGGAACATTTTTCCTAAAGGAAACCTAACCGGGGGGGAAAAAAAAAAAAAAAAACACACACCTCAATAATAAGCTATTCGAATCTAAATTCCGGCGCAACAACATGATCCGAAATGCTTTATGGAGGTTTGTAATACGATTATCACTGAAGTAATATTTAAAAAAAAAACGACGCGTCATACGGTTTAAACCAATCGCAGAATCGCGAGATCTCTGATCAAATCGTTTACGAGTACTCTCGACCTGAAATCGTATTTCAAGGACTCTCCGTTACCGTCGTTATTATGAATACCGGTAGTATTAATCACAAATTATACGAGGTGCGACAATAAAATAACGAGACTTTCTAAATATAACCTAAACTATTAACGTTATCTATAAAACGATTATTGAAATATGATTAGAAAACACTTATCTAAAAGTACTATGAACACTGATATGGCATCGATTCATTTTCTTATACGTTAGTTGCCTTGTTATTAGTGCGAGTTCGACTATACTGCCGAAAAATGTTAGATATAAAAATCGAACAACATGTGTTAACATTAAATTTCTTGTTAAATTAAAAAAAACTGCCGCGGAATCGTTTCGTATGTTATGTGAAGTTTATGGTGAAGAATGTTTATCAAGAGCTCGTGTTTTTGAACGGCACAAACGGTTTTGTAGTGGAAGGGAGGACGTCGAAGACGATGATCGTTCTGGACGTCCTGCCACGTCTTCAACAAACGAAAACGTTGAAAAAATCGACAAAATTAATTAATCAATATTATTTTAAAGAGGTATTAATTAAATTAAGAGAACGTGTCAGAAAAAAGCGACCAGATCTATGGAAAAATGGCTGGGTTCTTCACCAAGACAATGCTCCAGCTCACAGTGCATTTTCAATTCAACGTTTTTTAACTGAAAAAAAAAATTTCTGTACTTCAACATTCCCCGTACTCACCAGACCTTGCTCCTTGTGACTTCTTCTCATTTCCTTCTTATTTCTTTTCCCATTTTCAAACAGTTGATGACGTAAAAATGAAAACGGCAGAACTTCTAAAAGGGCTGAATGAAAGCAATTGGCAACACTGTTTTCAAGAATGGCAGCGACGTATGCAACAGTATATTGATGCTGAGGGAAGGTACTTTGAAGGTGATAATCATTAAATTATAACATTTTTAAATTAAACAACTTTTATTCAAAAAGTCTCGTTATTCTATTGTCGCACCTCGTACACATGTTTCTACGGTGGCCTAAGTAAATTGCCGCATTAAATAAAATTCGGCAAAAATTCACGAAATTCTAGAACCCTACACTAACGCGTATAGTTTCGGTAATTTTATTATAGTCGCGCCTATGGGGGGTTTTTTTTTTTTTTTTTTTTTTGTCCGTGGTTCGCGATTTGATTCGCATTGCCCGGGCAGGCAAAAAAAAAAAAAAAAAAAAAAACGCCAATCCGCCCCCACCGGGATACCTATTCTAATATATTAATTTGTAATTTATTTCATAACCGATCGTTTGCGTGACGAATATTATACACACGACGGACGTGTGGACGGTCCGCGTGGACAAAACGGGTTTTTTTTTTTTTTTTTTTACGTCGATAATATAATATTTTTTATCTATATAACGAAACGGGAAAAAAAAAAATACACAAAATTAATAGGCAGTGAAACACTACATTATAATTTATAACACTATATAATGTCATAGGCGTATCGCGGATTATAATATTATATATAAATAAATGTATTTTTTTTTTCGTTTATCAGAGTATAATATTACAGTATTCGGTAATGATATTTTAATTTTTTTTTTTTTTTTTATCAACTTTACCGGCCGTATAATTCGTTCGGATCGTTCGCCACGTGCCATGTGTTTGCAGAGTGTCAAAATCATATATTTTTTTTTTCTATAGATTAAGTACCGTAGTCTTTTTGCACGTTTTATTTACAAGAGCGTGTTTGAATTTTGTATTTGATCATTGGATAATATTGACAGACCTGGCCTGGCGGAAGATTGTCTTATGCGGCGGACTCCATTGGTCCAATTCGTTTAACGCCGTAGCTGGAAAATATTTCGACGTGGGGGAGAGGGTCAATATATTTATTTCCAATCAATTCAATGGCTTTGTTTTTAGCACTTTACTGAAATTGATCTATTTTGAACAGATCTCGAGGTTTTGTCCGCGGCCTCGCTTACATTTAAACAAGAACAAAAGAAAAAAAAATCGAATAAAGTTAAAAAAAAAAAAAAAAAAAAAAGGGCCGAAAAACCGTAATAATTCTTCTCTTGGAGTTGATCGCAACTACAGTACCCGAACACGTCATATTAAATTTTGTACGGAACACGGATTTTTTTTTTCGTTTGAAGAATTATATTACGCGTTTCGATTTTTATCAAAATAATAATTTATTTTTTTTTTTTACTATACCAAAACGGCTTATTGAAATAATTTCCCCCTAGGAACGGTTTCCACTTTCATTCAATGTCTTCACTGTTGACTCATCCACCAGCAATAATAGTGAACGGTAAGTGAACGGTGTACCTACCTTAAACACTGCCGTTTTGAATCGACCTAAAACGTTCATTCAAATATTGTCTATTAAAATCGAACTGTATAAACAGGTTTGCAGTTGAGCGATTCATTTATTTTCATAAATTACAACGAGAATAATTTTTTTTTTTTTTTTTAAAAAATAGATTTATCGCTCGAAAACTTTACAAGAAAATCTCTCGTGTCCTCGTCTCGCAGGCGAAACTTACGAAATCAAACGATTTACTATAGAAAGAGCCACTAATTACATGTACTTTACGCACCTTTTTTTTTTTTTTCAAATAATCTCACTCCAATCGAAAAACCACAAGATGGCTTATTGTAGCACTTTGGATCTAGTCGGTGCATTGAGACGGTCATTTTTTTTTTAGTTTCCTTGTAGTTCCGTCAACATTAAGGAAACCACGGGAATATCTTAGATTTTATATTATTTTCGGCTTTGTTTTATCGTTGTAATTCAGTGAGAAATAATCGTAAAGAACTTTCACTGAATAAGTATTAATATCAGTTTATTAGAGCTCCGCGTTCGCCAACACATTGTAAACGTCGTACAATTTTTAAAATATTCTTGGGTAATTTTTGTGTAATCGATAGGTATTAATAGGTATACGAAAGGGAAACCGTGGATTGCGTCCCACATTCGGGTAAACGAAAATATCTATTGCGTCTGGACGGAAATTCGGTTGTTTCCCTTTTGACAATTTATACCGTTCTCGGGTTTCGATTGCGCCCGGTTTTAGAAGGAAGGCATTCCGTACCGTGAAATTCAATCGCAAAAATCTATTTACGTTCATTGTAGAACTTGCACCGGCTGAATATTTCGCTGTATATCACAAGTGCAATGTCTTTAATCGTCTTTATAACCCAAAATAGTTTTAGTTCTGTTCGACGATTTGTAAATTTGTAAATTTTATTTCTTAAAATGTAAAATATAATATGAGTTTTAGGTAGTTAAAAGACACTTTATATTTTCTAATAGCCTTGGGATTGGTAAAAAGGGACGCGAACGTAGTTTAAAGTTTTTCGTTTGAGACGCAATCGGAACTCGATAAAAAGATGAAAACGAGGGGTGGCAATTTGACGATGCCCTAAGATTTTTTTTATTTTCTATATAATATTATATCATTTTATAATTTATTTTTATTAACGTTTCAAGATCAAATTTACGTTGGAGTCGGTTGAAAACACGGAAATTCGTAATTAATTATTAGTTACAAATTTATATAGCGTTTACTATAGAAACGTGTCAATACATTTACATATGGTTTGGCGCAGAATCGTTTTTCGACCGCAACGATCCATCGTTGACGGATTAACCCGTCGTGTCACCCGAAATTTCCCGCAATTTTCCGCCCGCACAACAGCGACCGTCGGTGTGGAGTGGTTAACATTTCGGTTGAATTTCCACGTGTTTTTCGGTTGTCGGACGGGATACGGAGAGAAGAGGTTTTCACGTTTCCGTCGCCGGTCATCTCTTGTTCACGAATACTTGTACGACAAACTACGACAAACAGCCGACCGATACGGTTATATACACGACAATGTTAAAGGGTTCAAAAGAGTTCAAGGTTGACTTCGGTAATATGAATCGGCGGTACCCACGGATGTAAAATAAATGGGCACGTGCGATACCGTTTTCTATTCCGAGTGTCTGTACCTCGTTTTGTTCTTTTCCCCCCCCCCCGTCCGCTATACGTCTAATATAATAAATATGATTATATTATTATTATTATTATTATTACTGTCCGGATACTCGTGGTCGATATAATATTGACGTCGTCGTCGTCGTCGTGATAAATGTCGTGTTGCGAGCAAACCGCGAGGTGCGGTCCGCGCGGGCACACAATCGCTTTCAATTAGTTTCCGTGTATAAATAGGAAAATCGAACGACGCGGACGAATACGAAAGAGAGGAGAAAACCATTAAAAAAAAAAAAAAAAAAAAAAACCCCGAACCCGCGCCCGGATGATCGATAGACACGCGCGCGTGTATGTACGAAACGCTCTCGGGGTGGGGACAAAGAAAAAAAAGTATAAAAATATCGTAGAATAATAAATAATAAACGCGCCACGTCGTGTACGGCCGCGCGCGATGATGTATTCGGTGAAATAAATTTCGACCGCAAAAAAAAAAAAAAATATATATATATATTATAATATTATGCATAATACGTATGTATATTGTATACACGGGCCCGGGTCCCCTCCGGAAGAAAGATAGAGAAAAAAAAACCCAATCGAAGACCCGGGAGGCTCTCCGGACGACTTTGGACGACGATTGATGTCTTGAGGTTTACGCGTATGTGTGCGCGCGTATATTATGCGGACTGAATTTATACAAATCGACACGTCCGCCCCTCCCCTCCCCCCCTGACACGTATGCGGTTCGTTAAGTGTTGCATTATAGTATCCTCATGTAGGTCGTAGGATCCCCGGGGAAACGAGAATAATGACAATGGTAACGCGCGAGGTCGTGTGCCGTCTCTTCGGCGATAGAGGTCGCCCGCGGTCGTTGGATTTATGCGTCCGCCGACAAGAGTACTTACGCGCCGAGGTCCGCTCGACGCGATCGCCGGCCCTCGTAGAACGGCCCAGCCTGACCGTCGAAAATCGAAAATCCCACATCGAATCCCACGCACGGCACTAAACGTTTAACGAACATTAGGGGAACCACCGAGCACCGGATCACCCGAACCGGCCGTTACGGACACCCGCTCGTCGTCTTTATGGTATTTCAAACTGACCAAAAAGACGGATTTCCCGTTGGAACTTGTCGGTGTACGGAGCCGTTTAGTTAAATCTTCGCGATAAAGTCATATCCCAAATGCAACGATTTATTTGTTTGCGAAAAGCTGCCTTTTTCGCGAATCGAGTCCCGCGCAGAAGAATTGCAGGCGCTAGACACCCGTTAGACACAAACTCGTATGACAATTGGATTTTAATCGGTAGACACTTACGTACTTTCGGTACATTGTCTGACAAAGATCTAACCGATACGCAAACGAAAAATCGACGGTAGGCACCAATGTGGAAATCGTTCAATAAGCAACAAGAACCGTTTTGGAAAAGTTAAAAGGAGCTGTTTAGAAGTACGGCGATAACGATACTTTTCAGTTGTTCCGGAAGTTACAGGTGCAATGTACACGCATATTTAAAAAATATAAATAATTAAAAATTATACGTATACGAGGTCCGTTCAAAAAGTACCAGGATTTTATATTTAATAATTGCAAAAACCAAGTCACGTATTGACTAAAGATATCTACTTCCGAATATTCTCCTCCGGGCGATATGCCATGTTTCAAAAGTCCTTTAGAACTGTTCCAAAGTTAAGTGCTTCAAGCTACGAGTTGTGTTGCAGCGTTCGCTTTGATTTCCACTACGTTTTGAAATCGTTGTACTTTAAGCGCAGATTTCAAGTCTTGGGAAAAGAAAAAACCACACGGGGCCTGATCTGGAGAACAGGGAGTGTCCGCGAGACCACGGCGATTTTTTTATCAGCCAAAGTTCACGAATGGCACACGTGCCGGCGCACTGTCATGGTGGACAATCACGGAACGAATGTGGCAGTGCGAACCTTCTCATCTGTACATTTTCCTGTAAAATTGCAAAAAAAAAAAACCTCAATTGAGATTTAACTCACGAACGGTTAATGAGGGGCGGCCATTTCGTTTATTTTTTCTCGCAAATTGTCGTTTCTGGACGACGTCGACGGTGTTCCAGAAAGCGGTTCCCGCCGACCGTCCTAGAAACGTTTAAAACACTCGAAAATCACGGAACCGCTTAATGTTTTATCCCCCAAAAGCGGTTTGAATAATTTCCGTAGGTTGCATCGTTTTCACCGAGTTCCGAGCAAAGCTTTTCGGACGCGAAATCTCGTAAACGGCGATTTGAAACAAACCGACTGGATTTTTACCGCGTGCAATGTTAAACTGAGATAGACATTGGGTTTCGGTTAGAATATTCGCAAATTCGCGGGGAAAAGCGAAAGATATAGAGAGAAAGAGCGAGATCCGAGGATATAGAGACGTGTTAAATATTATTGTATATGTTGATCGGTGTACACGATAATAAGAACGGGTGGCGCGTTCAATAGAATAAATCGCGCGGCTCGACAACGACAAAACACCCGACAACGACGACCGAAAAAAAAAAAAAAAAAAAAAATAATAACAAAAACCCCGCGGTCCGAGCCCCGGGTCCGAGGGCGCCCGGGTTTTTTTTATTATTTTTTTATTATTATTATTATTATTATATTCCGGTCGTGCGTTATGCGCGCGTACGATAATAAGTAATACAAAGACGGGGGGGGGGGGAGACGACGAGTGGTCGACACTTTAACCGGCGGCGTGAATGGGCTGCCGTCACTTTCGGCGACGGCGGATTTTACAATGGCCCCCGCGCGGCCCCGGACGGTTGAACGAACGCGCCGGAGTAAAATTATAATATAAGCGAGAAAAACGGCCGGTACGTGTTGTACAACCAACCGTGCCCGGACGAAACGGACTATATTGTAATAAAAAAAAAAATTTGTACGCGCATGTGTGTGTGTGTGTGTGCATTTGTATTATGCTGCACACTGCTTATATACGATTATTATTATTATTATAGACAAACACGGCGTACAGACAGACAAATGGACCGAGCAATTGTGTTTTGACGTGAGTGAATCGGAAAAGTGGTCGATGACTAACAACACAAAACGGCACAATATACCGGCAGAGGTGTGTAAAACGTGTGTACACGTACGCGCGCACACGCAACGCTCATCGTGGGATAATTTTTTTACTATTATTTTTTTATTATTATTATTTTTTTTTTTTTTTTTTTTTTTTTCCCCTCCTCTCGTTTTGAACGACCGGAGTTCCGCGGTCCGTCCGTCCGCCGTCGCCGCCGCCGGCGAGACATTCCCGCGAACGGAAACGCCCGGCACAAACTAACCCAAATCCGACGCCGTTTAATTACGGATCCTTGTTTTTTCTATTAAGACGACGTTTATTTTCATTTATTTATCCTATCGAAAAACCTCGTGGATTGGATTGAATCACTGCCGCGTGTCGGCACCTTGCCCCGTATATTCGAGGCTTTTCCATTTCCCTGTACAGTAGAAAACGTCTGTTGTCGTCTTAATACCCGGGAAACCGCCCGGAATCCCATCTTCGCGTCGTCCGACAAGTCCAACTCATCCTCTCTTCGCTAAACTTCGCGAACAATTAATTTCGAAACGTATCCTTTGTAAACGACGTATCAATTTCACCACAAACCCAATTCGGCTTCCGTCGGAGTCACTGGACAATCCACCAAACACACCGGTTCACTGGCTCGTTAGAAGGAAAAAAAATAATAATACTTTTCAGCTGTCCTTCTTGACGTATCTCTAACCGTTCGATAAAGTTTGGCGCCCTGGCCTATTGGAATAAATTGAAAAAAAATCCTACTCCGGAAATCCATGGATTGATTACTGCCTTGAGAATATTCGTACCTATAGTTTAACTTTGTCGCTTCCTGAGCTATATTCACCCGAAACGTTCCGAATAAGAGAAATATCCGTTTCACTTGATTTGCGCGCATTCGGGTACACCGGGAGAATTTTCGCTTGGAAATGAATAGCGCTGGGAGGTTTGGTTATACATAAAGCGCGGTTTTTTTTTTTTTTTTTTTTTTGTGTCGATCGTAAGCGGATGGACACGGTCGGAAGACAATGGGACCTCCGGAATAAACGGGGTCCGTCTCGGGGGTAATGGAATATTTGAAATTTAATAGCGGAGATGTGGTGGCTGGCGGTCGTCTAGCTGCGCCCGTGTTCCGCGTGCAGTTGTATGGTTTTGAAACGGTATAATTGAGTTAACGGAGGTTAATGGAGATACCAAGGGGAAAACAGAGACCGAATCTCGTGCCGTGATTTCAACGAGATCCGTACGGTGGGTATCCGATAGAAATAATCGTACGCATAGAAAAATAATAAATCGTTATTTTAGTGCCGAGTGACAGAGGGTTTGGGCGTGAATTATTGTAATCCGCGCGTCATACACTGTAATGTTCGTATAAAAAGATAACCAGATATCCGTATTTATACGAACAATGTAACACGATTGTAATTTAAAAAAAAAATAATAATAATAATAATTTATTAATAACCGAAATAATAATATCTGCAATAAAAAAAAAAAAAGTAGCCGAAACACGACGCGCGGCAATTTAATGGTTTCGACGCTGTTGAATTATGCCCCCGCGACCGCCGGGTGTGTGGTGGCCTCTTCGCACCGCACGCTGTTGTTATACGGTTATTATTTGTCCGTATAAAGCACACAAAGGCGTCGGTTTCGATCGGAATATATCAACGTTAAAAAAAAAAAAAAATTCAAAATAAAAATGTCCGTTGTTTCCGTTGTTGTCGATTATTAAGGCGGACCAGACGACCGCGGGTGTTAACGGGCTATTAGCGAAATGTTTACCGACATTTTTCCGTCCGAGAGTAGGACTCGTTCACGACATCGTATTCTGGTATTGCGCAGATTCCTTTTCTCAATAATACTTTGTCCGGGCGTACCGAGAGTTTAGAAACTTCGTATGTGCGCATTATAATTTTTATTTTTCTGACGAGCGCCTGCCCGCGCGCAATTGCATTTAAATACCGTGTGCGCGTAAACATAAAAAAAAAAAAAAAATAAAAAAATTATTTATATACAAAACCGCCGTTATATACGTACGCGCCGACAATAGAGTATAAAGTAATAAAACCGGCATAACGATGATTTACCACAGACGGAAACGGCAATAATTTTTAACCGAGAAAATAACGAGTACGGTTTATAGAAAGCGCCGCGAATACGAATCCGGAAGACATGCCCGTGTACATGTCAACGGATCAATAACATTATTCCAATGCATCGCTCCGCGAAAAATAAAAAAAAAAAACAACGACAACCTAAACAAAAGAAAATTAATAATATGTTGTTTTTTTTTTTTGGTCGTAAAATTTTTAGGAAAAATCACATAATGTCGCCGTTATAGCGGCGCGCTCTTTGCACGCGTTCCGATTGCGATAAAGATCGGTCTCGAAAACGAAATCGTACACCCAAGACGAGTGAAATAAAATTTTTTATTTTTTTTATATTTACATATTACTTAAAGATAAATACATTTTTAGGTAGTCATAACAGAGCAGTAATACAATTTAGAAAATTGTACTTTAATTGAGTTGTTTAATTAGGTCAATGTTCCGATGATGATACCGATGCTGAGGACGATGATGATGATGATGTTTCAGGAAGTAGCAGGACATCTTGTGGAATACGTGGGGCTTTAGTCTGCGGTTCTTTTCCCGATTTCGAAGTGCAGGGCTCCATAAATAAAATAATCGCCTAAAACGCGTAACGGTTTTACAATCGATAATTATTTTCGGTTACAATGATTTTATTCGGGCGCGGAATGTATTAATCCGTCGGTGGTATTCGTGCCCCGAGGAGTCAGAAATTCGAAAAAATTGAAAAACTGTCGAGGGGGTGGGCGGGGTGGTATGTTTTCCACGACCGTTTTCGTCCGGAAAAAAAAAAAAAATGCTGAAAGTTGACCGCGAAGCGTTCGCATTTGCGCAGACGCGCTTGGGACCGTCCGGATACGTTCAAGACGGGGCCTCATTTCCACGTACCCCGGTAGGAGAAATGGAAAAAATTCACCCGGCCGTCGTTGGAAATCCGTTGGAACGTTCCGCGGGGTACCAGTGGTCGTAATTCACGGTTAATCGTGTCGACGGAATGAAACGCGAAAATGTCGTCTAAGGTCGTCCATACGGATTCCACCGTCGGTTTCTTATACTTATTGTGCTCGTTATAGCGGCACGTATTTGAAACCGCTATTCACCGGTGTCAAGTGGACACTGTCCTAAACTCGCGTATTGTTCAGCGACAATGCCGGCATTGCCGGGGACTCGTAACCGACGACGCTCCGTAGTATGGGCGGGCGCGTACAAAATACGAAAACCTCGGCCGATTAGAATAAAGACTCGGACACGCGCAAGCATGGGTCGTATTCGAGTCCGAGGGCTCGAGAACAAGGATGTGACGAGAGCCAAACACTCGAGGTCACCGCCGCGGGCTGTGACCGACTGAAGACAAGAAGAGCCCGGCCGGCCGGTCAGTGTCGAGTCCCGGGCAGCCGACGTCGGGCGTCCAGCTCGGGAAGCTACACGAGACACGGTCCCGGGTTTTGCCGGTAGCTCGTCGTATTATAAATTGTAAAAGTATTCTAAATGCGTACAATACAAAACGAATAATCGGCACCGAGTTTAAGTTTATCGATTAAACATTTTTCACCCGTTTTCGCGCCTGACCACTGGCCGACGCCTATGCAGAGGTGGTTTATAACGATTATCATCGTAATTTTTCGCTTTTCTTTTCTCAACATTTACGGGCGGCGGCGCAGCTCGTGCAAACGAAAATTCGAAAATCACCGACGGGAAATCGAATGCCGGACCGCAGGCGATGGGCGGAGTAGCGGATTACTATTACCGGCGCCCAGATGTAACGATAATAAAAATAATAATATACCGACAGACAATATTGTAGGAAGTTGCGTATAAAAGTAGTTTAGGTTTTTTTTTTTTATTATTATTATTATTCACCGACCACGATGTTCCGGGTGTAAGCGTCCGGTGCACAGCCTACGCGATTGAAACAAAATGGGAAGAAAAAAAAAAAACAAACGAAAATTCGCGCGTACCCAGTGCGTTGTCCAGATTAAAATATCAATAATTTTATCTTGTCTAGATAATGTATAGCGTTCTTTTATCTTATCCAGTTAAATGAAGAAAGAAAAAAAAAAACGGTTATGCCCGATTATCAAGATAAATTAATTTGACTTGATTTTTTTTTTTTTTTTGGTTTTTGCGCTATTGTAGAAATCATAGAAGAACCGTTAAAATTTCAAATCTAAAACAACGCGTCAAATGCCAAACGACGGTTTTGTTTTTCTTCTGAAAAATCATTACAGTAATTAATTGAATTGAATGTATTAACGTAAATGTAAAAAACCGATTGTCGAACGATTGAATACGCGGTACGTTGTCTGAGAATAACATTTTCGTTGTCTTTCTGTTTAGGGCTCGAGTTCCAGTATCACAGGGAACAAATGTTCGTCTAATCGTCTGGCTTGTATTTGCGTTTACAATAAGGGTTACTGGATTTTTTTTTTTATTTTTTTTTTTTCGCGTTATCGCACAGTGTTACATACACGTCGGGCAATTGGACGTATACAAAATAAGACCCGTAATATTACGTCGGGAATCAATTTCCATATACGGTCTGGATCGCCTGTACACTGCGGACACCCACTCCATTTTCGGGCCCCGGCAACGGTCGCTCCCGGTAGTCTACCGACAAGCCGCCCCTCCGTTCGCGTGTTTATACAACGTATAAAAAAAATGCGCGTTGCATGGTTTTATTTTATACCTACCGAAAACAATTGCCCGGACTCGTGTGCAAACTAAACAATATGACCCAAAACTGCGGCTATACAACCACCACTGGTTCACTCGTCGGTACTTATACGAACCGTACTGTTATTATCACTATTATAATTCAGGTCATTCATTTCCATTAGTTTATTAGTTCCCGTTTTTCCGTTACTATTCTAATACTATAATAAACACTATGAAACGTTAAGACACACGGTGTTCTACAACCGGTAGTACAAAATAGTATTTATGTATCTATTAGTAAACGAATTTCTTTAATATATTCGGTCTTATTTGGTGGCGCCCGGTGTAATGCAATGCTTCTTATTCATTTTTAATGTTCAATAAATACATAAATTATTAATTACTAAAACGAAATTCGTACAAATGACGCTCCCACGCGCAATGCGCCAACAAGGTACAAAATGCTTTTAGAAAAAATCCGACGTTTGAAATAACGGAGTAGGATGTCCGGCAAAACTCGGGTGTTACAATCATAAATACATAACATTATAACGGTAATTTAAAAAAAATTAAATTAAATTAAGAACCTAGGCACAATGAGGGAGTTATGCTCCCCCTCGGAAATACACCCTTGCCGGAAACTCCGACTGCGGTTGATGATCGGAACAAGATTACCGGTTAAAAAGTGGTTTACAGACAAAAAAAAACCATATTGCGCCGTAGTAAATCCAATTATTTTTTTTTTTTTTTTTTTAAATTGCCTAAGAGGCATTTTTATTTAAACGATAACAGAATCTTTATAAATATAAATAAATTGAGTATTACATATACAATATGCATATATATATATATATACAAAACTTGTGTGGGGATTTACTTCCATTGAAGTAACCCCATACTTAATCTAATAATTAGACTAAGTCAAATGGTTTCAGACGTTTGAGTCGTCTGATGTCCTGCGAGTTGTCGAGGTGTTGTATGGCAGCTGTATTTGTATGTAGCTCTAGTCTTCTTACATGTTTGCGAGCGAACCGGGTGATTTCATCCTGCACGGAAGAAATTTTCAAATCGCGGTGAATGATGTCGTTCTTATCATACCTATATGCTGCGACAATGGTACGAAGAGCGATGCTCTGGCAACGTTGTATTATTTCGATATTGGACTTACTGGCACAACCCCACAGTTGAATACCATAAATCCAAATCGGTTTAACAATCGATACGTACAAAAGACGTTTGCTGGTTAAGTCTAGCTCGGAGTGTCGTCCAACTAGCCAGTATAGTTTGTGCATTTTTTGTTTGATTTGCAACTTTTTCTGGCGTACATGATGTTTCCAGTTAAGTCGTGAGTCAATTATAAATACATTCCTCACTAAGCTTAAAATCTCGTAGTGTACACAGTTGTGGTTTTTTTTTTTTTTTGTCATGTTTCTTATTAATTTTTAATGTATTTACACTTTTTCACGGGTATTTATCAGTAAAAGTCTCGAACCTAACCAACAAAACTAAAAATATATCTGCGTTTTTGCCTAAATAAACGGGGTTTATTTATTTTTTATCATTTGTCTAGATTTATTATCTACGCATTATCGTACTTGGATAATTTTCAAACTATCTACGCACAACACGGTCCGTACGATATTATAATTGTGACTATTATAAATGTTATTAAGTCTAGGGTAGCCACACGTGGCGGCGGTGGGCAGTGCTTTGCCGTGACGTCACATCCGCGAAAATGGATTTTCGAGGCCGCCGCCCGGAGTTAAATAAAAAAAAAAAAAATAAAAAACCCAATTGTTGCGCCCGAAAAGCGGAGGACGCGAACTTTATGAATTGAACCGGAAAAATTACTTACAAATCGAAAAAGCGGACGAAAACTAACAAAACGCTCGTGCGTAGGCGGGAAATACGCGTGTCCGCCTCCCCCATTTCTTCGTATAAAGACAGTCGACGATAAATCGATTGGCCGGATTGAAGAGCGTAGCTATATTATATAAAATATAAAGACAAAAAAAAAAAAAACGCAGAAAACGTGATGTTCATCCTGCACGTGTGCACACGCCAATTTCTAAAGTGACAAAGAAAAAAAAAAAAAACAAAAAATCAATAACAATATTCGAAACGTAGGTATTCGCGTTGTATCGATTCGGAATAATTTCCTTTGCGTATACGTATTTTAGTGTGAAAACGTAAAAATTACCGAATTACGAAACAAATTCTGATATGGCGTCTCGGACCCCTTGTGGACTACTTTAAAAAAAAGTATATATATATATTAAAAAAATAGATAAATCGTCCGAACGATATTTTTATCGTTTTATGTGTTTTTTTTATATTTAATTTGTCCTAAAGATGAGCATAAATTCGCTCAGAGACGTTTAAAAATTGCACGTTTAATTTTTGTTTACCTAAACGAAATAATGTCTCCTATAAAGAGCGGCTGGTCATATTCGCATTTTTAGTCTAACTAACGTGCAGTATTGCAAAATATTACGTTACTGAGAACAAAAATACCGCGGCATTACGGTTTGAGAGCAGAACTTAAAAACACAGAAGTAGAGGATATTTTCGAGAACGGTTTCGTTGTTTTTCTAAAATATTGGCAAACAAAAAAGTTACGGCTATTTAAAGAAAAAGAAAAAAATCGAAAACCAACGCATTACGGCAACGGCTGTGACGTTTTTGTTTGCCAATTTTTTAGAAAAACGCGAGGCCCTCGAAAATATTCTTTACGTGAAACAATGTTACCTGCAGTATAGTAACTCTATACATTAAACCCAAACGCCACGATATGCGTATAATAGTAACGTAGTAATTTTTCTAAAAAAAAAAAAAAAACCAACGAAAATTGTTTTATAGTTCTACAGTCGATAAAACGACAACAAAATACATGTAAAAAATATGCTTATGAACGGATTGTAATACAAATAAATAGAAAATTACGTAGAAAAAACTTGGCACGGTTTGATTAAAAAAGACAAAATGTGTAATAGAACGACAAAGGCTGAATTATATGAAAACAAAATAAGGTACTAAACAGAAGGTATTACCTAGTTGTGCGCGGGGAGTAGATCGATTTCGTTATAAAAAACGTTGTAAAAAAAAAAAATACGTAATTATTTATTATCCGAAAAATATCGGTATAGATGATTATTTTGAAATTCTATCGTCTCGCCACCGCACTCGAGAGGTTTAGTAAAAAATTATTCATTCTAAATATCCCGTCATTATAAATACGCAACACTTCCGGTAGAGAACTGTAAAAAAAAACGTTGTCATTTCGGCTGTTCAAAATGAGCTCCCGGGAGTCGTCGTTTGTATAGAAATGTTCGGAAAAAAAAAACAAAAAAAAAAAAAAAAACACGGCTATAGTGGCTATATTATAATATTATCGGGTTCTCTCGAATATCATTATTTTATTTTATTTCGATTAATCAGTGTCGCGCCCGTTGTGCACAATATAGTTATAGACTGCCGGGGACAGTATTTAAACACGGGCTTTGGCCTCCTCTTAATCAAGACATCGATCATAAATGCCTACGAATAATGATAATGATTATCGTTTTTTATATATATATTTTTTATTATTATTTCTTTTTTTTTTTTCCATTTGTACGCGTGCGCGGCTGTAGGTACACTCGCAAACGTACATACATTTATATATATATATATTTATATTATAATATTAATTATACGCATATGGGTACCTACACCGTTCGTCGAGTATTACGGATAATATGTATAATTATAACTATCGCCTGATTGATGGCATTAATAAAATATAACGTAATAATAATAATGGTATAATGAACGTGAGAGTTTTTTTCTTTTTTTTTTCATACACATTGTATAAGTGTAGGGGTAACGATAATCGTTGTCTTATGCTCGTGTACAACAGCGTGAATTATGTCCTGAAAACAATTTGTATAGGCGTGTTTTAATTACGGTTGAAAAAGAAAAAAAAATAATAATAATAATAATAGAATAGAAAAGAACAATATAATATTATTACGCCCGCGGTGAATTTCCACCAAGGAAAAAAAAAACAAAAATGGAAAAATAGGCAATACATACGAATAGTTCTGGAGATAGGCACCGACGACGTGATGATTCAATTAAAATCGTATACGAGTATTATCGTACGTTGGGTGTAATTTATTATTATTATAATAAAATATTTCTCGCAATTCGTTATCCAGTCGCCGCACTAATCACTTAATAAAAAATAAAAAAAACGCACGAGTTGAGAACCCTCACGGTGGGCACAATGATAATAATTATTAATTCGATTAGGTCCAGTAAAACATAAACGAAAAAGTATTTGTGGTTGAAATGCGAAAAAAACGTTAAACTTATAAGTAGTTTGAATTTAATATTATTTATTAATTTAAGTTTTGACTCGAGTTGTGTTTATAAAGTACAGATTTTAAATACGGCCGCCGAGGAAAACCTACGAAAATTAATTGCTTGTGCTTGGAAAAACCAAAAAAACCCGCGAAATATCATTGGTCCAGTAAAGGACAACGCTATAGCTGTGGTGTGGAAACAAGAGGAAAGCAAAGGGCTACGGAGAACTTGTATTATAGAACTTGTCAGACGAAAAAAAAAGAAGAAAAAAAGGAAGGATGCAACGATCTGGAAAACCGATAACGAAGAGAGCATTGAAAAGGCCGAGGGTGAGATGGGAAGACGGTAGTAATAAAAAGACGCGGAAATTTGAGTACCTAATTGAACAATTTTGGCGACGATTTTGGATATCTGGGTGACCGGTTTTGACTTGCGGGACGAAATGGTTCAAGAGGCCGAATTGACTACAATAATAAATAATTAATATCTTTTGGGATAAGAAGGAGGAGGAGGAAATTAAAAAAAAAAAAGAAGAAAATTCCGAAAATTGTTCGTCTTTAACCAGCTGTTAACTTGACATGGATTTCTATGAAAATCAACTGCGGAAAGCGTCGTTTATACTATGTAAAAACTAAACTGTAGTTCGGTTGTGATTTATCGAAAACGATACGAATAGTTCGCTGGCTACTAAGTAAATCGATTTTCAAAAACAAAAAAAAAAAAATCAACGCTTTAACGTAATCTAAACTGTTCGGCTATAGTAAATGTCCACAGACAACACAAAATCTATCGTCATCTATCTTCTATATAGATATCTTTATATATCCTCTGGAGGTCCATAGTTAAAGTACTATGTGAACGTATAATAAATTCTCTAAATTCGTTTCGTATGGGATGTTGACCCAGTTTTAATGGAGTTTCCGAATATTAATCTTCCGCGCTGTATCGTTTGGCAACGCCCAGGGTAAATTCCTCAAAAATCACATAAAATTCTGGCAAATGCGAAATGTGTTATTTGTATACTCGCGGTTCTTACGCACAAAAAAAAAAAAAAAAAAAATCAATACGGCGCCAAGTAAGGCGCGTGGTTGACAGGTGTCGCCTGGTATATTTTTAAATATAAAATATTGCGTATTATAGAAAAAAAAAAAAAAAAAAATGTGTACGATTATTTATTTCAAATTATTATTCTTACCGTAAATTTCCAATCGAACAAATCGTTGTCTAAACGCTCGTGTGTAAATATTGATGAATAAAATTAAAAAAAAAAAAAAGAATAAATACCGATTATTTTTTTACTTTTAATCGATAATTTATCAACGGTTAACGTGTGTTCCCCGCGTGCCCGACGTAGAGTTAAGTGTCACACCGCTATAGAAACGATAAAATATACGAGTAAGAATTGTTTTTGAATTATTAAATAAAAAAGCATTTGTCGAGCGTGCAGACAATTCCTGTAGACGGTTGACGAAAAAAGCAGAAAGTTTATTCGGCACGTAAAGATACTAATATCGAGGGCCGAAATTTAATAAGAAATCGACTTTGTTAAAATAACTTTAGAAAAAATTGTTATTTCATACAGTAAGGCCTATGTAAAAGATAAATAATCGGCTGGACGATATTAAAAAAAAAAAAAAATCCGACATACTTGACGATACGAATGGGCCGCTGTGATAGATGGGAAGTTGGGAAGGTACGATAAAAATGGTAAATTAATTCATATCTATACGCAACGACAAATCATTGAAAATGAAAACGATCAAATTGTATTAATTAGTAACTACAAAATAAAAATTATAAACTTTTATTCGCAAAAAAACATTAAAAAAAAAAACCAAGAAAATTTAAAATAGCTTTAAATAACATAAAAAAAAAAAAATCTAGAATATTTTGAAAATTGTACAATATATGGCTATAAGAAACTATTACGAATATCACTGCTTATTTTTCGGCGAGAGTTTCAGGTCTGTACGGTTATTTTTAACAGAATTACAGTAAAAAAAAAAAAATCGTAAAATAATAGAAATCTATAATGATTAAAATCAAGACGAAATCTAAAGATACTCGAAAAAATAAAATGCCTTTTAGAAATTAAAAGTCGACAGAGTTTTTGTAATTTTTCACTTCTAGAATGGTCTTAATATCCTGCAAACAATTTTAATCTAGTTACAAAAAAAAAAAAAACCTTAATTGCCACACATTTTCCATGTTTTTCCCGATTTATTAAGACGACTTTAACAAAAGTCGTACATATGACGCTCCTACACCCAATATGCACCAACAAGGTACAAAATGATTTTAGAAAAAGTGCGACGTTTGAAAAAAAACAGAGTAGGATGTCCGGCAAAACTCGGGTGTTAGAATCATAAATACATAATATTATAACGGTAATTTTAAAAAAATTAAATTAAATTAAGAACCTAGGCACAAGGAGGGGGTTATCCTCACCCTCAGAAATACACCCTTGCCGGAAACTCCGACTGCGGTTGATGATCGGAACAAGATTACCGGTTAAAAAGTGGTTTACAGACAAAAAAAAAAAAGCATATTGCTCCGTAGTAAATCCAATTATAAATACATTCGTCACTAAGCTTAGAGTCTCCGTATTGTACAGAGTTGTGGTTTTTTTTGTGCCATGTTTCTTATTAATTTTTAATGTTCATTAAATACATAAATGATTAATTACTTTGTGAGACATAAATAACAAATCATAATCGGAGAATACATAGAAAAACTGTATTTACACTATTTCACAGGTATTCATCAGTAAAAGTCTCGATAAACCAACAAAACAAAAAATATATCTGCGTTTTTGTCTAAATAAACGGGGTTTTTTTTTTTTTTATCATTTGTCTAGATATTTATTATCTACGCATTATCACCCAGTTGTAGTAAATCCAATTATAAATACATTCGTCACTAAGCTTAGAGTCTCCGTATTGTACAGAGTTGTGGTTTTTTTTGTGCCATGTTTCTTATTAATTTTTAATGTTCATTAAATACATAAATGATTAATTACTTTGTGAGACATAAATAACAAATCATAAACAAAGAATACATAGAAAAACTGTATTTACACTATTTCACGGTTATTTATCACTAAAAGTCTCGATAAACCAACAAAACAAAAAATATATCTGCGTTTTTGTCTAAATAAACGGGGTTTATTTATTTTATTTTTTATCATTTGTCTAGATATTTATTATCTACGCATTATCACCCAGTTGTAGTGAATCCAATTATAAATACATTCGTCACTAAGCTTAGAGTATCCGTAGTGTACAGAGTTGTGTGTTTTTTTTTTTTTTTTTTATGTCGATTTTGTTGTCGAGCTACGGAATGTTTCTATAAATATAATTTTAATTGGTCAAACTATGTAATAATTATTTCATCCGAGATATCGGCGCAAACTGAACTTGAAGAACCAAGTCTAATTAGATGATAATAATAATAATAATAATAATAATATAATCGACAGACCGTAAGCGTTCACGACCGTTAAAACCGTAGGGCTGATAAAATAGTGACACCGATTATATATTCCTGTCCGGTCAATATAGAAAAATCAAAAAACTCAGTCGAGTTCCGCTCGCCTATCGTATAAATCGTTTTAAATTAATTTAATAACGGACCGGTTGTTAAATAAAAAATTTTAAAAAAAAAAAAAACACGAAGAAAACGATAAAATTAAGATACTTTGATTTATATATACGCGTCCGCTATTAGTATTGGACCACGACGATTTTTTTTAATTTATACTTACCACGCCTACGATCGTTCGGTGTACCGATTGACGACGATGGGCACAGTGGTAATATTCGCACCCGTGTAATAAGTAATATCCGTAATGTTTTAACGTTTTACTCAAAAATATAATATTTTATTTTATGTTCCAATTGAATCGTTGTGTAGCGTTAAAAAATAAATAAATCCGCTTATTGATTATGGTATTTTATTATTGATTTTTCTTTCCCTGGGCGGAGGCACCGGCGCAATTTTTTACTCGCGCGTATTTGAAAAAATAACCGCGAACACGCGCGCAGTATAAAAAATTCGGAATTCCCTCACCACTATCGTCTACTGCGAACATTTAAAAATCACGTTTCGGTTGGGCCGATATTATTCGAATACCGTAACCAAACGATTTCGGTTTAATTGCGCACGTTTGAAACGCCAATCAAAGAGCAGAGCGAGCGTAAAACCGCAGCATATTATTTGTTCTAAATAATTATTTAACTAACTATGACGTCAACCGACCAAAAACTGGAGCCTAGACTCAAACGGATAAAACGAAACGAGTATACAAACATACGAATAATAATTACTGTAACGGTGCAATTACAATTTACTCGAAAGTCAACTACGACGCGATACGACGATGGTAGAGACGAGTGGGAGTTTCCGTATAGAACCCGCAACGGACGGCTCTGGAAACTTTTTCCGAGTTATGTAAAAATATATTAAACTTTCTACAAATGACCGAATACATAAATTTGCTATTGGTAAAAATAATTCGTACATCCCGATAGATCGTATTGACTTCGTGGTTTTAGTTTTTTTTCTTTTTTTTTTTTCTCCGCATTCTGTAAATTATTGCGAGCCAACTACAATTGCAACCGACCAAGGGGCATGATGGTAAGCCCGGTATAAATTTTATCAATTTTATTTTTACCGGTACATTTTTTTTTTACTTTTTATCGAAAAATTTAGCACGCGGCCCGTTAAATTAAACCTAACCTAACCTAACCGAACGGAATGGTTGATATAAAAAATTAGACGATAAAACGTTTAATACGCCTACAGCTGATAGTGTATTATTTATCACTATCGACCGTGTACGTATCCCAGGACCGGCGGCCTTAGCTCTTTCAGCGCCCAGCGCAAGAATTGTTTTGGCGACCCTCCCTCTTAAACGTCTTAAAAATATAATATAGACAGGCAAAATTAGGGTACCGGGATGAGCTAAGCCCAATTCATAATCGATAATGCCCGCTATAATTCGTCTGTTAATGATTTACAAAATATATTTCATTATCTTTAAAAAAAAAAAAAAAAACACTTCGTTACAGAGGTACTAGAATAATAAATATTCACTTTTCTTGCTTTTTTTGTCCGCAAACATTTTAACTAGTCCCGCGAGAAATCCAAATTTTGATCAATGGCATTTTCGATACTAAGTGTAGCTAAGCATGTACAATGTGTCTTGCGATACGGTTGACCTTAGGTAAGTTTTTATTAATTTGAGTTTAGAGTAACTTCTCTCTCCGCTTGCAACGGTCAACATAATCCTCAGCGAAATCCATATATTGGGGTAATGGATTTTTTTTAAATTACATTTAGTACATCAAGGGGTGTATTAAAAATTATGTATTTTGGTAAAGTGTTGTATACTAAGAAAAACTATTGGGCAAACTAACTAACTAACTAATATTGGGCACTAAGGAACTAATAAAAGACAGTAAAGACATCGGATTACAAATCAACGGATCAAAGACTAAATATATGGTAACATCAAGACGAGAAAATCATGGAGAATATATAGAAGTTGAGAATTTTAAGTTTGAAAGGGTACATAGTTTTAAATATCTGGGTGTTACAATAAATAGCAATAATAATAATCACGAAGAAATTAATATAAAAACTACTGCAGCGAACAAATGCTATTATTGGTTAACGAGCATATTTAAATCAAAACAAGTATCAATCAAATCAAAAATTACACTATACAAAGTAATTATCAGACGACCAGTTCTTCTATATGCTTGTGAAACGTGGCCAACGACCAAAGGAGATGAAGACAAAATAGCGGTCTTTGAAAGACGAATATTAAGAAGAATATATGGGCCAAAACGAAATAATATCACACAACAGTATGAAAGTAGAAGCTACATAGAATTACAACAACAATATAAAGAACCGAACATAGTAGCAGTACTACAATATAGAAGAATCGGATGGGCCGGCCACGTATGGAGGTCACAAGTAGCCTAATGAAAGCGGTATTAAAATGGAAACCTCTTGGAAAAAGACCACTGGGCAGACCAAAACAAAGATGGATAGACATGAAAAAGACTTTGGAAGAATTTGGAATACAAGATATGGAAGTAGTAGTTCAGGATAGAGACAAGTGGAAGCAAATTTATGTTGCGGTTATGGGCCTCAATGGCCTTTAAAAACCGGAGAAGAAGAAGAAAAACTACTTGAATATCACTTTTTGATTCAACAGTCAAAGCTAGTTGGAGATCGGTACAATATTTTAGTCTTTAATTTCATCATTTTTGAAACTAGATATTTTTACTGAAACTACATAAGGAAATCGTCACATTTCCGTATGTTCTGATAACATTTCAAATCTGTCATTAACGGACGATATAGCAGTGTCTAGTAAAGGATTAATTCTAATTTTGACGACTTTCTGATATTAGCGCCCTGCGTCGATCGTATCTAATCACCGGCCCTGTACGTATCCCATAGATTCTTAGAGGACAATTGAGGCCCTCTTATCACATTATCAAAAGGAAAAACCGCGAAAATAATTTATTATTACTATTGTTATCGTGATATATTTTTATTTTTTTCGTCGTTTATATTGATTGTATATTATAAACGTATACCTATAATAATATCCTATACATTCATTACACTACTACATATAATTTGGCGGAGTTGATGGAGGATATATCGCCCCGTGGGCTTTTTTTTTTTAAAATTCTTTTATTATATATACTTAAACATGACTTTAGGCTGGGGTTTTATTGACGTACGTTACGACGGACGTCATAACGTCCGTTGTTGAATTATACGATTATACTTCATGACGGTCACACACTTGATGTCCGTCGGATTTTACCGTCCGGACGACGTCCGATACATGCTACGACGGACGTAAATAATGCTTATCGGACGTCGTGGTTTATTATTAGATATTATTGACTCAGTCACATGAACGCTGTTTTGACGCACGTTAATCGTGAAAATCGTTCAATTGCTGAACTTTGTCTGTACAAATATATAGTTTAAAAATGGAAGTAGAATTATTAATAACAGAAATACGAGAAAAACGTCCAGTTTTATGGGATGTAAGTGACGAGGTGTATAAAAGGTGTTTACAAAAGGACGCTCTTTTTAAAAATGCCAAAATAACACTTTAATTTAATCAAAAAACAAAAAAAAAAAAATGACATCATTGGAATCAGGAGAACCTCCGGTATAGGAGGTTAGGTTAAACCATGTTCCATGGTTATCGATCAAAAAACACTAAGCGGGGAACAATAAACCCGAGTGATACTGGGATAACAGATATCATAACAACAGTGTTACCAACTGAACCGCCAAAAAAAAATGACGGCCAATTCGAAAAGAGCGTCCTTTTGTAAACACACTGTAGAGACATGGGTAAATAATTAGAAAATTTCTCATTGTCAGCTCTCAGCAAGTTATAAAGGTTGTAAAATGCACCATTTAATAATCGTTCACTATTTATTGGATGAACGCGCGATTTTTTTTTTTTTTCCGTAAAACTCTTATAGCGGAGTATACAAAAATCGCGGTGTCCAAACTGTCCGTCTTGTAAGATGTGAAATCCACAACTGACGTTCTACGTCCGTGTGACTAGGGTAGTAGTGACGTCCGTTGCAACGTCCGTTCTTCCAACGGTCGTGTGACCCCCGGCCTAAGGACCTCCAGTCATCAACATAACGAGTAGTTTGTACGCGCCTGTTGGCAACAAGATTTGTTGTCAGTAATATGTGCTGTGGCGATAACTGATAACTGATAAACGGTTAAAATATAATAGACATTTTTGTTCTTTCCGGATTATTACATACCCCCCTCACCTCCCTATAACAAATTTCTCTGATAATGCACTGTCCAGCGAATAGCAATAATAAACGTTACCATTCAACATACCCGTACGTTTATGGCGAACAGGTAAAAAAAGCATTTCTGGGAGGGGTGTACCGTCAACATTTACCGAACGTAGAGAATTTACGGTAAACGTACGTAAATTGTTAAAAAAAAAAATTAAAAAATACGTAATTATTATTCGTTAAAATCGTTTATAAAACCGTAAGGTGTTGTGCGGTTCGATTGTGCTCGGGACGCTTCGGGAAATCATAATATTCGGTACCTGTAAACGAATATTGCCCATCGGATGTGACGGATGGTAAAAAGGATAAACGGCGGTTAAAAGAAAAAAAAAAAAAAAAATGAATTAATCATCGGAATTAACCGCGTTCCTAAAGACCCCGCGCGGCCATATGGTCATCGCGGGACATCGTATTATAATAACATAATATCCTCGTAGTCTTCTGAAAGAAACGAATAAAAAAAAAAAACACACACCCAAAGTGTCAAGTACCGGCGGCCTATATAGTATTTGTTCGTATAATATTCTATACGACATTCGTGAATAATAAAATATATATATAAGAGTATTTTTTATATATATATATATATATATACTCTTATACGAGACACCGTGTGCCCGGGCGGCTATAGGTACGTTCTCTATTATAGTGTCACCGGCTCAGCGTTCGTATAGAAAAAAGAAAGAAAAAAAAAAAACATAATCTATATACGAGTGAAATTATTTCGTTCTATATAAACGACGACGACGACGACGACGCGATGATTCGGCACAACTTCATATCATTTTTTTTTTTTTTTTTTTTTTTTTATTCCGTTTCACAAAAGGCGCGCACACGCCCTGTCGTTCGACTTTCCGTTTTCCGGTGTAGTACCTCTACCTGAATTAAAATATTAAAAAAAAAACCGTACGGCTAGATAATAATAATAGTGTGTAACGCAAGTGTACGGCGGCGGCGGCGGCGGCGACGACGACGACGACGACTCATAGTAGTGCCGTGTGTATACACCCGTCGGTATATCCAAAAATGGATTTCGCGGCGTCCGGTGGGCGCGATAAGCGTGTGTAGGTGAACCCGGTTTTTTTAATTTTTTTTTTTTTTTTTTATTATTATTATTTATTTTTTTTTTCGCGGCCCACTCGCCGTCGTCGTTGTTGTTGTTGTTGTTTGCGTCCGTGTGCGCGTGCGCGCGCCGCACACTCAGTTTTGTAAGTCGGAGGAAACCGACGACCCCGAAATCCGGTGTCCGGCCCAGAGATTCTTCTTCCCAAACTGCGCGCCGCGAGCCCATACGAAATGTATACTCGACCCGACCTAAGCCAAGGGATCCGTTGGCTTTACTTGGGCGTCTGCGGTTTTTCGCTGTCGAGGTTCCCGGCAAACGTTTTGCCGGTTTGTTGTACAGGAGGGGACGGCTTTTGATTTGTTCTTACACTAGCCATTTAAAAACGGACCGAAACCCGTAACGTAACAGACAATCGCGTTAACGGTTTCTATTCGTTTATTTTCTCTTTTAATTCAGTAATCTCGAAATGTTCAATCAATATTTATATCAGCACTTTCTAGACGTGGTGCAATTGTCAGTATGTTCTGGATGTTTTCACGTTCTTTATAGACATTTGTTTAGTTTATCGTGGTTCCATGTGAATAAAAACCGTTTTGGCCGTATAAAAATCCACAAAAATTCGACCTAACGATCATAACGATAAGTTGTACCGAATGATAATAAAAAAAATAAAATAAAAATTGTTGCCGACGGTATTTTTTCTTATAAGCGTTTAACGTTCAAACTTCTTCGGGGGGGCTTATCACGGGAGGGCACCGTGGTCGAACTCTATTTAAAAAAAAAAGACACCGAAGTTTTAAAAAAAAGTTGGGAACCACTGTTTTAAAGTACCGGGGCCATCCGATCGCCGTAATAATAACGAGCCGCTCGCCGACACCCGAAAGATAAAAGAACCGCGGCCGATTACCTATATTAATACGAAATTTAAATACACTACAATGTGTATGTAGTATTTTTTTTTCTTTTTTAAAGACTCGTCGTAAAAAAATAATACCTACTACCGTATATTATTATTATTATGTTTGTACGCCCGCCGCGGTCATAAACGAAATTCGTCCGGCCCGGGGTAAACGATGATTTCCGATTTAACACGCGGCGTTTTTTTTTTTATTATTTTTTTTTAAAGCCCTATCGAAGACGACAGTGTAAGAGAGAGCCGGGGCAGGAGGGTGGGTGGTAAAAAAATAAAAAAAAAACCGTTTCGGGTGTGCACAACAATATTGTACGGTAAACACCGCTCGTGCGCGCAACACCGGGAGAACTCCCGAGATGCCGGCGCGGCGCGGTTACCGGAGCAATAAACGCTCGCGTCGACCGCGACCCGGCCGCGGTTATAAAGTCGAGATTTTTTTTTTTTTTACGTTTGTTAATACGTACAACATTATATTTATTTATTTGTATATATATATATATATATTGTATACGGGTTACCGTCTAATAGTTTTATACGCGAGCGTAAATAAGTATTATGGCGCGGGGCCGCAGACGGATATAATAAAATCGGACGAGGGCGGAATGTGGCGCCCCGGACCGACGAATATAATATAATAAACCCGGCTTTAAACGCACAACGGTTTTAATCGTTTCGTTAAAACAACACTGTAATAACGTTTATACCTACGCGTAAACTCGCGAGTAAATTAGTAGGTATACGTTTATTATAATAATAATAATAATAATAATAATAATAATACATTACGACGACGTTAAAAAGTTAAAACGATTCGACATTAAAATCGGTTTTTAAATCTCTTAAAACACGAAATATCCCCCCCCACACACATACACACACACACACCCTTCGTCCTTCTCGCTGTGCCCGCGAGTTATAATATTTACGAGTCCCGTAAAAAAAAAAAAAAAAAAACGGTTCGATTATTACTACCTATACGATAATATCGTATCGATAAACGACATTGGCATACGATTAAAATTCCAACCGTGTGGGGGATTATTCAAACCGAAGCCCAAATATAGTTTTTAATCTTCTTTCGCGTTTATTTTTTTCGCCGATTTCAAATCTGTTTTCCGTTCCATTCGTATTGTTTTCAAGATTTTTATCGATTTCAGTTCGTCCTGTACATTTAGATTCGTATTATTGTCGTCGCTCTGTAGCCCCTCCCCCGGATGTCTTTTAAAATAGCCAATCCGCACAATTATCTCAATAGAGGTTCGTTAAGGATATATTATGGATATGTAGACCAATTCCAAAACCTCTAGAAGAAGGTCTTGATTTTATTGTGCCGTGTAAATTGTGATCATTTGATGTCCGGGAGACCCCGACGAACATAAAATCATCTCCGCAAACTCTCGGTCAACACGAATTAAACGATTCCATCGTTATTGTAATTGAATTATTGTGCCAGTAAAAAAATATACAGAAATCCGCTCTAGAATATATTCTCATTTTTTTTTTTTTTTTTTTTTTTTTTTTTACAATTTTGCTATTTGTTTTTAAACAACACGTAATTCGACTTAAATGCCGTCGTTTTTCTTCTAAACAACCTAATAATTTTGTTATGCGGCCCGTAAATTAGACACGAGACCGTAAATGTGGACGCGGGGCGCCATCTAATATTAACTCAACTATTGAGTATCTTCTTAGCTTCGATCGTAAAACAATAATAGACCAAGCATTATTCTCGATTCGCACATGTATAGAACATAAAGAAAACCATTAATACGTGCCCGAGAAACAATAAAGAGTAATTTAAAAAAATATATAGCTTACTTACTTTTGCAACGATAATTATAAACGATTTTTATCTTGGATCCGCTCATATCCGATTGACAAATGGCAGTTCGTACCTATTTTAATCATTTGGTGATTCTTCGAGGTTTGCAGTTCAAGGTTTCATCTGGCGTTGCCCGTGGCGAACACTTATTCCCGTTACTGTTTAATCCTTTCATAAAAAAATAATGTCATTATTACAATCCTCTTTTGCCGTACCACCGCTCTTCGCCGACGATGCCCTTCGACTTGTCTTCCGGATATCACCGCTCTTCGAGCATCAATTGATATCCTCTCTAATTCGCGCAATGCCGTGCCCCTCAATCTCCACACCGATAAATCTAAAATAATTTCCTTTTCTAGATCCTTGGGAACTCGTTGTTCGCGATTATTTCCACAATAGCTCATCCATAAAACGGACCGTGGTGATCTAAGACTTGGGATTCATATACATCTCTGTAACCTAACTCTGTATTCCACTCTAGTTCGACATATTCTTGATTATCCGTTCAAGTAGATATACATTTAGTTGAACGGGTCAAGATACGATTCCGTAGCTGTGTCGGTTTTTCGCTGAATATCCACCTACCCCGACATCCGATGATCCGGTCATGGAAAACTCAAATATAGTAAAAACAGACCGAAACTTTTTGCTAAATTTTCTACGGAGTAAAACATATTTTCGCCCGGATTTTCGTACGTATAGAATTTCGCGTTCCACAGACTCATACCAGTTTATATACAAATCAATACTCCTTGATAATAGTTTAGATAAAAATTAAATATCTTAATAACTATGTATCAGTGTCACAGTTTATCACCGTATCATCGTAAACCGTGATCAATATTCAATACTTATCACAACTTTTGTTTATAATAATCGTTGAAAAAGTTAGCTTAACGAGTCTGTCTATCTCTTGGTTATCACTAATACGCGGTCTGTCTGTTGCAAGTCTAATACGCTTTTCAATGTGTTTTGTTGTTGTTAAATCGGTGTTTAGCGAACATTTTTCTAAATCGAAAAAACTCAAATAAACTAAAAATAGAAAAAACAATTTCCTTTTCTTAAAATAAATACTAGCGTGAGCGTTTTAATTTTAAAAGCAGATTGATAATTTTAAACCGTGTGCAAATAATAAAGCACTACATTTTTATTGTTTTTTTTAAAGAAAGTTTTCTTTTGAATGTCTAAATAAACTCTAAACTAAAATTGAGAGTACACTAAAATATAATAAAATGGAAAAGACATTGTATAGATAACGGGAAAGTATAAAATAAAAAAAAATCGAGTAGGTTTGGTAGGTGGGAAATCGGGAAGATATAAAATATAGAGGAGAATTTAATTTATATCTGTACGTAACGACAAATCATAGCCTATGAAACACTGTGCGAAGTTCGGTAAAAATATTTTGCGATATCGTGATTTTTACGATTTTCATCAAAAATTGAACTTTAACCGCTCATAAATAAAAAACTTGGCAACGGATTTTCGATATTCTTCTAGGTCTACAAGAGCAACTTATGATGAAACTTGTGTCAAAATGTTGTGCGTTTTTAAGTCGCCAAAAACATTTTATCGACATAAACATAAAACAAATTCGAAAATTTAAAACAGCTATAAATACCTCACAAAAAAGCTAAAACTCTTTTGAAATTTTTATCTCGATTAAAAAAAGAGCTTTTTAAAGTAATAATTATTATTTAAGTTATCGATGAAAATTGCATAACCCTAAGATTATATTCAACAGAACTACAATAAAGTAACACGGTCGAAAATAACAGAAACCGTTTTATCGCGTAAATATTCCCGTATTTTATTAAGAGAACTTTATAATATAAAATGATGTCCTCGATGTACCAAATAGATCTGAATTGCTACACGAATGTTCGTACAGTGTTTTTTTTTTTTTATTTTAATTCTTTATACGAGCAACTCTTCTGGTCGAAAAGTTGTTCACAGACGGTTAATAAAAAATGATTATAAAGCGCTCATCATCATAATAAAACTAATACATTATATTCGATACGCTCGGAATTCAAAAAGATTTCAAATTATCGGTAATATTAACTTCTTATTCTACACGCGAACTTTTCCAAACACTCAAAATTATTATTATTTTTTTTTTTTCTACACCGACGACACGCACGGCCAATAAGTCATTGGAATATCGTCTATTATAATTATCATCATTTCAGCTATATGAAATTCGCATGAATATCCGTCTCTCGTATTTATAGCTGATAAGTAGGGCCCCGATTTCAATGCAAAGTGCTTTTGTTTTTGGACGATCTAAGACAATGCTCGCCAAGTACATAATTCGTTTCGTGTAACAAATACCTCAAAAAGGACACGTTTTTTTTTTTTTTTTTTTTTTACATTTTTCAATCGTTTTGATAGTTATGATGTGCGTGTGTATACGTTGAAAGGATTTTTCCCGTGTAAAAAAAAATAAATTATTCTTTTGAATGATTGAAAACTCTTAGTATTAGAGTACATAAAATAACATATTCAAATTGGTTCGAAATATGTTCGGAATGTATAATACAGTCAAAAAAGAGACGCCGAACGTAAGTCAACACCATCGTCGCCGAGTCGGTTCAAATTTTTCAGATTTCGGTTATTTTTTTTCTCTTTTTTCTAATAAACAAACGATAAATAAATAAACCATAAAATGTTTAGATAATTTTTATAAGGGCATTAATACGGAAAAATACATAGTTCTTTTGTAGGGGGGGGGCTATATTGGTTATTTTTGAGAGCATCGTTTTTCGACGATTTTCCAGATTTCCGTTTTTTTTTTTTTTTTTTTTTAAAGACTTCAACAACAATGGTTATTAGTCTGCTTAGACTAGGAGTGTATGTGGTAAGTGCTGAAAAATATGAGTTACAATTATTTACACTTTTCCGCTTAAATTTGTATTATGGAAAAAATTGGAGTATTGCCACTGAGCAAAATCGCAAGACTATGCGGTTTTAAAAAAAAAAAAAAAATTGTTTAATCTATTTATTTATTTGTCGAAAAGTTACGGTCATTTCAAAGTGTTTAAATGGTCGTTATTTCTAAACGATGTGGCCATATTGAACGTTATATTTGAAATCGTGGAAAAAACGCGTCGTCTCGTCTTCCGGAATATTGTCCTCTTTTAATTTTTCAACAGGCGATTTTACTCTAAAATCGAAACCAAACGAGTACTGTGCGGTGTGTATGCATTTCGTACATATTCGGTATAGAGGTTATATATGACGTTCGAGGGGGCAGGGGAGTGGAAAAATAGTAAACCATTCATAACTCTCTCCGTGGTAAAATAATTAATGAAAAAAGCGTATTTAAAAATTATAAAAACGTATAAAAAAAAAAAAAATCGATCGAGCTTGGTCAGTTTTATTTTTTGCATTTAATAAGGAACGAAGGCTGCAAAAAAAAAAAAAAAAAAAAACATTATCTTCGTTGAAAGCTTGTTGGGGTGAGGTCGCGTTGGAGAAGATTTTTCGTCATAGGTCGACTTTACATGCGGCGAGGAAGGAGTGGATTACCTCATATTTTTTAGGTATTGTCTTGTTGTTTTCTGTACATTGGAATATATACAAACGAAAAATGCCAGTGTAATTTTTTAATGGGCATTAAATACACGGTAAAATACATTTTTTTTTTTTTTTTTTCACGCGTTATTGGCTATTTTCCAGAGCATTTTTCGGGATATTAATTCCGAGCACCCGCCCGGTTAGGTTTCGGTTTCGGACTACCGGTGGCGCCAGTCTTCGCGCCACCGGATTTACGAAAATATAAACGCAATACGACGTAGGTAGTTATTATATATTTACGCGAGCAAAAGAAACAAAGTGTTTTAGCGTATACACTACGCATAATAATATATTATTATTTTCGTTATTATTATAATAATATACCGCCGGGCCGACCTCCGCCTTCGTTAAACAAACGCGCCATTGACATGTCTTAATGGGTTTTTTTTTCTTCTTCTTCTTCTTCTTTCGTACGCCCCCATTCGATACGCGCGTGTACGCCTAATATAATATCGTTTTCTGTGTTGCGCGAATCGACCATACGAGTTTTATGTACAGTTTTTTGACACCGCGATAATTACTACGTACAGATATCCGATTTCGATATTTATTGTTGTTGTTGTTGTTTTTTTTTTTTTATTCCAATTAAAAACGTTTTCGATTATGCAGGCAATGGTTTATGATAAACGGCAGTGCACTCGTAGCGTTCGCGTATTTGTGTTGCACAGTCGAAAATATAGCACAGTGAGAAATAAATGCGTTTTATGCCTACGACAAAGCTAGATTTTTAATTTTATTTTCCATTTAGGCCACATTACTTTCAATTTACATTAAACTTTTTGAGAAATATCTAATACGATTAATTGTTTTCTCCATCAACGGTTTTATTTCATTCGAATTAGTTATTCATTTTTAACATATAATAATATGGTTGTTGACCGTTCGCGGACTGATGCGTTTCACAGGAGGGTTGACGATTAGATTGATTTTCCGGTTCTTGATTTTATTTATAAATCGTAAACACGTTGTCCGTATCATAAAATCCCGGCTAGGACGACAACGTTACGAGCATATTTTCGGTGCATAAATGCTTGCATAATTATTAGTGATTTTTTTTAAGAGCTACAAGTGCTCTGCCCTAATCGCTATACTCGAACGGTTTTATTACAATTTCCTAAATTACGCTATAACAAGTCGGCCGATGTGTTGATAATCCGTTTTGAACGCATTCGAATTTTCGAAAATCAATTTACCAAAAAGAATTTGTTACTTTACCAACAAGGAGTGCCTCAGCTTGAAGTTACCGAGCGAGCTCCCGCGTCAAACAACCGGCTCGAATAATTGTTCCGAAGAAACCGGACTTGTAAAGCCAATTACGCCGTGTATCCAGAGGACTCCATTCCGGATCTCGTAAAATGTCCACGTGAAACGATTTCAATATGTCACCTCCACCTAACAATGCGAGCGAAATTTTTCAAAAATGAAATACGTGAAATCAAAGTACAGGGCCACTTTATGTGACGTACGTTTACTAGCGGCGCTACCCTGGATATAACATACGTCGCTTATACGTTATTGTTACAGGGCTCGACGCTTTTCTACGCGTTTCCGTGTTTTTCATTAGGAAGCTGCGTATTCAAAATCAGATTCAACAGATCCGGGGTGGAAAAATATCTCGTCCGACACCCCCCCCCCCCCGACATCGTCCCCGATGATTACTCCGTCGATCCAGATCGAATTTGTATTTGAACAGTTAGAACTGCGAATCGTTCAATTTAATACTAAAAAAAAAAAAAAAAAACAACAATAATAATAATAATTTAGAAATGAATTTAAAATCTTTAATAGAAGAATATCAATTAAAAAGGGGGCGCACTTCGTACGGTTGATGTCGGTATTCGCTCGTTGGATAGGTTACTCTTAGCGGATATATTGGATTCGAAAGAAACGATAAATCACTTCTTTCAACAAAACAATTCTGAGCAAAGCTTCGGCGTAATATTTAGGACTATTATTGTCGATTTCATTTATTTAGAGTATGTTATACACTGTGTAGTACACGATGGAAGTACGAAAAATGTGATATAAATATTGTTTTACGTGTTTATATCGGAATAATCATTTACATTATCGATATAATCACCGACAGAAATCGCATTTTTTGTGGCATAACATGATATTTTGAATACGCGCATTTCTGGCGGTATAACTCTAGCAAAAAAAAAAAAAAAGTTCAAAAAGTAACAATTAGATATAAATACAATGTATATGAGTACGGTTCTCGACGGATTTGGAATTATCTCGTTTTAGAATCTCGGGGCAACGCATAACCTACGTCTAACCTAACTAAAAAAAGATCTTATCAAATTTAGCATTTGCTCCCAGACTTCTAAGCGCTCCGGAGACCTAATCTATTCCGAGCACGAACTAGGTCTATATTATTTCAGAAAAAAAAAAAAAAAAAAAATGCTACACCGATGATAACCGGAACATGATTTCTGGTAGAAAAGTTGTTTGCAGACGGAAAAAAGCACACCACCTCATAGTAAAACCAATAGATTCGTCGTTTAGCTCAGTAATCGTAAACCGCTTTAGCGGCCCATACGAACACCGGCTTACCGGAAAGTGTCCCGGTGTCCCTACTCCGACGTAATACTTAAAATACATAAAAAAATATTGAACCACTTCTAGTGACGAAACATTTACGAGCGACGCTGCTAGTTTGAACAACCAAGTCTGATCCAAACTGCCACGGAATTTTGAAAGACAAGCAATTCTAAACAGTTTACTTATCACAATGAAACAATTGTTTTTTTCCTTGTAAAATTATAGTTAAATAATATAATTCGTATTTATCTCCTGTTTCATTACGTCTCTGTCGCTCTCTAAAAAAAATCTTTTTTTTTTTTTTTTTTGTTGCCTTCGAACACAAAATAATGCGATTGTAAACGAGATTATATAATAGTAATAAAAAAAATATATTCACTACGAAAGCGTCAAACAAAAGAAACTAAGAGACGTTATATGACGGGTACACACGGGATCTACACGGTAAAACTTTGTTCGTAAACGTAAAATATTTTAGTATTGTTTTTTGTTTTAATCGTTTAAAACAACAATATTAAACATCGGCAAAATTATAGATAACGCGAGTTTCGATGAAATATAGATAATATAAATTTTTACACTTACTAAATAAAAAGATCATTGTTGCAAAAATACTATTGAAACAAAAAAAAAAACCTTTAATATAGTAAAATATAGTTTATATATTTTACATTGCAATAAGTAATGGTATTTAGTGCTAAAAAAAAAATCGGAAATACTAGACCACCGTTGTACGCGGGAATTCGGGAAGGTACAGGGTAGTTTATAGGATAATTCAGTTTATGTACTGAAATCAACAATAGACGATTACAATCAAAAAACGATTCTGAGCGAGCTCGGCGAAATAACAATTATACGGTATTGGTGGGTTTTTTTTTTGTCTCCTTTACGGCCAAACTTACCCAGAAGTCATCAGATATAAAAACCGATGTATCGTCGTTTATTATCAGTATTATTAACTTTTTAGAAAAATTGTTGGGAATCTAAAGAAAAATCTAAATAATAAACCATATCGCGAGGGAAAAAAATCGGTATTCGTCGAAGTACTACGTGAAAAAAAAAAAAAAGAAAAATTGGAAAACTTTTACTAACCGAAAATTTGTTTTCCGAAATTTTAGCGATTTCGAGCCGACAATTTATTTTTTACATACTATTATGTGTTTTCGATCCTTGTCATTTTGTAATTTAATCCGTTCTAGTCGATGAGTTATTTTAGTGATTGCTAATGAAAATTTTTTTATTTTTTTATCAACCCAAAGAATTATATTGTTGGGCGTTGAATTTACTCCAAACTATCTTATGAATTGTTGAAGCACAGCAATAGAAAAATTGTCTTCCAATAAACAATCGAGTTTTACTAAACACAACTTGAACAATCTGAGTATTATGACGTATATTTACGTAAGAGTACGCGAAACTAAACAAAAAGTAGTTTTTTTTTTTTTCAATTCGAGAAAAATTAGTTTTTAATGATTTCGAAACTTAATAAATACGGGTTTTAAAATTTTAAAAGTTTAAATTGAATTGTTTTTAGTTTTTTTTTTTTTCAAGTTTTAGACGTAGTGAATGAAAACAAAAATAATAATAATCACTCGGTAAGCTATAAGAACTACACGGACGAATCGTGAATACTCGGGAAAATAATCTGGTGATTTTTTAATTAACAATATTCCGTAATGTAATATTGTAAATATCAATAAGGGCAATAACTAAACGTTTTAATTTTAAATCGTAGACTGGCCAACGGCCCGCGTAACAATAGAAATTGTGTACGTAATTTCGATACGTCGAAATCGTTCTGCAATTGACACATTTCGTGCACGAATGTTCGAATATGTGTGATCGGAATGTACACTTTTTTTGATTATTTTTTTGTCCTAGGGTGAGGAACGAAATCATTCCGAATATCGTTTCGCTGGGCCGTTCGAATAGTATACGGTATACGGTATTCGGAATACGAAATAAAAACATACGGGACACATTACAGCGCTGCGAATATGATTCTGTACCCGAGCGTACCGGGGACGACGGCGCACAGTGGGTCGAATCACAAATCTAGCCGGACAAAACATCCGAAAAATAAGTTGTTACAACTGTATTTATACTATATATATATATAAATGTTCTTATTATATTTGATAACACAATTTATACAATGACCGTTTTAAAACCCATGAAATTATTGCCACTTGAACTTTAACGTTGTTATTTACAGTTGACGTTTTGCGATAATAGACTTATTGTTTGAAGTATTGTGCCAGAAGAGGCACAAGAAGCCAGTAATAAAATATACAGAAGAGTTCGTCAAAGACATACCCGAAAAAGTAGCCGAATGAATACAACTACAGACCTTATTCACATGATGCTACAGCAATCTGACCCGATAATATCAAAGACAAGAGGACTGCCAAAATCAAAAACAAATAAACTACCCGAGAAAGTTTTCACTTTGTTAATAGTTGACTCAATGATTGACAATGACCAATAACTTCGTCACCAGAAAATGTAGAAAAATAATTTTTTTTTTTTTCCTTTGCGAAATATGACATTTAAATAGATTTAATGATAAAATAAAAGTTAATATAGTGTAGTATAGTGTAATATATATATAAAGGGTGTTTACAAAAGGACGCTCTTTTTAAAAATGCCAAAATAACACTTTAATTTAATCAAAAAAGAAAAAAAATGACGTCATTAGAATCGGGAGAACCTTCGGATTAGGTACAGATTATTATATTATTCATGTGACCCTCCCCCCCTGGCCTGTTGGCACACTGTCACACGGTTAAGGAAGTTGGCGATTACTGCCCTACAGTTCTTCTTGGTGAGATCCTGGATGACTCTCTGAATTTCTTCCTTCAAATCCGCGATCGTGTGAGGTTTCCCCTCGTACACTTGAGACTTCACAAACCCCCACAAGCAGAAGTCGCAGGGAGTAAGGAGCCGCATTCCGCCCGAGTTGCGTACGGAGACGACGAGCTGTCCCCGCATAACTTTCGCCGCTTCCGTAAAATGTTTTCACAACTAAAACACGGATCAAAAAAAAAAAAACTAAGCAGGGAAGAATAAACCGGAGTGATACTAGATAACAGATATTATAACACCAGTGTTACCAACTGAACCGCCAAAAAAAAAAATGACAGCCAATTCAAAAAGAGCGTCCTTTTGTAAACACACCGTTACGCGTTAATATCTAAATATAGTGTACCGTATATAAAACAATACACATTCAGCGAGATTTGTCCACCTCGTAGATCCGTGATTCATCCCACTGTGGCGGCGGGGCAATTGCGACCGCCGTGGGTGTACAGTATGCAAACGACGACCGTCATTCCAAATACAATAATACGCGCAAAACAATAATAATATTGTTACGGCGACGTTTCCATGATTTTTTTACGGACGAAATTAAGTTATTACACTAGACCGGCCGGGTCGTAATTTATCGGTTTTCGCATACGGTACCGGCGGCTGTAATGATTTATCGCATTATTGTAATATTTCGTATTGTACCGGTGGGTGTGCGATCCCGACACCACGCGTCAAGCCGCCATTTCGAAATAACCGCACAACGTTTCAACAGCACAACGCGATCGTATTGTATAGTTTTTATTTTTTTATTTTTTTAATTACGGACACGGTCGCCGCCGGATAAAAAAAAAAAAATACCCATTTGAATTAAAACCAACCGTTTTGGGCCGGCAATTGGACGCGTTCCGCGCGGCAATAACGCCGGTTTACACGGGCCAGAGAAAAAATAAAAGCCGGGAAAAAAACCACCCGAATAATTGATAAACGGCGGATTTAACGGATTTTTACAATATTATGTTCGATTACCGTAGAGTTTTACACGAAATACTTGTAATTTTACGCGATGCGTACGATTTATAAATACAAAAGAAATGTTTCGCTTTAGACGGACGGCAAAAAACTCGGATTCGCCAAAGTTCGAGAATCCGGGTTTTCGGATTCCAAAATTTTATTATATACGACATTTATTGAAAATCCGGATTTTTATACGAATCCAAATTTCGTTTTTTCATTTTGTTTTAAATTTGCAATTTGATATCCTTTAATTTATTCCGCATAAAACCCTCGTTATCATCTTTTCGTTAACAGCATTGCATGTGTAAAACAATAAATACGTTTTTGCAAATTATTACAAATAGAAATTTATTTCGAAAAACATGTACAACAAAAAATATCATACTTTTTACACTCTAATTTATATATATATATAGTACATTACTAGCTAACCCGAAAATTGTTGTTTTACTCATAAAAAAATACAAAATTTTGGAGGATTTTGGAATTCGAAACCATACATTTTCGGATTTTAAAATTGTAAATCCGGATTTATTGGATTTTCGGATAATCCTGGTTTACATCACATCAACTAGTAGTCGAATCAAATTATATTTACTTGGAGCATGTTTGATAGTCCTAAAGTACCCCCAAACCCTCCCTAAAAAAAAAAAAAATTTCATTCTGCGATGAAATCCGGCTCGGTTATTGTAGTCAGAAATTATTATAATATTATTGCAAAACATTCACGGATATGTTTTTTTAGAGCCGTATTGGTGGACGATCGTTTGTTATTCACCCGCGTCGATAAAAAAAAAAAAAAAAATAAAAAAAAATACGTAAAAAACAAATTGATTACCAACGATATACGAGCCGATTAATTTGTTTTCGATTACTAATTATCATCATATTATTTATCGGTGGCTGGTGGATTTCTGTTGGCCGTTTCACAACGAACCGATCGATAAAAACTAAAACTGGTTTAGTGGTTTCCATCGAAAACACCGATAATATCCGATCGATTAAAAACCGACATAGAATATTATTATAATATATAACGAGTCGTCGTGTCTTCTACGATTACATATACGAATATATTATTTCGGAAATCAAACACTGACTCGTAAGTCCTATTGCGAGACCGTTGGCAACTCAAAATGTCCGGCAGATCATTTTTTATTGGGATATCCGCGATTAACCAACAAAAAAAAAAAAAAAAAAACGTATTTATTTTAATTCTCGATCGAATTAGGGAATTCTAAACGCATTGCCTCACTAATATTTACGGTTTGCGTTCAACGACTACATTCAAGACTTGAGTTCATAGAAATATATCTACTGCTCGACACGTATTTTCCAAGTAGAAAAAGAAGAAAAAAAAAAAATGAATAAACACATCACTGCAGTAAAACATATAAAGATTTCACGTTCCCTCGGAATTATATACGATACAATAGAAACATATATTTCTCCGGAGCCAAAAAATATGTTCAATTTTTTTTTTTTTTTTGTTTTGTTTTACCGTTAACACTACACAATAGTACACCGTTTTATTGTTGGTCGTCTCTTACATATTCTTATCAAAATCTCATAATCTTGTTAATTCTGTCCCGTACTCGTGTTTTTGTTTTTATTTTAATTCGTATATCATTTCATAATATTACGATCATAACGAAAACCAGTTAATACGACCACCGTTTTACGCTTCGTTCCTCTTGAAATAGTATTTGTTTTCCGTAGAAAAACATACGTTATGGTTTTTTTTTTTTCATTATTTTAATCTTACACTCCGACTATTGCAGATACAACTCCGGCAGTATACGTACAAAACGTTCGTGGCGCAATAATTTATTAAGACCTATTCGCCTAGTGCAAAAACTAATAATAAATAACGTCCGATTTAGAAACTGCGCACCTAAAAAACGCAGTCTCGTTCGCGGTGAAACGGGTGAAATTCACATCGGGGATTAATACGAGTTATAAATGCGAATGCAATGTTTTATGCGTATAAAAAAAAGAAAGACGTATTGATATATATATATATAAATATATATTATAAGTCATGTTATTTTTTAAATTTATGTCTTGAAAATTGTTCGGCTAGCGTTGAAAAATTGTCTTTTATACACATGTAGATCAATGAACTCTTATAAATCATCTATTTATGTTTAATACGTATCTCGTTCAATCGAAAAAATAATATAAATTTAAAAAAAAAAATAAAAAAAAGTGGCAATAAATCATGCGTATGGCTTTGCGTATTATATAGGTAATATACCGGCGGATGAGATCACCAATAGTATAGGTACGCCGAAAGATATCGAAAAAAAAAAAAATAAATAAATATATTTATTTATCTTTTATTATGTATACTTTCAAGTTTTACGATCAAACGTTTACAGACATACAACAATATTTTAAATTACAATTTTTTTTATTTTTTTTTTTTATATATATTTATACATTTTTTCGGTGTATCTATCTGGAACGATCGGTTGACAATCGCGTCCGCAGGTTTACGCGGCGAGTTTAAACGTATTTTATTTTCTTTCCCGGAATATCGTTTGGAAAAAATTGTTGGAAACTCTACGGGAAAAAATATAAATTAATTTACTTTTTTCCCGCTGCGCAATTCGGTGTACTCGGTTTTTCTGGAAAATAATTTTTTGTTTTCTGAATAAATGAAAAAAAATAATAATACTCTACTTCCGGTTTTAATTTGCTATATTACTATTATGAAATGTCCTTAAGTGAATTAATTTTACTTTTACGGGTACCTGGATAGTCGATTCGAATGTTGAAATCGCATTATTATTTATAGAAAATGTAATTCTAACCACAGCTGCAATTATCTGCGGGTATATATTCAATGCGATTTCGGTTAACAAACATGTCTCTCAAGGCTATCAAAAACGTTATTCGTAGCGTATATAATAATATAATAGTCTTTCGATTATTATTCTTCATTGAAAAAAAAAAATAAATAAATAAAAATGGAGAAATCTATTTTGGACCAGCGCCAAGAAATTATACCATTTGCAATACCTATCTGCTACGGTGACAACTAAATAATACGGTCTAAGAATCTAACGTGACGGTATAAAAAATAATAATTGAAAATGGAAATGAGCAATCGGACGGATTTTTAAGAGAAAGCGCTCGAGACAAAAATACGTGTAACAGTAGAGACGAAATACTGTTCGAGCAGTACCTTTAGCGTTTATCTGTTACGCCATTTTTCGTCTAGACTCGTTATTAGGTACACACGAATGTTTATTGGCATAGTTTCTTAAAACACGCACAAAAAACAACAGAAAATTCAAATCTGACATTATCAAACACATTTCGTAATATTTTGACAATAAGAGACGTTTATACATCCGCGAGGTACCATTTCAAAGTAGTTAGAATTTCGTGAGTGAATGAGTTGAACTGACCGGAGTCCATTCGCGTAAAAAACCGTCCGATTGATTCGAATATTTTATTTATTTATTTTTCTTTATTTGGAATAAACAATCTATACCTAATAGGCACAATAAGTATATGTGATAAGAGTAAAAAAAAAATACATATACGCATTATACATTAATATATCTAAAAATAGAGAACTAACATAAATACATATATTTACATGACACACGTGATATGAGAAGCCATCCACTAATAACACTCACTATTAATTTATATTTATTTTTTTTTAATTTTCCTTTTAAGAGAATCTAATTTTTATTTTATATTGCTATTATAATTATCTGAATTTATATGGGGGGGATCAAGAAGGTCACGGCACCAGCTGCGTTTGAGGCGTCTAGGTGGATTGCCAGGAATGGTCGGGACTGCAAGATCGCGTATTAATGGGTTGTTGTTAGAGGACAGACGGTTATGAAAGCGTTTATAATGCGCTTTTGCTTTTTCATGAACTGTTTTCAATATTAAGTCAGTATGGATATTGCTGTTCGAGACGTAAGGTGGAGCGTTGAGTAGTTTCCTGAGGGCTATATTTTGGAAGGTTTCTATTCTATTTTTGGCATTACCTCATAACTGGAAATATTCGAATATTAAATAAATACTTGAATGGTCGTACATTACGCGTTTTGTGCGGCAATCGAATACGGGACAAATTATAATATATCGGCGGTACTGATATCACTTTCCCGAATATTCGTATTATTATTATTATTATTATTATTATTATTGACTAGGTGTCCCGCACGGTTTTGCCTGTACCATTATTTGATTACCGTTGTAAACCACAGTCCCAATAAAATTTCCATAATTTCGGTTCAAGGGGAGTGTCCGGACACTCGAAAAATCACCCTCGGTTGCGTCACTGTGCACAGTAATAATGGTTTTGTGTTATTGTTCTTGACACACACCCCCTCCCTCCAATTAGGGGAGCTTGATAAAATCCTGGTTGTGCCACTGAATTGTACGACGGTGTGTGACACTTTATATTAAATTTTTCGCCAAAGCCGGGCAGTAACTGTGGTTGAAAAATAAAAAATTTGTTCACTTTTCGTTTATTTTTTCACCTCTTCATCTAAACCCGTCGTGATTTTTCGTCGATGCGGTTGGGATTCTATGGGTTAACGCTTTAGACACACACTTTGTATTAAATGTTTCGCCAAAACTGGGCAATGACTATGGTTGAAAAATAAAAAATTTGTTCACTTTTCGTTTATTTTTTCACCTCTTCATCTAAACCTGTCGTGATTTTTCGTCGGTTCGGTTAGGATTGTATGGGTTAACGTTTTAGATACTAAAAACACTATGTCGGGGCTTTATCCAATTCTGGCGGTCGATAGTATTATGTACCGGGTACATAAATACGATATATATATGTAAAATGTAATTGAACAATTACGTATTATTTTACGTATGTTCCTTTAAAAGATATTTAATAATAAAAAAAAATTATTACCGACCAGACGTCCAACGAACGTTATCGATTTTTAAATACGTCCTACGTACGGAGTGTGCGCGTATAGTACCCGAGTAATATTCGATAATGTAGTACAATATTTGGCGCAAAATTCAAATGCACCGATATGGATATGCGTGGACGCCGTGTTTATCTATAGAACGCTAAACATGCCGTCGGGCTAAAGCTTTCATATTGGAACGAAAAAAAAAAAAATCACAGCCCATTACGAAATCGAGACATTTGCAGCGGGAACGAATAGGCACCGGACATTATATTCTATATACTTTCACGTAGCCAATCGCTTTGGGGAAAATCGTTTGTGAGCGAGCAGACGACAAAAAAAAAAATAAAAAACACACACACACAGGTACATATATTGTAGACGTTGGAATAATGTTATATCACGAGAGCCAACATAAATTATGTTCCCGAACAAATTAGCCGATCAAAATCTTTACACGATTTTGATACCACGCGCGTACAGGTACGATGTTTTTTTTTTTCTTTTCCTCCCCGCCCACCCGTTCTTTTATATATATATATATATATATATATATAAATTACAATACGTAAAACGGTCGAAATAATTGATATTTTTTTTTATTATTATTTAATTTTCGTTTTACAAGGGTATTATTATTATTAAGACGTATTGGCCGTCGTCGTCGTGTGCGCGGCGCCCGTTCACATCGATTCATTACGCGTCTTGACGAATGCTGATGAGCTAATCGACCGTGTACGCGTATAGTAATGATTCAATTATAATATACGTATATGATGTTTTCAGAGTAGAGTCGGATAAGAAAAAAAAAAAATAATAATAATAACGACGACCACGGCGAACGATTAATTGTCGGTCTCGTCCGCGGCGCGGAGTCGTGCGCCAGGAAAGAAAATCCACTTCTTTTAAAATACGAGATAAACATGACGACGACGACGGCGACCGCGGTGTGCGCGAGTTGATTAGCTCCATAATTCATATAATATTATAGCTAGCGGACAGCCAAAGTTTTAAATTGTTTTTTAATGTCGATGGGCAGTATCACCGCGAGAATCTGTAAATAATAATGTCTAATAATAATATAACCGTACCTGTACAATAAATACGAAATACTACACGGAGACCATAGGCGGAAATTCGCCATCGCCATCAAACAGAGCTGATATTTATTAAAATATCTCACTGTTTTCTTATTTTTTGTTCTTCTTCTTCTTCTAATTTTACGTAATTTATTGAAAAGTATTAAAACACTTTAGAGCGAGAAAGAGAGAGAGAGAGATATTCATACAATATATTTGACATAAAAATTAAAATAAACAACAGTATAAAATAGAAATTGAAAAAAATAAACATTACCAGTTTGTTCTTCTGTATTTTTATTTACCAAGGAAATCCAGTGTATTTTTTTACTAAAACAACTACATATTTACAACGTTACAGCATAGTCGTCAATCACGATTTAAGACAGTACGGTTACCCAACGAGCTATTGGACAACCCTTAAACAAAATAAATCCAATAGTCACGAGACGAATAATTATACAGTGAGCGCAACTAGCGTATAAAATGAGAACTAGTTACATAGAACCGTGTTTTATACCTGACTGATATCAGTTTTCAATACCCTGTTATTTTTTTTTTTTTTTTTAAGATCCGAATTCATTTCAGCGGTCGCCCTATATGATAGCTCGTCGGGCGACCGTTTACTATCGTAGATCTCGGCAATTGGACACGGGGTTCGCCACGAGTTGTATAGGGTGCGGCAGAGCCGACTGACGAGATTTGATGGGCTATAAATAACGAACAGTAAAACTTAGAGAAAAGGTTTTTTTTTTATTTAAATCAGTATTCAATCCCATTATTAAAATTTATTTTTTGAAAATTATATCCCCAAGATGGCGGCCGTCAGCATTGATACACTGTTGTAGACGATCCAATGGCGGTCCTGTTCTCGTCCTCAACAAAATAGGGGCCGATCACCCCAAATTGGGACACAGCACACCACACTGTCACTTTAGGAGAGTGGAGTGGTCTTTCATGGAGCTGCCACGGGTTATTTGTAGCCTAGTATCGACAATTTTGTTTATTTACAGTTCCAGAAAGATGAAAATGGGCCTCATCACTATAGAAAAAGAGTTGATATCGGAGGAATTTGCAGAAGAATTTGCTGACAGAGATTTTTCCGGTTGCCGTAGTCAGTAGCATTTAACTCTTGGACCATCATTAATTTATAAGGATGGAATGTTGAATCTTCGTGAAGAATTCTCCTCAAAGAACGGTCTGAGATTCCCAAAGCTACGGCGTGTTTCCGGGCCGGGCGTCTTGATGACTGCTCAATTGACTCTCTGACCAACTGCACATTTTCAGGGGTTCTTACCGTTTTGGGTGATGCTCCGTGTCCGAGTCTACTTAGGGTGCTTGCAGTTTCTTCCGAATGCCGTATCCACAAATTGATAGTGTTATAGCAGAAGGAACAGATTCAGCACGTGGAATGTAGTCGAAGTGTACAACGAAATGCCCTTTGTGTAGCGATCACAGAACGATTATTTTCGTAAAACCACGACGTACACTTGTCCCAGACCGTGATTACCGTGATAAAAACGGCATTACCGTACACTCCAAAACATACCACTTATTAAGGACTGCTCTTATCTTGTCACAGGCTAATGACCTCATTAAACTCGTCAGCCGGCTCTGCCGCACCGTGTATTTAATGGTGAAATCATAGAAGAAGAATAATAGGTTAAACCGTCGTGAAAAAGCGAAAAAGAGAATTCCCGAATGTAAAGATCGTAAAGATCACCACGATAAACGATTAACCGCGAACCCCGTTCGGAATCGTTTTCCGTCGTCGGCGCATTTATCTGCACGAATTGAATTCGCCCGTTCGTATCCGCCGACGGCCTACGGTTTCCCGTCCGCCAGGACAGTATTTTTCACATTATTTTCGACCCCGCGGCGCGGGTGAACATTGCTCAATCGTATTCCCGGCACCGCGGTGTGCGGACTACACGAATACATCGCCGGCCGGCACGCGTCCCTCGTCCGCACGGGGTGGCGGTTATTACACTCGTCCTGTATACGCACGCGTGCTACCGTCGCACTGTATCGTAATATTATTACAGTAGGCGTGTACACGACGCTTGTAAGAACGCGTATAATAATATTATTACAACCGCCGTTTTCCCAACACTAGAAGCAATTATAACGATCGGATAATAGCCGTCACGAATTAATAATAAAAAAAAAAAATCCAAAAAAAAAAAAAATAATAATACCACTGTGGGGGCAAATCGTTTTCGGTAGAACGAAAGAGAAAAAAAACCGTTTAATATTATTAAAATACTCGGTCGGAAATGGGGAGAGAAAAAAAAAAAAAAAAACGCGTGTGCGTATCGTCGTCGTGTGATAGCCGGGCGTGGGCGAGTTCCATTAATAAGAGACAGTAAGTGTAGAATAAAACACACACACACCGCACTAAATATAACATATACACGGGTGTATATTAAAATCGTATAGGTATTAATATTATACTTTGAGCGCGTGTGCGTACCTGTAATATATCAAAAAAAAAAAAAAAACGATACGACTAGATTATTATTTATATACGATCTATGCACGGCAGCAAGAGTGTAATAATAATAAAATTAAATTAAAAAAACGTACTAGTCGTCCGTATAGGTCTACTACTACGACTACTACTGCTACTACTATTATTACTACTACCTACTACTACTACTACTAATAATAATAATAATGACCACTACCAAATTCCGAAAAAAATAAATAAATAACATTTTCAAAATATTATAAAAGAGTGATGAAATAACTCTACTACAGTATTATTTGTCTTGCGGTTAACTCTTACGGATTGTTATTCAACAATCCAAAATCGTGGTTCGTCACTTACATATAGCGTAAAAACGCTTACAAATCGATTACGGATAATAGTAAACTTATAGAAAATCCGGAAAAAAGATGGGCGGGGGAGAAACAATCCCCACACAATTATCCGTAGAAAATAAATATTCAACAGCATTTGCGTCAAAAAATTTGTTTAGCTCAACGGAGATCAGCGACGGGCAGTAAATCAGTTGCAATATTGTATCGGGACGAATATCGATTCGTTACGATAAAGGAATTATTTTAAATATAAATTTAGGGGCTAAATATGTAACAACGGGGAACGGAATGAAGTTGGCAACAGTAACAATAGGTTATGTTAAGGGCCAATGGATTTAATGGTTAGGCCACATAATTGAAAACGAGACAGTAGACGCCATGGGCGGCTATGGAATGGAAATCTCGTCGAAGAAGCACTCGAGGAAGGCGCAGGAAAATATCAAAATCGACTCGTTAGAAAAATATTTGGAAAACGCTGGAAACGGGCAGTTCGAAATAGAGATACACGATCGGATGTAATAACGGCGGCGAAAACTCTTATCGAGTAATCGCACAGCATTAGAAAAATAATAAATACGTGTATATTATAGTGTTTTGAATATTGTGATGGGATTTATGGTAAAAAAAAACGAGCGCGAACAACAATAATTGTAATTGGATCGGCATGCCCGACATTTCGTTACGAATCGGCGACAGCCGAAGTTATACCGTAATAGTTTACTTGCCCGGTTGTAAAGACTATTACACGAATGTCTTTCGATATTTCGAAAAACGGTGATTTTTCTAAGAGTAATCATTTTTTTTTTTTTTTTTTTTTTTTTTGTCGTTTCGCCGACGGCGATTTATCGCGTTACAATAGGGTTACGCCGAACATATTTGTTCCGGTGTCTCGCGGTAGTCCAAGATTAACCGGTCGGATTTCTCGTCAATATACACGTATACGGAATATAATGGAAGTATTATGTCGGGTATCGATTTCGTTGGCCCGAACGACCTCGACGTTCGTCAAAAATATTCTCGTACGACGTACGAACCCGCGGTGTTGATTTCGTAGCCGAATCAATATCAATTCTATACGGACGACAACGGAATCGTCTCCAAACGATATTTGAGTCCAACAGAACATACTAAATCAACGTTTACGGTTTGTAAATCTCGCGATCACACCGTACGCCGTCCGTCGGCCATCGAAATTGTAATACCGGCCGCCAACGTTTAAACTTTCGGAAATCTTAAACGTCCAGTCTTTATGCGCGATCGAGTTTTATTTATTATGGCCGTAATGGTTATTTATCGTATGTTTAAGCTCGCGGTTTTGCGTGATTTTTTTTTTTTCGGCTACACAGACAAACACACCGAGTAAAATGTACAAATCCGTTTCAAAACAATTGTAATAAAGTTACAATGTTCAATTTGATCGGCGCGCGTATTCGCACATTTCGGGTGCTTCGGGTAAATCCGCCGGCGTGTATTCGATTTGTCCACGTCATTAGCGCAACATTCCGTGTGAACTGAAGAAATTATTATTTCTTATGCGGGCACTTTGCCGGACACGTTTTGTGAAATCCAAGTATTCGTTTCGGCTTTTGTTTTTTTTTTTTTTTTTTTTATTATATTGTCGTTGTGCGACTCGGTGGATTTTATGAGTTTTACAGTTTGCGAAAAAAACACGAGGACTGGCAAAAACGATAAACGTATTACGAATACGAGTAAAACAATTCAAACGATCGCGATTCAAATCAAATAGGAAACAAGTATAAAAGTATTTTTTTTTTTTTTATTACTTAGTTTTTTATTTCCACAATCTGTTTCATAATTTGAACAATAAGTGAAATTGATGAATTTGGTACTTTTTGACGTGAAAGACGGATTAAAGATACCTTCCAGTGAAGGCACTTTTACAGTTAAAAAAAAAAAAAAAATGTTAGAACAATGTTAAGAAGTATTAGAAGAGGAAATATAATAAGAATAGCAAAAAGTAGATATCGAAAGAAGAACAAGGATATTAGATTGGCCTAGACTAGTAGGTCCCTACACCACCGCTTTTTCAACCTTTTTTGTGGGTTGTAATTTTTCAATACGATTGAAAATCGTTCGGAATTGTCGCGTTAAATATTCCCGCGATTCCCTCTCACCCTCTTCGGTCGTATTATTAAGGAAAACTAACCGGGGATCCGAAACGTTATGAAAAGTTTCTTCGTGGGTTTTTATTGGTTTTCGGAACGAGTGGAAAAATTGTTAACACGGATACGAAGGAAACAAACAAAAAAAAAACAAAAAAGAAAATCAAATACGTTCGTGCCGGTTGCTACGGTCGGTATTTAAAAACGTCAAACTCCTCGCGAGCAGTGAGGATATACAAGACTGGGAAATCTATTTTGTTTTTTTTTTTGTTTGGCTCGTTGAAAGAAAAAATAAATAAATAATACGTGTTGCGTTATTGTATATATTATTATTATATATCTCGTTACGATTGCGTTTGACGTTGAATAATAGCGCGGTAACTCGGCGCGAGTTTACGACTGCGGCGAATAATCCGAGACGTCGCGTAACGCCCGGAGAGGAAAAACCGAACGCGTTCGGCGGCGGCGCGCGGACGACGGGTCGGCGGACCGTATTGCGGAAGAAACGTCCCGGGGACGGCGTAACACGACAAATAATGATTTAACTAGGTCTGTTGCCGCGCCGCGTAGTCAACCGTGAGAATAAAATATTTTTTTACAAAAAAAAAAAAAAATAAATAAAAAAAACTATTGGCGTTATTTTATTGTTTTATTATATTATATCCTCCTGCGCTGTTGTTGTTGTTGTTGTTGTTGTACTAGGAAGCCGCTGGCGGCGTACGCCGGCGTCACCGCGGAGATCGGCCGCGGATCGTCCCAAGGTCCGTTCGTCCGATATAATATAATACGACGATAGTGGTTTTTTTTTTTTTTTTTTTACAACCGCACAGTGTGTACGTACACACACCGCAGTAAAAAATAAAATCGCCATACTTAGACACACACACACACACACACACACAATATTCATATTATGTACTTACGCGCGCGATATTATTGCATAATACAGGGCGATTCACGGACACGCGACAAACGGTTTTCGTCGTGTTCGATATTTGTTTGAGTTGTGTTTTTGGTAACAGATTTACGTTTTTTTTTTTTTTTTTTTTTTCGCCGCATTGTATTTACCGTGATTTTTCAGAGTTATTAGCGCATACGCCAGTGTAAATTAACGGAAGGTTAGGTTAGGTTAACTAAAACTCAATTCAATAACGTATTACGATTTAAAGTTCATTTAATTTCAAAACATAATATTAGATTTATAATTTCAAAACGAATTACAATTACAATTTGATATACCCTCGGAATTAAACGCTCCAACGATATAATACCGGCCGACAGTATGTATGTTGCGTCCCAAAAAAATACATTTTTATTTATTTTTTTTACATAAAATGCGTTATTCCGATGTATATGTCAATTTCTTCAATAAAACGTAATGAAAATGTTTAAGTTTTAAAAGAAAAATAAACGTTATTATTTATCGTTCAGTTTTAACCTTGTTCCTGTACGACTCGATGGGTTTTATGAGTTTTACAAGTTTTGCGAAAACGCGAGACTGATACAGATGAAAAACCTCCGGAGACCATTGTAAAACCATTGAAAAGGATCCAAATCCATTAGAAATAAAAATATAATTTTTCTATAAATTGAATTTTGTTTATGATAAAAACGATTGGTTTTTTGTTGCGCGTATTTCTAGTGCGTGTTTTTTTTTTTTTTTTTTTTTTTTTTTGACATTTTAATGCGTGTAAACGCATATTTGATCAGCTTTCTGTGCTATTGGCTTATTTATGCGTTTTTTTTTTTTTTGCGTGAACACTATACGAATTAAAATTATGTCTTAAAAAATCGTTTTATAATTTTATTTCGGCGTGTACTAATGGACGATATATTTCTACAATATTTTTGAAATTTAGCGATAAACTGATATCGATTTATTTGTCAATGGAAAAAAAATCCGATTGGTTTTACCGTGTTCGAGCCAAAACATTATCGTACATGGTTTTGTATCGGGTACGTACACGGCACGGGTACATATACAAGACGAGTAAGCAAAAGAAAAAAAAAACCAAACGAAATAACCGCCGGACGATTGTACGTACTAATCATATCGCCGACGCCGAAAACGTACGTCACGAAACACGATTGTAAAACCATGTTGAAATAATAGGGGGTTTCTTTTTTTTTTTTTTTTTAATTATCAGTTTCCAAGACGGATCGCGGCGCGAACACTTCTACACTGCGAACCGTCGCTATTGCTGCTCGTATAATTGTTAACAAACGGACAACACTTGAACGGCAGAAAACCGATCGCATTTCCGCGGATCGCCCTGTATATCGCGGCAGCTATACCGTATACGATATTACATACGATAATAATATAGTTATAATAGTAATAATAATCGCAGAGCTGATCATAGAACGGCGGCGGTATTGCGTAATTATAAAATCGCAATTAAAACAGCACGTACTGGACGTGACGCGAATCGTCAATACGGTTATCATACGGCGCTAATAACATTACCGATATTTGTAATATCCAAGTGTATATATATACGACGTACCTATATATATATATATATATATATATATATATATAATAATAATAATGTAATAAAATCGATTAATTTCGAGTTGCCGGTATAGGTACCCCCCCGACACGTTTTCTTCCCGGGGCATGACGTAAGGTAACCTAACCTAACCTAACCTAACGGCTTTCTGTACATTTTGCAGAAAGGTTACGCGCGGTTGATAATAGACGGGGCAGGGTGTGGAAATTTTAGGTTTTTCGCCGGCTTGTTAAACAGACGGCGGCAATAGATGTAGAAAATAAAAAAAAAAAACACGTGAATTACGGAATTCGCAGAAGGAATACAAAATCGTATTTTGCGTATTAAAACATGATTTTTTTTTTTTGATTTTTCTTTTACACGTTTTACGTATTATAGAAAAAACAAACGTATTTTTCCATTTCAAATACACGGTTTTTACAATAAAAATAACGACGGACATTATTCGTTTTGTACATTTCGTAACGTCCATATTTATCGTTAATTCTTTTACATTTGGTAATATTCCTCTCCGATCAAATTTGGTTTGGACCGAGATAATACCGTTAGATGATAAATGATAAAAAAAATTGATTAGTATACATCTTTCGAGAATAAAATGTTTTCTGATTTTACATTATAACCTACAGAGAAATTTTGTGCAATTCTAATATATTTGTTTTCGTTCTGTAGAACTATAAAATATTATATATAATTAAATAAATGTTTATCGGTAAAAAAATATTTGAAAGTTTTCTCAGTATTTTCAACTTTCAATAACCCAAAAAACGAGCCAGTCGTATACATCGCACCGTGGGTAGGACACTATTGTAAGTGGGTGTAATGGTAACAATGTCGGATATAGGCTAATTCAAAGTTTATCATGATTATATAATATACTGCATGCGAATTGCAAACGAATAACTTGATTGAAATCATGGGAATCGACAATAAATCAATAGAAAAAAAAAAATCCTGATTAAATTGGGTATTGGCCACAGCTGTAGGTGGAAAGATTGGAAGGTATGGGATATAAAGTAATTTAGTCTATATATTGAAAGCAACGATAAATAAATGCAGTTAAAAACGACTCTGAACAGTGCTCGGTGAACGGGTACGATTATAGTATTTGTTGTCAGTTATTTGTATGTTTTAGAAAAACTGATTTAGGGAATTCAAAAAAAAAAAAAAAATGTTCAAATAAAATAGCACAGGGTAAAAAATTCACATCGTTTAACGTACTGCGTGAAAATTCTGGCGCATTTCATTCACCAAAAATAATATAAAAAATAATTTTTGCATAAAGTATTGAGAATTTCGAAATACTGTTCAAATAAAGGCTTCAATTGGATTGCGTCTATTTAGGATGCTTAAGGGTACGTTTTAGCGATTTGGAGCATTTATACCACCCGAAATGTATAAACCAACAATTTTAATAAATCGAGCAGATTTTTCACTGTATTGGCAATCTGAAAAAGTAAGTGAGCATAAGCCCCCATTAATTGAAATTGAAAAATCCGTCTTCCAAATGTTGCTGAAAAAATTTCAAATCTCTTCGTGCTTATGGATTTTGTCCAAAACCCTCGACTAGATAACGAAAACTCTACCAAAAATCGCTTTTTTTTTCTTTTTCTTATTGGAGTAAAAATGTAGACGAAATTTTGTAGTTAACAACACACGCACACATATCATAGTAAAATTGTTTAAAAACGAAAGTTTTACTTCGATCATGTACCGTTAAAAAATCAGTAAACCGCGATGGGCATAACGCAAGAAAGTCATACTATATTATGCTATACGGTATTATATTATATTTGCGTGTAATAGAATAATACGAGAAAAAAAAAACCTGGAAAAGTAGAGCACACTAGAGTTGTTGTGGGTAAATATAATTGGTGTAGTAAACAACAAATGGCTGTGAGAGTTTCTGCGTGTGCCCGGTCGGCGTATTTCCAGACCGTATTCGAGTTCGGCCTAAGCCAAATCGTAAACACCGAATTGGTTTCAGCCGTTTTCCGACAACGTCCTGGGTGGCCGTTTTCAATTCGTCTAGGAAAATCGTTATAAAGTTGGAAAATTCACACTTTGAAACCGAACGGTAATATTTAATTTTAAATCCGACATGGTGACGAGCAACCATCGTGCCAATTAAGTCAAATCGATTTTAATGTCCGTTGATCAAACCGATTGTTTCGTATTGGCGAATAAAACGGAAGTGTTGTTAGGAACAGTTTCGTAGTTATTCAGAGTAAACACTGTGGACGTCGAACCATTTTTTTTTTTTTTTAGTAATTTGCTCAAGGTGCCCAACAGCGGCGTGCAAATATGAAATGCGAGGGATTTTTTACTATCGCAAACGCAATATTATTGAATCAGAAATCGTATTGTATAACTACTGTACGCATCGTTTTTAAATATAGTACTTCTTCGTTTTAAAAATATATCGATATCGTTTATACGGAAACTGTTTATTTTTCAAATAATAATTTTCACATTAATAGTTTTATTTTTCACTATTCACTAACGATTGCGTTATGAGTATGCCGACGGCAAATTAAAAGACAGAAACTCAGTAGTATAGTTTATTAGGTACTTGTCAGGATGAATCAAATTTCTAGCCGATCCGGCGAATTTGTATTAATAATTTAAACATTTTTTTTTTTTTTTTTTACTAATATTAAAGATTATATCGATTTTTGAATCGAGTTTTCGTCGGTATAAGATATCGAATAACCATTATGATTATGTTACCGGGAACTGTAATTTCGGCGCCCTTGGAGTTTTCGGAGCTCCGAAGCGTTCTGTTTGCGGACAAACTACAGGACGCTGCTTTTTGGGGTCGAACTCGCGTACGGTCTGTAAATACGCACCCGGTCGATTGTTATATTTATAATATTATATGACGGTTATGAGGGCACCCTGTACGCATGTAAAAACCGAAGACTCGGCTTTGACTCCGCATAATACGGCAATATTCGTATAGACGTCGAGATGTCACCCGGTTATATTTAATGCATATGAATTGTTCGCACGATAATACGATTGCGAAAACGGCAATGAACATCAATCGCGCGTTGTCCTCGTTTGGCGACCGGCTCGTATAACAACGATATAATATTATAAGCAGCGTTCCGCTGAAATTGGAAAGAAGAGAAAAAAATTGAAAGAAGAGACTACGAGACTTGAAAAAAAAAATAATTAAAAAAGATGATCGTTCGTTGTAATTATCGAACTCAACGTAACCCGCGAAGGGCCTAGCCCTATCCCCGTCCTTTCCGAACGTAGGTAAATCAATACGTTCAATTATTTACAAAAAAAATAATAAGAACAAATCGACTAACAATGTTCCCGGCAAGCTTATAAGGTTTTGCTTACGTAATTATTACTTTTATTTTCGTAAAAAAAAAAAATTTAAAAAACGCGTATTATCATGACGTTCAGATTTCGGTTGCATTATCTACTTAATCACCTCGCAATGCGAAAGTGCAATAAAGACAATTTAACAATAATAGTAATAATCTACGATTGAAGAACAATAAATATGAAATTCAAGAAAAGAATATTTGCAACATATACACGTTTTGTTTTTTTTTTTTTTTTGTTGAAAATATCATGTTTTTTAAAAGAGACGTAACGACACAGTAGGCTCAATTAGGAGGATGGGCACGTGGATGCTTTGAACCCCAATTTTAAAATTAGCTCCTCCAAATTACGTTCATGTTTTTTGTACTGAAAATATAATTTTCTAAACTGTTGCTAACATAGGATTTATACGTAGTTTTAAAAAAAATCCATCTATCTATCTGTCTATTTTAATTATATTATACGTTAGCGACAAGCGTGTTAATAAAGAGAGATCTATTTGTCTATCTATGTATTAACAGCTGTTTAAGCCCGTAATATTTAAAATGCAGAACAATCATCTTTACAGCCAAACGAATTGTAAAAAAAAAAAAAAAAAAAACATTTTTTCGAGTTATAAAAAAAATAATATAAATTTATAAATAACTCCATCGGGGTACAATTCTCCATATAATAATGATAAAAAGTATTTGCAATTATAGCCATTGCATAACCAACCAACTCAACCGTAAAAAATGTCAAATTATTGTGTATTTTAAATCTGTAACTTATATACTTCGTATGTAAAACAATTTATTTTTACAACCAAATATAATTAATAGGTGTAGTAAAATAGGGAGGAAGAGAGACATGGACCTCGTGAGTTTTTAAAATAGTTTTAAAAATTTGGGGCGGGGGGAAGACAGTGCCCTAATTATTTATAGAAATTGCCCCTCTGAACGTCACCTCGTCTCAATAGAAATATTAAGGAGGCGCTAAAAAAAAAAAAAATGTAAAATAGTAAAAGAGCTCCGTCCCCAAGCTGCATCTCCCCAATTCGATCATTGGAAAAAAAAAAAAAGAAAAAACAGCGACACATACTTCCCACCACGTGTGGGCAACGGTTGTAGGCGGGACGTTGGGAAAGTAAGATTTAGTGAGCAGTTTAATTTATATCTGTACGCAACGATAAACCATTGCTATGAAAAACGATTTTGAGCAAAGTTCAGGTAATAATGTTGTAAAATAATTTTTACGTTTTTCATCAAAATGTACACCTTAAACGCTTATGAAAAAAAAAAAAATATCACAAAATTACACTCAACTTTTGTTTTTTGTACGTACAACATATGATGAAACTAGTGTAAAGTTGTCTAACATTTCTGGTCGGCCAAGTTATGTTACAAAAATTAATACATTATTATATAGCATTATTATTGACCCTTATGTTATATATTTTAATTATTATTTTTTGCTTTTGAAGAATATTTTTAGCGTATTTTACATTTATCAATTTTTCTCTCTTATCAATAACCACCTATAACCTAAATTATTTGAAAATAAATTCCCACCTGATAAGATCGATACTGTCCTGTCCATATATTTATTATCTATTGTCATAGCCGTATTCGTTATTAGTCAATAAACCGGCCACCAGCAATCCGACGATTTTTTTTTTTTTTTTTTTTTTTATTGATAAGTAAAGATATATTATCGGTTTTTATTTTATTTTTTTTCTAGTGACCGCTAGCAAACCGCGCGGCCGATTAGTTGTACCGTTGGTAAAATAATAATATAAAATATACGTGTATATTGTACAGACACAACTTTATTCTATAAAACTCGGTGTATATGGAATTTAATAGAAAGACCAAAAAACAAACTCGCGAAGAATTTTGCGATAAATCCGTAGCGCCCGGTATATACGAGGCATGTCCAGAAAATTATGTTTCAACATTTTTTAAATTTAAACTTTGTTTTATTTTCAAAAAAAAAATTACAGAGTATTTTACATACGTATTTAACTATTTTTCGTTACGTTCAAAACACTTTTTGTACCGAGCTTGTGTATTCCCTCCTTGAAGAACTTTCGCTCCACGTCCTTTCCCAAATTCAACACAGCCAACATTACTTCGCTGTCGTTTTCATGACGTTACTCACGTAAAACTTCTTTCAGTTGGGTAAAAAGGCGGTAGTGAGAAGGTGCCAAGTCCGGGCTGTGAGGTAGATGATTGCTAGGCGGAACAAGTCCCGACCAAAGCCTTCAAGAAGTTCGACTGTCAGACGAGCGGTGTGGGGACGGGCGTTGCCCTGCAGGAGACAAACCGTCGTGAACATCCACTCTCCCTATTTTAAATTCACGAACCCACTTCCTTACTTTATCTTTACTCGTCACGCCTTCTCCATACACAGAGTTCACAAGTTCTCGAAAATTGTCAATTGGGGTTTTATCCTTGGCGACAAAAAAAAAAAAAAAAAAAAAAAAAACGAATAACATAACGGATTTCGCACCGACCGTATGTTTGTACAGCGGTGGAGGCAAACGAAATCGACGTACTCATGTTTAAAATGTCACTGCGATCGCAGTTTCGTACGTACTGAGGTGAATGACCTCTAATACTTTTGGTAAAAAAAAAAAAATGCTATCGCACAGTGGTACCAATATTGTATTTAAAATTTTCCTCTTGCGCCTGTCGGGTAGGAAATGAAAACTTTCTGGCCGTGCCTCGTGGATCGTGCCGAAGATCCGGCGAGCGCGTATGACGTACGACTGATATATATATTGTTGTACGTTTTCGAATAAAACGAAACCCATTACAACCGTCGCCGGCGGAAAATATTTTATAATATACTTGTAAAAAAAAAAAAAAAAGACACGATTGTTATTAGGAATACAGGAATTCCCGAGCGATCCGTATAGTCGGAAATAAAAAAAAAAAAAAAAACGTGAAAAAAAACCTGTTCCCGTCGAAATTGAAAACGATATTTTTACGAGATAAAATTCTATACGAAAAAATATTAATATTGTGGCCGAGGCCGCAGTGCCGGGGGGACGGTGGACGACAGTGGCGTCGTGGTCGTGTTTTTCATTCCGCTCCGGTCATTTCGGTAGCCGATTCGCGTCATAAACAATCGAGTTAATCAGTTTTCGAAATCTGGCACGGAAACTGTGCATAAGTTAGACGCGCCCGTACACACATACGGGACATACGGCACAATAAAAATAATAAGTCTTAGCGGCGACACGTCGCACGGCGTAAAAAACAAAAAAAAAGTCGTTTTCGCGCCATCGCCATTTTTTTTTTCTGTTTCCCCTCCGGCCCGGTCAAATTTTTTTTTGTTTTTTCTTCGTCGACCGAACCACAGCAGAGACGATACGGAAAACGTCCACGGTAATTATATTCCGTATCGTTACGCGATATTTTTGTGTTATTATTACCGCCGTGGTCCCGGGGGGAATTATTTCGGTCACGTCGACTCCGGGGACGTTATTTTATTATTATTATTATTATTATTATTATTATAGTACGAATAATAATTTGTTGCGCGGCGTATACGGGGCTTGTATCAAAATATATTTATGGTAATCCGTTCGCCGCCGCCGCCGCCGCCGCCGCCAATTCGAACGATAAAAAAAAAAAAAAAAAAAATAAAAAAAATAAAACCACTAGAAATTACTAACTCGCGGCGACGACGTGCCTCGAGTGAAGTTCGTGTGCGCTCGCGTGCGCATTACCCGACGACGGCGGTGATTAAGACGAGACTTGCCGCGGCGGCCAAGACGGTACACAGAGACGATCGCCACGAGAGACATACACCGCCGCCGCCGCCGCCGCCGCAGCGGTATTATTACCATCGTTTCTGATCTTTCGTGTTTTAGAGAGAGCAAAAAAAAAAAAAAAATAAAACAACGTACGATTGTTATACCTTATGCCTACGTTATGTTTTTCCACCAAAAAAAAAAAAAAAATAACAACAACAAACAAACGAAAATCTCATAAAATCGTGTGGTTAAATTAAATATATATATATATATAAAAAAAAAAAAATAATAATAAAGAAAAACGCTTCGTCGTTCCGTCGTGCGGTGGGAACTACACGCGTGTTTTAAATATTAATATCGAAATACGATGAGGTGCACGCCGAGTGCGCGACGTCAATTATATTATGCAACTGTAGTAAATATACCCGGGGCACGTAGCCGGGAATTTCGAATTTCATTTTTGGGTAACTCGGGCGATGGGAGTAAAAAAAAAAGAAACTTTTTACGGTAATAAAAATCATTTTTAACACGAGTTGCGTATGCATTATTGATCGTTATGATTATACTGGTACGGGGGGCACGACGTCCAGACCCCGGATACGCGCCTCGTGAGTTCTCGTGTTTTTTTTTATACAACTAATCTATTTACCTATTATCCTCGTGTTTAGTCCACGTAGATTATTGTAATTTACCTACAGATTTTCGTATTCTCCGGGCGTTTTTACTAATTTTTATATTATCTCGTCGGTACTTTTTGACCCGGCAGTAGTGGACAGAATTCAATATTATTAAATGGACAAAACACGACGAGTAAACAGAACCGAATTTAGGGAAGGTTTCATTTTTTTTAAACGTTCTTACTCTCATAATTCCATTCATTTGTTTTCTACGCATTTAATTTTATTTGTAATTTAATAATATAATCAACGATATCATTGTCATTGTCGTATTTATTTTAACTATCTCGCATATTTATATTCTATCTAAATTTAAATTTGTTGATATGTGATCGAGATCGACAATAAGTAAAGAAAATGGATTATTTAGTGGTCGTACAAAACAAATTGTTTACTATTTTTAAGTCAATATTTTTTTTTTTTTTTTTGCCCCTGTGCGGCAAATCCCCAAGTACAGCCCCGCGAGTACGTACGAGTATTTTTTCGCCTCTATAATATAAAATTAAAATTATACTCACTGACCGTTGCCATTAAAACAATATTGTGATTGTATTTTTAACTGAGTAATCCTTGTATTTATCCCACGTAGATTATTTTAATTATCATTTTGCCGTTATTACCGCACCGCTGCCCAACCCTGCATTCCAAATTCATTTAGACAGCCGAGCTTTCCTACAGATTTTCGTATTCTCCGGGCGTTTTGACTAATTTTTATATTATCTCCTCGGTACTTTTTGGCTCGGCAGTGGATAGAATACAATATTATTAACGGACAGAACACGACGAGTAAACAGAGCCGAATTTAGGGTAGGTTTCATTTTTTTTAAACGTTCTAAGTTATTATACTCTCATAATGCCATTCTTTTTTTTTTTTTTTACGCATTTAATATTATTAGTAATTTAATAATATTATCAACGATATCATTGTCATTGTCGTAATTATTTTAACTATTTCGCATATTTATATTCTATCTTAATTTAAAATTTGTTGATATGTGATCGAGATCGACAATAAGTAATTATAATAGATTATTTAGTGGTCGTACAAAACAAATTTTTTCTTTCTAAAAATAATCCCCAAATACAGTCCCGTGAGTACGTGTATTTTTTCGTACCTATAATAAAAAATAGAAACTATACTCACTGACCATCGCCATTAAAACAATATTGTGATTGTATTTTCAACTGAGTAATCGTGTTTTTTTTTTAGATTTTTGAAAAAATAGTTACATTTTTAATGTAATAATGTTGTTTTCGTCTTAAATTTGATAAATTTACATTTCCATCTTTATACGAGTACATGGGTATAAATTTATACTTTATATTTATATCTATATCTTATACATTTAAAAAAAAAAAAAAAAAAGTGAAAACCTAACCTTTCGTTATACTTAACAATAAAAATTAAATTTGCAAAATATTAATAATAATTAAATAATACAAAACAAACTAATTAACATTATTTTTTTTTTCTTGCTTTTCCGTCGGCAAAAACCGCGTATCGACATTTAATGTCTGCGCTTTTTTAGCATACCAACAGCTTTTTACATTTATCGCAGCGGGGTTAACCATAATCGTCAATTGAATCGGCGTGAACATTTATGGCCTGTTCCACATGCGCGTTTATACGAGTTTTAACCGTAATTTATCTAGCGAATACTTAACGAATCACCACTAGGGCCCGTATCGCACATATAAGGGCGCCGAAAAAAATCGACACCCCGTGGCAACCGCCTCCGTTGTTCCTGCAGTGGCTGCCACAGCCACTCCTCCGTACGGTATTAACGTGTCGCAGAGGGGAAAAAAGAAATTGGGTCGAAATTGCCGATTACGGTAGAGTGGTACCACTACCGTGCAGATAATAACACCGGAACGACGGCGTTAATAATAATATACAGATGAAAAGTGAGTTGTTTTTTTCTCTCTCTCTCTCTCTCTCTCTCTTCAGTTTAAACGTACGTATACACTCGCGTGACGAACGCGTTTCCGCCGGACCTCCCGGGGCAATAATAATGTGCACTCGTATATCGTATTACCCGAATCGCGGTTAACGCCGCCACACGCGTTTGTTATAATAACGATAATATTATAATCTAATAGAACATCCCGACTCCGGACGGTTACGTTACACGGTAAAATCCACGGGAATACGATCCTCGTCGGGTGGCAGGTACAAACGTCGAACGCCTCGCGCGAAACGGACGCGCGGCGAGCGCAGCCCACTTGTTGCACACGCTGCCGCCGCCGCCGCCGCCGCCGCCGCCGCCGCGAGCGGACGTACGATTATTATAATGAAAATTATGGCACCGAAATGTATTGTAATAACACACTCAACTCATTGCACACACTAAACGACACCGAAAATTCTATAATTATTCTAATGAAAAATATCGTCGTGCGCCCGCGTTGGTTTTATCGTAATTAATAATAGGCAGGGTGGTACTTAATAATTCCGTTGGTTTTCCATAGTTTTTATCTTTCCGAAAAACTGTCGGACAATTATCGAAAACGAATTAAAAAGTATATAAACAATGAAAAGATCCGACATGTATTCGCACCGTGGGCGCTGTGACCATTTTTTTATATTGAAAGTTGTGAAGGTATCGAGAATATTTATCGAGTGATTTAATTTAGTGGGCAAGTTTACGGTACACAGTGTAACTGAATACAAATTACAAGTTACTCGAATTTTAGATAACCAATTACAAGTTACAGTTACTGGAACTAAGGTACATTATAAGTAAAACACTTCATAGGAGCTTTTCTTGTGGCATTTTAAATTTTAGACGAAACTTAAATGAGGTCATTTTCTAAAATTTCTAGCGAAATTATCTCCGATACGTATATTTATATTTCTGTTGTTCCGACGTTTTTCCTCCAATTAATTTAACTACAATACAAAAAACAGGAACACTCGCTATCGCCCGTGGCAAACTTAGAAGAAAAAAAGCCATTTTACCAATTAAAATATTGATGTGAAGATATTTTTTTTCAACTATTTAATTTTACTAATTCTTTTAAGAATACAATTTATATTTATTAGTTATTATTACAGTGTAAATTTCAAACTTAAATCATTTGCTTTTCTTGCTTAAAGGCTGGCGAATTCGTCGATAATTTTTTCATACGAAATGTTTCTATCGAATTTATGTTTTATGAATATGCTTGTTAATCTCTCTTGTCCGATTGTTGGTCTTAGGTAAATTTGTATCGGTTTAAGTTTACCGTAACTTCATTTATAACTTAGTAGTCGTTACTTATAACGGTAAGAAATACCAAATACGTAACGCTGTTATATCTATATTAGGATAAATATTTTGTAAATTTCGTTTGCGAATTAGTTTTCATAGTTTTCAATCGTCGGAGCCGTGTTCGCGCGGCAATCGTACATATTTCAAAATGTAACAACAAAAGAATATCGTTTGGACGGTACAATGAAAGAAAGAAAAAAAAAAAAAACCACTTTCGGAGCACAGTTTTCCGCGGATTATCGTAAACAACTCTCCCGAACGTGGCCACTTGGGCGAAATGTCTTTTGCCCGGGGGGGGTGGCGTTATTGGACAATATTGGCCGGTAGACACTATTTATTGTCGGACGGAAACGCGTCCCGGATAAATCTCGCTCGGAATCGAATAGAACGAAATCCGGCTTTTTCGGCCGCGGGCAAAATCGTTAAATTATCGTAAATAAAAAAAAAAAAAAACCGATATTGTTATTATTATAATACCGTCTCGTAGACGCGATAATGAAGCAGTTACGGGCGGGCCGTCTTCGGCGGCGCGCGGGGGCGACGATATTTTAAACCACCGGCGGTAATCAAAATATTACTTTACGATAACCACCGTATTATATTATAACAGTAGTAGTAGTAGTAGTAGTAGTAGTAGGCAGCGGTGGCCATTAATAATATTTCGCGGTCGGGATTTACGACCGGTCCGCCGCGGCCCGGGACCGAGGCTCCGTAACGGCCGGCGCGGCCGTATACCGCGGACCGCTCCGGAGCGTAGCGCGCCACGACCCGCACGTCCCAAACCGTATCGTTAATTAACGAGCGCCCGGCACCCGGGCACCGGGTTTTTAATTTGCGATCGCGCGCGGCGCTCTCGACGGTGTACGCACGACGGGCCGCGTCGATCGGCGGGTGGCCAACCGCCCCGGCCCGTCCTGCCGGTGTCCAAGGGCGTGTTCTCGGCAGAAGCGAGACTTTTGACGGCAACGCCATAGACGTTCCGAGTTTCGTTCCGACAATCGAACCGTCAGGTTGTTCACGCCTTAATAACTGACACATACAACTGTGCACTTTATCGCATAATTCAGAAGTCGGATGACGACATGCTACCAAAGTTCACGAAAGTCACAAAATCCAGTACGGATTATTTGATTATTTCATGTCACCAGCCCGTTTTATATTCCGTAGCAATGGAACACTAGCTATACAAATAGTTAATAGTAAAATATAATTTAGTTAACCTATTCGACAAACGATAATTGTTATTTTAGTTTTTACTATTTGTAAGTTTAATATTTCACGCGTAACATTAATTAATACGCAAGTTATTACATAATAATCAAAAAAATCTACTTGCTAGTGTGATCACGTGTTATTTTTGAAATGTCATTCCACGCTTTTGCTTTGATATCTCACCGTGTATGACCAGACGGTGTTAATACCATGTAGGCGTGCAATAAGTTTTCAATAAGTCGTACGAAATTGACATTTATTTTCCCGTTAATTTGCCGTTTTTAAATAAATTAATAAAAACGAACAAGCGTGAAAACAAACACGATTACGCGAGCGAGCAACTAGGGAAGAACAACTACTATGTACGGACTAAAAGGACACGTCGAGTAGCGTTAAAAAAGGGTTTTCAAATAGTCGAGACTCCGGTGTCTAGTCCTGTCTCGGCTACCGGCGAGAACACGTCGGATTCGGTAGTGCGTGCCGCGCGTTGCCGTCACCGGTTGCTTTTTGGTGTGAACACGCCCTAATAATTATTATTTCCCGGCTCCTATATTACAAATAATATAATAATAAAAAAAATACCAAAGCACACACCCCACACACACACATCCCCGTGCGCAGGTATTTCACGTGCCCGGCGTCTCCCGGTTTTACAATAACAAAAAAAATTAAAAAAAAAAAACCTTATAACTATCGCGTATATTATATTTATTTTTTATTATTTTTTTTTTTTTTTACTTTATACGTACACATACACACACGACGGTTTCGTGTCGGCGATAAAAAAATAAATATATATATATATATGTATACGTATACGTTATAAATGTCGGTCAACGTTTCTCGGTATCGTCCGGCGGCGCATGAGGACAGTGGGATTTATAATACGGTGGTCGCCGTCCGGTCGGCCCGGCAGCCGCCCCGGACGCCGTCGCCGCCGTCGGCCGGTCGTATAATATGTATGTTTTTGTTTTTTTCTTTCTTTCATTTTTTTTTTTTTTTTTCTTTTACCGTACAACTAAAATAATAATATTATGTCCTACATACACACACACACACACACACACACACGCACACGCGACGACGACGACCGTCCGTCACGATAAATACGGGCAAGACCCCTGAGATATTTAAATAATCGACATGTGTTTATAGGTACAATACGTATATATTATTATTATTTATTTTTTATTTTCGAAACGGCTAATTGAAGACTTGTGTATTTTATTTGTATACGGTCTCGTACGTTTATCGCCGAGAAAACAATATCGATTTCGAAACGAAAAAAAAAAAAAAAACGAGTATTTATTTTGTTGAAAAGACAACGTATTTCAGTCGGCCGGTCAGTGTCGTACTATAATATAATATAATAACAATTTAACAACGAGAATACTCAATAACTGTTTTTTTTTTTTTTTTTTTTTATAAATACTCCGACGAGACCTCATCGCCCTCGTTGTGTTTTTTTATTATTTTAATAATAATAATAATAATTAAATAACATTACCGATAATAAACAATTGGTTTTGTTTTTTTTTTTTTTTTTGTTCTAAATAAACTACAGGGAAATATAGTGCGTAATAATGTTATATAAAAAATAATATTGTTCACTAATTCGAACATTTCCATCGCGTTTTAGGAGCGTAGCCCATTTTGGAGCACGCGCCGAAATTATCTCGTCGGTTTATTTAAATATGTCCGCTTTCGAACACGCGTCTATAATCTGTTCGGAAGCGAAACACGACATTTTCGATACGGATTTATTCGATGACGAAATGAAAAATTGTTATTATTACTCGGGAAGCTTTCGTGTAGAATTTTATTTGCCATATTTTTCCCCGTTTTATTTTTGTAATGTATGCGTATTCCTCTATGCGGTCTCCTATTTCAAACTGTTCTATAACTTTTATAACTTTTTATAAAAAAAAAAAAAAACTAGATTTCTCTCGAATTCCGTGCGATAAAAGTATTTCTATTACAAAGTAAAACGCCAAAACGCACAACATTATTTCTACTATCTAGACGTCAAAGTCGCCTATTTATTTGAAATAAATATATTGTATTTTTTTTTTTGGGTGGGGGGGGGGATTTATTTCGTTAATTGTCGAATACATATGATATTTATACTTACAGCCAGAATAACGTATGTAGTAGAAGTCTTTTGGAAAACCTTGTTAGCATTTTTATCGCGTCAGTTTAAAAAATTGAACTAAAAATACTGCTCGTGAGTGGGCCACTGTTTTAGGCTGGAAGTTGGGAACATAGAGCGGAGTTTAATTTATATCCTAAACCTATACAAAACACAAGTTCCGAATTTATCTCTAAAATAGAAACGGAGGGCGAAGTTTTATTCAAAATCAAAAAAAAAAAAAAAAAAACCTGAAAATTTGTCCAGGGACTATCCGCAACGATAATTACTCACTGGATTACAACAAATAACCATAATCGAGTTGAACAGAAATCGATATTCCTTAAATATTTTCGTTTTTCCGGTTTTTCCTCGTGATTAAAAAAAGTACATGGAATATCAACACAAAAAAAAAAAAAAAATGGCATTCAACTAGTTCAGAAATCCCCTTATACCGTTTTCGATATGCCTGAAACCTAGTCTTCTGGTCGAAAACATTTGTTCACAGGATGAAAAAAAAATAAAATCACACAAAATAATAATTTTTCACTTATGTTCGAGTATTATTATTTGAGCCTTTGTGCTGAAATCGACAATTATTTGTTAAAGCAAACCAAATGGCCGTTATCGTGCCAAAAAAAAAAAAAACGTTAATATTACGGTAAACAAAATAAATTACAATGCCATTTTTTGTTGGCGAAATAAATAGAAAAAAAATAAAAAGTCATATTTTCACGTCATCAGCATATAATATATTTATATAAAAAATATAAATATATATATTTTAAGATAAATATTATACACTACTGTATAGGTTCATTTAACATTATAATATACGACTGTATAATATTATTGCCGTTTGAATTCGCGAAAGGTAAATTAATTATATCATTGTATTTAATGTACAAACGTGTATTTTTTACTATGCAACAGTATGGCAAAAAAAAAAAAAAAAAAAAAAGAACACCTCAAATGGCCGGTAATACCCGTAATATTATATATTGTCGTATAATTCGTTGTCAAAGTTTGATTTTATTACATGCAAAATTATGTAAAAAAAAAAAAAAAAAAATGTTTAAAAAAATACTATCCGCTAATATAATATTGTTTCAGTAATAAATATAATACAAATATAGTTATAAAATTATATCTATATATTTATTTCCAAATAAATTATAAAAAAAAAAAAAAAAAAAAAATACGACCGTCTAACAAGGATGTTATTAGCTTAACAGCCGTTTTTGAACTATACATTTTTTTTTTTTTTTTTTCCAACGTAACGACGTTAGATACTACTGATTATTTTGATTAATTTATCGACGATGCATCAAAATATTCATATTATAATATTATGTATAATCTATGCGTATATTATACATCCGGCGTTAAATGTTTTTTTTTTTTTTTTTTTTTTACATAAGTTTATTTATTCACAAATTTTAAAAATGTAGGTACACCTATCTGTCTTGTATAACTTCAAAGTTTCTGCTGTAGCAGATAATCAGTTTCACTGGACAAAATCGACACGTTAATCTTCGTTTATCGTGCCTATATCGTATTTTATCGATGTCCGGTTCATATTTTTTTAGTCGGTTTTTTTTGATATAATTTGAGCCGCAAGCCGTTCCGCGGTGAATATATTAAGAATAGGAGGTACCTAATAGTATAAACTAATATTTTCTTCCGAAGAGTTAATATACCTATTTGACTACTGATTAAAAAAAAAAAAAAAAAACAACTTGATATGTTAAAATACAACATCAGGTTTTCTTATTCAATTTAAAAAAAAAAAAAAAAAAAAAAAATGACATATTTCGCGCTATGGGTAAGCCATTGTTGTCAGTAAGATTAAGATTTAGGGTAATTTCGTTTATATACTTAATGCGACAATAAATTACTGCAATCAACCATCGGTCCTGAGAGAAGCTCAGAAAACTGGTAAAATTATTGTATTAGTCGAGTTTTTTCCCTTGTGGCCAAGGTAATCCAGAAATCATCTAAAACGAAACCGGTGTATCGTCAATTGTCGTCGACTATTCTGAATTTTTTTTTTTTTTAAATTATTGAAAATATGGAAAAAATGTTAAAATTAAGTATCGCCGTGTGGATATCCCTTACCTTCTAAGGTACTGGCGTGCGAAAAAAAAAAATTGCAACAGTTTAACTTATAGGAAAAGTTTTTCTTTTTTTTTTTTTTTCTAAAAACATTCAAAATCTAAAACACTTTATTTGTATTAATATTGTATACTACTGAATGATAATAACGTAAACATATGTTTATAAAATAGTAATTTTCTAATTAACAAAAGAACAGTTCGAGTTGTATAAATAGTAGGAAACTGACAATAATGTAATTTTTAAAATAATCGAAAACATCGATTATGTTTATTTTAATTATCATCCATATGAGTACGAGCCGAATAATGAAATCCTAAACTCTAGTTTTATTGTAATTAACAGTAGTATTGCACAAGTAGAATGTAGATGGTTTAGGGGTTTTCTATTTAAACGTTGATAAAGTTTCAAAAGTAGATGCCCGGCGAACAACTGAAACGGGAACAAATAATAAATATATCAATTTATTGCATTTAAAACTTAAATTGAATGGTAAATGTTTAACTATACCGCGATGTTCGTATAAATAATGTATTTTGGGCGTGTATTGCGAGGACAAATTAAATTTGTGCGACTGAGATAGTAAAGTTTAATATTTGATTTGACGTGCGTGAGAAAACTATACGTAGGAACAAATATTTTTGAGTAACTGAGCAAGTGTAGAATGTTGTTGACTTTGATTTTAGATTCTGAGGATGTCATGTTCGTACATTGGTTATATATATATATATATATATATTTTTTTATCTGTCTACGAACAACTTTTCTATCCGCATAGATTTTGCTCTGATCGTTCGTTTCGGAGGAGGTTTCTGGTAAACAATTTCGTCTTATTGGTCCATTGAAAAGGTGCATTTCTCACCCCCCCCCCCCTTGTAGTTGTCTTTATAACGACAAAAAATGTCGAAAAAACGGTAATACTCATACAATTCAACGGTTTTTGTTATTTATGACTTTTTTTTTTTTTATTGCAACTCGGTTAACAAATAATTGTAGAGACCTGAAACCGTCACCGAATACATACATTAGCACGTTCTAGCCGTGGCACGATTTTCAAAAATATATTCTGGTGGATTTTTGAGTAATACATAGCTATATGAAATCTTCTAGTTTTGTACGGATACGCATTCCGTAATTTATTTTTACCGGCGTTTTAAGTTCAAATGTATGTTAAAATTTATGTTTATCGTTTTTCGTTTGCAACGATCTATTGTTGTGTAAATATATACATCCCATCTTTCAAATTTCCCACTCATAACAGTTGGCGCGAAGATTGTCGGTTTTTTTTTTTCTCGTTAATGTAACAACAGTTTCATTATATATCATAAAACCGTAAACGCGAAATATACGAAAAATAACTGCTTTTTGTTAATTACTGCAATTTGTAGAAATATATTTTATTTTTTTTTTTTTTAAAAAACATACTTGGAAAACTTTCCCTGACAATTATTGTCATAATAATATTTCAACGGTGGAAATTATTAAGGGACTTTAGCGGTAGCGTACTTATCAAACGTTTTACCGATTTTTCCCAGTAAATAACAAAATAAAAAAATATTCATAAATACCGTGTCTGATAATGGAAACGTTTGTTCATAATATTTTTTAGCTTGCCATTCGCCTGGAATGAAACATTTTGAAAAATGTGGTTTTCTATCATAGAACAAATTGAACCGCTACCAACGGTCGAACCAGTAGAGTAAACAGTTATATTTAGTATAAAACTACACACAGTGTGTAACATACAGAACATTAAATGAATGGAATTTAACCGCCGACCGTATGATATAATATTATAGTTTTTTTTTTTTTTCTACTGTTTTATTTTTATATTTGACGAATGAGCTGACACGATTTTCGGCCCATCAAAATATTTCTAAACGTAAACCCCTATAAAATTATAAAATAAACCATACTGCATAATCGTATAGCAGTGCACGAATATGTGGTCCTACGTAATTATCGATTAATATTACCATAACAAGTAATAATCGTGTCATTAGAGGGAGGAAATGTATGAATAATCTCGCCGAAAATATAATTTATTTAAATATACGGTGTATGAGTCACGTTCAATATAATATACATTATATTGTACCAATGAAAACCGTTTTTTTTTTTTTTTTTGCGACTTAAAAACTAAAAATAATCAACATACTATTATAAATATGTAAATATAATATTATTATTTTCAAACGTATATATTGAACGACGGCGCATTAATATTTATAACGAAATATTCGAACTTCGGTCTGGGCCATCGGAATTGCTTCCGAGTTTCCGAGTCTTTTTTTTCGTTTTTTTTTTTTGTTTTGTTTTGTTTTGTTTTCCGTAGATGGGCATCTCGTTTGTTTAACATTTGTAAATAGAAAACACGAAATAACACTCGGATAAAAACAAAATATTTAGGATAACGCCTTTGATATGCTAATCGATTAAAAAATATATTTGGATTTGTGTATCATTTCGACAGTATCCGAACGATTGTGCTCAAAACGATGTTATTGGATATTATATTAATCGATTTTTTTTATCAATCGATAAAGAACATTAAAAACATTTTAAAAAGCCCACGTACATTGCACTACGGGTAGGTCACTGTTGTAGCTGAGTAGTTGGGAAGGTATATAGAATGATTAGTTTATATTATACTGAAAGCAACGATAAATCACTTTTGCAATGATAAAACGATTCTGAGCGATTCTTACCGTTTGCCGGTAAGGTCCAATTACTATAAATCGTGGTTATTTACTCCCGTGCCCAAAACAACTCAGAAATATCACCCGGTGTATTATCGTCAAATCGACGTTTATTTACCAGGGCGAAAAATCTGAGGTTTTCAAAGTACGACGTAAACAGGGTTGAGCAGTAATCAGTTGCATGTATCAAAGTTACGTAACTGTGTTACTTTTGTAACTTGTGGCGATTAATCATTTACAACATCTTCAATTAACTTTAAAATGTAACTCGTAACAGTTTGTTTTTGTAACTATTGTAATAAAATATGTACGACGACCAAAGTCACCAAAAGTCGTCTTGAAACGGTATACGGGCAATTGTCAATTATTATTTCGACTGACCCATCAAATCATTTTTCAATTATCATCTCTAGAAAAATGTATTATTCCAGAGAATAATTTCAAATCAATAATAACTACGGGGGGAAACTATATCGGTTTAGTCGACCAATATAATTTCCATTTGTATTAGGAAAGGGATTATTTTGGACTTGGGTTAGATTAAATAATTATTTATACGTGACTTTACGTTGCCATTAATATAACACCGTTGTGTCACTGTAACTATATTGTAACCGGTAAATAGTCTAAAATTATAGTAGCTCGTATCCAGTATGCAGTACGTGTACTCAAACTCGCCCATCCCCGGATGTAAACCACCGACTTTATGCAGTTTTTGCCAGCCGACAAAATAACCTACCGAAGATACGCACAAAAAAAAAAAAAAAAAAAAACAACCGCATATTAGTGAAACTAACAACGCGTTCGTTTGTATTTTATTTTATATTAGGTTATTCGTTGGGCCGGGGCTCGAAATCTCGAAAACGGTTCGTCGAGAATAAAAACTATAGTTATCCATATAATTATTGTTATTATTATTATTATTATTATGCGTACGCCCTAACGTGTGTACGCCTATAGTAAATAATACGATATTTTGTCGGTAAAATATTATCGTCCGGCCGGCGCGGACGCTTCTTGATAAACACAAATATCGCCGGTAAATTCTTCTTCAGACCGCCTCTTCGCGGACCGCAACTGAGCTTTTGGCGCTGCCGGACCACCCGGTGGCGGGGAATTGTTAATTAATCCGGCAATCATCCACAGCCGCGGTGGGGACGGATGCGCCCCGACAACGACGCGTTTTCGTCCGCCGGCCCGGTCTGTCCGTGTTCTGAACAGAGTGTAATTTATTATCGATTGTCGAGTAACCATCGAAATACAATTTTATTTACCGGTATTACCGTACAATATCTCTCCGTGTCTGTCTCTGTCGACGAATAATACGTCTAATATTATTTTTTTATTCATTATAATTATAAAATGTTTCAGCACACCTAGTGCTGTTACAACTTTTTAATTTTTACAATTTTATTTGTTAAAAATTTAAACGATTATAAATGTATTAATGACATAATTATTATTAGTGAGAGTGATATAATAATGTGTTACATATATGAATATAATAATAACGATGAGGTCTAGTACATTAATAATGATCTTCATTTTCTGATGATGAGTCTTCTGTGTCTGTTAAAAGAATGTCCTGGGGAAGTCGAGGCCACAGACGTCTATTGAGTGTTTTTTTCCCTATATTGTAATGACGAGCACTGTCCAAGTTTTTTAGTTTGGCGTGGAAATTTTTAAATTGGGTTTTAATCCATGTATTTATCAGGGGTATTTTCGTGGTCTGATTATTGCGGTGTAGAGAAGGAGAGATTTCATTTGGAGAGTTGATGTGTAGTTCACTAAGGGGTAGAGAATTCTCATCCTGGCATATCCCTGAGTAAGTTTTTTATTTATGCGGATATTCCATGTCAGTTTTTCATCGAGAAAAACTCCAAGGTATTTTACTGAGTCATCTTTTCTGTTCCATTGTATGATCTGGTTGTTTATGCTTATATTTATTGGATCGTTATATCTTTTTAATGTGAATATTTTAGCCTCGCTTTTAGTTTCAGCTTCGAATATTATTAAACATTGTTTGACCAGGAACGTCCGCGTCGAGTGTCCGAATTACGACTGTTTTCCAAATACCTCTGTACATTGTACACGCGTATTTAAACGAGAACGCGTTTAAATAGTTTTTTTTTTTTTTTTTTTTTTTTCCGATAGACGATATCATAATGGGTAGTATCGTCCAACACTACACAGGTACACCGCTGCGCACACGTACGTATAATAATCGAATACATGGCGCACACTTGTCGGTAGCATTTGTGACGTGCCCGCTATACTCCGCGTATACTATTACTGGATGTACGCCTAATACGTATGGTATTATTGTATTCACTCCCCGGGACCATGACCGGGGGGATTTAATAATAATAATAATAATAAAATGCTCGATGTTACGTTACAATAATATTGTAATATTGTATCGACCGGTTATAATAATTTTTCCGTTTCCGAAAAACCGTTGGACAATTATTAAAAACGAATTAAAAAGTATATAAACAATGAAAAGATCCGACGTGTGTTCGCACCGCGAGCGCTGTGAGAATTTTTTTTTTATATGGAAAGTCGTGTAGGTATTGAGAATATAGAGTGAATTAATTTCGCAGGCAAGTTTACAGTGTTACTGAATACAAATTACAAGTTACAGTTACTGGAACTAAGGTACATTATAAGTAAAACACTTCATAGGAGCTTTTTTTTTTTTTTGTGGCATTTTAAATTTTAGACGCGTAATAATAGTACCGTCGGTACGTTTTACGTTTCCGTATACTATTCCCATTAGTAATAGTAATGCTTACAGCCGATTCCGTTTAATAGAGACACCGGTTAATAATAATGACAACCACCTTAACCGGGACAATTCGATAATTACGAAAACGCACGCATACTCGTAATGCAAAAGTACGCCGCTTATCTGGGCCGCGAATCCGGATAATTTGGACGGGCATTTTCATCGAGTATAATATTAAATGTTAACAGATAAATAGTCCGACAATCGATTATTAGATTGTATACATTTTATCCGTTCAAATGTGTGATGTGCGTTCAATGTTATTTAGTGCATTAATAGCGTTTTGTCGCGTGCAGTTACGTCGTATACGTAAACGCTTGCGCGAAAATTAGAAACTCTAGACAAAAGTGAATTACAGCCGCCCGGCTGTAGTGCTCAAACGTGCAGTGCTATGACCGGCATAATTACGTTGACGGTGGAATTGTTCGATCCATACAAGATCAACATAATTCGGATGAAGACACGGACGGGGAACCAGATCCACTGATCCGACTACGGGAGGCGAAGAAATCATTGGAAACGTTGAGATTATTATTTCTTCGACGAGGAAACGAGAGAAGCCCGGTAAGCGCTTTGGATACTTGTTCGGACTACATTAGCCAACAAACAATAATATGTAAAAAAAAAAAAAATACAAATTAATAAAATACATATATATATATATATGTATATGTGTACTTTTATAAGTATTTAGGTTATAATACTATGTTTTTCATTTTGTATAATTAAATAATCTCTATAATTGTGTTATTGTCATATGTATTTGTAATAATAAAAACATTAAAAAAAAAAACCAGTATTTCAATAAATTTTTTTTTGACATGTATATGTCTTATGGCTGGGGGTCATTCTGTTAATTTGTCCGACACCGAGAATGTTACCGCGACGCTCGTTTAAAGAACAAGCTCAAAATCGTCATTCCGATAACCGAAATGTCTGTATTGACGAATTTCCCGTCGCTGATAACGAATTCAATTTTCGTTTTATCCAAAACAAATTCGGTGTTTCCTGCGCTGTTTGCGCATCGCCTTTGGTTCGAGAAAGATATGAAGCACGTTCCCCAGAGAAAGCCGTAGATATTTTGCTCGAAAAATACCCAGACTTAGATTCTCATAATATGAGCGTGCGCAATACTTGTTATAAAACTCTGCTCAGTAACAAAGTTCCCTGTTTTGCTACGGATTAACGGTTTTTGTTATCCTCCGTTTCCATCTGATTTACCGCCTCTCGATCCTATCTCCGAACGATTAGTGTCACCGCGCCTTCCATTTAAAAATTTAGAAAAATGTATACTCAATAAAAATAATTGCTGTCTTTGAAAAATAAATAAATAATTCCTGTCTTTGAAACTTGTTTATTTTTTACACGTGTTAAAAAAAGTTACCTACAGTTTAATCCTCGTCTCCTCGTATCTTATACCAAATTGACATCGACATTCTTATGTCAACTATTATTCAATAGAAACAAGACATATACATGTACCGGTGTATCTGTATGTAGTGTAGATACTCTTAGTTTTTTTTTGTTTATTTTCATTTCGGATTATTGGGACAAAACAACGTGCGGCCGATGCATCTGTCCCAATAAAGCGGAATCGACTGTAGTAGTAATAATAGTGATAATTACAATATACGGTCGATAATGCGGGTTAACGTGTCCCGCCGAATAGACCCGCGCTCGACCGACCCGGTATTTTAAACGGTTATTTTTGAAAATCAAAAACGTTTTACTCGGACGAATCCGAGACTCGGTAATAATAATCGAGCGATTAAATCGCAGCGCTATTTGTATTCCATTCGCACGTGTCGTTCGTTTCGATTCGTTTAAACGTTTCGCGGCCCAAAAACCTGCCGAACACGTCTACAATTTACACCCCAAATTGTGGTCGACGGTCGCGATTTATACGAAAAATCCATTGTATTTGTCGGTTTCACGTTCCCGTCGGTGACCCGGTTGCCAAGACCGACATAATAATTGGTCTTATTTTTTTTTTTCAAACGCCCGTGACCAGCGGACCAGCTCCTTCACTAGAGTCGAATTTTACAGATTGGAAGTGACGTTTACATTGTAAAACGACATGGACTTTAAAAAAAATATATTAGCTAAATAAAACTAAATTCGTTACACTAAAACCAGGTCATGCCCCGCCATCCCGGTAGAGACTTTAATTTGGCACGGGCCAGGCCGATGCAGGCATATGGTTAGTTAATAGTTATAAAATTAGGACTGGGATTTCGATATATTTTGCGTTGTTTTTAAAATTTGTTTTATGTACTTTGGATGAAAATACGAAATTGTATAGAAACTTTTTTTTTTTTTAGAGAATTGTTTGGTTTTTGGGGCTTTTTCGTAATTTTTAGATACGAAATTCGAATTTTAAATTTTATTATTTAGATTTTTACACTCGCAAAAAAAAACCGCGAAATATATGAAAATATAGCTAACTATCTAATAGGTATTCGTATTATAATATTATCCGATAATAGAAATGTCAAAACTAACGTGATATATTTATAATCAATAGATGTAAATAGTTGTATTAAATATTAAAATAATAAAATCGAAACGAATTAAAAAAAAAAAAAAATGTTTCCAGATTAAAAAAAGTCCAAGTCGAAGATGCCCGGGTTCTGTCTGTAAAACTTTTGTCATTATAATCAATTGTATGACATCATGTCACTTATACCGAAATTGTCAAAAATGGTAAGGAAAAACTTAAACGTAATACTATTTTAAAATTTTAGGGCGTAAGAGCGTTTTGTTTAGGAGCATTTTTTTTTGTCGGGCATTGCGTTCCCGGCCATGGTTTTGATACAATATGATTCTGGGAGTGGTTTTCTCGGACCGTACACGACTACGACAGACATTCGGCGGGGGTTTTAGGGTGTAAAATTGTCGTCCGGGAACACACCCCGGCGAATACTCGTGTTGGTCGAAACACTCGCTGCGGTTTGCCGTATACGGTGCGATACGGACGGAAATCCGGCGAGACTCTCGTGTGCACCGCGAAACGAGCGTTTCGTATTGTTATCTCCGGGACCAATTACGGTGATTTTATCTCGATCTAGAGAGACCGGCCGTAATCCCGCCGACGAATAGAATAGGAAAAAACAAAACGGGGGAAAAAAAAAAACCCCGGCGGGTTCGTACGGACGTACGACGACCGGTCCGCGTATCATTATTATTGTGTTGCCGCGGAGACGAAAGACTTCCAGTACGGACGCCGCGGCCGCGGTCTTCACGAAAAGGATAGAGAGACGGAGACAGAGAGACAGAATAAAAATTATGCGTATACTATAAGCGTCTAAGCGCATAATAATAATAATAATAATAATGCGTTATAATAACATTATGACACACGTCACGAAACGTTCGACCGGCGAGAGCATTACTAAACAGAAAAAAAAAAAAAAAAACCTTCCATTTTAACTGGCCACGCACCGTCAGCGCCCGGTGCAAGCTGTCCGAGGGTTTTCGTTATTGCGCTCTCGTAAACGGTATACAGCTATCATCGTATAATATTATAATAATACGATAGGTGGCATGTTCGTCAAAAGATATTCCCCCGAAAGTGTACGCGTACTTAAATATATATATATATATATATGCGTTTTTTTTTTTTTTTTTTTTTTATTACAAACACTCTCGACGTTTTACAATCGTGTACCATAAAATTAATATACTGCGTTTAATAATAGGTATAAACGCGACGACGGACGGTCATCGCCGCTATAGTCCGTTAAAATATTTTAATTGAAATAAAACCCGAGTTTTCAACTGCACGGGCATACAGCGGCGGCGATACGGCGACAATCGCGTCGCGGGATAGTACCCCGCGGTGCGACGCCGACGCCGGAAAATTACGGAAAAATCAATCGGCCGGTTTTGTTTTCGGACACTGTCGGTACGGCCGTTTAACGCGTGCGCTGAAAAGTCCCGGGCCGAACACAGAACACGCGGGTAATATTCGTTAAATATTGACTTTGTCCATCGACGTAAATCTCCATCTAAGGGCAACACAATCGTCGCCGACGCCGTCCTGTGGCATTTCAATACCGTTCTTGTAGAACGGTATTTATCTTTTGCTTCCAAATAGTAGGCCTCAGTTTCACCGATAACCTCTTCGTTCGAGCGAAATATCCGGCGAAACCGGCGAGCATTTTTTTTTTTTTTTTGAGATCTGCGAATAGCCAGTAGTCGCTGGGAGCCAAATCCAGAGAATACAGTGGATGCGGAAGTAATTCGGTCTTTAATTCATGTAGTTTTGTAATTGCTTTTTTTTTGTGACTTGTGACACGGTGCGTTGTCTTGATGAAAGAAAATTGTTTTCTTTGCCATATGCGGTCGTTTTTTTTTTTTTTTTTGTTGCAATTTCGGCCTTCAAACGCTCCAATAACGCTATATAATATTCACTGTTGATGGTGTTTCCCTTCTCGGGGTAGTCGATGAATATTATACCTTGCTCATCCCGAAATGCTGAGGCCATCACCGAAATACATATATTTCACGATTTGCAGCGATATCGGGCATAGGGTAGTTGTCAGAAAAACATTGAATAAACGAAAAAAACGAGTATCTACAATAGTTTAGTTTTCAACATCTTGTTACGCTGTGTCCCGTATAATGCATAAATGTATTTTGTTTTTTTTATGCTAATAGTAGAACAGTCGTTAATTTTAACCACTTAAAAATATTCTAATTCACGTACAAATACGTTTACAAGCGGTCCCGTGTCGTTATCGCGGTGTCGAGTATTTATCGTGTAATCGTAAAATGAACGAAAATGTTTCACGCGGCCAATATAATAACTCGGGCCTAAAAAAAAAAAAAAAAATACTGTGCAACAGTTGGTTGCAGGTTTTCGGTGTCACTACAACGGAATAATTTATGATAAAAGCTCGGCAATTTGACATTAAAACGTCGGTATCACTACCAAACTAGTCGAAAAACAATAGCTTTTCATTTTTTTTATTGGTACCGTGTACTCGTGCGTTGCGTTTATAACATTTGTTATCACGACCACGGTATGATAATATGGTACCTGAACATAAAATGGCGGTGGAATTCACTATCAGCTGGAAGTGTCCACCGCCCGTCAACAGGCCCGTACTAGTTACGATTAGAGGGCACACGACAATGTAATTTACGCAAATTTAATATTGTCCCCTTACGAAATATTCGGGCGAACCGCATTATATGATGGAAATCGTAAAAATCACGGCGTTTCGTGTAGTAACTGTCCTATGTACGCGCGGACCCGCACTTTGTTTGGCACCGTCACGATAATAATTCAAGACGAAGAAAAGGCGGACGAATTTATTTTGCAGTTCGGGTTTTCGAGGGGTTGGTGGAAAATAACGCGTGGTGAATGTTTTGTGTCGGATTTTCAAAGCGTAAAATCGATCGGAACACACCACCACCCCGGGGCTGTTATTTTCGGGCCGAAAGCCAAACACAATTGCTGCCGGCGATGAAGTGGGGAGACGGGGACGGCGAAAACTTAAAAAAAATAAACGCCGAATATACGGCAGTTGTCCAATACGAGAAATGATGGGGGGGGGGGGGGAAAAGAAAGAAAAAAACGATCTCGCGCGCGCGTTTTCAAATTGATTTTTACATTTATTATAGTTATGTTAGGAGTGAACGTTTTAATGAAATACCGTGTCGACGTGATTGACACGCGGGCATAATAAAAAAAAAAAAATACACCAGATAGAAACGAGCCGGCGAGAAAGACGATGAGGAGGCGGATGGGGTTGTGTGGGGGGGGGAGAGAGGAAATAAAAAAAAAAAAAAAAAAATGTCTACTATCGTATACGGTACAACGATTTGTGTATATTATATTTTGAGGTTTAACTATTTAACACTCGACATGGAACCTATGGCACAAGTGCACGGCGTGTGCGCGTACGCCAGTCGTCTAGTAGTGGGCGCGCGCACTCACGACGGTTAATTTCAAGCGTCGAAAATCCAAAAATTGACTATAATAATAATTCACCGTCTTGTGTTTTGCGGGTGTCGCCTCTCGAGGACTCAGTCGAGTACCACCCGCGTCCGACGGCCTATTGTTTTTATTAGATAAACACGATATGGGAGCGCTGAGGCCCGTGAATATATTTTCGGCAAAACAATAATGACAAACTCGACCTATATATACAAAAATAATATAGACTTAAACGTACACGGATAATAATAATTATAATAATATTATATGGCGATTTTCGACAGCGGAACTCCCCTAGATTTCGACGGTACGTCAATAAAATTGTAATAACAACGAGCCCGTAAAGTAATGTGGCCCCCCCGGCCTACCATTACGGGCGCCCAGAGGCGGGACCCGGGGCTTATATCTCTACATTATACGCCCCTCGTCTCCTGGATGTCGAAAATAATTTTGCGAAATTTCGACTTCGAAGTTATTGTTTAAATAAAAAAACAATATACATTACCATTAAACGTGAACGCATTTGTGTACTAAAAAATCGGATTTACCGGCTGGAACTGGATATCTAATCGTATATCCTTATCGAATTATCATGTCGTCAGTAGTCCGACTGTGGTGTGGGGCGGGGGTACTGACAATATAATTCATTTTTTTTTTTTTTTTTTTTTATATATATTTATTTATCAACACGGTGAATTACGTACGTAATTGTATTATTTATCATTTATTTAGTATTCTATGTACTCTAAGTACTTGTGGTGGCGTGTTAACATTATATTTCCATTTCGGTATTTGTTTTATTTATTAAAATCGGTTTCATTGTTCAATTACCATTGTGGACATCGGGAATTATTTCGAAAAACCTACGCTTTGCGATTCTCTTAATAAAGACCATCGTCTAAAATATTATTTAAAATTAATTGAAATAAATAATACACAATTGTCGGAATCGTGTGCAGTTGAAAATGATTGCTTCGGTTACTATGAATACGAAAATTATAGGCGTTGTTGATGTGAATAAAATCTATGGAAAAAGATATCGGGAAACATATTTGAACGTCGAAAATATTGATAATTCTTTGAAACTTGAACTTTTTACGTAACTCTCGGGTATCGAATGTTATCTATGACTTGAAGGTTAGGTTACCAAAGGTTGTTCTTTGATGAACAAAGAATAAATATTTATTTTTTGCCGACTGATTTTATTATGCGCCTCCTTGATCATTTTCTTGCGGGTGTCCATGGCCCGAGGACAATATGGCAATAACTCGTTCGAAAAATCAATATAGAGAGTTTTTGTCAGAGACTCATCTAGATAGATACATCTAGATCGGTGTATTTCTCAACCGGGAGTACGTGAAAATAAAACCAGCAATGGCGGTTTTTTTTGTTGTTTGTAAAATTTCATGTATTTGAAATGGTTTCTTCTGAATAATAGAGATTCTTTACTCGGGACACCATTTGAAGAAAAAAAGAATCTCTCCTTACTTTCGGGGCTGGCGTAAAAGAAGTATATCTTGAGCATTCACACGAAGTATGCGTTCTACTAGCGTTCACGAGCACTGTATTGGCGGATAGAGATTTTTCGTCGTACACATTCATTAAAAAAAAAGTATCGCAATAGACTTTCTGTAAGTTCAGCTTAACCGATTTACTTATCATCGTTGGATCCTGTTTTCAAAAAAAACCCAGTGCAAACAAATAATCTCAAGGATCGCATTAAAATTAAATTGTTATTATTTTTTTTTTAATTTGCATAAATATTTCCATTACTAAACTTTTTTTATTCATCTATTGTGACTATTCTATGTGAAAATGAATAAATTGACAATTAGGTCAAATACAAAGCAGAGGTCAAAGGGTTCGTCAAACAAAAACAGGTCGAGAAACGCTGATCTCGATGACAATTATCGATATCTATCCGAAGTTCATCTGAGATCTTATATTTTTATAGTAATTATCCAGATCAAAATATACGTGTAAAAAATGTAAAGTTTTGCCCATAGTAGAAAATATTAAATAACTAACTGTGTATTGTTTCACTTTTGGTTCAAAACTCGAAGTCACTAGCTATAATGATTTACATCATTTGCGTGTATAGAATTATTTTAACCGTTTACATTTTTATCTCCCTGTTATAATGTTCTCAAAAAAAAAAATAAAAATTATCTTTTTTAATCTAGATGATTTTCATCTATCTATTATTATATCTGAGATTATCGTTATCAGTATCTAGATACATTTTACTTATTTGCGTTCCAACGTTGATTTCCGAACATACTCACTCGGCAATACTATTCGAAATGCCTTCACCTCGACTCTCGACAATCCGAAGAGCCAACGGTTGTGGATGCCAGCGAATTTTTAAAACTTGAACATTATTTTACTCTGGAACAAAAATGGTTCGTCAATAAGCCCGTTGCGGCAGAAAAAAATTACGGAATTGTTCAACGAACAATGACAGTACTAATATTGTATTTACAGTGCTCGCGGTTAATCGAATTGCTTCTTGGCCTCTTGAAATTACGATTCTCTCAAATATTATAATTTAATGATTATCACCTTCAAAGTACCTTCCCTCAGCATCAATACACTGTTGCATACGTCGCTGCCATTCTTGAAAACAGTGTTGCCAATTGCTTTCATTCAGCCCTTTTAGAAGTTCTGCCGTTTTCATTTTTACGTCATCAACTGTTTGAAAATGGGAAAAGAAATAAGATGGAAATAAGAAGAAGTCACAAGGAGCAAGGTCTGGCGAGTACGGGGGATGTTGAAGTACAGAAATTTTTTTTTTCAGTTAAAAAACGTTGAATTGAAAATGCACTGTGAGCTGGAGCATTGTCTTGGTGAAGAACCCAGCCATTTTTCCATAGATCTGGTCACTTCTTTCTGACACGTGTTCTCTTAATTTAATTAATACCTCTTTATAATAATATCGATTAATTAATTTTGTCGATTTTTTCAACGTTTTTGTTTGTTGAAGACGTGGTAGGACGTCCAGAACGATCATCGTCTTCGACGTCCTCCCTTCCACTACAAAACCGTTTGTGCCATTCAAAAACACGAGCTCTTGATAAACATTCTTCACCATAAACTTCACATAACATACGAAACGATTCCGCGGCAGTTTTTTTTAATTTAACAAGAAATTTAATGTTAACACATGTTGTTCGATTTTTATATCTAACATTTTTCGGCAGTATAGTCGAACTCGCACTAATAACAAGGCAACTAACGTATAAGAAAATGAATCGATGCCATATCAGTGTTCATAGTACTTTTAGATAAGTGTTTTCTAATCATATTTCAATAATCGTTTTATAGATAACGTTAATAGTTTAGGTTTTATTCAAAAAGTCTCGTTATTTTATTGTCGCACCTCGTATATATAGGAATACACATCGAAGAAGGCCGTAACTCAATTTTCGTCATCTTTGAGTTACGGCTGCCACCGGCCACGTGATGGATGTGATTTTCTTTATATTGCGATACTGGTATGATTAAACCCGAAATCCGATCTAACGAAAGCCGATAACCAATAAACCATATTACCAACGGAACAAGTAGTTTTGATTTCGACATCGAAATTCGGGTGAATTCGATATAAAATTTTATGTTCGAATTGGCTGCTTTAAAGTGAGCCGTAATGACTTTTTTTCATATTGGCAACGTTCGTTGCCGATTGCTATTCGCATTGCGATTCAGTTAATTTTAACAATTACGGTTGTAGTATGATTTAACTTCATATATTATACTATTTTTTTTTTTTTAATTTCATATTTTCCTCTCGGAAATATACTCAAATTAGTTTATTTTTTAAATTTGAATCTCAAAAAGTCAGTGAAAACACTACCGATACAAACGTTCTAAACACCTAGATGGGATATTTCAGTGTACGTATACTCTATAACAATGGGAACCATTGTGATAAGAATTAAACAAACAAGTAAAAAACCCGGCTTAGAATCCGGAGTTAAAAGACTAAAACAATCGTCATTGTTCAATGACAACAAATGAAAGACGAGCGTTAAAATTCAAAGTTGTCCGTGGGGGGGTCTCTGCAGTCGACTGTACCCACGTAATAATATTACTGGGTCGTCGAAATTCGCGAATCGCCCGAGAGCTTTCAAAAACCTTTTTTTTTTTTTTAAATATTATTTATTGAATTTCATAAAAATACAATTGTTGAACGTAACGAAACTTCTCTATTTAGACGCGATTTATGTCGGATTACACATATTTTCTTTACCTCCGAAATCGGAGTACGGTTTTATATCGAATTGAAAAGGGTGTTGTTGATAAAGCAATGTTTAAAATGTCTATCGTTTGTTAAAAAAAAAAAATTCGTCTACTTAACAAAATACGATTTTTTTTTTTTTAAATTTAAATTAATGTCATTTTCCGTCAAACGAGTATTATTTAATCGTTGTGGTCGCAATGGAAACAAAACGCGAAAAATTCGTAATGTTAACAGAAATATATTTTGTTAGGTTTGAATACGTGTACTTTTGATGAAATTTAATTGTACGATAACGCAATGAACATAAAACGTATAATATAATGTTTCTTGTAATGTTAAAAATCGATTTTTTTTCTTTTGTGATTTTTTTTTTTTTTTTATTGAGACGTCGTATAATAATGTTGTGCGTTTTGCACGCGAAATAAGACACGTCGAACACGCGCGTAACTATATACTTACAATAATTTTATTGAGATAACTACCCATATTGTTCACGTTTTTTTTTTTTTTTTTTTTCTTTCCTATCGAACAATATACGCTATATATGGATTCGTTTTTATTGAAAAACAAATTTACGACGCCATAAAAGCCATAGGGACGTAAAACCGTATTGAATATCGTAATACCTTTGTCATCAAGGTTTTATAGAATTTGAATTGACAAAAATATCGTTCGCATCACGGCGTTCGTACGAAATTCAAAATCTAAAACTTATTTTTTTTTTTTTGACAACCACATATTATACGTCATTTTTTTTTTTTTTTTTTTTTTTTTTTTTTTTTTTTTTTTTTTTTTTTTGTATCGCCACTGCGAATAACAATACGAATTTAATTCATCGTCGGCTATTTACGTTATGAGACGCAACAATGAATTTACCCGGCTGGGCGAATATTTTTAAACAATATTCTCACCTTTAAAAAAAAAAACAAAAAAAAAACTCGTCGAACGTTTATAAGAATATATTGGAATCGCGTAAAGCATTCCGTTATGAAAACAACCGGACCAACGCATGTGCGAAAATCCAGACACAAGTATTACCAGCATGTTTTGAAAATAAATACGTACGGGAATCTTTTTAGTATTTTAATTTTTTTCGAAAAATATTATAGTCTATAATCTATAAGAAAGTGTTTGTTCGTCTGTGCGCGATCCACAGCCGAACGGATCGTAAACGGAGGTCGGGAAATTTACGTACAAAAGGGATTTTCGAAATTCAATCCCCGAAGTGTGGCTCACACGGGGCTTTTGGTATTTTTGGAAAGAAAAAAAAATCGTTTTTGTTTAATTATCGGTTACCTTGGTGACACGGATGAAATTAAAAATACAATTATTATTAGACAAACGCGGAGAGACGGGAGGCACGGGTTAAATTCACTTTCTTTTATTGTTTTCGGTTTATAAAAGGATTTTTTTTTTTTTTTTTAATTCCACTATTAAATGGTTAAAAAAAAAAAAAAACCCCGACGTGCGAGACAGCTTTTATTATACTATATTTGTATATTGTAAATTTTCTATTAGTCATTAAAATATTAAACGAGATGTAAAATTAAATTCCACCAATATATGTCGGATGAATTTGAAATTAAGACTGGACTCCGACAAGGAGATGCTTTATCCCCAGTACTCTTTTAATATAGCACTAGAAACGGTAGTAAAGAAAACGAAGAGCAAGTATGATGGGTTAAACTTGGAAGAAAACATAAGAAAATGCGGAATCTTAGCGTATGCAGATGATATTATTATATTAGGATCAAATAAACAAGAAGTATTATTGGGCACTAAGGAACTAATAAAAGACAGTAAAGACATCGGATTACAAATCAACGAATCAAAGACTAAATATACGGTAATATCAAAACGAGAAAATCATGGAGAATATATAGTAGTTGATAATTTTAAGTTTGAAAGGGTACGTAGTATTAAATATCTGGGTGTTACAATAAATAGCAAAAATAATAATCACATTTGTCTAAAACGAAACAATGACGAATGCATTGCACTACAAACACTTAATGCGCAATAGTTTTATACATAATAGACGAGTTGGACGTTTTCTAGATGAGCGTAAAACATGTATAAATGACCTGGACGTTTACCCGCAGAAAATGGGAAACATTTGCCCCCACATAAAACTTCTTTTTTTTTTTAAAAACATTTTTTTAATTTTTAAAAATATATTTCGTTCAATAATTGTTTTCATCGTAGAATACTATAATATTAGACAGGCGTTTGATAATTCGCCCGCGACCCCTTAGATAATTTAGTTTCCCCACGCCCGTCTCGGTTCAAATCACATTCATATTATGTGTTGTTGTTTTTTTTTTTTTTATTGTCCCCCACAAATTGGCTACACCACCGAGGTGAATAAGAAAAAATAACGTTTTTGACATGTCCGAAATTAACGAACAAAAGCGTGCGCATCGAGTTTTGCTTTGAAACTTGGTAAAAACGATGCTCCGGAAACGTACGAAAATGATTAAAAATGTTTTTGAGTGTTTTAAACGTTTCACGAAGAAATTAATATACGAACTTTCGTCGCCAATAATCGATTGCGTTAGGCGTATATAAAAAAAATATTTTCGATTGTATTATCGCAGTACGAAAAATCTTTGGTATTATCTTTTTAACACGATAAGAATGCCGTCCGTCAAGGTTTATTTATAATTTAAGCGTTATTTTTTATTTTTTTTTTATTATTATTACATATGATAACGAGATTATAATATTATTTTTAAAAAAAAAAACCCCCCGAAAACGGTGCACTCGAATCGGTCGAAAATGTATAACTCTGTATAATATAATATCGCGTATCAAATAAATTAACTATAATTTGATATTTTATTTGATATACCAAATAAAAAAAAAAAAAAAACGCCGTATTAAATTATTTCTGTATATCCTACACTCGCCTCGCGTTGCGGATATCGGATTAACGTCAGAATTATTATTTTATTACGATATGTATATTAGGTATATGGGTAGCCGATATGTGAACGTACAAAACGGTATAAAATATTCACAAAAAAAAAATACAACGCCGCAAGATCGTATTTATCTTTTGGATACTCTCGAGGATTTCGGTACGGGGTGCGGGGCTTTGCTATACAGGCCGGTTCTGTTATCGCGATCCGGCCCAAGATCCGCGAAGATTTTTAGTGAAATTAATTTCGATTTTGTTTTTCCATCCGTCATAGTATAGAATCGGTTTAATGGCCTTGTCTATGATATTTTCAAAATATCACTCTTAATTCGTACACCGTAAATACAAATCGACGTGTGTGTTTTGTTTTTCTTTCTTTCTTTCTTTCACGTCGCATTCGAAAAAAAAAGAAAACATTTTGATGTGAAATACAATTCCAAACGGTATCGGTATTTTTGGACGAATATTATTTTCGTGCCATAGCCCGTGTTTAAAAGGAAATGTCACCGATTGAAAATTATCGTTTTATGCTCGTTTTGGCGACAAGGGCGAGCGGCGGTAAAATTTGAAAATATTGTTCAAATAGACCTTAATAAACATTGGAATAATATCACAACGAATGAAAAATATAAATAATAATAAAATAGAAATCAAATTTACTTAAAATCCTCCGAGGAAATCGCTGGATCAGATAAAAAAATTAAAAAAAAACCACTCTGTATAACTTTACTTTGGAAAAAAAAATGTCACCTTAAAAAATAAATACCAAGTTATGTATACTGTACGTATTAATATAACGGAAATTCATCGTACATTGCAATCGTGATAATATATGTATTTTTTTAGTGACTATTATTTCTTATATTCCCATTACAAGTAATGCATAATATAATGAAGTCGTTTATTTTACGTGATGGTAATATTGTTTTTTTTTTTTCTTTTCGATCGGGTGCTAGGAGTAAAATATTTTACAGTATTTCCCAACACAAATCAATGTATTTCACTCATATAAATTATTAATAGGTATTTTTGTTAGACGCTTTTTTGTTTGTTTTTTTTTCTTTAGACAAACCTTATTATAATAATCATATAGGAATACGTTTTTAATAACGACAACTTTTGTTTTTAGGATATGCACCGTTAAGTAATATTTACTCGTTTACAATTTACTTGAACGAATTATAATGGAGAATAATGGTAAAATGAGGATATTAAACAACCAAAAGCCAACATAATTTTAGAAGGAATAACGAATAAAAGATTGAAAAATAGGCACACTAAATCACTAAGTACAGGAAAATAGGTGCCTGGTGAAAAATCGAATTCGCCAATGTAACAAGACCGTTCGGGGGTGACCGATATTAAAACGAGAAGATTACGTTCGAAAAGACTATTTAAAATCTAAGACAAAGCTTATTGCAGGAGAACGGCTCTGACGGACAGACCGGAATGGAGAAGATATATATATATATACTCGTCGGAATATATATTTGATTTAAATTCTCATTTCATATTTTTCATATACGGGCCTTATTGTAAAGTTCCCGAATCAATATGCCCGGACAGCATAATTTCCGAATGTCGTTTTTATCGAACGCTATATTGCCGGAATACTTTCACCTTTGGAAATCAAACCGCTTACGTTTTGGCTACTCTTTGACTTTCCGTCCTGGCTTGAGTTATTCTGCTACGATCTTCATTTCCAAATCGGCTTGTTCCCATTGGAATTCCTCGAGAACAGAATATAAATCTGGGATCGGTCACGTTGTTTGTTTTCGAGCCGAACAGAATTGTTTGGAATTGATTTCAAGCGTCTGGTGGAAACCGCGGAAGAACGGATTTTCTCCTTCCCGGTTCCGGCATGTTGGCATGTTCTTGAGAACGTGATTTTTTATTTTTTTTTTCTCGAAATATTAATATAAGTCCTTCGGGTAAACATTGTTCAATGCTTGTCGTCTGTGCAAGTAGCACGATAATAATCAGGTTTTACATATACAACAGATACGAGGTCTAATCAAAAAGTATCGAGACTGCTACAAAAAAAAAAATGATACATATTTATTAGATAAAGTTATTTACATTCAACCTCCTTCAAAATACGCTCCTTCTGAATCTACACAAGTCCTCAAACGTTCCTGCCATTTTTGAAAACACCTCTGGAAGTCACATTTAGAAATTCCTCGTAGCTGCTCCGTCTTATTTCATCCGCATCTTGAAAACGTTTACCCTTAAGCGCCATTTTTATCATTAGGAATAAAAAAAAAAAAACCACATGGAGCTAGGCCTAGCGAATAGGCGGGGGGGGGAGAGAAGTTGAGAAACAACTAGGATATCGTGTTTGGCCAAAAACTGCTGCACAACACGGGCCGAATGGGCCGGAGCGTTGACCGTGATGGAATTGCCAAACTGCCTGACTGTTTAAACTCGGGTCATTTTCTTCGTACAGCATCTCGTAGACGGCGAAGAACATCAACGGCAAGTACTTCTTTGTTATGATTGGTTCTTTTGGAGCGTACTCACGGTGGTCAATACGTCGGTAGTCGACGAGAATGTCTGTCAGCATAACGTTCACTTGACTCCGCCGAACTTGGCGAGCTAATTTGGATCGCGGTCCATCGCTTTCAACAGTTGTTCTCTACCCGATTTAAATCGTTCAAAACCGCGAGCGCGGGACACGGTTTCATCTCGGTAAGCCAACAACGACATTTGGTAGGTTTCGGTAACCGTTTCCCCCAAAAGTTTATCGCAGAATTCAATGCAAACTCGTTGCTCTATATTTTCGCCCGTAACGAAACCCGACAGAATTGGACGGATTCGTATAGGACGTACAAGTTTATAATGATATTCACTTGAATATTTGCGTTTCCTCCCTCTCCTTTTTTTTTGGGGGGGGGGGGGATGAGGGGACGGATATAAACGACTGTTCGAGAAATTCGAAAATCGAAGAATAATAGTGCCGTTAATGTTAATATTGCAACGCATAACGGTATCCGGGATCGTCGGGACGGAGACAGCGCCGATTTACGGGGCAAGTGCAGTGCGGTTTACAGTACCTATAATAATGTCGAACCGGTGCTGCGAGCAGACTCGGGGGCGACGATACGCTATAGTAGTAATGAGTTTGCCGGTCGTTTAGATCGTTTATTAGATCTACAGCTGCGGCAATAATGCTTTTAAGGCGACGGGGCCGAGTGACCGAGTGTATACTCCCCGGGCACCGGCTATATAAAGTGATCTTTCTCGGTGGTCCGCGTCCGAGAAGTCTTTTGCATCTCTTTGCGTACTATCTAAACGGCCGTTATACATGACACGTACGCCGGCCCCGCGATTCCGATCTACGGTTATATTTCTGTGCGCACACCTATACGGGTACGCGAAATCCGACGGGAATAATGCCGGTCGGTTTTAATTCACGCCGCCTGTTATAAAATATTATTATTATAGACGTGCACGCGAACGGTCTCGATCGAAAGACTCGAAATGATAGAAGAACCTAAGAAGAGGAAGAGAAAAAACCGTACCTATGGGTTTTTTTTAACTTATCGTACGCATAGGAATTTGTAGACGGTGGTTCCCAAATTGTTTACCGCGGTGCTCTAGCCCATTTCGGCGACGCTCATACGAAAATAAAATTTAAACAAAGTAATTATAATTTTACATTCTAGGATCACCTAAGCGAGGAACGTATGAATGCATTGTTGGTTTTACTATAATTCGGTGATTTTTTTTTTTTGTCCGTCCGTGAACAACTTTTCGGACGTCGGAAGTGGTCTTACCATTGAGAATGCCATATCGGTTTCGATTTAATGTTTTGCTGTAATTCGGTGAAAAACAACCGCAAACACCTGAAATGTTCACCAAATACATTATGTCATCGGTTTTTTTTTTTTTTTTTTTTTTTTTTTTTATAGCTTTAAAAATATTTTGGCAGTTTTTAAATTATTTATAGCCCGATTTGGAACGTTCGAGTTTTGTCGGTTTTACGCGAATAAAAGAGTTTTGGTCCCGTAAAAACGCACGACAGTCACTGAGTAATTGTAGAGAAAAAAAAAATAATAAAAAAAATATTTAACGTTATTACGTTATTAATATCTTATAAGCGCTTTAAAATTGAAATTTCCTCGAGGTATTCATAGGAGGCCTAATTTCGCCAACTCAAAAGCATCACCGGCTAAACAAATTGGGGACCCGTTGTGTTGTGCTAACGGCAAAATGTTTAAGTCAAACCAACATCGTGCCATGCTCTCCGGCCAGCATAAAAAAAATTATGTACCGAAAAATCTAATATATTTACAAATGTACAAAATCAATATTTGAATATCAACGTTGAACCTTTGTATGACGTTTGAGATTGTAGATTAGAATACCACGCTGGACGCCGGCAGCTGTTTCAACAGTGTACCAATATTATGTTTTCCGTATACGGATAAGCATGCAAAACTGAATTTTTTTTTTTTATTTGTACAAGGTAGAAATAATAACTGGAGATTACCGACGCAAAAAAAAAAAAAAAAAAATTGTAAATATTAAGTAAAGAACACTTTATGTAAAATATTCTATAGTTTTTTTTTTTATGAGTATTAACAAAACTATATTTTAAACGGTTATTAATTAACAATAACGTCCGGAAAAGAACTATAGGCGAAATATTTCATAGGGGAACGGGTGACAAAATATCTATGACCAAAAAAAAAAAAAAAAACAATGCTCATTCAATTTAAAAATTCGTCGATAAATCTGTATAAAGATAAGTTGGTATTGTTTTCATGGGGAAGGGGAAGGCATGTGCCCCGCCCTATCACACCGTGGGCGTCCACGGTCTAACAGGTCGTAGTCGAACAACAACAATGCGGTGCGAAATTTCACTATAATAAGAAAAGACAATAATTTAAAGAGACCAGAGGGTGGTGAACGGCGTGTATAACTCTACAGTATATAATAAGTACCTACCGTTTTATTTTCATTTTTTTTTTTTTTTTTTTTTTTTTCACTTGTCAGTTGTTATTTTGTTAATGATATTCTATTCTTGCGCAAAGCGTTTTTTAGTACCTACACGAGCTCGTATGGTACAAAGACTTATTGTATTATATATTATACGCACACGCGTCGAAACCATCAAAGCGTCTCTGCAGCGTTAGAAAATTGCTCGCGTGTCCATAAATAGCAGCGCAACACTCGGTAAGACGGTCAATAAAAACTTTTCGACGTTAAAAAAGAATGAAAAAAATAATAAATAAATAAATAAATCGTATAAAAACGACACGGCGATGTATCGTTATATATTACGTATAAATCATAAATAATAAAAATAAAAAAAAATAATAATAAATAAAAACGACGACATAAACGAATACTTTGTGTCGTGTCGTTTTCGTACGCGTTTCGCAGGAATGAAACTGAACTCGAAAGCGTACACATAGTAAACTGCGATGGCGTCACAATACACACATAGACGCATGTACGTTTAACTTTAAAAAAAAAAAAATATATATATATACAAATATCGTATATTTTCGGTATAAAATCCGATGGCCGTGTACAATTTCTCTTGAGAAGAGACAAACACACAACGAGAAATTATGACGACGAAAAGAATAAGTGCGCACAAAATTCCACTGTGTCGACACGCTTTGGTATAACTTTGCGAGATAAATCAAAAAAAAAAAAATCAAACCACACACAGCATTATAATTATCACTCGAATTGTAAATAAACAGAGAAAACGTGTGTGGAGGGTAGGTAACATACGAGGTGCGACAATAAAATAACGAGACTTTTTGAATAAAAGTTGTTTATTTTAAAAATGTTATAATTTAATGATTATCACCTTCAAAGTACCTTCCCTCAGCATCAATACACTATTGCATACGTCGCTGTCATTCTTGAAAACAGTGTTGCCAATTGCTTTCATTCAGCCCTTTTAGAAGTTCTGCCGTTTTCATTTTTACGTCATCAACTGTTTGAAAATGGGAAAAGAAATAAGAAGGAAATAAGAAGAAGTCACAAGGAGCAAGGTCTGGCGAGTACGGGGGATGTTGAAGTACAGACATTTTTTTTTCAGTTAAAAAACGTTGAATTGAAAATGCACTGTGAGCTGGAGCATTGTCTTGGTGAAGAACCCAGCCATTTTTCCATAGATCTGGTCGCTTCTTTCTGACACGTTCTCTTAATTTAATTATTACCTCTTTATAATAATATCGATTAATTAATTTTGTCGATTTTTTCAACGTTTTCGTTTGTTGAAGACGTGGTAGGACGTCCAGAACGATCATCGTCTTCGACGTCCTCCCTTCCACTACAAAACCGTTTGTGCCGTTCAAAAACACGAGCTCTTGATAGACATTCTTCACCATAAACTTCACATAACATACGAAACGATTCCGCGGCAGTTTTTTTTAATTTAACAAGAAATTTAATGTAAACAAATGTTGTTCGATTTTTATATCTAACATTTTTCGGCAGTATAGTCGAACTCGCACTAATAACAACGCTACTAACGTATAAGAAAATGAATCGATGCCATCAGTGTTCATAGTAGTTTTAGATAAGTGTTTTCTAATCATCATAGTCAATAATCGTTTTATAGATAACGTTAATAGTTTAGGTTGTATTTAGAAAGTCTCGTTATTTTATTGTCACACCTCGTACGTCGTAACCATCCAAGCACGTGTTTTCTTATTTAACCGAATGTATTTCTATTGTACAAATATTATTTTAGTCCGCTAAAAAAAATAATAGATCGTATTTACGTATTAATATATTTTTTTTTTTTTTTATTTTGAATTAAGAAAAATTAAACAATCTGTACTCATGGTACAATAAGCTTGAGAGATATTTGAGAATTATAATAATAATAGAATTAATACAAACGAATATTTATATGTAACCCTATTATAATTTTACATAAAATCTCGAATTGAAGAAACTGTCCAGCAACAGCACTTCGGCGAAAATTTGTTTTGTTGATTAACGTATAGACCTGTGTATTATGCTAACCAGTCTCTGGGCCACTTGCGCTGGAATCTCCTTACCGTATTACCCGGAAGGGAGTGTGATGAAAGATCTTTAATGAGGGGATTGGAGTGATTTTGTAGTCTTTTATGGAATTTAAAGTAGTGATTTTTTGCGACTTCATTGACATACGGTATGTTCAGGTCTGAGTGTAGAGTTTCATTAGAGACGTACGGAGGGGCGTTAGTTATGAGACGAAGAGTTTTTGATTGGGCTACTTGAATTTTGTTTATGTTTGTTTCTTTAGCAGCTCCCCATACGTATTAATATGTTAACGAATTTCCTATATTGAACATTATTATTATTATTATTATTTTTTTTTTTTTTTTAACAGAGAGACGTTTAAACGGTGGACTGGGAGAGAAATGAAACCGATAGGATACGATCCCGTAGGACCAAATTTTATCCCGAGATAATGTTAAAAAACCGACCTACTTGATGGCGGTAATAGTTTTATTACAACGGATAATCATTGCAAACGCAAAAACGATTCTGAGCATAGTTCTGGTAGGCTGTTCGTGTTGTCAAACTAATTTTAACATACAACATTAAACGATAAACCATAACGGTGCTATACGCATAAAACCGACAAACAAAAAAAAAAACTAGACAATAAAAAAATCATAACTATTAACAACACTAAAACGACAACAATCCTATGAAAATCCGCTACCAGAAACCTCTCCTGGGGTCGACGAGGAGGAACGAGATTTCTGGCCGAAAAGCCGTTGGCGGGCACAAAACAAAAACAATACGAAAAACACCACACATCGGTAGTAAAACCAATACATTATTCATCGGTTCGCTCGGAATTTAAAATGTAACAATTATTATTATTTTAAAATAAGAAGATAGTAGGAATAATATTACAGTTAACGGAGCCAATATGAACAGTAGCGCCCGGACAAACAATGAACCCGCCCATGTCTCGGCGAGTAGAAGGAAATAATTCTAGTGTTCAAAAAATTGTTTTTTTTTTTTTTTATACATTTCTGAATATTCTCACTAGACGTGTACCTACTCCATTATTTATACGGTATGAATGTACGGATATTCAAATAGTAAGCGTAGAGAATAATCGCCATATTCGCATATATATATACGAAATAAAACGGTCTTAGGGGTTTTGAAAAAATCCGTCACGTTGCCGTTTGCCGTCTCTTGTTTTACAGACGGGCAATATTAGCAAAAATCGGGTTTTTTTTTCTTTTCTTTTTTCGCGTGAACAAACGAAAATGCCATTAAAATTCCACTTTTTTAGAGATTAAACACCAAGTGTATTAGAGAAATGTGTATATGGGGAAATTTTCAGGGCAGCTTATTGTGCCGTTTTATCGAATACCTTCGATAACGTGTTGAATAGTTTAGTGAATTGTAAAACGCCGACGAGGTCGTCTTCGAAATGTTGTCATCTACACATTTTTACAATAGCTGTTTTATCTCACAACAATCGGACGGTAAATATGGTAAAAATGGCACACAGTGACGGCTTCCCGACAAATATAGCAGTCCTATTTCATTGTAATAATATGAATATTATGGCCCGTATTAAATGCGAATATTATTTGCTATAAAATATCACCAAACGTAATACAGAGTGCGGCAGAGCCGACTGGCGAGTTTTGATGGGCTATAAAAAACGAACGGTAAAACTCAGGGAAAAGGTTTTTTTTTTTTATTTAAATCAGTATTCAATCACATTTTTAAAAATTATTTTTTGAAAATTATGTCTCCAAGATGGCGGCCGTCAGCGTTGATACACCGTTGTAGACGATCTCTGAAGCTCTCGTGTGATTTTCGGCAAATTTCGACTGGTATGGCCTCGACTTGCACGGTGATTTTCTGTTTAATTTCTTCTATGGTATGTGGGCGATGTCCGAAAACCTTATCCTTAAGGTAGCCCCAGAGGAAAAAATCACACACGCTTAAATCTGGGGACCGTGCTGGCCAGCCCATGTCTCCTGTCAGAGAGACTAACCGCCCGGGGAACATTTGTCGCAAGACAGCAAGTGAAATTCCAGCTGTGTGCGCTGTAGCTCCGTCTTGCTGAAACCATACATCTCCCAAATCGGGTTCTTCAGCCATTTCCTCCAACTTATGCTGCAGATAAATTTTCAACATCACAACATAACGAGCGGACGTGACGGTGACGGTCCTGTTCTCGTCCTCAGAAAAGTCCTCCAACCAACTGCACATTTTCGGGGGTTCTTACCGTTCTGGGTGGTGCTCCGTGTCCAAGTCTACTCAGGGTACATCCAGTTTCTACCGAATGCCGTATCCACAAATCGATAGTGTTAGCAGAAGGAACAGATTCAGCACGTGGAATGCCGCCGAGGTGTATACGAAAAGCCCTTTGTCGTTGCGAACGCAGAATGATTATTTTCGTACTACGCACGCACGGCGAAACCACGACGTACACCTGTCCAGACCACGATTACGAATAAAAACGGCATTACCGTACAATTCAAAATCGACCGCTTATTAAGGACTGCTCTTATCTTATCCACAGGCTAATGACTTCATTAAACTCGTCAGTCGGCTCTGCCGCACCCTGTATTTTTAATATTATATTCGTATATTTTAAATGTCGATTATTTCAAAATGAAAAGAACACTCTATACGCGGTATAGCGAACGACTAGCGTTTGAACGTTGTACACGTTTGAAAATAACTTAATAAAAATGTTCGCTTTTGTTTTGTATTTATAGAAAACGAAATCAACCGGATGATTTAAAATAATATATAAACGTAGAATTGTAAATACAATAACAGTGGATCGGAACCGCGGTACGTTTAAACACATAATTCGCAGACGTTTATTAACAAGAAGTTGTTTGGCACTTATTGTTCCGCACTCGTCACGAATTAAAATCTCACTGGTTAGTCTTTTTCGCTGGTACCTATCAGTTTTCAATTAAAACAATAACTGGCGTTTGCCGAAAAACGACGGCTCAAGACGAGTTGCTCGGGTTACGTTGTCACGTGTTACATTCGAAAATGACTTGGAAATATCGTAACTGATTACAGATTACAAGTTAAAAACGTAACCGAGTTACGTAAGTGTGATAATTAATATATCGATAGGGCATTCGATCCTATCGGATTAATTATAAAAAAAAAAAAAAAATAGATAAAGAGCGGCGGTATATGATGAAGGACGCTGGAAATATTCGTCAAAAGCAAAGCAAAGCAAAAAAAAAAAAAAGAATAAAATAATTACAGTTTTTACAATAATACAACATATCAATTTTATTATAGAAATACAATAATAACGTATTGGTATTTTTTTTTTTTGTAGCGTAACGTTCAGAAAGGCCGCCGGCACGCTCGTGACGGTATTATCCAATTTTCGAAAAGTATCGATGTTCTCACTCGCCCCTCCCTCCACACCAATACAAAAAAAAAACAATAAGACCCGGGGGGTAGTAAACGCATCCGGATTATTCGTACGCACCGTGCGCAACTATTGGACATCGCACGTGGGTCCTCGACACGCGCGTTAGAAATGTCAAGAAACGTTAAGAAACATAACGATGACCGTCGTCATCCTCGTTACTGTGTTATTTCCCTGTTCCTTACTATCGACCTGTTCTGTTTACCATGTAAAGGCAGTCTAGTCGAACTCATGTTCGTGTCACCTGTGTTGTAGCTCTAACATTTTTTTCTTTTTTTTGTTTTCGTTAAACCGGCAATACACCCGCGTCCCGGAAACGCCGATAAAGCACTTAAGCCTTCGGCAGGCGGGTCGCCATCGTAATTATTAAAACGACCCGCATATACAATTAATTGCACATTGCGAAAATTCCGTTTTCCCCAAGTCGGGGCGGGCTCGCATGTCAAATTACAAGAATCCGTGCCCTGCGGTGGGAACGGGCCGAAGCCCACTTGCTACCCTTACACACTGCAGGGGCGGTCTAGCGACTCCTTCTCCGCGGCGACGGCCTCGGCGAATTCGACCCCACAGCTTCCCAATGGTCTGGGGACTCCAACACGACCGACACCGAGTCGCCCGGTTCGAACGGACCGATCCAGGCGCTCCCTATCCCCGTCGAACGCCTGGCAGCGCATCAGGGTACGGAGAGCGTCGTCGTCCGCCTCGTTCACCTCACTGTGAAATCCGCAGTTGGAACACCCGGGGGACGGAGCTCGCCCGATCCGGTGCAGGAACGGGTTGAACGAGCATCCGTGCCCCGTGAACAGCTGAGTGCGTCATCGGACCGCGCGGTCTTGTAGCCCAGCGCACCGGCGCGTCGGGGAGAACGAGCGTACGAGTTAACGCGCGCGCCCACTCTCCTCGGGCGCTTCCGTGGTTCGCATCCGGCCGCGATGCGGATCTCCGTACGGAGCGCCGACGGGCGGGGTACCGTCGCCCGCCGTAGTCCCCGACGAGCGCGTGTACCTCTAGCCCAGGGGTCGGGAACCCGCGGCTCTTTAAAACGCAACCTGCGGCTCTTTGGATAATTCCTCGTAAAATATAAATTATACTGTACCCGCGTTATTATAGTGATAATATTTCTGAATTTCCCGGTAAAAACAAATCAATATTTAAACTCGACTATGGTTATTCGGTAGAATACAAAATTATTTATAGTCGATACGCGAGCACGGTCCTCGTCTCGGGTTAATTCAATCGACCCCGGGGGGGGGGTGCCACAACCGACCTAACCGCCGGTGGAGGCAAAGAACGGAGCTGGAGCCGGCAGCGGGGAGAATCGATGGAAGACAGGACCGCTTGGGAGAAAACAAGCAACTTTATCAACGAGGTCTTGTCGACGAGGGAGGAAGAGGAGCTTCAACGCCAGAGGGCCGCCCAGAACCCCAGACTCCAGTGCTAGCCTAGCCACTGTTATTACATTGTAAGGTCAGCATGCGGGTCTCGGTCCTAATGCAGTCCAAAGGGCTATTGTACAATCGTTGTTAGCCCGCGGGGGTAAACGGCATTTATTTACTTATATTTATATAATACAATTGTAGCTATACCGAATAAACGATGCGCCTACGGGGGAAGGATTGCCCTGACGGGTGAAGTTCCCCCCGTAGGTTACGATATTGCCAAAAAAAAAAAAAAAAAAGTGTTAATTCAATCAGGAAATACAGCACATACGCTACTGGGAACTGTTCTTTCTTTCCAACAACAACTTCAGCTTTTTTTAGAAGATATTGACACCGGAAATTTTCATCATTTTGAGCCTTTGAAAGAGCGTATGATAAGCTTAGGGGGTATTATTGATTTGGAGTATTTTAAATCGGCCATTCAATCCATGAATAATTCGTTTAGTAAACGATTTGAAGATTTTCAAAAATATAAATTCACGTTAAAGTTCTTGACATCACCGCTCACAGCGGAGACTCGACAAATTCATTTTCCATCGTTTCCATCTGTCGACAAAAAACTATTTCCATTGCAATTAATAGAATTAAAAACCAAAGATCTTTGGTCTTCAAAAATTTGAGAATTTGAAAACGGATATTGAAAATCTGGAAAGGGAAAAAGGAGTTTTAGCTGCGTACCATGGACGGAACTCGCTATATGTCAAAGAGAAGAGCAAGTTATATTTGACGAATGGAACAGTATTCCCGAAAGTTTTAGCCAATTAAAAATGGTCGCTTTCGGAATTTTGACCATTTTTGGATGTACTTACATTTGTGAGCAAACATTTTCAAATATGAACTTTATTAAGAATAAATGAAGAAATCAACTGAATGACATCAGCCTTGATGCTTGTTTGAAGTTGAAAACTACAGATTACTCTCCAGAATTGAATAAGCTGTCCGGAGAAATTCCGTGTCGAAAATCCCACTAATATTAAGTAGATACGTTTTTTTTTGTGTGTTATTGTGTTTAATTAAATAATATTATATTTGTATAAACAATAATAATAATGAATTAATGAAATAAAGTTTTTCTATATTTTCTTGTAATTTTCCAATTTCTCAATGAATTAATAATAAAGTAATAATCATACACTACAACTGAAAACAAAAAAGGTCGTTCAAACCTGTGCGCGGCTCCCTGGACATCATAGTTTCGTAATTTTTCGGTAAAAAATGGCTCTTTCCTGCGAAAAGTTTCCCGACCCCTGCTCTAGCCTAACGTTAGTCGGACCTAACCCTTGGGGCCGAACCTCTGGACTCGAACGTTTCTAATTTTGCGAATCCAATAAAGTATTGCTGTTTTATATCAAATACAAATGTGTACACTTACTTTCAACGCCTTCGGCCTCGTCAACCCCAGCGGAATTTTCGTTCATTGTACGTGTGCCGAGCTAACCAGGCCCGGCTCGCTACACCACCTCGGCGGGCCATCGATGAAATCAGCACAACCGTGTCCTGTCCGTGGCATTTATTTCGTTTTAACCGCTTGACACTGCGGCCGTATAGCAGTGGGTGGGGGGACGGGTGAGTATAAAAAAAAAAAAAAAAAATTAGCGGCTCGTACTGTAAAAATCAAATTTACCGAAAATCTCCGATAGGAAAACAATCGGGCCTTGTACAGCCCTCGTACACCGGCCGACGGTCCGTTAAACGCGTGCGGACTTCCAAGCCGGAGTAGCCGGAGGCCCGACGGGCCACTCGGAGCAGCAGCAGCAGCAACAAGACTTACAAGACTCACCGTGTTTCGTCGTTTCGCGCGTTGTCGTACATAATACGCGATCGGAATAATAATACTGCAATTATTATTATTACTACTATTATTATGCCGAAGCACCTTACAAACAATACTCACCATCATCGTTAATATTATTATTATTATCATCATCATCATCATCATTTGTATTTGTATTGTTGTGACCCGCGGAGGTGATGGTAATAATCGACCGACACTGTACACCGGTGGTTCCCAATCTTTTTGGACTCGGGCGCCCCTTTTTTCGCGACGAAATTCAACGGCGGGCACCTCCGGTGAAGACCGCGAAGAATTTTTATGGGCAATTTATCGGCATAACGCTCGATTCGTTTACTACCCGTCCGGTAACGACTTACGACGAAACTCGGATCAAATTGTCACGGGGCGCACAAAAACCAAACTGAACGCGAAAATGTCAAATATTTCAAGGGAAAAATTGCAACACGTCTGGAAAGTGCTGAATCAAAAGCGAATATCCCGAATCGATATTAACAGAGACCGTTACCCGTTGCGTTCTCTTCTTTCCCTACCCCCACCGCCGGTTTTAAAGAATTGTAAAAATAAATTTAAAAAAAATTAATGTCCTGTACACCACACCAGTGATGGCCTTTTGATGATTCGAGCAACACTTCTGGTCGGAAAGTTATTTACAGACAGAAAAAAAAAAGAAACAAATCATCGTTCGCTCAACTGGATTAGGTTAGGTCATTGTAAATAAATATATGTTTTTTCTTCTTCTTCTTCTTCTTCGGACGGACCGCGGTGCCTAGGAATGGGCTCGTGGTGTCCCCCATGGCCCGGCGGCGCACAGTTTGGGAACCGCTGCTATACAATATACGGGCGTACTGCCTTTAGACGCCGGCTCACGTACGCCCCCCCCCCCCATCACGTATATACACGGTCGTCTGTTTAATAATATTATTATTATTATTATTAATATTATTATTCCGCAACCGGCGGCGCGCATGGAATTATATTATTACGACGGCTAGCGAGAGAATAATTAACAACACTACTATACACCTAGATACCTACATAAATATACTTAATATTATTATTATTATTGTTATTGTTATTGTTATTGTTATTGTTATTGCGCGTTGTAATGTTATTAATTGAGCTCGGACGTTTATGAGTTAGCGTATTTTTTTTGTCGCCCGAATACGATATATAAATTCCGTTCACGATATCTAGATTTACAATTCACTTTGCGTATTTTTGCACATTTAAAATTTTTTTTTTTTTTTTGATCGTACAGATGCGCGTATCGATCATTTCTAGATTAAACGGGTTAATATGTTTTTATGGATTCTACGTATAATATTAAAAACTGTCCAAATTATCATCGTGTTTATGAGTTAGGCTGGGGCGCGCACACCTAAAGAGCAAAACTGCTCCGAGCAGCTCGGATCAGCTCGGAGCTGTTTGGACATCAATTAGAACACGTGTAGAGTAATTGACGCGCGCGCACTAATCAGTCGATATCAACACACGACAAGACCAAGCAAAACGTGTCCGGTCTTGATCGGTCCGGTTCTAATATTTGCTCCGAGCGAAATACGGAAACCAAAGTTAACCTAACCGAATTTCACACGGCACGCGATCCAGAGAAATTAATAAATGTAGTATTTTTAAGAAAATCTATCTATGATTATTGTGATAAAGATCATAGCAGCAGATTGATTCAAGATAGATTATGGAATGAAATGCGAGTGCAATTTTTGTATTTAAACTCGTCTTCACGTAATTCGGCCAACAAATTTGATATCGTATTATTTTCTAACCGGTTTTTATTTTTATTTCATGAATTCAAATTTTGCGTTTTTTTTTTTTTTTTACTGCTTTCGCTATTTAATAAAAATTGCCACGTAAACGGCACAATGGACGTCGTCTTCGTCAGAACTCAACTCGACTACTGGTGTTTAATAACAAAAATTAATCCAGAATTATCGTGTCTTGTTCTGTTCTGTTTTGTCAGTGTGAATGGAATTTGTTCCGAGCTGTTTGGAAGAAAATGTTCCGCGCAGCTCGGAGCGGTTTTGCTCTTTAGGTGTGCGCGCCCAGCCTTAGGCCCGCGTACAATTGCGAGATTAGACATTTATCATCAACCGGCTGGCCGGTGGGGTTTCACCTATAGGTGTGAAGTTACAAGATCACGGTACATTCAATATTGAATATTATTATTTTCGTTGTTATTCAATATTTAGTTGTGTTTGTTTGCTGCAGTCCGCATAAAAATATCAGCGTAATCCTGATACTTAATGTGCTTAACCTATGTAAAATTTAACTTCAATAGATCACGGAAACTAGTTAATATATTTTTATTTTATTTTTTTTTTTTTTTTGTCTTTCATATTTAATGGCTGCGTATTTTCTAATAGAGTAATTTTAAATACACGTCCGATAGAGTATATGAGGGCACTAGTTTCAAAGTGTACAATCTCCACGTTCACTAAATTTTCAGAATACCAAAAAAACGAATAACTTAATCAAAAAAATGTTTTTTCTCCGTTTGGATGTCTTTAATCTTTTCATATAGTTATGCTGAGATGATTTACCAGTTGTTTGCTTAAAAAGACAAGATTTTGTCTTAGTTCTGACAACATTTTGTTTGGAGATTGTATTTTTATACTGATAAAACTAACAGTAGGAAATTGCTCGTTTTGAATATAACTTTAGTAAATAATGAATAGGTATTGAGAAGCTAAAAATTAGAAGTCTTTATTCTTTTTTTATTTAGTCTAGAAGTTTACAAAAAAATTTAATTTGATAATAAAAATCGTTAAAACTAAAAAAATACTTAAGATTATTAAGTTAGTCAATTTATTTATTAGATAGCAACATTGATTTCATCTTCTATCGCATGACGTTCACATAATATGTCTTCCTCAACATAACCTAGTATTGCATCTCCTTCTATGACAAATTTTTAAAAAATTAAACGCTGATCATTTTTTCACTCATTTCCGTAATGAGCAATTAGTAGGTTATTTACATCCGTTTTTTTATTACTGTTGACAACATTCCGTATTGGAATTTTGGAGGGCTTCATGTTAATAATGTTCTTTGATTTTTTTGTAATTGGTTTTCCCATTCCAATATTTGAATTGTACACGCCTTCACCGCGGACTAACACTACGCCTTTTGAATTCTTTGTAATAATCGTTCTTTTCGTTTTTGAAAAAACAAAATGCCACTGTCCTGGAAGCCAAATAAAGTTGCTGGTTTCAGATTTCCAGTCATAAATTTCAACATCATTTCCAACTTTCAACACAGTCCCGTATTATCGATAAGCGAAAACCCGTCAAAACGGTGTACAATGTTTTTTTATAAATCTATTTTTATAGTAAAACTCATGAAAAATATTATTGGATTAGATAATGTACGTTTTGAAACTAAATGTTATTTTTAAGCTTAAAAATACACTGGAGATTGACCATTTTGCTCGACAACAGTGAGATTGTACGTTTTGAAACAAACTTATCAAAGGAGATTGTACTTTTTGAAACTAAATGCAATTTTCAATCTTAAAATACACTGGAGATAGACCCTTTTGTTCAAATATAGTGAGTTATTCGAACTTAGCGCTGACAATTGAATATGCAACCGATGTCTATCTTAATTTTTATGGAACACGGAGATAGTACACTTTGAAACTGGTGCCCTCGTATACATTTTTTTTTTTTTTTTTTGAATTAACATTAACCCTTTTTCGCATATATTTGTTTAAAAAAAAAAATACAGGTATATTTAATATATTTTATGGCATATAATTGCATATGTTGACGTTTCTAAATGCGTATTTTTAATGGGATTTCGATCGTGAACATCCGAGCTCTAGTTATTGTTATCACCGGTGCCCGTGGTGTCGCCTGTGTCCCCGTTTTTTTACGCGGTTATACGTAGTGGGTGGGTGGCGCGCGCCACTTTACAGATAACGGCGGCGCCGATCGATCCGGATATCGTATACCGTACGCGATCCCGTCAACAAAACACTGCGAGTAAACGTAAAAAATGTAAACTAATATGCATAATATAATTATCAGACTCGTAAGATATAGTTTTTTAAAAAGCATTATAGACAGCGGCTTCAACTCCACCCTCCCCCGATGGTTTTAATCTATGTACCATACAATTGTAGAAAATAATCAAAACTTTTTTAAACGCGTTTTTCAATCAATTGTTCGTCGTGTCGAGCCTCCCCCCGAAGATGTTACCGAAATCCGCCTATGATTGTAGAGTACCGATAAAAATATTAGTTTTTATATATATATATATATATGTAGAATACGTATTCGAGTACGAATAACAGATACTTTTGTAAAACTATTTAAAAAATACTTTCGAATACTTTCGGGGTTCGATTTAGAACGCCGCGGGTAACAATTTCAAAATAGATAAATGTATTTCAACTAAGAAATCCGTTTCAAATACGAATATTTTACGAGTCTCGTGTGTATATTATGCAACCTGTTATACGATTTATTCGTATCGATTAAAAAAAAAAAAAAAACCCACATATCGTGCAATATTACATATGCGTATAGGTACACCCGTCGTATTTTCTTTGCCGACAGATTTTTCACATAATTTCTTATTGATATACAAAAGTGTATGTTCGCATAACAAGTCGTTTATACAACACGGGTTTGATAGAAAAACGAATAAGAACGAATCGTTTGTCAAAAATCTGTTTAAAAAAAAAAATCTATTAATATAATATTACGTGTACGGAATTTTTACCGACACCCAATACTATATATTATATTAAAATAAAAATATATATATATATATATATATATATATTCCCTCGACAGAATATAAATTGTGGTAACGAATTACATAACCGTAAGTATCTATCGACTATCCAGTTCGATACTTGCAACAATTCAAAAAAAATTCTAATTAACATTTTTTTTTTTCAATTTTCCAACAGTAATGGAAATAAAAAGAAAAATTGTAACTGTAATTGTTTCTCAAATCGAGAACAAAATAAAATAATAATAATCACTCGGAAGCTTTTAAAAATATTTCAATTCAAAACTGCCAATACGCGATCATTATATCTATTCACGTATTTATATAATACCAGTAACAATGGAAATATTATGTAAAGACCTGTATAAAAATGTATACCGAAAATCGTATTCGTAAGTAATTTTTGATTATAAATATTCATTTGGTTTTTTAAATCGATCTTCTAAAAAAAAAAAAATTTAAAAAAAAAAAAAGGTAATTTTTTGAGTTGTTGCAGTCTTGTACCGGATAGTCGATATCTAACCTTCGTAAATACCAATCACTAAACCAAACAGATGGGGTTCTCTTTGGAAAACAACAAAAAATTTACTTAGAATAAAAGAACACGTCCCTCGCATGACTGACTCTCAGACGGCTCCTTAGCCATCTCTGATAGCGAAAAAGCCAATCTATTCGGTAAACACGTATCAACAATATTCACGCCACACACCGATATAATACCAAACTCTGAACAGTCAGAAACTGTCAAACAGTTTATCAACAGCCCTCTACCTATGTCATTACCTGCTAAACACACGTCGCCGGTTAATAAATTTAATTAAAAGAATTAAAAGATGGAAAACCGCCGGGTTACGACCTAAAACATCATCCTCGCCATCCCATTCTACAAATTACTTTCCTCTTCAATGCTATGTTTAGACTTGCATATTTCCCACTAATACGGGAACTGTCCGCTGTAATACTTATATCCAAACCAAATAAACCAAAGCCTCTTACCCACCTCGTTACAGGCCTACAATAAGTTTGCTTTCAACTCTAGCTAAACTGTTTTGAAAAAAATAATACTCAAAAGAATCTAAAGACCTATAACGCAAACTCACAATTCGGTTTTAGAGCGAAACATGTCCGCTGTCCACCGAACTCACAGATCTTCCTTCGAAATGAAACAATTTTGTCCAGGTGTTTTCCTAGACGCGCCGAAAGCCTCCGACCGAGTGTGGCATGAAGTGGGCCTTCATAGTATTCCAGTCTATTTCCACCTCTCCGTATGATAACCTCCGCACCTCGGTTCGTGTCCAACTAAAGTTTACACGGCACTCTGACCCAAATATCGTGACAGTTCGACCAATTAGCCACCAAACATTACAGATCTTTTTATTCTCGACTACCTCCCCCATACTAATAACTCCCATTTGTGTCGAAAATCTTAAAACCCGTCGGCTCAAGAGAAAATATTGCAGAGATCGACTTACACCTAAATTAACATCACGACGTCGGGTTCCATCACTGGCGGTCGGTCACCCTGCTCATATTATTCAAAGTCAAAATCGTACATAAACTATCAAATTTACTGCGTTTGTGATGTACAAACGCAGATTGAAGAATATCCTTTATAAATAAAAAAAAAAAAACCTATGTAACTGTATTAATGCTCGAGTCGTATAACAGTCGTGATACAACGGGCCACAGCAGAAAAACGCGTTTTTTTTTTTCGATTATAATAACGCGATATCAGTGCGACACCGAGAGGCAGCACCGGTGAACACAATACCCAACACGCGTAGTAGTAGTAGTAGTAGTAGTAGTAGTAATAATAATACTATTGGACAGCACGGACGATAATTTGAAGAAAAGAAAATAATAATAAAAAATGTAAAATCATTATTTTTCTAAGCTCGCCCGGAGACGATGCCCACGATAAATCCCCTCGGGTTCGACCTTAAACAGGTGCTATTGTTTTTTCGATACGAGGTGAACTGGTTTTTCGGCTGTACGACGACGACGGCCGATACGGATGGGGAAAAAGAAAGAAAAAAAATATATTCAAATAATATTGTTAGTTGAACACCGTCAGCCGGTGGAGTATAGGATTTTTTTTTTTTTTTTTTTGGTGGGCAATGGGGGGCGGTTCGACCCTCATCGCCTCTTGGGTATTTTTTTTTTAGCCGTGGTTTTGATAATATTTATTATTTATCGAGTATTACTATGAGCGTTGCCGAAAAAGTAGTGATGACGACACCCAGCCAGTCTCGTCAATAATATTCTAATCGTCTGCGCGTTTTTTTTTATCTCGTCAGCCCATTGGCGACGGACACGCGCGCCTAAGATTTTGTTACGTATTAAAAGGGGTTGGGAGCCGGTCGACCAAAAAAAAAAAACACGTGCAATGACTGCAAAGCCAGCCGCCTAATACCGTAAGACTCCGGATCGACGGATTCCAATTTCGAAAACGGATTCGATTTTTGTATTCTAGTTTTCTAGATTTCGATCCGGGCGTTTTTTTTTTTTGAAATTTTCGTAAAACTGAACGTGTTTAATTCGGTTTACAAATAATGGCCATTTATTATGGGGTTGTTCGACATACGAGGTGTGACAATAAAATAACGAGCCTTTTTGAATAAAAGTTGTTTATTTTAAAAATATTATAATTTAATGATTATCACCTTCAAAGTACCTTCCCTCAGCATCAATACACTGTTGCATACGTCGCTGCCATTCTTGAAAACAGTGTTGCCAATTGCTTTCATTCAGCCCTTTTAGAAGTTCTGCCGTTTTCATTTTTACGTCATCAACTGTTTGAAAATGGGAAAAGAAATAAGAAGGAAATAAGAAGAAGTCACAAGGAGCAAGGTCTGGCGAGTACGGGGGATGTTGAAGTACAGAAATTTTTTTTTCAGTTAAAAAACGTTGAATTGAAAATGCACTGTGAGCTGGAGCATTGTCTTGGTGAAGAACCCAGCCATTTTTCCATAGATCTGATCGCTTCTTTCTGACACGTTCTCATAATTTAATTAATACCTCTTTATAATAATATTGATTAATTAATTTTGTCGATTTTTTCAACGTTTTCGTTTGTTGAAGACGTGCTAGGACGTCCAGAACGATCATCGTCTTCGACGTCCTCCCTTCCACTACAAAACCGTTTGTGCCATTCAAAAACACGAGCTCTTGATAAACATTCTTCACCATAAACTTCACATAACATACGAAACGATTCCGCGGCAGTTTTTTTTAATTTAACAAGAAATTTAATGTTAACACATGTTGTTCGATTTTTATATCTAACATTTTTCGGCAGTATAGTCGAACTCGCACTAATAACAACGCTACTAACGTATAAGATAATGAATCGATGCCATCAGTGTTCATAGTACTTTTAGATAAGTGTTTTCTAATCATATTTCAATAATCGTTTTATAGATAACGTTAATAGTTTAGGTTATATTTAGAAAGTCTCGTTATTTTATTGTCACACCTCGTATACAGTTTACCTATCAATATTTTAACACCCCGTAATAACCCAAACTAAATAGTCGATATTTGTAGATGTTTTTTTTTTTTTTTTTTTTCGTAGACGACAGCAGCTAATACCGTGGTGTATTGATTGATAGTACAATCGCAACGTACTAATCAATTTACATAGGATTTGAAATGTAATCTTTTATAGTGAAATGTTTGGAAACATTTTCAATTTCAACAGTCTTAAAACTTTTATAATTTCATAGAACGTTTCAAAACTTATCAACCCCGCGTCACTGTTTATGCGTGCGGTACGTGCAATACCCGAAATCGTTTAAAATGTTTAATTGGAAAAGCCGTAACGCTTAGCGAAATGTTTAATATAAAAAATTTAAATAAAACCATTTTTTTTTTTTTTTTTTTTTTTTAAGCTCAGGAAGTTTTAATGAAATGCTCGTCTATACGATACACCGTATTGACGACGGCCAGGGTGCACATTTTCCGAACAGTTCCCAAACAGGCAGCGTTGAGACTTCTTGTCCAGATAGAATTTTATTTATCTATACAGTTATAAATATTATCCGAGTGTCACTTATCTGGACAAATTATTCGGTATAAATGTCGTTTTTCCAAAGCTCGGCATTGACGAGTTGAAAACATCAAATTAGATTATTTATAACTAAATGGATATGCCGATTCCAAAGCCCATTCTTTCGGTCTTTATCGAGCGTTAGTTTTCGGTAGTTTATCGTAATCTTTATCTCGGTATACATTAAAAAATTGTTTGTGGCTCAACACTGTCGCAGCGTTACTATTTTGCCGTTTTACTGTTGCACTGCGATTTAATTATGAAAAACGGTTTTTTTACATATAATTGTAATTTTTATTACTGGTATAGGTTGCCTGTACGACGCTATACTATTCCGGATACGCGCGCGTACATAATTTTTATAACATTTTCGTATACACGATAGAAAAAAAAAATAATAATAATAATAATAAGAAAGACACGCGGTTTATTAAGAAATCGAAATAATAACCGTAAAAATAAATCACTGAACCGCCCGTGTTTTTTTTTTTTCGCAGCGGCGGTGGTTACGGGGGAGTCCTCGGTGCGTTTCGTCCAAACTGTATTGCTATCGAATCGTGAGGTGTCTGGCCGAGAAAAAAGAAAATAAATAAAAAAAAAAAAAAAAAAAACATACCAAGTCGTACGACGCTGGTTTGCGAAGCGATGAAAAAAATAACAGCAACATTGAAACCCATTTAAAAAAAAAAAAAAAAAACCGTGTAATACGCAGTTATAATATTATTACACTGCGCTATAATATAATATACACAATATGCATGTATACCGTACACGTTATAACAATAATATTGTAGTTTGCACCGTGCATTATTATAATTTAATATTTTTTTTTTTTTAATACAATATTGTAGAAAGAAAATAAAAAAAAATACACGAACAATATGACTAGTATAATTGAAATTCCGGTCGCGAAACGCGTTTGTCCGGTCAAAATTGTTACTAGGAGGCCCGGCACTATCGATGCACAATATGCATGTTTGTCTCCTCGTTTTGTTCTCGCGTAATTTTCGGTTGCTCGTCCGGATGGAAATTCGATTTTTGCAATGCACAACGTATAAAATGCATATAACGAAGAAAAAAATATAAAAACAAATGTAATTCGTAGTCTTCAGTGCGCTGCGGCCGGCGTACGCGAGAGTTTCGGGGGGAGGCTAAAAAATAAAATAAACCGGTACACTTATCGTTTTTACACTGTTTTGGTAAATTATTTAAAAATCCGTCGATGAATTTGAATTTTACAGACGGTAAGCGCTGAAGCACCGACGACGTCCCCGAGCCGCCAAATTCAGTGCCCCCACAATTCTAAAAAAAACAAAAAAAAAACCAAATACATATTGCGGAAAAGAGCCGTTTCTTTTCTACGTATTGGTATTTTTTTATTTTTTTTTTTTTTTTTTTAACGAAAATACGCACGGATCATAACAACGTGTAATATAGTACCTATAGTAATAATGTTATGATTGTACACGCGAAGTTTTTTTTTTTTTTTTGCGAATAAATTATACCCGGTCCCCCGCAAACACGACGAAATCGTTGATTTAATAATAAAAAAAAAAAAAAATAAAAAATTTAAAGAAAAACGTGTAAAACGGTCTCGCAGACACGGCAATATATTATAATATGTTATTTCGTTGTAAGCACGGCGCGGGCGACCGGATAAATGAGAGGCGGCCATCGCTAATTAAGAGCCGGTGGCCACGTAACTTTTTAACAATAAATAACACCGTGTGTGCGGGCAGACGACACAATGTGTGTGGTGTACGTTTGTTCGCCCGAGTAGCGAAATCGCTGTCCGGAGAGCTCTGCCGGCGTTATTATATTTATATAGAAAAAATGAAAAAAAAAAAATAATAATAAAAATATAAGACGCCTACTACTACTGTTGTGTTTTTTTATAGGGGTAACGCGTAGGGGAAACACAAGAAACGAAAAGAGAAAAGTAAAAAACCTACTTACGAGTGGCCTGTCCGTTGTCGCGCGTATCCTAACAGTGGCGGGTTTATGGGGAGGGCTCGAGCCCCTCGCCGTTGGCCCGGCGCCCAGGTTAATAAATTAGTGACGTGCCGTTTATATAACGTAACAATACGTTTGGAGAAAAAAAAAAAAATTACATAAACTACGGTTTCGGTCATACCGTCCGAGTGACGATCGTTTTACGGTTACGAACCATTTCAAATGTAAAGGAACGGTGAAAATGTAAAAAAAAAAAAAATAATAATAATAACCCGCGTGCGAAAATTATACCTAAGTATTTGTAAATCGGTGGCGGTTGTGCGGTATCGTTCGTGGGCGGTAAATACGGGACAAAAAAAAAAAATGTGTATCTTCAATCGATTGTACAGAATTACGTAACGGTCCGTTTGAAACCAAATCGTTTAATTTTGCCACCGAATAGCGCACGTCGCGATCAAAATGTACCCAAGAAAAAAAACTACTGCTAAAGATAAATATTCACTTTTAAAATAAAAATAATTTAAATCTGTATTGCACACGGGTACAACGAGCAAATAAATCTCGGTGACTTTTTACGAGTCGTTTATAATCTGCAAGCCATGTTTCACTGGATTCGCATGGTCGTTTAATGTATTTTTTTGTTTTTTTGTTTTTCGGATATATTAACAGCGCACAATTTTTAAGTGAGAATCGTTTACACATTTGATATTGCATTGCATCTAAAGTTTTTTACTCGAGACTTGAGTATAAATTACAAATTACACCATTAAACTATAAAATAGAATAATAAACAACTGAAACATGATAACTATTATTTACGTTCTACGTAGGAACTAGCGTGTAGCAACACAAGCGCGATAACAATATGACAAGTATTCTACGACTAGGGTTGCTGCACAGTTGAAGTGCCTGAAGCAGGTATTTTACTTTTTAGAAAAACCATTGGGAATCTGGAAAATGTTTTTAAATAAAACAACGTCTGGCGAAACGCCCACGCGTTTCAAGGCGCGTTGTGAAAAATGCCGAGTATTTGCGCTGATGAAAAAAGTGTTTTCTGAGAAGGAAGAAAGAAAAAAAAAAATACAAACCAAAACCCGGTTATCGGGGGCAGACTTTCGAACAAATACTCCCAGTCGAGTACCGCCGGTAAGTACAAACGTATCATCGTTGTACGAGTACAAACATTAAGTCCGAGTCAGACCGTAAGTAGCACATACTTCTAGTTCTGTTGATGTGTTACAAAAAAAAAAAAAAAAAAAAAAAAAAGAAAAGAAAAGGGGGGCATTATTTATCTGAGGGTCGACCTGAAATATCGGAGTCCGCGCACGCCTAGATGCGCCGCAGTGTCGGTCAACAAGTGCGGGTGTAGAAGACGACGACGTTTCTGTAAACCGTTACGGGAACGACGAATTATAATATATTGGTGGTTTCCGAGAGTTCGATAGATTTTACCGAAGTGCAAAGGTATTTATAAATGTCGGTTTTCGCGTCCAAAATAGACTCCATTTGCCCGCGGTACCCCGTTTACCCGAATTATACATATACATCAATGGCCATCGTACCCGCCCACGGCCACCGCGAATACAGCATTCCCCTTGCCGTGTACGTATATTTAATAAAAAAAAAAATATATACAGGGTCAGTACTTCCTTGTCTGAAACTCTCGCAACTGACCGGCTATTAATAGTAGAGCGTTGGTTTATGGCTTGTTCGAGAGTTACGTTAATCTAAGGTTTTTATCATAACTATTTCAGTGGCGACAATGCAGTGGACAAAGCAAGAGCTCGCGTTCGCCGTGGACGCCTCCTACTTTCCTAGCAGCTTTCAGAAACCATTCCGATATCGCACCTGCAGGTCGTGTGCCTGATCGGAAATGGGATTTGTTTGTGGGTGGACACGTTCAGGGATACCGGTAGTGTGCACAAGAAACATAATGGACCTTCCAGAACTGTCAGGACGCCAGATAACATCGAAAGGATAATGGCGGCGATTTTTCCGAATCCCCTAGGCGATCTGCACACAAACATTCGGCTGCTTTAGGAATGTCTAGTCGCACAGTGAGACGAATTCTTCACGAGGAACTTAATTTTCACCCGTACAAATCGGCAGTGGTGCAACAACTTAATCCACGCGATTATGTACCGCGAAAAAATGCATGTGAAGCCTTCCTCGAAAACCTGCCTCAGGACGCCCTTGTTTTCTTTAGTGACGAGGCACATTTCCATATTTCGGGATGTGTGAACAAACAAAACATGCGATATTGGAGACCCACTAACCCGAGAGAACTTCATGAGCAGCCTCTGCATACAGAACGCGTGACTGTTTGGTGTGCAATATCCAGAATCGGTATTATTGGTTCTTTGAAGAGAACCAAAGAGCAGTTAGGTCTATTCTGAACGTTATGGTCAGCATGATTGTGGATTTTTTTCTGCCCAAACTTAAAGAAAGGAATGTAGGGGAAGTGTGGTTTCAACAGGATGGTGCCACGGCTCACACGGCAAGAAGGTCAATGAATATCTTGCTCATCTCTCTTAGAAGCGATATTCAGTGGTCAGCACGATCACCAGATTTAGTCCCATGTGATTTTTTTTTCCTGTGGGGCTACCTTAAACCGTTGGTATACACGGATCGTCCAAAGATCTTTGGACGATAAGATTTATTTACTTCGTCATCTCAAAACCAATATTTGTGCTGCTACTGCCGACAAAAGCACACATATGGTGAAAAAAATGGACAGAAACGTCGAATTCCGACTATCTCAGTGCATTGGCGAGAACGGTGGCCACCTTCGAGCTGTAGTATTTAAAACCAAATAAAATAAAACTTTAAACGTACCACTGTACACAGAAAAAATAATTAAATCAATTCTGCCAATACTTTTTGTGTTATAATTTTTTAAATTAAGAAAGTAACCACGCCCCACCCTGTACTTGCGATTTGCCTGGATAATACGTAACATCATTTAACACTGCCCGATAAGTCCGTAATCCTAAAGCGTAGTGTAAATTATGCTCTACCGACGTATTTTTCGTCTGTAAAAATGTGTACAACGGTACGTTCGCGGCTGTGTCGGAGTCTTTAAAAAAAGAACATATTTCCTCACTAACAATTGCGTCCGGTACGTGTAATTGATATTAATTATACGAATGAGGGGAAGAAGTGAGGGAGGGTTTACATTGGTACACGATAATAATTCGGTTGGCCCAAAACCGATATTTCGTTACGCGATCAATTATTACCGTGAAACATTTGAATTACTGTACGATAAAAAAAAAATACCAGACAAACTGCGCCGTTCCCGCAAGAAGGAATTCGCGGTTACGTATCGATGACTACGCGTGTAAGTGGCACGTAGCCCCTGAGCTATAGAAATAATAACGCGCGGCCTAAACGATAAATCCAACCCTGCCAATGTGAATAATTGCAATCGGATTAAAAAAACGCAAATAAATAAACGCGATTGGGCGACGACGGGTCGGCGGGGGCAGGGAAATACTTTCTTTATGCGAACGATCACGAGTACGAACGCGAACGTTTTTGGCATAAAAAACGAGTCGTAACTGACAGACCGCGCGTGCTAAATAGAGCGCATCGGAATAACATAATACCCGACCTGCAGTGCATTTACTATTTTTTTTTTATTTTTTTTTTCTATGCTCGCTCGCAAAGGTCATTTGTTTACGGGTGATAAGCACCACCGGGAAATCGCCCGTTAACATTGCTGTTTGTAATATTTTTTTTAAGAACACAATAATACCAATCGACTAGCGTTCGCACGTCAAAAACGCCTATTAGTTGAAGAGTTCGGAAGGTATACGACAACCCTGGTAATTCCGTTTATAATGTACTGCAAGCGAACGGAAATGTCGATGCGATAAAAAAAAAAAAAAAAAAAAAAAAAAAAAAAAAAAAAAAAAAAAAACAATTATTCTGATCCGATAGCTCGGTAAACTGCTAAGTAAGGTATTCCAGTTGTGTTTTAGATTCTGTGCGTAGCTCGCCAGGATGAATCGATTTTACTATACTATTATGATGATTGCTTTTTATTTTCGGTTTTTTTTTTTTCCTGTCTGTGAACGATTTTTCTACAGGAAAAATAACGGTTTCTGGTAGAAAATTGTTGTCTTATCGGTGCTATAAAAAGAACATTTATTTTTTTTTTCTCATTTTCCTAGTAGATTTAATGGAGAAAACCCGACGGGGTAAACGGGAATATTTACGCAACAAAGTTTCTGTAATTTTCGATTTTGGTTGTTTTTTTTTTTTGTAATACAATTAAAAATAATCTTAGAGACTTGAAATTTTCTCCGAATATCTATAGCAGCCCCTTTATAACGCGATAAAAGTTTCAAAAAGTTTTAGCTTTTTTGAGCTAATTTTATATCTATTTTAAATTGTCGAGATTTTTAGATTTTTTTTTCGTTTATGTGGATAATATATTATTGCAAAAATTCGATACAAAATGAAACGCGCGTTTTTTTCACGGGCCTATAAAATATCGAACATCTATAGTCACGATACGGTTTTCGCGAGCGTTTGAATTTAAGAATTTTGACGGAAATCGTAAAAATCGCGGCGTTCCTCGTACTATTAATACTATTAGGTAATTTTATGCGCAAAACATGAGCATACCGGAATTTTTTTACTAACCGAAAATGTATTATCAGAATGAAAAAAAGAAAACAATAAAGCTATAATAATAGCTTGGTCGCTACACTCGGAATCTAAAAAATAATAATAATAATAATAAACGATTATATGCAGTCATAAAAAAAAAAAAAAAAAAAAAAAACCGTATAGGTACGCGATAATAATTAAACGGTAAATTAAACGACTAGTAAATCAATAGGAAATTATGTCCGCGAGACTATATAAAACGATTTCTTTGCTTCCAAGTCCCGTCGAAATGTCACTCCGTGTTCTACGACGGATAAAAACGGATGATTAATTGCTCACTGTTCCTCGGGGACAACGATTGTCGTTTATTTTTTATTTTTTTTATTATTATTATTATTATTTTTACGTTATTGACCTTCGGAGTCGTGCCTACGGTACAGTATGGTATAGAAATTATAAAGCGCTAAATATTACACAGTCGATAAAAAAAAAAAAAAAAAAAAAAAAAATATTAATAATACACGGTACAATAATATACAACGACTTGTACTGTATAATTATAATTATTATACACTCGATACTTGTGCCTAGAAGTTTTTTTTTTCTTTTTCTTTATTTCTTATACAGTATGTGTATAAGTTAATCGGCGCCGGCGTAAACGATTTGATATTTATTATTGCCTATAGATTTCAAAAAAAAAAAAAAAAAAGAATCGTCCGCCGTCACGATACCTCGGACCGCCGCGGATTTTTCGTCGTTTCGCGCTTATCGATATTCTCAACGGAATTGCGTTTTACACTCCGGACGTTTTTCACTATTTTCACTGCGGTCTATTGACGGAATGGGTTCAGTCGTACGACCCTAGAAACCGGGTACCGTCCCGGTTATAATTTTCGCCGGACAATTCTAGTGTTTTTTTTTTTTTTTTTTTTTACACATCCCGAACAAATTTGATACGGGAAATATTTTCATAATCGTAGGTATTCGTCTGATTCCGATTATTTTTTCAATCAGACCTACTTAGACGCGTGTATGTTATGGCTAAGAGCGTATTTTTTATATATATTTTTTTTTTTTTTTTGGCGAGGGGGACGATGATTTATTAAAACATTGCTTTCCGACTGCGTCGTTCGATTCGCGTAACGGATTTAATTCAAAAGTAACATATATTTTTTTTTTTTTTTTTGCATTTTCACGCTATGTTTCCATTTCTAGAGCATTTTTTTTGTTTTTAAGATTTGTTTGTTTTAATACATATCTGTACATTACACGTATTGAATAATTTAAACTAATTCAAAATATTATCTAAAGATATTTTGTTTTCTTAATATGTTTAAATAGGGTTTTCTATACAGATCGTTCTATGAATTCAACAACGTGTCAGTTTCACAAAAAAATATTGTGTTTTTACTGCGATGGAAACGATTTCGAAAATCACAGAAGACAAGGGAAATCTCTCCAACAAAAATATCAACACAATAAACTTACAACCAAGAATTTTTCCGCGTACAAAAATATCGTTTCGGGCCATAGAGGAACTTTGTTGTTTAATCACAATAAAGAACATAATTTTTATTCGATTTATATTTTGGTAGGATTTAAAATGAATAATAATACAGCCCCGAACGATATGACGTTTGTCAGTCAACACCAATCGTCGGTTAAAATTATTTAGATTTTAGTTTTTTTTTTGTAATAAAATACAAATTATTATAAATAAATAAAATGAGAAATATTTAGGTGATTTTTTTTTTTTTTTTTCGCGCATTTTTCATTGGTTTTTAGACCATTTAAATACGGGTTCACGAATACGCTTCGACATTTATTTACGCAATTTTTCGTACGGACGATTATTAATTTCTCAGACGACCACTTAATTATAGTGACAGTGTACCTACTGAGTAAGTATACGTACTACCGACTGCGGTACCTGTAATATTAATAAAAAAAAAAAATGTTTGAAAAACCGCTTAATCAACACCAAGTACCTATATGTATTAACCATAAACATGGTCAAATGGAAAAAAAAAAAACACTTCCGAGAACACAGCGAACGGAGACCGCATGCCAACGCGTACGCGAACGAAGCTACCGAGCAACATAATGGCATTATTGTCAACTTGGTCCGGTCCGGTCGGTATAAATATTAAAATCGGTAGGGTAAAAAACGAGGGGAAAAAAAACGATTACACACGGATAGAGATCGATGTGAATATTCACTGTTTGAAATGTACGTAAATTTCGGTAAATCCGAAAACGTTTTCACCGGTAATAAAATAAACGCGTGTGTATAAATACCGCGTTAGGTTAGGTCCCTTAAGTAAAAAAAAAAAAAAAAATATCCATACAATTTGTATTGTTTCTATAATTATTGTTCGCATTATTGCCTAACTCGCGAATACGTTTTACGATATGGAAATCGGAACAAAATTACGATTGTCTCGAACGGTGTTTGCCAACCGGTGTGTCCGCGGGGAAACGATATAATAGTATTGTCACTTTTCACACGCACACGGTTTTTTTTTTACCATGACGAAAACACAATAGTAGTCGAACAGTCGAATATCCTATTGTATTATTGTTAAAAAAAAAATTACAACAACGCCAGTTAATCGCGCGTATTTATAGACGTATTTCTAGAATACACCTCATAAGCCTAGAACAAATACATCAACGAAATAAAATATATTCAGATAATATTTGCAACTGGTTTAAATCATTCAAATCGTGTAATGTACGTGAATATGTATTAATATTAACAAAACGACCGAAAGACGTTTGAATAAATGCTCTAGAAATGGAAACGGCGTAAAAATGTAAAAAAAAAAAAAATTTTACTCTTGAAATAGTAAATCTGTTATTATTATTAAAAAATTACAACAACGCCAGTTAATCGCGGGTATTTCTAGACATATTTCTAGAATAGGCCTCATAAACGTAGAATAAAATATATTCAGATAATATTTGGAATTGGTTTAAATTATTCACATCGTGTAATGTACGTGAATATGTATTAATACTAACAAAACGACCGAAAAGTGTTTAAATAAATGCTCTAGAAATGGAAACGGCGTAAACATGTAAAAAAAAAAAAAACAAAAACTATTTTACTTTTTTAAGTAAATCTGTTACTACGGGTTTCCTATAATGGCGTTCGCACGGCGCCCGACAATTATGCATGTAGTAGCTAGCCAATTTTCGGTGCCCGGTCCGATAATAACCGACCGATTAGATTGGTCTACTTACATAAGTATCAATTGCAATATAAAAATTAATAAATTCAAATAACGAACCGTAAAATGTAAAGTGACCGTACGGTAAACATCTTCTTTTTTTTTTTTTCAATCGTTATTGCGTATATCGTGTTTATGAGCAAAAAAGAAAAAAAAAAAAAAGTCTCTCTGGATTTGCCAAAATCCATACGGTCCATGGGCCCATCAATAGTTCTTGTGCGTCGTGGTCCGCGGCGGTCGGAGCGTCGGCGACAGCGTCGACGGCAGTAGTCAGCGTATATAGATAGATGAATGCATATATATTTTTTTAGTAGTTTAAGATTTAATAGTTTGTTTTTTTATTTTTTTAAAATTAAAAAAAAAAAGAATGTATATTTTTAGTTTATAAGGTGTTTTGTAAATACTTATTTCATAAGTTAAATAATGTGAGCCCGCCCCGCGAAGGGGAAAAGGGGATTTTATGGTGTGTATGTAATTATTTCGTGTTTTTCATTTTATTTAATAAATGATGGTGGCGGGCCGGTAGCATTTCCGCAAGGCCAGTCCCCGGCCCGTCATCGATGCCACAAAAAAAAAAAAAAAAAAATGGTCCGCGGCGGTAAAATGGTTGGGAAACACTGATCTAGAGCATGAGCATGGCCGTGCTGCGCGCACTTCTTTCGCAAAAAAATAAATATTACCGACACCGTTGTTGTCCCGTAATTGTAATAATGTTTTTTTTTTTTTTATACGTCGTTACAAGTTATACTCGTGAGACGCTTAAACGCATTTCGAATGGAACGAGTATTGAATTTAAGCGCCCTAAACGGTGTAATTTTTGTCGGTTCGGCCGTCGCGGTTATTCCGAACGTTGACTATTAAGCGCGATTTCGATACGCGCGAGGTGTATACAGTTCTAAGTGAAACTTACAATGCATAGGTGTCTCTAAAAGGAAAGGCGGTGCCGAACTAACCGTTTAAAATGACGGGTTTAAGAACGGTAAACAAAAAAAAAAAAAAAAAAAATCGGTAAAATGTACGTCGTCGATCTGAGCTTATCGGTAAATATGCCGAGCTCAAGAGTCTATATATATATATATATAAAATATAGGATAAAATCGTTTTATCTCGATTATCTGCGAAGATTTTGTAGAAATTTTATTTTAGTTTATTGGTTTTTTTTTTTTTTTTTGTCCCCGGACGGTAATGTTACATACAATTTTAACAATATAAAAATGATTCTAACGTACCTTAAGGTAGACTAGTATCCGTTATATTCGCGTAGATAAAACGTAAGTATCGAGTATCTTGTATTCAAAGACCAAAACTCGATGTACTTCCTAGTATCGAATATATACCACGATAATATGTTAAGGTGTATGATCGCTGTGTAGGTGAATGTTGATGGTCTTGTACCGTCGTACACCCAAAAACCGTATTGAATGTTGCCAAAATGTATAATAAAATATTTATATATTTCGCGTTATTTGCATATCGTATATCGTACAGTAAAAACGAGTTTTTTTTTTAATGAAAAAAAAAAAAAAAAAATGTTATTTTCTTTTAACGGCATTTCTGTTAGGTTTGTTTTTTTTCTTTTCGCAAAGTACCGTCAATTTCATTAAACCGAGGTGTTTGTGCGGGCGCCACTGTATTTTCAAAATTGTATTTTTATTCCGATGTTATCGTGTCGTAAACGCACAATATACGTACCTAGTGATTTGCGGAAAACAACTCGCATTTATTTTTTTTTTTTTTTTTATACTCGGATTTGAAAATAATTGTCGTTACGCGTAAACACTATACCATAACGGAGAGTCGTCGGCATTATACAGTAGGCGGACAAACGAAAAAATAGACGCGGCTTTCGGAACTTGGTGCTTGCGGGGGATGGGTATAAATCCCACGGACAGAAAAAAAGATGGCAAACCAGAGGTGATGTACCGCAGGACTTACGGTATGGTATGAAGAGAAAAATCGCGGAAAGAAGGTCAGAAATAACGGTCAGGACATTTCATAAGGTACGGTGCGGTGTACAAGGATAACCGCAATAATGGCAAGTGGTAGTCGATAAGTGGCAGTGACGTGCGCAACGGGGAGGTCAGGGTCTCTGTGTCCCTCCCAACGGCTCAAAAAATACCACGCCAATGAGTACTCATTCGTTCGGCAATATAATCCTGAAATGTATATATTACAGACGAGCAATAAGAAGCGAAAAAAAAAAAAAAAAAAAACGTTTTGATTTGTTGAATAAAAATTACCATTTTTAGATCCGGTTTTTAAAATTTACACTGCCGGATTAGGATAGTAGAATATTCTACGATTTTATTGACGGTTACTGTTCAGGTATCCAAATACTATATCGCCTCCCCCCCCCGCCCATTCTCCCGTTGAAAATTCGCTGGGCACGCCACTTATAAGGTGTAATAATCAAGTCGTTTACGAAACGGATTATGACGGGTAATATAATATGGGAAATGTATCCAATACGAGGGCCCAAAGAAGTGCGGGGGGGAGGGGTTTAGGTTATGAGTTATAGATGAATTTCAACTATAGTCCGGATTTATACGTTTTTTACATATCGTTACTGAGTCATATGCAGTCATATGAGTGTAAAAAAATGCTCGACGATTCATTGAACTACGTTCACGGGGGAAAAAAAATCATTTTTGCATATTTTTGAATATTTTACGGGTTGGGGAACCATTGAACGTATTTAGCATATTTCCGGATATTTTGTAAATTATGAGATAAAAATACTAATTTATTTTAATATTAATATTATTATTATTAATATAAATCAAGCATATTTTTTATAATTTTGATAAAAATTACACGCAGCGTTAGTAACCGTAATAATAAAACGTTCATCTCACAATAATTTAAATATACCAAAAGAATAATATTTTTTCGATATTTCAATATAATATATTGTTGTTTTATATCTCTACTGTCACTATAGGGCAATTATTGTATTGTAGGCATGCCTCACTTAAATAATTTTTAAAGGAATATTGTAAAAAACAATTTAATAACTCGCACTTCTGTTTCGAACTTAAATCTTGGCGTTTAGACATCTTTAGATTTTTAGAAAAACGAAACACTAATCACGTTTACGTACGCACGCTGAAACTGAACTACAAACGATACGTACAGGGAAGAACATTCTTATATAGGCACTGGTACTTACGATAAAGTATAGTAAAAATAAACGTAACGACAGCAAAGATAAGATTATAGTACATTGGTTATCGCTAAATAACCGGAATTCTTTATAAATAACCGAAATAATTGTTTCAAATAACCGATGTGATGTTTCAATAATCCGATTTATTTTCAATGTTCTAATATACGGCCGGTCCGTCCCGGGGCATTTTGTTTCAATAATGCGATTGTATCAATTATCCGTGTTTCTAATAAGCGGCTTCTACTGTATATATATATATATACAATAAAAACCAATTGCATAATCATTTTTCTAATTTTTAAGATACGCAATATATAAATCCGGACCATAGTTATAACTGGGACTGAGAAGTTGTTTTTTGTGGGCTATTAGATATATTGTTAGGTAAGCTAGAAACTAATTTCACAATACTACAATAAAAATTATCAAAAGTTTTTAACGCGCATATTTTTTGCATGTTTAGTGATTTAGTAATTTTAAGATCATAATTCTTAAATTTACTATTTTTTTTTTTTTTTTTAAGTATATTTGATGATTCGTGATAATTAAATTACGAAATTCGTAAGTAAAAAAAAAATAAATATTATTAGTAATATATTATTTTGAGAGTTTTCACTAAGCATTATTGTATCGTGTTTTAAAATCTCGTTCTTATTAAATAATATTTACCCACATCGCTAATTTTTTGATTTTCAGATCTGTGGAACCGTTCACAATACACAATTTGTTTTATTGAAGGAATATTTTACTCAAACTATTTGTTTTATTTTACATACTAATTTCGGGCAACTGCGATTAATAAATTAAAAATAAAACATTTACTAATACCTATACGTATTTATTTTATCATTCGTTGTAGTTTTGAGTATAACTATAAAAATTATGTGTATTAAAGCCGCCAAATGTTGTGTAAAAATAAAAAAAAAATAAAAAAATTACGAAACAAGTGCATATTTGTATTTGTTTTACGAGCAGAAGTGCATGCGTGTTTAGTACTTTTTAATAGCATCGGGTTCCGAGCCCTAGTTACAACGGTTTAAAGTGTGTAAAGACTACAGGGGAAATGGATAGCGTATACATATATATATACGAGGTGTGTTAAAAAAATACAAGGACTGTGTTAATAATATTTTTATCAATTAAGATAACGAAACACCGACAATGTCATTCGATAAAGTAACTTTTGACGAGAATTTTAGCGTTGGTTTGGAATCGATAACAATATTTATTTATATTTTATGGCATTTGTGCGTAAAATTTTGTTTTAAATTAGAGAAAAGTTCTAGTGAAACTTTTGAACTTTTGCAGCAAACTTTTGGAGATGATGTTCTGTCCCGGACAACGTGTTCTGAGTGGTTTAAACACGGTTTAAGGCAGGTGGAAAATCCGTTAAGGACAACGAACGACCGGGTAGACCATCGACCAGTAGAACAAATGAAACTGTTGCTCGTGTTCGCGCAATTATTCAAAACAACCGTCGATTAACTCCTAGCAGAGGAGTTGCAGAAGACGTCGGGATACGACTATGGTTCTTGCCAAGAAATATTAACCGAAGAATTGGCCATGAGCCGGATCGCAGCCAAATTTGTCCGTCGTCTCTTAACCGATGAACAAAAACAAAATCGTAAGACCATCTGTCAAGAACTCTTTGAAAGACCAAAAACTGACCTAGACTTTTACCAAAAAATATTACAACAGGTGATGAAACTTGGATTTACGGGTATGGTGTTGAAATACCCTATTTTCCCTAAATGTTTTCGTAAAAATGCCATAAAATAGAAATAAATATTTTGTTATCGATTTCGAACCAACGGTAAAATTCTCGTCAAAAGTTACGAATGACATTGTCGGGGTTTCGTTATGTTAAATGATATAAATATTATTAACACGGTCCGGGTGTTTTTTGATCACACCTCGTATATACAGGGTGCGGCAGAGCCGACTGACGAGTAAAATGAGGTCATTAGCCTGTGATAAAATAAGAACAGGCCTCAATAAGTGGTTTATTTTGAATTGTACGGTAATGCCGTTTTTATTCGTAATCATGGTCTGGACAGGTGTACGCCGTGGTTTCGTCGTGCGTGCGTAGTACGAAAATAATCATTCTGTGATCGCTACACAAAGGGCAAAATCTTCTGCCAATTCCTCCGATATCAACTTTTTTTCTGTAGCGATGAGGCCCATTTCCATTTTTCTGGAACAGTAAATAAACAAAATTTTCGATACCGTTTTACAAATGACCCACGGCAGCTCCATGAGAGACCACTTCACTCTCCTAAAGTGACAGTGTGGGGTGATCGGCCCCTACTTTTTTGAGGACGAGAACAGGACCGTCACTGTCACGTCTACTCGTTATGTTGTGATGTTGGAAACTTATCTGCAGCATAGGTTGGAGGAAATGGCTGAAGAACATGATTTGGGTGATGTACGATTTCAGCAATACGGAGCTACAGCGCACACAGCTAGAATTTCACTTGCTGTCTTGCGACAAATGTTCCCCGGGCGGTTAGTCTCTCTGACAGGAGACATGGGCTGGCCAGCACGGTCCCCAGATTTAAGCGTGTGTGATTTTTTCCTCTGGGGCTACCTTAAGGATAAGGTTTTCGGACATCGCCCACATACCATAGAAGAAATTAAACAGAAAATCACCGTGCAAGTCGAGGCCGTACCAGTGGAAATGTGCCGAAAATCATTGGAGAGCTTCAGAGATCGTCTATAACGGTGTATCAACGCTGACGGCCGCCATCTTGGAGATATAATTTTTAAAAAATAATTTTTAAAAATGGGATTGAAACTGATTTAAATAAAAAAAAAAAACCTTTTCCCTGAGTTTTACCGTTCGTTATTTATAGCCCATCAAAACTCGCCACTCGGCTCTGCCGCACCCTGTATATATATATATATATATATTTTATATATATGTCATAGATATATATACATATATCTCTACTTTATATTCTATTGTATAATAACATCTACTGGTATCGCACATTCATTAGAATACAACCTTTTTTTGTATACTTCATCATTGAAAATGCTGTTAACTTTCTTATCGAAAATCACTCCAGTATTATATTTAAGGATCGCACAACAATCAATAATTGATACTTTGGATGGATTTTTAACTTTGCTCAAGATATAAACTATTTTATAGTAGAATTTTTCTATAAAAAAAAAATATAGTGTAAATATGGTTAATTATTATATTATTATGTAAAATTTATTTGTTTTTAAGGGCTATAAGAACTGATCAAGAGGTGATTTCTAAAAATAAGTTGTGTATGTGGGACAGTAAATATATATATATATATATATAGCTAAACACGTGTGAAAACGGCGATTAACCGAAATAACCGCCCTGTATAACGAGCCTAGATAGTCTATTTCTGCAACACATAATCGCTTATGTTTTATTACCCGGCGGCGTGCATAACGAGATTATTATTACGTGTTCGTATTGTCGTCAATAATTATTTATCGGGCGGAGAAAGCCTCTCGGCTTTATATTTACAAAACGATATTATTATCGGGTGTACACCGGTACGCATTATTATAAGTCTCCAAACACGACGGGCGTTTGTAATTTGTCTCCGGTGTCCGGGGGGGGGGGCGGTTTTTTTTTTATTTTTATTTTTTTTTTTTTTCATGCACATATAATAATATACGTCGTATTTTATTTGTAATTTTTCTCTCTCTCGACAATTTTTACTGGGGGGGGGGGAAACGAGTTGTCCGCGCGATGTGACAGTATTTTTTATACTCGGTATTATTATTGCCCACCTGTACGATACTGGCCGTCGTCGTAGTCGGCGGCCAACGGGCCCCGGCGCGACACAACGGCGGCGTTTGTCGGTTTTTTTTTTAAAAAAAAAGGCCGTTGACCGCGCCCGCGTCCAATGCACGGCCAATCCGTTCATAAATATTTAAATTTCAATAATTAAAAAACGCTGTGTTACAGACATTAACGGTGGCGTGCCTGGGGGGGGCACAGGGGAGGGGGGCGGTGGTTAGGGGTTATATATCCTCCCCCCTCTAAATATTGTCTTTTTTTTAATTTTTTAGTCGGCACCCGGCACATCTAACATCGATAAACCATTATTGTACAGACGACAGATTACCACCGCCAACACGGTTGCGTGCACACAAATAAAAACGGCTTATCAATTGGATTGTGTATAATCGGCAATGATTTAAATGTATTTTTACATATAACTAAGGCTGTGCATTTTTAATACGGTGAAAAACATTAAAAATGCGCTTAACGTGCGCACAAAAAAATGCAATCGAATTAGTTGTTAATTTTATTTTTTATTTCGATATCACTGATATTCGAGTATATTGTATACATACGAATTTATTTATATAAAAACAAAAAAAAAAAAAATACGTTTAAAAACGTTGATCGAATTTAAATTTTGTATAAGTTGTTTTCTGTGTAGAATTCTATTCCTCTGAATTCACCGACTTACTATCGCAATGTTGACGAGAAAAGCGGTTTAGATTTCGGCATTTTACTGTTTGTTCGCGAACGAAACTCAACGACAATGCCGGGTAGTTTACAGATGTCTGATGCCTACTAAAATTATTAATCAACCAACATAATCTGGAAATTCATGAATGATGTATCACAAGCCCACAAATGACTAATCTAAGCAATATAGCCTTGTTTTATCGAGTCCTTATCATTTAGCTAACCCGCATACAGCTCGTGTAAAATATAAATTTGACGTTTATATAGCCTGTGTAAAACAAAAAAAAAATATGCGTGTAAAGATGTCCTGCTGACGGAATCATGATTAAAAATACCGGAAAACGAACTAAATTGGAAAATATTACTTAAAATGTCCAACAAATGACCTTAACGAAATTAAAAACGTCAAAAAATGCAAAATAAAAGTTTCATAAATGAATTATTGTCGTTACACAATTCATACTATGTACGAGAGAAAGGGTACCTTCTGTACCTTCTCGTACTTAGAAAGCTACATTTCACAATTGACTACAAATACCGGAATATTTTTACTAACCGAAAATGTATTATCAGAATGAAAAAAAAAACACATCTCAATAAAACTATAGTAGCTTCGTCGCTACACTCGGAATCTAAAAAATAATAATAAACGATTATATGCAACCAACACCATCGTCGTCGAATCGGTACAAATTATTTAGATTTTAGTTAAGTTTTTTTTTTTTTTTTTAGCGCATTTGTCAATGGTTTTTCGACCATTTAAATACGGGTTCACAAATACGCTTCGACATTTATTTACGCTATTTTTCGTACGGACGATTATTAATTTCCCAGACGACCACTTAATTATAGTGACAGTGTACTAGTAAGTATACTGTACCAACTGCGGTACCTGCAAAAAGTTTGGAAAAAAAGTCGAGCGTAACAATTTTTTTTATAATCGATTAAAGTTCGTTATTTCGATGAAAACCGTATTGGCCGATCTCCGTTCCGAATCGTTTTACTTTAGCAACGTTTTACCGTTTCGTACGGATATAAATTAAATTCGCCTCCGTACGCCCCGCACGTCCAACTTCCCGCCTACAATAGTGGCCCACCCCCGTGAGCAGTATGTGTTTTTTTTTTTTTTTTTTTTTTTTGGTTTTATTCGGTAGTATTGTTTTCGGTCTAGTAAAACCGCTCGGAAATTCGATACGAGCGCGGTCCGTCGAACAATACGGGTATATTTGAATTTGCGTCATGCTGTTCTCGCGGGCGACGATGGACGGGCGGACAACCCCCGAACCCCCGAAAGTGTCGATTTAATTAAGAACATTGTTAGCCGAGCAATTATTAGCCGACGGAATATTATGACGTAAATACAATATCAATAATATCGCCCGGCTGCCGGTTAATCATTCACGATATAATGTTACGCATTTATAAGCAAACGACTCGCCCGAAAAGCACATTTCCTCGGGTCTGTGGCCCGACCGGCGGTTTCCCCGGGAGTCACTGCGACGTGATACGATTATAACGCGTACACGCCGATATTCGTTTTGAATTTCAAAATATTAATCACTCATGGTGTAATTGCAGTGTACAGTTACACTACGTGTTATTTATCGGGCAGTTTTCTCGTTCTGAACGTTTCTCATAACGCGCCCTAGGGGGGAAACGTGGTCTATGCACTGACGATAACGTTCAAAACGACAGGAGGATTTCCGGGGCTGGAGTCGACGATAGGTATTCAATGGGAGGATTTCGACGGGACACGAGACATTTTTTTTGCAAACGTTCGTATACCATAAGCAGGGCGTATCCGGATATCGAGTTAATGCTGAGGTCGGAATGGTGTGTGCGAGGTTGGACACGTCTAGAGGGAGCTCGCGTTATAATCCGGAGAGTGATGGATTGAAAAGTTGGGATGTTTGAAATTTCGGCGGCACCCCAGGTTTGTATGCCGCAGGCCCAAATTGACATTCATAACGATTTGTATAGGATAATTTTAAAATTAATATTAAATTTGGTTTTTTTTTTTTTCATTTAATAGAAAGTGGAGGGCTCTGCTTCTGAAATTAAGAAGAGGTATTTTTTTTTTTTGATGAGCAGTGCCCGAGTTAGGTCAGGTTAGTCAGGGATTGGTCAAGGATTAGCCCAAGGTATAGTAATTTGAACTAATATATTTATTTATCCGGTCGATGCCTATAAAAAGTAATTGGTTTATTATAATAATATTTTTAATTCATTGAAATATATATTAGAAAGTCGGTTTCCGATGTAACCCCAGATAGTAAATTAGTAATGATAAAATATTATTATTTCATTCATAATAATAAGATAAAAAAAAAATATAAGAAATATAGCTGATACGGTTTAGGCGTTAGCTTTTAACTCGCGAGTAGACAGTCCGAAACCCATTGACTTTTAGGAAATTCGTGAAATACCAGCCGATTTTTTTTTTTTTTTTTGTCATTAGTTTATAAATTTTATAATTACAATGTAGATAAAAAAATCATTAAATTATCGTTCACGACCGGTCAAATAATATTACGAAGACATTTTTTTTTTTTTTTTTTTTTTATGCATTTGTAATGAAATAATAAATATATAGTAATAATATTACTCAATACGTTTGTAATTTTACAATAATATTATTATATTGTATTTTTGCTATCTGGGACGGATATCCGGTCGAGGCCTTATATAAATTAATTGGTTCATTATAATAATATTTGAAATTCGTTTATATTTGAAAAATATAATTGTACGATTGTTTGTGATATAACAAATCTGACACAATCATAATATTATCATTAATATTATAATAATATTATCAAACGATTGAAAAACATTATGACAAACTTACGAGGGTCTCGCGGTGTTATTTTCATAATGTTGCCAAAACGTTAACATAATAAATCGCAAAAACTGAGGAAAATCTGGTGAAAAAAAAAAATATGAAAACATTTTTGGAAAGCACTTGTGTGATTTATACTTGGGCCTATCAATTTGTCCCTGCTTATTACCTACATGATGCATACCTACTCGGAACACTGTGTTCTAATTACTGCGCCGCTGCATAAGATGAGGACTGCAATAGAATCTGCGATAATTAAACATTTACTTCTTTCATTTTATTTTAGAAATGAAACTTCTTATCTGGAGGTAGGTGTAGGCTTCAAATTAGAGTTTCGAGGGTCGTGAAATGGCACCTACTCATAGAGTACAATTATCCTGTGCCCCACCCTAATACTAACCACTCCGCTCACCAGCCTTTCGCCAAAAAAATTATGCTCACGACAGATTTTTGTACTTTTGAAAAATATTTCGAAGAGAGTAGTGTACCCTATGCCCCCTCCTACACAGATACGACCTTGAATTAAGTCATCGAATATTTGGATTTTTTATATATTTGCTAGCTGTCCCACATGGTGTTGCCTATGAAAAATTACCTGTGGATTTAACACCCTATCCCTCGCCCAACTTTATCGATCCTATCGCGGTTTTATTTTCTCACTTCTCACTAATCTCTTTTAAAAGAGGCATTTTTTGCCCGTGACAAATCCAATCTAATAATAATAACAATTGTTTTTTTTTTTTTTTTTTTTTGATCCACGTCAAAATTTATGTGCGAGCATCTCTTTAGGGGATAGATCTGAAAAATCTTTCTTAACTCAATATATACCACTGAAATTTCAAGTCTCTAGGTCCAGTGGATTTGTCTGGTCGAGTATTTGGCTTTTATATAGTGATTTTTATATATATATATATATACTAGCTGACCCGACAGACGTTGTCCAAGGTGCCTTGAATGAGGAATAAATATGTGGAAAAAAGGTAAATTTTAAAAATGTTGTCAAAATTTCATGTTCACCAAATAATTTATTTCATTAAATTAAATTTGAAATTACAATAACTATGAAAATATTTAATTTACATCTTGGAAACAAAGTTACCGTTTTGTCTATTGCAATGCTTTTCGGTACACAACAGTCGTTTGTTACGTTGTCTGGCGCGAAAATAATTAAATCTGATGGTTTTCCGACACTGGAACGGGCGACGTATACTTGACTGTGCGAAAAGTATAGATTTTCCAGATTAATGGGGCAAACGCTCAACGTCTGACCCTTGCGATTTGTCTATCGACATTGCGAGTGCAAGCCACACTGGAAATCGCAACCGTTTCAAGTCAAACGGCATGCCGGCCGGGAACCGTCAACGACGGTCTGCAATCGCGTTTGCGTAAAATCAAAACGTCTTCTCCATGGTATTTTCCTGTTACGATTATGATTGTAGGTTCGACGACGGCGTTCATTAGTTTCTTCGCCGCAAGTCGAGTACCATTACGAACACGTGGTCGGTTGTTAAACGATTGAATGCTGTAAACGGTCATTGTCGTTTAATTGTCTCGGTGGCGGGCATAAACTTACGCCGAACGACATTCGTTGCGCCAAACGAAGCCTTCGGAAGCGGCTCTAGGTATCTTGCCGGATACGGTATCCGTCCCGGTCCCGGAAACCACTGAACGCAGTTAAGGCTTTTGCCGGAGGGACGAACGGCGTCGAATCGTGCGTTTTTCTATCCGGGCGCTTTACAAATGCGCGGCGAGGACACGAGGATCCAACGGCAAACGGATTTGTGATTTGCACGGTAATTAATGTGGCCGCGCCGTGACGGTACGCAGCTCGATGAGTAATGTACGCGACACGTGGTATTCCACGTGCTCGTGACATTCGAAACCGTCCAATTTTCATTGTGCTCCGGGAGTACGCGATTCGCTTGAGATGCACGCCGTGTGACGGCGCATTCCGCGATCCGAATTGGACGGGACGCGACACGTTGGCGGCATACGGCCGGTACGAACGATGTTGCGGCACGGTACCACTTGCGCACAACAGTCGCTTCGGGTCGATCGTTACGAAATAATACAATCGGTTTTGCATAACCGTTTGGTGTCACTTGGTAACACGCGCTAATAATCGGCATCCACGGGCAACGGTTCCGGCTTATTCGGAAAACAGTAATAGATATGTGTACATAAATGTGGCTACGAACATTAACACCGCACAACCACTGGTCCGTGATTAGTATACGAGGTGCGACAATAAAATAACGAGACTTTCTAAATACAACCTAAACTATTAACGTTATCTATAAAACGATTATTGACTATGATGATTAGAAAACACTTATCTAAAAGTATTATGAACACTGATGGCATCGATTCATTTTCTTATACGTTAGTAGCGTTGTTATTAGTGCGAGTTCGACTATACTGCCGAAAAATGTTAGATATAAAAATCGAACAACATGTGTTTACATTAAATTTCTTGTTAAATTAAAAAAAACTGCCGCGGAATCGTTTCGTATGTTATGTGAAGTTTATGGTGAAGAATGTTTATCAAGAGCTCGTGTTTTTGAACGGCACAAACGGTTTTGTAGTGGAAGGGAGGACTTCGAAGACGATGATCGTTCTGGACGTCCTACCACGTCTTCAACAAACGAAAAAAAATTTCTGTACTTCAACATCCCCCGTACTCACCAGACCTTGCTCCTTGTGACTTCTTCTTATTTCCATCTTATTTCTTTTCCCATTTTCAAACAGTTGATGACGTAAAAATGAAAACGGCAGAACTTCTAAAAGGGCTGAATGAAAGCAATTGGCAACACTGTTTTCAAGAATGGCAGCGACGTATGCAACAGTGTATTGATGCTGAGGGAAGGTACTTTGAAGGTGATAATCATTAAATTATAACATTTTTAAAATAAACAACTTTTATTCACAAAGTCTCGTTATTTTATTGTCGCACCTCGTAGGCGACCCAATCGCATTATTGTAATTTTGCGTTGTTAAAATACAGTGGAATCGGACCGAAAATCGGTTTCGACGAGTACGTTTTTTTAACATACCCGTAGTAAATGATTGTAATTTTTATTACGCGTGTTCGGTTCGCCCAGCCCCACCGACAGCCGGTGCAAATCGACGACCACGCAGTTTTCGCACGGTCTAAAACAATATTTATGAATAACATTTTCAACCGGGGTACGCCTCACGGCCCCAAAAAAATTCATTTTTTTATCCCTGTGTCAGTCACGCTTTAAAGGTCGAATTATTTAAACCACCCGGACGAGTTTTCGTATGTTTTCTTCCGTAAAAACCGTCCGTAAACTGTTGCCAATATTTGGAGAAAAAAAAAATTAATCAAATCGCGGTCCTCGCCGTTTTCAAGTTATGCCGTCGCCAACAATATATCGATTCATTTTTATATATTTATATAGATAATAGATATCAAAAAAAAATACTACTTTTTTGGTAACTTAGCAAACGATAATTTCCCTAGCAATGTATTAATGATGTTGAACGTATTAATGTATTTTTTACAAAAAGGAGAAATTTAAAAAAAAAAATACCATCCAAATTTCCCACCTTTTTCTTTCGTACAAATCTTTTCCTGACAATTGCGAACACAACAACAAAAAAAAATCAGCCTAATCGGTCGAGCCATTCTCGAGTGATGATCATACATGCGGCAATTGAATTTTATGTATATGAATAATATATCGTATGTTCTTAAATAAAATGATCGAAAAAAATAAAAAAAATAAAAATAAAAATATTTATGTCGAACATAATAATCATGATTTGTTGAATTAATGTTGAAATATCAATGTTTACAATAATCTTCTTAAAAAGTTTAAATAAAAATATTACACCGATTGTATTAATTTAAGTTAATCGAATCGATATTTCTATAATATTTTATTGAAATTAAATTTTAAATGTTACATAAAAAAAAAAAAAAACCACAACTAATCATCACACTATAACAGAATATTTTCAATTGAATATTAATTTCATAGATTCAATAAAACGTTATAATAATATTGTATTTAAAACATTTTAAATTTAATCTAGCTGGAATATTCGTATAATAGGACCGTTTAATGATTTTAATCGAGCAAACAATCAATATTTAATGATAAAAATAATCAAAATCATGGTTGTAGACAGAAAGACAGCTGGATACGAAAATGTGTTATTCCGGCACCGAGTCCGGAATCCATTGTAAACATAATAATAATTATAAATGAACAGAAAAAAAATATATACAGCGTGATCACGATAAGTGGAAACACTCAATAACACTCAATATGTGCAGGCTTCATACATTTCAATTCTGCTTTTTTGGCTAACTAATAAACATAAATATACACCACTTTTCGAATAATTAGACTATTTTTGTGACAATAAATTTTGCGCACGCGCACAGCGATTTTTTTTTTTATTTTTTTTTTTTCTAAATGGTATGACCGATTTTTGACCACAAATTATTATTTTTTGTATTTTTTAATGAATTTTAGTGTTTGAAATTCTTTTGTAAGTTAAAATATGGCTGTGTTGTTGAATATTTTATGTTATTTTCACGGGTGTAACCGATTATACAATACGTACCTAGTCAATAATAATCAATACATAATAATAAAAATAAAAATAACTAATCCAATTTATGAAATACCTGTTTACCTATTGTGTTTGTCTTGAAAATTTTAAAATTATAAATTTAAAAAAAAAAAAAAAAACAAAATGAATGCTTATCGTGGTGATTTTGTTCAACATTTACGTGGAGGTCTACGCTGAACGTAGAATTACGTCCATTGTTTGGTTGGAAACCCAGTTGAACGAAAACCCTCGCGTTTTAAACTACATACTTTGGACAGGCGAGTCTAAGTTTACAAACGACGGTGTTTTTTACAGAACAGAATAATCGCTATCGGGATGTCCAGAACCCTCGGTGGGCTTTTGTGACCAACGATCAAACTGTGCGTGGAACGAATGAATGGCGTGGTTTAATAAATAGTAAACTATTAGGGCCATATTTTTACAGTGGCACTCTTAATGGAAGACGACATAACGATTTCTTGCTAAATGAGCTTCCAACTGCGTTAGATGACCTACCACTAGACATAAGAGACAATTTAATATTCCGACAGGACGGGGCTCCAGCTCGCAATGCAAATATTATTCGCACCTACCTCCATGAATATATTCCAAATCGGTGGATAGGGACTTCTGGAGCAGTTCAGTGGCCACCGAGGTCACCGGATCTTACACCACTAGATTACATCCTCTGGGGGCACTTGAAAACGGTAGTGTATGGGCATACATCACGGCCGATCCAAGACCTATGTGTCCTCTTGATTTGAAAAACAAAATAATTGCTGCGTTCGGTCAAGTCACAGAGGAACAAATTATTTCTGCTATTAACCGAGAATTTTCAATTCGTGTTGAATGTTGTTTACAGCACCGAGGTGCACAGTTCGCACGATTTGTTAGATAAATAAAGACTACGAATAAAAAATAATACCAAGTATTTGTACATATTTTTATTTGTATTATTACGTATTTATTATTATTGATTAGGCCACGTATTGTATAATCTGTTGCACCCGTGAAAATAACATAACATATTCATATCGCTATAGCGCAGCAATTTTTTAACTTAATAAAAAATAATAATTTGTGGTCATGCCATTTAAAAAAAAAAAAAAGTTGCTATGCGCATGCGCAAAATTAATTGTCACAAAAATAGTCTAATTATTTGAAAAGGTGTATAATTGTGTTTATTAGTTAGCCAAAAAAGACGAATTGAGTTACATGAAGCCTGCACATAGTTATTGAGTGTTTCCACTTATCGTGATCACACTGTATATATATATTATTTAAAAAATTTATACTTGGGCAAACAAGCCGGTGGTGGCGTTTAGGTACTCGGTGTACTCTAACCGACAATATTATAATTACTGACTTGTCGCGATAATTACACGAAACGGTTTTTTTTTTCCCCCCTCTTGTTTTACCGTAGGAGTTTTCTTTAATTTCGTTAAGTCCCCGGCAAAACCTTTTACACAAAACACACACACCGAGATAAAACCGTAATTCAACTGTGCATATTGTTTATACTGTTTCTTAAACGTGAAAACTTTAGACGTTTCGCGCGCGTACTATTTTTCCTTTAAAAATTCAAAAAGCGTAGGTTGACAAATAATTTATAACTAAAGCATATTATTACTACAACTATATACACTGCAGTGTTTGCCCGAACTGTTTATACTTTAATTAATTAATAATATTAAAACCGGCGTTTAAAACTTTTTATGCTTACGATATTATAACAACGCGATGGATTTTCAGTCCCCCCCCCTAACCCCATTATGTAAGTCTGAAAGGGCGTGTGGCCGTTTCGTTCAAAAAAATGAATGAAATTCCGTTTTCCTCCACATCCAATGTAACCCTAATAATAGTTCGTGTACCGTATATTATAGATCGCATATCATATTTCTGGCCAAGAATATCTCCTTGGTTAGTTATTAACTTTTCGATTAACTAGATAAATCAAACACAGAACGGTAGAAAATAACTCAGTTGATTTCTTTCGATAAATAACTTTTACCTGACTCGACTCAGTTATTATCTTAAAATTTAATTTTTTTTCTGAAATGTTTTTTTGGCGAAAAAACTGTTTGCATTTGTTTCTGACAAAAATGTTGTATTTATTACTTGAGTATCGTAAATACGCATATTCCTACTAGGACGGGCATGTGGCCTGTAGGTTACATATAGTAGTATGTCTATAAATGTGAAAAAATTATAGTACGATATAAACGTATGAATGTAATCGTTAATGGAAATGTTAAAAAGTAACATTTAACTTAGTTGTTTCCTTAAAAATTGTAACTTAACTCACAAAGTTACTCAAATTCATTTATACTTTTATATTACCTTAGTAAATTAAGTTTAGTTATTATTAATGTATAAGACGGCGCGTAGTGTTAATCGTGAATTATACGTTATCATTGATATTAGACATTTATAATGTTTTGGGGATTTGGTGAATATAAAAAGATTTAAGATTATTCTAATTACAACGGTAGAAAACATTATAACTAATGCGGCGTATTTAGGATTTTGTCTTTGGTGGGAGAAATGTATTTATCCAGAGGTCACTGGCTCCGGTTCTCTCGCCCATTCCAAATAATGCTAAATTTTAAAAAACTTATCGACATCATAAATACGACAGACGCGTTACTAACAGAAGCGTCCGTTATTACTTGTATTATGTTTAAATTATTAAAAGCACGATCCCCTGCCGCCGAAAAGAATCATGTATACGTTATTGAAACTATGAACACAACATATTTTCTTGGGACGCAAAATAGTTTGTTTTTTTTTTTTTTTTTTTTAAAAACGGTCACGGAGGGAGTTTAATCCTCCATATATTTCGCTACCGGTTGTCACTATTATATCGGTGACCGATGTTGGTCATTGTTTTGTTGAATTTTTTAAATCATTTTTTTCCCCCTGTATTTTCGAGAACTTGTAAAAAAAAAAAAAATAAAGAATCGTATTGAAGATTGTTATCATTATAACCCGCCCTGCTAATAGAATACCCTCGTATTATGCCTGGCATCGTATTATTATACTCTCGTAAAAATTAACGGAAACACCAATGAATTTATTTTTATACGTTTTGTAATATTATATTCAAATGTAAAACGTTACGCCGAATATCGGGTGTTTCTGACATATGTTACAATGAAAAAAAATAAAAAAAAAAAACCGTATGACTGCTCACCGGAATAATAACAATAATAATCATTATACGATAAAAATGACAAATAAAACGAGCCCTCTTCGTAATTCGTATAAAACGCTATGACAGTGACACGAATTACGACGAGGGCTCGTTTTATTTGTCGTTTTTATCGTACGGTTATTATTAGCATTATTCGGACTTTATAAAGTCGTATAAAACACAATAAAAATATGAACAGTTTAAACAAATAATTCCTAACCAGAGAGTGGCGTTTAATTCGGTATAGCGTATAGTGGTTAGAAAAAAAAAAAAACCTAGTCGTTCGCTGCACGCGTTGTTTTTTTTTTTTTCCTCTCCCGACATCGTCTATACGACATTATTACTCATTCTCTCTCGTTCTATCTGGCTATGTATCCCCGTATCGTGCACCGCGTTCGCCACATCCTTCTTACAGAAGAAAAAATAAAAATAAAAAAATAACCTTATAGAAACTTAAGCGTCCTAATAATTAGTTCATCCGGCCACGTTATCCGCGGGCAACGTACTGTTATTACACCGCTGCGGTTATATTATTATTATATATTATTGAACCGTCAACACTCTCCGAAGACAATAATAATTTCGGTTCGCCCATCCCGTGTGTAATACAGAGTCACAGGAAACGACTAGATCAACCGTAATGGGTCCAATTAATCCGATACACGGATACGTACGTGTTGTACATAATAAATACGCATTAATGGACGGCCGGCAACGACACAATATAAAAAAAAAATAATAATAATAATAATAATAATAATAATAAAAAAATAAAAAAAAAACGAGTCGACTTATTGTTTTACGGCGTACTGCAGTAACACCACAGTGCAGTGCTGCCAGGTCCCCGGGGTTAGATAATAGAGCAGAGGCGCGACCAAGAGGAGCGGTAAGGTTCCGAAATTTGAAATCCGACATTTACTGCGTATCCGGATTTCGGATATTGATCCGCATCCGAATTGCGTATTTATAATATTTAATTCGTTTCTCGTAAAACTATTATTATATCAAACAATTACACTATAATTGTGTATCATCTTATTGTTAATAGCGTTAAATGCGTTCTACACTAGTAGAAGTATTTGTTTTTTTAAAAAAACGACACAGTGCAAAAAAAACTAATCGTACATGTTACACTATAATTTATAAGATATACGAGGTGCAACAATAAAATAACGAGACTTTTTGAATAAAAGTTGTTTATTTTAAAAATGTTATAATTTAATGATTATCACCTTCAAAGTACCTTCCCTCAGCATCAATACACTGTTGCATACGCCGCTGCCATTCTTGAAAACAGTGTTGCCAATTGCTTTCATTCAGCCCTTTTAGAAGTTCTGCCGTTTTCATTTTTACGTCATCAACTGTTTGAAAATGGGAAAAGAAATAAGAAGGAAATAAGAAGAAGTCACAAGGAGCAAGGTCTGGCGAGTACGGGGGATGTTGAAGTACAGAAATTTTTTTTTCAGTTAAAAAACGTTGAATTGAAAATGCACTGTGAGCTGGAGCATTGTCTTGGTGAAGAACCCAGCCATTTTTCCATAGATCTGGTCGCTTCTTTCTGACACGTTCTCATAATTTAATTAATACCTCTTTATAATAATATTGATTAATTAATTTTGTCGATTTTTTCAACGTTTTCGTTTGTTGAAGACGTGGTAGGACGTCCAGAACGATCATCGTCTTCGAAGTCCTCCCTTCCACTACAAAACCGTTTGTGCCGTTCAAAAACACGAGCTCTTGATAAACATTCTTCACCATAAACTTCACATAACATACGAAACGATTCCGCGGCAGTTTTTTTTAATTTAACAAGAAATTTAATGTAAACACATGTTGTTCGATTTTTATATCTAACATTTTTCGGCAGTATAGTCGAACTCGCACTAATAACAACGCTACTAACGTATAAGAAAATGAATCGATGCCATCAGTGTTCATAGTACTTTTAGATAAGTGTTTTCTAATCATATTTAAATAATCGTTTTATAGATAACGTTAATAGTTTAGGTTATATTTAGAAAGTCTCGTTATTTTATTGTCGCACCTCGTAAACTCCGATATGAATCGTTTCTTTATACGAGAACATCGTCTAGAGTCTAGACGAAACCAATACATACGAACCAACAATAAAATGCCTAAAAAATTAAAAATATATTTCAATACGGGAATATGCGAGTAACCGAATCGATCAAAAATAAACCTAACCCTTTAGAGGGGTTTTCAAATCGTCAGATTATAATTCAGAAAAAAACGATTGTACTTATACGTACGCGGAAATGTATCTTTATTGGTCGTGGTACACATATCATTTAATAATCGTGTAAACAATTATAACGTGTAAAAAAAAAAAAAAGTCACGTCCCTATATACGGTGTATACGTGTTTTCTTCTTTTGGACTTCACGAATAACATATTATAACCGTTCACTAACCCTACAACAAACAACACGAAAGCCCACTCGACTTCAATTGATTTTTTTAATGTTCTACATTTTCAATATTGAGTTTTAAACGTTCGCATTCGTAACCATAAATGTGTTTGCAGTTTGCTACACCTATTTGTATTTTGTGTAATATTGTTTTAAAAATCGCGATAATCAACGATTTACAAACGTTATTTCTGAAATTTTAGATTTTGGTCGCACCGAGCAATGCCGCCGGTATTGGTTTTTTTTATTTTTTTTTTTACTGTAACAACGTGCGCGTAATATTTTCCCCGCCAGCGAACCACTTCTCGACCAGGACTAGGTTAGGTCCTAACCAGAAATTTTACAAAATTTTTTTTTAAAAATCCGACATCATAAAATTGCCCCATATGGTGGCGAATTTTGTTAAATTTTCTTTTTTCTTTTTAACAAGCCTATAAACAGTCGCCAGCCGTTTATAACACTCGCTGTGCATTACTCTAATATTTCGACTTTAATAGATTTGCTATAAAAAACCTCGGCATGTGTTTATGATGTCCGAGTAAAATTACATTAAGAAATGTTTAGGGGAATAAACTTGAATTTTAAGATTATAACTAATCAGTTAAATTACAATTGCATATTATAAGATGCAACCGAGTCGTTTTCTGACATTCTATTTAATTTAATTTAACAATTTAAGCGATCGACAACAATAGAGAAGATAACTTATAATTTGTCGACTAGTTACACTGCTCAGCCACGGGTACAGGTACGTTATTTTCGACGTTCCAGAGACCATATTATACCTAAGGCACACATATCTAGTCTATTAAGTGTCTACTTAATAACAATCGGACACCGGCGAGAAAATTCCTCTCTGCGGGTTTATTAAAACGAGATGTGCACTTCATTATTATGTCGGACAGGTACGTTCGACATGCCGCAGCCGCCCGAGAGAGCCATTTGATCTTATTACAGCAAGTGCTCCTCGTGCTCGCGACTGTCGTACAAAGTGATTTTATAACGATATTATGTTATATAGACGCAACTCGAAAAACGAACGATCGCGTATAATATACAGGTGGAACGTCAAGTCAATATAATAAATAACCGATGCGCACATATTATTTTATCGTATGTGTATACCGGGCGCTCGCGGTACGGGAAACATACTTAAGACGGCGTGATACAGAAGAGGGTGTTATAATAATGAAGGGTGTTTACAAAAGGACGCACTTTTTGAAAATGCCAAAATAACACTTTAATTTAATCAAAAAACAAAAAAAAAAATGACATCATTGGAATCAGGAGAACCTCCGGTTTAGGTATGAAGTATTATATCATTCATGTGCCCCCCCCCCTGGCCTGTTGGCACACTGTCACACGGTTAAGGAAGTTGGCGATTACTGTCCTACAGTTCTCCTTGGTGAGATCCTGGATGACTCTCTGAATTTCTTCCTTCAAATCCGTGATCGTGTGAAGTTTCCTCTCGTACACTTGAGACTTCACTAAACCCCACAAGAAGAAGTCGCAGGGAGTAAGGTCGCATTCCGCCCGAGTTGCGTACGAGCTGTCTCCGCATAACTTTCGCCGCTTCCGTAAAATGTTTTCACAACTAAAACACGGATCCCCGCGGTTAGCTGTTCCGTGATGATCGATCAAAAAAAACTAAGCAGGGAAGAATAAACCGGAGTGATAATAGATAACAGATATCATAATAACAGTGTTACCAACTGAACCACAAAAAAATTCAAAAAGAGTGTCCTTTTGTAAACACACTGTATATAAGCGGATTTTTTTTTTTTTAAATTTTATTGTGATATTTCGAATATACCCCTTGTATCTGGCTAAAAAAACAAACGAAAACCAATTCAATTATCAAGAGAACAAAACGGACGTACAACAATTATTATTATTTACTCCGGGCCATTATTTAAGTGGGTATTCCGTGTCCAAATCGGCACACGGTTAGATGGAGAGGACGACGATTTCGGGTGCCTTGCGTCCACTCCAACAAATAGTAATCGTATAGATTTCGTGGACCAAAAACCGTTGTCCGGTTCACGTTGACCGCGAAGAGTACGAGTATAAAAATTTGCCATTTTTATTTTCCGCCGACGTAATAAAATAGAAATACGAGAAAGTAATGTTTCAAATACGTAATAATTTATATTATATTTGATATCGAATCGACGGGCGTAAAAAAAAAAAAATAAATAATAATAAAAACGGTTAATTGGATCCCTCGATGGATTCGACATCGCCGTGTCGTCTTTCAGACGGAAGTAACAAGAACAGAAGTGCTGAACGAAAGTTCGATCTGATCGAAATCCGCGGATTGGAAAATATATCGACCGGATTAGAAATAATCTCGACGGATTCAATCTGTCAATCCGAATATCGAACACAATTATGATCAAAATATATATTTTAGAGGTCATTGAAAGAAAAAAAAAAAATGTATAATATTAACACATAACTACAGTTTAATGTGTTATCTATTATTATCTATAAATTCTAGTGTCTGTTGTCTACTACAAACGAACACACGTACACAACCACGCCGCAAGACTTTTGTTAGGTAATTATTATTCCGATGGTGGAGGCAACGAAGGGAGCTGGAGGCGAACAACGGCAACGCCTTCAACCCGGAAACGGCGGTGAAAACGATGCTGGAGAGCCCGACGAACTGGAAAACGACGATTCAGTTCATCAAGGGAGTGCTGAAGACGAGAGCGGAAGAGGGAAGAGGTAAGCTGTAGATTGTAAATAAACCGTAGAATTAAGACCACTAGTTTGTAAGCTTTTGAAAGTAAGAACATACAATGTGCTAAGAATTTTTTCTTAATAAACGATGCGCCTACGGGGGAAGGATTGCCCTGTCAGGTAGAGTTCCCCCCGTAGGTTGCGATACCTTCAAAAAAAAAAAAAGCTAATTATTACTATTTTTTTTACAATTTTTTTTTTTATGAATTCGGACTGTACCGGATTGATCCAGAATAAGCAGAATATAGTACAAACGTTTTTTTTTTTACCGCCTTTAAATCTGATAATTTAGGGCCGATTCGATCTAATATTTTTAGGTTACTAATAGGACGAAATTGATCCCATTTAACGGAAATTTGCTATGTGTCGTGTTGCGTTTGTACAAGATTACAAGCCACGGGCGCATCCGATTTTTCACATTTTTTTTTTTTTTTCGAAATCTTATATACGGACGTCGCAAATCGTCAGCGGCCGTTGCTGTCTATTGATATGTAAGAACGGCCCTGAGCACTCGTGTGGGTCAATAGGGATCAATTGTTTCCCATACCTACGTCCGCCGATTTATTACTCGCAGAAAAAATTTAAATAATATGTACGGAAATTTTTACAATTGTTATTGTTGTTGTTTTTTATTTGACTGCGCGGTCCACGGAGACGGCGAGCGAACCGTATGGTCGCGCACCAAAGCGAAATTTTTTTTTTTTTTTTTTCAAATACATAAATATACCACACATAATAATATATAAATTATAGCGGCACATAAAAAAAAATATACCACAGTATACTTACGTCTGAAAGACGACACGGGCTGTGTCGAAGGTCCGTCGAGAGGGATCCAATTAACCGTTTTTTTTTTTTTTTTTTTATTATTATTTTATGCCCGTCGAATCGATTACAAATATATAAATAATTCATTGCGCATTTGAAACGTTACTTTCTCGTATTTCTATTTTATTACGCTAGTAGTAGGGTTGGTAACGGCAACTTTACACTGTACTTTTCGCGATTAACGCGAACCGGGCTACGGTTTTCGGTCGACGGGCAGAAAGCAATCCTAACCGTGTTGGACACGGAGTACCACCTTAAAAAAAAAAAAAAAACGGCCCGGAGTGAATAATTATCGTTCGATCCGTGCAGATTTACAGATAGCCGGGATAGGTATATTTTATTAAACACGTTCGCACACCACGTTTTCATTTTGATTACGATTCCAAGCTGCAGCTAACGTATAAATTATTTGTTCGTCACGTTACAAGTAGGTATAGGTTATATATTATTTCCCGTCCGCGCGTATTTATACTGTACCGTTTAATTTCAAACACGGCGGTGACGTAATATTCAATTAAAACGAGATTTTGTAATCTTACAAAATTCAAACTTTTGTTGTATGGTTCATACCTACTCGCTACACCGAATGTAATTTTAATTGCGGTAGTAGTCGTTTTTTTTTTTTTTAAATTTCCCTTTTTTTTTACATTAACAATTTACACCACTATTAATTCGGGACCGAACTAACATCACGACCATGTACGATAAATACGATCTAAATCGAGATAAACACTGCGAAATCCCGTTAAAACTATCGTCGGACCGGCTACAGCCGAGCCTCGAAGACGGACTCGAAACGATTAAAAATCGTCCGGAACGTATCGCGCGTGATCGAATCGAAAACGAAAACGATGATTTCCGTCAGAGACCTCCGGAATAGTAGTCGTGAAAGAAAACGAAAATTCGGTAACCGAAGACGAATATTGTCATTCGCCGGGACGACACTACTGCCAATGTTGCTGGAGGAATTGGAGGTGTGTCGATAATAGATATGAACAGGATTCGGACGTTATACGGTTTTGCAAGAGCGAAAAACACCAACCGGCAGATATTATTCCGGTTAATTCTAATATTATAGTATAGTATAGTATTATATACACTACACAAATTGGAAAATACCACGGAGTTCCAAAAAAAAAAAAAACACAAATTTATATTATTTCTATACAAAATTATGTTTAAATTAACTATAATCAATTTTAGATTGTATTTATATATAATACATATATTTTTTTTATATATATATATATATATACTGATACTTTAATTTCAAAACGAATTGATGATAATACTGCAATATCGCAGACAAAGACAAAGAGCTCGCTGTGTGCACGCCGTGTGAATTATTTTAATAATAATAATTTTAGATTCTGAGCGTACCGAGAGCAATGCATTGGTTTTACTATAATGTGTACCTTTTTTTTTCCTTTTTTTTAAGTATTCAGTTTTGTTTTTTTTTTTTTGTTGTTGTTGTAATTCGGTTAAAAACAATTATAAACGCCCGGTATGTTAAACTGAATACTTAAATTAGTTTTATCTACACGCGGTAAAATTTCCACAACGTTCTAGCAACATTTGAGCTATTCGTCATGTCATTAGAAATTTTTGAGTTTATTTAATTTTTATTTGGTTTTACGCGAATGGAAATTTGCTGGCCCAGCCTAAATGCTCAGAAATTTCACATTAGATTCGCATAATTAATGTGATACATTGATTAGGTGTTATAAGTTATATTTAGGGGTAAAAAAGTAATGGAAAAATAAATTGAGCGTAATATATATTATATATTTTTTTTTTTTTTTTTTTATTAGAGTTTAGAAAACGAATTTCGATAAACATTTAATAAATGCTCGACAATTTTATACGGAAAACCACGGACGGTTGTAATTTATTTCGCTGTTACAAATCGATATAATTTTCAATTTAAATTTACCAAAAACATATTTTAACCGGACTTCGCCGAGAATCGTTTTTTGTTAGCGGTGTTTAATCATTGCGTACAGATATAAATTAAATTCTTCTCTCTATACCGTACCCTTTCGAATTATTTCAATATTTTTTTCTAACGGATCGCTTACCATATGATGGTTGTGTTACGCATTATTAAAAAATCATTAATAACAATCATTCATATTTCGCGTCGTCGTTAACGTGTCATACTGCCATTGCCAGTGGCTTTATTGCACTGTAATCAAACTGTCGAGCTTTCGAACTGTCAAAGTTTAAAACACTTAATTCATGTTACCTGTGTAAGATATAAACCATAAAAAAAATAATATATATAAAAACCAAATGTTCGCCAAATATGTACGAAATATGTATTTACACCCAAATATGTAACAATAAACTTAAAAAATAACCAATTCGCTCAGAAATGCACGGAACATATGTATATTTGTATATAACCAGATATCAATAGTTACAACTATTGGTAAACATTATGCAATTACAAAAAAAAAGTCGTCTACCAAGTGCACTTATTGCTTTATTAGGTATAATCAAAGCAACGCGACTACGTGAGTTTATTTCTATAATTTAAGACATCGATTTATGTCTTCAATAATATTAAACGGTTACGATTATTCACGTGTATTTATTATTCTCGTGTATGACGGTGTTTACCTCTATAATAGTATAGTATTTTTTTTTTCTTTTAATTATATGAAAAAAAAAAATAATATTATACAAATCAAATCGCAAAAAACCTTTAACGCGTAGCCAAGTTGTTTGCAATTAAAATGATATATAATGATGTTGTCGTCGAATACCGTATTTCGGTGTACGCGTGGAATTTAAAACGATTAATAAACGAATTGCATAAATTGTACTTAACGGTGAAAGAGAAAAACAATCAGCGTAATGTAATCAATTTTTTTTTTTTTTCTAAGCGTTTAAAGTGTAAATTGTTGACGAAAATCGTAAAAATGACGACGGCATTTTAAAACACGATTAACCGAACGTATAATATTTAATATTGTATTATAGACCTTAAAAAATGAAATTTGATTGTTGGTTGTTCCTATTACACAATATTATCATAACCGTTTGTATTTAATATCTTCTGAATAAAATTATAATTTTAAGTACTTTTTTACTTAATTATCGTAGAAGAAAAAAAAAATTACTGATCATAATGATTTTAGGCGTAATCAACAGATCCGGGTAAGTTTAGAAATAATAAGCGTAATGGGCCATACTCTTGTTAATCAACCAAATTTTACGTTAGTAACCAATAAATTCTGTAGTTGATTCGTGTACACACCTGGTAAATGAATACAAAAATTAAACTTGTATGTAATATTCCAACGGGAGAGAAGAGCAAAAAGTAGCGTCTGTATTATTTCATTTGGCCATCTCCAGTAAAACGACAAAATCTAAAATGATTATAAAATTATAATATTATGGTTTAATAGAATTCATAATTATAATACACCTGTCGATATTCCGTTTGAATATAACACCTAGCTGGTAGGTACGGGTATCGTCCGTCTGAGTGCGAATATACCCTAAAACGATGGTGATGGAGATGAGCTTGGCATTTGTACCAGTTTACACTGTCCATTGATAAAATGATGCCAAATATTTATATGGGTTTAGGTACGTACCATACAAAACAGTTGACTAAAAAAACCGTCGATTTAATAGGATATCGATAAAAATAAATTCTTACGGACAAATTGATTAACATGTGTCGTGGAGAAGGGCCGAATGTCTTCCGGAGCCGAAAAACATTCTTAAGGAGAGAGAGGCGCTTAAGGGCATTCGGGAGTGGCTTAAGTCCCACTCGTAAGTCCCCCCTCTTATATCCACCTACACACGTATAGTGTGATTTGATCGTATACCTTTGTATTAAAAAATCACCATAGGCAGTCGCCTCGCCTATCGAATTTAGTGGCCCCAACGGTTTGGTACGGTCGAAAGATACAACTATAGAATACCATGATAGCTGCTTCATTGTTGTCAATGACAAAATTATGGATACCGAAATCAAATAATTTGAGGGTAGGTTAGAGCAGCAGGCGTGGTGTATATGGTTTTGTGTGTGTGTGTGGCGGTGAGAGGAGTTGAACGCGGTACTGAACGTTAGGCTTTGCCACACCTGTAAAAATTGACTTTGTTGGTGTCACTGGCAATAAATCATTTGAGCGCGTTTTATTCTGAATATGGATTACGATTTATCTTCTATAGGTATTATGCCGGTGACGACGTATTTAGGAATTTGTCTAGGGTGAAAATAATTTTCCAAAGAACGAACCGTGGGTCGCCCTGCCCCCAGCTGGCCAATGTCTTCAATACCATCACGCTCTAATGGAATTCAACAACGGATTATTTCGAGGTTCGCGACTTTAAATCCGCATAACGCCATCGCGGAGAATCGAATTTTATTGTCTTCAGACTTAGTCCATCGACGACAATAATCGGGTGTACGACTGTATGGAGAAAATAGTAAAAAACGTTACACAGACATACCTAAACATCGTATGACCTATAGCCAGAGCCGTTCTTAGGTTTCGCGAAACCCAGGTCGAAAATAATCGCGACGGTCGTGAAGACGATACGCGTTTGCTAATATTAATAATTTTACAAGAAGTTTACCGAAATTAAAACAAAATATATATATATATATATATATATATATATATATTTTAAAAATGTACTCGGTACTATTCGTAATATTCGTAATTATTCGATATACCCGTATTATGAATGGCCCAAAAGAATTTACCCCAAATAATATCAACTGCGCGTTAGTGCGGTAATGTAAACGAGTTCAACGATCTCGGTGCCCGTCGTTGGGCGTTAGTTATGTATATATACAAATACCAATGAAGAAAAGAAATCGACAAACATATTGTATTGTAATAAAATTATCGTCCTTACATATTATAAACAAAAACAAAAAACAAAAAAAAACCATACAAACACAGTAATAGGCGGTACCGTAAAACGCTTACAGAAGATGTTGCGGTTTTTTTTTTTTTTTTTACTTTTAAAGAACGCGCATGTACATAATAAAGGATTTAAAAACTACTTTGGTTTTTATAAAATATTTTTTATTCTATATTTTATTAGATTATTATTATTATTATTATTTTTTCATTTTTTTTTTTTTTTTTTTTTTTTGTTAGAGCCGCTGACTATGCGGCGATCCCGAAACAACGCCGATTCTTTCATAAGGTCCGATAACATTCATTCGGCAAACATACACGCACACCGCGCTCTATTATGTATTTTCCTATGTAGCGGAAACCTCAATAAATTGTCGGGTCATTGGGGTCTGCAGTCGAATCACACGGGTTTTTAATTTTTTTTTTTTTTTTTTAAATTCTTTACCCGCGCCTACGCAGTGTTTGACATTTTCGGGTCGGTCGGCAAAATAGCTCATAAACTTCCGACCTGACAAAATCGAGAGTTCTAATGTCCGAATATGTCTCGCGAGACATATCATTTGTTGATGATACGCTGATTCCGCGGTATTTTTTACAGCCATATTGTATTGGACGAACAGAGCCATACAACATTTGCACATCTAAGTTTATCGCGATTAAGCAAAACAAAAAACCACTAAAATTAAAACAAATTATCACAGAAAGAAAAAAAAATTATCCTGTCAATAAATATAAGATTAAGGCCAAAAAAATGATGCCCTATAGATTATCACCGGTATATAATACGCTAAAAACAATAATAATTGTAAATCATATTATTTAAAATATACGGTTTTTTTTTTTTTTTTTTTTTAAATACTTGTAAGTGTTGCAAACTTGGCACGCAATAAGCTGCAATTTATTCTATCTATTATTTTTTAATTTATATATTCGTTTAGCTATTTGTTTTACCAGAAAAAAATGAAGGTCAAAAGTATTTTTTTTTTTAAATCTCAAACAATTAATTTATATTTTTTGAAATAGGTATGTAGTAATTACTTCTGCTCTTCTTCTTCTACTGGTTTACCTATACTGTCTGAACGATTTTACCGCTCTTGAAATATTTTATCTCCTAGCTCTCAAGCCAAAAGGTACTGGGCGACACTGTAATAGTTTTAAGAAAATTAATTTTTATCTCTCTACAGTTATCTACTCCCGAACTTTTCAAACCTTCTTCCTGCACGTCAGTCCATATTTTTCTGGGCCTTTCTTGAAATGTCCATACCATTGCTGTCCTAACTGTTTCGCTTTTTTCTCTCATCGTTGTGCGACATCTCCGCGTTGTATTATTTGTCCCTTACCGAAACCTTGTGTCGTACGGTTCACTTTGAAATCTTAACATTCGCCTAGTCGGTCAATACATTTTTTTTTTTCTCGAATGTTCTCAATCATTGTTCGCTTCGTTCAAGTCTGACAACAATCAAAAGTGAGAGTTGGTCTTTAAATAGCTGACCTTGCGTATGTTTTTAACCGAGCGTGTCTCTTCTATGTAGATGTAAACAAAAAAAAATGAATCCCTTAACATGTAAAAATCCCCGAAAATACGCAAGGCAAATTCGAAACGGCATTTCGCCTGCGGAAACATCAGGCCATAAAACGATCCGACGATCGTTCGATTCGATATTTTCTCTCGGTGTGTGTGTGCGAGTTACACGCGTTTTCCATAATATACGACGGCCACGAACGCGCGTTGTACTTACACATCACCACTATACCACGTACGATTATAAATGATTTCCCATCGACATTGTTATATATATATATACTCGCTGAATAATAAATAATAATAATAACGTTCTGCTCTCCGTGTGTTCTATATAATATTTATATTCGTGACAAAGTCGTTTTTGCCTTCGCGTCCAACTGCAGCGTGTAACGTTTTATCCGCGAGCTGCGCACACAACGTAATTATTCTTATAATATGATAATGCACCGACGAGAATTTGTTCTCTTTAATATTTTAACAATTTCAATCGTGTGTTCAAATTCACATCCACTTTCTTTTTGTCTTTTTTTTTTTTTTTCTTTTCCATTTTCTTTTATTTCTATATGTATTTTTCGTACATCATCGCCGACGACGCGACTTGGTAAATTATATTATTATTATTATTATTGAAATGACACGTTTTCACAACGAGTTTAAGTATAGGCATACCTACAGATATAATAAATACACGTTTCGTGTACATTTCTGATTAATGACGGTACTTATATTTTATTTCACTCGTTCCCTGTACCTTATACCCAACTATAAATGTTTTTTTTTTTTTTTAAATTAATTTGTTCTTGAAAAAAAAAAAATAAAATAAATAAATAATAACGATTTATTCGAAAGTCATTTAAATCGAAATATACTCAAGAACGCACGCATTATTACATTAAACTTAATAGATAGCTAGCAGCATTCTTCTGTTAAATATTCGAAAAAGTAGATGTTTTTTGTTATATTAACGATAATCGATAACAATATATTATTATTTAATGTATACACGTTTGCGGAGCTTCAATAAAAAAAAAAAAATACGCGAGATTTTATTTTTTTAAATTTAAATAAAATAGTATTCCGGTCACTTTTTTTTTCTTTTTTTTTTTTTACGACGTATTATATTCGAGTTAAAACACGATTTTTATTTGTTGAGTATATCGTTAAAATAATATATTTGAGCAGTGATATAATATTATTATATGAATGTGATACGGTGGCGGATAGCATGCACTTCACCACAATATCATAATAAATATTTCAACTTCTATACGCAGTTTTGAAACTAAATTAATATATTATTTTTTTATAACTATGTAGGTATAATAATAATAATAATACATAAATAATGTTTTTATTATTATTTTTTTTTTTTTTTTTTTTTTTTTTTTTTTTTTTTTTTTTTTTTTTTTTTTTTAATCGTAACGGTAATTTTACGAAAATTAAATATAAACCGTAAATATAAAAATATATAATGATAATATTTAAAAAAAAAAAAAAAATCATTGCTACCGAACAACGATTTTGAGCGCAGTTCATGTAACATATTATTAAATAATAACGATTTTCTAAAAATTTGTCGGGAATTTTGTGTATTCGGTGAAAATGTCAAATCTTTACGAGTACTTTTAACCGAACAACAATAAAAAAAAAAAAATGTCGAAAATAACAGAAAATCGTAAATGTTCGCGGTTTTTCCCCATTAATAAGTAAACTACAAGGAAAATTAAAAAAAAAAAAAAAAAAAAAAATGAAATCCTCGAAGCACCAACAAGATCCAAAACGCAACAAAAAAAAAAAATACTCTTGTAGGTTTTCGATTGGAACATGATTTCTGGTTGAAAAGTTGTTAATAGACACAAAAAAAAAACCAACACGCGTACATCACAGTAAAACTAATACATTCCTCGCTACGGTCAGATTTTAAAACAGACCACAGACGTAAAAACGTTATCGTAATGTCTGATAACAGTTGTCGTTATGTTCGACACGGACAATATAATAACAATATTGTAAAAGATGAATATTAAATACATTATTATGCCTCGACCTATTGTTATAAACTAAAGCAGTGAAGTTATCGCTTTAAAAAAAAAAAAAAAAAAAACTGCTCTAAATTGATTGCGGCATTGCATTCAAATATATTAAAAATTACATTTAGAATTTTGAAAACTGTCGTGTAAAAATGTACTTTTTACGTAATTGTTTAAAACGACTTGTTTAAACGTTATTTAAACGGATTGATTTCGGCGTTTTTGCGGACGAAATAGACGCGACAGACTATGACGAACCACTAAAATGGCATCGATTACAAATTACAACGATATCGGTACATGACTATTTTAAACATAACTGATTGTCGATCGACGACTGATCGATGTTTATTGAAAAACAAGTAAAATATAAAAAAAATTGAACACTAAATATATTATATACAGGGTGATAATTTTTTTTTTTTTTTTTATCGTGCTATGGTTTAGCGATTTGTCCACGGAGATTTTCGATAAAATTGATTTTGTTCCGTATTCTAGAATCGTTCAACGATTGTATTGACAATATTTTCAACATTTTACTCGTAATCTCCTTTACATCAAAGACACGCGTAAAATTTTTGTGATTTTAAGATGACAACACTTCTAAGATTCGAAAAGAGAATCAACATTTAGACCGGAGGAGTAGTGAAGAATTATCATCTAATAGCAATTAATGTTGGGAAATGTTTCAACGCGCATATAAAAAAGTATAAAACTAAAATATTTTATAATACAATTGGATTGATTTTATTTTTATAGTATTTATTTATACCGTAGTTGTCTAAAACTCGATTGAAATTGATAAAATACAGTACACTAGAAATGCAGAAAGCCATTTAATTTTAAAACGTACACAATCCACATGTATATCGAAATGTTAAAAAAAAATATTATTATTTTCGAATCCAAAAGAAACGGGGGGGGGGGGGATTGTCCAATTGAAAATCAATAGTCACTACTGTTCGTTTAAGCCATGGGGAATAATGGTAAAATCAAACTTGAACGATTCCATTACGATTGATAAAAAAAAAAATAATAATAAAAGACCTCCTAACGAGATCCAAAACGCTTTTAGAAAAGGGACCCCCCTGGAAATTTGGAGCAACATGTCCGGCAGAAAAGTTGTCTGTGGATGGACGGTGGACGAGGGAGGAGAAATCGCATCATAGTAAAACCAATTCGCTCGGAATCCAAAAACGTAAATCAAATTTGTACGCAAAATCTGCCCGCAGAAAAAAAAAAATCACTCCGTATACGTACGGAGTACCTAACCATACACATTGACCCGGTAAATAGATTCTATTCGGAATACCGGAATAAAAAAATTCGTTAAAAAAACCGTTGCCATAAGCCATAGCGTAGTTTTCGACCGCATTTACAGTACCGATAAATTATAATAGAATGTACCGCGGAGAAGAGAATATTATTTTTATGTAGAAGACGTTAAGGTGCGCTACGGGAATTCCTCGTCACTAATAATATTTATCCGTCGAACCGGGAACAAAGTCATGACTACCTCGGGTAGACACATTAAATTGCGTACGTTAAATAAAACGATTTTTACTAGTTTTTTTTTTTTTTTTTTCTTTACAACCGGGCAATTGAGTTTTATAATAATAATACGTTAATATAATTTCGGGCCACTGAACGGTTTTAGCATATTATTAAAGGCCGGTACTCGATGACCTAGAAATATTTATTAAAAAAAAAAAAACCCACGAAACAATGATGTAACATTATACAAAATTATATTTGATAAATTAAAAAGATAAAAGAATACGATGAAATATTTGAAGCAATAGACTTTTAAAAAGTGAAAAAAAAAAAAAAAATGACCATAATTATAATATATAAATACAATATTTCGGAGAAACACATTTCTATGTATACGTGCAATACAGAGGGGAAAACGCCCCTGCGTTCCGATGCCCTGCGATATTATTATATTGCGCGAACGAATTCATTTTTTGTTCATTTTTTGTAGTAATACGTTATAAAAAGAAAGAAAAAAATGATGTCGCGCCCGGAGCTTAGCCGGTACGTTACACCGGGCGTTGGACTTTGCCCAGAAGAAAAAAAATAAATAAACCAGAGTAAAAAAGCCTAAATAATAATAATAATAATATTAAGCCAGACCGGGGATAGCACTGCGATTTCGGTGACGGAATCGTGGCAACGGAAATAAACGATCTAATGTTTTTTTTATTATATATATATATATATATATATATATATATATAGGTCAGACGCGTATAGTCGTGCGAACGTAGATCTATTTAAAATTGTAGTAGTTTTTTTCTTTTTTCTTTTTTTCTCTCGTAGATATTCCAATATATTATAATAATACACGTAGTACGGCAGAGCCCGCTGACCAGTTTAATGAGGTCATTAGCCAGTGATAAGATAGGAGCAGGCCTTAATAAGTGGTATATTTCGAATTCAACGGTAATGCCGTTTGTTATTCGTAATCATGGTCTGGACGTCGTGCGTGTTACGAAAACAATCGTTCTGTGATCTGGCGATCAAAGGGCTTTTCGTTATACACTTCGACTACATTCCACGTGCCGAATCTGTTCCTTCTGCAAAAACTATCGGATTGTGGATACGGCATTCGGAAGAAACTGCAAGTACCCCGAGTAGACTTGGACACGGAGCACCACCCAGAACGGTAAGAACCCCCGAAAATGGGCAGTTGGTCGGAGAGTCAATTGAGCGGTCACCAAGACGCCCGGCCCGGAAACACGCCGTAGCTTTGGGAATCTCAGACCGTTCTTTGAGGAGAATTCTTCACGAAGGTTTATCATTCCATCCCTATAAATTAATGTTTGTCCAAGAGTTAAACGCTACTGACTACGGCAACCGTAAAAATCTCTGTCAGCAAATTCTTCTGCAAATTCCTCCGATATCAACTTTTTTTTTTTTTCTGTAGCGATTTTCATCTTTCTGGAACTATAAAAAAAAAAATAAAATTTTCTATACTGGGCTACAAATAACCCACGGCAGCTCCGTGAAAGACCACTCCACGTGGAAGTCGAAGCCATACCGGTCGAAATGTACCGAAAATCATATGATAGCTTCAGATATCCTTCTACAACAGTGCATCTTAATTAATGCTGACACGGCCGCCATCTTGGAGGTATAATTTTCGAAAAATAATTTTATAAAATGGGATTGAATAATGATTTAAATTTAAAAAAAAAAAAAAAAAACCCCTTTTCTCTAAGTTTTCCTGTTCGTTATTTGTAGCCCATCGAAACTCGTCAGTCGGCTCTGCCGCACCCTGTATATTACACCTATACCGACTCGTATTATAATAGGTTAGGTATATCTCGTACACGGACGAGACAATCGATCGTTTCGGTGAGCTGCCGGTTGCGTATAATATTAGTATTATTATTATAGGTACAGTCATTGATCGCGTGCACGTAGCGTGGGCAAAACGCAAAAGGATACCAAAATCTACGCCTTCTGCGATCGCGCACGCTACGTGCACGCGGATCTCGCTATTTTTTTTTATTATTATTATTATTTTTATTGCAACGATAATATATTTAAGTATAGACGGCGAATTCAAAATTACACCCCAGCCAAAGTCCGGTTAATATTGTTAATGTTCGTGATAAATTACAATTGAAAAATCATTGACAACTACGTAATTAAAACGTATGAATTGCCCGTGGTCGGATTCGTCATCGAATTGTCGAGCCATTTTCCCGGAGCCTAAAAATGATTTGTCCGCATCGAACGGAACGAATAAATCGGAAAAATAGCAAAATGTCCTTTATTAATCTATTATTTTTATTATTTTTTTTTTTTTTTTTTTTTTTACTCGTCTGGTTTCGGTATATACATAATAACGAGTAAGTTATTCTATGCATAGTTCGGTTAAAAATATTTTGATAAATTAAAATAAAATCGTCCGTGATTTTCCGTCTTAAATATTCGTGTATTTTTTGTGAATTTACATGGTGGTACAATACACAGTTTTATCAGCATAAATCGGAAAATAGCAAAATACGATTTTCATCGAAATTTGAACTTTAAACGATTTAAAAATAATAAATATATATATATATGTAATTATAAATAATACGCTCAACTTTTTTTGTGTTGTACTATTAAGTATAACTTCTAATGAATATTGTGTCAAATTTTCAAAAAAAATTTGTCCAAATAAAAACTAAAAAAAGACGTAAACTACGAAATGGCTGTATTTAGCTCAAAAATTGCAAGAACGTTTAAACAATTTTAGGACAGCTAGAAAATGCTAATATTAATATTTGATAAAAATTGCACATTTCTACGATAACTTTTAACTGAATTGCAAAAAAAAAAAAAATACAATATCGATAATAACACAAACCAACGAGTTAGTAAATTTTCCTTTTTTTTTTTTCAACGTTTATACTCGGATTTCCCGCACGATTAAGAAATCTACAAGGAAAATGAAAAAATTACTCCCCCTCCTCCCCCAACTAGACATAATTCGCTACAAAGGTCAAGGAAAAAAAATATATTATCGTGTACCATGCCCGTGCTGTGCGGTATCCGTGCTAATATAAATGCGATAAATCGCTTTTAAAAATCTGCGTAGGAGCTGCGGCTGAATCACAAAAAGATTATGCCATGCTGTACCAGCCGGTGAAAAACCAAACCTATTTGCAGCTCAATAATATTATTTGACGGGGCGGATTGCCCTATCGGGAAATCGGGAATTTTCCCGATGGGTCGGTATATTGTTACCGACTACTTTCTTGGACGTGACTTCCCGTTTTCGTGTTGTTCGTGCACAAGGGTCTTATGAATGTACTAATATTTTGGTATATTTCGACAACGTCGAATGACTATCGGGAGTTAATTTTAATCCGGCGAAAATAAACCAGTTTAATCGAAATGTTTGCGATTAAAAAAATATAACATTCGATCGAACAACGAATAATAACTCTGTGTGTATTGACGAATCTAATGGTTTTTTTTTTTTTTTTTTTTTTTTACGCTAAAACGGAAACTTCCGATATCGAAAGAATGATTTTGAAAACGGTTAAATATAATACAACCTATCTGTCAATAATATAATATTACAGAAGCAGCGGACTTCGGACAGTTTTCCTGTTGGTTAGTTTTTTAACATCCTGGCCCTTATCAATTTTTGCACGACAATTATCTCTCGGCCGGTCGTTTCGTGTCACGGTCGTTATAATAAGTTTCTTCAGATTTTCGGGACGTTCCCGGTTTTAAAAAAATACCGCACAATAGTCAATAATAATGTTTTAAATCGTCTACGCAACAAGTTCCGAATAAGTTTATACTATTTGTGAACGTTAATGGAAATTGTCGACTCGCTTAAGCCAAGTGGAATAAACAAAAAAAACAATTGTTCAGTTGAAATTTAAACGGAGAATTACATTTGACTCGTCAAGATAAAAATAAAAATAAACTTTAAACAATATTTAGTTACATTTCCACTATTGACCATTTTATTCAATTATACACAAGTTTATAAATACATAGTATTCCATAAACAATAATATTATAATTTAATAATAATAGTATTAAATTTGAACGCGTATTTGAATTTCGACAAAAAAAAAAATAAAACGCTCAACTTAATTTGTCTTCAATTAGTATTAATCTAACTGTATTATGATAATGAACTCCTGAGAGTAGAATTTTATACGATTAAAACTAAAACTAGACTATAATCAAGTTATAATAAGTCAAGTATCGATAAAAATAATTCGGCTAATCGACGTTCGGTGTTAAGCTATGATTAATTCGTTAGGCAATTGATTAGTAAAGACAATATTTAATTTTGAAATGCCGAGTATCGACGAAGAATATCGTCGAAAAGATTTTTGTAATATTAAATCTAATATCGAACGGGCGGCAACAAACAAACTGTATTATAAAAATGGGTTTGTTAAATATATTTCATAATATATGTATAAAAAAAAAAAGAAAGAAAAATATAAAAAAAAAACCCCGACGGGTTTAATATTGCGTCGTGTTTGAGTCGTCGGGGGAGTCGACGTTAAAAAGATAACAGCTGCGAACGAAATTATTAGGACCGTAAATTTCAAAATAATAACATAATGCCGAGTAACTGCAGTTACAAATGTATAACTCGCGATACGTACACTAGCAATAATATTATAACTTATCCTCAAAAATAAAATGATTGAATATTGTTAATCAAATAATAAATTGTACAGAAATAATAATTTAACAACGAAAAACGGTATACAGCTGATTACAATATTATTATTATTATTACGTTTAAAAAAAAAATATATATATATATATATATATATAAAATTTAAAAAAAAAAAAAAAACGATAAGTAGCGCTTGTCAAAATAATATGATAAATTCAATCGGAAACAATGTACTGCTGCAATAATACGATTGCAGTAGGTATTATCTATATATTATTATTATTATTATTATCGCTATGGCCTTATACGGTCGTAAAAAACAATAACTACACGATACAATATTATATTATCTTCACGTATAACCAAACTGATTATGCTTTGCCCAGATTGGACGTATAATTTTATAATATTTTATTATAAAAGTATATCAGCAATAATTCCGCGCCGGCCGTATAATACGCGAATACGCGGATCAAGTGGGGCCCGGTCACGGTGAAATATTTTCTACGGTCTCTGTCGTCTCGTAACGGGCAAATACTCTATAGCAATAATGTGTTCACGTTCATGTTGTAACAAAATGTAAAGTCTTTTAAAATCGGTTTTTTTTTTTTCGCCTGGGGTTCCCATCACAATGCAAAAAGAAAATTATTAAATTCCAGACTACACCTAATACACAAATCCAATATTCCTCTAAAAAATAAATTATTAATATCTATGATGAGGCCCCTGTTCGGGCTTATGGTGCCCAAATCTGGAGTTGCGCCAAGCCAACCCAAATAAAAAAATCTTTCCAATCAATTAGCCTACGCCGAATAAATTCTTGTTTCGTCAGCAACCACTCTCTTCATATTGAGACAGTCGATAACATCACCAAAGCATACGACAACAAATTCCACACCAGATTATTTGTCCATTCCGAACCCACTCGTTTCAAATCAATACTCTCTTACGCTTCCGAACGACCCTCCACGTCGTCTCAAAAGACGCTGGTGCCGTGATCTCCTGATCTAGGCACACAATCCTAAAGAAAATTGTACTTAATAAACGGTCCTATCGCTGGATGGATGACCTCCCTTATCACCGTTTTCATGTTTATATTTATGTTATTTTTGTAAATTTGCTTATTGTGCCATTATTGTACAGATTGTAAATGTTATTTTCCTAATAAAAAAAAAAAAAAAATTTAAAAAAATCGGTTTTAGAAATAAAACGCGTAATATAAAATTGTTAAACGACGAAATTTCGAAGACAGTCTTTTACAGACCCTTTGGCGTTTTACGAATCGCTATGAAAACAATATAATTATAATTTTCAAAGTACAACAAACCGTCATTTTAATATATTTAGAAAAAAAAACGCCAAAGAGGTTGTCTTCGAAACGCCGTCAACTAGAAATAATATCGTATGATATTGATGTTTTATGTCTGAAAAAAATCTAACCCGTGTGGCCATTTCGTTTGTTTTACGTGGACATATTTTCGCGACATTGCCCATGTGGTATGACGACAAAGACGGCGAATTAACGTGCCACTGGGCGAGCGGACTCTCGATAATCGATATAAACTCCGACACGAATCGTTTCTTTATACGAGAACATCGTCTAGAGTCTAGACGAAACCAATACATACGAACCAACAATAAAATGCCTAAAAAATTAAAAATATATTTCAATACGGGAATATGCGAGTAACCGAATCGATCAAAAATAAACCTAACCCTTTAGGGGGGTTTTCAAATCGTCAGATTATAATTCAGAAAAAAACGATTGTACTTATACGTACGCGGAAATGTATCTTTATTGGTCGTGGTACACATATCGTTTAATAATCGTGTAAACAATTATAACGTGTAAAAAAAAAAAAAAGTCACGTCCCTATATACGGTGTATACGTGTTTTCTTCTTTTGGACTTCACGAATAACATATTATAACCGTTCACTAACCCTACAACAAACAACACGAAAGCCCACTCGACTTCAATTGATTTTTTTAATGTTCTACATTTTCAATATTGAATTTTAAACGTTCGCATTCGTAACCATAAATGTGTTTGCAGTTTGCTACACCTATTTGTATTTTGTGTAATATTGTTTTAAAAATCGCGATAATCAACGATTTACAAACGTTATTTCTGAAATTTTAGATTTTGGTCGCACCGAGCAATGCCGCCGGTATTGGTTTTTTTTTTTTTTTACTGTAACAACGTGCGCGTAATATTTTCCCCGCCAGCGAACCACTTCTCGACCAGGACTAGGTTAGGTCCTAACCAGAAATTTTACAAAATTTTGAATCTCAAATTCGTATATTGAAAAGGTCAGTTTTCAATAACTCTTCCTTAATAATGAAAAATATCCCGGATGGAGCGGAAATGTCGGAAAACGGGAATATTGACGCGGTTTCTGTTGTTATCGATTTGTTTTGTTGTTGTTATTCCGTTAAAAAAACCTGATATTTTCACCTATCACTTAGATTAGCACTTTTTTGACACGGTAAAAATACTCAAAATAATGTTCTGCGTTTTTTGAGTTGTTTATATATAGCTATACGTGTGAAATATTCGAATCTTTCGGTTTGACGCGGATAACATTTTTGGGCCACTTAAAAATACTCAACAATTTCGGATTTGATCAAACACACAGACAATTGGAATTTTTTTTGGTAACTAGAAATTAATACAATTTTGCACAGGGTAAATCACTACCAGAAATCAGTGTTCAAATGTGTAATAATCACGGAAATCTTGGTAATCGTTGGGAAAACATGATAATCCGGTGCACAAAATATTCACAGTTTGCACTTTTCAATTTTAGTTTATCATAAAATTTTTAACCGGAATTTAAATATGAAATACCAGTGAACAGTGTCTCTTTTTTTTTTTTTTTTCAATGTTTAATAAATCGAACATTACTTCGATTTGTTTTCGAACTTGACTATGACACCACTATGTTAACGCGTATAACTCATCGCTTCGCCCGTACACGCGGAAATTGTTATATTTAGTAATATAAGGCTGGGCGCACATTGAAACGCAGTTTCTTCCCATCTTTGTGTATAATCGGTCGTAGAACGTAAAAATTATGGCCGAACTAAATGAACTAGACATAAGTTCCGAGTCCGATTCAGACGAAGAAATGGACGAACGTTTACTTTTGTATTCACTATCAAAAGGAAATTTATCTATATGGGAAAGCGCGTACACGAAGAAAAGAAACGGTCACGGTGAATTTGTTCTGACGTCAGAATTTCCAGATAAACAGTTCACCAATTATTTCCGTTTAAATCTAAACCAATTTAATGAAGTCCTTAGTATATTATCAATGATACAATTTATTCAGAAGGATGGAATGCTCGAAAACCAATTGATCCAGAGGAAAAACTCGCTGTATTTTTAAGGTAAGTTTAATTTTTTTTTTTTTTTTTTTTAATCACAACTTGCTAATAAAAAATGTATCACGTTAGTACGATATAAAAATGTAATGTTATTGTAAATAATAATTTTGTATTTGAAAACTTAAATAAACTTTTTCAACATAAAATTTAACTTTTAACATCAAATTGTAATTGTAATATAACTTTTGCAAAAACAATAAAGAAGTCATAATAAAAAAAAAAAAAAAGTAAACTAATAATGATATTTAAAATTAGGTTTGGGAGTTATTATGATAATTTGTTAGGTCGTTCGGATTTTCACCGGACTGAGTATCCATAGAAGAGCTGTTGGACGTAAAACTCGCATGTGAACCATAAGAGTCTTCTACGTAAAAAAAAAAAAAAAAAAAATATATGAAATATATTCAATTTTAACTAAAAACTACTTGACACGTTCGCAGTAAACTGTGTAGCGGACACAGGCAAAGTTCTGCTCTACCCCTGCACTGCCTACCAATATGCGCTTAGTGCATTCTAACTAATAGATTACAGAAAAACTACGCTGCGATTTTTTTTTTTTTTTTTTTTCAATTTTAAACTACTATAGATCAACCGCAAGTAACATTGATACGTATAATAATATTTATTTTTTTTTTTTTTTAACATTTTTCCGCGTTATTTGTTTTACGGCGTGCGTCTGTTGTGTATACCGAAAGTGTGATTCACCGTGATCGAGCATTGAGCTATATATATACACAACAAACCGACTTTAATAATAGACTTGTTTTGCAAAGTAAAATTCATAACGGAACCCGCGAGCGAAAGTGGTGCGGCCACCAACTAATTTTAAACTTGCCCCGCCGCCGCCGCCGCCGCCGACGGCCGTTCGGCGAGAGAATTTTTGCCAGCGGTCCAACGGGCGGGATAAAAGTTCACCGGCAGGCAACACCGGCGGCAAACAGCAACACCGGCGGCAAACAGCAACACCGGCGGCAACAGCAACAGCAACAGCGGCAGTCATGACGTCACGAGATTTTTATGATGTTCTAAATTTACGCCACAGAAATTTATAACCCGAGTAGCGGGCAGGGGAGTGGGGCGAAGCCACCGGCGAGGGGAGGGGGGGGAGGACGAAAATTGCCAGTGACGAAAATAGTGTCCGTCATCGTTTCTATAACGAACCCGGTGCGTTTATTTTTAACCTATACGCGCATAATATATTATAATATATATTTAAAAAATAAAAAATAAAAAAAAAAAACCAATGTTTAAAAACGTATTCGTTTTGGACGAGTCCTACGCGACAATAATTTACAATACTCGGATGCTTTGGACATACTCGGGAAATTCGATTTATTTATTTTTTTTTTTTTTCCACTCTAAATGTATATATTTTAATATTTCCCATTTTGGTTAAATATTATAGAAAATACGTGATTGCGGGAAATTGAATAGCGCGACGAAAAACAAAAGAACAAATAAAAAAAAACAAGTTTAACTCGATATAATGTCCGGCGATTCTTTTATTTTAGAGCATTGGCGATTTTTAAATATAACCTCAAAAACAATCGCGCGGGATAATCGTATTTCGAAAGAGAAAAGTAACGAGGTAATTTTTTTTCAAACGTTTTATCGTGTCCTCGTCCTTATAATATATATATATATATATATCTGTCTATAGTATAGACGTTCGTATTATGAGAATTTTATAAAAATAATTTTTTTGTACGATTAAAAAAAAAAAGAAAAAGAAAAAGAACAACAACAACAACAACCCGTGAGTTGTATGAGTTGTAATAATTACAATAGTTTTCTGCGCTAAAAAGATAAATCAACTTGACGGACCAACGTTCGTCCGTCGACGACGGTAAACACTACGATACCAACCGACCGACCAATCCACGGGTTTTTTTTTTTTTTTTTGTTTTTTTTTTTTTTACATTTCAATAAAACCGTGTTTTTTTTTTTTTTTTTTTTATTATTCTTTTCTACGTTACATCCATATTTATATATCATGAATGCGGTTTTAATTAACGGATTACTGCTGCAGTAAGATCAAGATCACTATATTATAAAAGAAAAAAAAAAAAACGTTTTCGACCGTACACGTATCTATAATAATGTAATAATAATCCACTCGTTGCATAGTTGTCAAATAAAGAAAAAAAAATTATTATTATTTTAAACGTACAACAATAAGCGGCCGGCAATATAAAACGATATAATAAAAATTTAGTCGACGCCGCCGGATTCCGGTACAATTGGTAATTTCGGGCGCTAACCGTTGGAAATATTACCGAATTACCGAAATATTGAGATCGGACTACGGCCGCGATCGAACGAAAAACGTAAAAAAAAAAAAAAAAAAAAAAAAAACGTACAGATTTTTGAGAAAAATTTAAACGAGTATTTATTTCATAATTTCCCGTGTCGAAAACCGCAGTTTTTAAGGCCCCGGAGCCTTTCAAATAAACTTCCGAACGCCACAATTTATAATATTATTTCTTTTTTTCTTTTTGTTTTAACGTCGGCCGTAATAATAATATATTTTATCGAAAACAGTGTTTAATGTTTGCCCTAAGTATATATATATATAAATTTAAAAAAAAAACCTAATATAGAGCAATCCAATGCGCCATTATACGATTTCGTTGTCGCATAATAATTTTTTCAACAAAAATAGATAAAATATATATTTAAACCGGACGCGCACATCGCATTTTTTTATTATTATTATTTATATTTTTTATATATATATACCTCTAGTAAAATTCAACGATACGATACGATGCTCGTATTATTAGAATAAGCACGTTTTAAATTAAAAGATTCGGTATTCCAAAGCCGTTGAAGATTAATTTTATAAAATCAAATATAGTTTTTATTCGATCGAGTGCCACTTCGTATACACAGCCCATAGTTAAAAAGTTAATTTATTATTATTATTTTAGTTTTTTTTTTTTTTATATATATATATAACTTAACTAGTCAATGATTTTTATCTCGTAAACGTTACAGCAAAACAATATTTGTAAACGTAAATATTTTAAAAAAACAATTTAAAAAAAAAACGACAGATTGTTGTTTTGGCCATTTTTACCCGGAATTGCTATTCGACAAAATCGACAATAACAGTAATCGTTTTTTTTACGTAAATATTTCCATTTTTGCCCGGGTTTTATCCATTGTCGAGAAATAATAAATACCGCCCCAATGCAACTACTCGACGACATTTTCCACCAGTAAGCACCCCCGGAGTCGGTATTACTCGGAGCAAGTTGATTTCCGTTAGAGAAGTCGTGATGAACAGACAGGAGAAAAAAAAAAAAAAAAAAAAAGGGCAACGACACGAGGCATATTTGACGACCACTTTGCAGTAGATCGTGTCGTATGCGACCACCTAGGTGAATTTATAGCGAAATTCACACACGATATTTTATTTGTAGTTTCGCTCGGAATCGAACGCGAATAACGTTAATAGATTTGCACGGCAACTGCACGCTGATTTATCCCGGACGATAATGACTCGATTACATCCTCGTGTAAATTATTAAACGAGTTGGGATGAGTGCAAAAAAAAAAAAATGAAATGAAATAAGAAAAGGTAGTAATCTTTGTAGTCTTTCTACCGATGCACTAATATATATACATATATATATATATATGGATATATGGATATATGGATATACAGGCGAAAAAAAAAAAACGAGAAATCGTACGCGCGGTGATTAAAACATGTTATTTTGTGGCGGACGATTGAAAGAAAAAAAAAAAAAAAATAGACGTGTTTATGAAATAATAGCCGTCGGAGAGCAATAAATAATATATAATATCACGTTTTTATATAATATTGCGGGCTGCGGATTGACGGGGATAATTATTATTGGCATTCACGCAGCCGTGATGCGCGTGTATCCCATCGGTCACGCAGTGCCAGAAACGAGCCAGAAACGAACCAGAATCGAGCCAGAAACGAGCCAGATATCTTTTATGCGGGTAAACCGTATAGGTCAGGTGGTCGGCAATCTGCGGCTCTTCCGATGTAAAGTTGCGGGTCGCCAGTTCCATAGGCATAAAGAAAAAAAAAAAAAAAAACAACCATTTCATTATCAAATAATATACAGGGTGTTTCATAATGATTCATCCGATTTCAAATAATCATATTTATTGTAAAATTTGATTGATCATGTTAGAATTAATTTTACATTTTAATGGATTATTTTAAGTTTTAGGTACAATGCTTATAAATGTTCAATGTGACCCCCCTTACTTGCACGACACACATCTAAGCGATATTCAAATTCCTCATAAACCTGTTGAAGCATGTCGACTGTAACCAAGTTGATGGCGTCTGTAATGCGACTTTTCAATTCGTCAAGATCTTTTGGAAGGGGAGGTACATAAACAATGCTTTTTATGTAACCCCAGAGAAAAAAATCACATATTGTAAGATCCGGCGAACGGGGCCTTGGGTTAACATGGGGCGGCCATGGACAAAATGTAGCGTCATTAGCACTACAGCGACCGATCCATTTCTGTGGTAGCTGATCGTTAAGAAATTTGCGTACTTCTAAGGACCAATGTGGTGGTGCTCCATCTTGTTGTAAAATGAAATCATCTCCATCGGCTTGCAGTAGTGACGAACTGATTTCTGTGGACTTCTTACAAAACTTTCTCGAATTTGTTCAACATTTTCATCCGAAGTTCTTGGTCTACCTGATGACTTCCCTTTACATAAGCAACCAGTTTCTTGGAAGGTTTTATGCCATCTTCGAATACTCTGGGCTGTTGGAGGTTCAATGTTAAACTTTCGACGAAAATCACGCTGCACGGTAATAACAGACTCGCACTTCTCAAAGCGGAGCACACAAAACGCCTTTTGTTGCTCGGTCGACATTTCGATAACAACTAATTAAGTTACGTCACTAACGATTACGGTGCCAAATTTAACAACTAGATAACTTAAAATAAACTTAGTTATCTAATCTTTCCATTAATACATTGGTCATTAACCTGCGATTAACCGTTGCCGAACTATATCAGTTCGTAATCGGATGAATCATTTTGAAACACCCTGTATTTTATATTATATATATATAAAAAAATAATAATTTCTAGACTTATTGTTTATGTTTTTCTATTAGAAATACGAAATAATACGCCACGCCGATAATTTTATAGTACCCGCACGGGCGGGTATCGTAGTCAACTTTTTTATTTTTTTTTTATTTTAAATAAACAATCTGAATACACAAAATGCACAATAAGCTTATATGATAAGGGTGGATGTTGACATGAAGGGTTTGATTAAGCAGTCACCCATTAGCAACTCTTAGCTTGATTCATTTTGTGTAGTCAACTTAAAATTAGAAACGTGCCCAATGTACACACGGGAAAACCGTGTTTTTATATTACATCAATTTTTATTTAATACTAGCGATAAATGGTTGACAATAAATATGAAAATTATAATCAAATGGAAAATGTTAATCGCGGCAACAAGTCATGAACCAGAAATTCAACCGAACTTTCGAAATGCACGGTTTGCAAGCCGGTGTACCCGTCGAAGTGACTGTTATTCGACGACTGTAGTTCTACTATTGGATTAATTGTTTTATTATTCCAGCTAAAACACTGGCAATGTGTTTTTGTGCTTAAAATATTTCTATGATTTTATGTGGCCAGATATTATTACGCGTTCAAAGTAATTTGTTTTAAATCGCAAATCGAGCAAATACACTATAAACATTGAAACGACAAAGGTTTTTTTTCTAGCGGCGGCTCCTATTAAAAACTGGGAAATTGTTTAAATCGTAACTCTTTAACTATATTTGTTTTGTATATACCTCTAGTAAAATTCAACGAAACGATACGATACTGGTATTATTAGAATACGGACGTTTTAGACGGGCTGCACACTGAAGAAATTGGTTTAAGAAACCAATTTATGAAACGAATTTCATATTTGCGTACACTGGTGAAACAAAAAAAAAATGTATAGTTTCGACAATGTCGTCTGATGATGAGGATGTGTTAATGTTTTTATTGGCGACTTCGTATCAAAAAAAAAAAAAGGAACCGTAGGTATTGGATTCATTCGCTTTTAAAAGATAAACATCATAGTAGCTATGTAATAGTTGCAAAGGAATTAACCGCCGATGGGGATTATTATTTAGTATATAAAAACACTATTAAATTAGTACGATAGTATTTACTATTGTTACTATGCCGTAAATACTACAGTGTATAGTGTGTATATATATAAAATACTAAAATATGATAAATATAACATGAATAACGTGAACATATAAAATTAATAATTTATACGAAACTTTATTTGTTGAAACCAAAATTAAAAGTTTCATGAAACCGTGGTTGCGCGACTATGAGAAATTATTGTTTCATGAAACTCGGTGTGCGTGTCTATTTGATTTTCAACTGAATGGTTTCGTGAAACTAAAGTTTCACGTTTCATGAAATTAATTTCTTAAAACTAGTTTCTTCGGTGTGCAGCCCGCCTTAAAATCAAGAGAATCGGCATTCCGCAGCAATCGAAGACATTATTTCGTGTTCATTAGTTTTAAATCGCAAACCGAGCAAACAACACATTATAAATATTGAAACGACAAAGGGGGTTTTTTTTTTGTTTTTTTTTTTTAGTTGTGGCTCCTATTAAAAACTGGGAAATGTCCCATATAAATCGTCAACTCCTGGCTGGTCCGTCTCGAGAGGCCGCCGAACGCTGGTGTAGGAGGGTGTACACACACACGACACCGTGGCCGACATCGCGTTTGCACATTTGTCCGTGACGTCACCTCAGTATTCGCTGTAGGTATCGTAACAGGCCTACGGCACTCAAGGACCCGTCATTCGCGTAATGTATAACATTATCGTATTATATATTATCTATTGCCTGTATGTGTACTTACATGCAATAATAATATACTTACATTACCGTGAAATTCATTTACCTGTTTTTTTTTTTTTTTTTTATTATTATTGAAACCATGTGTCTATACAGTATAATTTATTGCGCACGAGTATAGCGGACGAGATGTAATGATCTATGTTTTTTTTTTTTTTTTTTTACCCATTTTTCCTTTAATTTTTATTTCGTAGCAAAGATGAGTGGTTTTTTTTATTATTATTATTATTATTTATATTTGTTTTATATGTACCTAGTAAAATTCAACGATACGACACGATGCCCCGTATTATTAGAATACGGACGTTTTATGTTAAGATTAATAAATACTGTATTCCACAGTAAATGAAGATTATTATTTGTATTTTTTTTTTTTTTTAACTAAAATAGCTAATGATTTTTATCTGGTAAACGTTCACACAGCAAAACAATATAGCGCAAATATTTTAACAAAACATTCCAACGAAAAAATTCGTTTAGCTCAAAAAAACGCCATATTGTTTTCACCGTTTTACCATTTAATCAACAAAATCCACAACACTAACCGTTATTTTACGTAAATGTTTCCATTTTTGTCCGGATTTTCTCCATTGTCAAAAAAAAAAAAAATTAATTTACCCGTTATTCTTTAATAATAATATAAAACCACGTGTCTATAACAGTATAATTTATTGCGCACGAGTATAGCGAACGAGATCTGTGTTTTTTTTTTTCGTAGCAAAGATGAGTTTTTTTTTTTTTTTTACTAAGGTGCGCTTTTTCGGATAGCAAAGCAAAACAACATTCGCGATTTTTCACCTCAAAAGGCAGTAGTTTATTTGAAAAATATTTCCTGATTCCCGGCACATTTTCTGAAAAAAAAAAAAAAACAAAATAAATAAATAACTGCAAATGTCCATAATGTACGTGTATATTGGTATACTATTGCTATTTTTTTTTTTTTTTTTTTTTCGTAGGTTTCCGCGAGAACAAAAAAAAAAAACCACGACGAATACGTCCCAAAGTGTTTGTCCGCTCCGTCCGCAGAGCAAATGTGCAAAATTCGTTTGGCGAAATCCTCGGCCAACCCTCAGCCGAAAAACCCCGTCGAATCACTTTTTTTTTTCTTCATTTTTTAGATTCGTCCCAAAACAATTCGCCGGACACGGATAACGGCGGTTTCGTCGAATACCACCAAGAATAAACATATCGTACGAACGTACGAAAACAGATGTGCTCGGCAACAATAATTTAATAGCGACGCTTTTCGACGGGACAGTTGGCGCGCAATCCGAACGGTCCGGGCAACGTTTTTTTTTTTTTTTTTACGAGCGCCTCGTATAACGAACGGATCAGTGACATAGGTTGTATATTTTTTTATCAATGACGCAAACATAAATCGATTATGACTATTACGCAAATCGTTACAGTTTATTATCATAACGCAACGGCGGTGTTGCGCAAAACAAACTATCCAACAATATCTAAAACATTGACAATATTTACGGAACGTTTTTTTTTTTCTTTCTTTCTTTTTCTCCGTCAACTCGAATCGCGAAAATAACGTTTAATAATAATAATAACAACAAACGAAAAAAAAAAAAAACAACAACAACAACAAAAAGTACGATTCTCTCGGCGCGAACTTTCGATAAGTCTAAAATACCTATACGAAAACGGCGCGTACCTAATTATTATTCGTACGGTCGAAAATTATTTTCGTACATCGTATTGCCCCGTTCGTGTGTCATTGTTGTTGTTGTTGATTTTATTTTTTAATAATTACAACGCAGTCACAACGTCTGAGCCACAACCCCGTAAATCGGCATTATATAATTAGCATTATTATATTAAATTCAAATATATTTTAGCCATTTACGGATCTCTACACATATATTTATATAAAGGTTACCAGGTGGTGTTGCTCAAAGAATATGTGTCTAGATAAAGATAAAAAATACTTGAATACAATTTATCTAAATATATAACGAAAATAAAATAACAAATGTTAATTATCTTGATAAAGACATAGATAACAATTTTAAATTTTAATCGTTTACCTATGTATATATATATATATATTTTTTTTTTTTTTATCAATTTATTTATATTTTAAAAATAAAAATATATATTTAGCTATTATTATTATTATTATTATTATTCGCTTATATTTGTTTATTCCTCCCCGGTGCACCGACTATAATCTAAAAAATCATCTAGCAACCATTAGTTTAAATAACGCAATCAATCATCTACGATAAAGATAGAACAGCCAATTTTTGTTAATTGTCTAGATCAGACACAAGATTAATTAATTATTTATAATTAACATTCATTTATATCATTTATCTATACAATTTTTCGACAACGGTTATCTAGTAACCTAGACACTAGAATGTTTGATAACGATAATGAAAAAAAAATATATTAAATTCACCGTGTAAATATTTGAATGCACACAAGTTGTTATATTATTGCGCGTTAAAGTTCATATAGAAAACGCAAATTCCGCCGAAGACGTCGGACGTAGGAAAACTACAAGGTCTACAATATGGATTTTCGGAATAAAAAACAAAAAATGATAAATATTTATATAGCGTAGACGGTAATAATATCGATATTGATGCTAAAAACGAACTCGCGTAATAGTGTAATCTGGGAATATTTCCAGGAATTCGGTTCGTTTTATTATTATTTTTTATTTTGTTATTTTTTTTTTTTTATAACTAAGCGAGTTTTTTTATTTTTTTTTATTTTAAAGAAACGCTTATATTTTAGTTATGAATTCTTACCCATATTATACTATTATTGTCAATATTCTATAACACGCACTTAAAACAAGATTACGATTTACGATTTTGTTGAGGAGTTTTAACTGTTTCATAAACACTATTGCCATATGCATAGTTGTTTGGTATTACAAAAAATATTACAACAAACGTGAAACGATCGAGTACAATTTCGCAAAAAAACAAAAAAAAAAAAAAGCCTACACAACGGGCCACTGGGTCAGTGGCTCCGGCCCTAGGATTTGATTTTGTTTGTTTTTAGAGAAATGGTGGTGGGGGGGGGGCATAAACGTAATGCAATTTACATTTTTTTTTTTTTTTTTTTTTTCGTCATTTTACTACGACGATAAGCGCTTATAATATCTGTAACAATATAGAAATATATTCAGACTCTTCAGAATCTCTTTCAGAGACCACGTCCAGTCGTCCAGTGGGTACTTCATTGGTCCCCGAGGGTTCCAACCGGAAAACACTACACGGAAAGATAAGAATATTCAATTGTACCGATATAATATTATGTCATACACTGCCAATAGTAAATGCATACGAATTAAACTCGATTCTATTTGCATAGGTAAAATATCCGTTTACTTTTTCTATGAATTCGAGCGCCATTGGCCCCCCTAAACCCGCGACTGACCACCGTTTTAGGTGGATAGTCGGGGACGTAGGATTCGGCGGAATGTCGGGAAGGCGCGCCCGCGGTTTACGTCTGTACGCGACGATAAATCTCATTGCCATCGGCGAAAAAACGATTCCGAGCGATTTTTAACGTGTATTTCGAGTACTTCAAGTCGCCTCTGTGTTCGGTGACCGTTTTTTTTTTTTTTTTATTCTTTTTTCTAGAACGGCGAGTACTCCGCCCCGCATAAAACCCGTAACGAAATTGCAACCGTCGTATTGTTGGCATTTCAAATGCGTAATAGAAACCCTATCTCTAGTCTAAATAGTACGTGTATGTACGTTGCGAGGAAATACTATCGATATTGTAACCTACCGCAAATCGTTGTATAACATGCACGAGTACGACAATATTGTAACCGGCATTGATGTTGTAAAAAAAAATAAAAAAAAATAAAAAAAATCTTTGGCACAAATACCGGGCGCGTGCGCGTGTATCGCCCCGTATTATAACCGCGAACAGTAAGTAAATTATATATATTTTTTTTTTTTTTTTTTTTTCTTAGTTAGCGTTTGTTGTTTGGATTAATAATAATAATTAATCGTAACAACGAGTGGTAACAGTACGATATTATTATTTCGCTACACTTTTCGCTGCGACTTTCACTTGTTGCCACCGCTCTAATTATTATTCACCGCCTCCGGAACGACGTGCGACGGGTAAAACAAATTTCAATCGATTTTTTTTTCTTTTCTTTTTTTTTTTTTTTTACTATAGTGGACACTTTATTCCGGCGTCATTAAACACTCGGCGACCGCGCACTTGTGCCGGGGCGCATAAACCGCCGATGAAATCGTAATCGGTACGATAAAATAGCTTGCCTGTCGCAGAAACGACTTTTATCGATAAAATAACGTCTTATCGGTTCGATGATAATTTCGCGTTCCGATTTGGGTACAATAAAAATATTTAAAAAAAACCCGTCCCCGTAACGTTATTGGTCTGCGGACGCACGCGAAATGTCTTTTCAGTATTTCACGACAATTTGCTTATTATTCGCATCGCATTGTAACTTTAAACGATTTTCGCACAGAGACAACAGTGCCGCATTACTCATCATGAGTAAGTGCATGGAAAATTTCAAAATCGATTTTGTTTTTTTTTTAATTGTAATAACGACTGAATTAATCGTTGTTTAATTTTAATCGTATACCGTAGAACCACGGCCGCGACTTTATGGGCACAATCAAATCATCAAACCCGACGGTTTTTTACGCAACCCAACACATTAGATTCACGATTTTAAGACGCGCTAATCAATTATCGAATTATTCTTGGCATTTTTTTTTTCTAGCTATTCAACAACGTTTTGGCGTTTTTTTTTTTTTTTTTTCAATGTAGATACAAATTTTGTAATTTATTTTTATCGGTGTCTCCGGATAGCCCTAGAAACGGTAGTAAAGAAAACGACGAGCAAGTATGATGGGTTAAACTTGGAAGATAACATAAGAAAATGCGGAATCTTAGCATATGCAGACGATATTATCATATGAGGATCAAATAAACAGGAAGTAATATTGGGCACTAAGGAACTAATAAAAGACAATAAAGACATCGGATTACAAATCAACGAGTCAAAGACTAAATATATGGTAATACCAAGACGAGAAAATCATGGAGAATATATAGAAGTTGAGAATTTTTAGTTTGAAAGGGTACGTAGTTTTAAATATCTGGGTGTTACAATAAATAGCAAAAATAATAATCACGAAGAAATTAATATAAGAACTACTGCAGTGAACAAATGCTATTATGGGTTAACGAGCATATTTAAATCGAAACAAGTATCAATCAAATCAAAAATTACACTATACAAAGTAATTATCATCAGACCAGTTCTTCTATATGCTTGTGAAACGTGGCCAACGAGCAAAGGAGACGAAGACAAAATAGCGATCTTTAAAAGACGAATATTAAGAAGAATATATGGGCAAAAACGAAATAATATCGCACAACAATATGAAAGTAGAAGCAACATAGAACTACAACAACTATATAAAGAACCGAACATAGTAGCAGTACTACAATATGGAAGAATCGGGCCGGTCACGTATGGAGGTCTAATAAGCCTAATGAAAGCGGTATTAAAATGGAAACCCCTTGGGAAAAGACCAAAACAAAGATGGATAGACAGAGTAAAAAATACTTAGGAAGAATTTGGAATACAAAATACGGAAGTAGTAGCTCAGGATAGAGACAGGTGGAAGCAAATTTGTGTTGCGGTTATGAGCCTCAATGGCCTTTAAAAAACCGGAGAAGAGAAGAGAGTTTTTTTTTTTTTCAATGTAGATACAAATTTTGTAATTTATTTTTATCGGTGTTTCCGGATCGAATTTATGTTAAAATCCGTCTAAAATACACCAACGGACGGATACAATGTCCGATTTAAATCGATAAAAAAACGTTGATAGATTTACTACCGGTCAGCGTTTATTTCCCTTCGCCAATGATTACGATACGCATACGGTAAATAAACCAATAATATTACGCTAAAATAACGTGGCCTACCCATGGTGCGAAATACGTTCTGTTTTTTTTTTTTTAAATTGTTTTTTATACAGTTATACAAATAGAAACAATTTCTTTGTACGGTGAGTAATATATAATTATAAGTTATACGGGCGTTACGTTAAATAGGTTTGTATTGCACAATAAAGAAAAATATATATATATGAAAGCTGCAATAATATAAAAGTATATAACGAAACGATTATTATTCGTTTTAGCGTATCGATTTTCACGCGATTTGTTTATTTTTTCTTCAAATCCTTGACAAAACCTTAACAAAATAATCTCTTTTAATCATAAAAAAAAAAAAAAAAAAAACCTAATTACAAATAACGTTTAAAGACACTGGAAATAATCCAAAATCTTTTTAACCACAATAATTCGACGTTCCGAAGTCGAGCGTTTATTATTATTATCTTCGTCCGGCGAATTTATCGAACTACGACGAAACATTTTTCTTTTTCTAAAAAAATAATTAAACAGACGACTGTTGAAATAGAAATGAGTTTTAACGTTACGTTAATCGTGGCAAACACGGGTACTCGAAGTTTTGGATTTTTAATTGAAGTTAGCAAATACAAACGAGAATAATATATGTGTTTGTTTTTTTTTTTTTTTTGATTTTGTTTCACTAAGTAGAAAAGTTTCGGTCGTCTGTATATATCAGTCGGTCGGTAACCAAACACAAACTGCCACTACTAGACGACAGCCGGTCGGGTCGTTAAACTTTGTCGAATGTATAACTTTATCTACAACTTAAAAAAATAAATAAACTTTTGAAAAAAACTATCAGACCATTATGCTGCAAAAATAACTGAAATATACTATCCTTGTACTCAGCAGCTATCATTAACGCGAAATATTATCGAAAATTAAAAAACTGGTAATGTTTTATCGAATAGAATGGGGTCTACAACCTATTATTATATTTTATGTATTCCATTTTAACAGACCGCTAAAAACAAAATTATATTGGAAATAACGTCATCGGTAAATTAAAACAAAAATTCGAGCGGCGTTCGCGAACGTTCGAATGCGACTAGAAATGGAAAAAAATGTGGGTTTTTTTTTTTTTGCGAGGGCGGGGATTGTTGGTAAAAATCGAAATTAAAAAATACATACACACCGCCGGTTACAACGATATCCTATAAATACAAATTTAAAAAATATAATAATAATTGCATTCAAAACGAGTAGAATATAAGTAAGTTATGAATCGGTGATTACAAAAATGTTAAAGGCCAAACGTTGAAGATCACGTATATTAGAAAATAAGTAAAATTACCTAACCCAGAGATAATGGGTAATTTATTGTCGTCGAAATTACTAATTCGACGCCCGAGAACCATAAAATATCGTGGCCAATGTCAAAAAAAAAAAAAAAAAAAAATGCAAATGATTAGTTTGGGAATTTGGCCGACGGGTTCACCGCCGTGCTGTTGGCAATTATCAAAACGTCATCGTGGCCAATCATCCGTTTGCCATCAATATAGTTCCTGAAAATTTGGAGAAAAAAACTGAAGATTGGCCATAAAAAGAGGTTCATATAGACTATTATTGTATGTAGTTTTGTGTTTTCTACGTTTTGATCGTAATATTATATCGAGTGAAAATACGGTACGGGTGCGGGCGATATGGTATACATATGGGCGTCGAAACGAGCGCGTAATACGCGACGTCGGTCGCGAGCGCGTGACGTCATACACGCCGGCTAATGGCCGTGACGTCAACGCCACGGCGGCGTACCGCCGCCCGACGAAAAACGCCGCCGCCGCCGCCGCAGCAGCCGCCTTCGTCCGCCGCCGCGGCGGCCGTGTACACCGCCGGCGCGTTTCGTGTACACGTCGCCTTGGATTTTCCGCCTACGGATGAGACGGGTCTCCGGCACCACTCACCGGTCGCGGCCCGTCGGGCAGCGGCCGCACAGCTGGACCGCGGCGTATGGCCGCCGCGTAAAAAACCGTCGGCGCGCACACCCTTCAAACGCCGATCAGAACGCGAACAGGTGCGGACGCGCGCGCGTATACACATTTGTACACATAATAGTATTGCTGTTGTTTTTGTTGTCGGACCGCACGGGTACCTGCTATTTCTCTACGCGCGTCGCACCGTACGGCACAAATACACCGCGTCGCGCCGTCGTTGCCGCTGCAGTCCCGTGGACCGCCGCTGCACTTTACGTATCATCTTCTTCCCCCCACCCGCCAGAGCGCGCGCTTGCGGCCGCGCACGACCGTGGCCACGCGGCCACATACCGCGCTGCGCCCGAACGACGCGACCCCAACTTTTATATCGAGTCTAACCGCCGGCCAATTGTTGTTTTTTATTTTTTTTTATTTTTTTTTTTTTTTATTTCCGGTTTCGTGTGCGAGTGCCGTTGTATACGCAAAGTGCTGCGAGTTTGGCGCGCATCGTCCGCGCGGTGATCGGCTGCCCGCAGATGGTCCACGTCCATAGCTGACGCTGGCCATGGTCGTCGCGGCGGACTCATCGGGACGGCGTTGCGCGGGCCATGAAAAAGAATGTTGCCGACGGCGGCGGCGGCGGTGGCGGCGGCGGCGAACGCAAATCCCTGCGGAACAGGCGCCGGAGGGGGGTGGACGATGACCGGCCGCCGCCGCCGCCACGGCCGCCGTCGTCTCAGCAACAGTCCGCGGCGCCCATGCTGCCGCCCCCGCCACCGCCACCGGCGCCCGCACCCGCTGCCACCGTCACCAGCGGAGCGTTGCACAGACTCCAAATCGCTGCGGCAGCCGCCGCTGCGGCGGTGGCGGCGGCGGCGGCGGCGGCGGCGGCGGATACGGTGACGGTAGCATCGGTCGACGGGAGGGACGACGGGACAGCGGCCGCGGCCACAGCTGTGACAGTCACCGACGATTGGCTTTTCGCCGACTGGTTGGACGGCTCGGCAACAGGTACGTGTGCGTTGCACTTAAAGTTGGTCCTCCGTGTATTAATGTCATTGCATTCGCGTGTGCCACCCACCCACCCACCCACCGGAAATGACTTCGTCGACGGCGTTTGCTCGAAAGGTTAGGTTAGGTACGAAAAAACAACAAAACCGCCCCCGTTCGCCGGTTATGAAATTAATATACCGCGTGTATATGTTCATAAATATGAATGGTAGTAAAAATTCTTACAACGTATAAACTATATATTAGTTATCAATTATCAATCAACGTGGTCTGTTTCCCCCCCCCGTATAGATATAAATAGGTAAAAGATTTATGCCGATAAACTGACTTATATATTATACGAGATATATATATATATATCTATTATATAATACTACTTCGGTGAGTGATGGCGTCCGAGCACCGGCGCTACATTTTATTATTTCATTAGCGAAGTATACTATATATGGGTACAAGTTGTATTTTTTATGCCGCTATAAATATATTACAATAGGTTTTATTATACGCCTGTACAGGATCGACGACGACGGTTGGAATATTTAAAAATTACGGATTCGTAACGTTCGTTATTATATTATGCTCGACCGGTACGCAACACGTACGTATTATAAATGAAAAATCGTTTCGATCGGTGTAAATGATTGGCGGAGTTTGCGTTTAATTTTGTCCTCGAAAACATGTACGATCGACGTGCTAAACGAACCGGGAATAACGTATTGAATTTGGGCGTTAAAAAATTGTTTTATCTATATCACGACGACGAAAGTGTGTTGATCGAAGGTTATTCAAAAGCCGGGTTGACGATGATCAAACCATTTGGAACGTACAGGCGGATTTTAAAAATACTACCATTGATTACTGACAATAGTAACGACCAGTAGCAGTACTATCCCTTAAAAAGTGGCCGATATATCGGAAAATCAAATATCTAATTTTTAAAACAGACAAAATGACGTTAAAAATGTTTATTTTCTCGTAAAAATTATTCAAATAATTTAGTAAATATTTGAATAGAACAAATTTATATTGGATATTACAAAATAGTTTTTTTTTTGTTATTTTCATATATTTTCAGTAGAATTTAGATGTAGGGGATAAAGGAATACATTTAATATGATAAATATTTGAAGCGGAAGACCTTTAAATTAAATTCACGTGTAATACTTACTGAATTTTCTAAAATAACATTGGAATATACATTTAATAACGAAAATTCAAATATTATATCCTCTCGGAAGGTATAAAAAGATCAAATATAATATCAAAAAATTACCGTTATGGCACACACAATTCTCAAAAAATGTAAAAATATAAATTTTATTATTAACTTCGATATGTTCCAAAAAAAAAAAAAAAATGCTGACGCATCGATTTCCGGAACCTATTTTTTATTAATTCTTTTTTTTTTGTGCATAACATGCCTTTAAGGATTTTTGCACGCTTCCGCCAAGTCTTTCCAAATCACGACCCCCTTTCCATTTGCATCGTTATCTTATCGTCCAATTCTTTAGTATCCTGGATCACACTGTCCGTGTGATCGTTACTGGGGGGACCGTTTATTGTTCGGGTTCAAGTATATTGCGAAAAAAACCTTCCGTCAGCTCGCCAATCATGACCACCTATACCAATTGATAATATAATTGCACGCATATTCATGCGCGTCGTCGTTAGCACTGTTATAATATCACTTTTCGTCTGTAACCTACAATAGTTTACTTACTATTAGATCTACTCTATATAGTACGGATAGTAGGTCCCATCGTCGTGATTTTTTTTGATTTTTACGAGTTCGTTCCCGATCGTATTCAATTTATTAAATCGTTAAAATCGTAAGTTCGGATTAGTTTTTCGGGGGATTGCAAGTGTTCCGTCTCGCCTCCACCCCCGCGCGCGTGTGTGTATATACACAGAATATAATTACAATATTCGGTCCTTCGGGGCTATACTTTACTCGTATATACGTATTACGTGCGCACGAGTAAAACATCGTAATTATAATTGCTGGTATTTATAATCGATCGTGTGCCATCGTGCGGTCTGCAAGTGCAATTAAACTGTTTTGTAAATAGCTCGTCCCGAAACCGCTGCGGGATATTATTTTATGGCACACTGCAGCTCATCTAGTCGTATGTCGTATGTTGTTTCATTCCCCTTCGCGGCGGCAGAATTACTTTGTAAAAGCATATTCGAATACTTTCTATAATATTTTTTTTTTTTTTCATTAAAAAATAAAAATAATTATTCGGTATTTTATTTCAAACAATATTCGTGTTGACAACATTAACAATACAGAATTATATTCAAAAAATCCGAATACTTTTCAACAATTCAGCATTCGGAATATCGTTTCGAAACACTTACTATTATATCGCCCCTCGAATACTTTTAAAAGCGTATATTACCCAATAAGTCCGCTATTTTGCTATAATATATTCGTACGCGAAACGGTCGAACATCACTGCGATACTATTGCGTTGTGCCTACACGTTAATATCGTTGACGTCGATGCGTGTTATATCAATAACCGTATGCTACCAGAAAAAAACGACGAAAAAGCATTATTGAAAAAAGAGAAAGTTATAGTTACAGCATGTGGCTGTGTGGACGTTACCCGTGTCCGCCGTAATATAATCGCAAAACATCGCGTCGATTAACCCCCTTTTTTTTTTTTTTTTTTTTTTACAATTTTTGGAAAACACACGCGCGTGAATATTATTAAAAACAAACACAAAAAATGTACAAAACGCCGTGTGGTTTCAATGAATTCAATTTTAATTGCCCAGTAGCCATAAATTACGTTACGCCATCGCGGCACACTCGTTCGTATCATCAAAAATATCCATTTACAATTATAATTATTGGTATCGGGAGAAATATTCAAATCAATCGTTTCCGCATATTCGCGCGACGAGGGGAATCAGTGGGTGCAATATCATCGCAGTAAATCGATAAAAATACAATATGTCGTATTATTCCGTGTAAACCGAAAACGAATGAATGCGAAAGTGCGTATGGGTAACCTGGTCAGGAAAAAAAAAAAAAAAAAAATGTCGACGACTTTTTCGAAATTGTGAGTACCGTTAAAACGAACGGGTAGCTGTAAAAACAAAAAGAAACATTATAAAAATATTATTATTTTTTCTTTCTTTTTTTTCGATTCGTTCGAAAAATCCACGGAAATACTTATTATTTAAACATGGCAAAATATGTATTCGATTTGTATTTATTTGTATATTCCGTTTTGCGCGTACGTGCGTACAACAGCGTGAATTATATTCGAACGCGCGGAACCCTACCGCGGTTTTCGGAGGCCCTGAATAAGGTTATTTTTTTTTTTTAGTTTTTTTTTTTTTTCGAATCGGGACAACGCCATCGTGTACGTTTTCGCCAATGTTACGTTTGTATATATATATATACATAAAAAAAATATATATATATATATTTATATAAAAGAAAAGAGAAATAAAAAAAACAGGTATGGCCGTGTATAGCTTTATATGGCATTGCGATCGGAGAGGGCCAGCAAACCCAAGGTGTCCCGAGTGGGCGACACTGTAATAATAATCGGAGGTGCACTGTAAAATTTATAATTTAATAGTGTTTTTCCCCCCCATAGACGTACCGCGGTGGTGGTTAATTAAAAACATTATAATAATATATTCGTGTGTCTGCGGTCCGGTTGTCCGCCGGCCCAGGGACCAGACATTGATTTCGATAACATTACCGTCGCGAAAAATAAATCTCGAACCGCTAAAATATAAATAATATTATATAGAACGAATATACGTAAATATTTCAATAAATATCCCAACACGAATTGTATCTACGGTAAACATAAACGTATCGGAAATATACACACACACACACACACATCAAATAAAAGTAGAGATAACGCCCAGTTACAAGTTTATTCAAGCCACGAGTTAATATTGTCTTTTTGTAATGGACGACAATTCGTCGATGTCGCATACTTTTGTTGTGTCTGCCGGTTTTTCCGTGTCGAATAAACTCCTTAAACATTTGAAATGATTGGAAAAAAAAAAAAAAGCATTCGGAGATCATTTGAAACATTTGAACGGCACAAAAGGTTTATCGGTGGGGGGGCGGGGTCGTGAAGCCATTGACGATGGATTGACTCCCAGTGCTGGTCAACTTTCAAGACCGTGTTGATTATTTTTTTTTCGATATTAAAGGCCTTATTTATTATGAATATATTCCATCCGATCAAACGGTTAATCAGACTTACTATAAAAAAAAAAGTATCGAGAAAGAATCCGAGAGAAACGTTCAGAACAGTTAATCGATCAGGATCGGAATCGATCGCAGTTGTTGCACCACGACAACGCGCCTGCTCATTGCGCCTTATCAATCCGTGAGTTTCTAGCTGATAAACGAATTCCAGTTGTACCTCATTCCCCTTACTCACTTTATAATTTTTTTTTTTATTATTATTACTTCCAAACAAAAAAAACTGACCTCGAATGACAACGATTTGATGATATCGAGACAATAAAAAAAAAAAAAAATAATAAAAAAAAAAATACGGTGTATCGACTCGAACAACTTGAAGTTGAAAACTACAATAACATTGTTTGAAAAAGTGGCAGGACAGATGGGATAAGGTGGGATAACATCAGACGGCGAATACATCGAAGGTCACTAATATTTTAAAAATGATTTTGTTTATTTAAATTTTTAAATTTAAAACAAATTCTAGTGTTTTTTAATCACACCTCGTTTATTATGTATATTGTATACGCGTATATATATATATAATGTGTAGTGTCCGTTTTTCCGTTCGAATTTATAAAACAATATATATTATATCTCGTCTAAAAATCAAATATATAAAGAAAAAAGTTTATTATCGCGTGCAATATAATATGATATAACGTACACGGTATTATAATCGAAAATTAACGAAAATTGAAAATAATATTAGACCGCTACTATACGGAGAGGTCACCGGAAGTTTAAATGACCGTAATAATAATATGCAAAATAACCATGTAGATAAATCTCGGCAAAATAAAACTCATAATTTAAGGGGCTCGCGGGCGACTCGTTTCCTCCTCCGCAAAAACATGCTTTACAGGAAAAACTCTCGTACGTTCAGAAATATGGAAAATGTTCACCATTATTTTATTTATTTTTTTTTTTTTTTACTGTTTTCGGTTATGTATACCTAGTCGAAATTCGAAAATTCTAACGCAGGGTGTAAAGGAGTTTATCTCCTTCCGTCGCAAACAAATGATTATTGAAATCGGTTCGCTCACTGAACAGCATAAAAAACTCCACGAAAAAACACCAAAACGCCTGACGAAAAATGTATGTATTTTTTGCGGTTCGATTTTAAAAATGCAAGGCGCATGAGTTTATAAACGAGTTTACTTTGAATCGGTCGACGCATTTTTTTCGTATTAAATTATGTACCATTGAACATTGGCAAACCTACACGAACATCAAACGTTTTATTCTCGTAAATAATTTGATAAAATTGAAAAATTGCTCCGACCTATGCAAATAAGGTGACTTGTTTATAAATTCTAATATATTTTCATTTTTAAATTAAAACGACGTCTTAAAATAACGTAAAATCAACCGTACCCTTACCTTTTAAACGGGTGTCGGGCAGTAGACTAGTGGACAAGTCTTACCATGGGGTCCGCCATTAAAAAAAATAATTTTAAATTTTTACAAAATAGGATACAAATTTTGAAAAACCCATTGCAACCCCATTAACGAGTTGTAAAAATCCATGACGCGTAAAAATGAAAATTAACATGTAAAAACATTGTATAAAACGATATTTCCATTTTTTTTTTTTTTTTTTTTTTTTTTAATTTATCGATTGATCACGTCGTAGCCTCAATGAACGGGCGTATACATTACGTTTGAATATTATATTTCGATGTTGCCGTTAAATATTTAGGTTTAATTCTTGACCAAAAATTAACCCGGAACAAACATATTAAAACTAAAAGATTGATCCTTAACGCTCGATCTAGATCACTAAAAACGTTATTATCAAAAAAAAAAAATATACTAGTTTAAAAACCAAACTATTAATACACAAAACTCTCCTAAAGCCTATATGGACATACGGAATACAACTCTGGAGGTCGGCAAAAAAATCTAATTTAAATAAAATTCAAGTCTTTCAGAATATTACTTTAAGAAAAATCAATAACGCTGCCTTCTTTGTTTCTAATTCGGAATTATTTTACAAACGGTTTTTTTGTCAAACAAGAATATCACCCCAACCCACTAATTAATAGGGAGTTACATACCTTCACACTTCCTGGGCATCCACAACGCAGACTCAAAAGGAAATGGTGTCGTGACTATTTAAAATAAAAATATCTCAATATATATATTAATAAATAATATTTATGCCTAGCTAAGCGTCATTCTTATTCAAACAAATTCATGTTATATAGTCTTATTATCTTATACACTTGTTGTGCATTTATTCGTACAGATTGTGTATTTAATTGTGAAAAAATAAATAAATAAATAAATATTTCGATGTTATCGCCAGCGACGCTAAATTCCCAACTTAAAATTTACTATATATGGTTATTAATATTAAAATCGAATAATCTCATTTACGACGAACGGTACACCTCATCAACCGTAGTGTTTCGCGATAACAGTTTAAGTGTACGGGTACAAAATAACGGCGTGCAAAGAAATAATAAATTACCGTCTGGCACGCGAAATAATAAAAAAAAAAAACCCATATAAAAAAAAACTCTTCGTCTCCATCTTTAGTATATGTGTTATACGACTTCATAACAACGCAATATCATAATGTTATAGTAAGTTTATGGTTTTAAATACGACGGGCTATTGTTTAGTATTAATCCATTTACTACTGCAATACTGTAGGCCTTTTTTTTTTTTTTAAATATATATACATACATACGTACAAAGATATAAGTTAGTAATTAATTATTAACGCAACTTTACAGCGTTTAGAAGGTTTGGTACGCGCGTAGAATGATTATTAATGATTATTGATTTAGATAATTCTAAATTTCTAAATTAATTAAAACAATAGAATAATGCAGTTCTCTCGAAATTTTTTATTTGTTACAAGGGCTGTACGTTTAATAGGAAATTGTAATACGAAAACGATAATGGCGATGAAAAATTGATGAAAACTGTTTTATCTGTTTAATTACACATATTCAGTTACACGTACCCAACAAAGAAATGTGCGATTATAAAAATCGCGGTGATGTGGATTTATCATGTCACAACAACTCGGGGCCGTTGCGAGTAATAACCTACCGCCATCGGGAAAGTATCCGTGGAAAAATTCCCGGGGGAAGTCTGGACTCTTGGATTCTATCCGAATAGAAGAAAATCACTGTAAAATAATAATAAAAAAAAACTAAACCTTTGATTTTATTTAATATACAAATTCGACATTTATTAAATTGATATTAAAATCGCACTAATTTGCACTATTGTATATGGTCAAAAATATTCTAAACGCCATTTCTACATTAAGATAGGATCTTAGTCTTAGATTGGACGTGTGCAACGGCGAATACGCTTTAATAAATCGAATTGTGACCGGTGTGGCAAGCGTATTGTGCACACCAAAGCAGCAAATTTCGCCCTTAGTGGTACTAAGTCCCTGGCTAATGCCTTTTTGCCAATGTGTAGCCACGACCCTGCAAAATTGGTGTCAATTTAAGTCGCACGGCTTGCACGAAAACAATTTTAAATGCCATACGATCTCCTCTGCCGAATGTATAATAAGGTAATATATTAAGATAGAGCAATTCGATAAGGGCTATTTTTTGCCGGCTTTCGAATGCAATTGGACTTCGAATCTATTACACATTTCAACCGGTTAATATATTAATAGATAAATAATATTTCATGACTATATTTCATTCTATCTGAATCGCACTAATACGGATTAGATTTTTGTAAATAATATAATGTATATGTGCGTTGAATAATTTAGCCATTTCAACGGATACAATTTTATATTATTTATTATGTGTCGATATTAAAATTACGTATAAATATTGTATTGAATTACGTGTTCGTCTGAAAAATAAATTCTAGTAAAATGTAAAACTAAAAAAAAAAATTTAAAAAAAAACCATTAATTTATTATTTTTTTATTTTATCCGGAATCCGAGAGAAAAATAAAACCATATTTTAATTAACCAAGGAAACTTGCGGAACAATAATAGACGTGTATATAGTTGAGTGGAACATTTTTTTTTCATTTTTTTTTTCTTGCATTTTACGCGAAATAAATATTTTTTATAATTAATTTCCTAAACGAATATTTTTGTAATCATTTACTGCTCTGCAGTGTGCTGCAAAATATATTATTTATTAATTATAAACATAATAAGATAACTTTGTCAGTTAAACGTTTTTGTTTGTAGTTTTTTTTATATATATAAAATATTACCAAGATAAAATTAGAACAACAGCCTAGCAATAATTTAGATCTCGCGTTGTTCAATTTATATATATAAAAAATATGTCTATATCAATTTAATAGTTTTGTGAGTGAATCGTTATTATTGTCTAAAATACTGTGTAACCATGCATATTGTATAATAATGAATTAAGACGGTTCTGGAAAACGCCTTGGGATTTTTGTCAAAAAGACCTAATCGTCTGATAAAAATTGAGGTACTTTTTTTGATCCGATTTTAAAAATACGTAGATGTTTGCGTTTATAAACAAGTTTACTTTGCGTCGGTCAAAACAAGTTTTTTAAAAAAAAAATTATCAAAAATCGTTTTCATTTGTCCGTTAATTAGTTTACCTACAAAGTGTTCTTCAACGAATTCTAATCATAAAATTTGAACTTTAAACGCATATATAAAAATTAATTACTTACATTATTTAAGTTCGACTTGTTTTTACCGGTTAATAAAACTTATATACGATTGTTGAACCTTTTTACGAAACCGAACGAGTTGTTCGGAACATAGTTTTAAATTTAAATTTGTTAGGTAATTATTAAAAAAAAAAAAAAAAATACTAGGGGCCGTTAGATATTTGAATTCCCGTGAGACGATCTGTTGCCATTCGCACAACAGGTACGGACCGTTAAGTTAGGTGAGGTTAGGTTTCGGCGTACACAATATCCGCGAATCCCGGCGCGAAAATCGAATATTGTATAACAAAAAAAACAATTAAAAAAAACTTTAATAACAATAATAATAATAATAACAAAAAAACAGACTGTCGATTTAGTGCCAAAGCGAAATTATTGTTATACAAAGGCGGCGGGAGCAAATGAAAATGCGAAAAAAAAAAAACCCCCACTTGTATTATAGGCGGGTAAAATTCGTGTGCCGAAACCGACGTGGAAAAGTGTGAATGGACACCCCCACGCAATTGCGGCCCGATCGTTTTTCGGTAATAAATCGAGCGTGCCGCCGCCACCGCGGCCGCTGCGCCCGACGACACGGTCGGAAAATCGTTATGTGGGGCGATCGACCTTTGTTGGCCGTGACCGCGAAAATGGCGGCGGTACGGACGCAAATGCCGCGGTCACGCGCCACCGCGCCGGCACACGCACGCACCCACACGCTACCCGCAGCCTGTGACATCATAGCCCATTCACGACATTTACGGCAGGGGTCGCGCGTGCGCGCGCCGGCCCAGTGTACCACCGTGGCCGCCGCCGCGGACTACGACGTCCGTCCGTCGGAACATCAAATATTTACCCGCAATTATACATGCCTACGTGCGTACGTCCATTATACGTGTGTACAGGGCTGGTTGTTTTACGCGTTCTCGAGCCCATTTTCGCGGTTTAAACCATGACCATAACCTTGTTCGGATTTTTGCGAATTTTCCGCATTTTTTAGTGCCGTTAAAGACGGTATTTGAAAATATTTATATTTGTCAAACGTGATTCACCTAACGCGAACCGTAACCCGGATGATTTTAACGTATTGCAATCGAAATACCAACGATAAGTTTCCGCGTTGTTCCGCTTCGAATTAACTCTAAGGCTGGGCGCACGCCTAAAGAGCAAAACTGCTCCGAGCAGCTCGGATCAGCTCGGTGCTGTTTGGACATCATTAGAACACGTGTAAAGTAATTGACGCGCGCGCACTGATCAGTCAATATCAATACACGACAAGACAAAACGAAACATGTTCGATTTTGATCGGTTCGGTTCTATTTTTGCTCCAAGCAAAATACGAAAACCAAAGTGGCTTGTTTGTTTTACGACTAGAGTACATTACCGAACAAGTTATTTTAATACAAAAATTATGAAGTCGAACATTGCTGAACTCGTACGAGTGAAATTTTTGAATTTAAACTCGTCTTCGCGGAATTCGGCCAAAAAATTTAAATTCGTATTATTCTCTAACCGTTTATTTTATGCATCGAAATTTTGCGGTTTTTTTTTTACTGCTTTCACTATTTAATAAAAATTGCAGCATAAGCGGCACAATGACGTTGTCTTCGTCAGAACTCATCTTGACGACCGGTGTTTAATAACAAAAATTAATCCAGAATTATTGTGTCTTGTTCTGTTCTGCTTTGGAACAAAATGTTCCGCGCAGCTCGGAGCAGCAGTTTTGCTCTTTACGTGTGCGCCCAGCCTAATAATTCCACTTTTTAGTTGGACAACTAGGCGTTTCGTTATAACATTTTCAATTGTAGTATTTTCATGTCGTTGCGACTTTAATATGCGTATTCCGTACATGGTGTTGTACACGTTTAAGTTTAATATTATATTTAATAATTATGCTTGGTATTTCGCTGAATAATTAATGTGCGATGGTCGGGCTAAAAGCCGTACTCCCCCCCCTCCCCGTGGGTACGTCGTTAAACAATTTCCACATCACCTGCCGTGTACCGTTTGCAATTACGCCGCTGGTCTGCAGTGACCACTACCGTAGGTAATGTCGAAAAGTTTGGGATCCACTTGGTTTAGATTGATTGCACGCAGACTGCCAGACCTAAAACAATTCATATAGCACCGATTCGTATGGCGAAACACACCGACGGGAAATCGTACAATTAAAATCGGATGTTTTTCGATATTTTTTAAGTTACCGCTGCCCCCCCCCCGCATCATACACACACCTTTGAAAATCCCGTAGTCAAGGGACGGTGCTATTTTTATTTTTTTTTGTCGATATCAGTCAACGTTCTTACGTTGCAAATCTCCTAGGTTAGCACGACATTAGTCGTATTTTCAGTTGTTATTTTTTCGACCGAACTGATCTCTTAGTGCAGATCTCTTAGGCGAAAAAACGCTCGCCGTCCCCTCCCCCGGCACCAGAATAATTTCACACACCCGTTGATTACCACTAATATATATATATTAAATGTACAGATTTCATATAGACAATGACGTAGTTAAATACACGTGTGTACACCTAAAGCAAACACGACGACGACCAACGTTTTCAGTTCCTATAACAATTATAATTGCCCCCACCTTATTCTATACTCTTATATTAAAAAAAAAAAAATGCCAGACTAAACAAACATAACAAACGTGTGTGTGTGTGTGTATTAATAATATATATATATATATATATATATATATCCTTTTTTCCTAAAACCTTGAAAATAATATTATTACAAAATATAAAAGTTTCAGATTTCCATGCAATAATAATATATCATAATATTGTTAGACCCGTCTAAATTATAAAAAGTGTATTCATATATTATTATATGTTTTGTACGATTTAATATATTTTCTACTGTATACAATTTGATGTAAACCAGCAAAATAATCGGAAAAAGTTTTATTACTTATTTATAAAAAAAAAATATATATATATATAAATATATATATATATTTTTTTTAACCCAATTAAAATAATTTGTTTAAAAATTCGATTAAATGTTTAAATACTATCGCTTTCATAATCCGTAGTGAATATTACGAATACATATTATTAAAAAAAGACGGACATATTTCGCATCATGAATGGGCCAGTGCTATATGTGGAAGTTGGGATGGTAGGATATAGCGGGGAATTCAATTGATATATGTAATCAACGATTAATCATTGCTAACGAAGAACGATTCTGAGCAAGGTTCAGTTAATCATATTTTTTAGTTTTTAAGATTTTCATCAAAATTTACGCCTAACGCTTATAAAATAGAAGTATAACGTTACCCTTAAATATATATATTTTTTTTCACCTTTATGTTCTTGTACAGCTTATGATGAACCTCGTGTCGAATGTGCGTGCATTTCTATTCGACCAAAACAATCTTATTCAATTGATTCAAAAAAACTTTATATGCCTAAAAATAATTCCAAAATGGCCAGGATGTTTTGAAAATTTCTCCACATCTAGAAAGGTCTAATATTAATATTCTGTACAAATGTTATGTTACTATAACAAAAATAAAAAAATCGAAAATAAAGAAACCATTGTCGTAAATTATCCCATTTCCCAACTATTAAGAAATCTGCAATGAAAAAAAAAAAAACCTCGTTAATGCACCGAAATTCTTACAAAAAAAGGTGTTAAACTTGAAAATCGGAGCAGGATGTCCGGTAGAAAAGTTGTTTGAGGACAAATAAAAACACATCATAATATAAACCATTACATTCTTCGCTCAGAATCTGACAAAATAAAATCACTTATATTTTCTAGATCTATGTAATGCAGTATAATAATTTGACCTTAGCGAGGACTAAATATAGACAAGGGTTGGAACAAGGTTCATTGGTCGACAAGCATTTGAAATGAAAATGTATAATAAAATTTGCTCAGAATGTCGCGGACTTATTCAAACCCTTAGATATATTATTATTTGGTTTGTGAGATTTTCGGTGTAATATGTTTGTCCCGGCTGTAGTGGGACAACAAAACAAAAAAAAAAAAAAACATTAAAATGCCATACTATACGACCTATCTTATGGCGGTGTATTTCTATTATAAAAATCAAAACACACACTTATATAAAATATCCGCGTTGGGGGGGAGGATATATTGACTTTGGAAGAAAAAAACGAGTTCGGGTAATTGTAGCCTAATGACGATTACCGCCACTAGAAGTAAAGTTTTAATTTACATATAATAAATTGATATGGGGACCCTTGACATACAATTATTATGTACACTTACATAATTGGATAAACCGAATATACCGGTATTGTAACCATAAAACTACACTGCAGCTGCACATAATCCCGACATCGAGTATTCTTCCCGTGAGCTAACACACAAATACCGACACATAAAGAGGAGAATATTTTCGAGGGCGCATTGATTTGGTTCGAAAACATTATCGAACCAAAAAACTACGCGGTGCCCTCGAAAATATTATCATCTTTAAATATTGCGTTTAAATCATAAAGTAATGTATGCCCAGAGTGGCCGTTCATATACTATTTATGTGCAGTTAGATTGTAGCCATTTATAAAGATCAACGAATAATGTTACCAATCTGAGAGCAATAAAATATTTGTGGTCATTGATTTTGATTTTATTAGTATCTCTTTAATATTTGTACGGTAAACTCGCGCTTAAACAAAAATCGATAATTCAAATCATCATGTAAACGATATTTCAAAGTATAATAACGGTTTCTTATTAGTGATCAGTTTGAATGATGCATATGTTACCGGAAATGGTGACAATAATTCCTAATTCACGAAGGAAATTATACCATTGCCTATAGTACTTGTTATCATTTCCGATGATTTTATTTGCTATAAAATCCAAGAATAAACCGAAAATTAAAGACATTTATTATGTATTCACCGAACGAAATTTTTTTAAATTTTAATAGAAAATTTTAATTTAAGACTGGGAAGTTATCGTTGCGTTATCGTTTCCGATAAAACGTACAACAAAACGATATGATGGTTTGTTAATCTTTAAATGGAAAAAAAAAAAAGTCACTTTAACCGTTGTCCTTTGAATGATTTAAACAAATTTATACGTACGGCCGTACTCGGAATTGAATTCTATAATTTCAACGTATTTATTCCAAGTTACTGTTGTTTCGTTGTTGCTATGTCACGAAAAAAAAAAATACACAAATACGGGTATCGCGGGTCCTTTTAAAATCGCGTATTATTGTACGATATGCTTTAAATTTTGCACCTCAAATAACATTATGGTCGTAAAACACGGACAAATGCGAATATACCCGGTGTCTTTATATATATATATTATTATAATATCGCCACGACCAAGTATCATCGCGCGTTTAGGCTTCTATATAGGTAATACGCGTATGTATATAAGTAAACCCGCGATTGTCTGGTACGATAAGTCTCGTGTACGTATATATATATATGTATATACAATAATAATCGATGGCAGCCAAACAGCTGAGAGTTATTATCGTTTTCGCGCTGCAGTAACCCGGTGTCTGTTTTTGCACGTATATTATCTGGTCGTAGACGTATAATATACCTATATATGCGTATATGTATAACCTCGGACGATCTGCAAAAAGAATCGGTACAGACGCGGTGTGGTGGACGGGATTGGTGTCCGAAGAAAATATATAATATTATATAAAGATCGGGAGAGAGGCGAGAGAGAAAGATCGAAGAGAGACAGACCAGAATGAGGCGCGGGAAAGAGAGATTATATATATTGTACAAAGACGATTTTTATATACCTACAATTTTTTTTTTTTTTTACGTGCCTATATAGTTATTTGCACGCGGGAGGATCGCGAAGACACCCGCGATAAAATCCGCTATTTTATTGCTCGTCGATTATTATTATTACCTACCTGCTGCAATATATGCGGGAGGAAAGAATAACGCCGACGCTGCAAACAACAAATATAAACGACGAGGATGAGTTGAATAGAAAAAGGAAAAAAAAAAAACGCCTATCGTATCGAGACGGATCATCGTATTATATACGATTTATATATTGCACAATTTACTCAATGTGAGTGTGTATATCGTAAGTACAAACGTGTAATAATATTTTCGTATTCGACCGCCATCGTCGAGACTCCTTGCCCGCACCGGTGAATACTGCAGCCAGGGGCGTATGTTAATAAGGATTTCGGCAGAGTCCTGGCCAACTTGTTGTTTGGTATAATATTTCGCTTCCCCGTCGATAAAGCCCCGTTCCAATCGAATTGATTGTCCATCTACACTCTCAAATAGTAATTCTACAATTGTTTCCTTTCACGTCCCTCGTAAATCTTCCTTCTAACGACTACCCGAGAAATGCTCCTGCGATCATCTGTCTTCCTCGATCCGGTAACCTCGACACCCCGTTCGATTTCCGTCTATTCCGTAGCATACACTTTATCTATTTACCTTATTGTTCTGCCACGAATGTCTAGATAGACATTCGAATCAACATAAACACATAGATGAAATAGTCAATTAAAAATAAAATCAGAAAAAACGCTTGTTGAAGTGAAATAAGCGTTAAGATTAGCAGTTTTGTAAGCAAATGTGGATTTTACTAACTACTTGTATTAGCTTATATGATATTTCTTGATTTCGCAACGTGCCCCAATAACCCCGACACGTGCGTATTATTTACCTCGACAAATGTATTTATCAGCTACAACGCCGATTTGTTCAAAACATATTTGAATACACCGATAATACATTTGAATTTTATTACATTTTTCTAAAAAATTAACTAATTTAATATTTTAGAATTTGGCTCGACATTTTCTGGCGCCAAATGCTACTTGCGCTGTTGTCCCGTATACAAACGTGGTCCTCACTGCAGCACCTAAGTATAGAAAGGTGTATTGTCGCTTTTATATAATTTTTAGTAAAATACTACTCTACACTATTCTAATGCAGTGTAGTATTGAGAAAAAATTTAAAATATAGCGCGTATATTTCTCCCCCCCCCCCCAAAAAAAAAAAAAAAATCCGTTTGCATTACTGCAATTAATTTGGGTAGGTAAACCTATATTCAATTTGACAAAATTACCAAATAATTGATAAAATGTACAGTTTTACACGGATTTTAGTTAAAATACAAAAGGAATATTACGTAATTACAAGATATATATATTATATATACACGAATTTATTTCGATCGCATACAAGATACATTATATGGTATATCTTATTCCATAAGATTTTTCTAGTAAATTTAGTAGATGTAAAATGAAAAAAAGTAAGCAAGGAGCAAGCAAAAATCACGATGCCAAAATTAAAATACAAAACACATTATAGTGATAATATAAAGTTTAATATAATAATATTATATAGACGATTGGTTATTTTTAGAGCTGCGTACGTCATTATATATTATAATACGCGATTATTAATAACGTAAAACATTCGCGAGACGCCTAAAAATGGTTTTTTAAAATTTTATTTACGATGGAAAATTACTAAAATACAAGCAAACGGCACGTGTCGTAAAAAAACAGCACTTAGTGTATTCTTAATAATACGCGAATTATAGTTTAAACAACGCGTAGTCATCTTAAGATAGTAAAACTTTTGAATTATATACAGAGCGATTGTAATAGTTACAATATATCTTTTTTCAAAATATCGCGTAATATTTATATACGCGTTTACTTGTTAAATATTATAGTGATAATTTGGCAGTTACAATATATTATATAGTGTAGGTAAGTATATTCTTCTTTTAAGTCTTCGTCCCACGCAAATCGGGTCAGATATACCCACTTTAACGATTACTTATGATAATTAAAAACGACACCGCGAATAAAATTTTGATTAACATTATTTATGATCCTCGGATTATTATTGAGGATATCGGATTACAGAGATTCAGACTAAAGTGTACGGGTATACCTAATATATACTATTGAATAGACATATTATTATATTATTATATAATCGATAGAATGAAACATGTGTGAAACATTGTTTTGGCATAAATGTATATAACAGAAATAAATACCTAACCAAAAAATGTATATATAATTTGTGCCAGAAAACATAAAACATTCTAATAGCTATAATTTAGTTTTGGTATAACTTTGCGATAAAAATTTAAATCCACAGATAGATAATATTATACGTTACCTATATTATTATGTATTATTTTAACAATATTATAAAACAATTAAAAAATACGAGTACTTAATAAAATATATATATATATATTTGTATATATATATATATACAAAAATGAAGACCGGATATAGTTGCACTAAAAATATATATCTAGAATCTAGACTCTAAATTGGAGAATTATAAACTAACAAGTACAATGCAAAAATATTCTTTAACATGAGCGGTACCATTGAAATAGGCTTGACAAACCACAAACAAAAATATTGATAGATAAAATCGATTGGGCAGTGGACTGCCTTAAAAATAATAACGGGCACATATGGTGTAGTAGCAGTACTATTGAAGAGAGCTGTGAATGATATCACTAGGGTGACAATTAACAGTAATAATTAGAGTTGTATGGAATACTGAAAGGATACCAGACTGCTATAATTTGCCTTGTATTTAGAAAAGGAAACACAAAAGAAGCAGAAAACTATAGAGATATCTCCTTGTTGAACGTAAGACTATAAAGTCTTAACGACTGCAATATTAAAAAGAACAAATAGGTGCATATGCCAACGATATTATCGAAAGTTGATGTAGTTTTCGAAAGGGCAAGGCATATATATATATATATATTGATAATATAAGTGATGGTCGATGAAAGTTGCTGGTCTCTGCAATTGTTTTTCACTGAATTGCAACAAATAAACAAAATCGAAATTAACAGTAACCGTTATTCCGTATGAATATTATCGTTATTTCCCTATTATTAGACAAAGAAAATAACGACTTCGTAGACGCACTAAACAAAACGTTCCTGTAAAGGATTTAATAATAGGAGCAAGATTTCCGGTCGGAATGTTGTTTTACAAATATATAAAAAATAAAAAACCACACAAATCACTGAAAAAAATCAAAATATTCGTTCCTCGCTGTACGCTGAGAAAAAAAAATTAAAAAAAAAAAAAAAATACCACTACGCGCGTCATGATTTCACACACAGTTTCGTATTTAATAGGTATAGTCGACACGATGATGGTGATTTAGTCATGTAGCTCGAAATAACCGAACCGGGCTGTCGGCCAGTTTAAATTTAGAACAAAAGACTGTATTCCGTGGGCCGTCCAAAATTCCACAATTATATATATTAACGTACATTTTATAGTATCGTATATACATATATGTATAAAAAAAAAACGTTGTGAACAAGTATTGGTGATTTCAACAAATTATCAAATAAAATACCATAATACAAAGCGAAAAAAATGGGCATCTTCAAAGGTACGGAATGGAAAATTGAATCCTATTAACCGGTGTAATATGAGACCAATAAGACGAATTCTTTCCATAGAATGTGCATTTAAAGTATATACGAATAAATCGGGACCGACCTGTTTGAGCCCAACAACGAGTCAATAATATTAAAGGGACTGGTGTCCTGGTCATCCTGATTTGAAATTTTTTCACCGCTTTTATGATGAGATTTGTCCACTAATCTAGTCGGCCAACATCCGTTCAACCGAGGGCAAGGCCGTTTTGTTACGGCCTCCTTTACTAGAGTCGCGCGGGAATTATTTGTTTAATTTCAATTGTCTTTGCCGAAATCGAACGGCGACGCGCACTTTCAATACACTATTGAAATCTATAATATCCTGTAGAATGACCTGTAAACAAGAGAACCCAAGACGATCGTCACGATCCGTTTTGAAAAATCCGGAGCCCGTCGGACACGACACGGTAATCCGTCCTGTAGGATTCCGTCCGGGCGTTTGCCCCGGTCCAAATCGACTCGTTCGTAACCGCGGGCCCGATAAACGGCGTCTACGCTGTACTATTAATAATACGCTTATATACGTGTATATATTTATATATATTCTTTTTATTTTTATTTTTTTTTTTTTTTTTAATATAAAAATAGTAGACGGAAAAAATTCGAGAGAAAACGAAAAACGCGCGCACGCGAACACATACACGTACGATTAACACAATAATATTATAAATATTAAATGTATTATGTAGGTCGCATTTAATATTATCGTGTGGGGCCGTGTGTTGGCAAAGTGACCGATATTGTATAGCGATCGGTATTGTACTGACCTACAAATATATCCGTTATCCGAGAGCGCGCACTCTGATCTCGACGCTGCGACGGCTATGGCGCGGCGCTGCAGCGATACGATGACCCGGCCGACGACGTTTGAACCGCACGCATTTGCGGCCGAGCGTACGAATATCTACGCGGCTACAATAAATAATGACAATAATGAACAATAAAAAAAAAAAAAAAAAACAAATAATAATAATAATATTATTATTATTGTTTTAAAAAAATCGTAAACGAAATAAATAATTTTTTTTTTTTTTTATCGAAGTTAATACAGACCAGAAGTTAAATGTTTAATTTCTGAACGATTTATTCTCATTAAATTTGACACGATATGGTCGGCGATCGAAATATTTTTCAGCGAGTCGACCGAGAAAAAACGCGTAAAATGGCCCGAAAGCCAGACACAATTGCGCGACGTGCCGGACCGAAGGATTTAAAATTTTGATAACCGATTTGATTTTGTATTCTAGTTTTCAAGGCGATTTTTATAATTTGAAAAGTTTAACGTGTTAAATTTGGTATACACGTCAAAACAATGATTATTTTTAACTAGTTTTCTTATCCAACAATATTTTAACGATAAAGTTAAATATTATAAAAATCGCCTCGGCCGACACCTAGAAAATTAGAACACAAAATATAATCTGTTTTCAACATTCAAATCCGTCCATCCTAAGCTCCCCGATTTTGCTTATTAGTCTAAACCCGTCGTTTTCGTCCGTTAAAACGGCCGTAGCCCTCCCCATTAAATGTAAAATTTTACAAAATTGGAGACGATTCGGAAAACTTACTCCGACCATCTTAATAGATATTGTTAGATGAATAACTTCTACAAATGGTCTTTTTTTCAAGCTCAAAGCTGTACAAGAGGCAAATGTATAGGCTATAATTGTATAAAATAAAAAGGTTCGCATTTTACAGAAAAAGTCTAATGAACCCCACCCCCCACCCCATTATTTCTTTTAACCACAAATCGCATTAGGAATTTCTTAAAAAAAAAAATATAACTCGCAGTTTTACTAAAATCGTAGATTTATTTGCAAATAAGAAATAAAATGTAAAACTATGGACATTTGTCATCGGGCAAAATGTAACTTAATTTAAAATACACAACTTTAACTCGTAGCTAATATATAATGAAAAAAATAACTTATTAAAAGTTTATCGATTAAAGAGTAAGCTCGTTAATTAAACTAACGTTTTGACTTAATATTAATTTTTAATGCGTTAATGCCCAACCATGGATATAACAATAAACGACTTATAAGTAATTTGTAATGAGCAAAAAACTGAAATATATTTTTTATTTTTTATTTTTTAATGTATATACGTAACTGCGAAATAAATTCAATATTAAACTATTGTAGATGTAATATACAAATTATATATGTTTTCGTTTTGATATTGTTACAATAATTTATTCGCCAGGGTCTTTGACAAAAAGTTTATTTTAATAAATTATATTTTGTATTTTAAAATAGATATTTTAAATCGTTTTTGTACATTGATTACGAAGTAAATTTAATTTATAGCATTTTTGATATAAATTCGGTGAAAACACATGTTTCAATAAATTTAAATTTAAAATTACATTTGATAAAGTATAAAAAATAAATTAGAAATGTCGGTGTTTTTTTTTTTTTTTTTTCTTTGTCTCAAATTGTTGAGCATTTTTATAGAGGCAACACAATTTTATTAACATCGATCGGAAAATAGTACAGCAAAATTATGTTACTTTTATGATTTCCAACAAAATCTGAACTTCAAATGGTTTTATAAAAAAAAAGTAATCGTTACTACGGATTTTCGATATTTGTGTGTGGTTGTAAAGTCAACTAATATGGTGACCTTTTTCACCAACGTCTAATTTTCAAGCCGTTTTGAGAAGCCAAAAAAACTGATCCACATAAAACCAATTAAAAACTATTACAAAAACCGCAAATATTATTTTTTAGCTTAATTAAAAAATCGAAATTAACAGAAACCTCGGCCGTTATTGCATAAATAATTCTGTTTTTTTTTTTTTCAAGTAATTAAGAAATCTATAGAAATAGCCTTCTCAATGCACCAACTAGATCCAAAATTCTACAAGAAAGTTCCTGTAAATTGAATGCTTCAATAATAGGAGCATAATTTCTGGTCAAAAAGTTGTTCAAAAACAGAAAAAATCACACACTAGTAAATACGCGTCTTTAGAAAATTATATTAAAAATGTATACAAAAAATGGGACTCGGTCAGTTTTTTTGCAATTAATAAATTATATATATATTAATGTAATAGATTGCAAAAAAAAAAAAAAAAAAAATTGGGTTTCAATGTTGCTCTTTGACCTGAAAAAAAGTGATTACGAACACGCGGATTGAAAAGTTCGGGTATAAGCTGATTTCTCTTTGAAAATATGTTGCGTACTTGAAATAAAAATTTGCTTAAATTATACTCATATTAAATCAACGATGTTAAGATGGATTTATCAACAAGATAATCTGATCTTCTAATAGAAGATTATTGAGATTATTTATAATCTGTGGTGGACAAAAACAGTACTATTATAAAATATTATATAGTTTTTTTTACAAAACCCTAAATATTTCGGCCGAATATCATATTATTGATTTAAATTCGGTTTTTGGAAAGTGATATATATAGAGTTGACTTATCCACGGATAAGTTTAAAAAATGTTAACGCTCACGTGCGTGATAAAACGTAAACAATCATAAACCGAAACGCATTTTTTAACGCCAGATTCAAATGCACAGTCGTATTTTTTTCAAGAAAACTTTGGTTAATACAATATTTGTTTTGTCTTAAAAATTTCCCTGCGTACAGCCATCTAAAGCTTTGGTAAAAAATAGGGGAATAAACGATCGAAACGCTGATTATATCGTAATAATGATAATAAAACATTCCAAATGCTTATAATTAAAACATATTTATTTTATTTAACAAATAAACGAAGCCGTCCTTATCATAGACTATGTAAATATCTAATGTTACCTGCGATTATTCTAACGATCAGTCTGTTTTAAGTGCTTATAGTTTAACTCTCGGTGTAATCGTTTCATCAATTCAATTTCAAATAAACACCCGGTGCCTATTCCTTTATACTGGCTGAAAAACGTACATTTTAATGTATAAGGTTTTCGGGTGAATATAAAGTCGAATAAATTGTAATCTTGGTTAAAGTAATTGAAATTAAAAAAATATTCGACAACGCATTTTTCCGTATAATATAACTGCCGCGGTTACACGAAAAAAAAAAAAAAAATTTTATAATTCAATTATCGGTAATAAAATTGAAAAAAAAAAAAAGTCCGTATATAAGAGGTACACAATATAATAATTTCAACGTTTATATTTTAATAAAAAAAATAATACCTCATCGCATCGCATACAATATTATAAATATTCAAAATCCTAACATTCTGCAAATATTTAAACATATTATATAATATATATATATATATATATTATTATTATTATTATTATTTGGCGTGGACGAAAACACGCATTTGCGTCATAATATTATTCGCATATTAAAAATTCGTTGCCACGTGCGGATGTGCACGAGGTAGCCTCACTATAAATAGCTGCATAGTAAATAATATGTTACCTTATAGGTACCGTGTCGAATATTATATTATATACATTTTTTTTTTTTTTTTTTTTTTTAATAATAATAATAGTAATTTTACTTTGTTCGTATAATGTAAAACGATTTTAAAATGTTATTTTACTTATTGCAAATTATATATACTGCTTTGTTGTTCCCTCTCGCGGATTGAATTACCTATATAATACGTATATAGTATATAGTATAATACGTATATAGTGCCCGTTATTTATATGATAATAATTTTTGTATTTTTTATTTTTTTTTTATTTCAAAGAGTGACGGCCGTCACATTTGTTCCGATACATCTAAAAATATAGGATTAGCAAATTTGAGTTCGATTGGGCCGTATTGACAGGGCGCGATTCAACGTCTATGTTTTACGAAAAATCGAACATTTTTATTTTTCGGCGTATACTTCCTTAAATATTAATATTTCGAAAAGTCGTATTGGATTTTTATTGTAAAACTGATTATATTTCCTAAACAAATTGTTTCTTAAAACATTTTTGTTAACCCTTCCATTTTAAATCGATAAAACTATACCATTACTTATGATATATGAAAATTGCTCGGTTTTTTAGTGCTTGGCGATTATTCACTAAAAATTTACTGATACCGGAAAATTGTATTGAACTATTATTGTTTTGATGTTTATTTCCAAAAATGAAGTATCAATATAAATTTTTGTAAAGTGAACCCTATCATGTGAAATTGAAAAATCAGTTAATTTCATGTTAATTATTCGTTAAAAATTATGTTTGTATATCTATAGCAATTCTGTGCGTTTAATATGCACACGAGCACGCTTGGTGATTCCATTATTTTGGAGAAAACAAATAATATTTTAAGTCAAAAAGATTTATACAACGATTTACCAACATATAGGGTATATACGCATACTCCAAGTATATTTATATAATACATTATTACTTTTGCTAAGTGGCTGATCACTCAATTTCGTCGTTTTAGAAGTTTTTTTTTCTTTGTATTTGATGTAAAATTATAATAATAACAATATATATATATATATATATATATATATCGCCGTTGCTAAAACAGTACTTCGTATCAAATTGGCAGGAAAAAAAAACCACTAAAATGCATCAAATCTCAGGAGAATTTAAACGTTTAAACGTATATGTTATCATCCAGTATATCGGTGTTAAACTATTTTCCAAAATGTATTTGTATAATTAGTTTTTTGCGTGTCCTGAATAAAATAATAACACTTTTTAAAGATACGAGATAATGTTTTTGGCAACGACGATATAATATACTAGTATAAATAGTTCTCCAAACGATCATTTTATAGATTGTGAACGTATAGCGAAGAAGCTATATAACATTAATCATATATAGTTTTACGAAGACGTGATTTTTTTTTTATATCAGTAAAAAATATAAACGGTCCGAATTTTCGTTCGCGTCGTACAACTTAAAAGGAGTTTTTTTTATTATGATAAACCACTATCAACCTAATATCAATAATATGATAGCCGTATAATATTTGTTCAATGCCCACATATATTGTACGGTTCACTCGAAATACTTATTTCTAGTTTTCGAAACAATAAAAAAAAAAAAAAAAAAAAAAAAAAAAAAAAAAAAAAACTTTCAATTTTATTTAGTTGCCTTGTTAATACTATAATATAATGACGAGATTTCTATGAAAAGACACAGGAAACTATTATTATCGTTTATATATGTATTGCTGCAACACTGCAAATAACAGTAAAATATGTCATTGATTGGTGTGTGTATATAAAGCCATCGAGTCGTTATTATAGGTGTATGGCAATATATCAAATAAATTCAATATATTGGTATAATCAATGTATAAAATATATTCACCTGTACAAACCACTACTAGGGTCGTAGGTACACGTGAGGGATTCAACCGTTCCCGCCATTTCGAAAATCTCAATTAGGAAATAAATATTACAAAAAGTAAAAAAAAAAAAATATTAATATATTTGTATGCGCAGCACAATTTGCCTAGGAATTATTTGTTGAATTCCCGATTCCCGACTTTTAATTATCATTTTTTTTTTTTTTTTTTTTTTCCATTTCAGCCTATTATCACGAATAATTTCGACATTTCACAAAATTCACCCCCCTATGGTTATGTTTTGAGTATGGTTTATGGCATGGGGGGGCATATATAGTAGATTTTTCGTTTCTTTATACACGATTACAATTAAACAATCAAATAACGTAAAATCCGACATTTTTTTTTTTTATCAAAATTACAACGTGCATGGGTATGGCCGTTTATTTTATATAACCGTATAAGTACCCATATAACCGTATAAGTTCGTTTTCCATATTATATTTGTATATAAAAATATTCCAATTTAATCAAATATGAATAATACGATTCACTGGTATACTGGTATATTTTAGGTACCGAATTGTAATAGCTGCTACCTACATGTAATAATATTATTAACACTCGTGAAAGCATAACGCAAATTACAATAGTTTTTTTTTTTTTTTTTTTACTCGATAATATATACATATTTAATTTCGCCGATTTTGCGAAATTGTAAACTGCGAATAAAAATGTATTTTTCCGTATCTACAATTTTGATTATATTGATACGGACGTTTATATATTATGTAAAAGCAACGTATCAAACGAATATAAATTATAAATTATTATTTATTCATAATACATACGCAATTAATAAATTATGTAATTAAATTAAATCTGCATGATAATTTCCTATATAATTGCATATATATATATATATATATATATATATATATACCTACATACACATATGGATTTAGATAGATATACCTAGGTAATATATGCATTTAAAATGTAAAAAAAAAAAAAAAACGGAATAATATTTATGAGGGTATATTGTTAATATATATATATTATATGCAACAATACTATGTTGCGATTTCATTATTATGGTCTGAATTATAAAAAAATTGTTTGGTCTTGTCGTACACGAATACATATTTACTAATATTATATAACTGCGATACTATTGGCAGGCCAACCGACCAATTTTCTCAAATAAGAGGGCCCGGAAGATTTAGTTTGCTCGGGGCCCGCCAAAATCGACAATACGTCCCCGATTATTGGCATTATCGTCGAGATACTTAAATGTAACATATTATTATTACGCTGCCAGTATAGCGTGCAAACGTGAAATATAATATATTGTATAAAATCGGTTGTGAAAAAGTTTGATAAAAATGTAGAGAGAAAAAAATTGCGAATATTTTTCCGAATAAAACATTAACCGTTATTATTACAGCTGCTAATATATATATATATATATATATATATATATATATATATATATATATATATATATAATAATAATTTAATAAATTACATTAACTGCGTTATTTTATCCGATAATATAAATAAATAGTCAAACATTTTTTTTTTTTTTTTTTCACCACGGTTTACAATATTATATATATATATATATAAATAATTATATAGTTGTTTTTCGGCATGATTTAAAACGTTATATGATACGTACGTTAATATAACTTTGAAGTTATATTAATATATGCATTTGCACGTTTGTTTTATAATAATGTTAATGTATGCAGTCTGAATACATATTGTATGGACGACAATTCGAAATGTCGACGGTCGAAATAGTTCGCATCCGAATTCAACCGCCGCACATTTTATTTTGCATATTTTAAGAATTATAATATAGTCTTTATTGCCAATTCGTTTGTATACAAATGCCATAATATCATAAAATATAACGCATGCACACGCGGCGTTCAGTTTTAAACAAATTTCAAGTATATGTATATATATCGCACGATCTATAATAACTATATATAAGAGATAAGTAAATTTTACGAAAAAAAAAAAAAAATACTGTCGATATGGTTTCTCAGAAGAATTCCGGCTGTTAAAGGTATTAAATATAATATTTAAAGTGTTTTTTTTTTTTTTCAAATTTTGTTAACTCTCAGAGTTACAGACGTTATATATTTTTTAAAAAAAGGTTTATTGTTATAATAAACTAATTTATCACGAACGTAGGTTATGAAATAAATTGCATTGTATTTATTGTAATATTACACGAGACAAAACCATAGGATCGCCAATACGTCGATTTTAACAATAATTGGAATTTTTGTACATTTTTCTTTATTTATTAAACACTTATATATATATATATATATATACGAGTATTTAAACTATATGAAAAAAAAAAAGAAAAAAAAGTGTCGTTCATTTTTTTTTTTTTAACTATACCATTTCTCCGCGGGAAAACGTCTGCGGACGCCTACGATGGGATATTTGTTTAAATTTAAATTATTTTCAGTAATACTGATAATATAGTGTATAAGTTATGGGGTTTTTTTTTTTTTTAATCATTTTTTTGAACATGCGTATATTATCGGCGGCATTATATTATAATATCTGACACTTTATACATGCAAACACAACTTAAAACAAATTTCAGTATACAACAGATATACAATAATAGATAACACCGTATATATTACACGGTAAACTTTATGATAGTATTGCGTGCAATATATTTATATGTATATATTTGCGGCCAAAGCGGTTTCTGTACAAACCCATCACCAAATATATAAATTATTATTCGCCGGGTCGATATATTGACATACGAGAATAAATAATAAATATATATTGTAGACGTCATGTTCGCACTTTCAATAATATTCGACGGGCGTCGGCGAGAATTCTAAAACGAAAAGTTCCAATATATCCCCTTGGAAAACGAACGCACCAGCACAATACTATCGGTACGGTTAAAACCCGAAATCCGTCAAAACCGGCCGTTGACTAGTCAAATCGGCAATTAACCGCAAATGTAATGCGGACGAGTCGGTCGAAAATAATTTTGAATCGATCGATATACCCGGTGCAATTGTAAACGGGGCCCCCCGGTACACTCGACGGACCGATTCTAATGTGTACGCCAGTTAATTCATGTGTGTCCCACTCCACTCGCCCAGTCAGTAAACTAACGGTATAAAAATTACTTCTGGAAATCGAATTGCCCTCGAGATAATCCTATAGTTTCCATCGAAATATTTCACACGGATTACGTATTTGTACACAATATTCGTATCGTATGCACCGCGCACATTACCGCGTAATACTTTTTATTGGGAAAAGGTCGATAACCAATTGGCCGGTACACATAACGAACAATTTCATATTTTTTTTATATATATATATCCTGTAGTATATCTACCTGCGTTTACAATCATCGAATAAACCGTATAGGCTAATGGCCCGACCGGACGATAGAAAATAGAACGATAACGATTTTTATTGCGTACTATATAACTATACGTAAGATGAAATGTATTGAAAATCTCCGAATCGAGGCAATTGAAATTATTTTGACATTTTTTAATACAGTGGGGTTTTTTACATTATTTTTTTTTTTTTTTGAATATAATTTCACTGTTCTATTAGATTCGTTTGATAATTTATTGCATATACGAGTACACGCGTATATCGTTATTAATAGATATCGCGAGGAAATGAAACCGTCGGGCGGAGGAGATCCTGCACGTCGGTTGACCGCTACCGACCCGTACGGATAGAATAATATTATGCATTGCGAATATAATAATCGCTTTTGGCCGAAATCCGAAACGAACGGTTATCGAACGAAATAATATTAAATCGCCGAACAAAAACGCACACGGCGACGGCCGGCGGTGGCGGCAAGCAATCGATTGCGCGTCGAGTGAAACGTAGGGAAAAAAAAAAATAATAAAAAAAAAAAAAAAATGGCATATACTAAAAAAAAAAAAAACGTATGCGAACGCGCGATATTATTTGTGCGACCGGCGACCGCCGCCGCGGTGGGAGGGATGCTATAGCGTCTGAGGGTTTTCGCGACGATGACGCCGGGGGGATTATACTGTTAGGGGGCGGGGGGGGAGGGAGGGCGGCATCCCCCCACCGGCGGCCGACACCATCGCAGTACACACACACACGCGCGCGCGCGCGCACACGCACACACACACACACAAACACACACACACACACATACCCCCCCCACCACCAAAACCGCACCGAACCGAAGACGGCGGCGGCGGCGGCGGCGGCGGCGGTGTGGCGCCGACTCGTGCGTGTGCGGCAGGTCGGCCGTCGCGCGTGACGTCACGCCGACGTCACGGTTACGGGCGCGCTGCCATTGGCCCGTGCGCCGCCGTCCGCCCGGCCCCGCGCCGCCGCCACCGCCCCGCCACAACCGCCGCCCCGCGCCCGGCGCCCGTTTCCATATATGGGACAGAGACGCGCTTCATTCATAAAACGACGCTATACGTCGCCCCGCGCGCGCTATGGGCAGTGCGCTCGTTTTTTTTTTTTTTTTCCTTTTTTTTTTTTTTTTTCAGTGTACGGCCGCCGTATCCGACACACGCGTCGCGCGCGCCTTCAGTTCAACAAGTCGACCGGCGCCAGCATCACGTGCGTGTGCGTGACCGTGTGCGTGAGTGTATAGTAGTAGTACCTATGTCTATACCGGCCGCCGCCGCCGCCGCCGTGTATTATTAATATTTTTACGTGTGTTATTATCCGAGTGGTGTGCGCGCCCCCGTAAATCGAAATTCGTATTATCACAATAATATTATTGTTGTGTATACGATCGCATTTTTAGTTAGTTTTTTTTTTTTTTTTTTTTTGATTTTTGTCGCCGCGACAAACCGCGCGCGAATTAAACGCTATCGCCGACAATAATCCGGGCCGCGCCGCACATCATATCCATATATTATCTACACGCCGAGCCGTGCGCTACCCCGTGTGTAGCCTGACTCCGCCGTCTTCGCACTTTACCGTACCCCAAGCGAACCCCCCAAGCGCAGGCCTGGCACTGTCTAGGTGCGTGATCCGCGTGCCCCTGGCCCCCAGCTCGTGGTCGCCGCCCCCGGACGATTGGTACCCGTTCCACGACATCGAACTGGTCGAATCGTCGCCGGAGTCACCACCGCCGGGCCCAATAATTGATCGTCATCAAAAAGACCCCGCCACCAACAACTGCATAACCACTAACGATAATAATTGTGACCGGCGTGACGCTTGTGCCGTAGGTGCAGCATCAGCAGCCCCGCAACACCAGCACCACCAGCAGCAGCAGCAGCAGCAGCAGCAGCACCAACAGCACCAACAGCACCAACAGCACCAGCACCAACAGCAACCGCCTGAAACCGATATGATCATGGAGTGCGCGGCCCTGGAGCCTGTAGGCGTCGGGTCACACCATCACGCCGGGCACCATCACCATCACCATCATCACCATCACCCGTACCTGTTGGGCGAGTCAGCCGCCTCCGTCACCGTGGCCACGGCCGCCTCGGGCACCGGCCACTACGTCAACGTGCTGAGTTTCGAGACGTACAAAGGCGGCGTGACCGCCGGCACCGGCGGACACGTGGGCAACGGCGGACACGGGACCGGTAATTCGGCGTGCCACAGCCCGGCACAGGGAAACGCCGGCACCGATCTCAACACGCCCGTCACCACCAGCGCAGAAGTACCTTCGTTTTTCGGACCGTCCACGGTCGTAGAACCACCGCTCATTACAGGTAAGACTAAAATAATAATTCCCGTATATTAATAATATTTCTATTCGCTCGAGTTTTGTCTTTTTTTTTTTTTTTTATATACCTTTTTCAACCTTTTAACATATATTTTTTTTTTTTTTTTTTTTTTGTCGGTGTCCGTATACGAACACATTATTAGCTACGCGCACGCACGCAAACAGCGCAAACGTGTCAAAAACAAATTGAATTATTTTTGTTTGAACAACGATTGACAACGATTCGATATACGAATTTTAAACCATATTTATACATTATATATACTCGTATATTATAATAGTTAATCATCAAATAAAACAGTTACGCCGTAATATTTTTAGTTTCGATCAAAAGTGCGCTAATAAGTCCATAACGCTGTATTTTCATTATTATTATTTTTTTTTTAAATATAATTTTCAAAAACAAACACACACCGCAATAATAAATATAAGACATTACAACACAAACGAACGATATAATAATGATACGATATATATATATATATATATATATATATATATATATATATATATATATATATATATATATATATATTATATATGTTTGCTTAAAAACGCGAAAAATTATATTCGACTTTAGTAGAAAAAAAAATTACCAATACAATAAACGTGCGACTTGAAAAAAAAAATCAAACAACAAAAATTTTATTTTATATTTTATGCAATTTACGCGGGAATCGGTTAACGAAAAAACTACGGTTATTTATTTATTTTTTTTTTTTTTTTTTGAAAAAAATGGCCTTAAATAATATTGCACCATCAAAAACGGCGCGCACTTATACGTAATATGAATGAAAACGTAACGGGGGGGAGGGAAACGATTTCCACGGTTTCCACTCCGCGTCGTTCGCCGGTGTCCCTCCCGCGGTTATTTCGTTCATCGATTTCACGGCGACCGCGACCGCGGCGGCGCGCGCCGGCAAAGGTGAATGAAATCATCGTATTCCCTTTCGTTCCGATTTCCCGTATATTTCCCAAATACGCACGGCCCGGACGTTTTTTTTTTTACTTATTATTTATTTATTTCAATTTAAATGCGTGTAGGTATAACACCTCTATACGAATATAAAAAAGACCCGTGCCGGGTGCCCGGGAGTTCTAAATGAAATTAATTTATATTATTATAATATTTTATAATATAAATATTATGGTTCGTCAATCATTATTGTTAACGAACTACGGTCCTGAGCGCAAAGTTCGGTTAAACACGTTTTCGAATTCCGTGATTTTTACGATTTTCGTTAAAATTTGAATTTAAAACACTTATAAAAAAAAAAAAAACTACGATCAACTTTTATTTTTTTTTTTATTTACTACTAAGCACGACTTATGACGAAAATTTGTGTACTCATGTACATTGTCAAACATTTCGGCTCGGCCAATACAATTTTATCCATACAATACCAAATGGAAACTAAAAAAAAAAAACATTTTTCACCGTCTAGAAGGTATAATATTAACATTTTGCGAAAATGTCAGGTTTCTACGATTATTTTTAACCGAATCACAACACAAAAAAATCAAAATCTAAAATGAAGAAACCGCAAATCGTCCCGTTTTCTCCTAATAATTTAGAAAACTACAACGAAAATCCGAAAAATTATACCCCCTGTGGCACCGAAATGCTTCTAGAAAAGGTTCTACAATTTTGAACAGAATTTCTGATTAATAATGTTGTTTACAGATTGAACAAAAAAAAAAAAAAAAAACACGCATAATTATTATAGTAAAACCAATTCATATTTTTCGGTTCGCTCAGAATCAAAATACAAATCTATATAAACATGACATGGTAAATAATTGTTGGAAAATCGTGGTATTCCGGTAACGGGAGGTAGTTCGTGATTTGCGATAGAATATATCCAGGGGGGAAAATCAGTGGCACACTCTCAAAATAAAACGGGGTGGCAAGTCGAGTGGCTAACAGATCCGTGGCTTATCCGTAAATGCGTTTATAATAATTATAATTTCGTGTACATTTGTCAGTGAGCAAATAAAAGAAAGAAAAAAAAATAGAAATTTATGTTTGTCACCGTGCAAAATTATTAACATTTGTGTAAGTAGTACTCTGATATGAACAGGTCGTAAACCGCTCAACCAATTCGCTCTCAAATGCGCGTATACGTATCTCCGAATTCGTAAAAAAAATAATGTAATAAATAATGGGCGAGAAGAAAAACCATAAAAAAAAAAAAAAAGTCTATTGGGACGGGGGCAACGTATGTCTCAAAAGTGAACCCCGCGGGGTCTCGTCGATTATATTATAATGAAAAAAAAAAAAAAAATAATAGAACTATCTTATTAGCCGCGAATATTCTATATGATTATTAATTTATAAAATTGATTTCTAATGTATAAAACGTGTAGGTATTTTTAAGCCGCCCGGGAGACGGGAACATAAATTATTATAATCCAAGGGCCGAATATATATATATGAGCGGGAAAACAAAACAAAAAAAAAAACTGCAGTACACCGGATGTTTGCAATTTTCATTCGTCGATATTATAATTATCAATATATATATATATTGGATACCGATTGGAATTTTTAATTTTTTTTATTAATATTTTCCCCCTATAAACGTGCGTACCCCCCCGTACAAGGGGTGCGCAAAGCCCGCACTACGCCCCGGTTTTACATTAATTGTTCACTGTGTACATAACGTTAAAATCAAACTGCTCGCCCGTTACCGTATACGATTGGAAATTCTCTGCCGGTTTTCTAGGTTGCCGGACACCTCTTGTGTACGACTACCGTCTGTGAATAAAAAAAAAAAAAAAAAAAATGCCGACGAGCTCGGCGGTGTGAATGGACTCGACGGGAATACGCGGGCCGCGCACGTACGACGGGGTGTGGTGTGACCGTGGCATTGCGAACCGCCGCCGCCGCCGCCGCCGCGGCGGGAATCGATAAAATATACGCTCGCACACAGACGCACAGGTGGGTCGGGAACAGCGTCGTCGTCCCGTAGGTGGCGGCAGCGGCTCGTTTTCCCTCTCGGCGACCCGTGAATGGCCGGATTTTACACGCGCCAATACCATACGAGCATAGGGGTTTTTTATATTAATCAACGTGATATTTTTACGCTGAAAGTCTCGCCGCTTCCCCATTTTTTTTTTTTTTTTTTTTTTTATTTCGCCCATTTGCCAATAAACGCGTCGCGTGCCTACCGTCCTAGAACGCACGAATCGAGTCCGGTAAAAGCCGATTGTTAACAAATAATAATACGCGGCGACAAATACAAATCAAACGATAACGCAGCGTTCGGATTATTATTACTGCGTGTTTTTTTTTTTTTTTTTTTTTAATTCGATTTAAATACGGCTAATGCCGATACGATAATTTTACGATACGTATTTACGAGAAACGAAGCGAGTGCGGGAATCAATCGGAAAAGTTAAAACGATTTGATTGTATTTGTATGTCCTATGTATGAATGGGCAGCGTGTGACGCGCCGCGCTCACTCCCCCGAGAGACGGAGACGTTAGTGCGAGACGATCGATGAAAGGCGGCGGCCGTACGTCCGTGACGATAACGTATACACATACATAAATACACACGGGTCCTAATCGTTCTGGTAACGGAAAACTACCCTTGGTCCGGGGGGCGGATAATGCACGTATTAGCCCATTAGCCATGTACGACACCGACGACTATTGCAAAATAGAGTTTCCGAAAACGAAATACGAATAATATATATATATATATATATATATATATATATATATATATATATATATATATATATATATATATATATATAATTTCTAGCGAGCTCGCCTATCGAAAACGATTTTCCCTGTCAGATATATTGTGTTATATATGTCACGGGATATTACAGTGTTATATAATAATTATTATATTACGCGTAGGTGACCTACGGAATAATACAAAACTGCGTATTTCCGTAAAACGTGTTGGACGATTTTCTCGGTTGGCGACAAATTCGGCCGCTGGATCCTAATTGTTATCTCACTTCATATCATTTTCGGAAGACTGCCGGGGTATTCGATAATCGAGAATCTATATTATTATCGCGGAATGTGGACATTGCCGATTCGTTTTGAAATTTTTAAATGTAGACATGGAAATGTTTTCATATATTCCAATGCGGTTTAAAACTTTTATGTTTTTTTTTTTTTTTTTTTTTGATGGCGGGGAGGAGGGGAAACTTATATGATCCGATCTGAACTGACTGCATTGGACAAGGCTGGGAAAGATAACAATTTTTTATTTTTTTTTTTTATTAGAAAATTTACAATCTGTATTTCATAACACAATAAGTAAAAAAGAGCACTGCATACATAATAAAATAACACATCGAGCACAAGATTAGGGAAATCATCCAGCGATGGTACCCTCCAGTAATTTATTTTTATTCATTAATTTAATAGGTCACGGCACCAATTTCTTTTGAGTCGGCGCGGTGGGTTGTCGGGAAGAGTACGTGATGCAAGGTGAGAGACCGAAGGATTGGGTTGGTCTTGTAGTTTGGAGTAAAGAGTTCAAGAGTTAAAATTTAAAAGTCAACTTCTTTTATTTTTAAAATTAATTAGGTTATCTTTTAACTTAGTTTAAGACTAAATTATTAACTATTATTGTTTATAATATTGGCAGATAAGTAATAACCCGCAGACCCAACCACTGAACCGCCCATTCGCCCCTCAATATTATAATGTGGACCATCTGCCATGTCTGAATATAGGGCTCGACGCCACTACCCGCCCCCCCACCATGTCTTGTAGCCACTAATCGCATAATTAATTGCGATTATCTATTTCGTAAGACAGAAAATATTACTCGCAATTTCACTAAAATTGTAAATTTATCAAAATGGAAACAAATTATAAAATTATGAAAATTTGTCTTCAATCAAAATTTAACTCAACTTAAAATACAGTTAAATATACCTACTTACGCAAAAAGTAACTTATTAAGTTAAAACTTTGAAAGTTAATCGTGTAAAAAAGTAACTCGTTAATTAACTTGGAGTATAGCTGAAAAACGGTTCGTGAAAATTGGTGTTTTTTTTTTTTATATTTATTTAGATCCGATCCCCCTGGCCAATCGGAACAATTATTTAATAGCGATCAAACAAATGGTTTATATATCTGTTGGGAAGACGAAAAACGATTTTTGTTTTTAATATACATCGTACTTCGTCCAGTGTGGACAAAATTTGGCAATTGACCAACTCACAATGGCCTTATTAATAATATTAATCACTCCGCGTCCAAACACCTAAAAATATATAAAATATTTCAATAGTATCGAGATTACATAATAATAACATTAATAATAGACCAAGAATGAATAATACAGGTACCTAATTTTTGTTTCTCCGAGCATATAAATATTCAAAATTGATTTCGAAATGTATTAATATAATAAATCCCGGTGTATTTTAATAATTGTAACATAAAATAACCTAAGTATATTTTAACATATAACAAGTAGGTAGCACTATTAATGCCACATAATGAAGGATATTAGTGCCTCTTAATGGTTGATGCTGCGGCCCCGGGCCTCTAACGTTATATAGTTATTCATTGAAGATTGAAATATAATATTATCATTATGTTAACTATATAATACCTACAGTGACGTGCCCAACAATTTTCAATTGAATAAGTTGTAGCACCTAATAAATAATATAATCGTAAAATCTTCGTCTACGTCTAAACCCGACAATAGGAATTTAGACACCAGATTTTCGGAATTTCAATTTTCATTCAATAAGTCAAGCTATTTTCCTTGCATACCTTGGCTGAATTATATATAAACGCGTTTTAAGATTGACTATTACTAGAAATAAATACTCGTATGGTTGTTGTAATTTCAAGCCAATTAGAGGGATATAATCCCTAAATACCCCCCCCCCATTCACATGCATACGCCACTGAATATCGACAAATACTTTTTCCTAACCGTAGTGTGTAGTACGCGTTATGGAAAAACGATCGTCGCGACGAAATAATACGCGAAAATTTTTCGGATATACGTGTTGTATAGGAGGAGGCGAGGATACATTACAACGTCGGACGAGAGCCCGTACCTGAATTATATTTACGCGCAATAGCTTATAATTATAATATAGGTATCGCTTTTACTTTTTCGTAAAAAAAAAAAAAAACTCGAAATCTTATAAAAATTATAATGCGCGCGTGTTTATCGCGGAGGAAAAAAAAATGTCGCGGCATTTATTATTATATTGCACGTATATTGTATATTATTATATTCGTGCTTTCTCTCCCATGGGCGTCCCATGGCGGTTATTCTCCGAACTCTAAAAAAACACGATTTATAACGCGACGTCGTCCCGCGTACGTTAATATTTTTCGTATATAATAATGTATTCTAGTTTCTGTGCCAGTGTTGTTTACTCGTATATATATATATATATATATATAAAAAATATAAAAAAAACCAACTCAAGTTAAACACTCAGCATGTGGTTGCGCCCGCCGATAGTGATCCCCAATATATATTATAGTCTACAGACCACTGGGTCAGTTTTTTTATGTATATATATATTTGTTGTTTTTTTTTTTTTCGATGGGTGGAAGGACTCGAAAAAAAATGCGTTTATAAATATAACAATATAATGTAAAGCAAAATAAAAAAAAAAAAGACAACAAATAACCGTAATATAAACAAAATTGATCAAAAAGTCTTAATTGTCTCACTCTCTCACTCTCACACTTTCTCTCTCTCTCTTTCTCTCTCTCTCTCTCTCACTCTATTGATTTAATAATATATTACGCTCGTACGTTTAATCGATTTCAATCGTTATTTATTGTTCTTGGTGTTTCAATATCCGTGTTAGATTTTTTATTTTTTTTTTTTATTTCAAAACTGCATCAGTTTTATTTCTATTGCTTTCGATGGAAAACAAATTGAATACTTACAAATTATTATTATTATTATTATTCGTCAGTCTCAACGGTTTGAAGCGTTTGCGTAGCCCTGAATCGAAAAAAAAAAGTAAAAAAATGGGAAATACTTGGCTCGGGAAACGGTTGTTTTTTTCTTCTCTTTCTTTCTCTCTCTCTCTTAGCTATAGAACATTATATAGAATAATATTACATTACATATAATATTCAACGAGTGGTACGGAATTTTTACGGATTTACAAATATACGTCTCTAATAGGCTCTTTGCTGAACCGCGATGTAGTGATAATATACGTTCAACGTTATAACATACGTCCGCAATGGTCACATAGTTTTTTTTTTTTAGAATGGGTTAAAAAATACGAAAGAATATTACAAAAAATAAATAAAAACTAAAAAGCATGTAAAATAAAAATAAAAAAAAGTAACAAATTCGCCATCGCAGCGTATATAATAATATAAACCAGTTGTCGACGCCGTCGAGATAATCCGAAAAATATGTTACACTATACACGTTTAAAAAAAATAATAAAAAAATTTTTAAAAAAAAAACCACAAACAGCCGTGTATTACTTATATGTGTGTATATATATTTATATATATATATATACGTGTGTACACAGCGTCTAAATTCTGACGTAAAATATTATTCACGGCTCGTATATATATATATATATATATATATACATATACGAATATTTATCAAAAATTCGATATCGTAAAGAAGAAAAAAATATATATATAAACATAAATGATAATCGGTATAAATAATAAATATGTGAACATATTGTATAGGTATTGTAAGTACTGAATTTTGAATTAAATTTCTCGTATTGTTCTCATGCGGTATCAAACCGAAATCTTCGTTTAAACCCGCATTGCAATTATTATAATAATATATTACAACATATTTTTCTCGCAGATAATAATTCGCATTTTTTTTTTTTTTTTTTTTTTTCATTTAATTAAACAATAATTTACGGTAGTAAAAAATTAACAAAATACGTCGTACTCCCCTCGTGCCGATATAATATCGTATTTATAAGATGTATATTTCTTCGCGATAATTTTTGTTTACGTGCGTATATTTTGTATACTATATATAAATACTGTAAAAAAAATAATAAATAAATAAATGTTAACACGGGAAAAAGTTAGGCGCGCGAACAGAAACGTAGCCAGGCGCGTCGGTTCGGTTTTTTTAATTTTTGGTGCCAAAATGTTTTCGGGTCGTTTTAAAATCGTTACCATGCCACAGTTTCACGCGTATATTGCTTTACATTTCTCCTATTTTCCATTTGCCGTTTTAATTTCACAACATAAATTCGTGGCGATAACAAACCGTGAAATAATACAAATTTAAAAAAAAAAAAAAAAAAAGAACGTAACATAACAATAATTATCATAGAACAAATTGATAGAATACAATATTGTTATATACTAAAAACAAATAATAAAATACCAACCCAAATATTAGATATTAAACGCATGTATCGCGGCGTTTTCATTTTGTTTTTTGGCAGTCTAAAGAGGGAGTTTTACAAAAAAAAAAAAACAATAGCAGGGATTGCGTACCGTGCCAACCCTCTCAAAATGACTCACCTGGGCTTATAGCGAAAATAAATGCGAAGGTGTATGGTATTATAGAAAACCTCTCGGTTGCAATCCATTACAACAATCAGTGAGATTTCGGCGTTATAGTATCGTTTATACCGGAGTCGTATACACTGCGTAAAATATAACTAGCACGTATAGTTATTATTAAATGTGTAAATGTATATAATATATATTATATACATGTGAAATGGTGGCAGAAATCCAAAATGTATTTTATTTCTTACAAAAAATAACCGCCAACACGTGTCGTGTGAGGTTTTTTTTTATTATTTTCTTAATATATATATAGTCAAGTTTTACACAAATATGACCTTTTTGCAATAAATGACGACGAAAAACATAATGGATTTCCATTAGAAATTTATATACATATATATATATTATAAAACTTTCATAACACTTTCATATGAAATATTTTTTTATTTTTTTATTATTTCTTTAAAATGACGTTAAAATTTGGATTTTGTTTTTTTTTTCTCAGGATCATTACAAGATACCGACGAGAACGGTAGCAACAGGAGTGCCGTTGAACACAAGCTAGAAGTATCGCTTCAGTTGAAGACGGAAGCCATCGGCGGCGAACCGGAACAAGACGATGCCGGGCAGGACGTCATGTACAACTCTGCCAAGAGCTGCAATAATTACAATAATAGGTTCTCGGCGATTAACAGTCCTATCACTATGCAACCGGCACCCCCGTGCTCAACTAGTTCCTCAAATAACAATAACAACAACCACCTCAACGCTCCGTGGTCTTTCTCCAGCCCGGACAAGAACATTTTCACGTCGTCTATGTTTACGTCGGGCACGCCCCCCTCGTACCACAGCTCCAGTCCCCACTACGAAGACAGATCTCAACAGAGTCAAGTGGAATTACTCGGGCTGAGTATCGAGTTCGGGAAACAAGCACCTCCCACGTACGACCCAGATCTCATATACCCACGCCAAATGATGCAACAACAGTCTTCGCCGGGGAGCAAGTACCAATACGAATACGAATATCCTGGACCACAGCAGCAACAACAACAACAACAACAACAACAACAGCAGCAGCAACAACAACAGCAGCAACATCAGCAGCAGCAGCAGCAGTTACAATCTCAAATGGTTCCCAAACAAGAGTTCGCGAACGTGGTGAACGTGGACATCCAGTCGCCGGGTTCGTCGAGCATGTCGCAAGGCGGCTACGGCGTCCAACTGGCCGAATACAACCCGTCAACGAGCAAAGGACACGAAATATTGTCGCAAGTATGCCAGCAGTCGACGTTACCGTTGAAGCTGGTGCCGGTCAAACCCCGGAAGTATCCGAACAGACCTAGCAAGACGCCCGTACACGAACGACCCTACGCGTGTCCGGTGGAGCACTGCGACCGCCGGTTCTCCAGATCCGACGAGCTCACCAGGCATATACGCATACACACTGGCCAAAAACCGTTCCAATGCCGTATATGCATGCGGTCGTTTTCCAGATCGGACCATCTCACGACGCACATCCGAACGCACACAGGCGAGAAGCCGTTCACGTGCGACGTGTGCGGTCGGAAATTCGCCAGGAGCGACGAAAAGAAGAGACACGCCAAGGTACATCTGAAACAAAGGACGAAAAAAGAAACCAAAATGGCGGCGTTGCTGGCGCAACAGCAACAGCAACAGCAGCAGCAACAACAACAACAACAACAACAACAACAACAACACCAACAACAACAGCATCAGCAGCAACAACAAGGTTCGTCACAACAACAACACATGCATCACATGGGGTTCCAACCTGGTGACACTGGTCATATGTAGACGCGCGCCATTAAACAATATATATATATATATATATATATATATATATATATGTATGTATAAAACCCTACCTAATATATTATAGTACATGTCTCTACTTATTATTCTCCTATGCGGCGTGTTTGAAACCTAAAGGTAAGCAATGATGAAGAACCCACCGTACCATGTTTAGCTACACACTCTATATATATATATATATATAATATACCGAGTTGCATCTGTATATCATACAAAAAAAAAAATTTAAAAAATGGATCACAGAGTATTTATACCGCCAGCAAACAAATTCGCCATAAAATCAACAAAAAACAAACAGGGACACAAGTAATTATATTTATTGGTGCTACACGATACTATCTTCAATATATAATAGATATTTATGGATCATCTTGACCGTAGAGTCGTATAGGCCATAATATTAGAGACATTTCAATTTCGGTCGTCCTATATATATATATATATATATTAGAAAGTTTTATATACTTTTCTTTTTTTTTTTTCTGTATACGTTCCAAGTATACTTAAGAACTGATGACTATAATCTGTTATATTATAATATATTCGAGTGTAAATCCAAAATGTATAACGCATATTGTGTTATATAAATTCGTTAAACCGTAATGTACTCTTATTACAATATGGGTATAAACGCGTGCTATGTATTCCGTAGGCATATATATATATATATATATATATATATATATATATATATATATATATATATATATATATATGTAGATACAAGTATATATGTATATAGTTAAAACTAGTGTTTCTCGTGTTGTGTATAAAAAAATACACCTGGCTCCAGGTTTACAGAAATATTAATTGTATTGGTCTAAGTATAATATAATTAATAATATACTTATACATATACTCATTTAAGTACCTGATTAAATCACGATTAAATTATACAATAATGCACAAAATACATTCCTTTCGACAATACACCGGTGAAATAAAATATATAGTATTATTTCTCGGGTGGTGTTTTCGACATAATTAGTTTGAGAGTTTGTTTTATCTTTTGCATTTATTTTATTTGCTTTTTATCAATACAACAATATTATACCATCGTTTTCTTTTCTTTTTTGTATAATAACTATTAATGGCATACTTTTTTTTGCATTCCAACAATATTTTATGTTATATTTTTTAACAGTCTTGTATGATATATATTTATTTTATGGACAAATTCAAATTTTAAGATTAAAACGGTACGAATTCTTTACTTAAAATATACAATTGACAAAATATTTTAAAAGACATATTTTTGTACACGCAAAAAAATGAATTAATAAATACTTCGTTTTTTTTTTTTTTTTTTTTTCTATTATTGTTATTATTTTTTTTTTCTTCGATGTTTTTCTGTAATTTATTTGAAATTAGATTTAGTATGATTTTTTTTTTTTTTGTAAATCATTGTTTCTGTTACCTAACATCCTACTCTATTTAGTCTTCGGTAAAAGCATTTTATATTATATAATTTCTAAATCAAAAAAATTTTAAAAAAGTTTAAAAAAAAAAAAAACTCTGAAAATTATTAACAAATTATTTAACAACTTAAACTGTTAAGAGATTTTACTATGTAAGTATAAAATATAAATACAATTAATATTGTTTTTTTTAATTATTATTATTATTATTATTATTATTATTCATTCATCGGTGTCTTACATACGATTTTGTCATTTTTTAAGGTATTTTTTTTTTCGTATTATACATTAATAACATAATAGCTTGTTTTTGTATCCGTATACGATATATTATATAGTTTGTACTAAAAAAAAAAAAAAAATGGTAAATCGCTCAATGGGTTTATATTACTATAATAATATTATATTATAACGTCTCTTTTCCTATCGAAATTTAATTATTATATTCACCGTACCACTTACTGGGTATCGGTGCATAAATAATATATTATCTAATTCAATTATATTATACTTAATTACAATATCACTTTTTTTTTTTTTTCATTTTCATTCACGATATCTTCTATACATATATACATATATTATTATCGATATACCTATATAATAAATAAATAATTATAGTAAAAGTAATAGGAATAGGTGTATAGTCTTACGTAATCGTTGCAATATTGATGTCTTCAAATAATTTCGGATTCCATATATATATACGTATATGCAGACGATTGCAGTCAAGAAAAAAAAAATACGAGATACGAGTTCAGAGTAGGTCCTGACCTTTTTCGCGCTGTATTCGATTTATATACAGAGATAAAAAAAAAAAAAACAATAATTTACAATAGATATTACGCGGAGGTCACAGCTATAGGAACGCCACACAATTGGTGAAAAGTTACCATTTGAGACCCCGTGTTCGTTAGTGATTTTTTTTTTCTACGTACGACAGAAGGCCAATTTATATAATTTTTACCATCATAACAATAAATAATTATGCTCACACACAGCCGAATACATATTATGTGTATTAATATAATGTTGTTATTTTAAACAAATTTTTGACAATCTATATATATATATATATATATATATATTATATATTATAATAAACGGTAAATATTTCTAAAATAATAATTTTCCGAACGTTCAATACGGATGGCGAGCAAAATAATAAACTGTTCTATATTTGAGCTGCCGAAACATTTGTTTTATAAATATATACATGTATACTAAAAAAAAAAAAAATTTTAATAAAAACGTTATTATTACATATAATATTATGTCGTTGTTATTATAAATTCAAAGATTTTTCTATCTAGTATGTGAAGTTTGATGTTTGTGTAAATGTACATTATATTATATATTATATTTTACTTTTATTATATATTTGTATTATAAAAAAAAAAAAAAAAATTAAAAAAACAATTTCAACGTTATAATATTTATCATATTATTATTATTATTATTATTATTATATATTTTATATGCGTCTAATGTTCTATCTTCTTTGACTGACGTGTATTTTTTTTCTTCTTTTTATATATTTTATGTGTACAATATTTAAAAAAAAAAAAAATTAAATAAATAAATGTCTGTAAAATTGTTAACTAAAAAAAAAAAAACAAACCGTTTTTATTTATTCGCTTGTTTTCCCCCCGATAACCGTTTTTCGGTATACAACACACGCAGTACCGCATTTTGGACGAGGGGGCAAAATGGACATTAGCCCCGGGCAGCCAAATTTTGATAAATTTTGGGGGCGGCCAGGCCAGCGCCGTTTGAGCCCGGTGTAATTTTATTCATATATGTTCTTAAAAATTTAAATAATAATAATAAAAAAAAACCATTCATATTATTGTTGTTGTTGTTGTGGGAGGGGGCATACAAATATGGTCGAAAGCCACCTAGAGCGCAAAAATAATATATACAGGGTTGAAAAAAAAATAAAATAAATATATATTCGTACATGTATGTTTTGTTGGTTGGATATTACATATACGCGTTGTACGTCGCACAGGCGAAACACAAGTGCGGAGTGCGGATGTAATGCGGAGATGTTTCTCTTTTTAGATTTCACCTCGTTAGACGGTGACGCACGAAAAGACAGTTCGCACATCAGTATATTAGAGAACCGCTACGATATAATAATAATAATAATAATAATAACAATAATAATAATCATATTGTTACGGCTGTTATAGCGAACTATACGGGACACGAAATGTCGTATCCGTTTTAACGATAAATGTCTTGCAGCGGTGTAATACGAACAACATTTATGGGTCACGTTTCGGTTGCAGTGGTGCGTGTTAACCGGCGTGTTATTCACGCCCGGAAATCGGCGTGGAAAATATTTTAAGACTATGCGAAAGTCTCGGAATGTCTCGGGAGTTCGGTGGAAGTTTGACGGAAGTCTTGAGAGTCACGTGTATGTGCATAGTTCTCCTTTGTTAATAACCTCCATCGGGTATGAACGTACCTATACTATCTAAACGTAACCCGTGACCGAAAAAGGATATTTATTATTTTTGTATTTTTTTTTTTTTTATTATTATTATTATTTAACGTACCCTTGAAAGAGTAACGACAAAACTCGAAAAATTCGATTATTGTGTAATCACTATCGAAAAAATGCAAATTTTCGCGCTCAACGATTCGGTATACTAGTGTTTTTTTTTTTTATAAAATAATGAAAACGTATTATATAGTTAATAATATTATTGTTTAAGTTTCCGATGAACAAAAAAACTATAGTCGGGGCGCGTCCATCGTCCACTATATTTGGGATGGGTACCCCTGTACCGATTCTTCACTGTGCGAAAATATTTACACAGAGCCGTTGTCGAGCTCGTCATAACGTCGGTGCAAACAGACAATAATAATAAGTTTGCGGTGTTTACGCGGAGATGAAAAGATAGGTTTTATAATAATATACACCAAATTATTATCGTGACGGGCTATTATCAGCTAGAATATTGATGGACGGGAATTATATACGCAAATAGGACGGTCATTAACGGCGGAAAAAGTCTACGGGTTGGAAACCGTTGCTGCAGCAGCGGTTAATATAAACTCCGTCTTCGAACGAACCTTGAAGACCTTCGATCCCTGACATCTACATTTTTAATATACAACGGTCGAACAAAGTAAATTAAACGGCCAGCGTAATAATATCTCGTCGCAATTAACATTTTTTTTATATATATATATATATATTGTCCTACTCGACGGAACTATATTATATTAGTAGTTAGACTCAGATGTTTATGCGCTAAAAAATTACCAAATGTGCAATAAAAATCGGAAAATATACACAATATGAAAATAGCCATGGCGTGTACCTATAATACAGGTGTAACCTATCACTGTTACGCTATAAATGCTATCGTGTAATATCTAAAACAAATTAGAAAAACACAACACGACATATTATGCAGGTTAGGACCCATTGTATCGGATATTTTTATAACATTTTAAAAAAAAAATACAAAAATATACTGCGTTTATTATCGCGAAACCATATAATTTAATAATAGCCATTTCATTCAGTAAAATGTTAATCGAAATTTGTATCTATTACGTGTGCATTCAATTGAAATGATAGAAAAAAATATGCTTAAACATCTAAGCCTTAATTGTTATTTTAGTATTATTGTTATTACTAAAACTCCTTTAATTCGTATGTTTTAATAGATTTAAATTTTTATACGTAAATCGAACTTTACGAACAAAAAAAATATGTACATAGTTCAGTAATACAAATTGTTCAAATATATAATATAAGTATGTGTCTGTTCAAACTAAAAAGTTTCATAATATATTTAATGGTAAAACAGGCATTATACAAGACAAAGAAAACGATTTTAGTACTTATAATAAAATATATAACTCCACTTATTTTATAATAAATAATCGTGTTAACACTAAGTAGTGTTATTTAAAAGTAGCGTTTCATTTAAAACAAGTACTCGCTATCTAACATTTTAAGAAAATTAAGAATTTATTATATTCGTTTAATACAATAATCAATAATGTTTCATTAAAACAGTTATTTTATTTTATTACCCGTCAATAAAAAAAAAAAAAAAAAAATGTTTATAGTTTTATTAAAGTGGTTTAAATGAAAACCATTTTTGTTTGTTATTTTATCCTTCTGAAATTCAGGCATCAAATTTAAATTATACATGTATAATTTACTCAATATTTTAATCATTTAAATATAAAAATATTTTATAATAAATTTGATAAAAAATTTTTATCAAAAAATAAATAAAACTGCATACAACATACGTTGTTATTATTCATACATATAAATGGCAAATTGCAATTTATATAAAAAAAAAACATCAACTCGATCCAATCAAAACGATCTTAAAAATTATTTCTCAACATATTTAACTATATTTCCTACAAGTTTTCCATGCTTCAAAATAGAAAACTGTATGTTATAATTTACTGATAACGTCATCATTCTTGCAGTGGTTTTTTTCAAAAAACTTTAAAATTATGACCAATGTAGAAACCCAATACAATATACTACTTTATAGTTTTAAAGCATATTTTTGAAAATGATTTATTTTCGAGTTTAATCGACGAAACGCACACAACACGTCGTTTTAAATTTAGTAAGAATTTTATATTTAATAGTACATAGTTCCAAAATTGCCAGAATGTTTTAAAAATTTGTCCACGCCTGAAAAGGGCTAATTTTAATATTCTTTACAAATGGCTGGTTATTTTGTAGCCGAATTACAACAGAAAGTAAAAATCGAATATTATGCCGTACATTTTCCCGTTTCTTCTGAGGTTTTTCTCGGGTTGTCTCAATTACTAAGGAAACTACAACGAAAATTAAAAAATAACCTCCCAAAATACCAAATAGATCCAAAATGCTTTCAGGTTGTTACCTTGAAAATCGGTAGGAAAGTAGTTTACAGACAGACATTTTTAAAAAAAAAAAAAACAATACATTTTTCGCTTCGCTCAGCATCTAAGAAGTTAAGCGTAAAGTAGTAGTTATTTTTAATAAGCGTTTAAAGTGCAAAACGTTGATGAAATTACAAAATGTAATTAACCAAACATTGTTCAGAATTGTTTTCCCGTTAGCAATGGTTTATCGTTGCGTACGGATAAAAATTAAATTCCAATCTATATCCTACCTTCCAGACTTCTCGCCTGCAACAGTGGCCCACCCACGGTGCGAAATATGACCGTCTTTTTTTTTAACTTGTTCTTGTTATTGTAAAACATGTACGCACGTAACGTATTATGTTTTACTTCACTTTTACAGTACAGTTATACTTAATTGGATAAACCGTATTCAATAGTTTATATTGCGCTAGATTAAATGTACGTCATATTGCTTTCTACCGTCACTATTACAAATCTCTTTGATTTATCAACAATATTGTCATTATTTCAGACATTTTTAGAAAATTCCTCAAAAATATTAACATTTTATCACCGCCGATTATCATCATCACTCTAGATACTCATCTTAATCATATTTGACCATGGGTATGTATTATAATGTGTAGTACACATTTATTATTTCCTTACTATTCTCGTATCGTACACGCAAACAGTTTTCTTACTTTCATACTATTATATAGAACCTATTGTTTATGAAACGTTCTAATTTACGAAATAATTGAATTAGAAAGCTTCGAAATTGAAAATATAACTGATGATCAGATAAGTTTATTGTTCACAATTTATTATTATTACTTTTTTTTTTTTTTTGACAAACAAAATAAGTGAAAACCGCAGTAATTGCTCTTTATAAAAATAGCCTTAGGTTATTGTTTAAAAACGCTATATAATAATTTGTATATTGTACGCGCGCATAAAATTTAAACCAAAAATGCACGTAATAATATGTAATGAGTATAGTGGATATTTAAAATTATCAAAAAGTACGTACGTGAAAGAGAAGGGGAAGGAGCAGCAGCGGGTCGATTTGATTTCATATTATATATAGGTACCTATAGGTATTATATATACTCGACTCGACTATATATACGACATTGTTCGGTCAAGAGATAATAATCGTAAATTTTATGCTCCTCGCGATGTAAATACGTCTCGTTTCCGGTGTTTAATAATAATAATTCCGAAAAAGAATGTCCATTAAAAAGGTAGAAAAAAAAAAAAACCAAACTTGCGACTTCTTTTCGGTGTGTGTTTGCTCATTATCGACTATATACCCAAGAGAGGTGTCTTGAACGATTACAATATGTGTTCACACACACACACGAACGCGTGCTGGTATATATACACGTACATCATACACACGCACACTCATACACCGAGTCTTTATTTCTCTTCTTTTTTTTTTTTTTTTTTTTTTTTTTTTTTTATACCTACACGGGGGCCACATCGAAGGCGTAACAGAAGTGTTAGACCAACATCACATGATAGCTAAACAAACAACAGTTTATCACCGTCCAGTGTGTACCGAGTGCAGCTACTGAATATGCTAATGAAGAATTGTGTTCGGCCACGGATTCTTGTAGTATCGTTTATTTATTTATTATTATTATTATTTTTTTTTTTTTTTCAATTTAACTCGGAATTCCGATAATATTCGTATATACAGTGTACAGGCCCCACTAAATAGTATTACATATATATATATATAACCACACAATATAGGTACGTATGTTATAAAAAAAAATAATTTAAAATATAAACACATCAATTGTCTATTGTATTATTATAATACTATCCGCGGTATAACCCGCGGAGACCCGTCATTCCGGAGCTCTACGCGCGTATTACTTTGGTTTTTTATGGCCGATTAATTTAAAAAAAAAAAAAAAAAACCAATTCAAATTTTAAAATTCCGTTTTCGAGTTCGAAATTTCAGAACACTGCGCCTATGGGAAGTAACTTTCTATAGACCGGCAGACGGACAAACGGGCTGATTTTGTTTTATCAGTATAGGCAGATAATATTATAAACCTGTACTTACATCAAACGCTTATGAAATCACCTACTCTTAGTTGTGTTATTATATCGATTCAGTTAAATATGGTTATTTTAAATATTTTTTTCGTTGACGAGCTATATTGTATATCAATATATTGTAAATCGAATAATGATGTATTCTGCGTTACACGGGGATTATAATATATTATGTATATTACAGTAAACGAAGAAATATTATATATATATATATACATATAAAAAATAGGTCATATTATATGTTTAATGATTAATGTAATATAGAAAATATAACTGGCAGAGGTCGGCATTGGTTCGTTTCGATTATCTCAGCGGCGCAAGATATACATAAAGAGTAATATTATAATAATATATTATTTTAATAGTTGTTCGTTATATGGTTTTATACGGCCACGGAACAGAGAAATTATTCGAAAAATTATCTTTTATAAAATATAACATAATATTTATTACGTGTTAGTTTGATAAATTATTACAGTTGATTATTACAGGCTACGTTGTAATATCTATATGATACATTTGAAACGATTACGTTGAAATGTATAAATTACAAAATATGTTCTTAATTAGTGTTTTATTCTCTTTTTTTTTTTTTTCAATCATCTCCGGTAAATTGACTTTCGATTTAATAATATTATAAAAAAATAATACGTACATAATTCGCGCCGTGGGTGGGCCACTGTTGTAGGTGGAAAGTCGAGAACGTAGCATACATAGAGGGGAATTTTTTATATGTCTGTACCAAACAATAAATCAATACTATCCAAAAACGATTCTGAGCTTCGGTAAAAATGTTTTGATATATTAAAATTTAAAACTATATTAATTTGTAACGACAAAATAAATTCTAATACAACTGTGAAAATGTCAGGTCTCTGCGATTATTTTTAACCAAATTACAAAAAAAAAAAAAAAACATAATCGAAAATAAAGAAACCGTTATTTGCCGTACGTTTTTATCATTTATTAAGAAAATTACAACAAAAATCAAAAAATGATCCAACAACTAAATCCTAAATGCTTTCAGAAAAAATGCCATACTTGAAAATAGGGAAAAACGGAGATACCAAGAGATCTTGGTAGAAAAGTTGTTTACAGACGGAAAACATTTTTTTTTTTTTATATATATATAAACACACATCATAGTAAAACGTAAAACCAATATATTCCTCGTTAAGCTTAGATTGTTTTCAAAATCAATTAATTCTATTATATTAATATTTAAAAACGTATAATATTCTGCAGACTCTATATTAGAAAATCGATTTAATTAAAGACGATGAGGGTATATAGAATAATTAATAATTTCAATATATAATTATCGTTTTTTTTTTTTTTTTTTAATATTAATTTTATAATAAACACTTTTAATGAGTAACTATAGGTAATTATAAAACTTATATAGTCATAATATTAATTATATACGTATAAAAATGTAGTAATTATAGGCACTATAACACATGAACATAGGAAATTAATTTGTGAACTTTGTCCTTAGGATGGTTTAAATGATATAATATACAATATAATAAATATTTTTTTTTTTTTTTTTTTTAACGTAATATAATAAGATCTAGTCAATATGCATTTCAACATATATTTAAATATATGTATATATAACATATACATAAAGATAGAAAGCAATAAGCCTGTTACAAAACGTAAACTGTTCAACTTTGTCATATTTAGTAAAAATACGGTATCTATAACATTTTAACATTATATTAAAAATTGAAAAATCATTATGCTAAATATATGCAAATATAATAATATTATCATAAATTTATTATTACAAGGCCAATAATAAACCTGCAGCTATACTAATAATATTCCGATCATTAATTGATAACCAGGGCTCGTAAGTTCATGCACTAAAAAACGCATAAATAAGCATTTATATGCACTAAAATTCTAAAAATATGCACTTGACAAATGAGCAATTATTTTTATTAAAAAAATAAAGTTCAGTTTATTGAAAAATTAGTTTTTAAAAGTTATATTTTATTTATCTTGAATTTTATATTATTTATATTTATTTTATTTGTCGTCCAAGCTTTCTTGTCTTTACCAATCTTGATTTTTTTGGTAACTGATAAAACTCATAGTCCTACAAGAATAAAACTAAACAAAAATATACTAAGATTAAACAAAATTATTCGGGATAGTAAATAAGAAATACTAATTTTCTCAATTTATACGAAATACGCGCTAATTACTCCAAAAATCTACTATATGCCAAATATGCCAAAATACCCAATATATGCAAAAACATGCACAATTAAACTTTATATTTTTATTAGTATTGTTATGAAACGGATTTGTACTTCACTTAACATGTTTTCCTATGTAGCAAAATAAACATGCAAATGCATGAACTTACGAGCTCTGTTGATGACCAATACTCAAAATATAATTAATGAAAAAAGCTGGACATACTTCGCACCAGTGTGGGTAAGTTGTAAGTGGGAAGTAAATATACTGAAAACAACAATAAATCAATGCAATCAAATAAAAAATAATAAAAAGATTCTGAGCGGAGCTCGGCGGGTAAACTAGCAAGGTATAGTATACGAATAATTTTTCGTGTTTTTTTTCAAGAAAAACCAACCGCATCTTAGTAAAACGACTATTACAGCTTCGTCAGATTTAAAAAAAAAAAAAGTTCAATTGAGTCAACAATTATAACAAACAATACATTCGATTGAAAAGAACAAATTAATTAATTATTATTACCGTTTTAATATCGATCGGTTTCGCGACGATACGATATATTTTATATTAATAATATGTTCTTTGTCGCGTGTGCGTAGGTTTAAATGGAACATAATATAAACTTTTGGAGGAAGAAAAAAAAAAAAATAATTAAAAACCTAAACGTCCGGAGGAACGAATGCATTTGAAGAAAAAAAAAAAAGTATCTATGATAATATTGTTATGACGAAGCTCGCTATCGTCGCAGTTATATAAATACATATATAGGACAGCTATACGGACAGCTATTATAGAGGGTGGTGGGGGGTGGTAAATAAATATATAAATATATAAAGTATACACGTGTGGGGTGGGGGGGGGTGTGGTAAATGGGTGAGGGAGACGGACAAAAAGACCGTAGAAAAAGCAATTGCCAGACTGCGAGAAACAGCAACTCGTATGATAATAATATACAGGATGGTCGTCGTAAAGTCGCCTGCTCCCCCCCGTGCGGCGGGTCATTACTCATTAGGAAGGAAATAAAAGGTCGCGATGCCGTTATAAGTATAAGCGTACACTCGTATATAACACTGCTATATTGTGTTATATTATTATATAGCGATACGCACGCATCGGCGCGCCAATGCAATAGCTGCGGTAGTAATAATAATTATAAAAAAAAATAAAAAATAAAAAAAAAAAAAAAAAAAAAACGTCCACTTTCTGCTGTTATGGGATTTTATAGCACCTCGGCCGGCAGGGCAGGCAAGCAGTGGCGGCGGCGGCTATCGTCGTGTACATATTATTATTATACCCATACGAGTATAATAATAATATTATATATATATATATATATATATATAAGTACTTGGGCGACACGTACCGCCGAGCTAGGCGACGAAGACTATGTGTACAACTTACGTATAGATATATGTATATATATGCATAGACGGGGAAAACATGCAACTCCATTAGCATTAATTTACCATAAAACCCGATCCAGATACGTCCGGTCAATTTGTACTACTTCGCCTACGGATATAAAATATATAAATATGTATAGGTATACCTACAATCACCGGTTAAGCCGTCGGTCGTCTCCTCTCCGTGCTGCACATAGCGCGTCGTGTCCGCCACGCCGGCGTTTGCCGTCTCTGTCCGTCGATACACTCTTATATTTAGCGAAAATGCATTTTCGTTCATTCATTACACGCGTACTCTGGCTCTAAACCTGTGGCGGCCTTTTTTGTGTGTCCCGGGCCGGCGGCAGTGGAGAGAGAGAGAAAGAGAGTAATCGGCATACAAGCCATGCGATTGCGCCCGCGCGGATTCTTCTGAGGGCGGAGGGCGGCAAAAGTCAAGTTTTGCACCCGCATCGGACAACGTACGGAAAAATATCGGTTTTATCGTCGCCAAACGAATCCCGCGATCCGACGAATAATTGAAAATTGATATCGATCGGTTCAACGAGATAATTTCAATTTGTCATAAGCGAGAAATTCTTTTAAAATATTGACTAGTTAAAAATAATTATTTCTTTTAACTTATACATTTTGTATATTTTAATGTATTTTATTGACCGACAACTATTATTTTTCATTTTTTTTTTTTTTCTATAAATATATTATATGTAACTTGTAACTTTTAATGTAACTGTTACTTGTAACTAGTTACTGAGCATGTATTTTTAACCTGTAGTTTGTAAACAGTTTTACGTTATACTATACGTTACACTGTAACTTGCCCATCAAAGAGCAAGTGCGGTCAAACGAGAAAAGTGAAGAGGATATATCCCTCCCAATTTCCCTTCTATATTTATACTAATATATTTATATATATTATGTTCTCTATATATTTATAAAAAAAAAAAATTACAAAAATAATAATTATTGTTAAAAATCAACCTTATCCCTCCCATGGAAAAATCCTTTCATTACTCCGAGATATACTAATGTCTCGATCTGCTTCCGGCAGTTTTCCGCCCTTCAATTAGTGTGTACGACCAATCACTTCCCATTTCTTTTTCCGTGTTTCAGTTATTAAATTGTGTAAACTTCTCCTGAGTTGGCACCTGTGCATTAGTTATTCTGTCTGCCCATCTGATTCTCTCTATGCGTCTCCAAAGCCCCGCCAAATCGTTTAAACCAATGATTGATAGTCGAGTACAGATATAAATTAAATCCCCCTCTATATCCTATTTTCCCAACTTCCCATCTACAACAATGGCCTACCAATTGTGTGCAGTATGTCCGTCTCTTCTATTTTTCATCATAAATATATATATATATATATATATATTTAAAATTAAATATTTCAAAACAATAAGTTTCATACAATTTTAGAACCCTACCCCTGTACTCATTCCACCCGACGTTATTAAGCTTCCAAAATATTTGAATTTGTGTACTTGAATTAGAAGTCGGTTGTCTAAATAAATACTAGCCCGAATTGTGGGATCCTAAACACAGACTTGAATGTTTGTTTCATCAATATTTATGCTAATTTTGTACTTTTTATAGTTGTTTGCATTTCTGTGAGAGCTTTTGATAAAATCACATTCTTCCTCCGCAATTAGTACAATATTGTCGTTTGCAAATCTAATCACCGAAATCAGTGCACCTCCAACGTAAACTCCTATACCCTTATTTTAAAAATTATTATGTACACATTGTAATGTAATATATTATAATAATATTGTTATGTGAAATATAAATCAATTTTAATAATATTAACCTACTTATAACGGATATGACGACACTTGAATATAGTGTAGAAAAAAAATAAAATACACGAAGCAATATTATTATTTTAGCTATAAAGGCAGTGAACTGTACGTGAACAAATATTATTTTGTCTAATAATAGTCAATTGTTATTTGTTGTTGGTTAATTGATCGCGAGGACAACTATATTTATCACAAATTAAAAGTATATTATATCGACCAATTGATCGCAAGACCAAATAATGTTATAATATAAAACATTTACGAAAACACCCATAATTTTGATTGGGAGCTATAAAATATAAACTTAACAGATATTTTATTGGTTCGATTCCTATATTTAATTACTTTAACTGTTTAAGTACCAAATAGTAAAATAATACCAAAGTCATTTCATACGTGTGTAACATATTTTTTATAGGTAACTAACATTAAGGTACATTTTTATATGCTGAAGTAATATTATTAGCCTATATACGTTTTGGAAAATGTGCTAAAATAACATTAAAAAAAGCTAAAAAAATGTATATATATATGCCGGGTAAGTGTAAAATTTATACGATTTCAAAACACTTGGCAAAACTCGATACAATTTTTGAAAGGTTTAAGAACTAAATAAAGGTACCCTTACCAAATTGTTTTATAGGTATACACTAAACAATATACATGTCATATTCCATCACATAGTTTATTAATTTAATTTATTTAAGTGTTAATAATTCATTTACAAAAATTAATTATCCGATCAGGTGTCAAAGTAGTCAATAGTAGTACATACCCAACACTTTTATATAAATTAAAAGTTTAGTGAGGACTTAATAAAAAAAGTTTTGTGAGATATACACATCGCTTTACAAACAATTATTATTATTATATTGTCACATGAAATAAAAAAAACTAAAAATTATTATAATACATAGTAAACTTTAATTTATTTTGAAATGTTAAAAGCGTTACTTGAGTAGGTAAACTGTAGAGCTACTACATTCGTCAAATGATTTAAAGTTCGTTAAATATATTATTAAATCGAATAAAAAAATTTAAAAATTGGACATATTTCACACCATGGGTGTAAGTGACGATGGCGAATGTCCGTCTAAATCATTGGTTCTCAACATTTTTTAAGCTATCGCTCCCCTTTAGAAGCAAAATATTTTTCAACAACCCCTAAAAAAAACTAAAATGGTATGCTTGAAAAGTGTAATAGAATAGATAATTGAATAGAAAATATAAATGTATAATTGAAATGTTCTAAACAATAATTGTATAATTTAAATTAATAATAATAATAATAAATTATAATTATCAGTGGGGGGTATGGTTGTACTTGGTTCTTCGAGCCAATTTTTTTACGTTGGATTCAATTCTTGTAAGACGAAAGCACGGGTCTTCTCTTTCAACAATGTCGAATCGATTTTTTTTTTTTTTGTAATTCGACCCATCACCGTGCTGAATCCTCGCTCGACGAGGTAAGAGGAAGACAATTAATAATTTGTTTACGACAGTCCACAGTTCCGGGTAGCCACGACTGATGGTCGATTGGAGCCAAAATTCTGTGAGGTGTTCACCATCCTTATAGCTAGCTTCTAATATCTCATTAGTTAAAGGTTCAATCAATTCTACTTGAATCTGTATATCTGCTATTTCGATATTCACAAAAGGATGATCCATTGAGGAACTTCCAGGATTAAAATATTTTCAAAACATTTTGAAAAATTCTTACTCGAAGACTCAAGTTGTTCGCGGTAAACTTGTGTGTCGTCAAAGGAGATTTTACTGTTCTTGTGTAGATCCGACAGGATATGGCATGCTTACCTACCACTCAAAACAAGTTCACTGCCCCTCAGAACCTCTTTACCGCCCACCGGAAGGTGGTATCGCCCACGTTGAGAACCACTGGTCTAAATAGTATTGCAATACTAAACGTTGTATACTTACAATGTAATTCATTTTTGAAGTAATTTTGTGAGTAATTCATATTTTTTATATAAATTCGTACAGTTCAATAAATTACTTAAATAATAATAAAAAGTGTTTTTTTACACGGCTGTCATCAGTTGAATTTTTATTTTGCTATGTGTAACATGTATATAATCAAAACAAAACATTTTCTTAGTCAAAATTTGATATATATTATAGGGGGAGGAAAAAGTATAGCACTTGGACGCGTATTTTGCACAATGTGTAGTGCCTCAGAACCACCACTTTCCGATTAGCTAAATCGCCCATTTCCGTGTCCCTAGTCGATGAAAAACATTGTTGGTCCAAACATGATAATGCTCCAAGGAAGTTAGTGTAAACCTAAAATCTAATTCATGGAAAACAATGACAGAAAAAAACGGGGAAAACACCGCAAACAATTTTGTCTATAATCGACGGATTCGAACCAAATATCATGGTTTCATAGACTCGGTGCAGTGATTCTGAGAGCACCTATACATGTACATAATACGCCAAAAACCTTAAAACGTTTTTTAAGCCACTAATACTTGTTTAGTAAATGTAGTGAAAGCAACGATATATCGTTGCAAACATAAAACGATTCGGTGCGGATCTCGATAAACTGGTAAGGTCATAGTCGTGATTTCCTTTGTAGACTAGGTAATTAGGAAACCTGTAGAAAATCTAGAAAAATGTATCAACGTGCAAATAATACGCGTATTTCAAGGTACGGCATAAAAAATTCTTACTAACCGAAAAAGAACACAACTGAATAAAATAATAACATATATAAATAATAAATAACGCTTTATTCAAAATGTCAAACATTATAAAAATAATGTTTTTTAAAAACTGAAAACCGATCCATACATTTTACTCCGCGGTAATGATCGGTTAATTTCGCAGTTATCTACTTATACCTATATTATAATAATAAATAATGCAAATTTAAAATAAATCAAATCTCTTTGAAAATTATTAATCATTTTTAATGCAGTCGTCCGGTTCTTGAGACGTTTATTGCGATATTCCCTCGGGGCTACACCGACTATAATATAATATTATAATAATATTGTCTTTGACGGGGAAAGGTATTATTGTTGACATTTATATATCCATGGCCGGTAAAATGCAGGGTAATACATCGACTATAATATTTAGTACGTAACAAAATGTATATATATATATATATATATATATATATATATATATATAAGTATATTATAATACCTACCTATAATGATCGAATCACGTAAGTAAAACGATTTGTTAAATTCCCCACCCGCCGCACGACGCTGCAGAACTACGCATACGGTGTATTCGATTTATATACAGAGCGATTCACTCCGACCTGTGAAACACTCACTATCTCGTAAAGTATTAACTTTTTTCGGATTTTATTTTGACAATTTTAGAAACAAGCTACACAAAAATGTTACATTACCATTATTTTTGATCACCCTTATTTTTGAGGAGATTGAAAACACTGTGGGCACACTTATGATTTTCAAATGTCAACCTATATTAAAAATGTCATAAATAGATGAAAATAAATTTTAATGTTGAAATTTTTAATTTTCGTCAACTCGTTGACGCGATATTCCACTTTTAAGTTGACCGTTTTGTGGGTAGGGAGAGAGTAGTAGATCATCATTTGTGTAGCGGCACGGCGCGCGACGTTTCAACAGTACTCCACTACTCTCCCTCCACCGACAAAACGACAAATTAGAAAGTGAATTATCTCGTCAACGGGTCAACACTAAAATTTATTTTAATTAATACTTCATATATTTATGAGATTTTTAATATAGGTAGCTATTTGAAAATCAAAAATGAGTGGGTGTGACAAAAAATATCGATAGTATAAAATTATAGAGACGCTTGTTTCTTACATTTTCTAAAAAAACAAATTCCGGAAAAAGTTTAATACATTCCGAATATACATAACGAAAAATAGCTAAAACCATGTGGGAGAGAGTAGGGGTTATATCCGCCAATTGGCTTAAACATACAACATTTATGATTATATTTATTTAGTAATTTAATCTTTAAATATATATATATTTCAGCCAAGTTATAAGGAAAAACTTGATTTGTTGAATCAGCATTTTTGGGTCTGGTTTTAAAATTCACATTGTCGAATTAGGATAGAAGAAGATACTACGATTTATTCGTGATTATTATTCAGGTATCCAAGCACTAAATCCCATCCAATTAAAAATTCCTGGGCACGCCACTGGTCGTCACCACACCCCGTACAATAAAATACATAAGATTTAATTTATTATTTAAACACTGAAACGGCGTCAGTTTTATCTACGAGCAGAACAAACAGGTGGTTGAAGCGTCAAAATATTGTCCACTGGTAATATATAGTGTATAAAACTTTTTTTTTTTTTTTTTGAGCCGGCAATCAGTTTTATCGGACAGTTTTTTTTCGTTAAATTATATACCGATGATTTAAAAAAAAAAAATCGTACGATAAGATAAGAGGCGACAAATTTCCTTCCTTCCTTCCGGCGAATCGCTTAAACCGTCGCTGTACTGAAAACGACGGTACATCATTGCGATCACAAAACGATTCTGGCCTCGGTAAAACGGTAAATTAATATTATACGGTCGTGTATATTTCAAAGCTCGTATAGACCCACGGGCAATGCGACCCAAACATAAATCAACAAAAATAAAACCGCGTCGCGTTAGTGTGTCTTATTACCTATTATTATTGTTTTTTTTTTTTTTCTATTACAATATTATACGCGTATAATACGCCGTCGTCGTATTTATTATTACAATATAATATAGCATTAAATATACAAGGTGTACCTATACATATTAATCATATTATTACTATTATTACGAATATTGGCCGGTCACGAACCGTCGCCGTCGCCGTCGTCGTCGTCGTGGTACAGCGGCGGCGGCGGCGGCGGCGGCGCGCGGTGTCCCATTGCTCCGGATGTGCCTCGCGCGCCTCCCCAATTGACCCGGACGACCTCTTTTTATTATTATCGTTATTATCGTTATATTATTATTTATCTGCACCTTTACATCTCTTTCGTGTACTGCGCGTGTATATATATATATATACTATTGTTTTCGAAGATCTCTCGCGCACGGTGTATATATATATATATACACTTATAATATTATTATTATTATATATATATTATATACTCGTATTCATCATCAGCCTCCACCGCCGTCGGTGGGCCCCCGCCGTCTCGAAAAAAAATAATAATAATAATCGGCGAGAGACCATCGTCGTCGTATATAATAATATTATAAAGTACACTAGCATATACATCGTACTATTATTATTATTATTATTATTATTATTATTATTGTATAAAATATTATACATAGTATTAGGTACGAATAGATCGCGGCGGAAGAGACGCTGCACGATACCTGTGCGACGGCGGCGGCCCGATCGTATACAGGGCGATTGTTTTACCGGGAACCCGCGGAACCGCTTCCATCTATTGGGCATACCGGCCGCAGTAGCGCGCGGGGTACCGGGTTTAGGGGGCCAACGACTATCGCGCTGCTACAGTACGATCGTTATCGAAATATTGGCAAAATCAATGGATCCGGTCCACGTGGATCTATATTATGCCGACTGTGCCCGGGGGATACGCCGTTACGATTTGTGCGGAAATGGACCCGAGTCACGAGGGTCCTACATGTTAGTGGACGTAGGCGCCCGCAAAAATGTGCCCGGGGAGGGCAAAATTTACGACGATAACCTATTTTCCGTACAATCATATTTCGGTTTGCAACACGTTTATTGTACGCATATTTGTACAAAGTTAGCTGAAAATCCATAGCTCTTCCGTTCCGGTGCCTGTGCCTTTGCCAATTTAATTCGCAAAAAGCAACAACTTCCACGGTTATTCTGAAAATAGAGTTGACAATATTATGTTATAATTGCGTTGTAAACGTTTTAGATTCTGAGCAAAGCTAGGAAGATATCGGTTTCACCATGATGTGCGTGTATTTTTTATTTCTCTCTGCAAACAACATTTCTACCGGAAATAATGCTTCGGTCATCGACTTCATTGGTGGTTTCTGGTAGCAAATCTTGTCTAGTTGGTGCGTTGGAGGGTGTCATTTTTATATATCCATTGTAGTTTTTTGTATTATAATTGGGAAAATGTAGGCAATTCACAGCTTTTTCAAACATGATTAACCGAATTCCGATCAGAATCGTAGTTTTTCGTTAGCAACGAATGTTTATTGAAAATACATTCTTAACGTACTTTATATTTTTGTTCAGCCATCCCCCACTTGTCTAATTCTTAGATCCGTCCCTGTGCATGTCCCGCAGAGGTATTGGCTATCACTCGTTAAAACAATTTAAAGATTCTATCGAAACAGTAACGGAACGGTAATTATTATCAAAGTATTAATATTATAAAACGTATAGAGTATAGATGATGATTGTTGTTGTAACTGATCGTGAACGGTATAGAAGAAAGACCATGATGTTCCCCGAAATGTATAAACGATATTTTTTTATTTTTTTTTTTTTTTTTTATAACGTTACAATAATATTTGACCGGGTGGTGGGGGGAGGGTTTAGGGGAAAAACAAAAATAACCGAAATCAAATGTTCAGTTGCTCGAAAAATCATATCGTAATCGTAGTATCGCCAAAACAACCGCCCTGTATATATTATTATACAGGTATAAATAATACTCGCGGCGGCGCACGCGCACCACGGTCCGAGTCGTACGCCGTTCCGAGTCATTCACGTGAACGGAATAAAAATATTCGGTCAGAAAACGCGTATACGCCGCCGCCGCCGCCGTGCCACCCCCCCCCCCCCCCCATCCGCCCGCCCCCTCGTCGACGATCGCTATACTTATACCGCGACCGCGGTAAGCGCGCCGCGTACTCATCTAACCGCGAGCCGGCGGCGGTGCCGACCCGCAGCCGTTATCGTTCATTCATGAACGCTCGCTCGCGTACGCCCGCCCGCCGACCCGTCCGCCGCCGCCGCCGCCGATCGCCCCGCGGCGTTCGCCGCCTGCGCCGGCCGACGCTGCACAGCCTTCCCCCGGTGCAGCCCGTCACTCGGTTGTCGTCGTCGTCGTCGTCGTCGCCGCCGCCGCCGCCGCCGCCGCCGCCGCCGTCATAGTCGTCGTTATAATATGCCGCCCGTGACCTACGACCCCGGACACCATTTAGAAACCGGCGACGACGACGACGACGACGACGCACGCGCGCCCGCAAGAAAGTCACTTGCACTCGCGTGTGGGTACCTTGTAATATACTTACAGATATTTACACCATATTATTATAATATTATACGTGTGTACATACAACGGCGAGCGACCACGACTTTTCGCGCGGACCACTGTCACGCCGGTCGGTTACAAGTGGTAAAAACCACTTTAGCCGGTTGGTTGGTTGGTTTTTTTTTTTTTTTTTTTTTTTCATCGCGTTACGTACCTATATTTATCATTAGAGGTCGGATTTGTATGATTTTTACATATTCGTTTCTAGTCTATGCGGTTGAACGGGGGGGGGGGGGCAAGTAAGCGATATCATTACGATTAACGATGGATACAACAGAATTACGAAATGAAAACAAAAAATAATAATCGTATTTTGCCTGAAGAATTCGTTTTTTAGAGGTTGGACAATATCGGAGAATATCATTATATTATTGGCTGGCGTCTAGGTTAATAATAATTTAGCGACGTGACATTACGCGACAGTAACAAAATTAAAAAATATATATTTTATATAATCTCAATGAAATACGTTGTCATAAGTAATAAATAACCAATTTTTATTTTGTACTTAGAAGTCAACCGACGACGGCGTGTAAAACTATGAATCCTAGTTGGTCTGAAATAATAATTGTTACTATATTGAATACGATATTGGATTCGCAGTTGGAGAAGAATCGAATACAATTATTGTTCAGTATTTGTTATTAACGTACGTGTTTAATAATATATTAAAAAACTTTGCTTCCCTCTACCAAAAAAAAATAAAAAATCTTAGACTACCACTAATTCCGGCCGGCCGTCGTGTTTAGTCCCGTCCCTCCCAGTTCTCAACAAAAAAGTTTTTACTATATGTATAGATCCCACGAATGATTTTTTTTTTAATAATTTCATTTTTTATCAACACATGCGTGTTTTAATTTAACTTAATTTTACCCATTAATAACATATTAAAAAAAAAAATCGTTTGTAGGATCTATAGTAAGCACTCTTCTTTATTAAATTTTTAATAGGTCCTTTTGACATAAACTCAACCGGAGAGTCGCAGTCGTGGAAATGCGGAATGCCTTTGTAACAATATTAAACACGAGACATACAGAGAAAATAAACTATGTTCGTATTTAAGATGTGAATGTGTTTAATTTTCAAATTTAAATTTAAATGGTTAAATATTATAACCAAACGGTAATTTGTGTATTACAATATTATAATTTATAAAATTAACGTTATATTTTATAATATGTATTGTATAGTTAGTATGAATAAAAGTTGTTTATAGTAAAATAACTAGATAAAAATTATAGTTTATTTTTTATAGGTTTTATTTATAGTTTATTTATAATGTACATAACTATACATTTTGTTTTTACCTTATTTTATAATCGAAATTCTATTCAAAAACAAAACAAAAATATTAATATAAAGTTACTTAATGCAGAACTTATAATACAAGTGTCCAATGTGTATGGTGGAACAGGTGGTGTGTACCCAGAAATTATTTTTGCGCCACCCTCCCACAATTTAATTGTAGTCCGACGCCACTGGTATGTATATTTCCTGAGATTTTAATTGTTATATAATTTGTTAATAGTATTGTAAATAGTAAACCGTAAATTAACATTTATAAATATTAACATTAAATCGCATAACATACGAATACTTATACGAACCATCAATATGCTCGTTGCATTATAAATATTGTAATAATATACCGACCTACCTATATATATATAGAGAGAGAGTTATTAACATTTTAATTTATAAATATATTTATATATTTAATGTTTTGTTTTTCTACCGCCGTTTACTAATTATACGTTTTTGTTAAATATCCTTGAAAACGAGTATTACATATACGTATATACAAGTATAGTAATATTATTATAACGTATTAAAAATTCATCTGAAAAACCGTATCTGAAATATTACGTCCAGATGGGCTTTTTATACGTTTTGTCAATCAGCAACGACGATCAGCAGACTACATATTCACGTACCTGTACATATCTTTTTTTTTTTTTTTTTAATATTATATATTATAATAATACCTACGCCCGTATTTAATGGCTCGGCGCATTATACGGGGCAGTACCTATAATGCCTTTTGTGATTCGATTCGGAACAATATGGACACTCGATAACATTCGAGTTTTTCATACGCATTGTGTGCGCGTGCCGGGCATTATTATAATATATAATAATAATATTATAAGATGTAAAACACCTAAGCGGCTTATCTGCGAATAAATACGGACGGGCGGAAGAGAGAAAGAAAACAAAACTGCCTACCTCTATACGAGTATTTATATACGTACGTACAGGTATAGTCGAGAAGAAGAATTGAAAGAAGGCTTCCGTTTTAATTTATCGTCTGCGCCACCTATAACGTGTGACGGAGAGCCGGTCCACCAACAATGCAAACGACCGGGGCACCGTATGCGGTAATCCCTCTGCACCCATAGATCTCGAGTATTTTTTTTTATTATTATTATTATTATTATTATCGTAGTGTTTTGATATAATATCAAGTAGTAGTATTAATAAAAAAAAAAAAAAAAACCTCGGATATGCGCGCTACGCAGGTTGACCTTTTTGAAATTTGAATAGGCCACAGCGCTATCCAAATGGGAATTTATGAGACACTAATTTAACTGCTTCGTTACACAGTATATAATAACGTAGGTATACACACAATACGCCTATATAATATATATATATGTAGTGTAACTTTTTAAAAATAATTTAATTTTCTTTTTTTCCGAAGACTATTAAAAATAATACGGAAAAAAAAATACGTATTAAATATTGTAAACTTAAAGGTGGGGGGAGGTGGACACCAAATAAATAAATAACGTATATATTATTATTTAACGTAACAATAATTATTATTAGTTGTGGCAGACAAACCGCGTAGTAAAAAACGGATATTTTCTTTACACAACTATAAAAACATTTTTATTCGGTTTGTTATTGTATACTTTCGATTTTATACCTGAAATTGTGTAGTTTAAAACTTCGTATAAAAATTGATTAAGTTTCAACCGATCGCTATAATTATTATTATATCCTAATCGCAGTTTCCCTTAAAAACAATGATAAAATAAGATTTCGTTACCAATAATAAAACGATCAAGCATAAACAAATTCCTACCGCAAATAATATCGAAAGTTGATGATGCGCCACACTTCGTCCCAGAAATAAAGTAGAATAAAAAAATATTATACGACCGCGTGGAATAAATGAAAACATTTCGTAAATGATAGTCGAGGGGTCGACGTACTTTCTACTCATTATTGGACCGAACGGTTTTTGAACAAAAATGCTATTTCATTTTGTGCTTAAAAACAATCGAATGTAAAAGTTAATATTGCATATATACCACCTATTATCGTCTGCTGGGTTAGCACACCGTATAATATTCGAACGATACGGATAACATATCGATTATTATACACGTACAAACGTATTTACAACTGGATTCCGAATTTCGGTTTGATTCGTAAATAACGCCCGTCTACTGTAGTAGGTGCGATTATGTCCGCTAAATACTTTTTAATATTTGATTTTAAACATTTAGAGTTATATTTATCGTGTATCCGCGTATCGCTAATCGTTATTGTCACGGATTCACTTGTGCTCTCCGGTGGTCGTGCGTACTCGTCGACTCTAAAATCTAAAATGTACATAGGCGTATTATAATAATTTACCGTTGACAACCGCAAGACTGCAGGTGGACCGATTCGAATATCCGAGTACAACCTACCGCCTCCTTATATTGTTGTTATTATATTTTCGTGTGTCGCGTCGAAATATAAAGCGACGTTTTGCGGTTGGGAAAAAAATAAAAAAAATAAAAAAATGATAAATCGGCATAATATACACGAGCGTTGTGTCCGCGTATGGGATTATAATATAAGTGTATTCTTTGTTTTCTTAACGTCTGCAGGATCTCGTGTCGATAACTTATGTAACCGGCCGTATAGGTGTACGCAACGTGTATACGTTAAAAAAAAAAAAAAAAAAAAAAAAATTAATAATAATAATATTATATTTTCGTTTTGTCGCCGATAACACCAAAACACGGATCGTTCGATATTATAAACATATTGCTATTATATCTACGATTATTATAATCCACAAACGGACGAGACGTCGGGATTCTCCGCGAGCGCCGCGCCGTTCAAAATCCGGTAAAAACGTTTTCATTTTTTTTTTTCTCTCTCTCTTTTTTTTTTTTTTTTTTTTTTTTTTATCTTTCTTCCGTTGGCCTGTTGTACATAATAAACTATATAATATTATATACACACACGCGCACACACACCTACAGCGTTCCGGGGTCAACACGACCATCCGGTATTCAATTTTCGGCCGTGATAATCGCGATTGGCGGCCGTTTTCGCGGCGTACGGCATATTTCGCGGTCTACCGTTCGTTTACCGCCCGTTCCGAGTGCCGGAACCGCGGTGCCGTTCGTGAAAAACCCCGTTTGTCGAACATTTGTTCGTCCGCGGCCGGGGGGAGGTTCGTATTTTAATCGAATTATTGTTTATACGCGTATAGGTATATCATACAGTATTATATATAGGTATTTATTTTTATTTTTTTTTTTTTTTTTTTTTTTTTTTTTAACATCGTATAGACTTGTATATAAATCACGTGTATTTTGTTCAGGGTGAACAAGATCGGACGGAGGAGACAAGCGAAACAAAAAGGACTCGGTGGGGGCAGGAGGGGTCGGAGGAGGTGGCAGAGAACCCGGCGCGTATTATACGTACGTATAATATTATATACCTATATCCACTGCACACGTATAGGAGTGGCCTTGCATCTCATTAAACTGGCCGCTGTATATATCTATATATATATATATAAAATATATATTTATATATATATATATGTGTGTGTATGTGTATAGAGTTGGGTCCCATCAAAAGGTGTGATGACCATCTGGTCACCCATTAAATTATTACCGAATAATGGGTTAACGGGCGTACGGAGATTATAATATATACATATACATATATATATATATATATATATTTTTTTTTTTTTTTTTTTAGTTTTCTGCAGGCTAGATTGTGGACAGAGAGAAAAGAGAGCGAGAGAGGTTGAGAGAGAGAGAGAGAGAGAGAGAGAGAGTGAGAGAGAGAGCGAGAGAAAGAGAGCGAGAGAAAGAGAGCGAGAGAAAAAATTTAATTTTTTTTTCATTTTCTCATTTCATTTCGTTTTATTTTTTTTTTTCCTCCCGGTGGAATATAAAATTATAATAATAATATAAATAAAGTATTTTTTTTTATTATTATTATTTTTTTTTTTTTTTTCAAGTGTCAGAATATTATTATATAGTTTTAGACCATACGAGTACCTACACTATATACCGTGCGGTTATAAACGTTATTTTCGATAATAAAACTTATATTATTATATTTAATATTAGCGCACACTCATTCAATATCTTATCTATATCAGCTATATATATATATATATTATGCGTTATTCAAATATAGTGACCAAACAATAACGAATAACGAAATATTTTCATAGTTATTATTAAAAATCCGACATACTCTTCGCACCATGGGCGGGCCACTGTTGTCCGTCGAAAGTCGGTAAGGTAGGATATACGTATACGTGTATATAACATATACGAACAATGTTAAAACACGTGTTTTGGCGAATTGTATTATTTTGTAACTTCAAAATAGATTATAGATGTTTGTATTTTTGACGAATTTCAACATAAAATTGTATTTCTCTACGGTTATGTTTAACTGAATTACAAAACATATACGAAATTGAAAACAACCAAAACCGTTATTGCGTAAATATTCTCGTTTCACCGACGTTCTTCCACCATTATTAAAAAAATAAAACTACAAGGGAAATCAAAAAAAAAAAAAACCTCTCTAATATACCAACTAGACACAATCTCTTACCAGACACCACACCGGAGCAAAAAAACGTTGAATAAAATAAAAAATATACAAAGAACTGAAAGTAAAATTACAACCCTTGATTTATAATTTAGTTTAAGTCAAATAATCAATATAAGATATTCCTACGTAGATATTTAACGTATTATGTTATGTTTGTAACCGCTCGATCTTCTTAATATATACTATAGGTAGGTAATTTAAAAAAAAAAATCAATGCGAATTACAACTAAATATAACAAATTATGAGGATGCCACAATAGAGTTACAGCAAATTCAAAAATAGGGAAAACTAACATGGTTGTAATTTTTTTTGTACAACAATTTTTAGAAAATCCTACGTACAGCCCTCGGAAATATTCTCCTATTTAGATTTCGCTATTTGTGTTTGAACTCCAATTTCAACGTAAATGTCACAATTTTTTACCTAAGTAGGTAATGCAATTTCGCTATGTTGCCTGTTAGTTAAACCGAGAGAAAAGATGCAGGTGTAACTCCTTTTAACCGTGTTTTATTAATTTAGAATGAAAATTATTTCATTTTAAATTAACTAATATACAGTACGTGACGAACAAATGAAGACACCCGAACATGTTTAGTAATAATATGTGTACTACAAAATTGTATAAAACTTATGCACACATTTAAATTAATAATTTGTTTCATATATTATTTTTACATTTTAATACAGATTAAAGTTTTATATAACTACAATAATAATAATAGAATAATTTTAATAGGAAATTTTAGACAAATATATAAATATACATATATATACAATAAATTCAATATAATTTAACATTTCACTAATTTTAATAAAATTAAAATAATTAGTGCATATTAATATTTATTAGAACCTCCATTAGCACGAATAGTAACAAAAATTCTATTTGGAATTGTGTCATAAAGCTTTTTTATAACATTTGATGAAATTTGCGCCCAAGCATCTAAAAATTCATTGTTTCAATTCATGCACTGAATAATATTGTTTGGCATCTTTATAAACTTCTTTGGCGAGTAGTCCCTAAACATTTTCAATAATATTTAGATCCGAAGATCGTGCAGGCCAATCTAATATTGATATAGGAATTATTTCAAACCATAATTTTATGATACGAGCAAAATAGATTGGAGCATTATTCTACTAAAATATAAAATTTCTTCTTGCTCTTTTTACCATCTAATAAAACAACTTCACTTCGTTCTTTATAACGAATTTCACACCAAATCATTACAGATCCTCCTCCCGTCTGACGTCTTGATATTATAAATTCATTTTTTCTTAAATCGTGATAGTAATACGAAAATCCATCAAAACCATTCAAATTACATTTTTTTCATCTGAAAACATCACTGTTCTCCATTTTTTTGCCCAATTAATTTTGTTTCTTTAAAAGTTTAATCTTCCATTCGTATTACGTTTGTTCTGTGGTAGTTTTTTTTTTTAATGAACATTGGTGTACGTTTCAATAGTCTCTGTACGTAACGAATACCAGTTTTCAAGTCAAATTGATCGACAATACCACGCGCAGAATTCAATGCAACTCTTAAAATTTCTCGTTCTTTCACCATCAGTTAATATTTGCAGTCAACCTGTAGACTTTTGGGAATTGTAATTTTGTCCAAGTTAACAAAATTATCGATTACCTCTTCAGTCGACGTGATATTTCAAGATTTGAAAGACCACATTCCTTAAATGCCGAAATTTTTCTCTGTTCTTCATTTGATAATGATTGTGCTGTTCCCATAATGAATTATTTAATAATTAATTACAATATTATATAATTTATGCTAATAAAGTTTATTATGTTCGGTTGTATAACGTAGTTAAAGTATTACACATATAAAATTTGATCATAAAATCACTAAATACGTAACGAAACTGACTACCATTATAATTATTTCACAACAAATCCCAAAAAATTCATCGATAAATCTATATTTATCAGTTTATAATCAAGAAAATAAGACTAAATTGCTATAATTTTGGTTTAACCTGAAGTTTATCATTACATGGAATAAATAAATAATCATTATAACAACAATAATTGGTTCCACGCCATATTTGTACAATTTTTTTTTCTTTATTAAATTCTGTGCCTTTATCTTTTTGTCGCGCACTGTATATTGCTATAGACGCATATTAATATTTTAAAAGTACGGTCGGAATACGAAAACCGAGTATCTGTCACTATTAGCCTCGCTTCGCACATCTAAACCTGCAGTGTTGCGTTATTACAGTGTACATTTGGAAACAATGATAAATCATTGTATTTGAAAAATGGTTCTAAACAGCGAGTTCGGCTATAACTATACCCGTATAAATAGTATTCCTATGAAATTGTTTTGAACATATTTCAAATATTTGTATGAAAAAAAAATACCAGTCGACATTTGTCCATAATTTATTTTATATTGACCTTGCAGTCAAGTATAATAATTAAAATAAATCTAAAAATAATACTGTCGTCAAATTTAATTAATTAATTAAAATAATATGGATGTTTGTTTAAAAATCTTAGTTACTGTTGGAATATTTTAAATAAAATATAATTATATTACGTATGTTGTACTAAATTAAATGTTTTTAATGGTTTATTATTAAATTCTTCTACTCTGGTTTCTAGGCTCCTAAAGACCATCGCATCCATCACACCCATAGCTTTACAGTTCGAACATGCACCAAGTAATTCTACATCCAATATTCAGAACTATAAAAAAATAAAAATGTATTGGTATTACCTATATACATGAGTTTACAGCAGAATTTGACAAATTCCTATGCAATTACCTAGGATATTGTCAAACGCTGCAGATTTTTAAAAATATATTTCAAAATAGATCGTTAAATAATAATATAATTTATAATTATGAACTATTTTATTCATCTCGATATTTCGAATACAATTAAAATAATAATGTCTTTACTAATAAAGTAATAAAATTAAAAAAAAAAACCGTCGTTCAATAAAATCTTTTGAAAAATTCATTTTACCCCCCCCCCTCCAATAAAGTTATAAAACTAATAATAATTACGGTTAATACGAAAAAAAAAAATAGGTAAACATCGTTCAATAATTTATTCAGGAGCTCTTTTTTCATTCCGTTAAAAATCTAAAATAATAAATGTGTAAAAATAAAACGCTCGTGTAAACAATAAATCAATATTTTTCGTTTTTTTTTTTGCGTTTATGTCCTTGTCAACACTTTAACAGAATGATGGTTCGTTTACACCAATACATATTTTAATAAAAAAAAAAAAAAAAAAAATTGAATACTATGAATCTTATGAGCCGTTACGTTATGGAATTGTGTATTAGACGGTGCCAAAAAGAACGCGGTTGATATAGACGTCAAGGTCGTAGAGTTAACAAACAAACCACCGAGTTTGCTCGTCCTACGAAAAATAAAATCTTTGACGTCTCGCCCTATAAATAGACGAGCTGAAAATAAAATGTAATCGAGTTCGCAGGGTCCGTCCAAGGTTGAATATTATAAGAATTCCAAATATTCGCATAATTCGCGTACACGATTTCGTTTTACAGCGTGATTATTTTCTGTACGGTGTTCACAATGTTTATTGTCTACAATACGAATGTAATATTATTTTTAATTTCAGAAATCATGAATACAAATATAATGAATGGTGCAATACAGCGGTTGCGAGCCAGTCAATTTGCTGGATTTTTTCCACCCGTAACAACGATATATAATAAATAGCTATTAATATTCTTACATATTTATATTTATAATAAAAATATGTAAAAAAAATTCCAAAATAATATAAATACGATTTTTATATTACCGTTCACAATGTTTGAACTGCATTATAATAATATTGCGTAGTTCAATTAATCCAATATAACTGACAAGATAACATTCGAATTCCTTGTAAGAATTTATTATACAACTATAATACAAATAATGAAACATTTAAGTCAATTCTGGAATATTTTTTTTTTTTTTTTGTTTTCTTCTAATTTGATCTCGTTACTTTATAATTGCGTTTTATATTATATATTAATTGTTGCCTGGCGGTATGGACAAGAATATACATCATGATCCCTATAGGTAACAAATTAATATTTATTTCAATTATATAAATTGAAATAAAATTTAAAAAAAAAAAATTATATATATATATATTTTCAATATTGTTAATTTTAGACAACGCCTTTATGTTGGCTATAGAATGGATATTCTTAAAATACTAATATATTTTTATTTATACGGAATAGGTATTATGCATTACAAAAAAAAACAAAAAAAATCATTATTTTATATACCAAATAAAATTCTATAATAGAGTTTATAGATGGGTATAATAAATAACATTTTATATTTCATCAATCAGTAAGTCAGCGTCGACAAATTTGTGTTTCATTTTCGAACGGAAGAAACTCCAAGAAACACACACACAGTACAAAAAGCTAGGTGTAAAAAATGTTCAAATTAGTGAAACAATTCGATACAATATTGGGTACTACTTTCCCTGTATGTTATCAAACAAATATTATTAAACCAAAAAAAAAAAAAAATAAAAAATCAGTAATAATAATTTAAAATATTTCATGTAATTTTCAAACACTACTTAAAACATTATAATTGAAATAACTTTTCCAACCCCCCTCCAAAAAAAAAAAATCTATTTATAATATTAAAAACAACGTGAATAAAATGCACAATTAATATTTTAGGATTAAACAAACAGACGGCATAACATAATATATTACGGTAGAGTAGGCATAATCGATAGCTTTTTATATAAATCAGTAAATGAACAAATTGCAATGTGACATGATTACTTTTAGCATATTATATACTCGTATGTATTTAACAGATATACGCAAAGATAACATTCAGCACACATATGAATGAATAACGTTTGTTAGAGCGATGGTTAGTGCGTTTTAACTTACACGTTATTATTTTGATTTTACTGCAACGCATAGTATTGAATATTCGTAATAATATAATATTATAAACAAACAAACATAATATTATAAATAAATAAATATTATGATCGTTTAAATTTGTATAGGTACGAACGTATAGTTTAAGGAAGTAAAATACCATGTGGAAAAATAATGAAATACATTATTGAAGTGTTAAACATTTACACCGAGTTGATATTATTTTTTATTGCCCGTACGATGATGCTTATGTAAAATCTCGAACCTTCCTTAATAAATTCTAAACAAACATTATAATATACCGTTAACGATTCTTTTAATAAAGAAATATTATAACGAATCGTCATGGTTTTTAAACGAAATGATCAAATAAAAGGTAGGTACCCACTGCCTAACCGTTAGAAAGTAAAAAACCCTTTGTCCTCTTGCACAACGTAAATAATAAACTATTAAATATAATAATTATTGTCCGTGTGCCTAACACATTAATATATATTATTATTGCGTAATATTATTTTCATATGAATATTATTTATATTCGATACGAATTGATTCCTAGCCCGTATTCGCACGATATTAGTTGTAAATATTTTTTTTTTTTTAAACAAAAACCTCGTTGTGTGTATTATATTCGGTATATCTACTCCGTTCGTTATTATCGCTTGTATCGTCTATTTTTAAACCGTAAACAAAAAAACAAAAAAAAAAAAAAATTTGTTATATGATTTTCGGCGTCTGAACGAAAATTGTATTTAATCCCGTGGATAAACTCGCATAATATTGGATCACCAACGGGCATGTCGTATATCACTCTCTCGGAACGCACAAAGTCGACAAATACAAACAGTACCCATTTGTTTCGTGTCAGCCTGTCACAATGGGTCATAAAAGTGTGTTGAGTGTATATGCCCTCGCATCACCAGTGGTTTTATTTCTCGGACATTTTATTTTGTTTTTTTTTTATTATTATTATTATTATTTTTATTTTTATTTATCGTCGGTTAAAAGACAAGAGAGGAGCCAGAAAAAAAAAACGACTATTGTATTACCTACATATTATTATACATATATATATATATATATATATATATATATGTATAAAAACAATTTCGAACGGTTGTAAAGAAAAATAATAATGTCCTATGCCCAGTCAACATTGAACATTGTTCGGATGTAACACGTCTAGAAGGTGGCAAATGGGCGTGGTTTTTTGTCAGATGATAAATCAATATTGTCCATTGGTTATTGGACGAACCAGTTGCAAAATGTTTTCGTCGTAAACACACCAGGCGCCTCAATATTATTGTAACGGTCTACTTCGTCAAATCGGGCAAATATGCACGTAATATTTGCAATTTAACAATGACAAACCGTACCTAATTTAGAACAGGCCCCTGTCGCAGGGAGGCGGGAAATTTCAGAGGTTCAACTCCCCACCCCCACACCCCCTCCTCAAAATTGCAGCAAAATTATTAAACACGATAATTGAAACGTTGGTTTTATTTGTATTGCTATAGGTGTATTGTTATTATTGTCATTTCTAATTTTTCGTGGTTTTCCTGCTTTTAGAAAATTATAACTGATACGGCTCAAACAAATGGTTTTAAATAATCTTAGTATTGAAATTATATAAACTCTTTGTTGTGTAAGTATGAAAGTGTACAACTTAACACCCGGGGGGGGGGGGCACTCCTCTCAAAAAATATGTTTTTGTACCATTCGAGGTTATGTTGTTTGTATAATGTAATCGATTTAACTATTGTTAACGCGTTACATTCGATTAAAATGTAAAACACGCGGATAAAAATATTCGTACGTAACAATAATATATTACATTCCAACGAAATGCTATACGGTGACTTGTATAATTTGTTCCTCTCGATTTCCGTCGTCTTCTTCGAATTACAAAAGCGGTCCCTATGCCCTGTACAGCGATTCTACGGTTGCTCGTTCATTCTTATTCTTATATCTCTTACCACCACAAAGGTTTTCCTCGGTTTTACCTATAGAACGCGAGCAAATATATTTCCATGGGCTATGCCTAATGGCTACACAAGTCTTTGCGCCGTACGTAACAATAGGACGTATTTTTCCCTCTACGCGTTTTTTTTTTCATTTTTTTTTTTTTTCTAATTGTTTAATTGATTAAAGACGTTAAATCGTTTTGATCTTATACGCTGATTTGTCATATTATAATAGAGCATCGTGAGAACGGAGAATTCTCAATTCGTATGTAAGAACCTTATCGGACCGCCCTCGTGGACCAGCCAACAATAAACGATTTTCGGTAGGCCGAAATCCAAACGGACAACAATAGACCTCCTCCAAAGACGTCGATAATTAGTCACGATAATAACGACGGGGACCACCTAATTGAATATTCTGAATGTGGTTTTGTTATTTAGTAAGTGTGTATTATTTTATTCATTATTAAAGCTGTCAATTTTCCCACGAATATATATATGTATATTATTATAAAAAAAAAAAAAAAAAAAAAATAGTTTTTCAATAAGAATAATATTGTGATTGTCTCGGTTTTTCGAACATAATGGAATCAATTTATGCGAATTCAAACACATTATGTTTGTTAGGTACGCTAAACAAACAATACTGTTTGTCTTACTATTTTAGATTCTTAGTGTGGCAAAACAGCTATTAGTTTTACTAAAATGTGTTCTTTTTTGCTTTTTCTAAACAGTTATTTTTTTTTTTATTATTGATAAAAACGCTCCTATTTGAACACGTTTCCTAGTCTCTAGGCGGTTTTTCTAGAAAATCGAAGAAGAAAAAAAAACCGATAACAAACATCGGTTTTATTTCTATTGAAATCTGGGTTACGAGGGGGGGGGGAAACATTTTACACGTCAGTTTATTACAGTGCTCCGCCCAGAGTATTTTTGTTTTTAATGCAACGATTTACATAAACTAAATTAGCCTGTACCCCATATCTTCTCAACTTCTCACATACAACAGTGGCCTACCCGTAGTGTAAAATACGTCCCGTATTTTTCAAATATTATTTTTATTGTAAATTGATTTTAAAATGTAAAACAATTGTATTAAATACACTGAAAGCCGTCTAAAACGGGACCGAAGAAAATTTCATTTTTTCACAATAAGTTTCCGTTTTAAGTTAAAATACGCGTGATCAAATTGCCAGATAAAATGCAATGTTTCCGTTTTAGACAGTTTTTACTGAATTTATTATAATTTGCAAAAGATTTGTTCACGAACAATTTAATATATTTAATTTTGTTACAAAACCGCCAACGGGCGAAAATGCAGAGCTGTATTTGATAGTAAAAAATATTAATTCGTTTTATTAAATATAATAAATAATTTAAATAATCCATACGTCAATAGGCACGGTTGATAATAAAAATGATTATTTTAGTCGTTCTGAGTAGGTAAATAAAATTACAATGTTTAAAAAAAAATAAAACACACATAACGCCTTGTAATTCTTAAAACAACGCGCGCGTGATGTACACTATTTTGCCTATACACGAGTGCCTATTTCCTCTGTCTGCTATTATTATTACCTACTATAAAAAATATCTAATTATTCCTTTTTCAGTCAGTTTAAATTAACTTAGTAGTATAACTATGCATTTATAATATCATAATACGCAATCAATAGTTGTTTTTTTTTTTTTTTTATGTATATATACATCAGAGGATTATTAAATCAGTTTTTAATTAAATAAAACGCCTATGTAAAACAACTCAATTCAAAACTCCCGACTATATTACGAAAACTATCAAAACTAAAATATAACTCCGTTAATCACCAGCATTAATTTCATCAATGAAGCCGAACTCCGTAGTACAGCATATCAATTTCTTTACTTACTAAACTTACTTTTTACTAAACGTATAATAACATATTTTTTTTTTTTTAAATATAATTTTAAAATACCGTGGAACAAACAGTATTTATTATCGTAATTATGACTGGAAGGGGAATTTTTCAAATTACAAATAATCAAAAAAAAATAAAAATGTCATGACCTGTTTCGAACACAATACATGCACAAAATATTTTTGTCGAATAATTAATCTACTTTATTTTAAACTCAATATGTTTAGTCTTAGAGCCAATACATTCCAAAACACCTTCTGGGTATATTTTTGTGAACTGACAACATCGCCATTTTAATCAATTATAAAGGACAACATTTTTTAGTTATTAGATATGTTATGTTTGCCATATAAAATGTATTAATTTGTGTAGTAATAAGTAAATAACTCGCATCAAATAACAGCGAAAATCCAAAGTAAAATGAGAAAACCAGATAATAGCCACAGAATAAACACGGGCACTGATAACGAGTTTTTGGCAGTGCCGTTGTCTTCGAAAAAAAGAAAAACGTATAAAAGGTTGTTGTACACAAGATAACAGAAATCGTCAAAAATTAAAACAATTGCTTAGTGTATTGATTTTTTTTTTTTTTTTTTCTTTGGAAGTAGTAGAAGTACTAAAAAAAAAAAAAAAAAAAGACCAAGGGAGATTGAACACCCTCGATAGCACTCGATATTCAATAAAACGATATTTCTAATGTCCGAAAAAAAAATACCATTGAAAATATACCCGCCGGTGACATTGCTACGAGTTAGTAAAAATTTAAATCGTTTCTAAGTATTACGACCTTACAAGTTTCTCTCCGAAATATACTCAACTCGTATAGCACGCGCGCCGTTCGATTATGTATTTCGCTTTGTTCCTCGCGACACGTACAACACTTAAATATTATTTAACGTCAATATTTCTGCACAATTGTTATAATGCACTTGATATTAGACGGTCTCGGGAATTATACCGCGGGAACCATCGATTTTCATAAGTTATTATCATTTCCTATGAGTTCGTTTCGCGTTATTTATCACGGGACGGCATCGTCAAAATATAGCGTAGATGCACATTAAAAGTCGTTAATATCACGATCAAACATATTTTAACTGGTGTACACGCATTATTGTAAAACGAAAACTAATTATGGGCGTTCATTCACAGTTTCCAGTATGACGTAAACGACGGTACGATTGACGTCAAAGAGACGCGCAACAAGTACCCATGGTAACCGGACGTAAAATGACGTCAGCGCCGCGGAGTATTGATCGTTAGGCAGCTTTTATGAATGAATAAAGCTGAAAGGGACAACGTAACCCTTGAAGAAAACCGACAAATTGAAAAAAAAAAAAAAAAAACGACAGACATATTTTGCACCGCGGGTGGGTCACTGTTGTAAGTGGGAAATTGGGAAGATATAGTATATAGAGGAGAATTTAATTTACATATGTACGCATCATTAAAACCATTGCTGACGAATAACGGTTCTGAGTGAATCGTGTTTTGAATTGCCGTCATTTTTAAGATTTTCATCATAATTTACATTTAACGCTTATAAAACATATAGGAACTATATTACATTCCCTCGAATTTTTTTTCTCTTTCGCCATTAAGTATATTTCATTTATATTGTGTCAAATTTCCGTGCCATTTCTGTTTAGCCAGAAGAAATTGCACGCTCATACGCGAAATGCCGAGGTTTTTAAGTCGTATAATGAAAATTGGCGCTTTAAAGGCGTATAAAAAAAAAAAATTATTAAAACACACTCAACATTTTTATTTTTCATCATTAAATACAACCTATGATGAACCACGTGTTAAATGGTCATGCATTCGGCCAAAATTAATTCGGAAAAAACAAAATAAAACGCCTATATTTATAGGTTCAAAAATAGGCCAAAATGTTTAGAAAATTTGTCCGCGCCTAGGAAGGCCTAGCTAAAATTAATATTCTGTGAAAATTTCAGGCGTCCACGGTTATATTTAACCGAGTTGCGACAGAAAGGAAAAACATTCAAAAATAAATGAAACATTGACGTTATTCCCAGTTATTTAGAAAACTACTACGAAAATCAAAATTAACGACCCCATTCAAGCGCCGACTAGATTCAAAATGCTCTCAGATGCTATACTTGAAAATCGGAGCAGAATGTCTGGTAGAAACGTTGTTACGGACAGAAAAAAAAAAATAAAAAACACACGCACACATCATTTTTGTAAAACCAATACATCCTTTGCTTCGCTCAGAATCTAAAATATTTACACCCGTACAACCCGACCAAGGACGAACGCAAGGATAAAATTCGGATGAGGGGGGTGTTTTTGAAAAAAAAAAAATGTAAAATATAAAATGTTCATAATTTTCGTATATTATTACACGTTAGGTAATCGTATTTTATACATATAAATGGCGATATATTTTATTTGTAAATCTCACGGGGAAATTTTGAAATAACTAATAATTTTCTAGGTCGTGTAATTTATTCTTCAGGATTTTCCTAATATTTCGGATGGGGTTTGACCCCCTCCCTCATCACGGCATTCGCCACTCAACCACACACCTCACTATCACAATAACTAAAAATGTCAGTTTTCTTCTTTTTTTTTTTTTTTTTTATTGTTTAGGTAAATCACACAGTTAGAGGTCTCTGTCGTTGTTATGCCGCTATTCGATTTACTATATCCATTTTCGTATAAATAATACATTTATTTCGTATTTGAAAATTTGGAAAAATATTCGAATAATTTCAGAATATATTTTTTGTCCGGCTAATTAGACAAACACAACAATTTCAATGTATCAAAATAAGTCGTATAATACACGGACCAACCATAGTTCGATCGAAATACGTTCGTGTTTTATTGCGTGGTCGTTTAAAATTTACTAATAAAAGTAAAAAAAAAAAAAAAAATGTCCTTTTGTCACAGAATTTAAAACTGTTTTCCAGATCGGGAAAAAAAGTATTTTTTTTTTTTTTTTTTTTTTTCCAACGATTACAAAACAAAATATTCAAAATACGTATTCGAATGTTTTTGTCAGCAATTATTTAATACAGTACCAAGCAAATACACATAAAACATTAAACCTTAAAATACATATAAATTTGTATGTATTTATTCGAATAATTTACATTTTACAACACTGCGGGCAGCATACGTATACCTGCACGTAATCAAAATTTATCGTGATTTTGTATATTATACAACGGTTATAGGTTTGCTTTACTAGTAAAATTTTATTCGACACAAATCACCGCCAACGCCGTGCGAACGCGTACAAAATGTTCCGATAAAAATATATGAATAACGGTCGAAAGTCAAAGTACAAAAATTAAAAAACGATACGCTAAAACAGTAGCGGAAAAGCCATATAATTATTTATATATATATATTTTTTTTTTATCTATCGTTGGCTTTTTGGCCGAAACCCGGTCGTAATATAAAATCTGTACAACATCTAATAATCATTCGCCGCACTGCATTTTTAGTAATATTATTGCGTAACAATTAATATTCATTTGGTATTTTCGAGTTTACCGTAACATCCGAACAACCAATATTTTTTTAACAATGTTAAAATTTGAATTAATTTAAAATATTATTTCATATATTTCTTGGTTGTGATTTGCGACGATCTTTGTTAAACTGGAGATTCGTTCAAGCCGAGAAAACGCATTTGACGGCGAAATTGGTTTCGTGATAAATTGATTGGTTTCCGTGAGCACGTGCCACGACGCATTAAATTCAAATTTGACGAAACGAAACACGAATAATATTCTTATTGACGTGACTAAAACATCGCTCTTCGGACCATCGCTGCAGCCTACCACCGGTTTGATAGAAACGATGCCATTCACCGTGATATGATGCTGCCTACAATAGCAGAAGAAATCCAAAAGTTTGCTCGCAAACACGAGACGAGATTAGATCACCATATCAATCCAATGGCCATCCAACTGTTAGACAACTCCAAATACATTAGACTGAAACCATACGACTTAGTTTAAGTGTTTAAATTAAGTACAGGCGCCACTTGGTTGGAAGTGAGACTTCATCAATGTGTAATGTATATATTAACATCTAGTATGTAAGATATATCCTGTTAAACATATTTATAAAGACCATCGGGTCGTTTAAATAATAAAGCCCCAGAGCAAAAAAAAAAAAAAAAATTGACGTGACTATCAACTCACGATAAACAACAACTCATGGTTGTTTATTTCAATTGTCTACAAATTTATATCAAAATAACCGTTTATACCGCAAATAACGGTTTATACACGATTTTAAAACACTTAGGCTGCAGGACGAGTTAATAAATAATTTCCGCTCAGTCGAGTTAATTGTTATTGCCATTTGTCACGGTGAAATTGATTAAACGAGAAGTTTTTAATGTTTTTTTTTTTTTTTTTATATAAAGATGATCAACGTTAATCACAGTGGTCATGTACCTATACTGATGCGCGGGGTGTATACATTCAGCCCCTCCTCTAAAAAGATCGGGAATTTAATTTATTTAAATATTTATCCTGGGATATTTTTACCGGGATGCTGGGTACAATTATCGAGGTTAAAAAATATGTACCGCGACCAGCAGAGGTCTGACTAATATAAATTCAGGGCCGCATTGAACGCAAATGCATTTAAAGCACTTGAAAAATGATCAAAGAAAAGAAACACAAGACAAAAGTAATGGTTCTCGATGCGCAGTCGGAAAGGTGGGATAGTATTGTACAGTAATTATGTTTAAATGTGTTTTGGTAAATTTAAATTTTAAATCGACAATTTTATTAATTTTTAAATACAAAATAAATTACAAATTGTTTAGTTACGTTTAACATGAATTTAACCATAAAACGCTGATAAAACTAAATCACAACATTCCTACTACACGAAAATTTCAATTAGTTGTTAATAAGTAAAATAAAGACGGTAGGATATTTATTTAAACCGTACGTGTAATGGGAATGGCTAATATTGGTATTCGGCGAATGTTTCAGTGGTCTTTACGATTATTTTACACTGAATTACGACAATATCAAAAATGAACAGAGTAAATGTCGTGAATTTAAAAACAAAAAAAACCTAAACCGTGACTGGGTACGGGTTTTCGATGTTTGTATAATACCATAAGAACCATAACTTAATATGCTTTATTCGCATAGCTCTAAATAACGCCAATGACACCGGAATGTTTTGCAAAATGTACTGCGTCTAGAACGTAATAGTATACATAACCGACGATTATTTTTACCCGAATTACAAAAAAAAAAAAAAAAAAAAATAACATAATCGTAAATATAACAGAAAAACGTTATTGCGTAAATATTCTCGATTCCTCACCCTCTCCCCATATTATTAACGAATAACGAATAGGTTACTACGAATAGGAAAATCAACCACCAACAATGCGTTCAAAATTACACAAAAAGCTGGTTTATTATTATTTTTTTTTTTTTTTCGGAATAAATTACCCGATAGAAAAGTTGTTTCCAGACATAATACAAATAAAATTGAACACGTGTAATAAAACCAGGACCTAAAATCATGTGCAGTAGCAAATTGTAATTCATGATCGGTAAATATGATTTTAATATAAAATAATAATAATATAATTTATTTGTGATTTTTCACCGAATTGTACCGTATTCGGAAATGTTTTCGAAATGCCCATAACCGGGTATACTTTTTTTCACTAAAAATTATTTATATTTTTACTTTTTTTCGGTCGGTAAACATCACCATATTTCTTCACGGTGCGCATCTTTTCTTCCGGCGGTACTCGATTTATGAATAATGTTTTCTAGATTGTATTTTTTTTTCTCTCAATTAAAATAACGGTACACGGGCTCAGAGCTTTTGTCGATTAGTGATATTCGTCGGCCAGATATCCTCGGTCGCAATGATTCCTATCGTTGTTTTCGGTATATAAACTAATGAATTGCCTATGAACTGCATCCCATACCCGCCCAACTTCCCGCCTACAACAGCAGCCGGCTTTTGGCCGGGTTGTGTACGGATTGTTTAATGTTCGGTATTATTTAAACGGACAAAAGTCACGTGTAAAACGTATTGCACGCTCGGGCAATTAGAATTACTTTGTAAATATGAACGATTTTTTTTTTTTTTTTTTTCCATTATTATTCGTGAGCGACGGGTAAGGGACGTTGTAGTCGGAGGGAACGAAGAAGAAAAAACTGTGCGTGCAATAGTCAAACACCCGTACGTTTTAGGCACCGATAAAACCGATTACGTTGCTGGGCTGCACTCGGAATCCTAAAAGAGAAACTGTACGCGCGCAAAACAATTAAACTGTTTAATAAACGTTACAATAGATCTTTGCTTACATTTTTTTTTTTTTTTTATCGTTTTCCCTAGAATTCCGGAAACGCCGGTAGGGAAATTTACCGTAAACATACCACCGAATAGTCCCGGCGGAGTGCCGGACGTCGGCAACGCGGTTAACTGGTGGTGGTCACACTGTGTACCCCGGGAGTAGTCGTCGACTGTGATAACGTAATTGATAACGTTAATATATATTTTATTTTTTTTTGTTTTTTTTTTTTTTTAATTTTTTTTTTTCTATTATGATTGTGATACAGTACTGCGGTGTTCTTACGTAAAGTTATAGTGATTTATTAATATTATAAATGTAAAAGTACGACGCCGAGTAGTTCGCCCGAGAATGTCTGTTTAACGTATACGTTTGCTCGAGAGTAATGAGTCCGCTAATTTTTACGCGTTCCGTTGGTTTTGACGCGACTGTTCATCCGGAATACGTTTTTTTTACACACACACATACACACACGTCACTCTAGACTAGAGCTGTTGATACGAATAGCAAAAATTGAAGGTACAGTCGAAATTAGTTTAAATATTTTTTTTTAAATTTTTTTTTGTTTTTCTCTCTTCTATATAACATTAGTATACCGTAGACCATATTTTAATGGGAAAAAAAAAACAAAAACCAATAGGATGTGTTTGGTCTTTTCGTCGCTACCGTAAATAAATGACCTAGTTTAAATATTTTTAAACATAAATAATTGCTATAGACATACCGTAGTTACTAAAATTGGAAATTCGTTGAATAACAGTTTGTATTGGCTCGAGTTTATAAAAACTGACTGTTTACACGCAATATTGATGTAGGTACTTATAGTTAATATCGATACGTTTAACATATCTATTGGATAATATTGAGTTATATCTTCATAAAACTGCATGCTGTCGCTTACATATTATTTTCTAATTTTAATCAATGTCACACACATGAATTTCAACTTGAATTTCTTTAACAGCGAATCAACTGGCTGTTTGTCTAATGGGTTTTCGTTTAAAAACTTTTACTTATTTTATAATGTTAGCGGACCTAAATGGAAATAGTATGAAAATTGATTTTCATTTACGCAGCGATGAATGATAAAACAAAATGTCTATCCAAAAACAACCCTAGTAGCTCAACTAGGTATAACCGATTTATCTAATAATTTATATTTACTTTATTATTTTTTAATCAGGTACATGGGATTGGTGTTCTCCTCCGGTACAATTGCTTTCGTCTCTTAGCGTGCGATCCACAACACTACACATGGGTCCTATAGAAACCGATTCGCCAATGCCTAATAGGCTAACGCACGTGTCTGATAAACATCCAAGATGCATGTTGGCCGAATTCAGTTCTATGCGCCGCCACCGTGAGCTGTGCGATGTTGTCCTCAATATTAACAATCGCAAAATCTTTGCTCACCGTAATATTTTATCGGCGTGTAGTCCATACTTCAGAGCCATGTTTAACGGGGACTTGGCCGAATCTCGACAAACGGAAGTCACTATACGCGACATGGATGAAATAGCTATGGAACTATTGATAGAGTTTTGTTATTCTGCTCGAATCACAGTCGAGGAATCTAACGTCCAAACTCTTCTTCCAGCTGCCTGTCTATTACAATTGACTGAAATACAGGATATTTGCTGCGAATTTTTAAGAAGACAACTCGATCCATCGAATTGCCTTGGCATCAGAGCATTTGCTGACACACATTCTTGTCTTGATCTATTACGTGTAGCTGATAAATACACTCAACATAATTTTCAAGAAGTCATGGAAAGCGAGGAATTTCTTCTCCTTCCTGTAACGCAGCTAATCGATTTAATTTCCAGTGATGAACTCAACGTAAGATCTGAAGAACAAGTATTCAGTGCAGCAATGTCTTGGGTGAAGTATAATATATCCGATCGACGACAAAATCTTCCTCAGGTACTTCAGCATGTTCGATTACCTTTGTTAAGCCCCAAGTTCTTAGTCGGTACAGTAGGAGCAGATTTGCTTGTACGAAGTGATGAAGTATGTAGAGATCTTGTCGATGAAGCTAAAAACTATTTACTTCTACCACAAGAACGGCCTTTGATGCAAGGACCTCGAACTAGACCTCGAAAACCTACTCAAAGAGGTCAGCTTTTATTTGCTGTTGGTGGCTGGTGCAGTGGGGACGCTATAGCTTCAGTTGAACGTTATGATCCACAAACAGAGGATTGGAAACTGCAGGCACAAATGAGTAAACGAAGATGTGGAGTTGGAGTGGCTGTACTCAATGATTTATTATACGCAGTTGGTGGACACGACGGTCAATCTTACCTTAACAGTATTGAACGATATGATCCACAAACTAATCAATGGTCATGTGATGTGGCTCCTACAACTTCATGTCGAACAAGCGTTGGAGTTGCTGTTTTAGACGGTTTACTTTATGCTGTTGGTGGTCAAGACGGTGTACAATGTTTGAGTCATGTTGAACGTTATGATCCCAAGGAAAACAAGTGGAGTAAAGTGGCTCCCATGACAACAAGACGATTAGGTGTTGCAGTTGCTGTTTTAGGCGGTTATTTATACGCAATCGGTGGTTCAGACGGGCAATCACCGTTGAGTTCGGTTGAACGTTACGATCCAAGGATGAACAAATGGACTGTTATGGCACCAATGTCAACGAGAAGGAAACATTTAGGATGTGCTGTTTATAAAGATATGATATACGCAGTAGGAGGTCGTGATGATTGCATGGAATTGAGTAGTGCTGAGAGATATAATCCGCACACGAATTCGTGGTCACCAATTGTAGCGATGACATCTAGAAGAAGTGGAGTAGGTTTAGCAGTAGTTAACGGACAATTGTACGCTGTCGGTGGATTTGACGGAACAGCGTATTTAAAAACTATTGAAGTGTACGATCAGAGTCAAAATCAATGGCGACTTTGTGGCACAATGAATTATAGGCGACTTGGCGGTGGTGTTGGAGTAATGAGATCACCACAAACGGATAACAATTTTTAAGCTATTACCAAAATTACATGTTTTATTATTATTATTATTAATTTTTGTTATAATTATAGTTCAGATTGATTTTTTCTCTATTTTTCTTACATCACAATATATAAATATTTTTTTTTATATATATATACAGTGACAAAATAGTAACATTAATATATTTTATTTGAAACCAATTATATTATATGTACAACAATATGAATTTTTTTTAATTTTGGATAGTTATTAAATCAATATAAACAAATACAAATTTGTTAATATTAAACTGTATTGTATCAAACACAAATAAATTTAAATATTTATATTCCCTATAACCGTTCCGATAAATTAAAATATTTTTAATTCTTACACGTTTAAATAAAATATGTAATAAATGTCATATCATTGAGTATTTAACTTAGATGTCAAGATCAAACGCAACCTTTTATTTGTAAAAAAAAAAAAAATGTATCATTGTATATGTGAACTATAATAAAGCCTAATTGATTTAGGTACAAAAACTATTTATTCATAATTATACAAAAATAAGAACCAATATTTTGTGAAACATTTAATTATTATTATTATTATTTTCTATTATGCTAAATACATTTTAAACATATAAAATGTTTAGTTGTATAGTGTTTGAAATCTATGTATGTTATGTGAGTACATTTTATATTTACAAAATTAAAATTTAAAAATGTTCATATAGTAAAACTTATATTTATATTATGTATTGTATCACTTAAACGAAATAGGTTGTGTATTTTAAATTGTAATGTTTAAAAATGTATGTCGGATGTACAGTATGTCCTCCCCCCCGTACAATAGTATGCCATGCTAATACTTAAAAAAAAAAAAAAAAAATGTGAATCGTAATTTTCAAGTTGTTAAGACTTGTTCTGTCAGTTATAATAAATTGTTACATTAATAGTGTACAATAGGAGCTTTTGAATGTGAGCAAAAACTATAATACACTTTTAAATGAATGCATTTAATTTTAATATTATTGTTATTACACATTAATAAATATTTTAAGTTTTCTGATAAGAAACAGTATTTTATAAATTGAGTTTATATTATTTCAACATTATAATATAATGTTAAAACATTTTTGTTACGCAATAATATGTAATTATAATCTGTCCAATATTTATGAATTATGCAAGTATATTATATAGTTCTTATTTTTTATTATACACCATGACCATTGTATTTTATTTATGTACCTGGCATTTAACCGATACATTGTGTCTTAGCAGTTTGCCTAAAGCAAATCCTCCATGTGCCTTACAACAAAAATCAAATGAACATAATAATCATTAGATTAATACCCGTAACTATGTATCATTTATATTACACATCCCCATACATTAACAGAAACAGCACTGTCCGCATATACTCAATATGAAAAGAATAATAATGTACACATATTATATTAAATGCATTTGCACATGTTTAATATTAATAATTAGTTTAAAAGTTTAAAATAAGCAAATAAAAACCATAAATAATATATTGTTATACGTAATATAATATACGCTAAATATATATATATATATATAAATATAATATATTAAACTATTTATCAAAATCAAAAATATAATATAATTTTATCTTAAAACTAATTTACTTGTATTTTATATATCATAGTAAAAACTCTGTAGCTAAATTTAAAATGTTTATTTATATAGATAATATGAATATAATTAAAATATTAACAATAATAATAATAATAAATTGTATAAATGAAATAAAAATTCAGTATATCAATAAGTTCATAATAATTATCATATATCAATAAATTGGACCTAATTATTTACTAAACAATTTGTATAATATTATAACGCTAAGCCTTCCAAAGCTTTATAAACCGAATCAACATTATCGATAGATTCGATTCTGCTTTGTAAATGTGCTATTGTGTTTTCAAAATGTTTTGTAATCTGTTCGGTTTCTTCGTTTGGAGCCAATCCCGTGATTTCTTTTTTTATCTGAACTATTAACTGATTCAATATGTCTACAGACACCTGCAATTTTAAAACCAAACCTTTGTACTATTCTTTAATGTGTGCCATGGAATATCTATAGTACTGCACTTACATTATTATTGCCTCTTTCATAGAAATAAACATAATAGTTTAATAATTCAACAAATAATTGAACTTGAACAGAGTTCTCCATACACTGTTTGGTAATACGTACACATTTTTTCAAACAATCCATTACTCGTTTACCATCTTGAATCTAATATCAACAGTATTACATTACATAAAAAATACAGGGACAAAACTATCGTATACTCTTGTCAGTTTAGTAATGCCCAGTCGCGCTTATGAAAACCGTTAGTGGTCGTGTTAGTCAGTCGACACGGGGAGCGCTGTGGTAAGCCAACAACACTATGCCACACTGTCTACACCATAGTGACCTACATTATCACACCCATAAAAGGTACATATATGAAATTTCATTGCTCTAGCTCAATTTAAGGGAGGTTCAAACCAAAACTACACCCCTCCTGCTACAATGTTTAAATTTTTACAGAAATTTAACAAAACTTTTATTGCTTCAATCTCAGTGTTTGAGCTCATTTTGCTCTAGAAGGAATAGCCTCCATTTGCGGGGGGGGGGGGAATTCAATAAAAGTAATTAAAGACTGGCATTAAAAACTATGTTATACAGTGCATATAAGTTTTGTTAATTGTATTGGGAAATTTCTTACTGGCTGTCCGAGATTATTTTGTGCTGACCAAAATAAATGTGAGCTAATGGCTACAGCTCGACACTGATCTGGTTTCTTGAGTAATTTAGATGCAGCCAGGGCACACTGAGTACGAACGGGTTCAGCATTTTCTTCATCAAAGCAATTAATTTTTTCGAATGTACCAATTAGTAGAACAATGGCAGCTAGTTGACATTTGCTTTCAGATATTTCTTCTTCATACAGTGTAAAAGCCTTAATATATCGATAAAACATTAGTAAAATGGTATTTTATAAACACTAAGCAACATATTGTTATTTTAGTACTATACCTGCGAGTAAAATTCATAAGCAACAGTTTCATAGTTTTTGAAATTGATTTGGGAAATGGTTAGAGCGCCTTGTAAAAATAATCTAAGTGGTAATTCTGCAAGTTCAGCTTTGGTTAGTTCTAGAATTGTCTGATGGCAGAATTGGAATATTTTTCTGCATTTTTTCTCCCATAGTTCATCCTTAAAATTAAAAATTACACCACCTTGGAAAATATAATTTTTTTTTTTTTTTAACATACTTGATCTCTTTTTCCACTAAAAATCAATGCCAGTTGATAAGCTTGGAATATTAATGGAGGTAAAGTATAACAGATTCGTTTGTTTCCTCCCACGCTAAAATGTTCTCTCTCTGTCATTAAGATTTTAAATTGTAAATCAGGTTCGTCTGCTTTCATATGATGAACAAATCTAAAAAAATTATAATTCCATATTAAAAATATTCATGAATTAACAATAGCCTAAGACAAATATAATTCCAAACCTTCCAAGAAGACTTTGTTCTTCGGCAAAATCTTCAGGATCTTCTTCGCCAAACGGTTGGTCTGGTTGGTCTTTAACCAATGGAGCCACCATGGTAAGGACAGTATCTGCCTATAAAATATTTATTAAATAGTTATATAATTTACTATTATTACTGTTTTAACAACATTTACATTTAATACAAAGTTTAGATATTTTTCCCAATTCTCAAAATGTATTATACCTGTTCAACTGATGGAATTCTTGTTCTACATTGAACAGCATTTTGCAATAAATAAATAGCAATAGTTTTACGACCAGTGTAATCAAAATACTCGATAATCTCAGGGAAGTGTTTAAGCTTCATCACTAAGAGAAGATCATTGTAATTATCAATGGGCAATTTCATTAAGGCCATCAACTCTCTCGACACAGGATTTTTATGACTGATTCTAGAGCCAAAAGGTATAGATAGTATTTTATTTAATAAACAATTTCACTCAAACATACTTTTCGAGTTTGCGCCTTGCAAATGTATCAGAAACGATCTGAAGAGATTTGTCTACATAATCTAAATTTTCCGGATAACATTTCAGAGCCAACCCAACCATAGCAGCTTGAAGGGACACAGTATCTTCAAGTGGTAAATCACGGCTCTATAAAAAAAAAGTAATAATAATAATCATGACCAATACATTATTTATTACTCTAGTATTATATTAGAGAAAATAATTAAATAAACAATTATTATATTATAGGATAATATGTGAATATAACAAAATTTAGTCCAACATATTAACATATTACCTGAATAATATTGGCTATTTGTTCAGTGAGTACTTCAAATAATTTAACTTCAGATGCATTAGAATTTTGAAAAGTAAATATTGTTAAACGGTTTATCATTAAGATAACAATTGTCTTAACGTTTACAGATGCTTGCAGTTCACAACAGGACTTCAAAAACACATTTAGTGTATACAGATGAAATTCATCTGGAAACACCTGTAAAATTAAAAATAACAATATTTATTACGTTAATAAATGTTAACACAAAATATATATGTATATATAAATAAAAACCTGTTTTAAGTATTTATATAATAGAAATAATACTATTGATTAAATAATAAATAACAATAATATAATATAATTTATTTCATTAAATAATAATACAGGGTGTGGCAGGGAAACTTCCTTATTTGAAACGCGTGCCATCAAGCGAAATTTATTCCGAGAATGGTGGGGAGGTGCTCATTCGAAAGAGCGGTATCTAACGTTTAATATCATGTAGGTTTAAAAACGATCATGCAGTGGACGAGAGAGGAGCGCGCGTTCGCCTTGGAGTCGTACATTTTAAGCGGCCATTCATCAATCATTGCCACACAATGTGCATTCAGAAATCACTTTAATTGAACGTCTCGTCTACAATTGTATCTCAAACACAATACCATACAACATAATAATAACAATAGAAATAATGATAATATTATTGTGCAATTTTAATTTTGATTAAATTAATATTATAAATTCTAAAATAAGTATAAATAAAATATATATATATATAATAATTTTTAACTTGCATTATATACAGGCAATATTTATTGTTAAGTTTATGTCAATCATTGAATTAATTCTATAGGAACGGTAATTTTTAACAGAACTTAATGAAAGTTAAATATGTCATACTCTAAACAACAATCCAATATTATAATAAAGGTACCTGAATTATACATTCCATGAGATACTCTTGTGCGATAGCATCTCGACAACTAACAATTTGTTCCAAAATACCAGGCAAAACTATCTGAAAATTAAATTAAATCAATTAAACAAGTTTTCATTGTGGAAAATAAAAGAAACAATATCAAAGTTAAGTAATACACATTATTTTTGTTATTAAATTATTTATTACAATCTTTTATAACATAAAATATCTTACTTTGCGGTATTTATCCAATGTAATACTATCTAAATGCGACAATCTAACCAAATTAGTTCCAACCAGAATTTTTAATTCTTCACGTTCTTTTTCTCGGCGTTCCTTTTCTCTAGAATGTCCTTGATGTTGCATTCTCACCCATAGTTTATTCATTTCTGCGAAATTCATCAATATAAAATCGATAGAATCGCGAACCTAAAAACAAACACAGGTACAAGTTTAATAAAAAATATCTTTAATATTATTTCAACCATTAGCTGAACTCTATTAAAAACTAATGTAATATATGAATTAAATGATCACTAACAGTGCCTTCGGGATGTTCACTTTCTTCATTGTCCGGTATATCAGGTAGTACATTTTTGGAACACTGTAATAAATAATGTCGTAGAAATAGACCACGCAAGGGATGCTGAACCCCACGACACATTTCCACTAGATCTTTTAACAGGTCTCGTTTTAAGTTTGTGTTTGTTTTAATGTAAACTAATCCAACCGTAATCAACAAATAACTAAAGACAATAAATCGAAATATTAAATCGTTGGCAAAAATATACTATGTATGTATATATATTTTTAAATACTCACAGTCTCGGTACAATGTTACCGGCATACTGTATGATTTGATATAAATCATCGACTTTGCGACCACGTTCAAATTCTTCCACTAGATACAAGTCCAGATAACACAACTCATTTGTTACTTTCATAACTGAAAGTGTATAATATTTAAAATTATTACTAAGAGTATTTGGTAAGAATTTCAATAAAAAAAAGCTTTTCAGTACACAACTCATAGTAGCTCTTTGGCGATAATAAAGACGTGCGTAATTCGGCTAACATGGCGGACGCGTGTTTCAGCGCTTCCATCAATTTGCTTTTATCCAAACACATTTTCATGTGTACGCCTTGTTTTTGGACGGACGCTAATGCCATTTCCAGTTGCTTCTCTTGGTCCTCCATTTGTGTCATACTGAAATAGTGGCACCGTTGTAATGCGCCTATAATATTGTACAAACACAAATTAATAGCACGACGTGAGTGTTAATTTCGACAAAAAAAAAAAAAAAATGAATTAACAATCAACATAAATGACATAATTATGTCATATTTTATTTGAAACTACAGAATAATAATAATTTATTCTAATTGAACAGACTAAGTTCGGGGAGGTGTTACAATATTTATTACCGTACGATTACGGATTAACGCCGTAATAGCAATTGTAAATAAAAAAAAAATCAAAATAAAAAACCATGTTGTAAGTGTCGACTGCTGTACAATACGATCACAGACGGGTTTACTAAAACATTAAATAATAACGACCATACATACTTTGTGTTTTGTAAGCCGAAAAATGTGTTGCTGTTGAGTGGGGAAACGTTCAAAAGCAAAACAATGAAAAAAAAAAAAATAGAAAAAACCTACAATATAATAATAATAACAAGCCACGGTTCGGCAATATCGTTACGAATTAATTGTCAAGATAATCGTAAACGGCGGACGCGTTAACATACAAACGAAAATTAAAATTGAAATATTGTGGAACTACAATAATCAATTTTATTACAATAATTAATAATAATAACAATCGTGGACAATGTAATTTTTTTCTTGTAATATTTCTTTTGGAAATTGGGCTTTGGCCACCGACCGTAGTTTACAGGAAATCCGTGGTTATCTATGTGGCTTATCAACGGAAATTATTTCAACAAAAACATTACCGATACCATTCGTGCGCGCGTTCGGCGAGCGACAGTTGGTAACGCCGTACGATTAGGAACAAAAAAAAAATACAAAACCTAAGACCTTGGCGATAAATCTGGACTATCCGGGCTACGCGATATTATTCAGAATTATTCAGATTGTTCGGGCTTACGATAATTTCGGACTCGAGACGACCGGCTGGTACCTGTTCGTTTGAACATACCAATCGCCTAAAATAATATTCTTTATAATTCTATAGGAATTTTAGATTGTCATGGATGTGTTGGGTTTTACTTCCAAGTGTATTTATTGTTTTTATTTTCTTCCGTCTTTTAACTACTTTTCTACCGGTTTGCCGGATATCGTCCGTGGCTTCTGGTAGTGAACAGTTGGCAAAATAGTAAATTGGGTTGTTTGTCGAGTACAAATGCAGACATTATTTTAAAATGTTTTTCTCGTACGTATTCGAGTACGAATACAGATACAAAAGTATTTTTAAATATATTAGAATACTTTCTTTTCTTTTTTCTTTTTTTTTTACATATTACTTAAAAGACCACTAGGCACACCAAAACAAAGATGGATAGATAGAGTAAGGAAGAATTTTGAAGAATTTGGAATATAAGATATGGAAGTAGTAGCTCAGGATAAAGACGGGTGGAAGCAAATTTGTGTTCCGGTTATGGGCCTCAGTGGCCTTTAAAAACCGGAGAAGAAGAACATATTACTCGTGGGCAGAGTAAATAAGGTTCATATAAGGATTTCCTTTTTTTTTTTTTTTTGGAAGGGGTGGTCCTTTATGTCTGGACACCACTTGGGTATTTTACGCTGGTTCAGTAATACTAGTGCAAGTCAAAATGTTGAATACTTTCAACGACGTGGTGTAATGCAATGGCGTTTCGATTTAAAACAATAGGTTAATTTTTGGGGAATATTCGTAAATTGCATACCGAGACAGACCAAGAGGAATTGACGTCGACAGATTTAACTCGTCTTGATGCTGTCAACAGGTGTTCATTAACCGTATCGACGTCGTGTCCGGTCTACTGGTGAGCCGTTTTCGGATATTCCTTAAAATTGCCATCCGACAAAGCCTTTATGAAACTTAGAAATGAAAAACTGTTAAGGGATTTTTTATGAACGGCCGTAACTCGGTTGTTTTCCGAGTACATCACAAAGGGGGCACTTCGTATTAAAAATCCGTCGGGGGGGGGCGGCTGGGAGGGGCCTCTACAGATTTTTAAATCGAGGATATCGTTTGGGAGATGATGGTATTAACGCCGATATACAGAAATACGACGGAGAAATAAAATAAATAGTCGAAAAGAACAAAAATAATATTTATCGTATTCGATTGGTTTCATATAAATAACGTCGGGCAACGTAACTATTGTGCATATATGATATATTTTTTTTCCGTTTACTTCGAGTACTGTTTGGATAATAATAATAATCGTTTATTATTACGTAACCACCGGCGGTCGGTTATATAGATACGGAATATAATTACGGCGGTTTTTAGACAGCAATAAACGCAAATTTAGGACGACAGAGTTCATATGAGCTACAATAGCGATGTTCCCGATTTCATATTTTTATAATCGTTAATGTTTATAATCATTCACGTGATACACATCAATCGTCATTAAACCGTTCGCTTATCGTTATTCAGTACGAATATTTCGTATTGATCAAAAATGCAATGTTTCTTTTTTTCGATCAGTAAAAATACTGTTAAAATACAATTCAAGTCGCTAAAAAAAAAAAAAAAAAAAAACTAAAAAAAACAAACAACTAAATTTTGCCGATTTCCCGACACCGACGGACGGTCGTAATCTCATATTTTATCTGAACAGTTTTTTTTCTCTCGCAATTTCCGCTATAGTTTTTTCATAAAAAAAAATTTTAAATCAAATGACGACTGTACGTTGTTTATTGAGTTACCCCGGGAGAAAACATTTTACTTACATGACACAATAGTGAAAGAATAGACGAAAGTGGAAAACAAGTTATCTACGCGAGGGGGCCAGCCTATGACAGGCAACACGGGCCGGCGGTTGCAAGTGAATTTTTTAAGCACAGTGACGGTTAAAGTGAAAATATTTTGTCACCCGGTTGACAGTATTTTCAAAGACTGGACGACACACAATTTTTTATAGAAGAAATTTGTATTCTATGTAAAACCAAAAACAAATGATTACAATAAATGTGTAGCTACATAATAATAATGGTCATATTAATAACAAAATGCATTTATTATTGAATATGAGAACGGTTTTTTTTTTTGTTTTTTTTTTTTTGTCGTCCAGTGAAAATTCCGTAAAAAATGCACCGGCCGGTTGGTTAACACTGATTTATACGTATACTTGGATTTTAATTTTGTTCGGCTATACGTTTATATCGCAATAATCAACAAATCATGATAATAAAAAATTATTATAATCGCATAAGTATCTAAAACAATTGTGTGTAAAATAATAATAATAATAATAACGTCAACAAATTAATATTATTGAATGTCGACTGGGCGTGACGTTTTCCATTTGTATTAAATTGTTCATTATTGTTCTTGTTTATCGATTATTTTATATTGCATTTTAAATGCAATTGTCTTCTATACTAATATATTATTATTTTTTTTTAATCCGTAGATTGGTCTATAATAAATTGTTCTTTATCTTGTGCTATATCTCCGAGATGTTCATATGAATCGAAATTACCGGCACCTTCGATTATTTGTCTTATTACGCCACGTTCTTGACCATACCCTTCTATCGTACCTTCCAAATATAATGTTGTGGAGTTCCCCGTTGTGTCTCAGCGTGCGAGACCCGTCATGTGCCATCGTCTTGATCTCAAATCGGTTAGCAGTTCAATCGGCAAGGAACTCTTCTCCTTTGTTAAGCATAATATTTCAAAGAGGTAAAATTCGTTTGTTTGTGTGTAGCCGGTAATCTCTGGAACGACTCTAAAAATTCGTTCACTAATAGAATAACTACACTGTCCCCGATCAACGTAGGCTATAATTTTACCATCTTGATAAAAATCAATCGGAGGCGGATGACACGGAGTTACTGGGTATTTATCGTACAAAAATCGAAGTTTCCTCGGTGAATCGGACGGAAAAACAACAGTTGCTATAATACGATTTAGTTGTCCCGTTTTAAAAATAGATTAACAAATATAAAGAAAGTTTTGGATAGCCGAGAACTTGACCCGAACGTGGCCGGGTAATATCAGCTAGTCTTTTATAAAATATCAATCGGTTGCGTAATTTTCGTCAGTCTTTTTTTTTTTTCTTTTTAACGTCTAAACGCGCTATTTTTTACCGAAAGATTGTCGCTCTTTTACCGACGATCGATCGATAATCATCGCCGACTCGATTAATAATAATGCGTTTCGAGTAAACGGCAAACGTTTCGCAAAGGACCACTGCCATTTTTCGCCATTGTAACAATAATAGTTTCATTTTAGTATTTTTTTTGTGAATATTTAATGCAGCTTGGATATTATTTTTAAAAGAAAAATCGGCGAAAACGAATAATTTGAGTTGCCTATAACGAACAAATCGACAAGAGTCACAAGAGCAGCAAGGTTTGAAATTACATTATTTTATTATTATTACTCCAAGGACATAGTGTAATTAAAATTATATTTCGTTCGATTCACCGTACAAACAATATTGTCACTCACGTCGTAAAAATGAGATAATATTTGTTTGGGCAAATTAAATTGACGTGCTCGTTGGACACGAAAATGATAAAATTATTTATTATATGAAATGTAATTAAAAAATTGACGTTCGCATGTCGGACTTGAACAATATTTCAGTAAACATTATTCGACTTGTGTTTAAAACAGATTTTAATGACGCGTGCCCACCAATTTCTGTACCTCCTATGTATAAATTCATTTAACTACCTACCTATAAAAAAAAAAAAACAAATTATTTTTCTTGCGACATTAAAAAAAAAACTTCAACTGTACTTGAAAGACAAATTGTTATTTTTCAATATCTAATAGCAATTCATTTCTTGAGCCAAAAAAAAAAAAAAAAAAAATTGTCTGTGTGTGCGAGCGAAACATGAATAAATGATCTTAAATGTCCCACTACGCTGACTGTACTCAATAATTATTACTCGTTTAACAATTATTATAACTCGAAGAACTTTGGAGACACAATATTATGTAACAAATTATTGAAATATGCAATCATAGACCATTGTAACTCAGAAATCTGTTTTGACAACAAATAATTAAACCATTCATTCAAAAATAATAACGATTGATGATAATTTTATTATTAATGACCGCCAAACTTGTTAAAGGGATCTCTACACATAGTTTATTTTCTCTGTTTGTCTAACATGTAATAGAATAGTAACACAGGCATTCCACACGTCCAACGATTGCGCCTGTCTGGTTGAGTTTAAAACAAAGAGACCTATTATACATTTTATAAAGTAGAGTATTTAGTATTTACCATGATTTGACCAAATGATTGTTTTAATTTAACTTAATTTTTAACCATTCATAACATATTATGACATCTATTTACAAAATCATTTGGCCAAGTCATAGTAAATACTCTACTTTATAAAATATATAATAGGTCCCTTTGCCCTAAACCCAGAGAGTTACCTAACCAAATGCAACTGTTTAAGTGAAGAATGCCTTTGTTGCTATATTGCATGCAAGACAGACAGAAAACAAACTCATAATAACATAATATACAAAACAAAATTGCAAGATATTTTTTTGTGTCTTAAAAATATTGTTATTTTTATGTTTTTAATAAGAATATTGATATGTTAATGAAACACTATAAACACAAAAAGTGACATAAACTCAAAATAGTTAAATGTCCAATATTATACGACAAATAAGAATATTAATTTTGATATCTAGGATTCATAGATCAAAGAAACATATAATGCCATAAATATCTGAGCTTTAATCGTAATTATTATTATATATATATATAAATTATTTGCACTTATAGTATCTAATTATTAACTCAATGAGTAAAATCAAGTATACAATAATTATGATTGGGTATAACAATGTTGACAAATTATTTTGGTATCTAAATGGAACTAGAATAATACTGAAAAGTACCTGTGCTGTATGTTTGAAAAAAAAAAAAAAAAAAAAAATCAACATCATTATTAATAATAATAGTAATAAATAAAAATGTATCAATAAAATAAAATATTACGCAAACATTTCATATGAAATGATTTTATATAGATATTAAAACATAAATTAATTTTCCACGGTTAAATAATAATATTATGTTATACAGTATAAAATTCAAAAATATTACTATTAAATAATATTATAATACACATACATAGAATGTATAATATTTTGGTATAAAATAAATATAGACATTAGGTTAAGCACCATGATTTATCACTCATTGAGCCGAGATACAAATATAAAGTAGGTATTATAATTATGTCATCATCAATGTCATGATATTTTAAATTCATATACTAAATAAATAACTCATTTATAGAGATAGATATAGATATATTACATATTAGATTTTTACTATTACTATTTTCACACAAATAGTTTGTTTTACTGGGTGATAATGTTTACAACAATTAATTCTTTTGGGAGGGGGAGATTATATTATTAAATATGTAACCAACAGCCGGTTAAGTATTTAATAATATAATATATTGACGGATTATCAAGAAAAAATATTATTATTATTGCCCAAAGGTTTGTTAATTATTAATTAACTTATTATACTTTAATAAATAACTAGTATTTACATAATACTGGTTCTTGTAATTGAAATTGTAGATGAATTTTCATAATAGTGAACTACAGGAAGTATAACAAAAAATTCATATACAGTTGAAATAACAAATTAATAATAACAAACAGAGCGATAAAAACTAAAAGACTAAATAATTCGGTTAAGATTAAAACTTAATTAAGTAGTGTTATATAAATTATCATGTAGGCACACGAAATATAACATTGTTAGTCTTTTGGATACAAACTTTATATTGACTTTAATGATAACATAAAAAACACCAACAAACCCCGAAATCGATACACAGCTGGCGAATCGACTCGTGTTTATGAAAGCTTTATTTTTTGTCTCGTTCACCGCTATCTAATGCCATAAACACATGTTTGTAGAACAGTGTTGATATAATTGTGCCAGAAAATGGACCGACCCAGTAGACCTACAGAAAAAAACATATTCTTATTAATGTGTTTTTTTTATTAAGATTATTATTTGCTTACCCAATGAAAGTCCCATGAATTGTTGTAAATTGCTGGTGCTAATGATCGTGCAGGGTTCAAACTATTTCCAGTAAAAGGACCCTATAGTAACAAAATAACAATAAAAAAAAAAAAAATAAAAATAATCCTATATTTTTTGGGAAACTATTTTAAAACAAATTTAATATTTTATGGCCCAAAGTTTTACAAAGAAAACTGATGTAAATTGTACTCATTGGTAAAATTAAATAGATTTGGGTATAGTTTTTATGTAATATGGTATAACAACATAAATATTAAATTACGTTAATATCAACTAACAACTAGTTTTTTATGTTATTGTGACATAGAACTAGTATAATCTCAAATTTAGTAATTATCATTAAAAATGTCAATTAACAACTGACATTTTAATATCTCCATATTACATGGAGATATTTTTAGAAAATATATTGATATACCTAATACTAGTAAAAGTAGAGCAAGGAATTGTTATCTAAAGATAAATATAACATAATATTTAATTATACCAGTTGTTATACCTCCAATTACCTAATCCTTAATTATAATAACAAATAATTAAGACACCAATATTATAATATACTAGTTGATACTTACGACCACAACTGATGTCATGAAAATTATAACGAGAAATTTTAAAGACCCACAATCTCCATTACCACTGCGTGGATCCCAAACAGCACAAACGAGAAGTATCAAAAGTCCAGTTGTAATAGCTTCAATTGAAAGTCCTTGTATTGGCGTTAATCCGGTAACAAGTCTTGTAACACAAATATTAGAGTCTGACTCTAATATATTGTAAGGTGCAAGAGCCTGTATATTGTAATAAAGACAAAATGTTACTTTCTATACGTTTATTACCAAATATTGTATTTTTAATATACTTGCCATCAGAGTTCGATAGCCAACACAAGCTCCAGTAAACTCAGCCAAAAAGTAAACAAAGGCTGTAATAAGCGGTAATTTGCCCAAAAGTAAAGCGCACAATGTAACACATGGATTTATGTGGCAATCACTAATGTGACCAATCATCTAAGGGTAAATTAGAAAAAAAAAAATATGGTTAAAAGGATTGGTTGACTACTGGACAAAACATAAAATACAATATGTATTTACAAAAATTTATTTTGTAAAAATATAATTCAAATTCAAATTATATAATAGTGTAATACTTACAACAATGACGATGGCGACTATACAAGCAAATGCAATGGCTCCACTGTACGTGCTGAGTTCGGCGCCAGAGATATTTGAAACCAATCCCATACAACCAAAAAACATTAAAAATGCGGTACCGATGAGTTCGGCTGAAAATATCAACAAGAGTTTCTGCCATGGCGGTCGTTCGAATAAATGACTGGTGTGCTCAGTCGATCCTATAAAAGAAAAACAAAAATAATAATACAATATTATTGGATTTTATATAGATTGTAACAAATCGACAGATCTGAGTGTGTATCGTCTGGTGTAGGTACCTGTTTCTAACAACAGTAAATTATCGGTAACCGTAGCACCATCCATCTAAACCCTATAGTATTATAGGCTAGAAACTCGAAAAGTTACAATACACAACTCATCGGTCGTACGACGATACGGCCCCACATAGTCAAAAATAACAAATGACTACACGAAACATGGAACTATATAGACTTGGAACAACTAGTAGACCACCGTAGACCCATATTGAACGTTATACGTCCACAGTACAATGATCTATTATTACAAAGCAAAATAAATAAGATCCGAAAATTGTAATTTATTTTATTAAGTTACCTGTACAGCTGTACATAATATAAGTACTATAGACAAGAATTTACAACAGGTGCTTACAGCGGTATTACAGACTTTACGACCAAAAAGAATATAGATTTGCGTTTCAACACCACAGACTACAATAAAAAAAAAATTATTTCCATATAGCCTGTGTATCAGTATAACGGTAAAACAAAAAAACAAAAAAAAAAAAAAACAGTTTTTGTTGTGTTTACCGCGATCGACTTCTTATCACACTAACGTTATCACTATAGCTAAACAAAACAATCGCGCTCGGCTTGTGTACGTGTTGTTACCACAGAACGCCTATCAATCGTGACCGCGTATAAAAATCCAAAACAATTTAACATTGTAATTATTATTGTAATAAAAACTAGGTATTTTGTTTACACTAAAGTAGTGTTTTTATTTTATACATTTTTAACTTCGACAATTATTATTACTTTTTTCTACGCGTTTTTCCACTCTTGATATGTATAAAAGGCGATTTATACCCGTCTATACTCGATTTGAGTGTGTATTATTATATAGACTGCCTCGTTACTAGTGTAAACGATATTCTTATTCCATTAAAAAAAAAAAAAAAAAAAAAAAAAAAAACCGTAAAGTTTTCCCGTTTTTCCCCGTTATAAAGAAAACTATATGAAAACTACTACAAAAAACTATCTCCCCGTCGCACTGACCCGAGTAAACTTTTGCAATTTCCCGCAAGATTTTCGGCAGAAAACGTAAACGACGCACACATCACAGTAAAATAAATACGCTTCGTTCAGAAACTAAAATAATAATGCAATTTTACATTAACGCGACGAGTAGATGAAAACGGAACATATGGATTAATAATAATATTGTACGGAAGCGTGTCCTTACGAATGAGAACGTCATCAGCGAACGCCGAAAACGTTTTGTCGTAAAATCGTTATTTTTTTACCTCGAAAGGCAGCGGTATAGATTTAACGTTAGCGATGGAAATTTAAAAAAAACGCGACTTTATCCAGGAAACGACATCGCCAATACACAACCAACAAACACTCGTGGTTAAGGACCCCGGACCATTTTCGTAATTTGATACGAAAGTAGTAAATTTTCAAGTCGATCAATTTTTTCATTAGTTTCATCAATGACTTCGTAAAAATTGTCTAAAATGACACGTTAATGATGACACGTCGTCGCAGTAGTATCTTTTAGCAGTACATCTTTCTTACGGGCAGAATTTTTTAATAGACTCGAAACAAATAATTATTTCACCGAATTCGATACGACGAACATTTATTATGATTCTGCAGAGGGTTTTTTTTTCAGGATTTTCCTAAATTCAACTATCAGATACAATCAGACAGCACTATTCGTACTCGAAAATGTTAAAAAAAAAAATATTTGGATTGTACTTTTATTTTTCTTCTAATTCTTAATATAAAACAGGATTATCGGAGTCTATTGGAGCCTGCGGTGTAACCGTTGGAACTCCGAAAACACAATTTTTGCTTTATTGCGTCCGTTTGAATGACAGACGCCAAATTTCGTATCGTCGCGTCTTCTTAATTATAAGGACTATTCAATCAAAATCATTAATCATTGACAATACGATGGAATTAGATATTTAATTATTATAAATACCATGTCGATAGCAATAAACGGTCGTTACTTAATATGTCCGACGTTAAAACAAATAGAATTAATGTGACCCGGGATTTTTGCGAGCGATAGATCTACAGCAATATAGTTTGTAGCATGCGCGTTGTTTAACGGGGATTTTTTTTTTTTTTTTTTTACAAGTAAGTTTTCAAGGTTACACATTTATAATCATAATTCAGAATTTCGAAAAAGTCGGTTCACGCGACGACAGGGTTTTAAAAAATGAATCCATCACCACGGCACGGCGCAGCTGTTATCTGTCGGGTACATTTCCCCCGACCCGTCCACACGGAGAAATGCGTAAAATCTCCGGAAATATTTCGGCAGAACAAATAATATTTCATCCGAAAAATGATAAGAGGCCAGTCCCAACATTAACTGCATTTTTTTTTTACGCCCAATATGACGAAGTCATATGGATTTTGGTTTTTCTGTTATCATGATGGGTAGGAGGGGGAGGGAAATACATTTCGGATAGAACATTTTTCGTATCTATTATTTTTCGGATAGAATACGTTTCCAATAAAACATTTTCGGATTTAATATTTTTCGTAGACAGTGGCGCCGAACCACCCTTAAACACGCGTGACGTGACATTTCATAATTACATTTATGTGATTAGATTCGCCCCCGTAATCCATTATAGCAAGTGTTACTATATTTTTTGTTATTTTTTTTTGTTTTGTTTTGTTTTCGTGTGTAAACCAATATGATATCCTAAACTTTAACTCTAACCTAATATCCTTCGATAGCCTCGACTATAAAAACTGTTAACTTCTGCCGCCTACCGCCCACTCCTTAAAAACGTGCGATCGTCGTGTCACACATTTATGGCTGATCCGGCGCCACTGTTTGTATTTATAAAAATATTATCGGTTGAAATATTTTCGGATATTTTATAGGTCGGCGTCACGCGATACTTGTCTTCAAACAGTTCGAACGTTCCGATGTTTGCCAAACAAAACCGTAATACTTATATTCGTAGAAAAAAAAACCGTTTTAAAACCCGGGCCGTGACGACAACGGTTTTTTTATTCCTATATAATATTAATGCGTTTTCGTTATGACGAAATAAATATTATTACAATTATATACAGCGGCGGTAAACCCCTCTTAAAATCGTATTATTTTTTTATGCGGCGCGGCGATGTAGGACAAAGAACTACGACCGTAAAAATTAGTGAAATCGTAACGTTAAATTACCCGCCGACAAAATATTTATGTATACTGTTATATTATATCTGTATAAAAAGTATAAAAAATAGACACTATTATTCCCCACCTATGTATTCAGTATAGAAAAGACTTCACGGTTAGTATAGTAATATAAAAAAAAAAAAAAAAATGTAAAAATAAATAATGCTCGAGGTGCAGATTTTCCGCCCGCCCCGTCGACGGTTCGTTTGAATTTTTTAAAAACACCGGCGGGTGTAGCGATAACAAAATTGCCGATTTTTACAATCCACCGATTTATATATAATATTACTTAATCATTTTATTAAATTGTATTAAAAACAAAAAAAAAACTTTAGAAATCACCAAGAACATTACATGTCATTCAAAAATATTATATATTACCTACTTTAAAATGTTTAAATAGTATTGAGGTAGCCATAAAAAAAATCTGATACCGCCCACACGTGATTCATCTTTTCGGTTCGTCTCTGATTTTAAGGTTACCGAGTGTATCTCAAGAACGAGGAAATTATTTTCGAGCACCGAGAACCGACGATTTGTTTGAAAACCGAATTTCGACGTAAAATAATTTTTAAAAAAATCACTCGTTCCTCGCATATCTTTAACAATACATCAATTACAATCACCTCCTATCTTCCTATAGTGTAAGCCAGTGGCCTGTGTACGGTGCGAAATATATCCAAATGTTACACAATATCGTAAAATCATAATATTTTAGATTCTGAGTGGAGCGAGGGGTCTTATTGTTTTACAATGATATTTATTTTTATTTTTCTATAAATACTTTTTCTACCAGAAGACTTCATCCGATCTATACACACCTATACTTTTTCCGATAGCGAATTTTGTTTAGTTGGTACTTCAAAGAAGTCATTTTTCGATATACCTATTGGGTTTTTTAACGCGGCAGATAAAACTACCAATAAATGACGAAAAAACGGCAAAAACACGATTTCTTCAAACTCGAGTTTTATTATTACTTTGTAATTCCGAAAATAAATGTTCTAGAAACCTGAAATGTTCACATAAAATGTAACTTTGTAATATAATGACGTGAAAAAAATTAATTTTAATTTTGGTCTATTTATAGACATTTTTTTTTTTTTTTTATTCATGGTTTTAAGTCTTAAAAAAGTGGAAAATTTTGGATTTTGAAACCTGAACATGTTTTAACATTCCAAACATGTTCAACAAATTTCCAAAATCGGTAGTCACAATTTTACTCTACTAGGACTCGATTTGAAATTGACAATAATAGTCCTATATATTACACTGGTGCTGTTCAGAATCGTTTTATTGAAAGAAGTGATTTATCATTTCTTTCAAGTTCAATACCATGAGTAACCTATCGCAATGAGCGAAGTGCACCATTTCTATACGTAATAATAATACATTCAGAAGTGGAGGCGTCGATTTTATCTATAAAAATAAAATACGTTCGTGTTATATATAAATATAAAAACGCAGTACTACCTCTATGCTGTTGATAGGATATTGTATCGGTTTTAAACTTAAATACTCCGACTTGCTGCATTCGAATTTTGTCGTTATACCTCGTGTCCCGTGTAAGGTTTAACATTGATAATAATATACTATACAGCTGCGGTATTAGTGCATGTACAGCGGCTATAATACGAAATTACGTGTAGCTCGTCCCATACGTTATGCACAGACGTATGCCAAAAAAAAAAAAAAAAAACAATTTAAATAAAATAAATATTCATTGCGTTATTCGGTGGTTCCCAACTCGACACTAGGCACGGACAACTTTTGTTAATTTCCCACCATTACGGACCACGAATCATTTATTATCACCGCCCCCCACCACCCAATAATTCAACTTTTTCTTTATACTTTTATAGTTTAAAATGTATATGTACATAATAAAATCAGAAATACCGTTTATATTGTGGAAAATAATTTGACTTGTTTATTGACAAACAGACTAATTTAGTAAAAAAAGGCGATTCAAATTCAAAGTTTAGTACATAATCAACATGGAAATACGATTTTTAAAAACTTATATATCAGTATATAAATTGTTATCGGTCGTGTAAGTATAAATCTGGCTGTCAGCCACTAATATTATGATGGACAAATTACGTACACTAAACCGTAAATAATACTATTTCGCTTATTTTTTTAAAATGTTTAAATTAATAAAAATGATAATCATGAAAACAATTCTCTGTCGTCGCGGACTACTTGAGAAGAGTCCACGGGTCACCAGTTTGGAACCACTGGTTTAGTACAAGTGTTACCGAAACGATATCGTTGTTTGTAAAATGTGAACAGAAAAAAAAAAACTATAATTAAAAAAAATGCGTGAGGACTGTTAACCGACAAAAAACAGTGACTGACTATTGTTGTCTCGCGCGTATAATTTTTTAATGACAGCGATTAAAAAATTGTTCTGTACGGCGAAAAAATGCACGCGACGTTAAATTGTTTCAAAACAGTTTGTATATAATGCGGTAGGTATATTGTGTTACGTGTTTAGATATATTTGAACCGATATAATATTTTCGTCGTCATTTATAATTTGTCATAAAAAAAAATCTATACGTTTTATAATTATAGTAACATGAGGAAAAATGCAGAGATTGCAATTGTTTGGGTAACACGAAAACAACAATAAAAAATAAAAGATTTGGTTATAGTAATCGTCGACTACAGAGATTCGAGTCTACTAATTTCATATAACTAATAAATAATATGTTATAGATATTTAGTTCGTAATAGTAACTATATATATTAAAATATGCATTGTGCGTGGCAAAACTATTTTATTGATCGCAATTTGTTCTTAATATAATCTGTAATCTGGGTTCAGTTTTCCTGATTTCGAAATTCATATTTTACTCTAACACCCAAACACACTATTATATCAACTATGTTTACCATAAAGATATTTTACACCCAATCGTATATTATTAATTTTACGCAGCAGAGAAAAAAAAACAGCCGATTATTTATCGACATTGCAATAGTATGAAAATCTATTTGGAAAAATAAAACGATAATACGCGACGGTCAACATTTCCAAAGGAGGACGCGAGTTATATTGTAACGAAAACAGACGAACTCGATCGAATTACAGAAACGAAAAAGCCTTCGGATTCAGAAAAAAAAGAGATTTGAATGAAATTAAGTGTTTATTTAATATAAAAATCGTATTTTATTCGTTATCCCTCGTCCGCATGTCTGTATTATCTTTAAGGCCGACACACCTGTTGGCATTAGGCCGGGTCAAGACCTGACTGGGTCTATGACCCGCGGTTTCGCCTATGATCCTCCGCGGTCCCAGACTCAAAAGCGTAACGCGTAAAATCCCCGAGATTATTAATATTATATAAACAGCGGCGGTTATCAGTGGCATCTATATTATATATATATATAAAGTAAGTAATATCAATTTTTTATTTTTCTTTGACGGCCGGTTGTTTTTATAATGTTATTAATTTATTATCAATATCAAAACAAATACCTCGTTTTGTGAAATATCGAAATAGGTTTTGTTTGATATTTAAAATATGACCGCCACTGTGGTGGGCTGATAAGCACTGCAAAATATTTATTAGGGCCTTAAAATATATATATATATATACATCACAGTAACATTTAACGTCTCTTTGTCTATAACGGACAATAATGCGTTTTCGTATACTTCCAATAGTACTCGGGCTCCAATATTTATTGAAAACGAACAATTACTATACGATGACAACATTTACTAAGTTTTCATCAGAGGGAGGGAGGGATTTCTGATATATAATTCCTCGACAGATTTTTTTTTTTTTTTAATCTTAATAAAAAAAAACCATAGAATGGAAATTTAAAAAAATCCCTCTGTGACAGCTACACTTGGATTTTTTTATTTTAAGGTGGGTACTTCAAAAAGTCCTTTTCCTTAGAAAAACGATACAATAATTGTAATATTCCGTATAATTATTTATTTGTCGGTGTGTTAAAATACATTTTAATTTTCTGTTTAGGTGTTATACATCGAATTTTTTCTGGACATCGTGAGGGGGTGGTAAAAAAACTACTAGCCATTTGTGCCAAATAAGTCTACGCACGAACATATTGTAAATATAAATATATAAATAAATATTTTATTTACATCTTGAACGTTGGGCATGTAATCGTATTGTAATTATATAGTAAATATTTATCCTATGTATATAAAAATTAATTGCCGCATTTAGCTGTTTTTTTTTGTTGTTGTATTTGTTACTGTCAGGGCAAGGTTTGTAAAGAAAATTATTGGAAAATCCGCAGGAAAAATCAAAAATTTGGATGGTATAAAAAGAAAAAAAAATTCAAGATAGAATGAAAAACATTTGTTGATTTACCATGGAAACCAAATAGTATAAATAATTATATGAAATAAAACGGCGAGTTTGGTTACCATGGTAAAAAGTAGTAATCGAGCTACATTTAGTTTAGACTCTCGAAATTAAGTGAAGCAATTTCATTCCGGTCAATACATATACAGACCGGACAGATCTACCAAAATATTCCAACGAAGAAAACGAGGAACCACCGTCGAAGGTTATCCCGGAGTAAAAAAAACGAATGCCTTTGGCAGGATATATGTAGTTCATCTGAATAACAGTGAATGTCTTTACTTCAGAATGTTGCTCCGCGTGTTTAAAGGTCTGATGTCCTTTGCAAGGAATCGAGGAATAAAATCTTAAAAAAAAAAAACTGTCTGCTTGAATGTACGACCCTTACTGGCTGTGGAGCTGGGGAAACGATCCTGATCCCTAGAATACCAAATATACCAACCAATCGTCTGCCATCCCAGTTTAGACAGGTCCAGCTTCCCGTAAAACTATGCTTTTCAATAACCATAAATAAAGCACAGGGCCCCAAACATTAAACGTTGCAGGTTTAGACCTAACCGTCCAATGTTTTCCCTATGGTCAATTATACGTGACTCTGTCCCGTGTCTCGTACAAACAAAGATCTATTCGTGCTGGTTACAGAAATATTTAATGCATGAGGCCAATTGAAACTTAAAATTTAAAAGTAATATGGAATTAAAAAAAAAAAAAAAAATTAAAAATAGGTTTATAACACATCATAATAAAACCAATACATTGGTTTTACAACCAATTCCAAAATCAAAACCACACTGCGCTTTGAAATATTTAAAAATATGATGCGGGACAGCTAGACGATTGTGGATAACCAACAAACTTGACCCGAACGAGGCCGGGTGGTGTTGGCAGCTAGTATTATAATATACGAACAGATTATTTACGAAAGGGGCTATTTTGACAAAATACAGTTACACTGGGTTAAATCAAAAAAAAAAAAAAAATCACACCCTAGTAATTGAAAGTGAAAAACGTATTTCCGTACATTCGAATGCGCAGTATTCAATATATGTCGTATCGGCGGCATACCCCGAACAATTCGTGATTTTTTTTTTTTTTTCTTTCTCTACCGAAAAAGCCCCTTTCGTTGAAATGGCATAGCAAGCAAATAGGCGGTACCTTCGGAATCCGGTCCGATCTGAAGTTCGGACGATACGATGTACGTGTAGCTGTTGTTGGCCGGACCGCGGCGAGAACGGGAACGGTCGCCGCGCGACGATTGTCGCATGCCGGACGAATTTACGAAAGTTTGCCGCGGCCAATTGTTAAACATGTTCGACAACGCCGGGAACGGTGCAGGACGACGACAGCGGCCGACGAGAATCACAGACGGAATGAATATATATTATATATATTATATATATGTGTGTGTGTATATATATTATACGTATAAATATTTGTATATATATATATCTATATTAATATATATTAATAATAATTGATTGCAATAGCTGCGGCTGATAATAAAATATACGGCGGTTCCCCCGGGGCGGCGGCGATCTCACGCGCGTTTAAACACGACAACGACGACGACGACGACGACCACGACAACGACGACGACGACGACGACGACGACGAAAACGACGACGACGACGACCACGACGACGACGACAATTATGATATTATTATTATTATTATTATTATTATTATTAAATAAATCACGCGGGCGCGTGCGTATGAATAAAAAAAATAATAATAATTAAAGAAGATAAATCCTGCTGTATGTATATATTATACACATGCGGGCGCGTAATAGATTTTTATTCGCAGGACTGCTGGTGACGATTAATCATTTTCGGAATGACTTTCGAGGGTTTAAAACAAAAAAAAAAAAAATTAATATTCAATTACGTCGTATATATTATTATCAGGGGGGATTTTAAGGGACGCGTGGCGACAAGCGGACCGCAATTTTATACATCCGGGAATATTTACATATTTACCGGGTTTCGACGCGTGTTATAAATAACAATCGTATTGATAAATCCGTCTTTGAACACCGTCGGTTTAACATGACGGGTACAATTTTTTTTTAAATTTTATTTCAAGCATATAACATATGTACGTACGTACATATTTTTCAACACCGTAAGTTTGTTACCATACACAAACAATATTAGTTTATCGATTTGTCCGTCAATTGTAAATTTGCCCATTTATTGTTTCGGCTACGCGAAACCGTTCGGCCAAATAATAGAGTCCGGACTCTTTAAGTATTTGGCCTTATGTACCACACCGCTGTATATAAAAAAATATACAGCAAAATAAAAACGGAATAAAGCATACCACTCGTATACCATCATAAACACTGTGATTATCGGAAATTCGATCCCCATCAAGACGGGTGGCGCCCGAATATGGTCGTTAAAAAATATTAAAATTGAAATTTAAATTTTGAACCTTTTCACTCTATATGACGATGTGTGTTTTTTTTTCCGAAGTGAACATTTTTCCGACCTTCCATATCGCTCCTATCGAAAACTGTATTACTTTATTTATTTAGTTTTTGTAATTCAAATAATTTTGGCGTTTTCGAATTATTTATAGCTTTATTCGAAATGTTCGCGAGTTCAGTTCGATTTGGTTTTATGCAGACAAAACTTTTTTGACTCTAAACGAAAAAATGCCCGAAAGTTTGAGACGAAAAAAACGCGAACAATAATTGTAATTTATTTCGTAGTTAAAAATGTTTACAAATTTCAATTTTCAAATTGATCAAAACACGTTTAACCGAACTTCGCCTAGAATCGTAGATAAATTAAATCACATTTTATATCCTATATACATTCCTTCAAACTTTCTATCTACAAGAGTGGCAAAGTATGCCAGCATTTTTAAATATTCTTTTAGGCGTTACCTTGTCGACACGGATGGAAAAATATATAAAATATTATTCGCATTTATAATCGAGCGCGTTCAATTTGTCACGGACCGCTAATTTCGTAAATACCTATTAAAATAAACGTTAAAAAAAAGCGAAATACTCGTTTTACAAATATACGTCATTTGAAAATGAAAATATTTTAGAACATCCCGAAAATAATATTACAACGTTTGACAATATTATAGATACTGAGCGAAGCAAAAATATGTTATTTTAAATATTTTTTCCGTCCGCTGATTACTTTTCAACCATCCTGCTCCGATTTTCGAGTAGCATCTTTTCTGAAAGTAATATAGATCTAGCTGGTACATTGGGGGAGACATTTTTTTTTATTATCATTGTAGTTTTTCTAATAAATGGAGAATAAACCGGAAAAATATACGGCTATAATGGTTGAATTATTTTCGATTTTTTTTCTTTTCATTGTAATTCGTTTAAAAAAAAAAAAAAAAGAACCATAAAGACCTGGAATTTCACAGAATATTATTACTAGTCCTTTCTAAAGGTGGACAATTTTTCAAATCGTTCTGGCCATTTTCGAACTATTTATAAGCGAATACATTATGTAAACGCACTGTAAATGCCGAACGAGTTAAAACAACTGCAAACAACCCACACTATATTTTCTAATTTTTATCGGGGACAAAGAAAATGACCGCCGAAACCGTATGCAAATCAATGGCGTTTATTGTTTTTGTTTTTGGTAACCACGTGTTTTTATATAATATTAATTTATCAATATTGACAATATAACATCATTTCGTATAGGTTTTGTTTTCGTGTGTTAGACGTCGTGCCATAATTTATAAATGAGCGGTATTTAATTTAAAATACAGCCGCCACTGATTAAATAGTAGTTGTTCACTCTAACTCGTGGGGGGGGAGACCAAAGTACCCAATGTAATATTTGTTCGAAAATGATTTTTACAATGTTGTTTTTCGTAACGGCAAATTTGAAAAATTAATGTTAGTAGTAGTAGGTATAGGTAGGTACGTTTGGAACAAAGTAACGACGTTATATAATCAAAAATACCACTGCGACACGAGCGCTTTTGTATTGGTATACAAAGAGTCAAACCGAGCGATACAAATATAGATTTAAAACACAATCCGAAACCGAGGTGACGATTAACCGATAAAAAAAACCTTCGATTATTGCAGTTATATTAAAAATTGCCTGCTGCGGTTTCACTTGACTACATCGTGATACTATTATTATAACTCTGATAATAGGCATATAAGTATATATATATATATATATATAATAACCGCCGTAATGACAACTTAAATCAGACGCGATTATAATCAGTGACGTGCACAGGAGGTGGGCGAGTTAACCAATCTGTCTGACTAGTTTAAGTCGAGTAATCCAAAAAAAAAATGTAACCAGGCCAAGGGAAAGTCAAATGAATTTCGTTAACTGAGTTTAGTTAAACATTTCCAAGATAATTATAATTCGAGTAAGAAGTTAATTTTAAAAAAATTTGCCCTTTACTACACTCGTAAATGTATTTTATACACCGGTATTTAGATTTGTATAGACTTGCCGAACAAGACTTGTTGTGTATTAATGATAATTCATGTAAAAGTTTTCGAAAAATAAATGCAAAATCATAGAAAGTTTTTATTTTTTTTTTTTTTTTTTTTAAAATTCGTAAATAACTTAACTTTTAACAAAACAACTAAGTCATTGACCATTGAGTTGTTCTCTAACATTATATTTTGTTTTTTTATATAGTCAAGTTAAAAGTTATCAAAAAAAGTAACTTGAGACTTAACCCTTTAACTTTTTAACCAGTTTGCCCAGTTTTGATGGTTATACGATTATACCCTCCCCCCAAATTAGCTTAAAAATACAACAATAATTATACGAGTAATTTGTTATTTAGTAATTCGATCTTGAAACGTACATTATATTTCAACCGAATTATATAAGAGGAAAAAAAGCGTGAACAACTCTGTGCTCCGAGGACAGCTAATTAAAACATTTAATTTATAGTTCATCTCGAGAAGAGTCAACTGGCACTCATTAACATACCGACTTTTCCGTCTAGTTGTTGGAGTCGTTATGCTGTTGATAAACCGAAGAATAAATAATTTATACTTAACAGGCACATTTTATAATACTTAAACTTAGAATATGGCTAAAAGGATGGTGGGGGGCTAATCTCCCCCCTTGGATCCGCACCCGATTAAACTATAACGCCGTAGTGTATTATCAATGTCAGTTATCACAGATATATAAATCTATATTAATTTATCCAATACTTAATACGACAACACCACGAAAAATTAAAATTAGAAATTTTAAAATAATAGAAAAAATGAACTATGTCAAACTGCGACGGCCCGACACGAAAATCTACACGTACACATAAACACAAAAATAAACAACAGACTTTTTCATTTTGTACTGCACTAACAGTGTCGTCGTCGTATTGCACACTATTTTTATAACGGACAAATTATTATCGAAAACGTTTAACGTAGTTTTTTTTTTTTTTGTAGACGGATTTTAAACATACTAATATAAAACGTCGGCGGTAAACCGGGGTCGGATTGGGCAATTTCAGTCGGCCGTGCTCGATATTTTACCGGCCCAGTATCTAAAAGAATAAATATCCCGAAAACAATAGATCACATTGTAGGCCTGGTTCGGCCAATTCAATTCCAATTGTGAAATTGAACAAAAGAGAAAAAAATAGAGACATTTCGGCTCAGCGGCGCACGCAAATGATTAAAATCCTGGCGGCGGCCCATCGAGCTAAGCTCGATCGCACGCTGGGCCTGTCCCCGGCCCCGGTGGTAACCGAAAATCTGTTCGGCACTTCACCGGAGGTAAACATTTCGTGTGTCCCCTGGCTGGATAAATATTTGTTGTCGATCTACCGGCCTAAACAATCAATCTTATTGATCCGTCGGGATTCGTTTGTGACTCGCAGTAATTGCAAATATACGTTATATTATTATATTTCCAGATGGTATGTTAGAAATTATAAAAAGGTATTCAATAACCCGCCCGGGGATTCGGTTACCGTGCGTAATTGTCGTATTTATCTACAATATAATATATTTTTCAAACAAACGGCGAGAAATTATCAACACGAACGGGTTTTCCGCACACAGATAAATGGTTTCGAAAAACCCGACAACAATATTATTCCTTCGGCGCGCGTATCTAATAATAGTAATATACATACAATGCAATTATTGAGATTATAAATATCGTGATAAATCGTAACAACTATGATATTTTAATATTTATAATAATATTCGGCCGGCCGAAAAGAATATTGGATTTTTACTAATAATACTGTCCATCCGTCTCCTTAAAATAATAAATTTTATACTTGTAGTATATTTACCGATATCGCCTTCGAGGGAATCGCCGAAGGACACGGTGGACCCGAGTTTACTGAACAGTCGTTGCGATACTCTGCCCGGGTAGACCAGACAACCGGACATGGTCAATATTATCGATATTGTAATAATTATTACGCGGACACGACGACGCGAACGAGAAAAACAAAACAAAAAAAAAGAAAACAAAATACTGATTTCGTACGACAGACGGCTGCGGCGGCGTCGCGGTTTTTAGTGTTTATAATGTTATTTGTGTCCGTAGGTATTATAGTTCGGTGGTACTGGCGAAAACAGTATAGAGGAGTCGTGTTGCGATCGCATTCGAGAAATCGGGGGAGGGACAAAAAGAAGAAGAAGAAGAAGAAAAACAAAAAAAAGTAAAAAACAAATAAAAATAAAGCGCACTGCGTAATATAATGGTAAGAATAATAGTGGCGATAATAATAATACGTTCGCTCGGTAATGTACCGCCAATAAATAGACGGGACTTACGACGTTATTGTAAAGACACTTTTCCCGTTTCCGTGCTAAATCGACGGCGAACCGTGACGCAGCGTCACCGCGCCGCCGCCGAGAACGCAGCGTGCTACTCTCCCCACTACACCCTCGTTCGTGCGCCGGCCCGATTATTATTAATATTATTATTATTATTATTATTATTATTATTATTAAATTATTTTAATCGTGTCGTCGACGACGACGACGGGCGGCCAAAACCCGACGCGTTTCGTATTGTTGGTTTTCGTGCCGTACAAGCGCACCGCACGCCGTATTATATCCGGGTCCGGATCCAGCCATTACAGAGGCCCATATCCCACTATGGTGGGCCGTTTTATCGAACGCACTACCCTTTTTTCAAATTTTTTTTCTTCTTTTTTTTTACTGGTCACGTTGATTTCTAGGGGGTCCCCATTCGTGAATTGAATTTCTATTGTTTTTCAAATCGTAAATTAAAATTTATATTATGTGTTGAGGGTGTACACAATTCCATTATGCGGAGGCCCAAAATCTGACCTTGCGTGTACCCGTATTATATTCGGTGGCGTACCCAGGAGGGACGGTGGCGTACCCAGGAGGGATGGTGGCGGGTCCAGGAGGGACGGTGGCGTACCCAGGAGGGACGGTGGCGGGTCCAGGGTTAGTAACTGTGGGTCGGCTATTTTTTAGGGCTAAAAATTAGAATCGCTCGCTTTTTAATAGTAATTGATTTGTAATTATTATCGAAAACGTCGAAAAAACTTTCTTATTTTTTTTTATTATACAAAAAAATATGTATTAAACGAATACATCTGAATTCCGGGGCTTCATAAGAAGTCGATTTTGCCAGCGAAAATTAACAGTGGATTAATAAAAGGTTTATAAGCCCCCTCCCACTAGCCGTGTTAAAATACAACAATTTTTTTTTTAAAAATACAAAAAATGTTCAATTACTATTTTGCCCAAAAAACAATGCATCAACGACTTATATTATAATAAATGTAGATGTATTTTGCAATAATTTATTTTTATTATAGGTTTAACCCCCACCCCCATTGAAAAATCCCGTGCACGCTACTGCCCGTGTATACTTATTATAACAGAAAAAAAAACCGCGATATTTTTCGTCAGTGGCGATTTTATGGGAAAGGAGGGCCGTGATTTGTTACTATTTTATTTGTATCCCAAGTAAAATAAAGAAAAAGTAAACTGTAATATGCACGTATATCTGGAATTTTAGATAAAATAAATATATTAACAAAACATTAATATAACTAAGAAGCTTATTACGATTTTCATTGTACACCGAATAATATCACTTGGTTCCTATATTTACAGTTTGAATTGCCAGAGGATTAATAATGGCTATAAATTACACTTTGACCAAAAAAAATAAAAATAATCTACATAAAACCAAATTAAAACTCGACAATTTCAAATGGCTATATATTGGTCAAAAATTGCCACGTCTAGAAAAGGGCGTAATTTAAGTATTCGGTGAAAATGTCGTGTGTCTACGATTTTTTTTAAATTGAATTACAAAAAAAAAAAATTAATAACATAAAAACTCGCTGTTGTGTAGATATTCCCGGTTTTTATCCTCCATTATGATCTCTCTTGTCGTTCTTTTGATTATGAGCGAGATCTCGTGATAGAAAAGATGATACTACAGACACGTCAAAAAAAACATTTTTTTAAAAATTAATTAATTATACTAAAGGTTATGATTCGCACTAATTCGTACACTGAATTAAATAATTATTTAGTTATTACAATTTTGATTGCCAAAGTAATGATAACGGCCATAATCAACTATGGATGTTTTTTTTTTTTACTTAGGTCTTGAAGTCGACAACGATAGAAGAACGGGAGTCTTAACATTATTTCGTATACCTACACATTTAGGCATAAAAATATCAATGTAGAGGAATAATTTCTATTCTATTCTTTAATTCTAATAAATCTATTTTACGTTTCGTAAACAAATAAATATAGGCATACACTTTTGTTTTAATTTATGAACTGAACATTGACATTAACAATTGTAACTATCAAATACTACCGAGCATTATTATTATTGATTAAGTCGCGCGTACGTATGATATGGATTATCGATGTATTGATTTATGAATTATAATTGTGTCTATGGTTCTACCGGCCCGTAATAGTAAGTTCTAGAACGAATGATTTACATTTTAATGCAATGTTTTCGATACATTATTAAATACGCACGTATAAGTTCAGAACAGAGTTGAAAATCATTTCGAATCACCCTTGTGAATTATTAAAAAAAAAAAAAAAACCTAATTTATTAATTTGAAACTATTTTTTTTATAGAACGTAAATTACAATATTATTCACGTTTTTAACGCGAATTTGAACTCTGATAAAAATAAGATGGAACATTTTAACCAACTATAGAAATAAATTTGCCACCAAAATCCAAACCCCCGAACTCGATGATCTGAGCAAGATTTCTCGAGTATAAAAGTCGATCACAGGATCGAAATATAAAAATAAAAAAAAGAACACGTCACAGAAAAGAATCTAAAAAAAATTACTATCGGGAAAATAACGTTTTTATTTTTCGTTTTATATTAATAAACGAGACGAACAATAATTTATTATACGAATCATTTAAGATTCATTAATAAATAAAAGGGTATAGGGTACCAAGAACAGTTTTACTAATGAACGGAAATGTTTTTAATTGAGTATTACGAAAATAAATAAAATACAAAATAAAAATAAAATTGATTTCTTCGTAATGTCGTACAATTACTTGTACAAGTTCACCGTATAATATTTTTTAACAAAATGTGCTCAGAACTTACGATATTTGCCGCGAGTAATATAATAATTTCCAAAATAAAAAATTATTAATATATTATTCAACTCTGAGATAATTAACAATACTCCATTCAACCACTTATTTTCGTTTAATTAAAATCTATTGCCCTGTCACGTATACATAATAACGGGCTAAAATATCATCTAAATTGTGTTAAAAAAAAGTTAAAAAAAAATAAAAATCTCGTATTCAATTAAATGTCGATAATTAATATTGTTGCGCGTAATACTGTATTAAACGACTTGTGTCATTAACCTAATTATTTTAATTGTAATATCACTGTGGTTAAAAAAAAAAAAAAAAAACAAATATTAAATATATAATTAATAATAAAAAAAAAATTAAAGAAAAAACATCAATTAATTATTTGTTAGAAGGCAGTGTTGTTTAAATATAATTTTATAATGAATCGTAATTGTTTTTCAATTAATAAAAGTACAAGTCGAATAAATCACAATCTTTATAAATATATTGTGTCGCCGAAATTGAAAATATTTAACTTGATAAAAAATCAAGTTAAATAAAGTTAAAAGTTAAATAACACTTTAGTTAAAAGTAAACATCAAGTGAATTAAACTCTAACTATATAGTCGAGTTAAAAATTAAAACGTAAAAACAAAAATAATGTTAACCTTTAATAAAAAAAATATGCAATATTTAGGTAATGGTTCCATTATTTATATACTTATTTATTAGTGTATATATCGCGATAAAACCGATACAATTTTCAATGTATATTCGAATATTCGAAAAAATAAGAAATATATTCACACTATCGTTAATCGTCTTAGTGCCCATTAACCTACTAAATGAACATAAAAATAACCGTAAACTTAAATATTTGTATACAATGAAAATTAACTAATAATATATTTATGTCCGTCGGCTTGACGAGCCATAATATGACTTAAATAATATAGCATAGGTTTATATATATAAAACCAAAGAACAAACAAATCGAGTAGAGTTTTATTTTGTCGACTTTGTGAGATATATTACGAAAAATTAAACAAATCTACTACGACTAAAAAAAAACTGTAGATGTACTTCACATCGCAGATGGGCCACTGTTGTAGGTGGGAACTTTGGAATGTAGGATATAGAGTGGAATTTAATGTATATCTGTGCACCACGATAAATCATTGCTAACGGAAAACGATACTGAGCAAAGTTCAGTTAATCGTGTTTTGAAATGTCCGTGATTTCACGATTTTCATCAAAATTTATACTTAAAACGATTATAAAACATAACTATATTACGTACACTGCCCTCAACATTTTTTTTCGTCATTAAATACAATTTACGACGAACCTCAGGAACAATTTTCAAGCACTTCTGGTCGGCCAAACTAATTTGATTCAAATAAAACCAGACAAAAACTTTAAAAAAAACTAGAGAACTTAAAATGCCTATAAATTCAAAAAATGGCCAGTTTGTTTGAAAATTTGACCATCCTTAAAAATGGCTAATATTAATATTCTGCGAAAATTGCAAGTCTTTGTTATTATTAACCGAGTTGTAACAAAAAGAAAAAAAAACGAAAATAATGAAACCATAACTGTACCTTTTGCCCTTTTTCCCGATTGTTCACAATTATTTAGAGAACTACAACGAAAATGAACAAAATGACCTCCCCAACTAGATCCAATATGCTTTCAGAAAATGTGTTACACTTGCAAAACGAGTATGGTAGAATAGTTGTTAACGGACATAAAAATAAAAAACAAAACTCATTCGCTTTTCGCTCAGAATCTAAAATTAAAATTTGACTAAATCGGAGAAAATTTAAAAAACTGACAGAAAAATTATTAAATTAAATTTCAATCGGCCATATCTTATGCAAAAAGCTCTAGACGCGTTTTTATTTGACCGTCGTCGTTTTTGTCAGCCGTCTTAGTCTAAATAACGAACGGTGATAACGTGCTGCGTCGCAAAAAACCCATAAATTGTTAGGCATCGTACCGTGTCCAGATTATAACGTAATAAAATAATATCGTCATCTATGATAAAATGCAACTATTTTTTATAAATATATAGTGCTCGCAATAATAATATAATATGGGTATTTCCACCAGGACGGGAAACATACAATTACCATTCATTTTAGATTAAAGATTAACTATACACTCAACGACAGTTGAAAACATGAAAACCATGAACATGAACCGACACACGTGATAAATTTAATTGCCAGCGCTTCGGGTGGACAAAATTACAATAAAAATGTTATCTTATATTGTGTAAAACAGATTACTAGTAAATAATATATTTATTTTATTTTCAATACAACAGACCACAAACAATACATAAAGATACGCAATAGAAATTAAAATAAAGGCGTATTTTTGTATGATAGGTATAAGAATTAAATTTATCTTAAACCGTCGTTTGGTCGTTTTAAAACAGCAATTGAGCAAATATTTGAACAATATTTTATTATGATAATAAGTAGTTTTGTATTTAGTCCGTAACTTTGGCTGCCGCGTCATCAAGAGTCGTTAGACAAACATAGTATCTCAAATCGTGCTGAAAACAATAGAACGGTCAACTGCGACTGACAACAACAAAACGGTTATCATAAATTTGATAATTTTGTCATTTATTCCATGATCACGGTTTCAAAATGGCTGCCGTTTCCCTAACTGTATCATTATTTATACTGTCGCAATGCCTTTTTATAAATAGCCTTGTTATGTTTGTAGCACCTCACGATTTAGTCAGCATATACTCAATTTATTAATGTGCCTAAAGTTTATATAGTCCGGGCCAGTGCTGTATTACAAGTTAATAGTTAGTTAGTTAGTTAGTTTATTACATGTTTATAACATTTACAGTATAATTTAGTATAATTTTCAATAGTGTTGATGCGAAAATATATGGAAAAAATATTCATATATTTATAGCATTCATTCGTTTACTGGTTATGTGCAGTGATGAGATTTAAGTAATTTATTAAAAGTCAACGATTATTATAACCAGTTAGAAAATTGTTTTAAAATGTATTTACGAGTAAACTATATTTTAAAGTATGATGGCAGTTCCTTGTCGGCGATCAATCTAAGTAATGCATACAATAAAATGATCTGATAGTTGGTTTTGTTTAAAAGGTCACTCTAAGCGTACCCCTTTAAAATGCTTCATTGGTTTATACACAATAAACGGGCACCTTGATTTATAGTCAGTCAGTTTAATAGTGGTTATTATTCGATATCACCGTGAAATTTAAAATGATTTAATGGAAAACATTATTCTACGTGATGAGGTTTACAACACATCGTCAATTTTCTGGATCATAATAATTTTATACTGTTTAAATGCTTACATTTTAGATTATTTAGTAATAAACTAATAATAAACTCGTTTAAATTGTATACTCGTACCTTTTTTTTCGCTATAAACAGCGAATTGTGGAGAGATTTAAAAATGCTGCCAAGAAAGATTTATAGAATTTGATGTTCAACAATTTATTGATACTGTATACAGACTCAAACAGTTACTATGGCTAAACATTAAATTATATATTAAATACTTATAATAATATTAGAAATTACTCTATTGTTCTTTTTTTTTTTTTTTTTTAGCCTCAGTTATTGATTCATCGATTCTTCAACTGTATGAAAATTAAAATTACAATCACCGTTTATACAAATTATGATTATTTCAAAAAAAAAAAAAAATGCCCACGGCTTCAATGCGAGGTCAAAAGCCGTTGATAATCCCGGATGCAATTGGTGTAAACTTACAAAATGATAATAATACGGAGTTAATGAATAATCTAAATAGGTATTTTGTGACACCATACACCGCTGTAACACTATTGCCTATACACAACTCCTTGAAAAAAAATAACCGATATGACGTGTATCTTCCAAACAAAAAAAAAACTTACTTCACATCATAACAAATATGACCAACAAACTGACTGTTTAACTGCATAATGTAAAATAATAGAACGTCGTTTTTAAAAAGACTTCATACGCCCTGCAATGTTTAAGGGGTTTCGTATAGGCAATTTCTTTGAAATTTCAGAATGAAAAAAAAAATATTGAAAATGTATCAATCCAAAATTACATGTTTAAAATTTCAGACTAATGATGTATCGGATTACTATTTGTATAAGGTAATCATAAAATTAGTTCAAAAGCACCATTTAAAATTATTCTCGAAATAAAACACATATATTATACAATTCTAAAAAAAATGTTTAAATATTCAACTCTTTATCGATGATATTGTATACTCAAAAAAAAAAAAAAAACTTTAGATTTTGAGTGTTAATGTGGAATTTCTTTCCGGTGGTACTTTTTTTTCGAAATTCCCATTACCGTTACACTTAAAACAATTAAAAATAATAATAATGAAAATATAAACATATTTTTTATATACATTATAACTATTTATATTCGTGTGTAAATTGTAATTGTAAATTAACAATTAATTGATAGGTATCGTAATTCGTATCGAAATTTACAATTATATTATCAACCCACATTTTAGTAACCGCGAACGAGTAAACTCTATAACAGAATTAAAATAGTCGGTTACTGAAATCACCGAACAGATTAATGAATCTAGTAACCGGGTTACTGTAATTGGATTGCGAAAACGGAGACGGCTAGTAAGGTTAGGTTAGGTCAAAACACGCCTAATAACGAAAAAAACCGTATTACTAAAACAGGTGAAAAAAAATATAATGAGCACTCTCATTACTTCTGTTCAAACGACGTCGTGTATACCTGAAGAGCGCATAATATAATAAGAGTATAAGCGACTCGTTAATGCCAGTCCCTATCGACGGTTACCCTGTTATCAGCTTTCACGGGCGACGCCATAATTATTGCCGAATAGACTTTTTTTTAAATAATTGTTATACGTTGCTAGGTTTATTGTTTTTAATATTTTATACGGAATATTACAAAATGTCATGCGTTAAACGGTGTTTTTGTGGTGTATAAAGTCGAATACAATCCCCGGTCACGGTGATCGGAAAATCTGATAATTTAATACGACAAACGTCATCGCGTGTTTAACGGAATCGACATCGATCGATATTTATATAATCAACGGCATCGCGTCTGTTGTTTAGTTTCCAACGTTAACAGGTGAGTAACCTACTGGAGTGATAACGATGAGTCGACCACTCTCTTATTAAATAGGCTCGTCAATAGTCTACGCGTACCCATGTCGGATGGGTTTCGTACGATACAATAATATAAATGCGCAGAAATCATTAATACTCACTTGCAGGCGGCAACGCGGCCATAGTATTATTATATAGCCTATAATATGCAGTTGAATCGAGGCCGAATTTATGCGACAATGTAGACAATATAGCCTTGGTTTCTCGGCAATGAAACAAATATTCCGCGAAACGAATAGTATTATCCTTATTTATATTTATTATTAATTATCACACGCAATACATAATACATAATATAATAATTATTGTAGTGTTTAAACCATAGTTACGAGTATAACGCCCGAGATAACCGCTCGCGGTTTCCGCAGCAATCTGGTTAATGGCACGGTATTATAACATGTTGATGATAACGCGGATTTATAACAATACAATTATAATAGCTAATTGTATTGTTATAAAGTTTTTCAAATCGAATAGAAAAATTTAAAAAACCAACAAAAAAAAACCGGCCATTTGCGTGCTATCAATTTAGTGTTCTTCTGTAATACATATAATTATATAGTAGACCTGGACCTCGGGTCAAGAAGGGCCCATAGTCATTTTTTGGCGCATCAAGTATACAATTTGTTGCTTATTCATTTTTTTTTTTTCCACTAGAGGGGCGATCACTAAAATTACTAGAAACAGATAGACCAATGTTGGAAAAAAAAAATATATTTATGCTATTTCAAACGGGACGAATCTGTGAATTAAGCCTATAAGTAAAATTTGACTTTTGAAAAACCGATTTTGGCCCTTCTAGACCCAAGGTCCAGATATACGTACGTATATATTTCGTTCGATAATGAAACTAGTTAATGCATTTCGTTTAAATATTCGTTGAAGTGTGATTATTGAGCGCTATATACTCTGACTTTGTTCTAACGTAATTATGGGGGTAATTGCCACCTTTGAAATTTTTGCGGGGAGGCAAAGCTATCATTTTGCCCCCACTTTCAGATATGACAACAGTAAAAATCCCTGAATCTTCTAAAATAAAGAAAGAACGCAATTTATTAATTACTTTTTTATATTCATAAGATAAATATGGTATTATTTTTTCCTCAAATTATTTCATAGAAATTTATATATATTTTACGGTTTCTCCTGTTTTGTAATATGTTCAACGTTATCGCATTATCCGGGTATTACACAAATATGTATACTAACATTCAAATAACGACGTATTCTTTCGCTTATTTGTTTAGTCTTGTATAATTAAGCGATTTAGTGATTAAATTGATCTTTGATTATTTTGTACACATAGAATACAAATATATTTCCGCCACCACTGGTAGTTTTGATTTTGGCGAATAAATTATTTTGCCCTTCCCCTAGTTTTTTACTCAGTTACACCACTGCCACTGTATATAAGTAGCGTAATTACGGTATGCGCATATTTCCTAGACTTAAAAATAGCATACCTACATATTATGAGGTATATAAAGATTACAGGTGTATATATACACACACACATATATATATAGCACGTCTAAAAACACCTGCAGAATTCCGCTGTTAAAATATATTATTGTGTATCAAATAACACCGAGATTATTGAAATTCCTGGCGGAGAGATAATTTGATTATGCGGTAATAATAAGGAAGGGTCGAATATTACGATAAAAAAATATTGAAAAAAAAAAAAAAAAACAACGGCCACCGTCGAATTTATCGTTTGCGCGGTATAAACTCGCGTACGCCGAATAATAATTTAAGGCTGGTTATAAGTTTGGGTTTCGATAAAATGTTTCCGGAACACAATTTCGATTAAAAATTCTTCTCGTTTTTTAAAGTTTAAGCGAGAACACGACTACGGGAAAAACTTTCATGCGCCTTCGTAATAGGGTGTTCCGATTTCGATCAATTTTTTTTTTTTTTTTTGTAAGAGGAAAATGTCTGTCTTACACAATTGTATAATTAACTACACAATTAACACAAATCACATCATTCCGTGTCACAATATCACATCAATAAATATGATAACATTGATATATTGACAATATATTGATTTTTGTCATGGAACAACAAACAAAAAAAAGCCATAGTGAGGCTTAAGTTTAGTTAAGGAACAGTTTGTAATGAATTGCAAAACTCATTCCGTTTCACGGTGCACCGTAATCATAGTTTTCGATTAAACATGAGCCTAAGTTTATTTTTTTTATTTAAATCTTGTTATCGTTATTACATTAAATTAAAGTAGGTTATTTAAAAGTGATGATTCCCGGATCGACTTTAATCGTAATAGTCAGTTTTAAAATAGTTACTCCACGGTATAAAATAAAAATTAGAAATATTAAAAAAATTGCACGTCAATAAACACGTTTAACGCAATATCAGAGTGTTAACGATATACTAACCCTACTAATTTAAGAATTTAATAAACGCGTTTTTGAAAATAGATGACAGCTATAGTCTCCATCGGGGTAGGTTTTGTGGTAAGCTAATCACATCACGGTTGTTGATATCTGATAATAGCTATAGGCGTTTTGATTCGTGATTATCTCGTATACGGTTTTATTACCTGTATCGAATTTATGTTTTTGCGATAAAAAAAAAATTATTATTATAAGATTAACCGTTCACAAAATTACCATGAAAAGTATAAAAACGCAGTTTAATACGAGATCGCACAACTACACGTTTTTGGGTCTTCGTATGATGAGCCACCGTGTGAAATTACGTTAAAATTTTTAACGCGTCGAGTAATATTATTGTACACGAAACTCGAAACTTTGTCGTATAATAACTATAGAGTGACATATAATGAAGAGATAACGTATGTAACACAACAACATCCGATAGGAAAATCTTTCGAACGAAGCGAATATATTTTTTACTCCTCGCGTTATTTAATACCGACGCGAATTAAAAGAAAAAAAATAAACAACTAGAAATGTAAAATAAAAATTTAATATATTTTTAAAATATCATACCCGTATACACAAACTAAATAGATAATAAATTAGTCGGTGTTATAGTCGAAGAGAAAAAAAATATCGAAAAGGCAATAAATTGGTCCGCCGTGATAGTTTTATGCATTTTGGACCTCGGTCAAGAAATGTTGATGCCTGTCCCCGATGTATAATAAACAATTTAGCAATACAGATATTATCACAGAGATTATATTATCATATTTTTATCGTTTAATTTAAACCTGAAATACTGGTTCTTTTTCTTCTTTCTTTTCTCTTTGCGATTAGCTGGAGAAGAAGACATTTCACTAGTCAAAAATACGAGAAACGTGATTTAAATTTTTTGTCGGGAATAAAAAAATACGACGATGACTACCCCCTATATATACTATATAATATCTAGTACAATACATTACGATTAGTAAATATGGTTTTTTTTTTTTTTTACTTAACACATATTTAGATTAAAAATATTAGTTTTTGAAACATCGATATTTCGACGAAAAGGAACACGTACTGTTTTCATTTATATAATCTTAATCGACTATCGACACTATCGCGAGTCTGGATATTCAATCACCATCTGATTATTACCAAAACTTAGATACAACAATAAAAAGAAGGTACTGTAAAGAACAGAGAACTGAACAAATTTTAGTAGGATCGGATAATATAGTTAGCTATATAATAATTAATAAATACAATTAATCGATGAGATAGTTCGGTGAAAGCGTTTAAGGTCACATAAATACATAAATACAGCAGAACGAAATAATGAAATCGAAAAAAAGTACCTGTAAATGAGAACATCAGACAAATTAATTATAAATGCGAAAATTAAATTTCATATTGCTGCCGAAGAACATAAACTATGGAAATTGTAAAACATAGAAACTAAGAAAATAAGAAACTATAATGCGAATATCCGGAATGAATAAATTAATAATTCATAAGAATAGTAGTAATCGTATCGAGACAGAAAATTAATACAAATATGGTATTTATAATAAAGAACGCGGCGTTATTTACAATTTGCAACAAATAAACCCCTATATAGATTCCGTACGATTGTTAAAAGAAGGATAAACGAATTTACCATGACAATATAAACAGGTGTGGAGGGGATCTTTTTTGATAAATACAAAATGGCTGCAGTCTTTCACCAGTTATAAGCTTTTAATTGTAAGTACATTGTCGTAATATAATAGCATATAATCGTGATGTTAACACTAGAACGATACACGATTATATGTAAAATATACGCACTTATAGTTAAACAACTGATAATTGGTGAAAGACGGCAGTCATTTAGTCCGCGTACAAACCGTGATGTCAACACTTGAGTGGTACATACATCACCTAATCTAACATCACGATTATACGCGGACTAAATGGCTGCCCCATTGTCTTTCACCAGTTATCAATTTTTTTTTTTAATTTTAAGTAATATTAAGCTTTTGGTTGGTTAAAATTAGAATATTAAAGTTTCAATTCGTAAAACTATTAAGTCAATATGTTAATATTGAAGCAATTGAAGAAAAAGAAAAAAAAAAAGGTGTTCTCTATATTAGCCATCATATGCCATATGATACCGACTTATGTACTTACAATTAAAAAAACTGATTACCAGTGAAAGACGGCAGCAATTTTGTGTTTATCAAAAAAGTTACCGTCATACCTGTTTATTTTGTCATGGGTAAAACCACGGAGTAAGAAATTGATAAAGATAATGGACTGTTATCGACTTGGCGGGCGAGTGACGAGGGGGCAAATGTTTCCTCCGTTATCAATCATAGCACCGCAGACCAACTGGTTTTAGCGCTAACGGTGGTTTTACGCGGCGTCACATTTTTAACCATGTTAAACACAAATAGGAAATAATAATAATAAAAAAAAATAAAAAAAAAAAAACGAGAAAACAGATGGCGTTGTAAATTGTCGGTCTGCCCTTGTCACTTGTACGTTAATTCGGCGCCGCCGACAAAATGCTCGATACCAGTCCATTATACAATTAGACCGTGCGTAATACGATAACGATAACGATAATAATATTGTTACCGCAACGATAATCGCGATTATTACTAACCGGTACAACAACAATAATAATAATAATAATAACTATTACTACATCGGTATATTATATTATTAATATAAGTTAATTGTATTAGTATTTTATAGGTAAACATAAAGAGCCTAGAATAGGAGAGTGGCCACCGGCACCGGTCATTTCTGATTGGTTCCCGTTATCAATTTTCGTCCAAACAATGTGTTATCAAAAAAATATTTAAATTTGTTACTGCCAATATCACGGCCGTTTAAAATTAATTTTCGTTATTTAACCGTACCGTTAAACATATTTACACAAATACAATATAAGCAATGAGTGCCGATTTATTAATTACTCTCTTAACCGGCTGCTAGTAGTGTTTAGTCCGCGCCGGGTAACAACGTTTGGACGAAAAAATGATGGACAATATGGCGCCGTCTCCGTATTATGGTGGCCACTCTCTCGTTACAGGCCGTCTATTAAATCGTAATTAATTATTTTTACCTCTGTTGTACACGTACGTCGGCATGATGCGAATTTTTTTTTTCTCGGTCGGTTCTCGGACGATAACAATAATAATAAAAAAAAAGTGTAATCGATAGGTTAGTTTTGCGGTATTGTTATTATTACTATTATATATATATAAACCGAGGACGGCGGCGGCGGCGGCGGCGGCGGCGGTGGCGGTGGCGCTGGCGGAACGTCCCGGGTACAACTATACGGCCGCCACAAACACGCACGTTATTTTATAATACCATACGGATGACAGAGAGGAAAAAAAAAAAAAAAAAAAAGGTGTCAATAATAATAATAATATTATTGTTATTCGAGTTATCACGACGATAACGAGACGTCAAAACGGTATTATTGGTCCGCTAGTTAATAAAACAATTATGAAAAACACACACACACACATACACGAAATTACTATTGGTAATTATAATACTCCTCGACCTCTAAAACCGGTGTTATGGTAACAGGTCGGTATACCGCGAGCAGCGAGGTTTACCGTCACTACTTCACGTAATACAATATAATATTATTATCGTCGGCCTATATTTTTATTACTCTTATAATATTATTAAATATTACGTATTTTGTTATATTATTAATACCGCCGTTGTTCGCTAATCGTATTAACGCCGCAGCAGCTCCGCCGACAATGACCACCACGTTCGTTGAACCGTCAACCGGGTAATAACAAATCTACGTTTACGTACGCCGCGCGGTCGTGGTCGTCGTTGTCATCGTCAACCGCGCGCGCGCGCGCGAATATGTGCGTGTGTGCGTGTGTGCGTGTGTGCGTGTTTACGTTCGCGCGGCGGCTCAATGGGCCGTAACCTTTGCCGTCGGCGCGCGGTACGCAAGTGCCGCGTCGGCCAACGACGGCCACTGCGCAAGCGCCCGCCACCGCCGACACCGCCGACGGCGACGGCGCGTGCAGCCGACGGTAATAATTATGGCCCGCTCGCTACCTTGCTACTTATCGCGGGCGATATTCGCACCGCGCCAGGGTTTAGCGGTGACGTGTGTCGCGCCGCACGCGTCCCCGGCGAGGACGACGCAACGAAACACATTACATGGGACACTCAAAACTGTAGCACTTGACACTTGACAGAAAACAGAAACAAAAAAAAAACACCCAATGTTCGACGGCTTACGTTATCACTTATCGGTCTCTTGCGATTAACCGCGCAACAACAAGCCTGTAATATAAGGCACCGTGCAATTATAACGTTAAAGCGGGTTCACAACTCGCCGCGTCCCGTGTGACAGTACCAAAACGGAACAACTTAACCGTGCCGTAGTACCAGTGAACACCGGCCTAACCAGAACGGTAACTCACGGCCAAGATACGAATAATATGTTCGATTTCGCGGTAACGCGTCGACGTTTTCCCACCGATTTTGACAAGCCAATCAGATGAGAGTATTTCTACACGGCACGGCGAGTTGTGAACAATTACGCGTTCGGGGTTTAAACGCCCGGTAGAATTTGTATGATGAGTACGGGAGGAGTTTTCCAAGCGGACAATAATTAAAGCCCGGAGAACTCGACGACCTAAAAAAAAAAATTGAAAAAAAGTTAAATAATGCGTCAACGCCCCCGCAAACACCATCATTTCTTCATCGAAACGACCTAAAAGTGAATGAGGAAGTATTTCCAGCAATTCGATTGTAACGTAACGATGTTTGAATTGGTAAACAAGTTTTCTTTGCATCGGCCGAAGCATTTTTTTTTAATATGCTTAGTATTCAAAATTGATACATTTTTAAAAATTTCAAAGTTTAATTCTTGTAAATAATTTGATAAAACTGAACAAATGTTCCGGCCAATGCAAAGTAAACTTTTTCACGAAATCATACATATTTCCATTTTTTAAATCCAAACTACTACAAGTACCTACGTTTTTGTTAGGCGTATAGCTATTTTACGTTCATAAAAACGTAAAAACGATTGATCCCTTCCTCCTAATCGGGCAGTAGATTAGTGGAAGTCTTATCATTACGGTGATCACCGTTAAAATGTAAAAAATAATTACTAACGAAAGAAACGAAAGGTTAATATATAATCCTGGTTACGACGATTCACCTTTTTCTATCGAAATATTATATTTTCAGGTCTGAAATATACAACGCTTAATTCTCTACAAGAAAAGTCCAAAATTAATGAAATCGATATCAAGTGTAAATAACGGACGTCCAAAATATGGCGTTTTCCGACAATTTTTTTTTAAAATATGAACTCTTTCTTATGCTTTTTTTTATAATTCGTCAAACTCACGACAAAATATCTATACTGCATAATTCGTAGAGCTTTTAATTTGGCATCTAACACGTTATTAAATGTATTCATTTTGACCTAGTAGTAACCAATCATTAACTACTGAAATAAATAATATTAAAACTGTTATTAATATTAAATTATACTGAATCGCAATCACTTATCATATATATAACAATACTGTAAACATCTGCCCCGTCCCCCATATAACCGTGACGAGTTCTTGCTAAATTTTCTTCTGAAAAGCTTCCATGTCTTTCCTGTCCGTTATTTTATTATCTATGGCTGTCCACTCGCTCTGTGACTATTGTCATCATCTAACTCGATACGATTGCAATTTATAGTACGCGCCCATAAATAAATCGAATAAACACAAATTTCGTTCGATTTTAGCTTTCCGTATACTGCTGTTCCGTTGTGTCTATTGTATTCGTCGTGCAATTTTTTTTTTTTTTTACGGATTCCAACTGTCGATTTGAAGTGTTTTATTTGTGATGATACTTTATCTTATGGAGGAGATGTAGTTATTAAGGAACGAGGATTGAAGACACTTATAGATAGTGTCAAACAAAGAAAATACGGTAAACAGTGGCATAAGCCAGGATTATGCAATGAGGGAGGAGTTCTAAGTATAAATTAAATTATAAGTAGGTACTAGAACTAATGAAACATACAACAATATAAATTATAATACATTTATCAAGTTAAAACGTATAAAAAAAATAATAGCAATAGGTGGGGTTTAATCCCACTTCCTGTCTCGCCACTGACGGTAAACACACTATTTTAGAAGGGCGTCGGTTTGTGATTGTAAATAGCGATTACCGCGAATCGTATGTTAAGGAAAATAAAATCGTTGCATCTATAGGACCAATACTAACCAGTCGAAAACCACTCAAAGGTCAGATGTTCCAGTATTCAATTTTAAGCACAAATGTTTGTCGCGTGAAGAGGATACATTTGACGAGTTTCTTTTTTCTAAAAAAAACCTATTTGAAAACGTATACGGGTTCATTGCGTAGAGACATTGCATTTTGGAAATTGCGAGGAACAGAAACGATAAATGGGCCAGTGATGTTGTTTTCCGTGTTGCTAATGTGTCAAATCTATGGTTGTAGCTGAATATAGATACCACGATGCTCGCGGAAAACAATTTTTTAAACGTCTTCCAAACCAGCAAAGCTGCAAGGGTTCTAATCAGAAAGCATTGAAGTAACCTGACCTGCCGTTGGTTTTATATATAATTACATAGAAAGAAATGAACATCCAATGTCTAGGGGTTATGCATAGGATTAGTATACTTTATGGGGAGGTGTCATTTGCAACCGGTGATTTAAGGGTCCAAATTGGAAATCTATTGTTTACCCTGATTAATCAAAACCCCAATTTCAGACATTTATTATTACCCTTATTATTGAACCGAATTCATTAATTTTGGACTTAGTTTTGTAGAGAATTTAGCGATCTATATTTCCGACCGGAACATATATTTTATAAAACACTTGCACTTTACATTTATAGAAGTTACTAAAAATTCTTAATCCAAAAGATTGAATGCAGACCATAATACAGAGAAGTATATATTGATATACAAGGTATAGTAATATGTAAGTGTCAACAATTGTGTAAATACATAATGTTTGTAAAAACAAAAATATCCAAGCTTTAAGTTTTATCACTAGTGTTCTTAATGTGAAACTCCTAAAGACACCATTCCCTATATTTTTATTGCATAAATACATATTATTATTTTAAAATTTATTAGAACATAAAAATCCGATATCTAATAATAACATATGACGTACGGTGTTCTGCGTTTTAACGTAATGCACCGATTTACTAAATAATACGTATTTTCAAATACGCGTTTATTCATATTTACAAATTTTATATGAACAAAAATCACAATTTTACTCCAACCTTTTTAGGTTTTATGCGTTGTTTCGACCAAAATATTTGTCTGAAAACGTATAGTTTTATTAAACCGCGGTTGCTCGATTTTAAAGTTTTTATTGTGGAAATCGAACTCGGAAATTCGATTACATTACATCATTGAAGTATACGATTACCAATTTACTATCGAAATAAGAATAAAAACCCTTTTTGACAATTTTAAAACTGCTGTTTGACCGCCCTAAAATGATTTTTGAGAAACAAACGCACGGTAAAACCGATGGTGAGTAACAGAGATGAATTATTTTTTTTTTGGGGGGGAGGGGATTTTTAACCCATTTTTATACCTAACATAATTTAAATTTGTGTCCTCGCTTCTCGATTCCGGTTGATTCATACTCAAACTGAAAACTTGTCAATAATCGTGAAATAGCTATATAATCTGAGTCCTTTTAAGTTTGATAATGTTCTTTCAGTTTTTTTATAATTTTAGACAATATCGTCGGTTGTGATGTTTTTTGCCCAAACGCTTTTACAAAAGTGTAAGTATCGCAAATGAAAACATATCCCTGCCTTGTAATTTGAGATTGAACTCATTCGTGTGTTTTGTAATATCCACTAAAAAAGCTCATTTCCAAATCCACTCACAATCTGTAAATAAAAGCCACGGACGATTCTTTTCAATTAAAAATACATCAATTATATTTTGTATAGCTAAAAAAATCGCGATAAAACTCGTAAATATTTGTCCAATCAAACTTTTTTTTTTTGTACCATATACTTTTTTTGCTGTGTACCAGTAGTGAGTAGTGATACATTTCAAATTATTTGTCGCTTACTCAAAATTTATCCGTGTCTGTTATTGTAGTTCGTGGCGTGCTATGTACGGAAAGCAATTCATTTTAAACGTCTAAATATTTATTAACACTACGAATAAATAAAAGTGAAAACTGTGATGTCAACAGATACATCGTCGAGACGTATCAAACGTAACTAGACGACTCGTTAAGTGCTATGCCAAACGAAATGAATCCTTGAACTTTATTATTAACTTGAGAGTTTAAATTATTACTAATGTCGTCAATTCCACGAATAACTGTGTTAGCAGTATACAATTTTTCTGGACAAATTTCTTCAACTGCTTGAATTATACATTATTTTATCAAACTGCCATCAGTAAACACTTTTCCTCTTTTTGCCAGTAGTTGTGAAATACGAAATCTAGCCCCCTTGCAGCAACCTCATAAATATTATTATTATTATTTTTTTTTTTTTAAAAATTGTTGTGATGAAAATTTATTTGGAAGGTACTGCAATTTATGTAACCGCCATTTCCCAGTAAATATAGAAAAAGTTTCGTAATGACTTCGAATATTGTACTGTAACCCTCAAGTACATAAATACTTTCTTTGCATATTAAACTTATCGTTTTGTTACCTGAATTGATGACCAAATAATCCAATGTCCACTTTAAATTTGAAACACGACATTCTGAATCAATTTTGCTTTTCTGTCCCTTTTTCGACATTGTTCAATTCATTCGTTAATGTTAAACTGATTATGTTAAAAAATAATTATTACACTAAGAGTACACTGCAGACTGAACTGGTACTGTCGATCGATTTCGTCGTATAGCTTGTCTCATGCGGTTTAGGAAACAACAAAATCAATTAGATAACCCTAATTAGTTATTCCCGGAGCTGTGTACGTTTACCTCTCTCGCTATTGTGTTTAAACGCAGTCATTCAGCTCGTAAAATACGATACACAGGTGATAATTGACACGTGACGAGAAATAAGTGCGCGCGATAACGACTTTGGATATTGTACGCGTTATTGGACATGTATTCGCCGTCCTTTGGCGGGGGAGGCCGGTTAAAACACGTCCCGCGGCCGTAGTTCGGAGATCACTGGTTTAAGGTATAGTGCGAAAAAAATCGGCACATTTTTACTAACCGAAAAAGTGCACGTTCCGAGAGTTAACGGACTTTTAAACACAACGCGTCTTCCGTATGTCTTGGTAAAATTAACACGACCCTTTAACTCGTCGGTTGAAGTTATATGATCGCGGATCCGGACCCCAGAATCTAAAATACCGTGTAAAGTGACAAACGTCCTTATCGAATAACACCAGGAGGAGCGGAATTCACCCGCCGGTATTATTATGTATCCGGCGCCGAGGTTAATCGCATAAATTACGAGCTTGAAAACAAAACAAAATCACCGTATTATCGTTTGCGCATATATTACCGTTTTTAAAAATAGCAATTCGTACGACATGTTTTTATACGTTATTTTATGTCCGTGGTTAAAAAAAAAAAATAAATATTACTTTTTTTTTTTTTTTTTTTTTTGTTTCCTTAAAACTATTATTATCGAAACCCATTAAATTTGTACATAATTTTGTTTTTATAGTTCTTACTCTATTGCACAATTATCTACAATCTACACAGGTTCATAATAATAAATATTATTTTTGAAACGTCAAAGTAATGTGTATTGCATTTTATACATATTTACATTTTTTATCGATAAACAACTCTAATGTGATGTGCAAGCGATTAAGTGAGAAATCAAAAACGTTAATTGCTTTTTAAATGCGCACCTTACCCCAAATTGCGCGACAGGACATTGGCCAAGCAGACACTGAAAATAGGAGATAAAAAAAAAAGTAAAAACAATTCAGTAAATCGGCGAGTAAACACATTATATAAGTAGGTGCTAAAACGAATGCGCATTTTTTTTAGGATAACATTTTTAGTCTTTCGGGACTTTTTACATTATTTCTCGTAAATAAACCATTTCCACCGAGTAAGTTATTTTAGCAAGCTATGTCGACTGTAACTGAAATTAAAAGGCAAACGTCAATTTAGGAATATTTTATTGTATTATACATTTGAAATTCAAAATTTGAATTGCAATCGTTATATAAACTTTTGTAGGTATTTGAAACGTTCCTCTTACAACAATGCATTAGAAATGTAGACCACTCAACAATGGCACGATAAAAATGACGGAAAAGTTATATTTGAAATATAAATACGAAACATTACAATATGAAAAAACTTATGTGAAATAATTATTTTTTAAAACTATTTGTCTATATATACTTGCCAATAAGAAGTATAGGTATATTCTAAAAGCTTTTTACTATAGACAAAAAATAAAAAAATAATAAAAGAAACTTGTAATTTTACAAGAAATACCAAGAATATAATTATCGTTGAAACAAAAAAAAAAAACGTTTAAAATAGACCAGCGTAATGTCAACTTTGAAATTGCGGTTAAAAAAGAAGACCCCTTAATATAAATAACTTTTTCTAAACAAATATGTTTTGGCTTAAAAATAAACTAAATATTTTATACCTATAATTCATAAGTGTTGATTTTTATTATATTTTCAAAGCCGTTCGAATTTCAAAAGTTATATTTTAATAATTTACTTATAAAAACATAAAATCCAACGGTGTATTAACAAATTAAAGACGAAAATGATTCAAAATCTGATGTTTGACGATGATGATGAAAATAGAGGTCTGAAATTAACTGTTAGCAGTGACCAACTGACTAAATTAAACGATTCGCGTATACCACCTGTGGAAAACATAAAAAAGGTAACGTCATTAAACACCAACGATTTAAAACCGAAAAACAAGAACAATACCAATCATAAGCAAAAAGCGTTTAACGCCAAATTGAATGTATACCTGAGTATGAAAACGAAATTTCAACTAGCGATTCATAATTTAATTAAAAGCCACGAACAGGTCATCAAATCGATACCAGATAATATAATCGGTACAGAAGTCGACGACATTTACACCGAGGTAAATGCGATTTTTTTACTGAATATTTTAATTTTACATTTAAAATAACACTATTATTCTGTATGTATTTAGGTTAAAAATACTGTCAAAGAACAATTCAATATAAATTTTCCAAAATCAATCGGCGAAGCGTCGAAAAAAAATCATAAAGTCTTCGTTTCTAATATTATAAATCAACCGTTGAGCCTGGATATTAAAACGGGACATCAAAAATTAGATTTAGCTATATATGAAGTTTACGAAGACGTATGGAAAAATTGTATAGACATTTCTGAAACTAATATGAAGTATCAGTTTTGGCTTAAAATGATCATCGAGCCGAATAATTTCGGCGATTTATGCGATGTTAGGGAATACTTAACGGAAAATATGATCAACAACGAACAGACGGCTGAACAGATCGGTGCCAAATTAAATACAATCTACAATAATTTACAATTAAAAATGATAAATATAATAAACGAGTTCGATGAAGGTCTTCAGTACGAAACACACACAATTAAACAAAATAGTGAAACGATTGGAAATGTAAATGAATCCGAGAAATTGGAAACGAATGCAGAGATTAAACTTCAACATGCTATTGTAGAACGCCAACATAAAATGGATACGAAATTAAAACTGTTGGAAACGGAAAACGATAAATTGTCCGAAAATTCAAAACAAATAAAAACTCTATTGGGAGAGTTATCGTTTCGAAATAGAAAATTGTCAAATAGTAAAGAACGCATAGCGTTGTTGTTGAAAGAAAAAAAAGATTTGATTAGTACGATTGAAAAAATCGAAGTAAAAGACGGACATTTCCAAATGATTCAACATCAACTCGCTAAAGAACAAGAAAAAAACAAACGTTTAAGAAATATAATTGAAAACGAATACGAAAGACGTATAATTTAAAATGATGTGAACGAATTTATATGTACAATAAACGACTATACACCTATATAATTAATATCTTACTCGTTTAAAATTCTAAAAAAAAATAAAATAAAAATACGAGTACGGTGTAAGTACTCGTAACCAGTGTGGGAACTTTTAAATACATTTACTTAACGAAATAAAAACGTAATACGCATAGATTATTGTTATTATACATACTTAAAAAATAATTTTAAAATCAAAACAACTAGTATATTATACGATAACTGTCGTACCTCACTTTTGTTTTTCGTTTTCGAGTTAAGGGGATTAGAAGCGATCATGCACAGGAATTTAGACGTGATTTCATTCCAACCGTACCGCCGATCGATCTAGCGGAACAATGAGAAATCTGAAAACAGATTTGAATTTGCCGTCTAGTCTACTCGAAATCGACTTGCTCTCCATTTAGGTTCCTATCTCCTTAAATCCCTCCTCCCCCCCCCCCAAAAAAAAAATCCATACTAAAATAGTAATAACTAAAAAAAATTGTATATTTTAAATTTTGTGAAGAATATTAAAATCGAAAAAGTGGAAAAGTCGGTCTTAAGTAGACTTGATTTGACTAAACTAAAATATGATATCAGAATTCGTATCACTAGAACAATATCGGTACGTTGCAGTGGAAACGCGCGTGTGAAACAAAGACGGAAAGTCCAATCCCGTTAAGCCTCGGTGTCCTACAATCACGTGAATGCGCGGTGCGTGTTGTGCAATTTCGCGATCACGCCAGCGTTGATGCGCGGTGGAAGTGTTTAGTTCCACTTTGTAAAAATTGTAAACTTTTTTTACTTCTTAATGATAAGACTATTCCACTAATCTGCTGCCGGTTCTCATTTCGGGGGAAGGGGTACGATTGTTTTTACCTTATTAATAAATACAAAGTAGCTATACACCTGACAAAAATGCTGCTACTTACGGTAGTCCGATTTTAAAAACTAAAATATGTTCGAATTTATAAACAAGTTTACATTTCGTCGGTTGGAGCACTTTTTAAATGTTATCAAATTATTTACGAGAATAAAACTTAGACGTTTTTTTTGATAGATTTGTCAATTTTCAATAGTAAATAATAAAATAAAAAATATGAATTTAAAATCGGACCACAGTAAGTACTTCAATTTTTGTCAGAGATCTTTTTAACGAAAATTTCATGGAGTTGGCCGTCACCTTAAACCAAAAATATGATTAAAATAAATAAACTCTATAGAGTTTATTTCATTTATGCACTAAAGAAAAAGAAAAAAGTATTTTTTAAATAATTTTTAGATTATTAAATTACGTTATTTTTCTCAAGCGTTTAAACTTTTTTTTTTTTTTTTTGGTCAGCCCCCACAGTTAAAATCGTTCCGGTGCCACTGTTGACGACGAACTTTTGCTACTGACCCGTTTTTTCGGAGGGGAAATCGATGAAATACTACGGGGAAGACTGTTTTACAACGACACACGATTTGAAGATATTGTTATCTTTGTTAGTTATCTTGTCACTTAATTTGTATAAAACGGGGTAGCAAATATTCCACCCTTCGCGGCAGCCGTAGTAAACGATTTTGATTCCGTTATGAAAATCACCGAAAAAACAACGAATAATGAATGAAGTCGAAAATATGTAAACGGGCGGATTCGTCGTCCGCGAGCGCAAATTGCTAATAAACACACGTAGGGCCACCGGAAAATGGAGCTAATGAGGACAATCGCTCCCACAAGAAAAAATTACCCAAGGGTTAAGCCCCCACAGCTTAAATCGGTCGTTCCCCGTAATTTTTATGTTGAATATTGAAACGAAACCCGGAACATTCAAATAAACGTTGACATTGTAACAATGTGTAAAAATATGGACAAATGATTTAAAACAAATAAAACGATTGAAATAAATTACTTTTTGACAAATTGGAACAATATTATAAAAAAATTGTTTTATTATTTGAGAGCATTTGTAATATATTTATTTCAAATATCCGCAAAAAAAAAAAAAAAAGGTTTGGTATAATTTTTAAACTATTCAACTACGTAATTTTCCGTAAGCGTTAAAAATGATTTTTCATATGTTTAGCCCCTGCAGTTAAAAATGGTTCCAGCGCCACTGAGCACACGCATTGGTTTCCGGCACTTTAACTTCTGTGTAATAATGCATTTGCGCGCATAACGCATTCGCGGTCGTGGTGGTTGGAAACCGAAGCTTAAAACTGGACGTGGACAAATCATTCTGTTACGTGTATAGCAGTATATGAGGACGGACAATGCAACATTTTTTTTTTTTTTATTCACAAACTGACCAGACTCATGGTCTTACGTAATAACACAGTTAATTGTGTAATAAAATGGAATTTGGTCGGAGACCAATTGAATATGCTCTAAATGTATGGTCAATTTTGTCGTCTCGAACGATTGAGATTCAAATTTCAGATTTGAAACACAAGACAAAACGAAACGTTTGCACAAAACGCTAATCAAATTGAAAACCCGATTTATTATCATTATGACACTTGTTAAAAAAAAAAAAAAAAACAGCTGACTTGTAAGCGATCCAATTGACAACTCAATTATCGAATGATAAATAATTTTAATGAATCCAAACTAAATTTTACTTGTTTAATGTCACCTGTAATTTGCCAATTTGGTCTTTTTGTGAAAAAAAACGTCCGACAAAATAAGACTGTTGGAGTCACGACTAAATTAATTCAAGTGTTACCAACGGAAGAAACGGGTAACCTGATTACGGTTAAATTCAACCAAGTGTTACCAACGAAATTTTTTTCGATTTCACTGTTTCTGTTATTTTCGATGTTTATTTTTATGATAATTCAGTTGAAAATAATCGTAAACACTTGCAATTTTCACTACATGTTACCGGTTTTGGACGTGTTATACAATTTTCAAAATATTCTGGCACTTTTTCAATTGTATATGGTTTTTCTAAATTGTTTAGTATTTAGTTTTTATTTGGTTTTATGTGAATCAAACTCGTTTGAACTCGAAATCGCTCGAAATTTTGACACAAGGTCCACCACGAATTGTACTAGGTTGTAAAAAAAGTTTAAAAATAAAAATACGGACGATAGTAATTTATTTTGTAGTTACAAATCAATACAGTTTTAAATTTAAATTTATCAAAACATGTTTAACCGAATTTCACTCAGAATCGTTTTGCGTATGATTTATAATAAATTACTCTAAATATATCCTATACCTTTACATTCCCCGCCTACAAACGTGGCCTTTTTTTTAGTATAAAAGTTTGCCTCTATATTTTTTTTAAATCGCAGTATAGATTATAACACTATAGTGTAACTTCAATTTTTGTCCGCGTGTGTATCAAAATAATTAGTAATAATTATCGCGGAAACGAAATAATTTGCGTAAATAATTAACATATTATGTCTAACACGAAACATCAATTAGCGTTTTCTCAACAGCGCATGTCTCCATATGTATATAATTTTTAAATTATCCTCCGAGCGTAATAATTATGCAACACTAAAATTAAGCAAGTTAGATACCGATATTTTCTGCATTTTTGTCTTCTTCTTTTTCTTGCAGTTCCCATCTTTTTCAGATGTTTAAAATCATAATAAATATTTCTTTTTCTTTTTTTATCGGTGTACGAGTTTGTTCACTCGATATTGTGCTAAACCAACTAACCGCGGAGGTTTTCCGACCACGATATCCTTCTTCTTCCATTATTAATTTTCCCTTCGAGTATAAGTTGCAGTTATCCATATCTTTGTTGGTCGTTTCTCACTATGTGTCGTTGAATATTCTAATTTCCGAAAATGTATAGTCATTAGTACTTCGTTTTCCTTTTGTGCATGCTTTGATGTGCTCTTAAGTCGGATCCACGATCAGGTCAACGGGACGTTTAGAATTCGACGATACGGCCATATTTCTAGAGGCACGATTTACCTGCTTGATGTTTCCAATTAATGTTCACGTTTCGGCTGCATATAACAAGACAGGGGAAAATATAACAGTCTTTTAGTACCGAGTGCGAAACGGTGACATTTAAACACCTTAGACATTTTTCGGAATGCACCCCTGGCCCTCTCAATTCTGTACATAATTTCTATTGAATGCTGCTCCCTATCCTCATTAACCAATTGTACCTAGACAATTGCACTTTTGAACTTTTTCTATTTGCCGATCCCTAATAAATGTCTGTTCTCCCACGGTTTGTTTCATCGCGATTACCATATATTTTATTGTGTTCGTATTAAGGGACAACCAGTAATTCTTCTCTAGTATCCTACTATTTTATTCAAAATCCTTTGATGACTTGGAATTTTAATCGCAAATATAACTGTAGCTGATATATGTCCAGTATTGGGCAGCCGAAAATACCTAATCAACCGTATTTGAATTAGTTTATTTAATTATATTGACGTTCGTATTTATACTTCCAAACGTTTAATTCACGATTTTATAGTTACCAGTGTGACGCCTGGCATGAACAAAACAAACAAATAAATTACAGTCACCTACATTCAATTTAATACTATAAATTCTCTCTTTTTTTTATTATTATTATTATTATTATTAGTTAATTATATTGTATAACAGATTATTATACAGTAATAAATATGTAGATAGGAAGTTAGGTGAGTACCCATAGTATTTAATTTTAATACCAGACTTACGAAACGTCGCCTACTTTACTATGATACGTCTTCATTACTGACATAACGACAGGAGCCCGCCACGATTGCGAAATGACGTTAATAAAATGTATATTTGAACAACAATTCATTTTCAATAAATATAACGCGTAGTTACATAATTATCGGCTTATAATTTATACTAGAACATTTAAATATCTTTATATATATATATATATATATATATATATATATATATATATATATATAAAAAAAAACAGAAGTTTTGTTTGTTGAAATATTTGATATTCCGAGTATATTCAAGTTTTATTACTACAAATTATACGTCTTCGTTCTCCTCTAAACCGTCGCAAATAATAAATAAAACCGCATTTTTGAAATTTGCCATTTACACGAATTTACCTTTAAACTTTTATAAATTATGTATTTCTCACTATTGCACCCCACATTGTAGACTTCGGAACTTATACACAAAAATGAAGCCATTTCGAAAGAAAATGTCGCGTTATAAATTCAAAAGTAATTCGTCTGTACTATATTATACTTAATAATATGTCCATTTTGAAATATTATCAAAAACTACAACATTTTCGCCTTATCAAAAGAAATATCTCGAAATAATATAAAAGCAATGCTTAAAATACAGAGCAAATTAACGGACATAGAACGATAAAATAATATTATAATATATTTTTTAATTCGTGTAGGTTAAAATTAAAATAAACTATAAAGTAAGAAAATATTACCTGTTAATGATTTTTCCGGTGTCGGACTAAATTTATAATTCTTTTTCATTTCGGAATTCGGTACGTCGAAAACAGCACTGGGACTTTTTTGACCGTCGATCGGCGTCACCAACAATTGATCGGGCGAAGCGGACATGTTGTCGTTTAACCAAACTTTTTCCTGTTAAAAAAAAAAAACAAAACAAAAATTACCGACGAATAAACAACGATTATAATTCGTTTCAATTATTAAATTTATACCAATTTTAAAACACAAAGTGATTAGCAAACATTTATTTAGGAAATATCAAATCGATTAAAAAGCAGATTTATACGAATAGTTAAAATTACGCCGTCAATAGAGTAATATTTCGAACGATTTTTTTTTTTTTTAATCACTGGCAAATTTCAACGGTAACGATTCAAAGTATGCTTGACAACCATAATTGATTTACAATATTACACTTTTACCTAACTGAAAAGTATATATATATATAATTTTTTTTTTTATTTATTATATCAAAGGTGATACAAGGTTATATAATGTACAATAAATACATTTTGATCAATTTAATCCCAAGCTTGTGGCGGGATAAAAGAGTTATAAAAAAAAAGTAAAAATAAAAACAAATAATAAAGTAAGTTTTGCATTCGGAAAAATGTTACATAAGCGAAAAAAAAATTGATCAGTAAATTACATATTTACAGTTACACATTTCGTTAATTAAATTCATTGAATAATCGGGTTTCAATAAATCTTTTAATGTATATAATAATTGTATTTAAACGGGTCATAATCAAAAATACTTTTTTTTTGGTGTTCAAAGGTAATGAGTTATAAATAACTGAACGTAGGTAGTCAACAAATTTTTGTCCAAATTGTTTTTTTCGTATACCTTACACTTTGCACTAAAATCCTGTTTATTTTCACGTTTAATTCTACATTTGTTTGGAAACATTTAAAATAGCGGATAGCTTATAAAGAACTAACAGGCAGCAATTACTAAAGGTTTTATAATTTATAATAGTTGAGCTCTGTATTCCATTATTGTCTGAACATACTGCTCTTATAGCTAGTTCTGTTGCACTATTAATGGTCCTATTGCATTATCTGCACACCCCGTAATTCAAGAGGTACAATTTTGTTTAGTCTATAGTTATTAGTTCTATAGAATTTAAAAATCTCAAGCGGCGTTATTGTGTTCTCGATAATTATATGTATATTCCATCTAAAATTCCAATCCATAATTATACCCTAAAATTCTTTATTCGAGTAAACCTTACTATCTTCTGACAGTCATGTGTAATAGAATCTTTATTTACAAAAATAGTACCACAATTTTAGTTTCGTTTTTGTTGAAGAACAGATAGTATTGTCACAAGTTACATTGCATTTGTATTATAAATATTATTCATTATATGATTAAAGCTATTTACAAATTCAAAAATAGATTTATAGTATTGGATGTTATAATCATCATATTTTTCTATTGTATAGTTAAAATCACTGAATGTTCATAATAAATAAAAGAACTTCAATAGAGAATAAACTAACAAGATATTATTTAATTTTCGAAATAGAAGTTTCATTACCGTCTTTAAACCTTAATTTTTTTTTTTTTTACAAATTTTATTATTTTTGAACCAAACAAATTTGTAACCAACCTCTTTTGCTGTGTCTCTAGTCTTAAAAAATAAATTTCTAAAAACTGATGTCATCTGATCATTCACGTACAATGCTGTGTTACTCCACTTGTCGTCAATATAATTTGCCATCATTTTTTCTTTTTTCTCGAGATCCATAGAAGTGCGCTTTTCGTCAGTGGAGCTTAAGCACACTAGCGTCTTCTTAGGCTTATCTGTGATCTTAGATGGAATACGAACAGCATTTTTAGCTTTAACGTTCGTTCCCTGCAGTTTTGTCGCAATTTTTGAGACAGTTTCAGTACAAGCTTCGTTTTGATTTTCAGGCAATTTTGAATCACACCCTAGAGCTTGGTCAAGAACGTTTAGTTGACGTGATAACATTACAACTTCATTTTTCATCATTAAATTGTCTTCTTTAATATATTTATTTTCGTATTTTATTTCATTAATCGAAGAAATCATCGCTTTCAGTTGTTGGCCAAAGTTGTCAAACTGCGAACCCATAATATGTACAGATTTAATTGCGTCAATTAATGTTTCGTCGGTGATTGTGTTTTCTTTTGAAGTTTTCGACTCGCTTATTGTCTTACAGTTTGAACACGACCAGTTTTCTATAGTTTGCCTACTCAATTCACGAAACTGTTTCTCCCTTAGGTTCGCACAAATAAAATGGACAATCTCTTTACAGAGGACACATTGAATTTTATCCCCTTGAAAAATATCATTGCTACAAACTGCACACAACATCGTGAAAATTAACACTATACCAACGGTATCAAAAAGCGGAAATAAACGAGCATATAACAACATACAACCGTCCTCGATAGAATTTGGATTGTAACTGTATAGGTATATTGATAGCATACACGTTAACAATCACTTATGGATGTATTATCATATATATTTATAGTGTTGTTGACATATATACTTTACGTCATTCTCTCACTCACTCACTCACTCACTCACTCACTCGAGAAAAAAAAATTATATATACACATAGAAAGCTTCGATTTCTATATTTGCGCAGAAAAATGAAGCATAAATACGTGTATATTTAAAACACTGCTGTAAATAGGCACCGGTATAATATTTAACAGTGCGCAATAAATCCGCATGTTATCATATCGAGCCATGATAAAAATATAAATCGAAATTGAAAATAATTACAATAATTGCAAACGACGAATAACTGCGGCACGTGGTCAATGTAAGTATATAGCCGGATAATAACCAATAGGTCCCCGATTTTTTTTTCATCGAGAAAAATACATAAAGCAATAAGCATTACACATCTTATCTGAATTACGTATTATTTGAGTCGTGATTCACGGTGTGTATCCGCTGTGTGCATAACAAGTTGCGCCACACTTCCGATTACGCCAAATGTTGATAATTTTGTTTTTTTTTTGTCCAGTTTTTATTTTTCTAAAAAAAATAACCGAATGCGTTTATTCTTTCTTTGTTTTCGTACGAAAACACGACTATACATTTTATTAACACTACTGTATACCTATTAAAATAAACAAACGAACGTGTACATGATTTATCTTTGAAAAAGGCTTAAGATTCGTTTGCGGTCCGTCAATAATTAAAACTTATCGCACCGCGATGATAAAAACTTTGATACGCAATTTATTGCTCAGTTCGTGAAACGGAAATACATTTCAATTGAAGAAACATGCATATTATAATATTTTATAAATTTGAATTTGTAGGCGCTCGTTAACTATTAGTTAAATTAAATAGTATCCAATTCCAAAACATTCGAATTCAATATCTTGTTGAACAGCACAACTTCACTACGTTTGATTTCAATTTCAAATTTAAAAAAAACATTTCGGGAGGGGAGGGGTACAACCCCCAAACCATCCCCCTGGTTGCGCCACTGTGTTAAAGAGGGATCTATATAAATTATAATGTTTTTTTTACATTCTTTTTACTTCCAAGATGCCGCCGTCGGTTTTTCTAAAGGAATAACCGTTATTTTATTTTTAATTATATTATACAGATTCGAGACGACGAAGATACTATTATAACGAAATCTCTCGTAGTGGACCCAGCGCATAAAGGGCGATGACAAAGAATGTCTAACGGTTTTTTCCCGGCGTCTTGTGACACGTTCGGGATGTGACCGATTTTTAACAGCTAATTACTCGCGTTCAATTATTTACTTATTTATCAATCCTGGTTCATCTTGGTTTAATTTTAACATTTCCTCTCTGAGAGCACGCAGTTTTGCTGTGTTAAACAATTAAATTAAGATATTTCACTATCGTTTGCCATCCCAGGAACACGTACTAGTATACCCCTAGCGTTCCAACGTAATATATTTGATTAGTATAATTAATTAATCTCGTTACCATTCTCGGAATCACTACTCTGACACCCCCTAAATATCAAGAGGAAGGTAATAACACAAGATAACTCACGGTAACTTAACATACCCCTTCATATATACCGCTTTACCATTTCGCCCATCCTTTTCAACTTCCCCATTCCTTTTCCTCTTTTTATTTATTTTATTTTTATATTTTTTGTGTTAGTACAATAGCCCGGTACAACATTCCAAGTTTAAACTCAGATCATCAATATTGGGGGCTGGACAATGTCTGCGTACGTTTGGTTTAAACTCACTGATTCATAGCTATCAATACCAACAATACCAGAGTTAATCGAGTACACGAATCCACTGGAAACATTATTTTCTTTAATCACACTCGCAGGAGGACTACTGATGGGACGTTAGGAATCAAATTGTTAGACAATTCTATATTAACATATATGATAATTACATATGCAGGCGTCGTTGTGAGCAACTCCACAGACAGGAAATTAATGTGTGTTCACTCGACCCGCATATAAAAAAGACCATTCAGTTAACGTTTCGGTTCGGTGCACGATGGAGAAATGTGTTCGTTAGACCTGAAATTGTAACACCTCCAACTTCAGTTTTTTTAGACAACTGCTTAGCACGCGTACTTGCATCAGCATACTGCTTCTGCATTGTTTCCGGTCGTGAACGCGAAGGCGTTGTTAAACTGGTTGATACCAAATTCATATCACTTTTAAAACGAGAATCATTTATTTTTGTGAATATAACAATACCGGTAACGAGTTGATACGGAGTCACGGCTAAATAAATACTTACACGTATCGTGTGAAAAAACCCTTCAACATTTTGATATTTATACTCGCCAAACGATAGTCGGAGGTCTCGGCACATACGAGCCTTATCATGGAAATTGCTCAATGACTGATTCACTTTTCGTTTGACGACGAGCAATTAACAGTTTCATACGGTCGATAGTCGAGCTTTTAATAAAAGTAGAGGTGAATCGTTGCTCGAAAGCATCTCAATCAAAAAATGAGTGGCAAACGTACCGATTACGAGCATTCAGCTTATTTCGTACAATTTCTATTTTAAACGAATCTGGTCAACTGTGTAGTCCAGCGGTATAATGAATACGTCGAATCTAATGAGACACTTCAGTAAACAACTTATCCCCCGTAAAAGTTAGAAACTTGATCCGGCCCCTTGAGCAGCTGGTGGACTACTTAGTGTCAAACGTCGCTGGATCAAATTATTAATCCGCGCGGTCAATAAACGGTTATGTTCAAAGCCGTTAAAATATCATTTGAAGTAGTCCGGGTAGTCGATAACTGCGATGGCGGTACTCTGTTATTGCTGACACTGTTATCGATATCAATTTGACTCAGGTTGTCCGATAAGGACTGGACTGGTGTGGCACGTCGTTGATATTGGCTGCACTGTCGTCGTTCCTTCCAAATTGACCTTGAATAATGTCCGATCTTTGCACTTGGAATTGGTTGCTCATCAAAACCTCGTGGTCGGACATTTTTTCGACGATTTTACTGGGCAGCTCTTTTCTTTTAATTAGGACAGAGGATTCGACACTTGCTGGTTCTCGTGTTCCACTTCTGAGGTTGTAGGCGCTCATTAGCCTCATTTGTACATGATGACAGTGTGGTTACAGTTTGCCATATATTATATCAAGTATGGCAATATTCGAATAAAATAAAAACGAACAATTGGACATGAGATCAAATTTACATGGGATCGACAAAACAACTATTATCACAATTAGGTAAGACAATTCTTGGTAAATGGTAATTAACCGAAGCACAGACGGTTACATACGGACTATAATGGTGGCATAAACGGGCGGAGCCATCTGCACTTCCATGTCCGCGACATAGTGATAAAACCCATCACTTTAAATTACTTTATATAAAACCGAAATTTGCGAAAAATAAATTCTATTTTAATCGTTGTTATCACATGTTTTTCATTGAATGATTGACGTTATTTCCTGATGATATAACATAATAATATAATCAAGCTATATGATAAACTATCAGTACATATCATACATTTTATCAACCCCCTCCCCCCTCTAAAAAATTAAAACCATTTTTATTTATACAAATATGTAGTATTCGATTAGCATGAATTAGCATACTTATCGCCACAACTTGTATGGTTTTAGTGTGGGCGTTATATCAAAATAACCATGGTGGGAGAAGAAGGGTGGAGAAACGTTTCTTGATATAACGTCTAAATTAAAAGCATACAAATTGCGACGATAAGCGTGCAAATTCGTGTTAATCGCATGTTAAATATTGGTATAAAAAAAAAATTTTAATTGGCAGGGGGAGACTAGCGAAATATACGACTAATATCGTCTGCGCGTTACCATGCACAGTAATTCCTCGTTAGCCACGGATTTTTTAACCGCGGTTTCGATTATCCGCAGTGGAGTCGGAAATAACCCTTATTTAATAATCCATACATTTTATAGCTATTATATGAACGCTGTAATTTGTTTTAGATAAGGTTAGATAATTTTTGTTTCATCGTTAAGTATAACTATACATACATACTATGACATTAGAGATAAATTCCGTATAAGGTACACATGTACGATTAATACATATGTCAATTGTTCAGTTGTCAGTTGATATTTGTGCGTGACACGTGTGTGATATTTCTAATAAATTTAGAGTTTGTAATCTTTTAAAATGGCTTCTCAACCTAGAATTGCAATGAAAAGAAAAAATAAACGTTTTAACAAAACTAAAAAGTTGGATAAATTAAAAAGTGATAATACACTTGCTAGAAGCTACGAAATGATCAAATCTAGTGTTCAAAAAATACGCGACAGACCCACTCACTGAAACAGCATTGAAGTTCAAAAGAAGAATTCAAGAATTGCTGGTACCATACGAAAAAGTTTGCAAAGATATAGAGAATGAAAGGAAACATACATATATTACTAAGTTTTATCGTCTTTCCTAATATGTATGTATGTATAAATAATTAATTGTGTGAAATTAAAATGATAAATAATATAAAAATATATTAAAGTGTTTTTAAAATTTAAAAAATAAAACCTAACCTCCACGAATAACTTTGGGATTACAGTATACATATGGTACACAGGTTCTCTTGATGCGTATTTTCATCACTAGCGTTATTTATTTATACTTTTACCAAATATTCATATAAATTTCTGATAATAGGTACATGTTTTTCAGCCTCTATTCATTGTGGGTGGCCCAACAAATATCTAAAGATATTGTGGAATCTCTCTGTTAGACACAAGCTACAAAAGTTCTTACTTCCTTACAGCAATCCTAATCAGACTATAGTAAAAAATATGTAACAGGCATTGTCGGAAAATACCTGAGCGGTTTCACAAGAAGAACATCAACTATAGATTGCATATTTACTATTCGACTAATTATGTAAAAATACTATGGATACATGAAGAAGAACTTCACATGCTTTTCGTTGATTTCAAACAAGTATACGATAACATAAATAATTCGCCGTACGCCCACTAGGAACGATTTGATAGTCGGACCATACACCTTTGGACTGGTCGATGATTTTAAATATTCAGGAGTGAACATCAATCATAAAAGCGATGTGCATAATGAAGTTAAACTAAAGATTAACTCAGCGAATCGCGCATATTTCGCATTGAATACATTGTTAAGCTATTGAACGCTATTAAGAGCGACAAAAGAAAAAATGTACCTAGCACACTAACGCCCAATAGTAACGTATGGCCGTGAAATGCGGTTTACAACTCAGGGAGATGAGTATGAGCTAACGAGAAAAATGTACGGTGCTGTGAAAATTAATGAATTTAAAGGAAATTACGAAAGGAGAAAAAACACAGACTCGGAACCTTTGTAATAATAAACCTAATATTAAATGCTTTCGGAAATCCAAAGAGCTTAGAGTAGACCAGCTATGTATGATGAGCCAACGGGGAGTATACTTTGGAATGTATTGATCGACAAACTAACTGGTAAGCGGCCCAAGCGAAAACCCCGTCAACAGTGGATGGATAGAGTGAAGGAAGACGTGAAAACGCTATAGACGAAAGTGCAAATCTTGATGTTGCAACGGACCGTGAATAATGGAGGAAGTTGATATAAGATGCAAATGGCCTTCGTAGCCTGTAAAGCGAAATTAAAAATTAAAAAATTAAAAAATTGAAAAATACGATCAGCACGCGGTATAATTCCAGAGTAGGAATCTTAAGAGTACCCTCATACGTTATTTAAATCGATCAAACACTTGTTTAGGTATAACCCGGGACCATTAAATTAACCTACTTGAGAATACTACGTACGATATGACACTGATGGTATTCAAATAAATTAATTTACGTAACGACGGTTAAGGTCATATTGTATTATTTATTACCTACATTGAAAAATTGCACGTGCACCGTGAAATTATCAAAACATTTCACGCAATATTAATATTATTATAAAACGTATTTATTTTATTAACTTTATTTTATTATTTAAAAAAAAAATCATTATTAAATTATTGATTAATAATTACAATTAAAACCGGAATTATACGTACGTTTATGCCTATTAAAGTCATTAAAAAGATTTTATTATAATATGAGATGCAAATGTACAGAAAGTAACGATAATAGAAAATGTATCGATAGTGAACGGGCACTTTCGAATAGTTTTGATTTTCAAACACGAAGAGATAAAAAAATTAATAAGTAATTTACCAAAAAATGGGTACATTTTACCAGAAATAAAATCGTATCTACGTGAATATATGTATGAAAATATGCAAAATCGATTTTCGTATTACTAACTCGCACGTGACTATATCGTGCGATAGTGCGTGCATCACCTAATACTTATATAATACCGAACATATATCTACTAAATTTATAATTGTTATAATTTAGCTTTTTTCCCCCCCAAGTACAAATCAGAAAATCTACAAAAATAATTTTAACCGAAATCGTTTTAAACATCGAACGTTACTACCGCCGGCCGAGGGACTTTATAATTTAACGACAGTGTACCTCGCACCCGACGAAAATCAATACGAAGTACGTAGGTACGGTATACCGTACCGAATTACAAATATAAAATAATAATCTTACGCGCGTATCACACAAGAAGCGAGTACGTTTTATTTATAAGTATATTGAAATTTTATTCGTACGATTTATGGTTCAAGCGCCACCATATGTATTTACAATAAAAATAACAGTGTATACCGAATACGCCGATTTTTATAAAATGCCACGTTATCGGACTTTAGAACGGATTAACGGAATTATTGATCATTTTTCTCAAGTACCCAATAATGTATAATAACACGTACCGTACGATATTATTATAATTTTTTTTTTTTTTTTGTTGTTCAAATGCGACTTTTAATACATCCCGCGTTCGTTTTGATATACCGTCGCCTAAAAAACCACTGTTGGTCCATTTCGGTTTTGCCAACATTTCAGGATAACGATAATAGATAGGAGACGGAGATGCGGTGGTTTTGACGTCCAGACTATTATTAAAACCGTAAACGTAATTTCGGATTTCTTTTTTTATTTCGTGATTCGCCACGATTATGGCATTTCTCGATCGGCGCGGCGGTATAATAGCGCAATAACAATTCAGACTTACCTACTCGACGAATATGTACGTATGGGCAGAGGTGGATAAATGTACGTACATAAAAACAGCGACGCGATGATTTATTTTTTTATTTTTTTTTATCTAATTTAAAATTGAATACTCAATATTCTTTATACTCGAATATAAATACCACGGTTAACAATTATGAATTTATAACTGACCGCATATAGGTATACGCGTACAACATGTATCGTGCGCGACGACTAATGTAATCAAACTAAATACGTAAATGGCTCTATCACTGTATAATATAATGTTAATAATAAACGCACTTGCCGCCAACCTTACTCTATAGGTCAAAGGAAACATTAATCAAAATCATTCAACGCCGGTTGTTAAAAGACCTTTGTATCAAATAATGTTATTATGGACGATGGAAACATATACAAAATATTATTGTTGCGCTCGAATATTCTGTACGGGGTACCTCCTGAGCGTGATGATAACGCTCGTCGTCTTCGTTTACATAATCAATAATAATAATTGTGTAGTGAAAATAATAATAGGTCGCCCCGATCGATGTATGATAATAAAAGTGATAATCGGGACTCGTAAGTTATACAGGGAAACGTGCCGAACCAGACAAATCCGTTTCACAACAATAGTAATAAAAAAAATTTAAAAAATGGATAATAATAATAATAGTACGTGGTTTTTTTTTTTTTTTGTATATCTGGCGTTATTTCGTATAAATTGAAGTGATTATAATAATAATTAAATAATAATTATTTATTGACTTCCGTAACACGAAAAAAAAAAAAATCAATCAATATGAGAAAGTCTCGAGGACGAGTAAAATAATGATGATTAAACAATTAAAATCAAAATTAATGGATAACTTTTAAAAATTAATTTTTCCATTAACTGACTTTTTTGCGTATATTTCCGAACTTTTAAGTTCGTATCTTGTCGGTTTTTCGTGTAAAGTACAGACTTTATTTATACGTTTTTAGTTCATGAATTTACGAGCCCCGGTGATAATATATATATTTTTTTACCCTTTGATTTTAGAATCATCCAATTTATCTTTTTCTTATCTATTTCTGTTATCGCTGTTACTCGTGTTATCGCGCATTTCCTATATTTCGGATTGCAGATGATCAGTATAATACCATCGGTTTAAAAAATAATTTTTTTCTAACACCTGATAAAAAGTGGAAATTGAACGCAGCCATTAAAAACAGGCCTTTCGTTTTTTTTTTTTTTTTTTTTGGTTTACGTATACAATATAAACTTTACGAAAAATTGCATACACAATATATAAATAGTGCAAAATTATTAACAATTATATAGGTCTATGATACATGTTGATATTCCAGGTTGTTCGGTATTCTGACACGGTAATATTATTGTCCAAACTAGATGAGTTAGTTTTTTCATTGTTAAACGTTATATAGTAATAATAGTCAAGGTCACGAGGTTTTCGATTCGTAAACAAATATATAAGTATGTACACCCGATTTGACCTTTATTCCCGGCTCGAAAAAAACGTTAACATTGACTCTGTGCATTGTTCATAGTTATAAGGAAGTACGTGTCTACTATTTAAAACATTTATTCGAACCGTATTCAATATATACTTAAGCATTCAAACGCTATATTTTTCTAAACGATTCGCTTGTATTTATAATTGTAATTACGAAAACAATAAACACAATTAATATAGTACAATTTCTAATATACAGTTTAAAAATACGTATATGGTTGTTTTATTTTTTTAATTTTCAAAACATTGGATAAACACGTACGTTATAAAGTAGTACGTGTTCAATTTTGCCGGTTAAAACCTACACAATTCAATTGGTTTGGTAAAAAAAAAAAAATATTTCTAGTAAAAAAAATGTATGTGATTAATACAAAAAAAATTGAAATTTCGCATATTTAATAGGTATCTGTTTGGAGAAAAATCGTTTGGTTATACTCAAATATACTTAAAACGTCAGACATTTATACAATTTTTAAAAATTCCGATGGGCGATCGTTACTCAAAATAAACTTATTGATTGTTTGTATGGACTGATATCAAATTAATGGATAAGTCAATAATAAAATAGATAGATAAATAAAACTGTATATAATTACAGACATTGTATTGTTTCATCTTCGTTTTTAAAACGCACCCGTTAATAAGTAATACATATGAAAACCGACTAGTTTTAGTCGTTTTACTATCTATTAATATATATATATATTTAGGTACTCAAACTTTTTTACTTACTTTAGGTGCGGGGAACCTGGGTAAGTTGACAGAATCGATAATAACTCGGGATAGATTTTTCAAAATTTCGATATTTTACTAGAAAGCAATAGAACGATAATAATTATGATAAGACAAAGTATGATTTTGTTAACACGTTTCTATTGTCACCATACGCAAGTTAATTTTCCGCTTTTTTTTTTTTTTAAATAAGAGTTTATTAAAAAACGGCAAGTGAAATACATAATATATAATACTCTTAATGAGTCTGTTCTTAGATTTATTTCCGTGTACATGCTTTATGTCTATAAGGTAAGTTGAAATGACACAAGTATTATATTATCTCGAGTAAAAAATTATCTATCGGGTGGTCAATCCCACTCAGTTAAGATGACTATAGTCAATTAAATCATATTATTAATTTTTAGGACCGAATAAAGTTCCAATTTATTTTGATTTTGTTAAATTAATATATGCAATTGTGTATAGATGTACATTGTACTGTATACAATAGATGACTGAGTACGGTAGACTGTTTTTTTAACTGCGTGTTATGAAAAATACTTTAATTAATTTGTTATAAATAATGTAAATTTATACAGTAAATTCCATATGTAAATTTACCAAGATGACGAATTTGGATTTTTATTTATTTTAAATCATTTTTTTAACCGGTATAAAAAATAATTTGAACTTCTAATCTGTATTTTGTAACAATTTGAACAATTTTCTCAATGTATGTGTGTAAGATTTACGTATTTATCTTTAAATGTAATACCTTAAAAATACGTTTAACTTAGGAGTCGCCAACTTACCCAGGTTTTCCCTATATGACTAATAAGTAAAACAGTGTATGTGTTTCAAATTAAAAACAACAAAATATTTTCTAGTTGTTGTGCAAATATACCACCAAGTCCAAAAAGAAAGATGTTTATGTCGACATCTCAGTTATTTTATAATTCACTTAAGTTGGGTACTTTTTATTTTGTACTTCGATTGCACTTATTGAGATTTATGATAACAATCGAACAAAAATTTGTACTCCATGGTCCAGAAAAAAGTCAATAAAATGTTGTTTAAAAGTTGGATTCCGAAGGTGTGAGAGATTTCGGTTTGTTCGACATCGTGACGAGAAAAAAAAAATGAATAATTATTTCCTAATTGATTCGTGTTTCGAAATAGTCGTTTCGGCTGTTATGTACAAATTTCATTTTTTAAACCGACATAGAGAAAATATTGGATATTGGATATTTTTTTTTTTTCTTGAAGCAAGACGACGATTATTTAAGTGGTTATTTTTTAGTTGTTTTAATTTACATATATAATAAATTTACATATTAAATATGTACATTTAATTAGGTACGACGATAACGCGTCATATTATAGTCGCATTACGTACTTGTTAAACTGGTTTTGCCGTGGTCGGTGGGTATGTGTTGAACGATATTCGATCACACGCGTACACACGTGTTGACTCGAAGAGTTTTTATGCCCCTATGCGTACGGAAGACGGACTATCGGCGAACAAGCGTACAACAATCGACATACAAGGCAAGAATTAAACCTAAAAATGGTAAGGCGTATTACGAGAGAAGTAAACGGAGATACAGAAAAAAAAAGAAGAAAAAGAAAAAAAGCTTATATAGGAATTACCTATACACTACGACTGCGGTGCGGCGTGAGGGCATAGAACGAACTCGCTGTCGGATATTATGAAAATCGAAAATAGTACGAGTGCGCTACTGTATCTACGTTAGATATTATAGTAGGTACTATCGGCATGTTACATAATACTACAATAATATGTTAATATTTCACAGTAACTCAATCCGGTAAAAAAATAATAAAAAAACTCACTAATACAGATAACATACGAGTACGTACATATATGAGCGTATAAGAATCGGTGGCGGAACTCGAGGAGGGGGAGGGGACAACGGAGATTTTTAGTTACTTTGTTCATTTTAATGTTCATTTTTTAGTTATGCTTTCCGGTAGATACTAATATATTGGCTATTGTACTAAAATTGTAAATTCAAAACTTACAAATCAAAAAAAAAATAGATGGACTAGATGGGTGGTTCCACTTTTGTAAGTGAACAATTGGCAAGTCAGAATACAGAAGGAAATTCAATTTATATTTGTATGCAACAATAAATCATTGCTAACGAAAAACGATTTTGAGCAAAGTTCAGTTATAATCATGTTTTGAAATGTTACGTAAATTTAACGATTTTCATCAAAATTTACACATTAAACGCTTATAAAATAGAATTATTATGTTATTCTCAAATTTCGTTTCTTTTTCGTCATAAAGTACAAGACACGATGGACCTTGTGTCAAATTTGCGTGCATTTCTGTTCGGCCAAAACAGTTTTGTTCAATTAATTCGAAAAAAAAATTAAAATGCCTAAAAATAGTTTAAAAAATGGTCAGAATATTTGGAAAATTTCCCCACGCCCAGAGAAGTCTGATATTAATATTCTGTGAATATCTCAGGTCCCTACAGCTGTTTTCAATTGAGTTACAACAAAAAGAAAACAATTTAAAATTAATGGAACTAACCGTTGCCGTCAATTACCCCGTTTTTCCTACGTTTTATCCCGACTATTAAGTAAAACTACAATAGAAAAAAAAAATGACCTCTCTAATGCACCAAACTGCTTTCAGTGAAGATGCTATACTTGAAAATCAGAACCGGATTGGTTCTGGACGGATCTGGTAAAAAAGTTGTTTACGAACAGAAAAAAGTAAAAAAAAACACACACATCATAGTAAAACATTCTTCACTTCACTCCGAATCTAAAAGTATTAACTATTTTAATAAAAAGTTTAACTATTTTTGTTTAATTAAATTAATGTTGTATTTGGAAATTTTTGTTATTAACTCGTCAAATTTGTAATAATAGTTATCAAGATATGAATATAGGCCAGTTTGGTCATTGCACCGGCCGTGATGTTTTTACCATTATGCTGTTATATCTATTGTAAGCTATTTAGCTATCGCGCAAACGATGACAACGACAACAATGATTGAGTGGAAAATCCATTTTACAAAACAAGTTTAATTGTTATTATTACTGATAAACGAATAAAGTAGCAGTGGTCGGCGGATAATGTCGTTAATATTTATTTATGTTGCCTATTTGTAACGCTTGAATAGTGGTACTCGACTTGAAAATGTTTTCTAGATTTCTAACAGTTTTTTTTTGTTTTAATTAAAAAAATTGATAAAAAAAATGGCGGTTTAACTATCGTTAGGTCACGAAGAATAAAAAAACATGACCGATACGACAAATGACTGTGACCTAACCAATTTACCGAGCTCTGGTCAGATTTCTGACTGAAATGATTTATCGTTGCTCTCAGTAGGTATATAAACTAAATAATTACCCTATATTTTATATTCCTGCCCAACTTACCGCCTAAGGGAATGAGTATAATAAAGGAAACATTGTATGCGCAGTATCAAATACCATACATTTTGAAGTTCTGAGCGAAGCCGAGGCGAGTATTGATTTTGTGTAATATTAAGGGAGTTTAAGCAATTGGATTTTTCGTGACTTTAGACCAATACAAATACTTCTAGGTAGTCCTACTTTAATTTTTAATTTCTTCTCTATATTTTATAGGAAAACATTTTTTTTTTTTTTTTGTCTCATTTTGGTCCTTTCAAGTGCACGTTCATTTTGAGACTTAAGTAAATCCACGTGGAACCGTACTACATAAAGGTCATAAAATATCGACAATTTTGAAAATCTATTACATACAAAACGCAAAGAAGAGGCTAATGAATTCAAATTATTTTTTAAAAATAAAATCGGACTACTAGAATTATGTATAATTTACCCTTAACATTTACACCGGGCGTAAAAAGTCCTAGTTCCGCCTCTGGGTGCGACCTACGATCAGTAGCGCAATGAGCGATTGTTTCGGAAGGCACTTACATCGGAGCGCCAGACTTCAGGGGCCTTTTTTTTCTTTTTTTTCTAGAGACTTCAACACCGTCTTCATATTTATTGTAGATTAAACATTTAACGAACCAATTACCTACCAAATAATTGTAAAATATTATTATTGTGTGATTAATTGTTTGTAGTTGTATTTATAAATAATACAATAACATATCCGATTAAATAAACGTATTGGTTAGGTTAGGTTTTCAATTAGTATTAATAAAGCAGAAATCGCATGATTTTTACGCGGTGAATTAAAATGAAACAATCATAATATATGCCTTGTGGCAGTGGCACGAACAAGGGGGTCGGCGATTCGGGTCTCAAGTCACCCCCTCGAACCGTATTTATGGAAATTTAATTATTTTTTGGTTATTTTTAAGCATTCATAAATAATATTATATGCTTCAACATTAATTGACAATTACATAAATTGATTTTTATATGCGTTTTTCGGTTTATCGAACGCCCGGTGGTATGGACACCAGTGGAGTATTCACAAGTAACGCGGACATAGGCGGAAACCCACACACCCCATTAAAAAAAAATTATACTTTAGGCACTGCTCGCGGGTATATAATGAGTCTAGGTATAAACGACGAGTAGCAATCTCTATGGTCGTGTACCGAAAACGGCGATAAAAATGTCAAGGGACGAGTGTGTGTTAAGTGCATTTTTTAGGGGCGGGATAGAGGGTTGCTCGTTGCCTTATAAGTGTTTATTGTGTTTTTTTGTGTTTATTGTCTTATTACATACGGCATGAATACTATACGACATCTGACATCGGCATAACATGATGCGTCACAACAGAATTTCATATACCTCGTTTGTGCACACCGTGGAAATACACAGTCCGAAATGTATATTTAAATTTTAACAGGCAACATTATATTATTCGACACTTGACACGTGTATTGAAGACCATAGAAAATTGCCCAGGGTACAATACAGTAGATACAGATACATATATGTATATATAAATACTTACGAATAATATTTCTACTCTGTTTGTAAAATCAATTTTACTACGAGATAATCGACCGGTCGCGGAAGAATAATATCTATGTACACGTTATTTCCAGCGAAACCAGAAAATAATAATTACGAATATGTTTTTATTATTACAAGGGTGCGATTTTTATAACGAGAAAAACGATATTTTAATTAGATTTTAAAAATGTTGAATTCAAATCACTTTTGCCTAGCTTCTTGCATTTTGATAATTTAATCGAAATACAAATTTAATTCGAAATATTGAAAATTACCTTCATCGACCATGAAAATTATCATCGATATTATTTTATTTATTTATTTTTTTTTTTTTGTGCTAGAACATAAATTATACAATCCAGAATACGGATTTCGGAATTCAAAGTAAGAAAATTCCTATTTTGGATATCAAAATTCTAGTTTTATATTTTTAAAAATCTATTATACAAGTATATAATAATTTTATATCTTCTGTATTTAAACAATTTGTAATAAATGATACATACAAAAAGAATATAGCATATTTATCAACGACCTCACTTTTCGTTCACCCGTCATATTTTAACATTATTGATCATTGATCATTTTACTTGGGCCCATTCTTACAATGATGGAACGGTTAGTACTAACCGATATTTCACGAGACGTTGCAAGATTATAATAAATGTTTATTACCAGTCAGTTCCAAAAATATATATAAAAGGTAATTTCATATTTACCTATATTATCGATGAAAATCAATAACATCAAAGTCACAAAACTTTCCATTTATTCAATAAACTTTCTGGTATTTGAAAATCCGGATTATCGGAACAACAACAAATCCGATTTCCCCCCCCTTTATTATAGTGTATGTATATACTAGTGATCTGATATAAATCTGGATTTCCGAAAATCCAATAAATACGGATTTAGGATTTTAAAATCCGAAATTTTGTATTTCTACGAGTAAAACAATGTAATACATTATATAAATTAGAGTGTTATATGTATGATTTTTTTTTGTTATACTTAGTTTTTGAAAATAAATTTCTATGTTGTGATATTTTTTGAATTATAATAACGTATTTGATGTTTTTCCACAATTATTGCGTTCTTTAAACAATAAGATAATAATAACAATAATAATAGTTTTACGAGAAATTAATTAAAGAATATAGAATCGCAATTTTAAAAACCGAAATCCGGATTTACAATAAATTTCAAAATTTTAAAGAATCCAAATATCCGGATTATCGGAACAACGACAAGGATTTTCGCCGTCACTAATACGAGTATATATACACGCCCCCCGAACGGAAACAATGTTATTTATATGATATCAAATCATCGTTATCGTAATACTCGACACGAATCGTTTACGAAAGCCGACATTATTGATCCGTTATAATAACGTATTATAATACACATTGTCGTAATCGAGTAGTTGAATACGAACATTAGTCTCGAGTGCGTTCTCCGTAGCTACACCGATAACGCTATACGCGCGATACATGGCGCCGTAATCAAGTTTACATAACACGCCGATATAATAATTTTATATCCGCCCGACACAACCGCGGCCGGTCACCATAAATATATGCCAAGTATTTAACACTGTAAACAAGTACGAGACAATAACCGACCGACCGTTGTTGCGTGTATACCACGGGTACGTTCAAAATATTTGTTTAATTGTGTCAAAATACAGCAACGATTACGACAACAAAATGACGCGTTACGCCTATACAAGTTCGAAGTATAATATACTATAGTCATAACGAATTAACAACTCTGCCCACCACCGGAATCGCCGCCAGTCCGAAAATATTGAAAAACGATTTGAAAAAACACATCGAACAAATGCGTACGATTCGGTACGGTTTACACGAGTGAATTATATTATATTCCCTCGTGGTTTTATATTTACGCTATGAGACCTAGTTGTGTTTATCTTCTCCGACGAAATTAAAATACCAAAATCCGCGGAATAGATAACGAAAAAAAAAAAATGGAACACCACAAACAATATGACAATAATTCATCGTTATACTGTTTTTTGTCAATATAAAAATACTTAATATTATGCAAAGCCAGGGACTGCGGATAGTATATACAAGATTTACACAGGTGTACGGTTTTTCCCGATTATTACAACAACTACAACGAAGATCAAAAATCCATCTGCCCAACTGCTTTCAGAAAAAATGTTACACTTGAATATCGGAAAAGGACGTCTAGTAGAAAAGTTGTACACGGACGTGGAAAAAACCGCTTTGTCGTATATATAATAAGGGACGGATTGCGAAAAACTCGACGTTTCCATTGTTGCTCTTTGACCTAGAACAAGTTATTGCGGGGGACACGCTCAGATTGAAAAGTGCGTGGGTATAAGCTGATTTTTTTCTCGAAAATTCTCTAAAAATAGGTTAGATGCTTGAGATAAAATATTTAAAAACCGTACACGTAGGTTAGAAATCAACGATGGACTATTATCATGATGGTTATTTATAATCCGTGATAAAACTATACGCGAAAACATGTTATCCCAATTTGTAAAACTATACTGTCAATGGTCGAGTCCAAGCGTTTCTTTCGCGAATTTTTCTTTTTTATGTATAGATTTTTTTTTGTCGCCCGCGGCATCTCGTTTTTAATTATTATTTCAACCGTCTTTTCGATTTTTCGGCGTTCCATTCCGTATATAGCATATCGTCATCATCACGATAGTATTTTTTTACGTGGACTAAACTGCAATTTTTTTTTTTTACCGCTACCCTTTCGTATAATTCCCGATCGTATAACGACAGCTGGTTAGAAACTAATAAAAAAAAAAAAATTGTTAAAAAATAAATCAATATACGGTATACTTACATCATTGCACGCGAGAAGCCGTGATGACAGATACGCGATGATTGTACGGTTTTTTTATTTGATTTCTTAATTTTATTTCACTATACACATCACATTATGATATTTTTAACCCGAACGACACGACATTATATTTTAATATCATACGCCTACTACTACTAATGTACGTATACAGTAAAATAACATTACTGGCCGGTGTAAAAAAAAAAAAATTGTTAGCATTAATCGTTCCTATGTAATAACATATAAAAACGAAAACTGCTGAACAACTTAGATAAATTATAATAATTATATTGCAGTTGTGAATATTATATCAACAGGTGTTTTTTTTTTTCAATTCCTACTTGTTAATGGCAAAGTTTGTATACATCTCACAATTAAAAACACAGACACGAAAGAAAACCTACATTTTTTCTCTCAACCAATAAAAAAAAGACACAGACCTACTTCGCGCCGGCGCATGTTGTAGTTGTTTTTGATAAATCAAAATTGGAAATTGTATTAATTGTTTACTTAATAAATCACGATTGTTCGTGTTTTTTTCGTAACAACATATTGTTACAATAACATAACCCCCCGGCTATGTACCTGTTTAGAAACATCCGACAGTATAAAATTGAACGTCTTATTTGTTCACGAAATAACAATTCTTGAGCAAGTAAATTATATGAAAAGTTTTTATTACACTTTCATTACCATACATTTATATGTACTACACATTTTTATTATAGAAACTATAAAGTAATTCATTACTATTCAAACTACATTTTTTTGTCACTCTTTTTTTTTAGAAAAAACAATATTTTATCAAATCAATTTATAGGTGATTAATCTTTATTGTATTTTAAAATTACAAAACATATTATAGTAGGTAAATAGTTATAATTTTACGAGTACTTGTGGTTTTATTTTTAAAGACTATTAAAAACAGATAATTCGATATTTTTAAAATAACTCATTATTTTATTGCATTGTAAAAATGATTGTTCAAACATGCAGATTAACGTTGTAAAAAAAATGTTTTGAAAAAAAAATGTAAATAAATTACGTACCTAATTGCGTTATAGTGAATGCGTTATACTTTACTGCTCCAGATTGTAAATACCGTACATTGCACCAGCCCCCGCATAAAATGTTTTAATATTTTTTTATGCTAATATTTAACAAGAAATTAGTACGAATTTGCATGAATATCGCCGCAATTTGTAAGCTTATAGTTTGGGAGTAACCTCGAGTTTATAAACGTTTCTTCTGTCCCCTCCTCTTCCGTTTTAAAGTTCAACTTTTTGAACTTTTCTCGGTGCCAGTGTTTAGCATGCGGTTAAGCATGAATTTGTACTGCGGAGGGAGGGGTGCTAGTGAAATGTACGTCTGAAAATAACTTTAGGGGATTGGATATTTTTTTTTTATTCTAACACAGGGGTTCCCAACCTTTTTAACACCGAGTATCACTTGACATTCGCGTAAGATCGATACACAAGTTCTAAATTAGTTAAATTAGTAAAAAACTAAATTAAAAAGAGTTAAAAAAAAAATTAGGTATAAATAAATATTTGTTTTATAACTATGCCTTTTATTATTAATTTTGTTGGAGTAAATAATATATAAACAATACAAAAAGAAAAATTATGCAAATTATACGAGTAACGATATCTTAATTTTTAAATATATATTGCGAAATTTGAGCTCTCCAATTTAATACCAGTAAACTATCAATATCTGAACGGGACTTATTTTCATTCACAAATCACTTTCAAAATTGAGCCAATGAGCCATATTTTTTTCTCTAAATAAATCAGTTCAGAAAATCTATTCTTACACAAATAAGTACAGTGTACAATGTATAGTAGAAAAATGGAATAGTTACGTACGCTTAAACGGATCGTTATATCTATTGTTAATGACAATATTAACTAATTTGTTACACTTAATTCGTAAGTACCTATTTAAAAACGATTATATTCTTTGCGCGTGAACCCCTGTTTGATTCTAACACGTAAGCAACATGAGACCGATTTCCCTTCGATCAATGTGATAAGAATTCTGCAGTGAACAAATTCGAATTCGGCGTGAGATTAACGCGGGATCCGTCAAGCCGTCATTTTTTCCAGTTTCAAACCTTAATTTCCAAAAATTTGGTTTTAAGATTATAAAATAGACAACAGTTCGCAAAAAACTACAATTAAATGGAAAAATGTGGTTCGGCCACTTCGATCGTCGTGATTAATACGCTCCACGCTGTATTCGAATATGTTGACAAAAACTAATTTTATAATATTCACTAAATATTAATAATTTGCTATAAATTATTCAAATTAATAAAACCCAAAAAAAAAAAATTATCTTGATATTTCCAAAAACTATGTAAAACTCATAAAATTTAAAATATACATTTAAAATAAATTTAATTCATTTTAATTTTAAATACATTAAAAACTAAAGTCATTAAATTGGAATTTTTATTATGGACTACTGTTAAAAAAAAATTACATTTAGGTAATAATATATTGATTATATGACTTACAATATATACCTTCGGCTCATTAAATACTTATTATTTACCACTATAAATTCACTATTTGGAGTATAGTGAGAAAAATGTTTGGAGCAAGTGGTGTAAAAATACTATATATATGTGTCGAGGAAAAAAAAGTTCAAGTCGCCACTGGCTGCGCGTATGTGTTTCTCTTGTTAATACGAAGTGTGGCTATTTAATAACGAAACTTTCAATATAAAAACTTTTTATTACCAATTTATAATAATTTAACAATTTTACTCTTCTATATATTCCCCTCCGAGTTTGACGCATCGCTCCATTCGTATTTTCCATTGGTCGAAACACTGTGAAATCCTTTTCTTGTGACCCCTTTAATACCTCTGTCGATTTTGTTTTTACAACTTCGACTGATTCAAAATGTGTTTATTTTAATGCGCTTTTTAATTTTGCCAAAAGTTGTATGGAGATCTAGATCTAGTGAATATGGGGGGAGGGGGGTGTTGTACCACCGGAGTTTAATTTTCGGCCAGAAACTGCTTTACAGATAAAGTAGTTATGTTTTAAGCAGTCTTTTTGTTCTTGAGTGAGGTTTTGAGACACCATTTTAAGGCAGACTTTTGTTATATTCAATTGATCGTGCAAAATTTATCTCAGTCGCCGATCTTTTCGTACGATATCATTTATTTTTTAGAAATGTTATCGTCAGTTTTTGAGGAGTGTTGGACAATCTACACGGTGTTCGTCTTCAACTTCATCACGACCATCAAAAATTCGTTTTTGCCCCTCGAATACACGTGAGCGTAACATAACAGACATCTCCGTACACATTTTTCAATAGGCTAAAAATGTCCATATCAGACTTCCCTAGTTTTGCTAGAAATTTGAAACTAATATGCTGCTAAATATTTTCATCCGGCGTAAACAACGCTCACATGTGAACTATAGAATGGACACTGACTAAATTGACTTAATTATTCGATGCAGTGATATTGAAGGATTACAAATATACCGACATAATGCCCTTAACTTCAAGCACCTTATCATGCTAGTTTAAAAGTCTCGTTGTTTAATACCCACACCTCATATGGTTCATTGGACATTTATAGGTATTTTATCTGGTGGTTTCGTACTATCTATACAATATCATTACATTAAATTGGTATCAACGTCCGATAGCCGATGCGGTATGTTTTTACGGGTCAAGGGATACCGATTTCGATTGGCCAAGCGCAGCGGTGTTACGCCATTAAATCGGTAAGTGATGTTAATCGCGCGAATATAATTACCGCCGTGTAATAATAGCGTATTATTATATTATAGATAAGTTTGGTTACCCATGTTATTTTAAAGTCACCACTAATTAAACGTTTATATTATTATTATTATTATTACCACTACTGCTTAATCTAATTATCAATTTAATTGATAATACATGATAATAACTATATAATACAGTAGGCTCTTATCTAGCCAGTAAACGCCGACTCTAGAATTTCACAATGATCAAACTCTACGAGTTGTACGCAAAGTAATAATATCGGTGGTTGAATTAGAGGGGGAGGGAAGACGAGAGAGGCTAACTTTAGGTTCAAAAAAGTAGAGTGCCGTGAAATTTGAAAGTAACGAAATGTAAAAAAAAAAAAAAAAAAAAAAAAAAAAACAATATATTTCCAAAGTTTCTGAAGAACGTATATGTGATGTTTAATACTGCTATGAAAAACTTTGGTCACCCCCCCCCCCGCCCCTAAGAAAAATCCTAGATCTGCAATTGGTTAATATGTTAGTGATGTAGATAAAATGCGGCACCAGTCAAACTTAAAAACGCGATAAGATTTTTCCTCGAGATTATACTTTTACTATACTCGCCAAAAATGTCCACGGCATCTGATTTTACAACCATATACGAAAACCGAAATCGTCCACCTTTTACTCATGTCGTTCCGATACAAAGTGTAATTAATCCGACTTTGACATCCCCCCCCCCGACAACCACTTGGGGTTGAATTTCTGAAATCTGGTTATTGAACGCATTTTTAGTGCAATCAAAAAAAAATTTGAAATATTTGAGCGGTGCTCGTGTGCTGTTTTTTCCTATAAGCGGTGTGCTATGCTAATACATGTAAAATTTAAGGGGGGCGGTGCGATTGAACCGGCTTTTGCATGCTACTCCATCGCGACATTTTTTTTTTTTTTAAACAAATATTCAACGTGTACGTTTTATTTTATATTTTGAAATTATCAATGTAAAAGTTTTTTTTTCCGTTTAAATAATCGACAAACTTCCATTTTAGTATGTTATGGTTTATATATAACATGTATACCAGGTTGGAAGGTGTAACTATAAAGTTTTTATTTACCGGTTTTTTTTATTTGTTTTTTTTTAAGTCCGTGTTTCTATTAAGCGAATTGTATAGTTTCATTTTACATACTTTGCATTCGACAAATATTTTGAATAGATAAAAACAATATTGCAGATTACAAATATGTAGTATATTATCTTGATTTTTTTAAATATAAAATCTGATAATATGAAAAGTTATTCGAATTAATTTGAATTCCTAAATCAAATCATTTTTATTTTTTTTTTTTTTTTTTGTATATCTTGTTCGTTAAAAAGATTATATTTACAACTATATGCTTTGATAAGGAAATTTTATCTCGGTTAGAAAAATGTTTTAATTACGGTCCTGGGAGTAAAAACATATTTACTATTTTCCGAATAATAACAATGTCGTTAATAGAAACGTTGGTTGTCCTGGTTGATATCGTTTGCAGTACGATAAAAAAAAAAAAAATCATAAAATCTCAATTTATGATAAATTTGTAATCCGTATGACATTGTCTGTAATCTGTACTAATTATACTGAAAGTTTACATGACAAATTTAAATTTTCACCAATTTGTATGCATAAAATACAATTGTCGGTTTAAAAGCAAAGGTTATAAGGTTAAGTATACAGGTTAAAGGGTACGTTCAACCTGTAGTGAGAGTAAATATATAATAATATAATAAAACATTACAAAAAACAGAGTTTAGATTATACGCCGTGGTATAAACCATAAAAATATAAATCGTTATCTGTATCCACTACACCGGAACGAGCGGAGGTAAAACGGTTTGTTTACGATAAGCAAATAATATTGACGAGGAATTTCGGAGGGAAATACACGTTTAGTGAAAAAAAAAAAAACCCGCGCAACTCGTCAACAGACAAGTTGTTTGTTATTCGAAAGAACATTAATACTTGATTGTTGTAAAATTAAAATCCATCGACACGGCTCGACATACGCCTAAATGTGATTCGCTTTCAGTCCGCAACGGACGCGGAAGAATTGTCGCTTTTATCGCGCAAACCCTGGGTCCTTAAATCGGGAACCTAGATAAGAAAATCGATAGCTACGCTCAAGGTGAATTTTCGTACCGACAAACGTAATAATATATATATATATATATTTAACAACCTGAACACGGTTACGGTTACTGTAATAAAACACGGCAGTAAGGTATACGCTGCGCTCGGATGTTAAAAAAAAAAATAATATTAGCCGGGGTGGTATGGGATAAAAGGGACGAAAAAATAGCAATAAAAACGTCATATCGTTTACTTTAAGGTACCTACCGACTCTCGAAATCGGTCGTCGACCGAGTTTTCGTATTGTACGAGAAGGTTACGTAAGGTTATTGCATAATATTATAAAAGGGCCGAAAAATAAGGGATGAAGGGTGTGAGATTCATTAATGTTGCCAATTCGAAAAAATAAATAAATTTATTGTATCATACATTTTCTCAATTACAATTATTTCGTTACGCTAATCGCGGTACAAATTTACCTATACAGTTAGGAAATCACGATAATAATGGTCAAGTAAATAAATAGGATTTTTAAAATTCAATTTTTGAATTTTTTCTTAAATATTACTACAAATAAGGTTATTACTCGTGACACCTTGACCTATTGTATATTACAATCAAATATTGTCAACAACAAAAATTATAAATACTGTTGTGTATTTACTATTCAAATAATAATTTTCACACTTACAAAAAAATCAACAGTACATATTATATTTATAATGTGACTTAAACACTAAATTTGTATTCGTCGGTTTTTTAGATTTTAGATTTTAATAACATCCGATTGGTCGACGATATATTTTTCTACTCACTATACTACTAAATAATTCAATCATTGTTTGTTATGCAATGACACCTGAGACGTGCATTTATGAACTTGAGTTTATTGCTGAACGCTTATTAATTTGATGCAACCGTTACGGGAGAAGTCAAGGCTGATTGAAAAATTGCATTAGTACCTGGTCAAATATACTTTACTTCTTTTGTTTTTTTCATTAAATAATTAAATGATAATGTTCCACCTTTTTGTAACACGCTAAATAATATTTTTAGTTGTGTTTGAAATAATTCAAAATCTTGAAGATTTGCACCTACACTGCTTGATAGGAATGTAGATTTTTTTTTTTACGTTATCCAATGTAGGGATATTGCGTTTATTAAACGGTTGATAAAATAATTGAAATAATTTTCGAATAGGAGAAATACATGATTTTCAATTGTCATTTGTTAGTTTTAATTTAAAATAAATTCGTTGTAGATTCAGTTTGAGTTGTAATTAATATTAAATGGTTTAGGAGATAATCTTTACGATGACGATTTTTAAAATCAGCTTCAGAGTATGTTCCGAATAAATTGGTAAACACTTTAGCACTCTCAACGAAATTGTTTATTACTTGATCACCGGAGTTGATTTGTGTCAACATTTTCATTGTGCTATCAATTATACATACATTTTACTGCTTCGAGAGTTTCAGTAAGATACTTCAGTTTATACGAGTAGGTACGTAATATTCTCCACGAAAGATAAATAAACAATAAAATCAAAATAGATTTAATATATTAAACAAGTATTTTAATTATATATCAATGAATAACTTAAATATTAAAAAGTCAACTGAACTCGAAAAAGTTAAATTTTAAATTAACGCAAAAACTTCAAGTTGAAAATAAATATTTAACAAAAAAATAGTTTTAATTAAAACTATTTGAACATGAGTGAAATTGAGAACGAATCACTACCTGAAGTCGGTTTAAAAGTTGAATTGTTCCGTTTGAATAATCAAAATTCAAAGATTTTAAATATTATTCGATAATACGTTTTTATCTTTTTGTATCATACTTTTAAAACAAACACCAATAATCGTTGAACTTATGAATTATATATAGGTACATACCGATTCTCTCATCTGTATGCATTTTGAAGTGTTGGCTGCACTCTGAAAAGATTTTCCGGGAGTAGCGCCAACGTGTATTTTATATATTGACTTTCGATTGTGTAATTTTTCTTCGTGTTTTCTTTTTAAATCGTCGTTGAACATACTGCCGCACAATATGTACTCGATTTTAACTCGATTCCTTTTACGTTTTATACTTGCATCGCTCATTTATAAATAGTAGTTACTAAATACGTATAACGTTATAAACGCAAAAACTCTAATTAAATACGGTGAACGTCACTTGTACGTATACTGCAGGAGTTGGCCATCTAGCCGGAAACAAATAACAAGACAAAATTACCGAATGCATTCAATAGCACAACTAATACGACTGTGAAACAACACACATCACAACATCATCCGACTGAGACCCTGCATATTTTTTTTAGAATATTTCCTAGAATTCCATTGTTTGGAGTAAACGATTCGAGTATTAACAACGTGCAATAAAGATTAATAGTATATCTAATCACTACACCGGCGTCGACGAGACAGTCAACAAGATATTTTCAAATTACACCTATAAATAGAAATCGCTTGTCGGTTGGCATCGTCCCGTTAGGCGGCGGTTTTTACTTTTTTTTTTTTTAGCAAATGTTCCCAAACTGTTAGTGTCCTCCCGCACTGCCTATATGTGCCGCCGGGAATGCGCGCACAGATTCCTTATCATTACACCAATACGATTATTGGTAAAAATAACTCGGCGGTGTAATCGCTCCAAAAATAATCGTTTAGAAAACCGTTAACGGATCCAGCGAATAGGATGAAAGCGAAACGCTGAGAACCGTTGTTTCGACGTTATCACGTCAACCGGACGTTGTCGGGTTTTATCTGACGACGACGACAACGGCCCTAATAAAATAATATAATATAATATAATTGTATACATCCTGTGTGTCCGTATCCGTGTGTACGTGTGTACACGCGAATCGGCAAATGCGCAGACTGTTCGTAATGTTTTAAGTATTTAAGAAAATCAACACGAACAATAATAATTTCGTAATATTTGTACAATTACTCACACGGAAAATATTGTTAATTCGCAACTCAAATAGAAAACTATCGACAGCGTAGAAAATGTGCCGACTGACACATCCGGGACCACTAACCTAACCTAACCTTAAACCTAACCCGGGCAACACTCACCTGCGCGTCTTCGCCGACGATTCGAGCGTATACCCCGGATCGGGTTCCGCCAATCCTCCGGGCTCGCCCTGTCACTGCGGCGTCTACTATTCGGCGGATGGTGTCCGTCGATATGCACGTGTTGTCGGACAACGGTTGTGTAATACAAAATTAATTTTCACCGTCCGCCGAAGAGAATATTAATAGAATATTAACGGTATATTGGTTAATAATTAAAAGCACGGCACTACGCGGTGTCGCGTTACAATATTATAAATATCGTGGATGTCGACCGCGGATGGATAAATAAAAACCAACTCGGTGCCGGGCGCGGGTAAATATTATAAGTGGCCGCGCGTAAACAGTATTGTTGTGTTTACTATGGCCGCTGTACGCGAGGAGCGGAAAACGTGCTTTCGACACGGTATATTAATAATATTATTATTCGTTAACGCACTATTTGGTAATTTTTTTTGTTGATTTTTTTTTTTTTTTAATTTTTCTAAAAATATTTTTTAATATTTTCGTTAATCGCGGCGCACGTTGTTAACGGTCACGAGCTGTACCGGGTTCTGATTTCCGGCCGCGGCGCGCGTACGGTTTTTATAAGTAAATAATGCGTACTACCGGTGTCGGCCCCCCCGAAGTCGCGCCGCCGGCGAAGTCTGTTCCGCCGGATCACATGGGCGGCGGCGGCGGCGGCGGCGGCGGTCGATAAACCGGCGAGGGCGAGGGTCGGGCGCGGCGGGGAAGGAAGGATCCTCGGGTTTTATACGACGGTGGACGGGGCGGCAGCAACAGCGACAGCGACCGCGGCGACGACCACGACACGAGTTGTCCGTGAGAAACGCTCTACTGGCGCGCAGGCGGGCCAGCGAAATAATGCTCGCGCGCGCTGCCGTTCGACCACGCGACCGGACGGCCGATGTCTTCCACGGGAAAAACGCAGCCGCCGCGCCGGGACGTTATAAATAACGGCGAAAATATCGCGCGGCGGAGTATCTTCTTCACAATTATTGTGTTACAATATAAAAATCCGTGTACGAATTTAATTATACATTTCGCGTTGTTATCACATTTTTCTCGTAAAACGCGTCGTCTCTGGAACGCGTCCAATTGCGCCACGGCGTGACGTGTGTACAAGCAGCACGATTATTACGATTTTTTACCAGTTCGTAAACAAAATAATATCGCAAGTATATTATTATATGCGACTAAAAGCAATTATAAGCTCGTTGAACCCGCCTTGTCGTTAGACAAAACAGTAGAATATTATTTACGTTTAAAACGGTTCGGCGGGGTCCGATGTTATACTCGTGTAATTACGATGAATTCATCCGGATTCTTTTCTGTTTTAAAAACACCGCTCGTCAGCATTAAGGTTTCAAAATTATTAAACCTTGGTATCTTCTTTACCGTTTCCGCGTCGCATGCACTCTGTATAGAGTATAGGGCTGGCGGTATTTTCGTTTATTCTATACCGAAAATCGGTTATTCGGTTTACTAATAATCCGGACGGATAATACTTGCGGAGCGCATATAATATTGGAAAATATTGTTCGGAATCGCGTATTTTAACGGTAAAATAATTTGATGGAAACGTATTTGGTATTCTATAATCATAAATTGATAACCGAAAAGAAGTCAGTGAAAAGAGTCATATGATAATAATGCTCACGCATGCGCAAAATGTACAAAGACACACACGTGATAACCGTGATCATCACAATTATTCTTATCACCGATATTTCCTAATAATTAATCATAAACAATTATTAATCATTTATCGTCATCAATAACCCGGCTACTCTACGACAGAATACTTTCCCAATAAAATACGCCGTTATTGGTCGTTGAACATTTAAAAAAATGCGAAACAATTGATTTTAAAACTTCCAATATCAATAAAATCGGTACTTACTATGTTTAATGCATTAATCGACGGTGTACTACTACACATTGATTGACTCCCGTTGACTTGATTTAATAGTACGTCATAGTGATCATTGGACGGTTTTTTCGGTTTCAGCTTAAAAAAACTATTAAACGCACCACTTTTCATACTTGATTATTTTATTTAAGTAGAACAAAAAACGAAACGAAATAAAAACGACGTGTTTATAGAAATGATTTTCTACCGGCGACTGTGATATACTTGCTAGGATTACTATGCGAGGATACACGTATGAAAATTCAATATAACATTTACGATCTAGTTATCCGGTCGACAATAAGCAATTGCGATTATTGTACAGGCAATACAAATGTATCTTGGTGTGTACCTCCTTATCTATAGGTTTTATTATACGGGTTTGTTCCTCTATTTATTACGAATATTTTTCTGAATAATTGCAATAACAATAATCGTATTTAATATTTCCTGAACTATAATATGTATTATAATCATAACCCCCTGCCCCCTCCTCGCGCACCACCCCTCTCTCGGCTACGTCCCTGTCTCGTACCTCATCGTTTTCGTATTGATAAATAATAATTAAAATCGATGAAGAGAAAAAAAAAAGACTCATCTCGTCTTATTGTCACGCGCACAAAACAAAAACCTATAACATTATACGTATATGTTATAATAATATAATAGATTATAATATTACGGGTACACAATATAATAATATGACAACATTCCGCCATATACGTATATAATTATTATTGTATATTGTCAAAGAATATTTCGGTTTAATATTTCCGTACGTTGACCTATTACAACTCTAGGCATTGTAGATGAGTGGGGGGGGGTATAAACACATCACAGTATAAATACTGTAATAGTACAATTTTCAAAATACCCTATATAGGTACACATACTTACGTTTTCTAAATAGCCAATGACAGTTTATGGGAGCAGAAGAGATATTTGTGGACAGTTTCGAGTGATTTGAACAATTAAAACTATATAGGTAATTCGAATCAGAGGAGGGGTATTATAACCCTCTTACCCTTGAACTGTTATTTTTTTAATAACTCATCAATGGTTTACGAATTTCCTATAAATATCGTCTGTTTTTATTGATATTGGATTTTTATTAAGACGCTTTTTAATTATTACCCTAGGCTCGATGAGATCGCAAACATCCATAGAAGTACCTTGGTTCTTTACCCCTTTTATTATATAAGATTCTTTAAACGTGAATAAATAAATGAATATATTTTACAAAATTACAAATTATGTAGTATTGTTAAACTTAAAAAAGCATCGTCTGTATTTGTTTGACTTCATCGAAGAATTTTTTAATCTGAACCTAATAAAGTATAACAGCAAGGTAACGTACAGATAAATAGTGACAGGCAGTGGCGCCGAACCACCCTTAAAAAGGAGTGACATGACATTTCATAATTACACTAGCTTATACCAAATATTTAAATGATTTAAATATTAAATTAATTACTGTATTTCGACAGTAAATTAATTTCAAATTTCATCTGTGTTATTTAATTAAATACGTATTATTTTAGGACGTGAGCAAATTAGTGTTTATTTAAAAAAAAAAAAAATCTTGATTACTTTTACTGGATTAGATTCAACATAACTTTAAACTTATAAATTAGGCTCGGTATTTTATTATAGTAAGTGTTAAATATTTGGATTTTTTTTTTTCTTTCGTTTTATGTAAAAACCAATATTAAATCCTAAACTTTTTGACTAGATGCTTAACCTAATATCCTACAATCCTGACACGGAATTACCAAACTATAAAAATGTTCGCTACTAAACTTTTAACAATAAAAACTCCACCACTTACCGCCCACTCCTTAAAAAAGCGTGACTGTTGTCACTTTTTTATTCGGCACCACTACAAGGTGACAGGTTTCGAATAGAGGTAGTGTACTTATTGTGTATGATCGCAAAATATTGATATACACAACAAAGCAACGACGTTTGCTCGGAGTATAATAATGCACGTCATGACGGACAGTGTGAAGACATGGTGTCAGTATTTGATTAGAGAGTCTTTAAAAATATAAATGGAATACCTATGTCCTGTGTATATACACTCGTATGGTATTATATTGTTTAAAATGCAAATAAAAATAAAATCCGCTATACCTTGTACGTTGTTACGGTATACGAGTGAAGTTGCGCGATGTACGACAGCAGCGTTTTACTATTGGTTCTTCGGAGACAGTGACTTGAAATTGTTGATGGCTCGTGTTGTAAATATTGCAATAGAACATATCTGAATAATAAAAACTCGAGAATGAATTGTATTGCATTTTTCGTACTCGACGACGCTAATAACGTCGAAGTTTTACGTTATGAGGAATCGATAAAAAAAAAAAAAAAATCCTGCAGGGTCTACAATAATAAGCCATCAATCAAACAGGACGTGTTTATAGTCGACATCTATTTATAATTTATACGCACGTTCGTAAATTGTATACGAACCGATGTGTTGGCCAATCATGTAACCGAACCGCTCGGTTACAATTACGATTCAAAAAAAAATATTTTACAACGTTAATTTTTGTTAATGTGTATTTGTTCTATAATATATACGTGCGGGTTTACAATATTTTACAATTGCAAAAGAAGAAAACTCGAGAAAACTAAAGATTTCCGGCTATTTACAGAGTTTTAAAAGTAATTAAACAATTTTGAATTTAACGAGAATCGTTAATTTAGCTTCAAAATTAGCGGGTATACGGGTAACTAGGAGGTTGTTTCTTATAATATAACGTTAATTATTATTGTACAAGTGTAAAATTAATTTTCGGATAATCACTCACTATGCACAAAATTAAGGTTGCGATCCTAATTTCAAAATGATTTAATATCGTGTACATAATAATTACATTGAAGCACAACGATAATTTTATTATACTCGGCTAAAAGTTTAGATTGTTCTTAAATTGATAATCACGTGTATCCCGCAGTCGGTCAACAAAAATTTTACTTTCGCAGTGTACGAACGAAAGCAGTAGCGGATATTGGGGGAAACTTTGAGAGCTTTAGGCCCCTAGAACATTGTAAAGCACCCTCCCCCCGGAAGGTATTTAATCTCTCTACTACACTTATAACAAACAATTGTAGATAGTAATCAAACATTTTTAAACAAATTTTTCGATCATTTTTTCATCGTGTCAAGCCTTCTCCCCTCTCGCAGATGTGACCAAAATATCCGCCTATGAACGAAAACCACCAACGAACATAATTATTTTCTACAATCGAATCTGCATTAAAATACCGTTTTTTTTTTTTTTTTTTTTTTTTTTTATATAAATAATAACTTGTTCGATTACCTAATAAAAATAATTCGTTGTTTTATATATAGGTTATTTATAATTCTGTGTCCGTAGTACGGTGTACTTGTACTTGGCATGTATATTATATAATATTCCTGACGAGTAACGATTATGCGCGTTTATAAAATATACGATTCGATTGAAAATTAAAAAACAAGGAGAAGGACACAATACTATAATATATATATAATTGTATGTACTCGTATATATTTTACAAAACAAAATATATCCTGCCAAATGTCGAGGTTAAAAAAATAAAAAAAACTTTACGTTGTTAAATCGCCGCGTATAAGTATTATTAATATTTTATAGGTGCCACCGGCAGTGTGCCTATATTCGTATTTAGAAACTTATTTCATTTGTTTTCATAATATTCTCGCAGCTTAATATTGTATTAATATCATTTTTAATTGAAATTCAAAAAATCTAGGACGAGAGAGCGAGCCCGTTCGAAATCGATCTTAGTCCCTCGCACTCAAAAATCGTACGTACAAAAATGAATTTATTATAATATAATATATATATAATTGTTTCACTATATAGTGTTTAGGAGAAGTCGCACACAACAAATTAAATTTAAAAAAATTAGCACAATAATACAACAATTCAAACACGTCGTGTCCGGTGTACTTGTGCTTGTCCGTGACTATTTAGGACGGGGGAACGGCGCGGCGGGCGGAATCGTTTTAGAAACGTCAACCCGCCAAGCGAAAACGGTCCACTGTTGTGTATAGATAAATTTTAAAATGTCTAGATAACGATAATAGATAATTACTAAAATAATTCAACAATATGAAGATAAAAGATACATTTAAATGCAATTATCTAGATAAAGATAAATAATAATTAGGGACTTTTTATCTAGATTAAAAAAAAAAAAAGAATAATTATTTTCATTGCCTATTAAACTATGAAATGTGTTTTAAAAATAATAATTTTTTTAAAGTTTTAGTCTTTTTTTTAAAAAAAAAAAAAGGTTGAAATAATCATTATTTTTAAACGTTGTATATTAAACGTTATTATTTTGGAAAAAACGCATTCTCCGGGACATTGTCCTCTTTTAATTTTAAAATAGACGCATTTAATATAAAACCGAAATTAAATGAATTCTACGTCGTCTTCGTAAGCATGACGTTTTTGCTTTATCGCCCGTTAGATAGCCATAGGTAAATTTAAAATTAACAACACGAATCGAATATTAACAACTCGTCGTATTACTTGTGGCGACCCGTCGTCGTTTCAGAGCTCTGCGCGTATTACTTTGGCTTTTATGACCGAAAACGTGTATTCATTTAAAAAAAAAAAAAACTAATTAGAAATGTTAAAATATTGTTTCGAAAGCGGAAATTATGGAAGAAAAAGCTATTTCGTGCTGTTGAAAACTTTAGAACTCTACGCATATAGGAGAGAGTAACTTTCTATAGACCAGCAAACAGAAAGACTCTTTGATTTATTAGTATAGATTACCTAATAAAAATCATGGTTTAAACTTTAAATAATATAATCATCTAGAATTTCTTATAGACAGTGGCGTAATTGTGTAGGGCACGGTGGAGCACTTGCCCTCCCTAAAATTTATATAGGGGCAAAGATATATATATATATATCTTTTAGTTTTGCCCGGGTATAACAACAATACAAATCTCTAAATCTTCTAAAATAAAGAAATAATGCAATAGCTTTTTATATTCATAAGAAAAATATTATTTTTATCCTCAAATTATTTCATAAAAGTTTGTATCGTTTGTAAAGTTTCTCCAGTTTTATAATATATTTAGCGTATTTTCAACGTTATCGCATTATCTGGGTTACAAAAATAATAAAACTAACATTAAAATAATGATATGTTGTTCATTCTTTCGTTTTTAAGTTAATTAAGTTATTAGTCTTTGATTATTTTTCCCCTCTCTCATAGTTTTTTACTCAGTGAAAACACTGCTTATAGAAATCAATTACAGCTGGTTGGAGAAACGTATTTATAAATATGTTCACGGGCGTCATAATACGTACCTACACGACGTTGTTCGCTTATATATAGGGAATATTAATATTCTTTTTACCTATATATATGTAATATGTATATAATTTTGTTTTTATGTTTTTTTTTTTGTAAGCTTTAATAGCTATTTGATGGTAATATAAATACTACGAAATACAATTATTTATGCATTACACGTATAATACACTCAGAGACCCGAGTAGTTTTTCCTAACGTATGTATGTAGAATCTACATTGTAAATACTTAACTGTATATCTACAACGAAAAAATATTACTGAAATTTTACCGCTATTTATAAATTATAATTCAGTAGTCAAATTTAGAATTTAGTCTGACAACAAATAGAAGTGTTCACGACTGAAGCCGATATGTTAAATTAAATAATTAAAACAATTGCTGCAAATAAAAACAACTTCCTGTTTACTATACAAATTATATATTGTGTAGAACATAGGTATTGAGAAGAGCTAAACAAATACCAAGTAGGGGGTGGGTAAAACGGAGCGCTTGCCCTCCTTCCGGGTTTTAATTCCTATATATAATGTATATTTAAAAGTTAAGTGTCGTCTGCTTTATAAAAAAAAAAAATCATTGTCATTTATTTTTTAAATTACCTTTGCCCCCTTCCCCGAACAGTCGTGTATATAATATATATGTAAATTAGTGATGGGAAAAATCCGGATATGCCAAAGTTCGAGAATCCCGATTTCTGGGTTCCGAAATTTTGTATTTCCAATTTTAAAATTTAAAATTTGGGTTTGACCGTGCAGATTTCTATTATTATTAACCTTAAAATCAAAACCTTAGGTATTTTTTTTTACATTATAAAATAAGTGAAATGATTTTATTAATTTCAAGGCGTGGTACCATAAACAATTTTTATGAGTAAATAACGATTGAGGGGTCAGCTAGTAATTCAGCTAGTATATTATAAAATTAGAGTGTATGTATTATTATTTTTTTTTGTACTTGTTTTTGTAAATAAATTTCTGTGTGATATTTTTTGAATTGTAAAAATATATTTAATTTTTTTTTTTTTTTTTGACACACTTAATGCTATTAACAATAATATAATAATAATAGTTTTCTGAAAAATTAACTAAAGAATATAAAATCACAATTTTCAAATCCAAAATCCGGATTTATGTCACATCATTAATATATATAGTAAATGTTTTCGTTAGTGCATCCGTCGGGTTTCTTTGAGTCGTCTGCAACACTTGTCTGACCATTTGGTTTCTGCGATTTTATCCATTACGAGATTGGAAAGGATTTAAGATATTCGCCAATATCCGATTTTTCGATAAGAGATCTATTTTCATCAACCGCGTTATTTTTCGGACTAGTACGGGGGGCGCTTTTAGAATCTTGTGGTTTGATCGTATCGAATTCCAGTCGAAACAACCGTAATTAAATTTATGATATGTCTTATTTACTGTGTCCATAAGGATTGTGTGATAATTAAAATTTGTTAAAAATTGTCAGTGAATTTACAATTAAATTATTAGATTTTTCAATAAACGTAAACTATGTTTTATATTTTATTTCGTTGCTACAATATGGTTTTTATTTCAACTTAATTTTATTAGCCACATGCTTTATATCAGGTGTATTCTCATTAGTCCAGACATAAAAATAAAAACATATATAGTAAAACCAACATTCAAAATCTATAGTATTGTATTATTTATTTGCCTTAGTTGTTCTATATTACTTGATGATTTTTCTGGTGAAATTCGGTCATAAACAGTGACAGCGCAGTGCGAACAATTTTCATTCATGAGACATAATATTCTTCTGGGACCACCCCTCTCCCCTCTCTCCAAAATTTAAAAACATAAAAATGTACAGAATACATTATTTCTTTATTATGAATTAATCGTTCTTATTATGTATGTGAAGCTATTTAATGTTTTGCGTCATAAAATGTGTTTTTTTATACCATATAGCAGCCATACAGTAATTAGTTATTTAGATACATGCATATATGTTTTGCCGTCTAGTCACTATAATGTTCAAATGTACATAATAATTCGAATTGTTCCATGTGAAAATTTAATCCACATAAAATCAAATAAAAATTAAAAAATTAAAAACACTAGATAATCGAAAATGCCCCTGTAAACGGTTCGAAAATCGTCAGAATGTTTTGAACATTTCCACGCCTAGAAACCAGCCGTTGAATACCCGTCGATCGTGCGCAAGGACAACGGCAGAGACAGGTGTGCCGCCAAGAAAAAGCCGGAACACGACGGTATCGACAAATCGCCAACAGAACCGTGTCGCTGCTTCCAGAAACCCGTACCGACGTCAGGCCGGTAGCTAGGGAACAACAGCATAACTAAGTTCAAAACTGACCATAAGCCAACCGCTGATTAAAAATGTAAACATTTTCAAAAAACTGCAGCCTTCAAAGAAAACATCCAGAGACGTCCAGTACCGGTAACAAGCAGTAACGTCCAGAAACTAGCCGTTGAACACCCATCGACCACGCGTAAGGACGACGGTCGGAACAGTGAGTTTGTCGGCAAGGTCAGCAGGTATGCCGATGGTAAAACACAAACCACCAGCGCTCGAAAACCCGTACTGACAGCAGACCGTTCACCGTGCCTCATCCGCGAGCCCAGTCCGAAGGAGTACGTGTGGATATCGCGCGGAAAAGGTCATTCCAGTATCGGTATCCGGGGAAACAGATTCTAAAGTACCTGTTAACATTTTTTTTATAAAGGATTGTAATATATCACCAATTGATATACAATATACATTAAGGTGGTCCTTATTTATATAGCTGACATATTTTAGTCCGTACCCGCTAGATTTGTTAAGCCACATGAGAAAGTAATTTGAATACAATTTGGAAGGTACTACTCAACCGATTCTGATGTCGAATTAGGGTAGAAAAATGGCAGAAGGGGGAAGTTTAGTTGTTTTTTAAATGCATGTAGAAAACTATAGCACTTAGCATATAAATGTATAGGGTCTAAATTATATACCTTAATAATGTCTATAAAAAATAATAAAACAAAATTGTTCGTAAATTCATAATTTTCGAGTATTCGTTTTTATTAATACTTTTCCAATTGTTAACGGATCTCTTAAAAATTGGTATATCTGACCCAGATGATAGTGCAAATTTAGCTTTAATAAATGTTCTAAATTTTGTAAGTCTTCATATAATATTTACAACTTTTTTGTACAATCATCACGATCTTGCTTTGGAATCCATGCTTTCTTCCAGTATATTAAACATTCGTCAATAGTTAGTAAGGCACTTGAGTTCAAATTTAAATGTACATTTCGTATATTATAATATAAAACACTTAAACAATTTCGATTTGAAGGCAATTTACTACCTTTTTTTATTTTTAAACCGGCAATAACCCCCGCCCCCCGGAAAAGCCGTGAGGCACTACTTCAGGAGGCGGGGGGCAATTTACTACTTGTAAATACCTTTGGTAATTCATTGTACCAACGATACAAATTGTATTTCGTGACATTTAAACAGTAAATTAAAGTTTTTTTTAACAGTTAACACTAAACATTCTCGTGAGACAGCCAAACCGATATGATTAAAAACGTAAGTAAGTATTAAACTTTATCATTTTACACGTCTATCTACGAATTTAGTGTTCATTATATTATTATCTAAAAACAAATTCATATTTACGATAATTGAAATATAAATAATATCAATGATAATAAATGTCTATGGCGGCTGAAGTGGGTTTTCTAAGTTTATAGTTACATGAATCTGACTGTTACAATAAAACAGCTAGCCTAAGGAAATCTTAATAATAACTTTTTTTAGAAAATTTAATTTAGTATAATTTGTACTTAATATATTTGTCAAACATATTAAAATAACTGAAATTATCGGTTTTGTCAACAAAAAAAATGTTTAATATTTTTATTGGAAAATAATGAATTTACAAACAGTTTTGTTTTATTATTTTTTGTAAACATCGTTAAGGTCTATAATTTAGGCCCTGTACATTTTTATGTTTAGTGCTATAGTTTTCTACATACATTTGAAAAACAACTAAACTTCCCCTTTCTGCCATTTTTCAACCCTTATTCGACACCAGAAATAGTTGAGTAATGCCTTCCAAATTTTACCCAAATTACTTTCTTATATGACTTAACAAATCTAGTGGGTACAGATTAAATATAATTAAGTTTAATAAATAAGGACCACCCTAATATATATATATACTTTAAAATTGTTGAAGATTTTTTCATAACTATAGATAATCTATAGAATCTTTAATTATAACTGTTATTGGCAACGGAAGCGATGTTTCAATGAATTCATATTGTCGATAAGTAATAAATTATTACTGATACATACGTATAACTCTTCGTTCTATATAATATATATATATACTTTCAGTTTTCTACAGACTATTATTGACTAAACGCAAAATAATTGTTCTACCTTATAAGAAAATGTGAGATTACGATTAATCTGAAATAATTAACAAGTATAGGTATAGGTACGATTATATTGCGCAATAATACGCATGGATCAAGGTTGTACTTGCTACATCAAAAATAATAGATAATCATTAATCGTACTATAGGAGCCTGTTCAACAATAGATCGGGGAAAAAAAAAATTACCTATACCATAAAAAGTGCAATTTATCTATATACATTATAACGTCTATCTACAATTTCGGTTAAATTTATTCTACTACGGGTATTACGCGCTAATTATTTGCATAATTTAGTACGGAAATCTTAGATTGCGGTGGAAATTTGTACGCATCTAGCCCTATTACCCCCAGTAAACAGACACGTATCCGGGGGAGGGGGGTCCTTGGGCTCTGCCCTCCCCGATATTTTTCCGTACCTACACATAATGATCAATAATGTGCATGAAACTTGTATTCAAACCGATTTATTACTATAAAAAATTATAATTTTAAGTGTAGAAGAGGGGTCCCTCCCCCAAATAAAATCCAGACCACGTGCCTGCAAGATAATAATCATAAGTACCTACCTAATTAAAAAGTCGCTATTCTTTTATTTTTTCCAATTCAAACACTGGTCTGCTAGCTAAGACTGCTGTAAACAAGCATACATACCAATACTCTATTCGAGTTTGCAATAGGAGGTACCTACGTTTAGGTGGACCAAGGTCATCTGCAGTTTTTAAATAATATTACGATTACTTGACATAAATTGCTCGCTAAAAGGAAGTGGGTTTTATTTAAATATATGTATATAAATATAATTTTCGTCGCTATGTACTGTTAAAAAAACAAAAAAAAAAAATTAAACAAAATACAGAAGAAATAATAATTAGTAGAAAAAAAAACATAGACATGTACGACAATGTTTTAAATTACAATATGTTTTCAAGAGTGCGAAATAATTACATGGGAAACCACAATTGACTAAAAAACAAAAAAATAAATGAAATATTAATTTAAAAAAAAAAATGTCTGCTGTACGTTCGTATACGATATTATTATTGTATATTATATAAAAACAAATTTACTCACACTACATAAAAAAAAATAATAACTAGTTGGGAAACGTTGTTGTTCGAAAAATTGCAATATAGCGTATGTTTTATACGAATTCGAATTTCACAACTTTTTACGTATCGCAGAGAACTTTACCATACAATTATACGTATACAGTAATTCTGCGTTAAAAAAAAAAAAAAAAAGACGTACATACTTGTATGAAGTAATGAAGGTAGTGTGTAGATAGAAAATTAATTTATATTTGTATGCAACGATAAATTGCAAACGTTTCTGAAAGAAGTAGTATTGGTCGTAGTTTTTCATTGGTGCCGTGGTAACCCAGAAATCAACAAAAAAAAAAAAAAAAAAAAAACAAATAATAAATCTCGAGTTTGACGGAATCGTGATTTTTCGTCATTGTTCTGCCGCGTTAAAAAACCTTAAAAAATGGCCTCTCTAAAGTACCAACTAGACAAAATTTACTACCGGTAACAGTATACGAGTGCATGGATCGGATGAAGTCTTCCGGTAGAAAAAGTGTTTACAGACAAATGAAAAATAAACAACATTAAAACCACAAGACCACTCGCTCCGCTCAGAATCTAAAACATTATTGCGGAAATTGTGGTAAAAAAATCACTGGGTATAATTACGCGCGGGCGCGGTGTTATTATTTTATCACGCGAATTATTTATCGGAACACAGAACGGTGGCGTCGATCACATAGTTGACGGATGGCATAGTATAGATGATGTAGATCGGGGGCCCACCGTGGGGGTGCTGTGGTACGATGGATCCACCATTGGACCTTAGATTCTTCATAGTTTTTCCTGTAAAGATAGATAATTACGACGATAGTCGATCGATTAATATTATAATAATGAGGGCTGACAATTGTATGCCCTAAAAACTAATTAAATATAATATAAACGTTATACATGCTGCAGTTATGCCGTTAAAATATGCTCTGAAAAAAAGAAAACAACGACGACGACGACTAAAACAAAATCAAAGACGTAGAAATTGTTAAAATGTGTAGTCATTTTTATTGTTGTTTAGTTGTTTATGTAAAAGCAAACGTATAGAGATGAAAAAACTGTTTAGGGGTGTATACTTCTGTTAACACTTTATGAAGTAGCCATTATTTCACCGATTACCGAGTAGTATTGATGAAAAATAGTATACAAACGTACGTAACAGCCGAGCTGACAAACATGGACATGAAAGTATGACGAATAGTTTATTTTGCTATGGATTTAACGTATTCAAAGATAATTTAAAATTAAGATCATTGTCGCGTCGTTCATCTATTTATTTAATAAATTTGTATTTTATTTTGTATTTTTACGGAGTAAAACGTAGAATATGATCGAGTGGATGTTTAACAATTGTGTTGTACATACTACGCAGATCGTAGAGAAAAATACATTTAAATATTAAATTAGCTAAAAAATAAAATTAAATGGCAATATATTACAATGCATTATGTTTAATGAGAGTGCTTTGATTATGTAGCCCTATACGAGGTGTGACAATAAAATAACGAGACTTTTTGAATATAACCTAAACTATTAACGTTATCTATAAAACGATTATTGAAATATGATTAGAAAACACTTATCTAAAAATTCTATGAACACTGATGGCATCGATTCATTTTCTTATACGTTAGTAGCCTTGTTATTAGTGCGAGTTCGACTATACTGCCGAAAAATGTTAGATATAAAAATCGAACAACATGTGTTAACATTAAATTTCTTGTTAAATTAAAAAAAACTGCCGCGGAATCGTTTCGTATGTTATGTGAAGTTTATGGTGAAGAATGTTTATCAAGAGCTCGTGTTTTTGAATGGCACAAACGGTTTTGTAGTGGAAGGGAGGACGTCGAAGACGATGATCGTTCTGGACGTCCTACCACGTCTTCAACAAACGAAAACGTTGAAAAAATCGACAAAATTAATTAATCAATATTATTATAAAGAGGTATTAATTAAATTAAGAGAACGTGTCAGAAAGAAGCGACCACATCTATGGAAAAATGGCTGGGTTCTTCACCAAGACAATGCTTCAGCTCACAGTGCATTTTCAATTCAACGTTTTTTAACTGAAAAAAAAATTTCTGTACTTCAACATCCCCCGTACTCGCCAGACCTTGCTCCTTGTGACTTCTTCTTATTTCCTTCTTATTTCTTTTCCCATTTTCAAACAGTTGATGACGTAAAAATGAAAACGGCAGAACTTCTAAAAGGGCTGAATGAAAGCAATTGGCAACACTGTTTTCAAGAATGGCAGCGACGTATGCAACAGTGTATTGATGCTGAGGGAAGGTACTTTGAAGGTGATAATCATTAAATTATAACATTTTTAAAATAAACAACTTTTATTCAAAAAGTCTCGTTATTTTATTGTCACACCTCATAAATAGTTGTCATGAACATACCACACTCGTATACTGCAGGTAAACACTAAAACATAAAGCCAGAGCAAATTATAATTATTAGTAATTCAACTGCAGTTGGTAAAATATACACGGTAATAATATATGGTAGTCAATTATTCACTCCACAAGAGGTCATTCCACTTAAAATTAAACCATTTATTTTTTATTTTTTTTTTAAATTTATTTTAACTTTAGTGTAGTCACTCTATTTATTTAATCAATTAAAATTATATTTTTAACCAAGTGAATACTACTATTGAAACTTGTATTACCTTTTTATGACCTACCTATTAAAACTTTCAAGTATACTCCATTATAACAGGATCAGTGGCATATTTTTTTGTGAGGAGGATGTCTTCCATGTCTGGACACCCCCCTCTTGACTTAAAAAAAAAGACCCACTGTATTAGTATTTTCATTAATTATGCCTATTCAAATATCTATGTCCAAACTGTAAGTTAAATGTCTTTTTTTATCAGTAAATAATTCTAAAATCGGGTTGTAAGGTTACTGAAATTTTGGATACTCCCCGAAATACGCCACTAACCAGTACTACCACGCATACAATAGTATTTTCAGTGGCGTGTAGATAAATGCATATAAGTTCTAGGTTATCCTGACTCTTAAGTTGCTATTGGTACCAACTTAATGAAGTTATAAAATAAAATGTAAATATGTAGTTTAAATTAGATTAGGTACGTAACTATATAATTTTTTAATTAAATCATTTCATATGGGGGGTACCTACTTGATGTAAATTTGAAAATTATCATAATTTTTTACCGATTACAGGACCATGAAAAATCGTATCCACATACCCAAATCATATGAATTGACCATGAATTTAAATTATAAATTTAAAATTGCACAATAGTGACCTTTTAAGTTAGAGTATACATTACTCTTATCTATAAATTAAAAATATATTAATACATTTTACGAGATATTTAAATATCTAATAGTATACAATATTGTTTGAATACCAAATTTATATCCTTGAAACTAAATAAAATTAAACGGATTTGGTAAATGTGTACCAACAAAAGAATTTGTTATTGTAACCAGAATTATAACGTACCAACCATATTAGTACCTATGTTATATATTCGCAAAAATATTTTTGTAAGATAATAGATAACAAAATATATAATAATAAGAATTCAGATAAAATTTAGTCTTGGTTATATATAGAATATTGTTTTTGTTTATTCATTTATAAATTCTAGACATTTTTAAGATGTCCCTAAACGAAGGATAATATATTATTTGCATCCAATGTTGAATATTAATATTGCCGCCATTATTTGTCACTTGGTTTTATATATAATTTAATAACAGTACAATTTTTTTTATTTTTTTTTTCCAATTTCCAGACTAGAGTGGAAGATCTGTAATGAACATTAGTACGCCACTGTTGCCATAATAGTATACATATTAACATTCAACACAAAAACCAATATAATATTGATTATAACAGTGGGCGGCTCGTGTGTAGAGGCGACGGAGCGGTGGTAAATAATAATTTATATATATACTATTATTACAATTTATACTATTTTACGATCAAAATACAAAAACAAAATATGGGGAATTCGATAATAATACGGCCGTCGTCTGGGTGAGATAAATAATCGCTCGACATGCTTGCGGAGTACGTACTGCGGAACAATATGGAAAAGTTAATGTTTTAGTACTATAAAGGATGTTTACAAAAGGACGCTCTTTTTAAAAATGCCAAAATAACACTTTAATTTAATCAAAAAACAAAAAAAATCATTGGAATCAGGAGAACCTCCGGTTTAGATATGAAATATTATATTTTTCATGTGACCTCCCCCCCCCTGGCCTGTTGGCACACTGTCACACGGTTAAGGAAGTTGGCGATTACTGCCCTACAGTTCTCCTTGGTGAGATCCTGGATGACTTTCTGAATTTCTTCCTTCAAATCCGTGATCGTGAGGTTTCCTCTCGTACACTTGAGACTTCACAAACCCCCACAAGAAGAAGTCGTAGGGAGTAAGGTAGCATTCCGCCCGAGTTGCGTACGAAGACGACGAGCTGTCTCCGCATAACTTTCGCCGCTTCCGTAAAATGTTTTCACAACTAAAACACGGATCTCTACGGTTAGCTATTCCATGGTGATCAATCAAAAAAAACTAAGCAGGGAAGAATAAACCGGAGTGATACTAGATAACAGATATCATAACAACAGTGGTACCAACTGAATCACAATAAAATGACGGCCAATTCAAAAAGAGCGTCCTTTTGTAAACACACTGTATAGCTATATTATAGACATCTATAGACTATATTATATGCCAAAATTTTGCTACTAGTTTACAACAATTCGCAACGAATTTTTCAAAATTTACAACTCAATACTTTTCCCGGGAAAACGGTTTTTCTGTGAGGGAGGGGGGCTATTCATTTTTGAAAATATTATGCTCTTCATGAGAGCACTTATATGATATTATCCTACGTAATAAAGTTTTTTGAGTAAAACTCAAACTAACCAAAAAACTACCCTACCTAATTGGCCATATTTCATCCCTCTTGAGGCACGGTAAGGGGGAGGGGTGAATAATCATCATCAAATTTACCCATAATTACTTTTTTATAGTGTCGAACGAAATAAGAGGAACCTAGTATAAAATATGAATAGAATTGAAATTTAAGGACAACCCTAACCTAACGATTTTTCATGTCTCAAAATAACATAATTTTAAATGTACTTAATATTTATATAAATGTATAAAAATAAAATACACATATACACAAATGATGTAGAAAATGTAGATTATATTATTAAATACGTTGCATAAATAGTGATTTTTAATTACGAAAAATCCATGGGTCTTGACGACAACGATCTTATTATACGACGGAATAACTGACGAGATTCATTTTTGTGCAAAGTACAGAACAATAATATGGGTAAATTTTTAAACTTATCTTCGAACATTTCGCCGATTTTAAAATTACATACAAATAGCTATATTATGAATTTAGTATGAATTAGTTAACAATTATAACTCAGCTAAGATGTTTTCACATAATAATTTTAAGAAATTGTTAATTTTTATTCCGTTATTTTTAAAATTATATACAGAAGTTTTCGAAAATAATGAATGAACCAATTAAGTATTGTGATTTATGTCCCCTAATTCCTTTATTATCGCAACATAAAGAGAGGTAAATATGTTAGGTAAAAAAAAAAGGGTAACCTACTAATCGAATCATTCCAAATGTTATTACTAAAATACCATATACATAAGTGCATTATGATTATGGTAAAACAAAGTTGACAATTTATTTACAAAGGCCAAATTTTTGGCATCGGTTTGGAGTCGAGGGGGGCAACCACGGACGTATATTATAGTGTTAAAGACGCGCGTAAATATCACATAATTTGTAATATTTATAATATTATTATTTTAATTTTATTGATTTATTATTAAATATAATCATTAATATTTAATCAACAATGGATAAAAATTCTGATGCATATTTAATTGCAAACTGTTTTTGTTAATATACACACAAACACAAAATTGAAATTAAACAACTAGGAAGACTAACGCCTGATTTAAAAGGACTAATAATCAACAAAACGAAAAAAGGCAAAAATGAATACAACACTCATCATTTTATAGATTTTTATGCAACACACAAGTGGTTATGTGGCTGTGATATAAAACTTGCTGTTTTTTGTCTTCCTTGTATATGTTTTGGTGGTGATAGTTTTTGGACTAAAACAGAAATAACTCATTTGGGTCACTTATCTGATCAAATTAAAAAGCACGAGAATTCTTTTATAGCTTCATTTACAAAATTAAGCTAACCTTAAAGTACTCGGTACCATAAATATTCACGATAAAATGAACTCAGGTTACAAAGTTAAGATTCAACAATATAATCAAGAAGTAGATCAAAATCGTTATATTTTAGAAAAATTCTTAACTGCATACAATTGTGGAAAACATAATTTACCATTAAGAGGTGACAATGGAAAAATGAATTCTATTAATAAAGGTGTTTTTCTCGGTGCTGCTGAGTTAAGCAAATATTTAATTGTAAGTTTACGTAATCATTTTGAAAATTCTAAAGAGTTTAAAGGGACATCTAAAACAATACAAAATGAATTGTTAGATTGTATACTCCTTGTAGCCAGAAAACAAATTTTAATTGAAATAACAGCTGCGCAATTTGTTTCTATAATCGTTAAGACTACTGACATTTCTAATAAGTTTCAGTTAGTCATAGTATTTCGATATAAAATAAAAGACAATAAATAATATTGAATGGTGTAATTCTAACCATTAAATACATAATATCAAATTATATGATTGATACTTTTCGAGAAGTCCTCTTGTATTGTTAAAAATATTAATAACAACACCTATAGCCTCATTTGGAGCGGGAAAATAGGCATAGGTATATACTTAACTACAATTTAATTTGATGGTAAAAAATCAGTCAGCTTGGTTTGTTTATAATTATGCCGTCTGTGTACAATTTCGTTAGCAAGTTCATTTTCCAAAGTTACAATAGAATCTGCAATCTATGTTTTACCAACGTAAAACTTCTCTGCTAATACACGTACTCCTGGGTTTCTATTGTTTTAACGGAAGTCTAAAATTTCAACTTTTTTGCGAAGCAACAACCGCTTACGTTTTAACGAACTCATCACGTTGAAAACCGTCACTAACTAATGAAATTCACATAATATCCGCAAGTAAGACATTGATATTTTCGTCATTACAACTTTAATGGATAAGTTCGTTATCGTTATACTAGTGAGAGCCCGTTTTTCCGTTGTCGTTTTGTTATTATTTTTAAATTATGATTAAAAAAAATAGGTGTCCGTTATTTGGTGGTTTTCCCATTGAAAAATAATGAAAATGTCCCAGTTCTCAAAAAATCGTCGACTATTGGGAGGTGTCCGTTAGGGAAGATTTTACTGTATATTTGAAAGGAGATTTTTGTTTTTTAGGGGTTGCTAAAAATCGATCGGTGCACCTGGTGCTATTTTGACTATGGCACGACAATAAGTTCAATTATTCAAAATGATTAATAAAATACTGGCAATGGACTCGGCGAAAATAGTTTTAAAAAAAACTAAATACTTTGTAACAATCCGACTCAGAAAAAAATACTGGTTTGATTTTTTTCTAAACTCTTAATACATAGGTACCATAAAGTTGATTATTATCGTTGTTAGGAGATTACGGATTAAGAGCAATACTAAGGAAGACTCTGGTGGTATTTCACAGTCATAAATGTGAATCCTAAATTTAATATATTCTCCTATTTTACATTCTTCAATAATTTATACTAGGCGGATTTGATTATAGATAATATATTTAAGTATCGTGTGCCTAACTTGGATGTAGTCATAATTTAAAATGTCTTATACCTGATCACCCAAACAGGTTTTTAATGCGGTTTTCGTATCAAGTAAATAACTTAAAAAGTGAAGAATGTAACACGTATAGGTATTGTGTAGTCACTAAATTAATACTTAGCCACGGTATCACGATTCGAAGAAGCTAAAATATATACATTTCTTTTATTTAAATTGGTTTTTTAGATTTTTGGAATAGGCCCATTGCGATGCAGTACTCCTACAATAGATGATAAATTTAAAAAAAAACGTACAACCAGACAGACGGGTTTTTTTTCTTTCTTTTTCCAAGAATATCGGTTTTTCAGAGAATAATATCACTAGTATCGCATTTTTTAGCGACAAACGTTCATGAGTAGAACTGGAAATTTATAGCATTTGCATATTTCTGCTCAGTACTTGAACACATAACTTATCAAAAATAAAATTCAATTCCTACACCGTCAGAGTTGCATTTTCGCATCTTTTTCACGAATTAATCCATTTTTGGTACTTTAGTGTTGGTTATTAGCTTTTTTTTCTAATCAATTTTTGTAATTATATGCATATTCGAAATTATAATCAAAAGTCTTAAAATTTTATAAACAAATATTTTGATTTTTTCAATGAATTTCCACTCACCCTATATAATTTTAGTATTTAGTTTAATTTTCTGAGGGGGGGGGGGGTGTCCAACATTTTAGGAATCTTACAAAACCGTTTTTAAAATTATTTACTGATAAAAAAGAAATTGAACTTACGGTTTGAATATAAATATTTTAATAGGCGTGGGTAATGAAAATAGGAAATACAACGAGCTATTTTTTTTATTTTGGGTCGAGTGCAAACTCAAGGTTAGGAACCATATTCGGACCGTCCAACTTTTTTATTTCCCATTAAAGTAGGTGTACCATAGAATTTTTTTTCTCGCAGCACTTAAAATTTGCCCATCCGGTGGTACATTATTCACAGTTTTTTTTTTTTTCTAAACTGAAGGTTTATTATTAAAATTATCTAAAATGTAATAAAGGGTAAGACTAAAAAATATAATATTTTAAAGGTTTATTTACTACTTAGTAATTTGTAATCTTTTTAGTCCATTAAATCTTCAGGTCACCCGGGCGGTCACAATATGATTTAGGCCGTCCGGAAAAATCACATTTCCAAACCGACCACTCCGTCAGAGACGAAAAAAAAAACACGCACACGCGCAAAACCGTTTCGCGAAGAGAACAAAGAAATGTGTTGCGTCATCGCCCAAGGTACCCATAAATATTAAGTAAATCGATATTAATCCAAAGACGTGCGAGATACTATATATGCATCCATGGCATCGTGGTCACGAGTAAATATAACCGCGATAACCGCGGTCGAATACGAGAAAATCGTTTTGGAACGATGACCGAGCGTTTATTTCGGCGATTCCGGTAAGTTTTTAACCGAACGCGAATTTCTTGCTGGGCGACATATCGCCCCACATTAGCTTTAACGAACGCGAAAATATTAGAGATATATATAAAAAAACATACAACATACCGAACAGCCGCTTTTTTTTTTTGAGAACGCGTCTACCGTACGTCGAATCCGCAAGTCGCTCGTATTGAAAATCGTTTGAACTTTCAAATTTACATTAGTTCTTAAAAATAGACACTTACGTCTAATCGGTAGGTTAGTAGGAACCTAGTTTCGACCCGGACAAATAACTAAAAGCACTTAATATTATTATGTTAACACTCACAATGGCCTCCCGACATAAACTAAAGGGACTATAGGTAGGTGCGGCCCGATGTTTTTCCGTAAACGTTATATATCCGTATCATTTCGTCAAGAAGACTCTGGCCGCGGTTTAAAGCTCGCCTTTAACCGTAGTCTATCCTATTCGAAATGACTAACCCTGACCTAACCTCTTCCAAGTTCCTATCTGCTGGCGTTGCCAGTCTGACCAACTTGTACTACCCGACGGTTTTTTTTTTTTTTTTTAATTTCGTCTGACGAGCTTGTCGGCCGAAATACCGTAGACTACATGATGCACATTTATTGTTATTCGTTTGCAAAACGAATGTCGTTGGCTCATCACCACTTGAGCTGGGACCGGGGTGTACCCAGAAATTATAATAATTTGTGCGTATGCCGCTCAAAAACTATATTCTGGAATTCAGTAATGTATTAATATTCAATGAGAAATATTTTTGGCTACTTTTTCAAAGACATTAAAGAGATAAAAAAAATTAAGTATTGAATTTATTAGGAGTTTCCATGGAAAAGATAATAGAATTGTTGGTTTTGCACGATACCTGTGTTAAATTCACAACTAACATCTCCAAAAGAAATTGTCATTGTCATCTAGGTAACATTAATAATATATGAATAATGTGATATATTTCAGTTGACATCTTGTATTGTATGTAAATGTAACAAATATTTGAAAAAAAATCCTGACCTCTGGGTGATGATTTCCCATATCGCTCCCCCCTGCCACTGATTGTCTACACCAATGGACAATCGACTATAATATAAAATATTTTATATATAATATCAGCATTAACATAGTATTTTATTATTATGGTCATAATGATTATTAATAACATTTTGATCATTTAAATATATATATATATATATATTTTTTTATAATAAATATACAAGTACAATCTCTATAACTTGTCTACATTAATATCAGAACAATAATTAAGATATAAATATTCATCTTAAAATTATAAAAACATTACAATATATTTTAAAGCCAAAGCTAATAATAATTATTATCTGGCAAAATCCTAATATTTATAACTTTCAAAATGTAACAATAAAAGGCATGTTAATACATAACTGAATATTTAGGATAACATTAGTTTACATAACTACTAAATTCATAGATAACAAATTATTTTACAAAACATACAAACTGAACAACTGATAATAAAAAAGCTTAATCATAATATCATTATATTTGCTAATTCTTTTTTCGTTAAATCCATATTTAGATGTGATTTGGGTTTAAAATACCAATTTATTAGGAACAAAACCGTTCTATATAAGATTAAAAAACCGGTTTGTTAAAAATTAACTGACATCAAATATCACAATATTCATACAGTCGCATTAAATTACACAATTTACCAGAAATACTTAATAGATAGCATTATTTAAACTAAAAAAAAAAACAAATAGTTATAATTTTATCATTTAAAAAGCAAAATAATTTGTTAAAAATAAATCAGATAAATAATTGTTATTGGAAACAATAAAAAAGATAGATAGTAGTAATACTACTTTCATGAAAGGTATATCATTTAATTAATGCAAGTTTAATTTTGTACTGTTTAAAACAAATTGATAAATTTAATTTTTTTTTTTTTTTTTTTTTGTAATATGTTAAATGCAGAGGAAATTCAGAAATATGAAGATTTAGGCCCCAATTATTAACTACTTCTGCTTCATTTTATTTATTTGCTACTATCATTAATTTATATTAATGGAATTCAATAATAACATTTTTTTTATATATTTTATTTATTAATAAAAAATAATAAAAATGAATAATTGAAAAACGAACAAAAATGTTAATTGTTTTAAAAAATTAAAAATAGTATTTTACAATTTATAATATTCTCTCTCAATTTTAAAAAGTGGAATTTAAAATTAGAACATTAGATTAAATAATAATAAAATTAATTTTATAATATAAAAAAAGTTTATATTATACAATAATTTGAATTTAATCAAAAACCATATTTTTAAATTAAAACTACTGTATTGTTTTACCGGCCTGTAAATTACCAAATATGAATAAAAAGCACTGAACACACCAAATATAAAATGAAATATAATTTGGGAAGTAATTGGAATGTAATAATAATTAGTTAGCCTTAACATTGTTTTTGAATATCCTCATAAGTAGTCAGATTTTTGTTGACTAACTGGATAGTACATATTATATAATTAAAAACCAGTTGTCATCTTGTATACCATTAAATTTCTTGAATTACATTCGGCAACAAGCATTTGTTTTCTTGGCAGTTGTATAAAAAGCCTTGGACTGCATACTTAATCCTTCAGATTTCGCAACCAAGTCATCCAGTTTTTCTCCACGTTCCAAAACTGCTTCAATTGTATTGTGCTAAAGTATAAGTGAATTTATTAACATAAAATTATTCACAAATAATAACTTTTGTAAAAAGCCAAATAGTGTAAATTCTATAAAAATAAATAAATAATAATAAAAAAAGCTAGGACATAGTAAAAATTGTGCTACATTTATAAATTAATAAAATAAATATTCCGTGAATGTTTAAGGTCTTTAGGAAATAAAAAACAAAATCGAAAATAACAGGAACTGTTCCCGGGTTTCCTCATTATTAAGAAAACTACAAGAAAAATCAAAAAATGACCACCCTGATGCACCAACTTGACAAAATTTGCTCACAGAAATTTTCCCAAAGTTGATGATCAGAGCGAGATTTCTAGTCACAAAATTGTTCAGACATAAAAAAACACAGTAAAACCAATACATTCCTCGACATGCTCAGAATTTATATTAATGATAAATATTGGAAATAAATAATCATTACCAATATGATTTTTGTGTCATCTAAATCTTGTTGAATTTTCGTCATAGCATCAGCTTCCTTAGGATTTTGATACTTGGCTAACATTGTATGTAGTTCATTGAATGTTACTTGTGTTTCATTCAATTTTGGCCAACTATGTGATGGGACTTTTGCCGAAAATTCATCCAAAGTCTAAATTAAAAAAAAATACCATAATTATAAGGATAGACATTTAAAACAATAAAAATAACATAAAAGATTCCTCAAATTTTGTAATAATCAAAGTTTTTTTTTAAATTTAAATGTACTTAGTGATTTGACAATATATCAAAATTTGAATGTTACAACATATTTTAATAACATATTTGTTGTTAAAACGTACGAAACAATCAAAACCCAACAACAGAATGTGACCTTATCTGTCTAATAAAATAAAATAATTTCCCCTGTTAATTTTTGGTACATTATCGGCTATCAGCACAACAGTGTGCAATGTATTACTGTAATATTAGTGTGATATGACTATAATACAAGTACTAAAACAGACAGTTATTGATGTAGTATCATCTTGGTGATTTGACTTGTATTATTTAAATTGTTTTTCTTTTATTACCTACATTATACACTGTATAATTTTTAAAATTTCTCAATGAAAATATGAAAGTGGAGTTAAAAAGAAGAAAGCTAATGAAAATAGACTCGACAAAGTTAATAAATTATGTGGATCACTTAAACAATTTTACACTAAAACAACACTTTGTTGCACAGGTAATTTAAATTTAAAATATTATAATTTATAATTATGTTATTGATCTAATGTATAAGTAAATTTTATTCATTATTTAATAATGTCTAATTTGTATATGAATTAAGTCTATAATATTTGTATTAAACAAAATGATATATAAATGATAAACTTTATTTCTATTATTATTATCACTATACTATTTAAGGGGCCTTAAAACTTGACCTGCATCTAGGTCCCTGAATCTCTAGTCGTGCTACTGACTACTATCATGATCGTACATCACTGTGTAATTTTAATTTAATTTACCTTTGTAAGCAGTGTATGGGCAACGCGATGTGGATATTCACCATCAGATATTAGAACACCAGCCAGATTATCCGCACGTACATAAACATGACACATGTATTCTAAAATATTATTATTAATTAATACTAATATTATAAATATTATCATTCAATTGGTAGCAATTATTATTGAATGAAATTTTACAAATAAAATTTAACAATTCAAACCTTTCTCTTTTACAGACTGCCTAGCAGCACTAGATGTACGTTCTACAATCGTTTTGGTCACAAAACTCATGAATTCTTGTATACTTTTACGTTGAAAATAACCAAATGATTGCAGATCAAATGCAGCTTTCAATGGCGTCGATTCATTGGGTCCTTTGTACAACACACTCACAGCAAACAATTTCACCATATTTTCGTCTGTTAAACAATATTTTTTGTAGGTATTCGTATAAGTGGAGAAAATACTTGAAAACTAGAACAATGAGTAAATAGGTATAATGATTGCATAATATGAAAATAAATATTTACCTAGATTAGTTCTTCCTTGGCATTTAACTAATTATATACCGTTTGAAAATGAATGTAAAGTTTGAGTATTGTTGACTTTGTTCAATATGTTATTGTGACGTTTCAACAATAATTAATTTTACTTCAGATTTCGTAACAAAATAATCATTAGCCAATATAATAAAGGGTAATATTCAAAACTTTTTTGATAATGAAAATTCAATACTGAGAACTTACGTCACGACCACGGCCTTGCCTAGATAATCTATGATTTTAATAGGTAAATACATGATAACAAGGACGACATGTTCAACAGTGTATTATTTTTGCAAACGCAATTTTATTTACAGTGCAACCAATATCATACATGATTGGAAAAAATTCAAAAAGTAAATAAAGTTTATACCGATTCTCTAAGGCCGTTACATTTTTACATGAATTTATTGTAACGAGGGAAACAAATGGCATGAAATTAAAATTCAGGAATAATATTTCACAGGAATGTTATTGTCAGTAAATTAACTGAAGATTAACTAAAGATATTCATTGGGTATGAAATCACACATGAATGTATCTGATATCTGTATAATTATTGATGATAATAGTTTTGTTATCGAAATATCGGTGGCACATAAAGCTCGGTAAAATTTACCATTTTGAATAGGCCAATATGATTTATTGAATTGGTTTATTATTTTACGTGTAATGCCGAAACAGTGTACTTAGCTTTCCCGTTATCAATTGAATTATATAACTGATAAAGCTAACGTAATTGTTTTCAATTATCGGTATTTATTATAACTATGAAAATTTAAAACCAAAAGTAAAACTAACGACCCGATTAATGTTCCGAATTCACAGAAAATATGAAAAAAGCTGATTAAAATAAACGATGAACTTATTCGTGTTACCTTGGACGGACGAACGAGTTCGTTCAGAGGTCTACGAAAATTCTTTCAGATTTATAACGGTAACGTTTTACCATCATTGATTATATATAATATAGTGTTAATTATTTATCAGCCGTTTATATAATACAGTAGACTCTCATTATATCGCATTCAAGGCAAACAGGAAAAAGTTGAATTTACGAAAAATTCGAGACATCGAGCTTTATTAGACATTTTTAAAAAAAATTGGAAACAATAGTAAATAATTCAAATGCTTCAAATACATAATTCGAACGCTTAAAATACTAATACATACATACATATATATATACATACGAGCTACATCATTTATTAAATTATTTTTTTTTTGTGTTTTTTATGTACGTTTAATCAACGGACGTCATATGGACCGATGATTCTCGACCGGCACCGATCCACGATAAAAATAGTACCGGCCGTATTAGGTGGCCATACACGAGAGGATTTTATGACGGATTGGGTCCGAAGAATTAATTTTAGTCTAAGGACTATCCTTAGGTCTTCGATGGATTTGGTACGTCGGACTAGGTCTTTAATTGTGCCCACTAACGTAAAAATAAAAGGCTGCTGGTTAGTAGAGGATATCCATTGATTTTTATGGTTAAAAACGAATCAGCTGGTCTTTCAAGACGCACTGAAAGACTTACGTATTTATACGATGGATTTTAGCTGATTTTTCAGTTATCATTGCTATGTTATAATTTTGTGTTAAGTAAATAATGTTATTTTATACTCATATAAGTTAAATATATAGTTGAATAAATAATGAATAAACATAATATACATCTGAAAAAGAAAATGTTGATAGCCGCTGCAGGATTGATAGTCGGGTACCATTTTATCTCAACAAATAGGAGAGGAAGGCGTAAGTGGGTCAAAAACTGGCTCGCTAGAAGGGACTTGGTTTGGTCATATGCTATTGCTACAAGAGTTGAACGAAAATTAATCAAATGATTTGATTTGAACTAACCAATCCTTTATTTTTTAGGAAACTCATCAGTTCGTTATATGCAACGGTCTTCAAATTTTGTTTTTATATTCTACCGAATTAATTTTCCATAAATATGGTTTAGATCGATATAATTCAATGTACTCAGTAGTAATAGACCTCCACTCCACTCCATGGTGTACAAAATTTATGATATACTGAGAATAAAATTGTATTAAAATATGACGGTTATTGTGATGTTTACCAAAAAAAAATCGTACACAAACTATTGACAAGTAAACAGATGATATTTTATGATAATAATAAAATAGATATTAAATATTAATAGGATTTTTAGAGGATTTAATCCGCTGGAGATCAAATCCGTCAGAAAATCCTCTCGTGTGTGGTGCCCAATATATATAATAATATAATGATATTGCCATAAGAAAACAAGCACGACACTCTCGTCAATTATTACTTAAATTATACCTATTTCGTTTCGTTATTGATGTATCAGTAATGTAATATTTTATTTATATATACTTTTAATATTTAATTAAATTGAATACGTTAGTATTCGCAATCAAAAAGAATAAAAAAATCAGCAAATTTTGATTTTTCGAATCAAAACGGTCCGTAGCCTACTCAATAAATGGTCCGGTGTTTCGTGACTGCGGAAAGATCGCAAACCACTGGCACAGACGATTGAAATAAATAATAAACGTTTTAATTTTTTCCTATGAAAATCTTTTCAAGATACACGCGATTTTCCAAGTATTTTCGTTTGGCATTGGAGACCGTTTGTGTTGTTGGAATAATAATCGAATTGGAGATGTGTTGTAAATATTTTATAAACTTTATAAATTTATAAATTTTATTTTATTTTTTGTTTTAATTTTATTTAGTAAATATTAAATGAATATTTATAAATAAATTTTATTATTTATTTTATTGGGGTGATAAAAAAAATTAATAAACTTTTTTTTAAATTTTAACATGAATTAGTGAAAAGTTAAATTAAAATTTTTAATAATAGGAAAAAGTTACTTTAGGGATAACAGCGTAATTAATTTTTAAGTTTTAATTTAAAATTAGTTTGCGACCTCGATGTTGAATTAAGATTAATCTTAGGTGCAAAATTTTAAGTATTAGGTCTGTTCGACCTTTAAATTCTTATATGATTTGAGTTCAAATCGGTGTAAGCCAGGTTGGTTTCTATCTTTTAAAAATTAATTTATTTTAGTACGAAAGGATTAAATAATTAAATTACATCTTTTAAATTGAATTAAATTAATATTATAATACTATTTTGGCAGATAAATGTGTTAAATTTAGAATTTAATTATATAATTTTAATTATAAATAGTAATTCATATAATAATAATATTTATTAATTTTTTAATTTTATTTATATTGGTTTTTATGAGAATTGCTTTTTTAAATTTATTTGAACGTAAAATTTTAGGATATACTCAATTACGTAAAGGCCCTAATAAGTTTTTTTTAAAAGGAGTATTACAACCTATGGGAGATGGTTTAAAATTATTTTTTAAGGAAATAAATTATCTTTTATATGAATTTTTTTGTTTTTTTATTTTCTCCTTTATTAAGTTTATTCATTTCTATTTTTTTTTTATTTATTTATCCTTTTTTTGGATTAAATTAATTTTATTATGAGATTTGGTTTAATTTTTATATTTTGTTGTTCTAGTTTAATGGTGTATATTTATTTATTAATAAGTTGATCTTCTAATTCTAATTATTCTGTTTTAGGGATAATTCGTTTTATTTCTCAAATAATTTCTTATGAAGTTAGAATAATATTAATTATTATTAATTTAATTTTTATAATTAATAGTTTTAATTTAGGTGATTTTTATATTTATCAGTTAAACATTAAGTTTTTTTTTTCCTTTTTTTATTATTTATTATATTATTAATTAGATTTTTGGCTGAAGTAAATGTGTTATAAATATTTCAACGAAAACGAGCTCGGCCAGGTCGTTATTGCAGACTATAGCGAGTGGCTGCTATTCTTCTAAAACGGTATAGATAATATTATATATATATATATATATAAATAAAAAAAATGTTCGTTTTAGGCATACGTGTTATAAAGTGCTCGACGACAAAACCTTTTAGTGCCATCAAAATTGTAAACATCAACAACGACATCGACAACAACAACCGTTGCAATTTGTTTAAAGAAATTTATTTGTAAATACGAGTGCGGAAAACGGTCGACAATTATTGTCAACAGCGAAACACACAACCGCACGGATAATTTAAAAATACCTACCCAAGGTTACGATATAATTTACGCCCGTGTATTTGCATTCTGTGCGAAATAATAGCAGGCATTACGGTTTGGTAAAAACACAATAGTCAGACGATATTATAATATTATCGGTGCTACAGAGTATGCAGCTGCTCGCCCTTTTTACTCCACTATCCCCCCTATTTATGTGTAGGTAATAATACGGTTTAAAAAATATCGAAAATCCCCGTAATCGTGATTTTGTTTTTGTATGTGTATAAGCGTTGGAAATCGAAGCTAAAATTTCGCCGAAATATCGTAAATCGTTCGAGCCTATTGGGAACCGGGGCCTGGCTGTTTGAAAAAACGGAACTGAAACTAAGCTGAGAAACGAGACAGCCGTGACTATAGGATCCGGTTTTATATGCATATGCTTGTTCCACTACAATTCTCACCGAGAACTATTTTGATTAAAAACCTCGATATTTCGTAATGTGTAGATTCACTAATATTTTTTTTTATGCCCGGGAGCTTTATTATTTAAACGATCTGATGGTCTTTATAAATATGTTTAACAGGATATATCTTACAAACTAGATGTTATATATACATTACACATTGATGAAGTCTCACTTCCAATGAAGTGGCTCCTGTACTAAATTTAAACACTTAAACTAAGTCTTATGGTTTCAGACGCTTAAGCCGTCTAATGTCTTTGGAGTTGTCTAACAATTGAATTGATATGGTGATCTAATCTCATCTCGTGTTTGCGAGCAAAGTTTTGGATTTCTTCTGCTATTGTAGGCAGCATCATATCACGGTGAATTCACTAATATGATTATTATTTTTTAATTGTTTGCATGTTTGAATGAAAACGCATATAAATTGCATATTTATGGATAGTTGCATATTTTACAATATTTATTAAAATGGAAATACCGACCGGTATTTACTATGAAAACGTGAAACTTGATCATAAAAATGGACTTTACGCGAGGCCGCTGACAAAATAAGCTAGAAGAAGGAGGGGTCAGGGCTAGATCGAAACTTACGAGTGGACCGCCGAAAAATCGTGAATATTCTAAATTGATAAAAATCGATAGTCAAACATAATAAAACATTTTTTTTTTTTTTTTGCATATTTCACGAGTGTCGTAATCAAAAGTTTTGGTAATGTCTGCGCAAATGACATCTACCCACGAACCGACTAGGGAAGAATCGAAAATATATGTTTACAAAAGGCGCAAAATTGCAATCATATTATTTAATACATTAATTATAATCGTTTTGAAGATACTAAGGTACTGATCGCATGTTCGTTTGAGCAAAGATATTATTTTGAAAAGTATTTGTAGTATCCGTGATTTATACGTATTAACTGCCAGTGTTGTATTAGTATAGTATAGTTTATAAGTAGGTATCTGCGTTACTCTTCGATCGGTATTAATATTTATTATATTTTCCATGAAGTTATAGTATAATATGGCTGATGTGAGTCGTGACGTAGGTATTTATAATAGCGGAACATCTGGTCGACTGTTAGCAGGAACATAAAATAAAATCCGACAGCTACGGTACGTTCAATAATAATACACTGTTCGTCACTATGTAAGACGCAAAAAAACTCTGAAATATTCGTTGACTGCAGCAGTTATATTGGTTATAGTTTGAAATTTATCGCCAAACAAACTATCAATTGAATCCGTGTAAATCCTATAGAAACGCGTTCTGTGGAAATATAACCGAGTCGTCGTTATAAAATATTAAATGAAGAAAAGACGTTATCTCCTCACGACCTTAATTGCTTTACTTGTTGCATTACCGATTCAGCTCTCTTGTGTAAAATTATAATTCGAATATTGTAATATAAACTTACAATATACGATACAACTAATATTACTAAAATGTATATTTTTCTCGAAAATCGCATTTTCCAGGAGCAACGAATATATATTTTTTTATAGTCTAGAAATGTTTCTACGGAGTTGAATGGCGATTACGCAATTACAATATATTCCATGCGTACATAGATTTGAATTAGTAGGTATGCGTACAAATACATAATATACAAATACGAGTGCGTTAGTAAATATATGTTTTTAATTGTATAATTACAATTATTTATGTTAAGACTATATTGTTTTATATGTAAATCGCGTTTGCAATTTTATTTGCATTTATAAATATACAAAAATTAAATGTTGAAACATAAAACATGTAACAGTACCTGCAGACTACACGAGGAGACTAAACAATAATTCTAGTATAAAGTAAACAACAATTTTATTATTTTATTAAAATTGAGGTCGGTATGTTTGAAATACCATTTCGGTATTTCGGGTTTTTTTTTTTTTTTTATGTCAATATAAGTATGTGAAAAATTCAACATTTTAAATAATTACCTTTATTATACCTATAAATATATATACAACTTGAATTATAATTTAATCAAAATTATATTATAGATATTATATTTTTATTAAAATGTTTACGTTAATTTTGTTTAAATAATATATACTTACGATACAATAGAATTAATTTATTTATTAATATATTATTATATATAATTTAACAGTAAACGGCGTAGAATATACTAAATTTTCATAACCCGTACCTACGGGTAGTTTATTAGAGTTTATTTTTGCGTTTAAATACAAATTATACAAATTTTAGTTGTTATTATAACGACGATTTTAGTTAAAATATCCGTTTGATATTGAACAATGTTTTTTTTTCTTTCTCTAAAACAATGTACAAATTAAAGTAAAGAAAAAAAAAAAATGTTTTTCCTCGAAACAATTTCGTGGAATCGTTTTATATACGATACTCGACCACTACTCCTGCTGCTCTCGTTAAAAAAAAAAAAAAAAAACATTATACCTTACTATATATAATATTATAATAAAAAAAAAAAAAACGTATAGTTTTGCCTATGAGCGATTGTGTATAAATACGCCAATATAAGCTAATTTGTCGATATTCTATTGCGTATACGTTCAATCGATATGAGCATATATTGCAATGTTAATTTGTAACGCGACGTTGCCATTAAACGCCGCCGTTATAATTACTATTTATTATTATTTATAACTTTAGAATATAATTTGTACCGATTAAATAATATTAAAAAAAAAAAAAAATTAAATCTCTGTTGTAGGCAGGAAGTCAAGCTAGCACAAGATTGATTAGATTGGAAACACGATATAGGGTTGTTTCCTTTAAAATTTTAACTTTAAACGCTTATATATATATATATATATATATATATATATATATATATATATATATATATATATAAAAATAACAATAACATCACGCTCAACTTTTTTTTTGACAGGTATACTTGTATATAACCTTCGAGGAACCTCGTGTAAAATTCTTAGGCAATCTGCTCGGCCGATACAATTTCGTCCACGTGAAACCGAATAAAAATCATTTATATAAATCGCCAGAATATTTCGAAAACAATGAAACTATATATAATAATTGTCGTTCTTCCTAAGTTTTTTCACGGTTTTTGTCAATTATTAAGAAAACCATAAAACGACTTCTCCAAATGCGCCAACTATATTCAAAATGTTTTCAGAAACGATGCTACGCTTGACAATCGGAACAAGATTTCTGGTAGAAAAGTTGTTTTACAGACGGGAAAAAATCACATAGTAAAACTAATATAACTTCTTCGTTACGCTCAGAATATCATATATATCCATATCAGAATCTGATATGGATATATAGATCGCAAACGCATCTATAATTTAATTAGTATTATATTATTATTATGGTAAAAATTATAGTCACTGTTTAAATAGAATTAATTATAATGTATTTATTGCACTTCTAGGGCCGTTCTCACCAAAGTAAACCACGGCATTTACATGATTTTCAGACTTAGTTTATGACTTAGATAATCGACCACGATTGGTTTTGGGTCGGTCATCTTATATACTCCGTTTGAAAATCAACGTTTACGTCGGTAATTGGACACAAAACAAATAATACAAGAAGAAAATATTTGCATATGCCTGATAACATTAATATAGATTATATTAAGAGCAGTCGAATATTATTAATCTATAGTATATAGATAGTAATGTACATGAACACATCCGTCAAAGTTTTAGAGCTTTTAGCGCATGTAACAAACGAAAGTGATCTTCCTTTGTTTTTGTTCGATTAAAATAAAGAACATTAAATTGATTTGTACAAATCTCTCTCCGAGCGCCTATATATATAAACCGAAATTGGTAGGATGATAAATATAGGTACCGAATATGAAAATTTAAACTATACTCGCCGAATAATATTATTAAAAAAAAAAAAAAAAAACGCTGAATAAAAACTACACTCTTATTTATGGACGGTCAATGGTTATAGGTTTAAAGGCCCCAAATATTAAAATTATTACTTAAGAGTGGTATATTAAACAAATTTTTGTTGTATTTTTATTATACCGTCTATGACGGCTTACGATACGACCCACGGGCGCCCATTGGAGGGGTGGAGCAAGGGAGGGACACGTCCCCTCCCTAGAAATTATAAAATACGTTTTTTATAACCAGTTTTCGTGACTAAAGTTTGTACATGTTGATATAAAGCATTACAATTTGATTCATGTTCTTTGTTATTGTATGTTGTGTTATAGTTTCATTTTCGGTCCCTCCCCTGAAAATCGCTTATTACGATTATATTACTATATTACGAAATTTAAAATTATACCTAAATAAATAAACGATATTTACCTTATTTATATATAACGAATGCAGATGGACGAATTATTGAATGCGGTGTACAATATATAAACAGCGAATCGTCGTCACTATTTTATATCGTCTGTGCGACGGTAACGTATTGTTTAAAATCCAGTCGGGAGATATCGTAGTATGCGTGTTACTTGTATCGTAAAATATAAGAGAAAAGGTACCTCCTATTATCGCAAAACCGCCAACTACAACTTGTATTAAAAAAAAAAAAGTATAAATCGTTAAATCATTGTCGATGCTGGATTATAATGTTTTTACCGTTTAATACCGCGTAAATTGCAGTGTAATCAATATTGTTTTCGATTACAATAATAAACAATTATTGGACCAACATGTTTGATTCCTAAGTTAAATACGATGACGGCGGCTAAGTTATCTTAGGCTACTTCGAATATTACTGATTTTAAAATGCTCATTCGCGCGAAATCCTTCAAACAACAAAGGCATAATGTGAAATTGTTACACAAATTGCTAAACATTTCGTAATGAAAGAAACGTAGTATACGTATTATTATACTTACCTATTATCAAATATCAAAGATATGAGAATGAAAAAAAAAAAAAAAAAAAAAAAAAAAAATGTTTACGCGTCTACACATGTATATACACGTCTATATACATTTTATAAAAACATTCTTGTCATATGCTTCATATATATAATCATACCGACCGCGCATAATTCGTATATTTATTTTACCAACTATTTAAATGACGTATATAATATTATAGTAATTATTTTTAACTATTATAGTGTTATACTTATCTTTTCGTTTTTTTTTTTTTTTTTTTTTTTTTTTTGTATGTAGTTAGGTATAACTTAATTTGAAATTTATATTTTATAGCCTTATAATATACGTGTACTCCCGCGGTATAAAAATTGTATTATATATAAATATAAAAATGTAATATATTTTAACCAAAATATCCGCATTTTTATTCATATATAGAATCGTGTTGTTATAGTTAGTTTACGCGTACATTTTTTTTCTTTTAAGTAGGTATAATATTACTAAGTAGAAGTTTATTTGAATAATTATATACAATATGCAATTGTAACGGAAGAGTGTTAGTGATATTGGTACATGAAATAATAATTGTCAAAGGGGTACAGATTGTAATCCTATATATATATATATATATATAGGATTTTGAACAATGATGATGGTCAAGACGATGCTCTTGTTTTGCTACTACCATAGAAATCAAACGGCAAAACGCTAAACATCAATATATATGTATATAGGTGTGCAGTTATACCTAAGACCACCACCTCCACCTTTCTGCAGCCATAAAATAAATATTATTATTATATATATATAGCTACAATTATATGGATAGGTAATCATATATTTAATATATAATACTATAATAATGGAACGTTTCAACAGTATGGCGTACGATAATAAATCGAAAGGTTTCTTTATACGATTTTTAGTTTCTATCAGAAAAAAAAAAACTGACATAGCGTTGTTATAGAACTCGCTAAAATAATTTGCTGATTGTGCAATAAAATTAAAATATATAGGCTCATACACACGTATATATATATATATATATATATAATAAATGTAATATGGCCTGTCCAGCAACTGGGTTAGTGTGTCATCGTACAAAAATCTTAATATCACAATAATATACTCTACAAGGCTCTATTATTGTTTATTGTTTTTTTTTTTTTTCATAATTTTTTTTTCCGTCCATTTGAAATTCAAGTAATCGTATACATTGTTTTGCAATAAACAATTAGGTCATATTACGGCAAACTAGGTCAGTTACACAAATATTTGTAATTCGCCGTTAATAATCTAGATTTAACTATATAAATTAAAAAAAATTAATAATTCAATACTACGAGTATTTTTAGAAGACGTTCTCTACAGTAAGTAAAAATATTTCTCATAAAATCCCCCATCGTTTGTACAATAGATAAATTTAAATTTTATGTTTTGCACGTCAAATAATAACGATAAATCAATACAACTGCTATAATATAAATTATAATCGTAATCACGTAATTATATTGGTATACCTATATAGTATATAGTTTTTAACTCAATAATTTGGTTATTATTTTTTGATTAACTTTTGCGAACACGTTTAATATAATCAATTTTTTTTTAAATCTATTTATAGTTTGATCTTGTTGAAAGTGATATAGATTATCAAAAAAAAAAAAAGGAAATAATTTGATACGGATTGCTGTTGAAGTGTTGAATGAAGGAAAATTAATATGTATTTACCACGTCGTGTATTCGCAATGACGTTTGATATTTGCAGTACTATTTTATTGCTATATATTTTAGGTATGTTGTATAATAATCAGAGAAATCGACTATATATTATTTTATTGATATTATTAGTTAAATTTACGGATTATATTAAAATGTACATAATGCGAAAACCGTGTACAGAAGCAGGTATATCTAAATATATAGATACATAAATTCAGAACATTATTTATTCGCCAAGTTTTCTATATATTATTATTTCCCGGTAACTAATGCTATGCCTATTCATTAATATGTTAAGGTCGTACATAAATTCTGATATTAAAAATTCTACGCATATCACACAGAATACAATGTTGTATTGTCCGTATATAATAAAATGTATAATATAGTAAACCTATAATGTATATGTACGTACATATACCTAAACATGAATGTGCGTAAAAAAAAAATTCAAGTATTATACACTCGTATTCGTATAATATAAAAAATATTATATACAATGGGTGAACTAGGAGGGGGAGGGAAGAGAGAGTATCTAGTCTTGAAGAAATTATAATATACATATATATATATATATATATATATATATATATATATAAGTTTATGTATTTCGATGTATAGATAGCTTAGGTATACTAATTTTAATAATTATTATTATCATTATTTTAATCTTTTAAGAAGCACACATTTTGTTGTATTTTTCCTTGTATATATACATATATAACGGGCGTACTACACACGTTTTTTTTTCTAATTAGATACTATTACAATCGCATATTCGTCAGTTATCATACTCGATTGTAATTGTACAATCAAAAAACTGTAACTGGCCGGTAATTTTTCACTCGATTTTGATAGATTATTTTATTTTGTAATTAACTGTTAAAAAAAGATCAACATAATAACCGTTTGGTTAATCTTTATATTCTATTATATTTTAAGCCTCAAAAAGTCAATTCGGAGGAGAATAAGTTTCGACATATTTATCATCAAATTAAAATTATTTTATATAGACTATATAATTATAGTCTATATATCCCTAAGAGTACGAGCAGTGACGTTAACTAGACTAACCTAACCTATACATAACTTTCATATGGGGAGTGTTCGGATCTGTGGAAAAAAACCTAACCTATCGCCAATTTACGAAAAAAGGCATTTGTAATTGTAAGTTTGCTTTTAGTTTTGGGGGTTGTTTACAATACCTTCACCCGCCTCTAAAAAAAAATAGTGTATGAAAAAATTATTTTATTAAAGCCTCCAAATTCAAATTACCTAGAGCTAGTTTACCAGGGAATGTTTATCTACAAGCGTGCTCGATAAACCAGTGCAAATAGTGCACACTACACAGAGTTTAGAATGGTACGCCTTGGTCTACACCATGGTTGTAGACAGTATGGTCATACTGTTACATAGTTAAATTGGAAGACGGTCGAGAGAAAGGCCCGGGCTATCCTACTTCAGCAATACTTGACACCTAATGGGCTTCACTTCTTACCAACACCTGAAGAATGGGACGTGTGACAAGATAAATTTGGTTGCAAGGCCTAGCCTTTAGTACCCGATTATGATTATGTTATCCTGTGTATGATAGAGCGATAATATAGTTACTATCGTTAATCGTTTTCCTGGACAGGAGGAAATCTGGGAAATAAAGCATTTAACGGAGAAAGGGGGGCAAACCCAACATTTCAAACGTTAACCTTTATTTCCTTTACCTTACCAAAACACTAATACACTATACTTAATTAGTCGATGAAATAAACCTATGAAAATAAACCACATATACGATAAAGTAACATAAACATGAAACGGTTATGATAAAAATATAGAAAATAAACGGCCAGTGGGAGGTCTACGTACTTCAGATATAAATTAAATTCCCGTATGTATATCCTATATACATTCCCATCACCTACAACAGTGGCTCACCCATGAGCAGTATCATATATATTTTTATTAATTGTAGAATATATATAGAGAAAAAAAAAACACATTTTGTATGCAAAGCAATCTTGAGGAATGGTATAGGAAAAAAACGTAATTTTGCGGAATTATATATAAAAATATCGTTCTCCCTCGCGATTATGATATATATAATCAAATACCGATTCCATATATTTTATATCACATACTTAAATATGCAACTATTATAAGTCCTATTTATATTACAAAATCCGTATCGCAATGATATAAATAGATTAAATTTCGACAATAATTTTCCTTAAATTCTTTATCATAAGTTAATTATTATTGGGTAGGTATGTCATTTGTTAACGCCGTACCGAAGAGAATAGCTGAAATGTGCAAAATGATGATGGCGAAAAAATGCACTATTATTTATTTTAATTATATAATATATACCATAACCTAACCATAATATATACTTCCTTCCCTTATAAGTTTCCTAAATATAACACACCACCGTATATACTCAAGTAATATTTTATATTTAGGAAACTTATAAGGAACGGAAGTTCATATAATGATTTAAACGCGAGAAACGAAGTTTTGAAGGTACCTAACCAGTGGCAAAGCAACAAACCTAACAAAAAGTGTAAAAAAAAAAAAAAAAAAAAATACATAAAGTTTAATTTATACTTAAACTACCCACCTCCATCGCATAATCATACGCCACTATAACCTAACCTAACCTACCTTAACTATTCAATAATTCAATATAACGATACTTTTCTAGTATCTATAGCCACGCTAAATTTTTAGCGAATATCCTGTCGTTCCCAACTGAACGTATTAAATTTATTGTCTATTTAGCACGTTAGTCATTATTATAGATTATTCCGTCATTACTATATTCCCGTGATTGTATTATGCGAACACGCACGCGGTATCGAACAAATATAGAATAAACTAATGAATTTTGAAATTGAAATTAATTTTTTTTTTTTTTTCTGTTTCCTGTTTTTCTGTCGACTAATGGCAATTTTTTTTTCTTCAGCCGGTAAATGGAGTATTGCGGTATTAAATCGGTATTGGGGCATCATCCGAAAGGAAACCACCGATGGTCGTATATTTAGACGGAAAAATACGGGTAAAAATAAAAAAAAAAGACCGATATAATAATATAATATTATAAATTATATTGGTACTGCGGCAATCGTTTTCGATATAATTATCGTATTATATATATATAAACGTATATAGATAGATAGATAGATAATAACCGCACACTGAACGCCAGTTCATAATAATATAATCGTTTATCCATTTAATTTCATACCTGTGTACAATGTTTATTTAATAATAATATAAAATATATATACCGTGTGTAGGTATAAATTATTACACAACGCATTTCGCGTCGATATCGAATCAAATATTATTTTAGTTGAATAATATAATGACATTTTCTTTATTCTCCATCTCGTACAACTCGTATAAACTAATATAATATAATATTGTTATAATCGTATATGCAATGAACAGAGAGAGCATAAAAAAAAATTTGTACGTACGCGGCTCTTATAGAGTAGAGACGGCCGTAGCCTAAATAATTGTGCCGACTCAGATATACACACGCACACGCGGCGCACGGTCGGCGGGCCGTGGTGTACGCGCGCCGCCGTCGCGGCCCGGGGCGTCGTCGCCGCCGCCGCCAATGTCCAGTCTGTGGGCGGTGACGTCAGCGCGGGCTCTCGCCCAATGAACGCTCGCGGGGCACGGGCGGCCGCGGAAAACGGGCCGCGTCCGCCGTGCCGATATTGTGTTCTTCACTCACCCCGGTGATGTGTTCGAGATAACGTTGTCCGCGCTATCGCCGTCGTCGTCGTCGTTGTCGCCGCCGCCGCCGCCGCCGCCACCGCTGTCGTCGTCGTAGTCGTCGTCTACTCGTCTGCCGCGATTGCCGCCGTGACGCGTCCGTCCGATAAGTCGTTCTTTCCCTTCCGGCTAATGGTGCTGCCGCCGAACTCCTCCGAGTCATCTTAGACCACGACGAAAAAATACGAATATTCTTTTCTTTTCTTTTTTTTTTTTTTTTTTTTTGAAGTTATGGATCCGTTGACTTCCGTCGACACTCGTCTAGTATCAGGTACCTAAAAACGGACGCGAGTTTTAATCGTTGTCGGCGTTACAAATAACAATTCGGTCCGCCGTCGTCGACGCGCGCCCCGCGAACGCACGCGGCCACGAAATTCAAGAGACCCGCACCGTCACCGGGCACATTTATATGAGCTACTTCCCGGGCTCCGGCGATCTGGCCGGTACGACTGCCGAGAATTACAACTTTGACGCGCACTCCTCCGCGGTCTCCAAGGATCGAGTAAGTAAAACTTGCCGACCGATAATTAATTGTTAATACCTAACCAATAATAATTATTGATAAATATTCCAACGATTATATTATTATTATAAATATTGCTATTATTATATCGTTTGACGGGCTAGCGTCGATACCTTATAGATTTCCTAATCTTCGCATTGATAACATATAAATTGTATTGCGATAAGAACCGAACGGACGATTATTTTAATCTCGGCCGCGCGTATTTTTAGCTAGTTACCCGTATTATATTATATACAGTTTATAATATTATATTAATTATTATGGTCACAGGCGTGTATTTCTAACAAATAATAATTTCTCGAGTACATACACAATAATTATATACTTGACTCATATATGATATTATATTGTAGTTACGCCGTTTTGTTTGTTAGTATATTTGCATTATTATAGTCGGCATTACTCATTACGCGCGCGCGCGCGCGTTTATCGTCGTCACGTTATTTGAAGAAAAAAAATAAAAAAAAAATGCTTTTTTTTCATTTTATATTTTTTTTTGAAATAATATTATGTAATTCAACGTGAAAAAAAAAACCTCAGTTTGAAAGAAATAATAATACAAGTATTAATTCAATTGGGTATACTGGTCCTATTCGTATAATTATTACCCGCCACTTCTGTGTTATCTAACATTCTAATTTAAACGTTTGGTTATTTTTTTCGTATATATCTGTATACCTTTATCCTAGACTAACCGATTATATTTACATATTATATTTTATTATAATTATTTTATAGGTGCCTGCGTAGTTATTTTATGAATTTTCCCAAAATAACCTTGAATTAATCTTAATATATTTATATTGATGCGGTTATAGTGTACATAAGAGGACATGCTACAAAGGCGGAGTAGGCCATTTTCGACTATTTTTAGCCGATCGAGACATCCGTAAAAATTCGATATATTACCATATAATATTGAAAAAAATCGGTTCACTACCCCCCCACCCGCCCCATTGATATTAATATTTGCTCACAAAACGCAGTAATTAAAATAAGATAGATATACACCACAAAGAGAGATTTCTTAGATAATATTTAATCGTTTTTTTTTTTTTTGTTTTCTTCCAATACCAATGGAATACAAATCTCATATATCTAATTTTAAAAAGAAAAACGAAACGATAGTATTATTTTCGTACATTATATATTAAATTATCATTATAAAATATTGTGCAGTTGTTGTTAGGAATCGAGAAAAAAAAAAAACAACTAAAATCGACCATCGTCCAACATCCGTTATTATATTTCAATTATTTTTTTTTAAAGATAATATTGATTTCTTAATGTTTGCGTTCGATAAATGTAACATAGAACCCCGTTATTGGAATGTAATATTTTCAATATTTATATCGATATTGTTATTAAAATGTTAAAAAATCGATTTCTTAAATTATATTCTATAAAAAAAAAAAAAAAAATTAGCCATGCGAAAATGTATAAGACACGTTCGTATGGTAATATATAGCAGTGACATCATCACATTGAGTCTATTACGAAATTTCCTATCCAAATTTGTTAGAAGTAAAAAAAAAAATCAATTTTTTTTCAATTTGTTTAGTATGGTCGACATTATTTTCTGAAAATCCATGCCCTCTACACCGCACGTGGCGTAGATATGATATATTAAAACGCCATAATGCACCCGTTGCACAAATAGTTTTGGTGATCTATATTTCTTTGTCCTTTGTGTTCTATCCGTATAATATATTTTATAGTTTCGTAATATAAAAGTATATTTAAATTGTATTAAAATTAAAACAAGAATCAAGTCGGAGTGGTAATTTACATTACATTATATTTGTTTTTTGCTTTAGGAAGATCCGGGGTACTAAAATACATATTTTAAAATAAAAATCCCAAACCTCTCGATGAACAACACCGACTTTACACCAGCTATTTTTAGCACCCAGATTCGAATAATCCAATTTTTTTTTTTCCAGAGATTTGTAGTTTATTACGATTATCATCTTTTTCCCCGTAAGCAGTAATCAAATATCTATACCTAAGTAAAAACGAGTCTCCCTTTCTGAAAGTCATTTTCAAGTTTAATTGCAAACAAAATACCATTTTAAGTGGAGTTCGGTTATACATTTTTTTCCCAAATTTAAATTGAAAACTGTATTCATTTCAATTACAAATATTTACAATTGTTGGTGGTTTTAACGATTTTTATAAAAAAAAAATCGTGACATTACAGTACCTTCTTAAGCTTTTTTTATACTAAGCGAAAAAACCGCGCCGTTACTTACATTTTCCCATTTTTTATATATTTTTTTTCTTCATATTTGATCGGATTTTGCTCGTTTTATGAAAAGCGCAGAGAATTTCTATACCATGACATCCTCAAAAGACCAACTACATCCAAAATGTTACCAGACCTTTCCCATCATGTTTTTTACCCTATTTTTTTTTTGTTTTATGGTGCAAGTTTTTTGGTCGAAATCGGTGTTTATAAACGGAAGAAGAAAAAACTCCCCGCATTATGGAAACTAATACAACTAAACTTAAATTCAAGTTTTTAAATTTTGTTTTACATGTTTAAAAGTGTAATTTATGATTTTTAATAATAAATATTTAAAAAAATCGAACAGAAACAATTTCAGATAATTGGATTTGTGTTTTGTGGAATTTATTTTAAAAGTAGGCTCAAATTTAACCGAAATATGCTTGCCAAGTTTATTAAAATTAAAATATAATTCGTAAAGTGAAAAATGTAAAAATCGATTTTTTATTGTATATAATATTTGCTTTGATTTAATTTAGCGTTATTTAAATTTTAAAACGATATAGAAATTATTTAGAGTCGTTTATTGTTTTTATATCAAAAATCGATTCTAACTAATATTTAGTAAGAGTAATACGAGCGTTTTTTTTTTGTTTTTATTTATATCATTTATATCTGGATGATATTATTTTAATTTATGAATCAAAAAAATCATATAGTATACTCGCAGTAACCGGATAAAAAAAAAAAAAAAAAAGATATTGGAGCTAAGGCGGTCATGTTGGTCATTGTTGTTTATACAAATTACACAAACATTTTTACTAACAGCAGAATGACATACGCTTATTATTATTGTGCAACATTCTTAATAAAACAACCTTCGCCACCGATTCAATTTTATCTATTCTAAGTACATTTTTCAAATTTTCTTCTTACAATAGATTACACGAATATACATTACTTTTTTCAAGTTCAAATATTTGTCTTAACAAATTTCAAAATATTATTTACCTTAATCAAAATCGGATAACGTATCATTATAATATTACACGTATATACTTATATACAGCACCTCTAACTACTAAAAGATTTATTTTTGTATTTGCATTTAATAAGAAATGCGTGTATAGAATATTTAGTAAAATTAATTTATAAATGCATTTTTTTTTTCTTCGATTTTATAGTTTTTAACGATTCTACAGGGGTGTCGACAGCATAATTATACTCTGTCCGGTACCGTGGTTTCGTATAATTAATTGTCTATTATTTCAATAGGCAATCCATAATCTGTTATTAATCACTACGAACTTCGAAATCGTTTAGCTTTTCGTATTCGAATTCATAACTGCATTGGCTGGTGGCATAGCGAAAAAAAAAAAAAAAAAACTTAAAACCGACCACCCGTATGAAAATTCCATCGGAGACAATAATTGCCCTTAAGAAGGGACAATACGGAACACTGGTAGACAAAAACCGGCGGACAATTTCTCATCAGGGCCCTCCGAGATAGTGAATAATTTGCCCGTTTTACTCCTTAATATTATGATTTTACACTGGTGAACTATAAAATTCCGAAATATTTTAATGGAAACGTATTTTATCCGAAAGATATTTTAATAGAGACGTATTCTATCCGAAAAATATTAGATACGAGAAGATAATGTACGAAAAATATTTTATCCGAAAATAATTAAGCCGAAATGTCGTATTTTATCCGAAATATATTCAGCTTATTGCATGATAAGCATATACCGTGCTGGCGATATTGTGACGGGTCTCTTATCATTTTTCGGATGGAATACGTTTCTCGTCGAATAGAATATTGTTCGGCTAAATTACTCTCCGGTGGAAATATTTCCCAGCTATTACCGTTATCCATCGCAATATATATTTTATTGTTACTTATCACTATTTTTTAGAATAATAAAATACACAAATTATTTATAGTAGCATTATTATTAATCGTCTTGCTTACAAATTAAGTTTGTATTTTCTTCTTTTAATACAAATGCGATATATAATCATATATACCCACACAAAAATAACTAATATTACGCGAAACAAAAAAGATTTAGGGGGGGGGGGTAGTGGAAGCACGTGCTCTGTTCTTTTTTTTTTTTTATAAATACCTTTATAGCTCAAATACAATTTGGACAAGTCCGGTCAACTTGGATATTTATGGCCACTGTATTCATTCATTTCATTTGTAATTTGTCCATATAATATTCTGTGACTTATTTGTTCTTTATTTGTTAACCGTATTTTAATTCAAGTTCACCGTTATGATGTTGTAATACTAAAGCATCGCCGGTCGGGGTAAAACAATAGATAAGTTGAAAAGTACCACGAAAATAAAAATAATAGTATAACACAAACGCCGATATACAATCCCCCTCCCATACTTTTATCATTTTCAACATACTTATTTTGAGTTTTTTTTTTAAATTTTTTTTTTTTATAGTATTTGTTTCAAAGTAACATTGCGATACTCGTACAGAGTGCCGAGTCGTTCAACCAGGAAGCTATAAGCTTATTATTCTTTTACGTACTAGTCGTATAAACAATTTTGCCTTGCGTGTACAAATAATAAAAAAATGTAAACAATTGTTTCCTTAATCCGAACTCTCTACCCATTAGAAATTAATATTGTTTTGATAACGATTGTATTATGTATTTATCACCCTAACCTTTGAATAATAAAACCTCGCATGAGTCAGTAAAGAAATTAAGTTAACTCGATAATAACAGGTTATATATTATATAGTCATGATGGAATTCAATTCGGTTCGTTTTTATACGGTGCTGACAGTGACGTAAATACTGGGTGGCCTAGGTGGCTCAATGCAACGGGCCCCCGGGATGCCCAAAATCAAAATTTAAATTGACGAGATAAAAGACATAAATTAAATATTTATTTGAGAAATTCATTAATATGAGAACAGTTCTAAATAATGAAATTAGTACGATTTCAACCATAGATTTAATATTTAAAAAAAAAAACCACTTATCGTCATCAAGGTTGCCCGAAGTTTGTACAACTTTAATATTATATATTGACTCTCCTGGTAACCAGTGTTAGTGCAGACCAATCGTTTTTCAAACTGAAAATAATTCAGAACATTTGGAGAAACACTATGAGAAAATGATGTTAGTCATAAAATATACTTTGATGAATTAATTGATCGGTTTGCAAAATTTAAATAAAAAAACAAATTAATGTTATCTATTTCGAGTATTTTATTTTTGTACATTTCGATTTAATTTTTCTCCTATATTTTTTGCCAAATGACTTAATAATCGTTATTATTGTACTTTTTTTTTATAAATATGTTTATGTTCGTTGACACCCTTTGATACTTATGTTTTGAACCAATTAATTGAATTTACATTATAATTAAACGTTTATTGTTCAACTTAAAGTAATGAAGAATTACTTAAAAGAATTATCTTTTGTTTATTTAAACAATTTTAGGGGTCCCAGGAGATTTTATGTCACGGTCCTTTAAAGTCCTAATGACGCCACTGGGTGTTGATATTATTACTCGCTTTATTCAAATATCTATAATAATCTATCTATAACCTATTAAATATGGGTTATGGGTAGGGCCCGGTATTTGATAACATAATAAATTTGATAAAATGCATAAAAAGACATAAAAATGTTAAAAAAAATATACTAATAAATCGTATTTAAAAGATGACTTTTTAGATGGGTCAGTAATTAAACGTTGAATCTTACTTGCATTTTTTTTTTTCTATTAATATTTGAAAATAATTATTAATAGCTTATGCACAATAGCGTACATTTGGGAGATAAATGAAAATCGAATACGAAAAATATTTCGGGCTTTACTTACTGAATTTTTTAAAACATAATACAATAACAATGCAATATATTCCTTCTGGAAGTGTATAAAAATGTATTAAAATACCAAACAAATATCAAAAAAATTACTTATGGACCAAAATTCCCTAAAAGTACAAACAAATTGCAAAATGAAATGGTACCATTAGCTTCTATGTTAGAACATAGATGAAACAAATTTATATATATATATATATATATATATCGTAACGTATTAGAGCAAAAGAATAAAAATGCAATTGCATCAAGTTCTGGGCCCTAGTTATGGGTTTATAATATCATCGATTAATAGGCCAATTGGTGTAACCCTCACTTTTTTTGAATTTTAGGTTATGATTGAAATGGATAATTGTTGAGGAAATGCACATTGTTGGCAATTATTGTAACCCTCAGATGACTAATTCCTATTTAAATTCAATTTAATTTAATTTTTTTTTTTTAGTGTAAGTCACACTAAAATGGTGTGAATTGATGTAAGCCATGATTGAGGGTTACACGAATTGGTCTATTAACCGACGATAGTTTGTTATTGTATGGGGGCGGTTGTTACAATAATCGCCATCTCGTATTATACTGGACCAGAGGCGAACATAAGAGAGAGTTGGGGGTTCACGGGGGGGGGGGAAATATCAAGACAAATTTTAAAAATAAATTGCCTTATCTACAAATTTAATAGTTATGTCAAAGTTTCTATGAGACTAACAAATAAAATAGATATATAAATACGAGTACCTAAAAAGTAATAAAGTACGATATTTATGAACATTTTACATTTTACATTTTTTTAAAGATCCTCTCCTGTATTAGACGATAATATATAAACGCACAACAAAACTATGTCATGCCGTGTAAATGTACCTGATTCCAAATCCGCGAATGAATATAAAATCATAACTCATTGTTTATAAATACCCATCCGAAGCATTGATATTTATAATGGTAGTCTCAGTTTTTTTCGAGTAAAGTACTCGTAATAATAGTTTTAAAATGATGAGTTTTTTTTTTTTTTTTGGTCTGAATAAAATCTTTTTGGCAGCGGCGGTCGGGGCAGTAAAAAAAACAAATAAAAAAACCATTTGTGTTTAGTAACTTATTGCGATGAGTAATATTAAGATATATTGAATAACCAGTCGATATGAAAATTTTAAAAACGGCTTTTTAAAATCAAAATGTCCATTTACGATTCAACTCGGAATATACTTACCTACTTACTTTTATAGGGACGCAACGGGAGTTTTCTTTAATTTATAATTGTAAAATTGCTAATGATAAAACACCGACTATAGCAACCCTATAGTGTACATAAAACAGTATCCTATTGATGTACTATTAAGGTACTTACTATTATCATTGATTTTATAACATTTTAATACCATATATTATGTACGTATATATGTATTTCAGAATAATATCAAAAACGATACCAACTATCTTCAAGATGTACACGAAGATTGTTTTTACACCGAACAAAATACTCCAATACAAGGTAAGATATATTTACGTTTACTATTAAATTTGTTCAATAAAATTTTGTTTCGTTAATTTGTGGATTTTAAAATTTAATTTTTTAGGAATACTCGTAGTCCATTCAAATTGAAAAATTAATGTATCTAAGAATGCCGTCCTGATAACTAATACATTATGAATAATATCGCTGGAAAATGTAAAATTTAGAATCGTGTTTGGGGGGGAGGGAGACCGAGAGATTATTTTTTACTCTAGAGGCACGTTTAAGCTTAGAATCGAAAAATCGTGTAACTAATCCTAAAATATTATAATAACGTGCGAATGCGTAAAATATTTCGTAGGAATAAAGGCTAAATAACACAAACTCGTATTTGGAATTTTTTGCCAAGGTTATGATGTACTTACTAAAATAGTGTATGATCTTATGATATTTTTTTCTCAGACGATTAAAACAAAATATTTGTGAATTTTATTAATATACCTATAGTATACCTCGTATATATATATATATATATATATATATATATGTACTAGCTGAATAACCCGGCTTCGCCCGTGTACAGTTTTTTTGTGTAACCTACTATAACTTTTATTTTATCAGTTTTTATATTTATTACAGACTGCTTTTAGTTTATCCTAGGTTGCCCATGTATTGTAACAATCAGAAGTCAGCAAAAATTTTTTTTAATATTTTGAAGACAAATTGTAAGATACAATTCTAATCGACAAAATGTTGAAATAAAATATACCCAACAAATTATAACTTTCTGTAATAATACATTATGGTGTTATAAAAACCCACCAATATTTATATTGACATATTTTGTTCATCTCAATACCTCTTTATAAACAGTATTTTTGGTACTGCCTTTTGGGGCTAAAATAACCAAACTACTGGCAGAGCTAACTCTAGAACATGCGACATAGAACTGTCCATGTGAAAAACATTCTTCTCTCAAGTCAATCCCTGCCATGCTCAATGATTGTCCTTGAGACTTATTAATAGTCATAGCAAAGCAAACTTTGAGTGGGAATTGTATTCTTTTAAACTCAAAGGGATAATCAGTTGGAATTAACGTTATTCTCGGGATTAAAACTACATAAAAACTGTATATCTCCTCTAGCACACCTAGTGATAACTATAGCTTCTATTACATTTTTGTGCAGAGCTTTAACTTACAATCTAGTTCCATTACACAATTTAGGTGGGTTAAGATTTTTTAGTAACATTATAGGTGCTCCAATTTTAAGGATAACTTTATGTGATGGAAGACCAGAAGGATTTAGAGTATTAAGAAATTCTAAAGGGTAATGGACAGCATCATCTGATTGGATCACCGAATCAAAAGATTTATATTCAACAGCTTTTTCATTAAATGCCTTTAGTAGAATTTCATTGATTTCGGCTGCCTTGTCGTTCTTTGGAGTTAAGATGGCTCGCTCGCACAACCATTCGATGGGTTTCATCTTGATATTTATTATATCTGGGTAAATTCTGGAAGTTAGTTCTGATAAAGAGCTAACAACTGTACACAAATTTGAGGGAATAGTGATCTCACCTTCCAATGAAGGGAAATTTCTGTTTCCTATTTTAAGTAACATCTCAGCGAAAATCCCAGCAGATGTGTCACCTTTCACATGAACCCTCATATTTTTATGAAGTGAAACTTTCTGGATATGTGGCCACAAATACGAAGCTTTTAGACATGACTTTACTTCATCAGCCATTGTACCCCTAGGTATAATTAACCCTTTAAAATGCGAATTTCGAAAAATCCTTTCTTAGTGCGCCTATAAATAGTAATAAGTACATTTACTGAAAATTTCATATCCATAGCTTCAGCAGTTCCGGCTAGGCGATGATGAATCACCCAGAACAAGTCTTTTTATATATACAGATATATATATATATATATATATATATATATAATGAAATCAATTTTTAGGATTTAATATTATTAATAATCATTATACTTAAACAATTTAATTAATTTAATTATTTTTTTTTAAACTAACATTTCTAAAAAAAAAAAAAATTTTGCCTACCTTTTAATTGAACTATACTAAAATCAATAAATTATGTTTAATCAATCTAATGTTAATGTTGTTAACCTTAGTATTTAAACAAATTGTATTGTTTCACATTAGGAATAAAAAGTTGGCTAAACAATAAAATATTATATTTAAGAAAAAAGAAATATATATATATATATATAATTTGTCTGTAAAATATCATGTGTAATATTCGCCTGAATAAGTTTGTATTTTAGTTTGTTTTTTTTTTATTATTATTATTTCTTTAAACGCGAGTGACCCGGAGTGAGTGGGTGCGGTTAAAAAAAAAATTTATTTTTTTATTAATTTTTAATTTTTTTATTTTTTTTATATATATAGTGGTTTAGAATAATGTGTCACGGACGTATGGAAGAGAGGTGGCCCAGAAAAGGCGGTTTCGTCACGTTTCGATCATAAATCGCTGGGAGGGGGGTGGAGGTACCGGTAGTTCGGATCAAGAGGTGATGGGAGTGGGGCGTACTTAACGAGGACCATTTTAATGATCTGTTAAACGCCGTGGCTAGTTCCTCGAATAGAGTCGAATACGACGCCAACCGCCAGACATGGAATAAAATAATATATATTTTTTTTGGTATTTTAAAATCGGATTTTATTTATATTATTTCGATGTCTGCGAAAAAAAAAAAAAATCAATCGAATTTAATTTAAAATAACGTATAATACGATATACGCGTACGTATATGGGAAATATCCGGATATATGCCAAAGTTCGAGAATCCGGATTTTATATTCTTCAATTCATTTCTCATGAAACTATTATTATTATTATCTTATTGTTAATAATAGCATTAAATACGTTTTTACAATTCGAAAAATATCACAAATAGAAATTTATTTTTAAAAAACAATTATTACAAAAAAAATCATACATATTACACTCTAATTTATATAATACATTACTAACTGACCAGGCAAACGTTGTGTTTTACTCATAAAATTACAACATTTTGGATTTTGAAATTCGATACATAAATTTTCGGTTACGAAATCCTAAATCCGGATTTATTAGATTTTCGGATTTATGTCACATCACTAATATATATATATAAGTACCTAACATTTTAACGATTAAATTATAAATCAAAAATATATTCGGAAAATCGCGAGTCTATAATATTATTATTATTATTTTTTTTTTTTGTAAAAGATGCCCGACTTGCAATTCTTTTTGTTTTATAATGTAGCCCTAAATAAGAACCGTGACGACGGTCAATCACACAAAAAAAAACGCGAAATTCCACTGTAACGTTTATGATATCAATATCTTTGTATATTGATTCGTTTATTGTGGCCATATTATTAGTTTTTCGAGGTTCACTGTAAGACAAATAAAAACGTCTTCGTGGCTTATCTTAAAATCGCTTGTTATCAAGCAATGATATCAAATATAGTTTTTGTTCATCCTGAAAATTTGGAAATACTGAGATTGGCCACGATGATATGGTTCTTGGGCGACGATATTTAATTACTTAATTTATCTGTATTCTGTATAGTATAATATATACGTTAGGGTGCCGGTTATTTTTGAAGTTGAACATTTTAGGCAGTGCCGGCTGGATATTTGTATAACAATACATCTAAAAATAGGATCCGCAAAATTTGAGTTTGATTAGACCTAATTAACACGGCGCGATTGCGATTTATGTTCAAAGTTTTATGAAAAAGTAAAAATGTTTGTTTTTTGTCGTATACTTCTTTAAATCTTAATATAACAAAACATTGTAGTAGAACAGATTATTTCCTAAACAAAATTGTCTTTTCATACTTTTTCTAAAGTTAACCTTTCCATTCGAAATCGATAAAAATCATACGTAATATAATATATATATATATATTTGTATTTAGTCTTGACAAATATGCTTTGGAGTTTTTACGACATAAAATCGAAATAAACCTGCGCCCGTGTTTAAATACGCAGTTTGTTGTTTTAAGGTTTTTTTTTTCAAAGTTATAAAATATTATATTATAAGTAAAAAATGCAATAATTTCGCAATAAAAAATATTTTACCAGATCTAAAAACAAAAAAAAAAAAAATGTTTTAAACTCTTTTATGTACATAAACGACAATAGCGGATCCAAAAAAACCATTAAACCATTATATAGAATATTAGAATTACGTAAAAAAACACGGCCCTGTGGGGGGAGGGGGTGCTCTGCCCTCCTGTGTGGTTATTTTTCACTGTTTATTATTGTTGTGTTAACGTATTTTTAAATCTACAAAATGTTGAACGTATGATTCAGCAGTGACGTGACGAAGACAGTTTTTTTTCTTTTGTTAAGGCCTGCGTTTCGATCAAAATTGGTTGGTGGGTGGAAAAAGGTGTAAGATTGTAGAACAGTGGACAGTGAGTTATCAATAAATAATAATAATAATTCATTACTGCTTTGTTCATGAGAGGGGTTCATGATAATTTTGATGGTAAATAATATATAGACAATTATTGCTGTTGGGCCTCATACAAAAAAAAAGAAAATATAATTATTCTACACGCCAATGAACAACTGCGTGTGTTAGATGAAATTAAATACATTCCAGTAGGTAATTAAATTTACAGTTTATAGAATATTTCAGTTAATTGTTTCGATTTTGTTTGTTGGTAATATTAAATATATACCATTATATTATATGCATGGTTCGATAATTTTCCATATGTAAAACAGAAGTGCCTATCAGTGGCGCAACTGAGAATTCTGAGGCTCCGGTTAGTGTTACTTTTAATGAAGGGGTCCTAATTTTTTAAAAATTTTTATTACCCGATTGTAAAGATGGTTTATGACCATGTGTTTATTTATTTCGCCATAACTCCTAAACGCCTGGGCCTCTGAGTAGACGTCTAACTGGCATCGTTAGAATTGTTGCGTTACCCCGAGTAACATATATTATAGGCCGGACGACGTTTTAAAAAAAATCAATGGGGTAACCGAAAATGGTCAAAAACATATAATATCTTTTACCTCTATAGACAAAAGTCATCGTCCACTGTAAATACGTTGGCGAAATGGCGTTCAGAAGACATTATTATGCTATAGCGATATTCACAACAATATATTTTATAATATACATTTTTTTCAAATGTGGAAGAAGGTTATTGTTATTGATACAAGGTTAATATCGGGGGGGGGGTCCCGTTGTTCGACACTCCCAACACCCTCTCCCCTCTTCCGGTAGTTGGTCCACTGCAGTGGATACTTACAGTGGCGCCAGTATTTTTTATACCTCAGGATATCCTACTAGAACCCAATGAAAATACCTCAACCTCTGATTCTGACCTAGACTCATAAGCTAACCAAAATTTAAAGATATTGTAATAACTGTAAATACTGTTGTAAACATTTACATTATCGATTATTATAAATTGTAATTATATTGTTATAATATTGTAAAAATACTTGGTGTATTCACACAATTCAATTAATAAATAAAAAGTATTTTTTATCTGGAATGGTCAAGCGGGGGGGGACACACTAATTTATATATAGGGCTAGTAGCGTAACGAGAATCGCCTTACCTATGGCCTATCGGATGGTTACAATTACAGGTTAACAAAAAAATTCTCATAATTTTGGAATAAATCAAGATAACGATTTCTGCTTAATTCGAAACTAACCAGGACCGGATTGGGCGATTTCAGTCAGTCTTGCTCAGTATTTACCGGCGCAGTATCTAAAATATAAATATTCCGAGAACAATAAATCATTGTAGGTCTGGTTCAGCCAATTCAATTCAAATTATGAAATTGAACAAAAAAAGAAAAACCAGAGACATTTCGGCTCAAAGGCCCAAATTATTAAAATCCTGGCGGCCTAGCCTATCGCATGCTAGGCCTGTCGGGCCCTGTCTCTCGCGCGACATTTGTCTTTAACTATAATTATAATAATATTACGTCCGATTAGTTTTAATTCTCTCTCCTGTATATTATTTCTATTATATTATATATAATCGTGTTTACGCAGGGGATGATACGGACATAAACGCTAACAACACCAACGAAGACATCAAACGACCCAACTACTTTCAAGACCCACATCATATTTCCGTACACGAAACGTCTACCACAGAACTCGTGCCGCTAACGATTTATCCCGCCGAAAACGATTTACAGTATAATAAATTGATGAAATCTTCTACTACCTATATAGACGTAGACGTAAATAGAGTCATGTAAAATACACATGCTACACCCTCATTTTTTGTACGTATAATTTTATCAATGTCCAAATATAAAACAACCATATAGAGTGTGGCCGGACTGTAGCCGTTTCATTACCTATCATTACCACGGTTTGTAATCCCTTTATTGGTTTTTTTTTTAGATAAAACTGATAAAAGAAAGATTTACGTTGATTAAATTAATTACAAATTGAATGTACTTGTGTACAATTTAAATATCAAATACTAGATTAATTCAAATATTTGTTTCGAGGTCGGGCTCGAGATTGCTCAGGTAGGGGCAAGTCCCCTTCCTATTTACGTCTATGCATATAATAGCGATATAGAGTTATAAATTGATAAAAAAAATACAAACAAATTAAGCGCGCTTCGTATATTTTGAATATATTTAGAAATAATGGCGGTGTGCTTACGAGCGACGTCAGTAGCAATACGGTTACATCGCTGGGGTCTCCCGAGGAACGTTCGCCGACGTCCACGGACCAACAGCAACAGCAGCAGCAGTCGTCACAGCAACCCGCAGCGACGACTTTGCCCGCGGCGACCGGCTCAAATAAACCACCGTACTCGTACGTGGCTCTGATTTCCATGGCCATTGAGAATTCGCCGTACAAACGCGTCACACTGTCTGAAATTTACAAGTACATCACGGCCAAGTTTCCTTACTATGAGAAGAACAAAAAAGGATGGCAGAACTCGATACGGCACAATTTGTCGTTGAACGAATGTTTCGTGAAAATACCGAGAGATGGCGGCGGCGATAGAAAAGGCAACCATTGGACTTTGGGTAAGTACATTAAAAATACGTATAGTTTTTTAACACCGCCCCGATCAAATTGCACGATACCATCAGCGTCTGCATTGTCTCCCTTGCGAGAATTTTTTTAAAAATATTTTCAATATGTTAGATATGAAATGTTTAAACTTATCTAGGTAATTTATTTTATATCATATAAAAGTAAAAATTTTAAAATTATGTTTTCTTCTTTTATTTCCATTTCAAAATTACGACTGTGCAGTTTTATTTACATAGGGTAAATCGCTAACGAAAATCAGTATACACATATGTTTGATAATCACGGAAATCTTTGGTAATCTTATAGAGAATCCGGTGAACACGATTTATACCAGTGACTTGCCCTCTGGCTATTTTAGTGTTTTCTTATTTCATTATTATTAAAACCACGGACTTGTTCAAAACGGTTGTGGTGTTTTATTGTTTTATACCTAACTGTATAAATCAAACCAAAAACTTTTTTTAAGGAAACGGATTAAGCAAAAAAGAAAAAAAGATATGCCTGGTTTAATACATATATCATTTAAACCGTATCTACGATTTCGTGCACCTAAGGACTAAATTAAAAGATCGCAGGGGGTCCAGTAGATCCGGACCACCTCCAGAATGTCTTCAATATTTAAAAAAACTTTCTTTTTTTTTTATAAGAAATATACAATCTATACAATTAAGCACAATAAGTTTATGTGAGAAAGGGGGGAACGTTATTGGGGTTGCGTGAATAAGGAGCTACCCATTAGTAGCAAACTTGAAATTTACGTTATTATTGGATTAAGTTAAAAGATCTCTACACCATTTTCTTTTGAATCTGCGACGGGAATTTCCAGGAAGTGACAGGATAATATGTAAGCCTTTTTATAATAGGATTTCCGTGGTTTTCTAATCTAATATAAAAACGTTTATATTAAAAACAGCAGCTTCTTCTTCTACCGCTTTGTTGACTAAGTCTTTGTGAAGGGTCAGGTTAGAGACAAAGGGATGGAGCATTTGTAATTTTTCGATGTGTAATATTTTGAAATGCTTGTATTTTATTTAAATTTGATTTTTTCCCTGATCCCCATAGTTGGATTCCACACGTCCATATTAAAAATGTTTAAAATAATTATTCGTTTTCGGACCTAATCAGAATATTTTCAGTCGTAAATGGTGTATTACCATTTAAATTAACTATTTATTATTTTATATCATACCTAATGTCTCTAAACTTGAATTCAGTATTGACTACAATTACAATATAACTTGACAGAGACAATATGTCGGATGTGTCATTATTACCGAGAAACACAGATAATATATCAAATACGACAATCAAATATTATTATCAATTGATTTAATTCAACAGTTACAATTACGTACAGTATGCAGTATGTTTTTATACTACGACGCAATAAATAATATTAAACAAGTATAGGTGCCTACAACGTTTCTGGCAACACTATTGAAGTTTTGTTTACGATTTTTTTTTTTTTCACAGAATTGTATCAAATATTCCCCCGAGTGTTGTCCCGTTATTTGTTATTGTGGCGCCACTTAAGAAAATGCAAAACCTGTTGTTTAATATTTTTTATACATATGTATATATATATAAAACAACAGACGTGTTTTATGTTCTAGTTCTCTCTGGCGAGACGTTTACAATAATTTCACGATTTTTTTTTTCTCACAAAATATTTGCAATTAACCTTCTCCCGAATATTATAGCGTCGCCCTCTCCCCACTTTTAGCGATGGGGACACATATGATAGACAGCCTGCAATAATAACAATAGTTATTGTATATAAACATACGTAAATTATAATTCATATAATTAATAATAGTTTTCTAAATCGTTGATTAAACAAATTCAGCTAGTATTCTATAAAAAAAATTCAATTTTTACCCGTTTACAGACCACACGTTTTGCCTGTTTCTGTAATATGCAATACGCAACTTTACCCGCTAAATAAGTCGGTTAAACCCTTTAAATTTCGATGTTCCCCGGTATCGACGACACCGTCGAGAGATATTACTGCTGGTTTACAATATTTAGCTGACGATATAACGACATTCAACTTTGCACATAATATTTTAGTACCATTTTACAATATTAAAATTCTTTAAGCTGAAAGCGATTTTATTTTTATCCATATTTAGGTATACGGTCATCGTTAAACTATTTTTATTTTTTTTTTTAAAGTAAGTTCCTCTACTTTAAAAGTTCCATTGCGTACGATTTATAAACTTTTAATATTCGTATAAATAGTAGAAGTATATATACCAAACGGCTACCAACTACATAATATTCTAAAATATTCAAAATTTCTATCATTTTGCCGAAACTTAATAATAATGTCCACGCTAGTTTCGATCACAAGCGATAAAGATTATAAAATTGCATGATTTTGTTTTGTTTGTTATTAGTTTATTACATTGAAACGACAGCTGATGGTTGTAACAATGTGTAAAAAAAACTGCCGCTCTGGCAATATTTTAAATATGATAAAGATTTGTACGCGTGCATTGTGCTTAGCTCACCAAAACACAGAATTCATTACGTTTCAATAATGTCATTATGTTTTATTTATTATTATTAGGCCTAATATTAGAGTCCAGGAAAAAATTCGAATTACCCATTATAAGCACTTTTCATTTCAACTCTATATACAGCGTATTTCAGAAATACTACTGTAATAATATTATTAACATAATAATGCGTTTTAATTCTGTACACGCAAATATCTTAACTTATTTTTGTAATTACTATGCTTAATTAAATATACACACCTAGGATAATATTACATCTCGATAAAAAGAAACGAATTTCAAAACATTTTGTATTCATAGATTTAACCGTTAGAAAAGGAGGAGGTACTATGTGTATAGTAGATTTAATTTGATAATTGAGTAAATTTACAAACATCGTTATAACTAAAAATATTATCAAATGTTTCTATGATGTGCTATAAGTATCTAAATATACATATTATCAGGGGCGTCATTTCAGTTTTTCAATAGGAATGCAAACATTTGAATCGGGGCCTATTTTCCCCTATTTATGTATGCTGTTTATTTTGAGGAACAGAACAAACTTCGGATGTTCCCGTGGTAATTGTTTAAGTGTAAAAAAAAAATGAGTAAATGTATTAATGGTTTTCAATAATAATTATGGTTAATAATAACGACAATGTATTATACAAATATTTTTCAAAGATCTAAAATACATCTATATTTAAAGGGTTTCGTACAGTGGACTATACGGAAATGTAATTAAAATTTAAAAAGCAGTGGGTCCCGTCACATTATCACGAGCAGTGCGTAATCATAAAAAAACAACATATATTTCTTCTATAAAAAAAACCTCTCTTGTTTGTGTCGCAAATAGAAAATGCGGTATACGGAAAGTTGACGAAATGTTAAAAATAGATCGGGCACTAAATTTACATCCTAGTAAATAAATAGTAAATCCGACGACTAAAAAACCCGAAATCTATATATTTGCCAAAATCTTCGCGGTTAATCGCAATTTCGCGATAAAATAAAATCCACTGTGTGGGTATTTATACACCATTTTACAATTATTTAGTATAAAAATATATTATTCTATTCTATAATTTAATTTCATTGTGCCGCCGACGTTATTTAATAACCGTTATAATAATATTATTGTGTTTATTCGCAACTCTGGGTATTGTATTATTTAATTGTTTAAACTGAGTTATGCGATTTATAACTCGTATTTCGTAAAACGTAAATTCGGTCAAGTAGGTAGGTATAATACTAATATTGTTACAGTCGATCATATTACATAAAAAAGTTATACGCTGCGCATAAATATATGTGAACACTTTAAACATTCTTTATTTTTTTTTTTTACAGCCGTACGTATATCCATCTAATTAACGTATTTTGTTATTATTTAAAATAATAATAATAATAATAATTTCCATATAGGAGATGATACACATTTAATTTATTATGCACAACTGTGAAACGTGTGAAATAATGTCCGCAAATATCGTACCGCGCCAATGTAAAAGTTTGTTGTGTTCCGTAGATTTTGCGATCAAATTTAATAAAATTAAACGAATAATTATGTCGTGTACCGAAACGAATTCGTTCACACTATGATGATATACACTACGTCCTAATGACTTTGTATTTTAACGTAAAGATATTTAAATACGATAATTTTTTCAATAAATTGTCATTCACTATTAACAATTTAAAATCATTATTTTTTTTTCATATAGTTAAATGGAAAATTAAACGGTACCCTAAAACCTTTAACATAAACACAGTATTACAACAAGTTCCATTCGCTCGATATTATAATATACACATTTTTACTGTTAAATAAATAGATAGTTCCCCCGGGTGTTTGTATAAAATACACTTTCTTTCTTCTCCTTCTTCTTCTTTTCTTCTGTATTTGACAGTAATTTATTGTTATTTTACTATCTACAAACGAATGTTTATAGTACAAACCTAGGACTCGGAAAAAGGAACAGTCCAAAGCAATTCAATCCTTTTATCTATCGTCTACGATTATTTTTATATATTGAAATTACACCCACGCGAACTGTCTAATTTTTAAAGATTTATGTGGAACGCCAGTCGTATTTTATTTTCTTAATCTAATCTAATCTACTCACTTATTTTGTAATCTAGACCCGAAATACGACAATATGTTTGAAAACGGAAACTACCGGAGACGCCGGAGAATGAAAAGACCCTATAGAACAACGCCTTACAGTAGACCGGGTCCTTATTTCGGACCAGATTATAGTAGAGGACCGCACTCGACGAATTTTGGTTCGAATTCAAATATAACACCGAGATTTGATCACAGGTTTATACATTTACCAATAATTAAATAATTGTACGGTTATCATTGCGTAATTATTTTTTTTTTCAGTAATAATTGGCCCATTTCACCTTATTCAGCTATTCCTCAAACGCATCAATTGCATTTTCCTTTATCGTCTCAGGTTAGCGGTATTTTAATTATTTTTACATAGATTCTTTTTTCTTTATGCACCTTTTATTGTGCTGTATATATGTATATAAAACATACAATATGAACACGTTTATTTAAAATTCAAAATATTGAATTACTTTTTAATACTATAATCAATGTTATAATATTTAATCATATTTATATAGGTATATTATAGTTTGTTACCCGTCTACTTAATATTTATAAATTGAAAACTATTTAATTTTCATTAATGTATCAACAATTATAATTGTGTGTTATAGTTGCAACCAGTGCAGTCTGTTCAGATCTCATCAATGAATCATTCAAATTACAATCATTTACCAACAACAATGTGTAAGCAAATTAGTATAAGTACTTAAAAATGTAGATATATGTCAAAATAATACATTTACCAAAAAATAATTTGAATATTTACATACTAAATTAATTATTATTTTTTTAATTCTAGTAAGTTTCTTACTTTTCAGTTATCAGTTACAAAACATTTTGAATTATCTGTGCATTAAATACCTAGTATTTTAAAATAATTTACCTACCTATTGGACATTCCTATTTAAAGATGATCTTACCTTATTTTTTTAGCAAGTCAGAGTATGACTTTCGGCGGATCATATCCGCAATGTCAACGTCGTCCTCAACAGGAGGTTTTACCAGATACTACTCTTCAGTATTCTTATTGGGCCACATCAACTTCTTCTCCGGATCATATGCTCTCTGGTATATAAATTCAAATTATTAATAGTTCATAAATTGGATATATAATTTGTGTAATTAAGAATCCAAATTAAATTTGATCGACAAATATTATGTTTATTTAGTAAAAGAAGAACATTTGAACCTTATGGAAAAACCACAAGATACTTTGAACCTTGATCATTTTGAAGCACAGCCCCCGAACGTCGACTTTGAAGTAACGGATTCGCTACAAAAATGTTATTTATGAAAAAAGATTATTAAGTTATTTTTTTTTTTTTTTGGTTTCAAAATATATTATTTATACATACCTATGTAATGCAATATTAATAAGTGACAAAATAATAGAGCAGGAGTTTTATCTAAATTAAAAGTTTATAAAAATATTATTTAACACAATACTAATATTGTAAACAGTGTTACTAAGGGGGATGGAAGAAGCAGATTGAGATCTATATATACCTACTTACGATTAAAAATCTTCATATAACTATTTCGTTTTAACATTAATAACAACTTATTTAATTTGTATAGAAATAATATTTAACTTAGTTTTGTAAGTATTAAATGGATTAGTACTTTTTTACTTTTTAAATTACCTATCAGTATGTATGCATTCAAGTTTTAAAATAATAAAAATTTATTTCTTGTAACTTACGACATGTAATTAATGTATCATTCTTAATAATTTGTTTTTAATATTGACATTAATTTACAATAAACTCAAATAATTTGTGTTATTTAGATAAAAGTGCCTGTATTATTTGATATGTTATGTAAAGAGGTTCTATAAATTAAACCTATTATTTTAGGGAAAATATGTACTTTTTGTATGTACAACTTGAATTGTAGATTAAACAATTTTGTATTTTATATGTATACTTAAAATTACAAGAACAAACAAAAATAAAGATTTAAATTACGAACAAAAAAAAAAATAAGTCTGCCTTTGATTTATAAATACTATTTGTATTAATTTTGTATTTTTGTATAATAAATTATTATTTCTTTTTATAGCTTCAACAATATGTTTTAGTAACTAATTATTATTATTTTTTTAATGTAAGCATACTACAATCTTTATATTTTCCCGTTTGTGATTTTAAATATTCAACCAAAATATATATTTTATTTTTTATTTTTAATATAAAATAAAATAAAATAATAATTATTAGTATTTCCATAACTTCATACATAATTAATCCATAAAAAATATAGTTTGTATTAAAAAATTTAATACTTTTATTCAAATGTAAAATGTATATACAAATAGTTTAACAGTTATTTCTTGAGATATATATTGTATAATTTTAAATTGGAAATAAAATATAATAATAATATATATATTTATATATTATAATATATCTAAAAAAACACAATTATGATTATTACTATTAATAACAATGTTATAAAAATAATTAAGTCTATTGTTTAAAAAAAAAGTTAAAAGAAATAAGTAGGTACTTTGCAAACTATATTCATACATTTTGGATAGTTCACTTTTTAAGACTGATGATGTGCGGATCAAAGTCCCAAATTCGATACCTCCCAACCACATACAATAAAGTTTTAAAATAAATTATTTAAATATTACTACAAATAATTAACAAAACTTTTTTTTTTTTAGGATTTTAAGGGCTTTTAAAGGCTCTTAAAGTGCTCAACTCCTATCTTCTTTTTGTGTTTATGGAGAATACATAAATACAAAATAAACTTGAATAGAGGGCAGATTTTATAATATTAACTCAGGCCGGACCGGATTTCCAGTCTGGCACCGAAGGTATAAATACTCACTGTAACCACTGGTGTACTTAACATATGATATAATTATTGTAACAGCACTCTGGCATTTTATTATTTATTTTATATGAAATCGTAACACGTTCAATTTAAATTTTAAAAGAAAAAGCACAAAAAAAACTAGCGGAAATATAATATAATTATACTGTACAAAAAATTCAATGACGATGTTGTCGTTATCGCTATAATCGCAATCACGCCACCATCAAAACAAAGGGATAATAACGAGCATCATCATTGAATCTGACATAAAGATGTAGCATTATAACCATTATAGAGGAATGAATAATAGTCTAGGCACACATAATCAATCATGTAAAAATATAAATACCTGGACCATTAATTCTACCAAATATATTAGGTACGCATTATGAGAGAATTTTCTCCGACTGTGACATGGTCTATAATTTTTTTAAATAACATATCAATAGGTAGGTGTTCTTATATTAAGAGTACACAATAACAATAAAATATTAAAATAATATACTTTGACGAATTTTAACTAAGGTTTTCATAAAATACTATAATAATATATTACAAATATGCAAAATTAAAACAAATATACTTGTATGGTATATACACACACGCACACACAAACACAATAAGTATGTAATATAATGAATTTAAATAGTATAAAATACTAATTTATATTATACTATTTCTTTGTTGCGTAAATATTGTCAGTATCAATTATTTTGAAACTTAATATACTGTTACAAAATTAATTATTAAATGCACTGATCGGAAATTCAACATAAAAGACAAGTGTTTAACTCACGGTTTTTAAAACTTTTTTTTTTTTACATATTTCATAATTTAAATTAGCTATAAAAAGATTAATATTAATAATTACTATGATGCTTTTTAAAATATAATTAAAATAAAAGTATGTGTGAAAACTGAATACTTTTTTTTATTACTTTAAATTTTAATTTAATATTATTTGTATTAAAATATTAAGGCATATATATATATATATAAAAAATGGAACGGGGGGGGGGGGGTAATGTATTTGTGTGAATATAAATCATAAAATAAAAATAAAGTAAAAACAAAAAGATAATAATATAATTTCCATTTTAAATGTAGTAGTATTGTTTACAGTTAAAAACCAAGTAGGCTTCAATACTCACCATAAATGTAATTCATTAACAATGTATCATTATTCAAGCAAAATCATCATCATCATCAGATAATTCAGCATCAATATTAATGCCCTAAAAGATAAAACATATTATAAAAAAATGTAATATATATATATATATAATTTTGTATAAGATAATATTTTTTACCAATTCAATTCCACATTTTGATTATATATTCAAGCGCATATTATTTGTTCTATTACCCGAAGGTGATTTTTTAAATTGCAACTATTTGTAAATACACACAACTTATAATATATTATTCCAGACTAAGTTTTTCTTACATTATTTTAATTTGTTGTTTACATAATTATTATTATTTTTACATTAATTTTGTTGAAAATTAATCTTTAAAACTATTTATGTTTTTTTTAAAAATATTTAATATACTTCAAACATTTTTTGGGAAAAAATTGTGTTGTCAATTTTACAATTTCTGCTACTAATACTAAAAGTTTTGTATATAATTTAATGCCAGATATCAATTAAAATACATTACTAATTTTATTAGTAAAATATATAATTAAAATAGAATTTGTATATCACATCATTGTTTATTTAATTATCATATATATATTATCTCAAAAAGTATTTATCGGAATACCAATGAAATAACCCATACAAAAATACAACCTATTAGTTCCCCTACAGAAACTAAAATTATTAACCCAACTATCAGTACGAGTAAGTTAATTATTTCATCAGGAAATTTTAAGTAAGCTGATTATGAAAATAAAATAATAGTTTGCAATAAAACTATATAAAGCTGTATGGAATTGCTTTGGTAAAATTATATCTTTTAACTAATAACTAGAGTGCATATGTGTCTAGATATTATTATTATTATTTAACAGATGTGTTAATCTGTTAAATCTTCTTTAGATGTTAGTATCAAACTTAAAGATACTATCTTTAATCATGGTTAGTATACATATTTATTAGAGTTCCTAACATTATTGTTTAGATTAGATTTAAAGTTACCGTTGATTCTATATCATCAAAGTTCATATTTTCTAGTTCTTCTTCTAATTCTTTATCTACGTCTTCAATATCTTCATCTTCTATTTTCATAGGAATCAATGGTGGTGGTAAAATAATTGTGTCTTCTTCTTCATTCTTATCAACATCTAATTATTTATAAACATAATGTTTTATTTTAATGTGAACATTAAAATAATTGATAATTATTACTAATAAAAATACATTTTTACATACATTTGGATTCTAAAATTCCAGCTTTAATGTTAGCGATTTGTTCATTCAAATTAAAACTGGGTTCTTGTATTTCAGCTGTTTTCATTTCTTCTAAACAATTTCTTTCATGATTCAACTGTAAATAAATATTTTATACTTACAGTGTAATCATTTTATCAGGAAAAACGAAATATTTCAGGCAGATGAAATTTGATTTAAATTTGGTTTTTAAAAGGTAATATGTGTCCATCACAAAACTTACATTTTTTATAATAGGTACTATTCCATATAAAGACAAGTATGTTTAATGCACACATGTACACCAAAAGGGTTAAAATGTGTATTTCAGTACTCTTTATAATATTATAATAGCTTACTGGCAATTTTGCATAAGCAGCAGCAGGTAACTGTTTTTGTCTTTCAGTTTGTAGATAAACTTCTGTCTTTAATGATTCTTGGTAGTGAGGGAATAGATTTTCATATTCGTCTGGGTTAGCTAATGATTCACTAGCTTTAACATTAGTTTTTTTTAGTGATTCTTTCCATAATCCAACCACGTAAGACATTTTGCTTGGCAAATATGATCGAGCAAAAAATGCTGCTTCTGGTAATCTATCAGTATCTATTAATAATTGTAAGCACCTGTCTAAATCACCCAGAAGTAAGTATGATAGGAATGAGATATTGTTTTTGCCATTTGAACTAGTACTTTCAGCTAATTTTTTTACCATTTCACTATTGCCTGAAAAAAAAAAAAATTATAATTATAATAAAGGCGTTAATAAACAAAGTATAATTAATAAATACCAGAAGATGTAGCTAACAAAAGTAATCCACCGTAATCTTGGGCCTGGTGAAGACATTCTTGTGCTAATTCAAGATCAGCTTGTGCTGTGGCTAATTCAGAGAGTTGTCTCCATTTTTGAGGACTAGATGCTTCTTTGGCAAGCATATGAGCTTTAGCCAAGTCTTGCAATTGAATAGCCAATTCGAATTTATGTTCAACATCAGTTGATACGGCCAATGCTTGTTTTTTATAACCCTATAATAAAACACATGTTTAATTAATTAATAATATATATATATTATATTAATATTTATTATATAATTATATTAATAATTAATAATATATATATATATATATACACACAATATAAATTGAGAAGCTTGAAGTTTCTAATGAATATTATTGGATATTAGTAAGACCTAAATAGTAAGTACTAAATTATACTTCATTGCAATTATTTTGAACTTTTAATTAATACAAAAAAAAAAAAATTACATAGCGAATACAGATTAAACAATATCTAGAAATTATATAAAACCTTGTTGGAGGAATATTGAAATAAGAAACCCAATACTTTAATCATTATGGAATTTATTATTAAAAGACACCATTAATTAAGGAGCAAATAAATAAAAGATGTTTACGATTTTGCACTTGTTTTTTTTATGTTTTTCTTTTGCAAGTACACAATCAGATAGACATTTATTTTATTAAGACAGTATTAAATATAATCAAAATTGTATTTTGCATATTATCAAATTTTTAATATAACCACATTACCTGTTTTTCTAAGAAATGAGCTACGCGTGTTCTATATTGAGATGGTACTGACGGTAGTATACGATCAGCAATATCAAAATCTTTTCTCATAACAGCTGTTTGATATTCTAATACGGATAAAAGAAGACTATACGAAACTATATTGAGTTCCTTATCACCTAAGTAAAGTCGATTTTCTTTAGCAACATATCCTAAAAGATACATAGTGCGATCAAGATGAGATACAGTGACAATTTCTCCACCCACATAGTAATTGATACGATTTACTCCATTGGTGTATATGAAACAATCACCAACCCATAAACCAGTCTTTATAACTTCTTGGACTTCTCCTAAAATCTAAAATATAATTGATAAATAAATAATTTACTTATTAAATAAATTAAAAATATTATGTTTGTTACTCTACTTCAAAAGCATCTTCAAGACCATCAGAACCAGCAGCTTCAAAATTTGATGCTCTTGCAGCGCTAAGGACATTGACATCAAAACGTAATATAAAATATGCTTCATCGGTGGCAAGACACACTAATTCACCAGATTCTGACCAAAATACATGCTTTGGTTGGGTTTCAATTCTCCGTACCAAGTTACCATTTTCCCAATCAAATAAGGCTAATCCTGTAACAGATTTCACACCCAACAAGTAACCTCCAAAAATACCATCTGCTCCTCCTTCTGGTTTGAAGGATTTCTTTTCTTTAAAATTTTTAAAGACTTTGATTGTTGAAGAGTTTTCCCTGATTGCATATTCAGAATCAGAAGACCATACAAAATCTTGCGCAGATCCAAATGCTTTATTACGTAAGGCCATTGACGTATATATTATATACTCGCCATCACCGCATACTACCAAAAATCTACCATTTGGGTTATGAGATATTGACTGTGGATAAATCTCACAGCTACCCATATCTTTGACTTGTATAGGTAAACGTTCACCGTCTTTGATATCAGTTCCTTCTGTCTGAAGCATAGCTTTCAGATTAGCTTGCTGAATTTCACTATGACGAGCCCAAACAATTTTACCACCATGAACATCCATTGACATAGCCGGTTCTTCACGGCCAACTTTAACCATTATGCTACCCTCATCATATCTAAAGAATTCAAAATTAAAATTATATAATTACTTTGATTTTAGTTTATATATAAAACAAAACCCTAATACACATCATAATATTAAAAGGAATGATAGAAGGAAATAAACCACATGGGAGATCTTGTAATTCTTTTGTCAGGTTAGGTTAGGCTACAGAGAATTAAAACGAATGGTGAGTGACTGTTTTGAATGGAAAAGAGGAGCTGTAAACTAACTTAAGGATAAAAAAAATTTTTTTACCCCATAGCAACATTATTAGATCCTCGTAAGCAACAAATTGTCCATACACGTTCTAACCCATAATTTAATGATGATTCTAATCGGTAAGTGCCAGAATGCCAAATCCTAACAGTACCGTCTTCAGAACCTGTTAAAACGATTGGAAGTTCTGGATGGAAGCAAACTAAAAAATACAAATAAACATTTTAAAACTAGAATAACTCATTAAATGTTATCTATTATTACCAGCAGAAATATTTTGAGCATGACCCTCTAATGTCTGTACACATGTTTTATTTTGATAATCCCAAATTTTAACAAGTCTGTCATCAGCCCCTGATATCAAATAAGGCTTATCACCAGCATGATAATAATCAACACAATTAACTCCTTTTTCGTGTCCTTCTAAAGTAAAATTTGGTGTTGATGAACCAAGTTGCCATACTTTAACAGTTCGATCCAATGAAGCACTGGCAAAAGTATTGTTATCTTTAGGATTGATCATAATCTGCATAACATAATGTGTATGGCCTTCGAATACTTGTTGGCATGCCCATTGTTTTTCCCAATTCCAAAGTTTGATCAACATATCATCTATAAAACATTTATGTATTAAACATTAGTATCATCTACATTTTTTTAATAATGTATTTAAATTTAATATGTACCACTGCTTGTAAGTATAAATGGTTGTGAAGGATGGACAGCTATACTTCGCAAATAATCAGAATGTGCATCAAGTTGATGTACACGCTCCAAAGTGTTATAGTTGATGACCCGCAATTGCATATCATCAGAACCAGTAACAATCCAATTTTTTCGAGCAACAAATCGAGCTGCTCTTACAGGAAGTTCACATACCTATTGTAAAATATAACAAATAAATATAATAAAAGACAAATATCTCACATTTACAAAATAAATATGACTTCATATTAATTACAGACATTTTTTATAAAAATAAGTACAATTTTTGTAATCTGTAATGGGGTTTTAAACCATAAATATTTAATACAAGCAACATGCTAAATAAATAAATTAGTTATTTATAAATTAATAACTAAGGCCCGGAATTGGTGCATTGTCATTTTTTTCTTTTACTCAAATACACAGAAATTTGTTTCTAGTAATGTAGAACCTAATGGTTTAATTTGTATTTAGTATTTCTAGGGAATTGGGTGCCATTTGGTAATTTTTTGATAATTTAATACATTTTTATTATATTTTAGAAAATTCAGTACATAAAAAACGGGTATTTAACTATATTTATAAATATTATGTTATGATGTAATAAAGACCCCACTCCACAGATTTGGGTAAAGTACTAGATTATATTTATGGTAAGACAATCAATTGCTTTAATAGACAGTTTAGTAATTTCTATAGTAGAGTGCAGTGTTGTGTTTATTAAAATCTTAACTCTAAGTGGTGTAAAAAAATTAAGTCACTTGGAGTATCTAATCTAATATAAATATTTATAACATCATTTTGATTTGGTTTTTAGATTAGAAATATGAATTATAATAATATAAGAACCTAAAAGTGTTGTTTTTTTTAAGCAACTATATAACTTAGAAATATGTTTACAAAATATATTTAGTCATTCGTATATTCAATATTACCAAAGAAAACCAAAAAACTTAGATAATATTTCAAACTGATATAAAAATAAGTTTAATATTGATATGAGATTCTGACGTAAACTTGTATTAAATTTCTATGATAACATGAAATATTCATAAAATTAATAAGTTAATTAATAAATTAATTGTACTTGGAAATTAAATACTATTTGGAAAACTTCATAATACTTAATACTATTGTATTATTATAAAAAAAAAATATAAACTGTGTTGATAGGACATTTATTTAAAAAACCCTAATACTTGATAAAAATATTGAAAAATGTCTAATCACTGTAAACAGTAGACATATTTGAATAAATATTAAAAACTGCGTGAAGATTTACTTCATAGGATTTGATAAGCGTGGCTGTTTCGTGATTCCAAATATGAACATTTCCATTATATAACGACGCTAACATCCATGGTTCTTTAGGATGGAGATCAACACATTTCACACGATCTGACCGAGCAGTGAGCTTACGTTTGATGTCTAAACGTAAAGGCTGAAACGGAAAACAAAATAAGCATAAACGTTATAAAGCATTTAAGAAAAATCTTATTTGCAGTATCGGTTGTCAAGTGTCAAGTAAACTCACCATTATTTTTCTCTGTGCGTTACACGGCTATTCAAAGTTTCAGAAGTTTCATTTACCGGATAAGGTTTCCTCGTAAATTCACACAGAAACTTCTAAAATCCAGGAAATCCAGTGACAATTAATAATCTTCTACTGAAAATGCAGAGTATGTAATAGAATGTTGTCGTCGGCAGTGGTTTGTTATCAGCGTGGCGTTACGGGATATCAGACCTCAGACGTGTACCGCCGGCAGTCGCGCCAACCTATTTTTATAGTCGAGTTGAAAAGGAATACCATGGTTACCGCAGTGGTTGTTCTCTACCAACACCGAGATTGGTTAATCGCCGCACCGGTGACAAAAAAAAAGCGCCACGGGCGCTATGGCCGAAGAGAATGTCTGTGAGCAACAGGTTTTCATAAAGAGTTATTAAAATAATATATGTAAATAGGTAGTGTGCGTTTATAATTTTATATATATAATAATATTTTCAATATACGGCGAGAGTGCGTGACGCAGCCCGCTGATTGCGCCACCGTTTTTGTTTAGGTGTTTTTGTTCGTGGCACGGACGGTACGGCGTAAGATGTTTATTGTTGTTGTTGTTGTGGGTTCGTTGGCAACACGACGGAAACACGGTGGTAGGAGGCGCGTCACCGTCTGCTACGACCGCAATAACGGCGGAGACAGTGGCCACCACCAGTGACGGGCCGAGACCGCTGACGAATTGGTTGTTTTTTAATTTTTTATGTGCAGTTTTCCGCGGCGGTCGACGGCTCGCCGCTTGCGGACGGTGACAAATACCTATGGTGTGAGACATCCGGTCGGCCATGCAGTGTCAGTTTAGCGGCGTCGGATCCATGGCGGACAACAGGAAAAAAGCCACCGGCAGCGACACGTTGCCCAAACCGGGAAAGGTCAACTCTGGTAATTATTGTTTTGCTGTTGTCGTTTGGATTTTTTATTTCTCGTCTCCACAGGGTTCACTTTGTCTAATAGCCGAATTCAACAGGTTCTGCGTATTATCGTGTCCCGAATTCGCCCGACAAAGAAAGTGATCACTTTTGGGTCACTTTCACTATTTGACAGGCCCGGGGCACACTAACACGTCCGTATATAATGTTATAAGAAGGCTGCCGCCGTTTTCGTTTTGGTCCAATGACACAAATGTTCCGATCGTTGGTTTTCAATGTCGCCGCATTATTGTTTTTGGTTTTCGTCTGTTACTCGTCGCGATGTTGAATTTTAGTTTTTTTTTCTTTTCATACCGTTTGTTTACACATCGGATATGGAGATTTTAACTTTTGTTTTGCTAGAGTACATACATTTGTATTTTTATAGCGATTTGGAAACGATATTGGTTTTTCCAGATGGTAATTCTCCGATGAAAATTGTCTACGCCCGATTGCGGAATACCATGACTTTCCAACAATTATCAAACATTTCGTACATCGATTTCTTATTGTGATTTACCAACAGGGTTTTTTTTATATTTTAAATAACTTTAAAGTCATTGGTAATCGGGGGATAGGCGAGAATACTTATGTTACAAGTATTACAATACAGGATACACGATAGGTACCCTCATTGAATTAAATAATAGATACTTGGTACATTCAAATTAATATGACTTTTAAAAAATTGTTAACACTTACAGTTTATAAGTCTTAATAAATAATTCAATCAGTTCTAATTATGGTATTAAAAGACCTGTGCGTATACATTATTATGCTCAAAACATGCTATAAAGGAGAAATTCTCATTCCCCAGAGCGTGATTCTATTTTCATCATTTTTATTAAGAAGATAACTTATTACGGGAATCGTTAAACTTTGATTTCAAATCATTTCAGTTTGAGTAACAAAACAGTGTAAAATGAGTAACTTAATCACTCATAACAAAATATAAATATTAAAACTATGTTATTTAATTATTTTAACAATATAATTTAATATCTCAATATCCCATAGTTATACTTTTAAGATGTCACAGTGTTTAATTTTCAATTAAATATTTGTTATTTATTGATTTCAAGATTAATTTTATTAACAAAAATTAACCAATATAACAGTTGACAGACTGTCTAAGGCTGAAAGCTGAGTGTGAGCGAATTCAAAGTTTTTTGTACACAATTTATACACAATAGGTCAACAATTTGAGCAGATAAATTAATTATTATAACAAAATACATTATTATCAGTAGCATATTGGTAAATAAATTTATAAGTTTACAGCTATGTATATGCACCTCAAAGGGATGGAATATACAAAAAAATAATTTTCTTCTACACTCGAAATAACTTAACACTTACTAATATTTGATTATAAACACACAGGTACCTACAAATTGCCTTGATGTGCATATGTCAACGTAAATAAATTTTTACTAACATACTTTTGAAATTTTATTTTAGTACTAGTTTTAAATAAAAAAGATTGTCAGTTTTTGACTGTCTTCACAAGTACTCGTGTCATTGTAAAATTTAATTTACTTTCATGGGGGCATGAGGGTGACCCTCGGCTGGATGTGCAAACCAGTCTGTTCTATTTTGGGACAAAGTATACAATAAAATAATGATTGTTTATTATTTTTGTAGTGTATACCCATATTAGGCAAATTTTTTTACATGTATAGGCATAAATCTAAAAATAGGAATCTGGGCATATGTTGTTTACCCACATATACCCTCCAATTCACCACTGATTATTATATTTGCTAGAATTTAGTTTATCATTAATAAATTACCCAATAAAATGAGTAAAATAATTTATCAATTATAGTTGTTGCCAGATAGATTGATATGGTAATATTAATATATTAGTTACTATCATAATTTATAGTTTTTCTATAAATAAAAAAACAACATTCAAGTGCTGTAACTTAGTAAATTTTTGACCTGGAAAGTTTCACTAAAATATGTGGATAAATAATTTATGGTCAAAGGAGGGTTGTCGTGTAAAAAACAAAAGTTCTATTGTGCATGTGTGAATCTAAAGATTAGTCAAAAATTCAGGTACAATGGAAGTGTGAAAAAATGAAAATTTAAAATGCATGACTCGTCATTGAGCGTTTTAAATTACTATTTTCCACACTGTAAACAATTATTAAAATTAACACTGTAAATTGTATAGTAAATTAAAATCTGAAAATTCCATGAAGTTGTTATAAATTTGGTGGTAGTACCAACTGGAATTAGTTTTTAGGTTATTGGAAAATGAAATCGGTTGAACGTTTTAATGAACAAATGATAATTGTTATGTGCATATATAAAGTATATTGTAACTTATTACAATAACATATTTATATCTTGCATGTAAACGGAAATATCCATTGTGAACGTCTTTTAACATTACTAAAGATTATTATTTTTGAAAAGAAATGTTTGTCAATAGGTATTACGAATTTACAAAGCCAAGTATAAAATGTTTATGTTTCTAAGTAAAATATAAATTAATATTGTTTGTAGATAACCATAAATTGAATTTACATTTTAAGGTACATTTACAATAGGATGTTTCAGTTTGTTTATAGATATCAATGATCAATTGTTATGGTTAACATATTATCCTATTATTAAATACACTAAAATATATACAGTTAACTAAAAAATATTTTTTTATGTAGATATCAAATATAAATATTATATACACTATAAATTATAAACTTTATCAAGTTTTTTTTTATTGAAAATCCATCTAATATTTAATGTAATACAAATACAGTTTGAAACATAAAAAGTTAATTTCTACAATTAATTCAAGTCGGATACTTCAGTGTCCTTTTTTTTTGTATCGTGTTCTTCTGACGACTGTCCATATTGTTCCAAATATCGAACCATTGTTAACTGTGTTTGTCCTATGGTCTGCAAACATTTATTGTTGACTTGGCCCATTACATGAATCAGTCTTGCTCTGGCATTATCAATATTTACTAGATTTCCGTATTCTAACGTTTGGGTTTTACTTAACAACTTCCCGTCGACTATACAAGCCATTAAGATTAAATGCGGCATTTTCTTAATGAGTTTTAATAATTGTGGTATCTGTGTAGTACTACTGTATACAATTGAGCTGTGCGATTGAAATAAATCTAGCACTAAAGCGTAATTAGTATTGGCCAAGCCCTTTCTTAAAGTACTTTTACCATAAACAACTTCATTCATTCCTGCCATTTTGAAAGCTTTTTTACATTTAAAGTTTGTTTCGCCTTTTACCGGATTCTTATGAAATATCGCAATCATTGCACTCTGCTCAAATAGTTCTTTAACTTCTCGGGCTAAAATGTTTTCATACGGGTTATCTTCGACGTTTCCTAACAAACTATTCAATTGTTTCGAGCCGCTTCCAACCAATGGTACAACTGGAGGTTTCGGCCATGGATACTGGGGTTTTGTAACTGCTTCAATGACGGCTCGGTAATGGTCCGGTTTTCTGGGTTTCTGCACATTGATTCTTCTATACCGTACAGAGATGACGTTTGGTAAAAATCCTCTGCTACAAATAGGTTTGGTTGAACAGTGTAACATGATGTTTTTCGTAATAAAATTATTAATATTTAATAGGTTTATTGTTAAATATCACTATGAGTTATTTATTATTCATGTTTTAAGTTGCTCGAAGGATGATTATTTTAGAAACGTTCAAAAACGAATAATGTTCGTATTATACTCTGACACTGATAGCAGAACGATAACCTCAATTCGTTTCCGTTTCCAAACAATAATTCCACACGCAGTGTAGCCACACAATATGATTCCATTTTTAATGGGTGTATCTAGGCGGGCAAAATAATTTGTTATTTTGTTCAACATTTCGTATACACTATGCAGTTACTACTACTACTACAAAATAAAAAAAAAAAATCGAATTTCATATTTGGTTTTTATTTTGAATTATAATTTTGATTTTTTCTATCAAAAGATTAAATAGCTATATCGAATGATCAATTCATTTTTCTTCTTATACATCTATAAGTATTTATCATGATTTTTTTTTTTTTGAAACATTAATATTCTATAGGTAATTTAAAAATTCAGTACCAATTCCAGATTAATTATTTGATTATTTTAATTTTTAGTTTCCACTGAGACGTATTAATAATATTGTACTATTGTTTGATCATATCAATTAATCATTTCATACAAATTGTAATTTATTAATTTAGAACAATTAATATTACTGTTATTCTTGAGTAATAATTAATTAATGGGTGTTAACCGACATATACACAATTATACGTATATGCTGTAATAAATTAACCTCTATATGCACTATTGTATATTATTCTTAAGTACATTATGTCGGTTTTAAAATAGTACATGTAGAGTTTTTTTTATTTTTTTTACTTTAAATTATTCTCAATTAACTAACTATTTTTAATAGTGCAATTTAAAAAATGGTTAGCGGTTATTATAAATGTATACTAAATTAATTACAACTGAAAATTTAAAACAGATCTATACGTTTTTTGAAAGTATTCAAATAATTGTGCAAATCTCATCGATTTTATGATTTAATTTGTCATGGCGCTCAGTGAAACAAATAATTGTATTCGTGAAAAATGAACATATTATCATGGCCGCCACTGCTTCTGGAAACTGGGATTAGTTAGGGAATTTTAAATCGGGTATAATCTCTATTTTAGTAAATTAAGTTTAAATTTCTAAAATTGATAAAACAATTTCCAAGATTATTCATTTCATTACATCATTCATCTTATCTATTTTTATTTGTTTTATAGTTTTACAATTAGTTAATACCAAGATTCCTTCTAAATGAAGTATTTTTTTGATTCTGTACATATTATTCCTTATAATTTTTTACTCGCTTTAAATTAATAAATAGCTATGTTGTTTTTTTTTTTATAAAAACGTGTATTCAAGCCGAAAGGGATGGAACTTGCAAAAATATTTGAGAATATATTATTTATTTCCTTTTGTAATACATTCCGGAATATACATGGCAAAGTCACAGACAATGTATAATTAATGGAGTACAATGGCATACCCTGAGCTCAAATCATTTATCGTTTGCACTATCAATTCAACTAAATAGCCTTAGCACCCCCTCTTCCTCCTCTTTGTATTTTATATATTCTTAAGGAAATTAAATTGCAATTTTAACAAAAAACACAATGTGCTTGAGAATATTATAAAAACTACCTGTATACCTATGGATACTTGATTTTATATACCTACTCATTTGTTCCGATCACACGAATAGTAGTTTATAAAATGTATAACGATATAGTTGGCAAGCCTCACGTTGTAACATTATATTATTATGTTCATATAATATATGAACATAATATATATATATATATATATACATTTTTTTTTTTCATTCAAAAAAATGATAGGTTGTATTTAGTTACTATGTTTATACACATAATATTTATTTTCTTTCGTTATGTATACTGATTTCTTCGGTTTGTGTATATTATTATACGTAGTCGTGGGCGTGTAAAATTGTCGAGTCTGCATAGAAAACCTCATATTACAGTAGACCGTTATTATAATATTACAATATCTCTTTTTTTTTCTTTTTTTTTTTTCAATTTTTTCCACCCCTCTCGTTTCGTAGCCCTTTTCGCCCCTTGACAATAAAAAAATTCCTCACCGTCTCGTCACGGTTCGCCGGTCGTATTATGGGCGAACGTAGCAATCCGGCGGTAGTCGCGAGCTGCACGCGATTACGTCGTGTGTGCTGCGGGTACGGTTCCGGTGTTCTCTCCAATTAGATACAATAGTCGTTGTAATATTAATAATATTACGCACACGCATCGCACAATTATTATTGTTATTATTATAGCTGTGTACGTACGTATTATTTTTTTAATCGTGTCGATAAATGTATAAATGTTTATTATATTATATTGTTGAAAACGTTTTCGTCACTTGTAGCCGGCAGGGGTTTGCGCGCACTAAAGTTCTGCGTAATAATAGGAGAAGTAGTTAGAGGCATTACGAGAGAGCGAAAAAAAAAACAAATTATGCATTTAATTTTTTGGCCGTAGTGATAACGTATGAGTAACAGCGAAACCGTCTTGAAATTAAAAATAATTCAACAGTGGGTTAGGAACATGATTAGTTTTCGATTGACTATAATATTATACCGGGGATTACTAATAATAATTTTCGCGCCCGCGTTGCAGCGGTATAATAAAAGCGTAGGTTTTAGCGTATAGTTTTGGTTTTTATTCGTCGCGCCCGATTTTTCGAACCCGTGGAATTTATCTTTTTTTTTTCCCCACATTTCGCCGCACGTTACGCGTGAGTGGGAAAGAGCGGTGCCTGCCACTGCACCCCATTGCCGAAAACCACCTGCTGCCCCCCGGAGCAACAGGTAGTTTTGTCGGTTAACGACGCACCACACCGCACTTACTAGTACGTCCGCCATGTATGCGGACCGCGCGTATTATAATTTCGTTACCTATTATATATTAAATTACTTATTGTTTGTGCGCGGACGTGAATATACTGTGTTTTGTGTATAAGACGTACAGCTGGAGCCCCGGTTTTGTTTCTTTATTTGAAATCGTTATTTTCTATATTATAAATAATTATAATATTATTTAGGTATGTAATATTATATAGGCTCTCCATAAAAATACATGTACCTATAGAGCAACATTCAACATATTAACCGGTTGGCAAACCTGATACACTCTCGTACTTACGCACGCACATTACCATTCACCCAGGCGTGAAGCCATTGTGGCTTTCCATTACAATGAACCTCGTATAGGTCCATTTTTTTTTTTGTCGTTATTATTTTTTCTCACAGTTTATTCACATTCAACAATAGAGATAGTTTGCTGACGCGCTCTACAGGTACCTATTCCGTGGTCCTTATTTTAATTTTTTTTTTTTTTTTTCTGTACTGTTTCAAATCTCATTTGTTCGGTTGTAAACGAAGTGAAAGAGTAGGAGGAAGACCTCGATGTATTATTATTTATTATTAATGATGATAAAAATTGTTTTTCATTATTAGATATAGTCTCTTATTTTAACCAATATTATTTTCCAGTGTGTAAAGAATGGCTGGTCCACGAAGACAGTGCCTTGGCGTATCATTTGCAAAAATTGGAAGGTCAGTATTTGTGTACTTGTATCCTAGTTGACTTATATTGTGATTTTTTTTTTATCCGCTTCATACAGTTCAAATAATTTCTATAATTTTACAGTTGACGAACATTACAATGGAAATCGCTCGCGTAATGCTATTGTTCGTCAAGACTTGCCCACTGCTAAGGAGGAACAAGAACGGGAAATACGAGAAGCTGATGAACGTTATTGTGCATTTATCAAAGAGCAGTGAGTTAACTAGCTTAAGATCTGATTAACATAGCCCATCAAAAATAGTTACATTTTTTTAAATGTCTAAAAATTTAACCGCCATGTTTGTATCTAATGTTTTTGTTTATAATAGACATTTTTAACATCTTGATAAACAATCAGTTTAATGTATATAACATTTTATTTTATTAATAATCTACTTATGTATTATTAAATTAATTTTTTTCAACGTTGGCATCATTGTTTCATTTTTTTTTTTTTTTTTTTTTATGTCAGTTAAAATATTAAGTTCAAATAAATTATAATTATTTTAATATAAAACATGGGAATTCAATTAACCTTATAGATACAATGTGATGAATGATTTGATTTTTAAATTCTTTACATAATATTTTTTTTAAAATATTTGAAAAATATAAATTTTTGAAAATATATTTTTTAATTTAATGTACATAAATAATTGTAGAAAAGAGTACTCATTAGCCATATATATTTGAATAATTTACTTACATTACTTATTTTCAGGGAAAAAAAAGATCTCAAAATTGCTTTGGAATTAGCTGATCATTTAGCAGCAAAGAAGCAAACTTGTGAAATTGAAGTAAAGGCAAATTTAGCTGATTATAGACCCGGAATATTAAAAAAACAAAGTCAGCTAGAATGTACTAGAAAGTAATTTTTTTTTTTTCTTTAATTAAATGTCTATTCTAGATGACTATTCTAAACCAAATATTATTATAGATATTTCCAAGTTGCCAAAATGTTTTGAAAATAAATCTATTTAAGCATAATTGTTACATTGAAATATCTATATTTCTTTTAATCTTTCAAATTCAAGATTCATTGTAATTAAGTATATCTTTAATATTCAGAGAATTTTGTAACTTTAGTGTGACTTAATTTTATTAAAATCCAATAGAATACAGATTCTAATTATTAAAAATAATATAAATTTATAATGTTTGTAATAAGTATTTTACTTATTTAGTTTAGTACAATGTGATGAGTATACAGAATTTGATATTGATGATATTTTGCATGACATTGATTATGAAGAAGAAGTTAATCGTAGAATCCAAGAACAGAAGGATGCTGTGAGTAAACCCCTTTTATTTTGTATCTGTATTATATTATGTTTTGTATAAAATCTATAGTCAGTGCGTTTGACGGGTGTAATCTTTAGTGCACGTTAATATTTATAATCGTGACTAGAGTTACACTCGTCAAATTCATCAGGCCAAGCAGCAGTACATCTAAAGTGGTAAATAAAATTTTAAAAATAATGCAAATACATAACACTTAAAACATTAAATATTTGTATATTTATAAGGAATTGGCAAAAAGGTTACAAGAACAAGAGGGACGACCCCTGTCAATTGAAGATCGAGATAGATTAATTGCTATTGAAACCCAAGACTGTGAATTAGCTAAACTTTTACAAGATAAGGTTAAATTGCATTTTGTTTTACTTAATTTCAAATCATTTTATAAAAGAAGTATAATTGCTTTAGGAAAAAGCCAGATTGAGAAGAGCTCGTGAAAAAGCAAAACAAAAAGCCTTACTAAAAAAACAACAGCAGCAGTTAGAAGAATTGTCCGAAGCCGTGACTCCAATTCAAGAACCTCTTTCCAATATTGCTATTGCTATTGATCCAACTTATAACTCAAGAAAATCGGAATTACAACAGGACATTCTTTGTATGTTTTTCTTATAGTTGGTTTTAAAAAAACTAATAATTTCAACTTAACTAAAGTTGCCAATTGTTGGTTATATTTTAGATACATCTTCTCTCTCATCATCATTAGATGATGTTCCTCCATATATGCCTATCCAAGGACAGCGTCGTAACAATCAGACAGATAAGAAAAAAAAGTCTAAGACAACTGATAGTGTTTCATCATTTTTTAAAGTATTTAAGTAAATTAAATATTTACAGTGAAAATATAATATGTGATTTTTTATATTTTCATAGCTAAGGATTATTATTAATCAAAACCTGGTATTCCACCAAATTTTTAGAACTGTGTTCATTGTCTGTTTGAACGTGTATTTAAATTTAAATATTTTGTATTTTAATATATTTTACATTTTTTACTTATTTTTTAAACATTTGTATACTGTTACTTTTTTATCATGTAGTGTAGTTAATTAAAAGAAAACATTAATCTTTCTTAATTGTTCTGTTTTCATTGTAGTGTAAAATATTAAGTTTTATAGTGTCTTTAGAAAGATTAAATTGGAAAGTTGCATTGTTTTTAACAAATGCAACAGCATTATTATATTTACCATTTTTAGTTGGGTCTTTAGGTTGTAGACAAAGTGCTTAGTTCTGATAATGTATACAATTTTTTTTTTTTTAGTAAAATTCCCATGAAGACTAGAGGCCAACAAACTTAACGGCCCGGGTTGCCAACATTAGTTTCTTAATTATTTATTCTCATAATACATGTTTAATGTTCATCATTAAAAAAAAAAAAATACCTTATTTTAACTAATGTTCATTCAAATTTTTCAGCCAAATGGATATATATTGTAATGGGGTTTTCTTAAGTTGTGTATCACCATGCGTTCTGATACATTTTTTTCCAGTTTCATTTGGTATTCGACTTTGGCAAGATGAGTAGTGAGAAAGATGTAATTTTGCTAGCTGTGGCTGCATTATCGATTCTTGCATTCATGCACACAAAAAGAACTGATTTGTAAAATGACTTAACACATGCATAATTTTTTTTTCTATTTTATCTGTTCTAAAAGAAACACTTATTCTATGCAAAGGATGTTCGCGATACAACTCTATACAATTTATAGTTTTATCTCCATGTTTCAAAATAACATTAACAATTTAAAGAAGGCAAAATGAACAAAGTGGACCACAAAAAAATGTTTTGATTATTTCGAACACCAACAAATGCCTGAGCTGTAAATTGTCTCCACTACGGTTAGTTGGTTCGGCTTTATTTGATACAGATTGCCAAAGCTTGATTTAGAATCGCCAATACTTTCAGTCTGATAACGAACCTGACAGTCATGTACACATTAGTGCGACTGCCGGTCGGCATAAAGAGGCCGCACCTTTAGTTAGATTGGTGGGATTACTAAAATATATATTGTGAATACATTTTTAAAATTTTAACCCTACAGTGCTTGTGTGGTGTACATAGATCTTTTTTTAAATGGAAAAATATTTTTAGTACCAGATTCAAAAGGTCCTAGCAACTGTGGCTTAAAATTTTTTTTTCTTTTCTCAAATATGTGACCTTTTAATAATGAAGAAATTTGACAACTGTTTTATGGAAGAAAAATTTAACTAAGATAATCAACAAATTGCATAACAATAAGCTGACGTGCATATTCAACTTTTTGAAAAAATTGTATTTTTAAAATGTGGCTTTATCTGAGCCAATATATATAAATCTTTTTTTTTTTTTATTCAATATATACAATCTCCTCTAGGAACTATAAGAATATGTGATTAGTTTGATGAAAGGAGTCACCCACTGATAACACTACTCTTACTTGATAATAATATATATAAATCTAAATAACAAAATATTACACACATTACTATTATTTGGATTCTGATTGTCTTTTTTTTAATTGGAAGAGGCTTTACGTTGAAACAGCAAGAACAATTCATCTTAGATCAACATTATAAAATGTATAATTAAGGTTACAAAAATATTTACCCAGCAATTTATTAACCAAGTTGTTTACATTTTAATATACCAACAGGCATGATTACCATGTAACAAAAATAAAATAACTCAGTTAAATCAAAAAAATATTGAATTTTATATACAAAGTACAGCAAAACTAAATAATAATACAATTCTCCATACAATTTACAAGGTAATCTTAAAATTTGATTGTTCAATATTGTTATAGTTATAGTCTGTCCCGCGAGAGAGCATGTCGGGCGAAAACAAAAATGCTCGGGGCTCTGCGCATCCCCACCAAATTCTTGACGGGTGGCGTGCGATCGTTATCATTGGATGCCGTTATCAGTCAATAATAACGGCAGCCAATTCCAATGAATGTGTTGTGTACACGACCGTCGTAGTGACACGATATTTACATGTTGTATATACCGTGTTAAAATAATTCAAATTTTGGTTTTGTAATAGGTAATTTTTTTTTTGAATTTGTTTAAAATGAGTGACGAGGCAGCTACAGTAGGACTAAATGTTTCTGCAATACAGAAAAATCCATGTGGAAAGGTAAGTGTTTGTATGAAATGCAAAGCGTGTACAAAATACAAATTCCCACACTGAGCGTCTATAGATAATGCATTTTTTTTTATTTAGTTTGTTGGTAGTTGTCAAAAACTACTTATAATTAATTTATATCATACCAAAATGACCCAAAAACCGAAATTAAAAATTAAAGAACTTGTTAAAATAATTTCAACAGAAACAGGAATTGGTCAAAATACCATACAGACAACGATTTCGGATTACAAAAAATCCGGCATTTTCAAGTTGCCGAATAAAAAAAAAATTAGATTGACAGTCAAAGAGAAGGCAGATGATTTTGAAAAAAACGCAGTTCGCCGAAAAGTCCATAATTTCTGGTTCAATCGTGAGGTACCGACACTGGACAAAATTCTTAAGGCTGTAAATGAAGATCCAGACATGAATACATACTCCCGGTCGAATCTGCATCGCCTTTTAAAAGAATTAAATTTTGAACACTCTAAAAAAGGTCATAACGGTTCCATCCTAGAAAGTGATGACATTGTTATATGGAGAAGCCAGTATCTCGAACAAATTCGTAAGTACCGAAATGATAATAGAACTATTTATTATCTTGATGAAACTTGGATTAATGCAGAAGAACGCACAAATAAAATATGGGCTGTACATATTGGATCAGAGAAAGGTTTTGTCCAAGGTGGTTTATTGACGTTAAAGTTGAAAAAAAATTTGTTAGATTTCCATGACCAAATTAATGGCGATACATTTTTCAATTGGTTAAAAAAGGTATTACCTTTACTCGATGATAATTGTGTGATTGTCATGGACAATGCTTCTTACCATTCCGTCCAAGTCGAATCGTGCCCTACAATAAGTTGGAAAAAAGACGAGATCGAAATGTGGTTGGAATTTAAAGGTGAAACTTTCAAGAGGCCAATTATTAAACTTCGTCTCATGGAAATAGTTGATCGCATTAAACCACGGTACAATAAATATGTGATTGATGAATATGTGAAATTGCATGGTAAGAATGTATTACGTTTACCTCCTTACCATAGCGAACTTAATCCAATAGGATTAGCATGGGCATCGGTAAAACAATATCTGAAAATGAACAATAGTACTTTTGCAGTTATCGATAATCAATTACTACTTCGTGATGGAATTGATAGATGCACGCCGGTAATGTGGAAAAACTTTATACGCCATACTCAAAAGGAAGAAAAACGGTTTTGGGATATTGATTTCATTGTGGAAGATGTTTTAGAAAATTTGGGTTCAACTGTAATGACTATTACTGATGATATATCAGATTCAGAGTCCAATCCAGAATGAAAATATATTATTATCATCATCTTTGTACATTTCTTTTAAATATAATTATTGTCTAATCATTTAAATTTTTTTATTCTGTTCTGCTACTTGAGCACACGACCCATGCAAAATTGTTATATAAAGCGCTTGACACTGTTGTCTGCGGTAAAATTTGGACACATGAAGGGGATACAACTTCATTATACATACGCAGATCCGTGGTTTCATGTGGAACAGATTTTAGTATAGTAACACCGACATTCTTCATTTTAATAATTGTAATTGAAAAAAATATTATATTTTTTTATCCAAGATAACTATAAAACTATACCAGTAAATAATGTAATTAATAAAAGGATTCATCAGTACAACATAAAATATGTTTTTATATTTATAAACTGCTGTAATTACTATAAAACAAGATATTGTTTATAATATTTATTTATTATCAAAAAAGTATTTGTAATGAAGTTTTACATAAAATATCCTAAATCTATCATCCTAAATGAACTACACACACAATTGTAAAATTTCAATCTAACCTATTTAGTTTATTAAAAAAATTCAAAAATTAAATGATATAAATAACTTACAATTTTTTTTATTTAAAATTAGTATTACGTTTTTTAATACTTGCAAATGGGTTGACTCGTGGACATCCACTTTCACGTTGAATAACTTCTACTACACTGTAATTTGGAAGCCATGACTAAACAAAAACGATAATATTTAGTTAATCGAATGTCCGAATAATTTGCATCAAAATTGAATTCACTACATTTTATTACCAATTTTTACCACTAATTATTTCGCTTACAAGAGTTTATTCTTTTTGTTAAAAAGAAAATACAATATCTGATGAAAATAAAGTTATTAATTCTTAATTTATCATTAATGTATACTATAAATGAATAAATAAATAAAATGAATCAAACATAAATATAAATTACTTTTTCTTTCATAGCTACAGCCACAACATTCCTATTAGGCTCAGCGTCATAAGCAATTGACTCACAACCAAAATGTTCACAATATTCATGAACAAATTTTCGTTTTTCATATTTCATCACTTCAAATGAATGACTACGTGAATTTTGTTTTGACTGAAAACAATGTTGTACAATTTTATTTATTTGTAATTAATTTAGTTTTAATTACACACTTGTTTCGCATTAGTGACAAGTTCAGCAAGTTTTTCATGTATATAATTACAAAATTTAGCATCCTTCTTTGCAAATTCTTTCATAAAATCAGAATACCGTGGAGTGACATTAGGTGACAAATCTGGATTGCGAATTTGCAATGCAAGGGCTATGCGTCGGTTTCTTTCTAGTTTAGCACATTCTGTTGTACATTCCAGACTAGAAATGATTAATAAATATAGTTTTAATATTTTTTGTTCATTTTGCTAATATATATATATCAACAAATTAGCATTTAACACAAGGAAGTATGCTTAAAAATTATAGTAATTAAAACCAGTTAATAAAGTAAACTAACATCTTATATGATTTTATGGTCGGCTGTGAGTTGATAATATTGTCAAGAAAACTCAAAGTTTGTGTTTTAACCTGAAGACGATATTCGACTACTTTAGCGTCTGAACATAATCTTGTTTCGGTCAAATTCCCACAAATACAACTGACATTTACCTTGAAAGAAAAATTGTAAATTATTTATTTATTTATTATTATTATTATGACGTTACCAATGTTTACCATTTTTTTACACGCTCCTTGAGGACATGGACCATCATGACAAGGTTTAGAACACGGATGTCCGCACTCTGGTTTTAGCGATTCGCATGGTAATTCACACAGTCCTGTATTACAAGGTAGTGGATGACATGGTTTTACACAGGTATGTCGTTTGCAAGCTAGTGGATAACCACAAGGCATTCCACACGATACATTTTTAATATGACATGGTATAGCAAAACGTAACTAAAATATTATAAAAACAACAAAGTTACTGGTAACACATCTTACAGTCTAAAAATGTGTATTGTATGAATGGTTACCTCGTGACCACCGAAACATAATTTCTTAGTAAGACTTATACAAGGAGGACATTCTTCTTCATCGTGGCAAATATGAGTTGCTGGATGATTACATTCATGTTCGCGTGAACAAGGTAATGTACAGAGTGGAAGACGAGTACCACACCTGACTGGAGGAGGAATAAAACTGTTGCCACATCTACAATATAGCTCGTCAAAACCTATTACAGTTAATGAATATATTTGTAAATAGATTATATATTAATATATTCATAGACATCAAATCTAAGAGTACATGATTATATAATTTTCTTGATTCTAAAGTTTTTAATAACAAATTCTGGAAAAATTAATAGTTTCCAAGACAATAATAAGGGTCTTACATTCAGTTGATCACCCTGTATAGTTACACTTACTTGCTTCAATGCATATAGCGCAGCTGCCTGTATGACAAATACGATCACAACGATGTTGACGACAATTTAAGAGTCCATTACAGAATCGATTGCACTCATGACTTGGTGAATTACAACACATTACCATGCATTTATGTTTACCACAAGACATCATCTACAAATCACAAAACAAAAATATTGTGTTACAATAACAAAATCATTATATTTTTTTATTTTTAATGTTTTACCTTGTTACATTTTTTTTTACATGTTAATTCACTAGTCACAGAATTACATTTTATTTCCTTTGATTTATTTCCACATTTACACACATATTTGGTTTTGTATTCACAGCGACCGCACGGACCTTCATGACAATTTTTTTCACAAATATGTGGGTTCTCTGTGTAATTAAACTCAATTAATAAAACACAATGAAAAATATATCCATAACTATACAAACCAGGTGGACCGCATTCTAAGGGTTTTCCACATAATTGATCACACGTGGGGATTGGTTGTGTACATAATATGCGGTTGGCAAGTTCGTCATGTGTCAATGGTCTTTTCCCACAAGGACAATATTTAATGTCTAAAGATTTACATGGTTCACACTGACCCATGTGACATGATTTTTTACATGAATGATTTCCACAAGATAATTTGTTGTTACAAAGTTTTTGGCAGCTGTAATATACGACTAATGCATTTTCTGGTGTGCAAGGCATTTCTCGTTGTGATTGACCACAATAACACACTGTAAAATATATCTGTTCTCTATTAACCGCTGAATTATAAAGAAACAATTATAATTAAAATTTGATTTATAATAATTTTAACATGGAATGTTACTTGAAAATCAATTTTTTTTTGTTTTATTATAAAACCTAAACCTTTTATGTAACTAGTACTTTTAAAACTTCCCATTATATCATAGGCTTTATAACAAGACCTATTTACTAATCCCGATACCAATTAAACCACAATCATTGTTATTATTTACTTTAGAATATAATTTAATGGTAAGGGTTACTAAAAATTGTGGCCCATGGACAAATTTTATTCTATACATTTTATTGAATAGTCTAGCTACCAGGAGAAATATTAATGATTTGAAATTCTTATATAACATAAACTCAATAAACCAATTTAGTTTTTACATCCCTCAATGTCAAACCAGATCTATAACAACTTTTTATACCCTGTTTAAAAAATAAATTATGCTCAAACGTTGCCTGAAAACGATACAATACAATTAGTTTATGTTGTCCAAGATGATTTATTTAATTTTCACTTATTTTATAATTATATACATTTTATTAGAATATATTCATAAATTATATTGTTTTTTCTTAACTTAATTCATACATTGATGATATATCTAAATTAAAAACTGTTATTAGAATTTCGTCTGTATAAATATATTTAAATAAATGTACACTCAAAATACTGCCCAATAGTTTCATTTAGACAAATAATTTACGAGTTTTAAAATGCTGCATCATCTAGTATTTTAAAATTTGTGTACATTATAATCAATGTTTTATAAAATATTTCAGAGGGCTAACTATCAACTAAATTGTAATGGTTTAAAATCAAATATACTTTTAACTAAAGAAACTGATACAACTTTAGCACTAACACATAATGAGTAGCGATTAAAAAATAATTATTTGAAACAAAAAAAATATATAAACATAATATCGTACTCCGATTATGATAAGATTAATTTTGTTACTAAAATATTAATTTAGAACAGCATTTAAAAAATTATCAGAAATACTTAAATCAAATTTTTATATAGTCATTAGATATAAAAATTTAACCATGTAGTAATTAAGTTTTTCTTTTACACAGTATTTTATTAATAAAGAAACTATAACTAAAATAAGAAAACAATAAAACCATTATATTCTTTATTTATTATTTATTATTAATTTAGTGATTTACTAGACACACAAATTTTGTCTAGTAATAAGATACATTTTACTCAAATAATTTACCTATGGTTATTAGAATACACAGTACCTTAAATTAATAAGTATAGCATTTAAACACTTAGTACTGTTATAATCAAAATAACTACATTTAACAAGCCTTCAAATCACAGGAGTAAAATATACATTTTCAAACTTATTGTACTGTTTAAATAATTAATTTTTTAATTAGCTAAATATAAATATTTTGCCTGTACGTTCTAATAATGAAGAAATCTAGATATAATAAAATAAGTATATAATGAATATTGGCACACTATCCAATAAAATAAAGTATTGTTTTTTCCTTTTATTAAAGATGTATATATATACACACACACATATATATATATATATATATATATATATATGTATACATACGCAATATTGTATTTTAATATTATTTGTTGAAAATGTATTCTTAAACTGAAGAATTGCTGGTATCAGTATCATTTCCATAGGAATTGTTGGACTTATCCACATTATTATCTGAAGAACTAGTAGATTCATCAGAAGAAGTAATGGCCTGATGCGATCCTTCATTATTATAACCAAAGCTTATGTTCCAAGAATTATTACTTTCTGCGCTATCCATTGGCGAGTCATTCTCACTAGATGAACTAGTAGTACCAGGAATACCTATATCAGCAACCTCTATTGTATCACTATTATCACTATCACTCTCTATTAAAAATAATCCATTCCTGGAACTTGCAATTCGTATACCGCCTTCAAAATTAGATGCAACAGGTTGACCTTCTGTACTTGAACTACTTCCAGAGTTAGAATTATTATCTGCAATTTGGGATGGAAATTCGTTTACAGTTAACACTGTTCCAAAAGGGTATCCAAATATATTATTAGAAGTTGCCGGATCAGAGTTTACAAATAAAGCATTATTTATTCCATCTTGGATAGCTTCTTCAACAAAATCATTCTCCTCTTCATCATCATCGTCATCATCATCATCGTCATCATCGTCATCGTCATCGTCATCGTCGTCGTCATCATCATCATCATCATCATCATCCTCCTCTTCTTCGTCTTCTCCATCCTCAGCAAAAAAAATATCATTCTCAAAACTGAATTGAATAGCCAAATCCTCCTCTGCCCTGCGGCTAAATAATTCTTCTGGGCTTAAGCCCAACATTCGTAATTCATCCTCAGAAACAAGAGATGAAGTTGGTCGAATTTGAAGGGGTCCTAATCTATGAAATCTATGAGTTCTTCTTTCTAATTGTGCTATAATATCTGTCATTTCCACACTCTCTTCTTCACGAGTACCTAAAACAGTGTTAAATAATTATATATTAAATAAATGATGATATATTGGTGTTCTTTACGTATTCTTCATATTTTTAAGTAATTAAAATAAAACATTACAGTTTAAGACGTTTTTTACATTTTTTTTTTTTGTTAAGTAAAAACTAGATATTTATTCATACACACATAGGTGTAAGTAATCATAGATGCAGTGTTCAAAAGTTATTAGGTGCCTAGGATAATAATATTTTTCATGATCTGAAGATTTGGCCAAAGGTTATTTTAAAAAATAATATTATATTGAATAATTTAACATATATATAAATATATGTTACAGGTAAAGTATGCAGCACCAATCGTATATTGGGCTATATAGATTTTGTAGATTATAACTTATTTATTTATTATTGACAAATTATTCAGCTATTTAATTTAGGTATTAATTCATAGGTTTAATTAGATTTTACATAATTTAAAGTTTATATAGAAATATTTTTTTAAAAAAAATGTTTAGCACACTATATTTTCTAAAAGTTTGATTTCAACTTTTTTTTTTTGTAACATAAACTATAATTACAATGACTAATAAAACCGTATCTGTAGCATTTGGACGACCAAAAGGAGTATGAAGGGTTATATTACATATTAATAAAACAATTAAATGAGAAATTGTTTTAAGCAATAGGTAAATCGGGTTAATAATTTTAGCATTTATTTTAAAACATTTTACCTATCTGTAAAAACTAAAAATAATTTAATAGTATTAATTAAACCTATAAATGAATATCTAAATAGCTGAATCTACCAATAATAAATAAGTTATAACTTAATATATTACTAACAAAATTCCAATATACCCAACATACAAAAAAAAAAAATCCAGTGTGAAAAAAAGTCCATAATGCTTTCTGTAGGTCTGCCAATGAATGAACGATATAACGATGATATAAAATTTGGATTTTACATTTGTGCTGTTTTTGAAAAGAATTATAAATAAATTATTTTGTTGTAATTAAAAAAATAATACTCGCTGTTTCCCTCAATTTTATGTTTTTATCTGGGAATTAAAATATGAAGTTTGATAAAATTATATTCTAAAAATTATGATCTGTATTTGATTATGTAGAACTTTATAAATTAAACTTTTTGGACACTATTTAATTAATCTAAAAATCATAATTATGATAAAACCTAATTTTTAATGATTCAAATAATAGCCCTTAGTATAATTGTTGAAGACCACCAATTTTAACAATATAAGTTTTTTTACCATTAAGTTTCAAATAAAAATTATCTTTTTAGTAATATTTTTAATAAAATTGATTTTCCTAGTAACAAAGTAAAAAACGTCTAAAAAAAAAAAAAAAAAATTAATTTACAATGTACATTAATTTCTATCGTTACTTACCATTAACATGGTAACACATGTTGGCACTCAGCAAATTAGATGTTCAAAACCCAAATTTAATACGTAAAGAACTTATTTTATATTTATAAATATTTATTTAAAAAAAAAATATATACCGAACAGTGAACTATATTAACTAATTTCCAAGTGTATTGTATGTTTATTAAGAACAAATATAATTAATGAATTACTAATTACATTTAAATGCACTAAAAAACAAATCAATATAATACATTAATACATTTAATTTCCCCCCAACCGTTTCATTTTATTGAAACATAAAAATGACCATCTTGCAAAAAACTTCATAATATTATAATTGAATAATATAAAAACTTTAAGAAATACAAGTTTTATATTATTTCTTACAAGTTTGTTTTAATTCCTATATGCCAATTCACCGATTAAAAAAATAATCTACATGGAATTCTAATATTTATTTGACCTTTAGTTTTTCATATTTATATATAGATAAAATCAATTTTATGAAATTAAAAAACAGTTAGTTTCTTTCGAAATGAGAAATAAAAAGCTATTTTTAGAACTTATAATATTTAGACTGAAAAATATGTAATAAATATCAAACATATTTCTCTTTTTTGGTTATTAAATGGTCTCCTCTTCATGTGATCTACGCCTAAAATACTAAATCACATACTAATGTAAACTATGTTTGATTTTTAAATAAATTGTATAACAATTAAAAAAAATAAATAAATATTGAACAATGCGTATTTCATTTTCAAATTGACTTAAAATAATTAATACACTTTAAGTTGTATAAAACAGTATAAACAGCAATAGGAAAATTTGTTTGAACAAATTAATAAACCACATTCAAACACAAATACTATTTTGCAGAAAACATCATTTGAATTTTAAAATTAATTGATACTGATTTTCAATATAATATCATATTTCAAAAGTTTAAGTTTGTTTACATGGTTATCAATTGTTACGAAATAAAATTTGTAATAATCTATTCTTCACTAGATAGTTGTACATACCTTGTTTACAGTTCTTTTTACATGGCTCACATTTACCAGCATGGCATTGTTTTTCACAGATATGAGATTTGCAGTCAAGTTTTTTAGAGCATAGATTTGTGCACAAAATTGGAGATGACAGTCCACATTGCGCATGAGATTTTGTTTTTCCACACCCACATTTTCTAATAGAATATAATTAACATTAAAACTTAATATAAAAGTAGATTAAATTAAATACAATATGCAATAAAATAACAACCTCAAAACTTGTACAACACATTGAGGACAGGGACCAGGATGGCATAATAATGTACACTTATGGCGACAATCATCGTATTCTTTATGAGAATTTTTTTTTTGCAGTCCACATACTTGACCACAGGAATGTGGAGTATCTACATTGTTGGAGAAAGGATTTGGTAAAGAACCACAAAAACAAACATAATTTGGCTTTTCAAATATTTCATTTTGACATGCTGGACACCTCCAGACTCCATCTAAACAAAATTAAAGAAATAATCATTTTAGTATTCCAATATAACTGAAAAATTAAAAATATATTTTAACTAGTACCGCATAACTAAAAACTTGTACGAAAAGCAAACATTATTGAAATATTGATTTATTTTATAGCTTTACAAAATTATATTTCAAATTCATTAAGTAGAAAATAAATTACTTACCACGATGTGATTTGATGAACCAAACCATGACACATTTTAAATGCATAATTTGATAACAATTACGACAGTTCCAAATGGGTTCTACATTTTTAGTTATCTCATAACATATTACACAGTCTACTTTACTGGTGTTTAAAAGATTAATAAGTAAATCGCGTTGTCCTTTATTTGTGACAGAATTGGGCAAAGAAATAGTTTTTGTAATTTCAGAATTATTACTATTCCTAATAAAAAAATAATATAATACATTAATTGGTTCAATTTACAATTATACATAAATAATAACCTACCCACTACTATTCGGCTCATTGGAAGCGCAATCCAACAGCATAGGTTGAACTGTTGCACATTCCTTTTGATTTGAAGTATCTTCGTTATTGACTAAAATAAAGTAGAAAAATCAATTAAACAAACACATAATACAATACATAAGTAACTATGAGAACATTTTAGTATATATTTTTTTAAATTTGTATATTTATCAAACATTATTTGTTTTTTAATAAGAAAATCAAAGGTTCACCATTTAAATGATTTATTTTTCATAGTTCAATTCCCAATATACCGAAAAGATTAGAATTTTTTTGTTTTAACAAGAGATAACAGTAGTTACATGTTGTTTAATCATCAAACTCAAATGAAATATTATAATTATATTAAAAATTAAATGATGAACTATATTTATTGTGATAAATATTTTCAAACAATTTTTAACTAAAAAAAAGACACCAGTTGATAAGCCAAGATACAGGTTTGATTAATGAAAATATTTTAATTTGAAAAGTTTTAATGTAAAGCATATTCCATTTAAAATGATTATATAAATAAAGTTGTTTTAGCTAACCACAAAAGTACCTAATCATAAAACAAAGAAGGTGCTATTAAAATATTACTAAAATTGTATAATATGTAGTAATTGTTTAACAATCATATTTATAACAAATATATTAGTATAATAAGGTATACCGGTGTTAATTTGATTTAGTGGAACAAATTCTGGAGCATTCGGTGATAAATTGGAAACAGCAGGCAATCGCATTGCATTAGCGTTGCGACGGGTATTCCTTTTACGACTATTTGCTCGAGGCATAATTTATTCAAACGCTAAAAATATATTACCTAAAAATAAATGTATAATATATATTAATATTTTTAAATTATTACTTTACTATTACCTTACTACATCATAGGTATCTATGATATACTAAAATATTATTATTAGGTTGCTAAACACAAAACTATAATAAAATAGTTTTAAATTGATAATTTACTGTTGTAAAACAACAAAATAGTAATAACATTAATCAAACATTATGTATAAAAGTAAAATACGTATATTTAAATAAAAAATTATATGTATATATATACTAATGTGAATGTCGTCTGCAGTTGGCGAATGAGAATATATACTAAAATTTGTAGTAAATGTTGTCTAAATTGTCTTTACACACCTGTGATTGTCTACATTTAAAAATGGTATTTAGTGAATGTTGACCGCACTTCAAGTGCAGTGTATACAAGCTATATTATTAAACTTGCCGTGGCTATAATATTATTGATATGACAATGTTATCGCTTTAAAATAATATAATCCTGTACTAAGGATTTTGTGGCCCTTAAATATAATAATATATGTTATTGAACAAAATAATCTTGATGTGTGAAAATTTGAATTTGTTAAATATCTTTGATAGAATTATACAAGCAATATAACAGACAACAATTACAAAGATATAGACTATTGATGCGCTGTAATCACTTATTTTGGCGCTGTTTAACGACAAGTGGTTTTTTTTTTTAAATTTAAAGGTACGGTAGTAGTTAATTGGTTTTTTAATCAAAGTGTTATTTGTGACGATTTCTTTAAAACAAGTCTCAACTAAATGTTTTATAAATTGTAGCCAATGCTTTGTAGATGAAACTGTAAAAAAAATGGAATACAGACCAATGTAGTTGTGTAACTAAAAGGTATAGGTACTCTGTAACTCAAAATGTCACAAGAGTTCACTTTGTTGCAATTAATAAAACAAATATTTGTATATTAATAAATTATAAACAATAAAAAAACTTGAATTTTTACTTTTATATAGATATGTAACATTCACCAAATGGCTGTTGTACATGTTATGAAGGTACATGTTGTACAATCACCGCTATGCAGACATACACGTTAACATATATAATATATGCCTATAGGTACCATAGGTATTTATTATCAAATAAACCTAACGTAATACAACATTTTTATATTCTTAATTTTTTTTGTTCTTTGGCTAGACAAAATTTTGAAATAGGTAGGTACTATTAGTTTCTAAAATAAGTAGATATTATGTTAATTTTAAATGAGATAAAATGATAATTGGTACCAAAGATTAAAAACTTACCAATTATTATTTTATATCAAAATGTAGATTAGAAGATAAATGTTCAAAAATACTTTGGAAAATTGACTGGTTGAAAGAAATGAAAAAAAAGATTATTAATACTATTAACACAAATTTCGTTTTTAGGTTTATTATTATAAAATAAATTATAGGTGGTTTAGTTTAATTTGCATACATTCTATTGGTCCCAAGAAGTTGACAAAATTATATGGATCTGTTGTATTATTAATATGAAGCAAAATTATAAAAAGTATTTCTCTCGGAGCATATGATTTTGTTAGAGTGTAAGTCATCACTAACGGATATCAGTGTGGAAAACAAATGTTTCGGTATTCACGAAAATCTTCGATCATCTTATACAAAATCGTTGGTAACATTGTAGAAAACCGTTGGTTAAATCATGTCATTCTGGCGGCCGCACGATGTTTTGTGTACCCAAAATGGTGGACATACACAATATCCCATCAGTAAAGTACCCTCGGTAATAGATAATTAGAAAACCTTGTTTTATTTAACCATTGCCGAATGTTTTTCGGAAACGAGTATACGATTATGCGCGCACAGTATGAATACATTAATTAAAGAAATACATTCGTTGAAAACTCAATTACTGGTACCCAGTAATAAAAGCATAGTAAATCGTATTACGTCGTACGGAAATCGCTCGACGATCGCGCCGTCGTAAAAGCGCATAACAGCGTACGAATAGAATATTATCAGATTTCGTTATATTGCTATTGGCGTATAGACATCACTTACCGGAAACTCGTGCGCTCCAATAATGGCGCACAAAGACGATGTTCTATGTTCGACCGGTGATGGTTGTCGGCCGACGGACCGGGTTTTAGTGCGGTCACGAGCGATACCGGACGTCTAAAAGTTACGAATAGAATTATCGGTGGAAAAAAAAAATCGGATGCTCTAAAGAAATCCAACGGCAACCGTGCGGATCAAAATGAAAAGTGAACTCTCACAAACACAAACACAGAGACACACGCACACGCAAACACACACACACACAGACGCACGTCAGCCAACAGCCGCACACATACACAACGATTGGGAACGGGTCGCGTACCGAGACAGACCGTTCGTAACGCACCTGGTAGAAGAGCAAAGGGCAGATTACAAATGGCACAAACACAGTTCCGATTCACTATTGAGATTTCAATTCTACGGCGCTCCGTGCCGACGATTATCATAGGTCGTTTAGGTGGTCACACTGTTTAACCTTGTGCCGGAGACGTGTTTCATGCACTGCCATCTTGTACGCGTTCTTTTGGGGTACCGCATACACATGGTTTTTTCGATTTGGAGCATTTACCCCGCTCCACAAACGCCACTACCATTACGAAACGCGAACACGACATAACCGCCGGTCGTCGTTTCTCTTTCATGACGAAATAGATTTCCGACGTGGTTTCTTCCACGGCCGGCCACCGATCATACGGTATTTACGCACGCGCACGACCAAAATCACAACACCAATTTGTCTATCATATCGCGTATCGTTCAGAGCTGCGCGTCTGTGTGCATTATTATTATCGTAAATTATGCGCGTGTGCGTGCGTGTATATCAGAGCTTGACTTCGATTTTTGTGTGATTTTTTTTTTTCCATTTCGACGCTGTTCCGTCCGTGCCGTTCGGCATTCAGTCCGTCTAGACGGAAAATAAATCCATACGTACGTACTTGGTCGTAAAGACGGGTGCGTACGTGAGTAACACCACCTAAATATAATATTGTTAGCGCGTCGATCGATTTTCGTCGCGTTTGTTGCCGACCACGGTCCGCGATAACAGTCGTCTCCGTAGGCAATTGCAATAATAGAATAGCCGCCACACGACAAATTGAATTTTCTCAATGGATACGCGTTGAGAGCATATACCCGAGTGACGGGCGCCGTGATTTTCAGTCCGTCCAAGCCGTTCGCCGTCGTCGTAGTCGTCGTACCGCCAGCGACCGCAGTTGAAGAAACGCGGTGATATGGGTCGCAAAAAGAAGAAGCAGTCCAAACCATGGTGCTGGTATCCTTTTTTCCCGGTTTTTATTTTTAGCTTTTTTCAACCCCTAAGAGTTGTTCACGTCCCCCTCCTGCCACCCGTTCACTTTTTACACGAATTTAAATGACATTATATCGTGTAGGGTATACGCTCTCGTCGCTTGTACGATTCTCGTTTTCGTTTATTGATTAAATAAAAAAAAAACCTCGAGACACGCATATCTAGCGATTCCGTATGTGTGAACTAGTATGGTATCTTGTACGGTTTCCCGTGTATTTAATTGTCATACAGTGTTTGGCTAGACCCGCATAAGACTCATCAACGTTGAATAAATATAGTAATTACAATATATTTGTGATTATTGCCAAAAGCTTTTATGTTGTGTTTTTGCCAATACGTACACTTATCACCTTGGAAATGATTAAAAAACACTACATTCTTGTTACCGTTTTCCTTATTAAAATAGATTAAAAACATTGGGTCATTAGGTATAGCCGGCATGAATATACTCTTGAGTGTACCGTACATTTAATAGAAATTTCTCAATTCTTTTAATATCCATTTTTTTTTAACAATAAAATGTATAGATTAGTATTATTAAAACATTAACATAAAATTTACATTTTCATTCTCGTTAACTATCTTAGAACAAATAAAAAGTATAACAGTGTTATTTATACAATTTGAACAATTAATTTTAATTTTGAAACATGGTGTTTGACCCTATATAAAAAGTACAAGATACATTTAGACTCTTCAGTGTTTTTCTAAAATAAAAAAATTTTAAAGACTAAAAATAACTAATATCTACTATAAATTTATCCTTAACTAAATATTAAGGTATTGTAACCGCGAATTTGACGATGAAAAAATTTTAATCCAACATCAAAAAGCAAAACATTTTAAATGCCATATATGTCATAAGAAACTATACACTGGTCCAGGTTTATCAATTCATTGTATGCAGGTTAGTAGTAGAAATTTATTTATTTATTTTAATGTATGTTTAAAATATTATATTCATTGTTCTCTTTTTTGTTGTATTAGTTTCAACACAAATTTAAATACTAGATAATTGATGAAGAACTATTTTTAATAACAGTTTTTTTTCTAATTATCTATATTCAATCCTTAACTGGTAACGTGGATTTATGAACAGCTGTTAATGGCTTCCCACTTTGTATTTAGTTGCCGAACAACTATTGGCCATATTTAAACCGCTTACGCCATTTGTATGTAGTAGAACAAAATGCAGCTTCATCGACAAATGCTTGTTGTATCATAGAATACATTTTTACAAATGATCTTTGAAGTCGTACACAACATTTTATTGTGTTTCTTTATTCAATGTAGCATGCTCATACAGGGTAGCATGAACATTCACAGTTAAATATAACTTGTAACTGAGGTGACCGAACATGCTGATATTTTGTTCACATACTCGTTAGACTTTGAACTATATGGTGCATTAGTTGTATGAGTGATAACACTATTTTAATGGTTTATAGAAATTTAGTTCGGGGACTTTTCAGACATATTGTGTATATCATACCGCATAACTTTCAACAGTGACATTCATTAAATTATTGTATGAAATTCAAAATCTTATTACTATAACATAAGCAGATAAACAGATAACTTCAAGGTATAGATTACTATTGCAATTTTATTTTTATAGATTTTATTTCCATTGAAAATAACGAGAGCGGTATGACATACCACATGTTACCAGTTAAGGGTTAACACTATTTATTTATTTTTTATTTATATCTAATTTATGCTACAGAGCTGAGTTTTAAAATATTTTTTGTTTAACTGTTATAAACTATTTCTAGTATTTTTACGATGAGTAGTTATTAATATTCTTATATTATTTCTATTACATATGACATCTTGACTTATTTATTACTGTAATAATGACCTAATATATTTGAATGTTATTAATTATTTAATTATATTTTTTAGGTACATAAAGAAACAATAGACAAAGTGCCCAATGCACTTTCACATCGTTCTAATATTGAAATAGAAATTTATGGAATGGAAGGAATTCCAGAGGAAGATATGAAAGAACATGAACGTCAAAAATCAGGCAGTAAAGGTAATGATATAAATACTGTTAAAGCCTATTATTATATTACGATTTTCTTAATATAAAATAAATATTCGGATTATTTATGTTTACCATTTTATCAAGAAGCATTAAACATGCCTCAAAAATTCATGACAATTAAAGTACTGCAAGTTGTAACATTTATAGTCTTAAATTCTTTAATTGTCTATAAAATGTTATGTCATACATACAAAAAAACATTAAGTTGTATTATTTTACCTATGTACAAATTTAGATGTTCTATCTATAACACGATTAAAATTTTCAAATTAAAGCTTATTTGAGATTGACTTTATTGTTTTTTCATGCCTTTGTGCACTCTAAGAATAAAAAAATTAATTAATACAAATATTCCAATTTGTTTAAATTGTGATTTTAGAGGGTAAATTTTAATCAAGTCTATCTCAAATAAAATCAAATGCATTATAATTTATACATTTAGGTACTCGATCTGATAGTGATGATGAAGCTGGCCCACCTACAAAAAAAAAACCAGATTATTCGAATCCAGCCGGTCCTTCAATGATGCCATCTTACAATCCTATGATGAATCACATGCAACCTATGGGTCCTTATATGGGACCTGGGTAAATAAATATTTATAGTATATTTGTATTTTATATAGTTCATATTTATAATTATAATACTATTTCAATTAGAATGTCGATGATGGGTCCCTCTGTGTCTGCTGGTCCAATGCCACCTAGCCAACCAACTGGAATGACAAATAAACCATTGTTTCCTAGTGCAGCCGCAATTGTAAGTCCATTGTTTATTTAATTTAAATTTATTATAAATTATATTTTTTTTAGGCAAGTAATTCCGATGTTCGTTCCAACAACGCTATGGTATCTGGAGGTCCTGTAGGTGGGCTGAATAAGGTTTCATTTCCTTCTTACCCCGGGTAAAATATTTTAAATTAAATTATATTTTAATTATTTTTAATTAATTATTTTTTATATATAACAAATATTAAAACTATCTTATATATTAAGTGATAGGGTATTTATTTCTAAAATATCTTTGTTTTTATGGTTTAGAAATGACAATGACTCAAAATCTAAGTCACTTATTAGTGCTACTGGAACATCTAGTAAAATAGTTCACCCTTCAGAAGACATTTCTTTGGTAAGTTTTTGTAAATTGTATATTATATTATAACTCATTAATATTTAATTGTAGGAAGAACATAAAGCTCGGTTTCCTAAATATGCAATTTGTATTATGGATATGCAAAATCCCGTGCCAATTAACATTGCAGAGCAACATCAACTAGGTGCACCACTTATGTCACCACATGGTCAAGCTTCTCCCCAAAGTCAACAGTTGCAACAACAACAACAGCATCATCATCACCATCACCATCATCAACAACAACAACAGCAGCAGCAACAGCAACAACAGCAGCAACAGCAGCAGCAACAACAGCACCAGCAGCAGCAGCAGCAGCAACAACAACAACAACAACAACAACAACAACAACAACAGCAGCAGCAACAACATCAACACCATCAACATCAACAGCACCAACAAGCTATTCAAAATGAGGTAAGATAGAAAATATTTATTCATAGCTTTCAATTCTTAATAGTGGTTAGTCACCTCTTTAAACAATCTGGGTTTATTATATATCATTGATTAATGAAACTGCTTAAAATATATCTTAAATTGAATTGAATAGACTGACCTATGTTGTAAATATAACAAATATGAACATATAGGCCAGAGGTTATGAATTTAGGTTTTATTTGTTTAGTTTGTCACTTGGATCTGTTTTATTGTATTGTTAATTTACATGGTTAGACTGTCACAAAAAATGCATACATTTTAATAAGATACACAAGGTTTATCGGGTTTGGTAAGTATATTTTATGTATTTTAATTAATATTTTGATCTGCTCTTGAAAAGATATATTTTGTTTTATATCTGTATATTCATGTATAATTATTGTTATTATTATTCTTTAGTAATTACTTTATTTAGATTAATTTGTGTGTTGACTACTTATTTCAATAATGGTAATTATTGAAATTATTTTAGATGGAACGACAAGTAGCTGCTATGGCTGCAGTTATGCAACAACAGCAACAGCAACAACAACAACGGTTTGCAACACCGGTGATATCAATGCCCAATATGATGCCACAGCCTCCAACTGTTTTTATGGCTCAACAAATGCCCGCTCTTTTACGTCCTTCTTTGGGTGGTTTACCACCACATGCTATGAGTATGTTGAGGCCTCAAATGCCTATTCATCCAGGTAAACTATTAAATAAAATATGATCATAATGCATTGAAAAAAAAAACAACTTATTTATTTGTGTCAGGTCTAATGGTTAATCCACCAATGGTCAATCCTTACGCTCCTGGTGGACCAATGGGCTTCCCTGGGGCCCAGATGTTAGCACCCATGATGCATCCTCGCTTCAGATGATCAGGTTTGTTGGGGGGCGTATTACTCGTGTACAACAACACACCCCCGTCACTTTTGTAAGTTGTTAATTTTTTTTTTAATTTCCAAAATGTTAATTTTATTTAAAAATTAAATTTAATTTCCTAACTGCATTAGGAATATTTGAGGTTATATTTAGTGATTTTTTTTTTTCTTAAAGTACATTTTTGAAGATGATTTTATAAATTAAAGTTATTTACAGAAGTTATTTATAATGTATTAGTCACCCCCATTTATTAAATTAGTAACACTATAACAAATTTCTATTCACATAGTTTTGTTTGCAGAAAAGGAAAAATATTGAATAATAACTGAAACGCAGTTTCAGTGAAAGATCAGTAAGTCCTTTTATATTTTAAATGTCCTTACCCCTCGTTTTTCTTTGGATTTTTTTTTTCTTGATTTATTTGTATATTCCCTAAAATAGTTTGTTACTAAATGTCGTCACACGTACATTTTTTTGTAGAACGTGTGTGGTAGTATTTATTAGTGTGACTTGGATTTTGTACAAACTTTATGCTCGGCATAATATGCACAGCAAATTTTGTTTATATACAAAAAAAAATGTTGTTGAATGTGTTTTAATTATTTATATAGTGTTATGTTGTGAGAATGAGTAAGTACTAATCACTCACGTTTAAAAAATAGTAAAACTTCATTGTTCATTTCTAAAAAGCGTGTTTTTAGGTATAGATATATAACGTGACAACTGATTTCTCATATGACGCGGCCCAGAATTCTAAAATCTTTGGTATGTCATTTTGCATTTTTAAATTAAATTTAAGGTATAATGTATAGGGTTTTAATTACTAACATATTAGAATTAAAAATATGATTGTAAAAAATTAAAACTAGAAAACACACTTTTATTATTCTAAATCATCTAACAAAATTATTATCATTACATTATTATATTATTTAATATTAAGTACGTGTGTATGATGTATTTCAAGGTAAGAAATATTTGTTTTATAATACTAAATATTTGAAAATGCACTATGGTCAGATTTTCTTTTCGATAAAATTTGATAATACTATATGCATTTTCTCATTTTTTTTTTTTTTTCAAATAAATGTAAGCACATATCTGAAAATTGGTTCAATTATTTCTATAAAGTGAATTCTCTGAAAATGGTGAGTACCTCATATATTCATGAAAGTATATTAATCCCTATTCATTTTTTTTTTTTGTTTTGTTTTATCTTACAAACAACAATGATTATATCATTAATATAATTGTATTCTTGAAAAAGTGGTTAAGTTTAGGGATATTCCTAGTACTACTAACATTTATGTAGTATCGTTTTAAAATTTGATTTTTTTTTTTTTTTATGAATGACTTGAAACTATCTATATGATAATAAAATTATGAAATAGGTAATGATCATATTTATTACCTGTGCCATTGTTAATGAACACCAAAATTACAATTAAAAACAAATTGTTTTAAAATGTTTTTCTATAATCCTTCCTATAAATTTGAACAACTATTTTAAATTTATAAAAAAAAATGTGTATAATTTATGTACCATTGTCTATTATTTTGTATTTTATATTTACAAAGTATCAGTATATTTTATAACTATTTTTCACATTCATAAAAAAAAAAACTAATATTTATAATAAAGTATAGGTTACCAGATGTTAATTTAATTTATTTAAATTTATTTTTATACATATTCACTTTTTTTAAAATTTAAATGTAAATAATTTAACCAAATCAATTTTCAATTTCAATACAATTACTTAAAAATAATTAATCTGGACAGCTTTAATATATTATTAATGAATTGGATTATCAAAATACTTACTTAAGATTAAATGTATTATACAACTATTTAAGGTAGTTTATGGATCTTGTGTATCTTAATATGGTCATCACTACCAGGTACTTGTATCTGTCTACCAAGTCCTGTCGTCTAAATATACTACATTCGTTAATTGAGGTTGGTTGTTGTGGTCACAGTGAAGCTGTTGGACCCAAAATTGGGTCCCCTGCCACAGCCCCAGGCGAGGCGATCCCTCACAGCTGACCTGTTGGACTTGTATTACCAAGTCCCCTGTTAACCACAACAGGCGACACGTTATATTATTACAAGTTAAATAATATTTATTTCTGGTCTGTGTACAGATCGTTTTTAGTGTAGTTTTGCATGTCAAATGCGATATGGGGATAAGCCGAAATGGTTGCGGTAATAAATGACTCAACAAATCATAATGGCTTTGCACAATACTTTGGGCGCTGATTAACACTTCTGTGACTGTTTTAAATATCAATTCAAATCTTATGCTGTGTTTTAGGTTGGGTGATTGATAAAGGAGATGTTATTCGCAATTAGAAATATATTTTGTTTTTATTAATATAATTTTATACACAATTTTTTTTTAAAAAAAAAATTACAAATAAATACTATCATGACTGATAATAAAATTCTCAGAGTACATTATTTATATTCAAACAATTTAATACAAATTTCCAGTAAATCCTAAACATTAAAAAAAAAAGTACAAAATGTTGAGTTTTAATGCTATTATCTCAGGTTTTTATTTCTTTGATATTTGGTTTTTTGGTGAACCAACCCACAATCGAATTTCATCATTTACCAATATTAATCAAGCGTCCTGTGAAGATGTTTGTTGAGATTGAAAACCACAACATTCCGTTGTTCCTTGTTATTTTAAACCGTGAAATTAATTTTAGTATAAGAAAACTTTTTTTAATAATGAACCGTACCAACAATGGTCCCAATATGGTCGTTGTGTTTGAAAAACTGTTGTTATTGCCCATTAATGTGCCTGCAAAATATTTGGTTTAATTCATATAGTCGGTTTACGAAAGCAGTGATAAAAAAATTGTTCAGACCAGGAACAGTAGTTTATGATATTATTGCTACTATCGTGAGTGTGTCTACATAAGACATCCATCAAAGTTCCACCTCAATAGACTATATGTGTTATTTTCGTAATTTTCTTTGATTTGTTTCCTATATTAACAGGAAAATACTAAATTAATTAGAACGGCTCGTTCTAAATTATATCGAACATTTTTCACGTTGAACAGACATTTTAATCGTTACACGGAATTTAAATGTAAGGAAATTATTATTTTTGAATGATACGCACATAATCAAATTATGATGTTGAATTTTATATCTTTAAAAAATTGTCGAAAAAGCATTGTGTTGAAACCATTATTCGGAACCAGTGGTGTATTTTTGGTGAGGGGAGGCGGTCCAAAATTGTAGGAACCGTACAAACCCGATTTTAGAATTATAAACTAATAATAAAAATACATTGAACTTATTTTTTTTTTTTCAAATTACTAGGTCGACACTTGACAAATAATTTTACATTTGAAACCCTGATATATTTTTTGCAATAAATATTATAATAGATAAGTTGAAGGTTATTACTTAATACCGGATATTCCCGATCAACTGAAAACTAAGTTTAAAAATATACCTCGAAACGTCGGACCGGATAAAATTAATTTCACTTTTGCAGTTTGCAATATTTTAATGGGCGTAAATAATGAAAATACAAATACATTGGGCCAATTAAAAAACAAAAACAAAAAAGTTGGAAGGAGAGATGTTCAGAAAAGAGCCCCCCAAACAAAATACGCCACTTCTTAGAACAGACATTTCATGGAATGATACGGTTTCGAAACGAAAATTAAAAAATGAATTAGATTAACACTGTGCCGAACCGTGTCATTGCTTGTAACCGACATTTTTTGCAACATCGATGAATAGTTTTTTTGGAGCCAATTGGAAACTGATTAATAACGCCGATTTTTCGTAAAAACAATTTTGTTTATTTTTTTAACTTCAATCATTTGTAAACGTATAATCACTTTTACTAAATCCGTTAAGGCCTAATGTGACCATAAGGTAATACTATTATATTCCTTTGTAAATACGTGCTATTTTTTAAACCAACCAGTATTTCTATTCCTATAAAAAAAAAAAAAAATAATTGTTCGGGGGCGCTCGTAGAGTAATGTTCAGGGAAGGGACAAGATTAAATAACAAACACAACGTATACAGTTCTTTGTTGGTTTTTTTACGTGTCTGTTTAAAGTTTTGGAATTCCAACAATCGTCTGTCCCGTCTAATGTATTCTGATTATGCACTGCATACATTATATTCCAATAATAATTTTTCCAAATACTGTATGATTACTATTAATTACATTCCAAAAAATCGTCTGTTCAATGTATTGAATGAAATTCCAATGCAATACGATACCACCCCCGAAATGTTATTATATATATATATTTATTTTTATTTTTTTCACTACATGTTTGATATGATATTTTAATAATTTGTTGAGGACGTGCATATACGTAAACTTACACGTTTCCACGTTGGATGCACTATGTTTTCCTAGATTAAATTTGAAACAAATCTTGTTAAAAATAAATTTGCATATTTCCCCAATAATAAATATTTAATTTGTAAGCACTTTAATTACAAACAATTCATCATTTATGTTTATTATATTGATTTCAAACTATCACCATAGAACTATTAACCTGATGGGTTAAGCTCATAAGAAATGTCTGATAATTTCTTGTCATTTTTTTTTTATTTTGCATATACACTGCCATACTTGTTGAAATCATTGAAATAAAAATTGTTTTTTTTTTTTTTTTTAATTTAAAACGTGCTATACGATTTAGTGCTTCGTGTCGGTAAACATGGAGTCATTACTGTTAAAACGCCACTGAATTATAAACACCTATTCAAAAATATTTACCACCGTAGTCCATATAATGTGTGTGCAGTTTTTCCAGCGTACCTCTACCTACGCTTGAATAATAAATTATACTACCCGAAAAATAATTAACACTCGATATTATGTTTTTTGATTGGTTGTGATTCGTTCTGCGATAACTTATAAAAAATAATCGTCTAATTTTCTATCCATTAAATGAGTAGCTTAATAAAAGGGGGGGGGGAAATGTGTTTTTCTACGGTAGGCGTACACTAGAAGAGAAGAAAACGATTTTTTTTTTCATTCAAACTGTGCGAAATAGCTGTAAAAAAAAACTGCGCCGCCACACACTACGTCGTAACCGGAAAAATCGCAAATAATTTATAATATTCTTTGTGATGATGATGTGGTAAGCCAGGCGATGGCCCGCCCACCACCCGCTGTCGTGGTCTGGCAGGCTTTTTTAAAAAATTAAGACATGACCGCCAAAGTTTGGCAGGCCAACCGAAAATGGCTTCATTACGATTTCGGCCGAATACATTATTAGAACTTCGACGCCACTGTACCCGCCTAATCTTTAATTAGTGGCGTCGCAGGATACTTGTTCCGGCGTAATGGTGTTATTTAAATTGCATTTTTATGAATCGAGATACGGGAAAATTAAAACCTACAATCAACAATATATTCGAGTGTACGCGCGAAGAAGGTAACACCGTACCTAGTAAGGTAAGTACATACAATTATTATTAAATATTATTTTAGGCACGATAAGATAAAACGGCCGCAGCGAATTTCACTATTTTAGTCGAAAACGACTATAAGTAAAAAAAAAAAAACACAGATATTATTATTGCGGCATAACACCGTGACAATAAACACAGTTGATCATTTTGTGCCTTTACATACGATTATACGAACAATCACGAAAACTTGAAAGCCTATTCAATTATTTTCCGGGGGCTACGTGTCCTATTGCTCTCACTTATATTATGACCCCAAGTATTTCCTTTATTTGTCCTTTAGTGCGAACTGGGAATGCTTTGATTTAAAATATAAAACACGTTTTTTATTTGTATAATATTTTTTTATTAATATTTAATTTTATGTACATTATATTTAAAATTTATATCATAAATAATTAAAAAATGCCTATTACCTGTACACTATTTATAGTCAACTTATTTAATACAAATTTACATTCGTGCCCAAAACATTAAAATAAAAAACAAAATCAAGCCTTTTCGCTATTATCATTGGTTTGTATTTTTGATAAATCATTCCACGGTTGAACCACGGCACTTCCGAATACAATATAAATTGCATTTCCTAGGAAGAAGATACCAGCTGAGATTGCAAACACAACGTTCCATTGTTCCTTGTTGTTCTAAATCATGAAAATAATTTTATTATTGAAATAGTTTTCTCTTTTTTTCCCATTGATAAATCTTACATTGTCTGTAACGATAAACCCTACTAACAATGGCCCCAATATGGACGTTACGTTCGAAATACTATTTGTAATCCCCATTAATGTGCCTGCAAAATTTGGCGCTAAATCCATATGATTGCTCATGAATCCTGTTATAACACCACTGTTTAGACCTAGAGCAGTAGCTAACAAAATTATTGCTACTGTTGTTGATGTGTCCAAACAAAGAGCCAATAATGCTAAAGCTCCACCCCAATGCGCTATGCTGTTCCACATTTTCTTTTGGTTTGTATTCGACATAACGCCGTATAAGTTGATGTAGTCGCTGATCCAGGAAAACACTATGATTAGAATCCACATGATCAAGTATGGCATAGCTGAGAAAAATCCGTTCTGAATAATAATAATAATAAAATACAAATTAATAACAAAATATTATTTACATACGTTTAAATTCTTTGACATTTTTACCGATTTAATATTAAACTTCAGTATATAATTAAGATAAGTTGGCATATTCGTTAATAAAATTAAAAATCCCCAGTTTTGTGTTAAATGCACAATGAGTAGCGTCCACATAGGCGTCGACTTAATTATCTCTTTCCATGGGGTTTTTAAAGGCTGCAAACAATTTATAAACTTAATAGTTATTTTTTTTTTTTTTTTGTATTCAGATTTTATTTATTTACCTTGTTCGATGACGTACTACTTAGCGAGTCCATAATATATTGTCTTTCCGTTTCACTTATACTTGGATGTTCTTCTGGACTGTTAGCTCCCAATAAACACCAAAATAATATAAATACCAATGCTGCAATACCACCTACATAAAATATAGCCGGCCATCCTCCTACACTATCAGCCAAAAGTCCTGCTGTAGCAAGCATTACCAATGATCCAAATTGAGAGCCACTGAACACAAACGAAATCAAACGGCTTTTTTCAGGCGTCGGTGCCCATTTCGACAAAAGAACGTTTATCGTGGGAAATATAAAACCCTAAAACAAACGTTTCTATTATTTAAATATTTTCACTATGTATCGGTACTTATAAATGGTAATGTTTCCATTACGACTAGGGGGAGGGTTAAACATCCACTTCTTGACTTTTATGACAAGTCGGAATTTGATCCAAAACTAATACAAAGTCAGCATTGTTAACTCGATACTGTATACTATATGTCTACAGTGTAAAAACGGTACTCAATTGATAACGCTCAATATCTCTGCGCAGAGTAATGCGATTTGCATTTTTTTTTCTTTTTAAATTAGTTTTTTCGTCTCTATCTTGTCCCTCTTCCTCATAATATATCTTACCTTATAATCTTTTCCCAACCACCCCTCAAGCGAAGAGTCACTGGTGAGTGACTTCTTAATCAAGTATATCATGTTTTTCTCAGTCTCTTTTCACATATACTTATTATGCTAATTAGTATAGATTGTATATTTATTATAATAATAAAAAAAAACAAAATTAGTTTTAATTATTATTTCTTTTAAATGACATCCCTTCCGACCCTTAATGGAGGATCAAAAGACCAAAAATTATTTTCCCGTGAATTTGAATGGTGGAAATAACTTTCACGAATGTACAAAATTAGCCGAGTTACAGTAATTTATAGTTATTCTATACGTTCATCACGAGAACTTGTGACATTTCGGCCGATACAGTAAAAAAAAAATTGTGTTTCTTTATTAGCAGAAAACTAGAAATAATGAAATTATAGCTATTATCGTTAATCTCTGTTTGACGACAGCTGTAATTGATTTGAAGTTTACAAATTTTATAGGGCAGTCCGTGGCGTAGACGCCGGTACACAGCGTTTAAGGCTCGCTTCTTGGGTTTTGCGTCAACGCACGTATACTTTTTACTCGAAACGCGTTCTATACTTGATTATTCATTAATAAACATCGCATATCGGCGTACGTTATTGTAACGATTTAAGGTTCCCTATCTATAAATAACATTTATATTAAAAAAAAGATATGAACAATACCTACCACAAACATAAAATTGTTTTTTATCTGTTTTCAGTGCTCGCGAGGCCCGAAGGATTAGCGAATTCACATATTATGTACATTTGTTGAAATCGCTTAATTAGTTTAGGCTCTCTACGAGGGAGGAACATACAAAAATACGTATACGCTAAAAAGATGTAATCATCCGTAATCTGGTAAAAAATGTATTACTTAAAGCCCCTCACCACGTTACGTTTGAAGTTTTTTCAAGCATATACAATTTAACAAATTTAGGACCATATCACTGCCGGCAATTAATGATAAAAAAAAAAATCTATCTTATTTTATCTTGTAAATGTTGAAGATTTATAAGAGCAAACACAATGTAAACACAATAATTTTTAAGCGATCGCGTAAAAAGAAATCTATTAGAGTAAGATCAAATGTTCGTGATGGCCACTCAATCGGCCCGTAGACCATAGATGGCTTTAGCCATCAATTTTGAACGATTTCATTTAAATTGATAAATTAAAAATTAAATATATTATCATGTTTACTAGAGTATTAGTTATCGTCAATAATTGCCCGATAAAATTACTAAAATACATTAATTACGGAGTTTATTAGTATAATTTCATCATTTCTGGTTTTTCCAATAATATATAACAACAACACTTATCTTGTAGCGGCATAAATGTCACAGATTCTCAAGAAAATATAATTATTTTACAATTATCTGCACTCCAATCACAAATATCTTCTGAAAAGAATCACCACTATTCTGATGGTGACATATTAAGTTTTAATTATGATGAAAATATATTTTATTAATTTATTATTTATATAGATAACAGTCATTAGACATATCTTATATTTTCTATGATTTAAATAATTATATATACACTTAACAAAGTTTTTGGGTTAGGCTCAACTGTGTATTAATGAGATATTTTTTAAATTAACTTTCTTTTTTTTTTAACTCACTTGTGCCATTCCTTGGACCATTCGATTAGCGCACATTAACGGTACACCACCGTATATTGCTGACCACGGAATCATTATTGTTAAAACGCCACTGATTCCCAAAGCGCAAACTAAGAAATATTTACCTCCATATTTCTGGGCCATTTGTCCAGCGTATATTTGAGTAATTAGATAGCCCCAAAAAAATGAACTTAATACTGTGCTTTTTGCTGATTCGTTCCATGACAACTCCTAAAATATCGATAAATTATTACTCGAACTCACTGTTGTCAGCATAGTATTATTACAGGTATATCAGTTGGACACTCACGACGAAATTATTGTTGGTACTATTATTTATATTGGTCATGGCTACAATGCCAACAGACAGATTGACTCTCAACGCGTATGCAATCGCCATACACAAGAAGAGAAGAAACGTTTGTACTTGTCGTTGACCCCATGGATGTTTTTCTATAAAACGTTTTAATAGCGTATTTTAGAGCTTTCATCGTATTGTAAAACAGTAGATGGCCATTTTGCCTATTTGGCAATAATGCAAACTATATGTGAATATCACTTTAAATTTTAAAATTATTTCTGTTTGTATAAAAAAATCTAATGTAGGGACTTGAATACCCGACTTACGAAACATAATAACATCTCAATTTCTATAGATATGACGTATATATTATCTTTTTGAAGTTTCAAAAACGATTGCCTTAATTGATGTAACTAAAAAGAAATAGATAACTTATATGAGTATATATAGCGACCATACGGTTTCAATCCAGTACGTTTTCTTGAAAAATATGTTAAATATTCGTAATAATAGCACTTCATTGTAGATTCAATGATAGATGTTAATCCACTTATAGATTTTTGAAAATAATATAGATTATTAGCGTTCTATTATATATAAAATAAACTGTAATTACACTGTATTATCGTTTCATTTTCAATATAATATAATACTATCCTCATTATACTTAAATATTATTTATGGAATAAATATAAATATGATATCTATGTATATATAAAAATCAATTGCCACATGTATGTAGGATCATCACTTGAACATAACCGATTTGGCTGATTTTTTTTTATTATTGTTGTGTTCGTAATTGTCAGGACATGGTTTGTATGAAAACATTTTTTATGGAAAATCCACCGGAAAAGTCGGAAATTTAGATGGAAAAACATTTGTTAAATCGGTAATCCTCTTCCACTAAATATGGTTACTTGACTATGGTTGACAAAGAAAAAGTTCCATATTAGTTTTAGCTGCTCAATATTTAGTCTCCTAACTTTATTTCTACTGATCAAATCGAGTATTTTTAGATATATAAAAACATGTGTTTATACGAATGCAACGTAGTGTTAAAATTTCAAGTCAGATGCTGCATTTATATATATTTATAGATAAAGGTAATGGACAAGCTACATTTAGTTTTAGACTCGAAATGAAGTGGAGCAATTTCAGTCCGGTCGATGCATACGTAGACCGGACAATCTACCAAAAAAGGAAACACCGTCGAAGGTTATCCCGGAGTAAACAAAAAAACTGATGCATTTGACAGGATATATTGTGTAGTTCATCCGAATAACAGTGAACGTTATTACTTGGGAATGTTGCTCCACGTGATCAAAGGTCCAATTGTAAGGAATCGAGGAATAAAGTCTTTAAAAAAAAAAAACTGTTTGCTTGAGTGTACGATTCTTACTGGCCGTGGAACGGGGGAAACGGTCTTCATCCCCAGAATACTAATGTTAATTTACCATTCCGGTTTAGACGGCTCCGGTTTCCCGTAAAATTATGCTTTTCAATGATAAATAAGGCACAAGGTCAAACCTTAAAATGACCCGAGCAAGACTGAGTGATGGCAGCTAGAATTATAATATTATATAAATAGTAATTTATGTAGAGATAAAAAAAACATCTTAATTAGATAACATCGTATCATTCATCATAATAATAATAATAATGTCATAATTATTATGCCATTATCTAGATCAAATTGTGTACTAATTACCATCGTAGGTTATGCTAAAACATTCGCATTCCGAGATAAAACGATTTGTCAACACCGGGTTTTTGTGTTCAAAAGTGTTCGCGCTGATATCCTCTAAGCAGCTTGGTTACCAGAAAGCTCGGACAAGAATTTGTATTGTAAGAATCGATCTTACAAACCACTTTGTTGATACATATATATATTTTTTTTTCTTACGTACGAAAATGTACATTGCCCATAATATATTACTGTAAACATTCCCCACAAATTATCATGAGTTCCTTTCGTAAAATTTAAACTACTTTTTTACTCTTAAATCTTTTATTTTTGGGTGATAATGCAGGGAGTTTAATTTTTTTAAAACACATTACAAAATGATTGTATTTAATTCAACAATAACACACAAAGAACAAAGTACTTAAATACACCATAATAATTTTTTAAATGCATTATTTTAAAATTCAATAACTAATGGTTAAAATAATATGATATATATATATGACGGATGAGGTGGTGGTTTTTTTTAAACAGGCACTTTACGACCGAATCATTTATTTATCTGGATCAGATAATTTGATGTCCGTGTGGAACTCTTAAAAACAAAACCAGCAGATGAATCCATCTGATATTAAAATATACTCGATTGATTTTTGATTAGGCCAAACCTATTTATTTTAACTCAATTATATTGTATTATTACATATAGTACTGCTTAATTGATCATACTAAGCTGAACTGACAATAACAAGAGATAACTTCAAAACGGTTGGAATATTTAATAATATATTGTATTACGCCATGTTATTTGTATTATCGATAAATTTGCCAACATCGCATGTACACGGTGCATTTTTAATACACAATGATAAAACGGTTTTTCGAAGATGAAAGGTTACTAGCAACCGGCCGTACGAATTTATTTAGTTCTAAACACTGTTAAAATTTGTTCTAGAAATGCATTTCTTATGGGATTGGGGGGAGGAGAGTTTGAAAAAACGTACGTAATGACGAAAATAAATAAATGCCTAGTACGCGGATAATAAAATAAAACAAAACCAAATTACCATGTATGGTATAATTATTATATATTTATACATATATACGTACATATAAATATTGCATTACTTACACGGATGCGGTGTAATCATATAAATATTTTTTCTAGTAATTCCGTCTTGTTTATTTACGACCATAACTCTCGTGAATTCTTTTTATAATTTTTTTTTATTATAATTATTATTACGCAATTAGGAAAATGTATGTTTATAAAAAATACGTTTTTCCGTTTATTATAATTAAATTATCATCAACAACAAGTGCTGTACAATGGTTTACTTTGGATTGTCTTCTATTAGAACGTTATACCTATAGAAAAACCTATCTGCCGGTAAAGGTTTTACAATTTTTAATCTTTTGCAATCCTAAGATTGATTAAATGACTTATCTGGTCACATCCGCCGTCTACCACTGACACTTTAGTGTGTTTGTAAACTGTTTTTCCTACGATGTTATCTTTTACGGTACGTTTAGTGTAATATTATTTATTACAAAATAAATTGTATTTTATGTATTATTGTTTTAATAATTTTATAACGTCTTAGGTGGGTAGTAAACAATTTTAAAACCCGAAATCTGATAAATGTACGGTACCGTAGGTATTATCATAAGGATTATACGTCAAAGATAATTGCATTGGAAGTTGCAGACGCTTTCAGCAATTATCGGTTATCTGGCACCAAACCACACGAGTAACACGGCGAATTAGGTTTTCACCTAATCTTTAGAGTTCAAAATACAAAACGTGCGGGTCCTTACAATAAGTTGCACACTATTTAATTGACCTAATTTTATTTTATTTCTATAATTATAGCTATACGCTGTGTTTAATTTGAGCGTTATTTTGTAATATGTTCCTTTATACTGTATTATATATCTTAAGTATAATTACTTCGAATAATTTTTACCCTATACTGAACATTAAAATATAACATCGAACATAATTTGCCGTTGTGCACAATGAGTAAATTGAATTTTAATAAAATCCATATTTAAAAAATACTGAAAAAACTTGTTTTTCTATATTAAAAAAAAAAATTGGAAATTTGAATAAGTACCTAGTAAAATTGTCAACACCGTAAGAGCGGTGTAATAAACTAATTTCGTAACTTACGAAAAGGAAAGACTTTTCTAGAACAAGAAATACATTTAAAAAAAAAAAAAATTAAATATTGAATACGTGATTGTACCTACGCCATACCACTTTTTGTGTCTACTGTTTCATTCCTTATGACTGATAATAACATGGGATCTGAGATATTCCAATTTAGTGTTCACTCGGTATCAGTGATAAGACCAGCATTTTTTCTAGATGAGGTCCAAAAACTTAAAACTGTAATTATATTACCACGAAGACAATTCGATTAAATATTAAGTTTATTAAAGGTACATTGTAAGATTAATGTAAATATTGTTAGTCTTTACGAGATTTTATTTTTTATCAGGCATTCTATAATAATTATAGGTAGATCATTGGCGGATCTAGGGGGAGGGGGCGATAGATAGATCCTCTTCCTAGGCCAGTGTTTATGTGTATATTAGGGTGGTCCTTAGTTATAGAAGAAAAAAAGTTTTATTTTATTGATCCCTCTTATCTACTCATTTTGTTTAATACTATAAAAAATTAATTTAGGTAAAATTTGATTATGATTAATTACCTTCTAGGTTCCTGTACCTTATTATTATTTAAGAGAGTTTTAATAAGGACTTTATGTTGGATCTACATAAACAAAGTAATGTTAATGCATATAAGGAATTTTAAAATTAAGAACAACAAAATTCAAATAAATGTATTGCACCTAAGTATATAAAATCTCAATGTAGGTATATAAAAGTACCTATTCATTGATTTTAAACTGGTTACGGAAAACTATATTTATCGCGGTTAAACAAATTTATTATTTTTATTATTTTATAATATTAAAATATTATAGACAGTGTTTTATTATATTTTGATTAGTATTGAATTATTGATTCTACAAAATGTCAGTTAGCGTTTTTTAAGTACATTATTCAGAAAATGAGAAAAAGTTATAAATATAAGTAATGGCAACATAAATAATATCTACCTATATAATTTATTATTAATTTAAACAATAATTATTAAAAATAATCTAATTTATAAAATTAATGGTTTTGTTTTTCCAGAGTTTAGTTCGTTGTATAGAGTACAAGAGTAAAATAATATTACGTGTACTTTTTTTTTTTTTCATCTTTACTATTAATCAAACATTAATGTGCAACGTTATACAATTGTTCGTCACGTATACAAACAAAATATAATAAATCTATCGTGTACTTAAACAATTTTATGATTATAATAATTTATTCATCGCTTTATTTAAATTCTTAATGAATTTCTATGGTATCCCACGATGGTATACCCATCGCGATATCTCCTAAAATAATGAAGATATTCTGTTGTTTTATATATATCAGGTATAAGGACTACAAATATTCATATATAAATTTTACTATATACATGTTTTTAGTAAACATTTTTAAAAAATTACTTTTCATTTTATTATTTTCGTACAATTCAAAGGTAGTCGTTTTATAGAGTTTATTCTTTTGAAAATGTTTACGTTTCGACTTTTTATTTTTATTGACCTCGTAATTTTGTATAGTTTTTGATATTACGTAATAGTGCTTTGATAAACAAAACCTATCGTTAAACAAGATAAGATAATATTTCAAAATACTACTATGGTATTAAATTATACACTATTTAGCTGTTAACTCAAAAAAAATATTAAAAAACATGAAGTCGATGAAAATAAAAAGTCGAAACGTCAAAATGTTCAGAATAATAAACTCAATAAAATGTCTCTGTTCAAATTGTTCAAGAAAAGAAAAAAATATATTTGAAAAAAAAACACAATTTGGTTAACTTAATTATCTCAGTGGAATATTGCAACGGGTATATCTTCTTGGGAAACTCTGTTTTAGAGTCGAATATTACAGATTCTTTTAAAATAGTAAAACTATAGAATTTATATATATATATATATATATATATATATATATATATATAATTTGACCATTATATACGAATGAGTTATGAATATAATTTTACCATTTTTTTCTTCGATTTTTACCTCCATGACGAAATTATTTTTCCTTAAAACACTGTAATGCCAACTTTATTACGCATAAAAATAATAATAACATTTATATAGGAAAAAAAAAAAAAGTAAACACTACACACGCGACATAATTAATCGACGGTTTGTAAATACAAACTAACTGGTTTATTCCTCATATCATGGTCCATTAAAATATTTCCACCTCCGCCGTTACTTTCTTGGTACCACATTATTACTATTATACACTGCAGCTATCCGAGGCATTTGGAATCTATGTTCCATACAACTAAATTTTTTTTAGTTTTATTTACGTAGTTCTGCATTTAGGAAGGGGGTTTTGTAGTCCCGCGTTTATTTTTTCCATAGCTAAATGGTTATCGAGCATAATAATAATAATATTAAAACAATTTTTATACTTGTTATTAGAATTTACATCTAAGTTTTCCCATGACTTTCCGTAAAACCGCATTTATTTCTAAATACATTTGATAATAAATAAATGATTGGTTTTTCGGGAGTGATCGGGAAATGAGTAGGTACATCAAATAATAATATTTTTATTCTTACGATGATTTTTATACGAATAACGTCAATATTGTTACGCAACTCGTTTTATGTATTTAACCGATTATTACTAAAAAAAATGTTTGCCCCTAATTTAGACTTTTATCATTTCTATCGGCCATTTAGAGAAAATTGTTTTTACTGAAATAAACAATTTGAAACTCGATCTAATTTCGGATAAGAATGTAGTCACAATTATACCGTTAGTACCGAATTTTATCTTCTGAAAATAATATTATTTTTATTATGTTTTAGACACCTTTTTCGGGTCAAGTGTCAATAATTCGAAATCATAAGGTTCTTAAATATTCAATAAAAAAAAAAAAAAAAAATGCCTAATTCCTATAGGAAAAATGTAAAAAAAATTAAAGAAATATATTATATAAATATAATTGTACTTGTTTATTTTATTTTATTTTTAAATTGTATTATGTTTAAATTAGGTATGCTTGAATTATATTTTTAATGTGATTTTTTCGCTGGATAAAGCTTCAATATCCGGAGTGTTGTTTGCAATTTTATTTTAAAATGTTTCAGAATATTTTAAAAGCTGTACGGTTAGGTTATGTTAGGTTAGGTTATTATAATATCGTCATTATAATACTTGTTAAACTGTGACTAGATGCCTAATTAAATGTCTAAATTAATATTCAATATTTAAAATATTAGTCATTCTGATAGCGATTGTTACAAGTAATTAAAATTTTCTTCCTGTCAATTTATTTTGAATTGTATTTAATACCATCAATAAGATTGTTGTTTATTAAGGTATTTCATGTTCAGAAATCAATTAATTAAACGATCAAGTCGATAGTCTACACAGAAAAAAAAACACTTGTTTTTTATTTTAATAGGGAAATAATAAATTACGACGATTTAATTGTCAATGTACATGTTAATTACCATATTATAACAGCATTGACAATAGTAGTGATAAGTTATTGACCTATTAATAATAAAATTATAGATTATTTTTACAATCTTGTTTAATAATATGTAACCCACAAAACTTTCCATCTGAGTCTATCGTAACCTAAATAATAATAATCGATAATTTATTATTCTGATTCACAAACTAACTCGACACGTAGTTGATGTGTGTTTGTATTAGTAAACTCAAACATAATCGTGTTGTTCGACCATAATTAATTACGTCATATATTTTTAACGAACAAACGACGACATATCTTTTGTTTTACGATTGTTCGACGTAATATTTATATTATTATTTGGGTATTATAATATTGACGGATTATCAGAGCTGGTGAGTGTTTACTGCAGTCATCCGACGTGTCGGTTAAGAGATATTGTTCGTCAAAATAAATAATACATAACATTATTATATTATTATTATTATTAGATTCATTATTCCGACTTTGTATTGTTTAGTTCACGAGATGACAACAGTGTTGAGTAAGCTTTTCAAAAAAAAAAAAAAAAAACAGACAAATATTCTTGTAGAGCGTATTTAACCGTTTTCCGACTAGATATTTGTCACACGCTATATATTATGTTTAAACGTACGAAAATTCACCTATCTGTCAATATTATTGACGTTGAAATAATCATTTTAGATCACTAATATAATATATGGTCGGTACACCTACGATATCTTTGGTGGGCAATTTTTGTTAAATAAATAATTATAATTTATAATACACCGACGGAATTATTTATAAGACATTTAAAACATATTATAGGTGACTATATTATACATTTATGAATTAAATTGTAATATTTAATGTGTAAGATACTATCTTATTATAATGAAGGTATTATTTATCCGTGTCATTGATAGTCGAAGCCAATGCCAAATTCCTTTTCCGTCAAACATTTTATTCTTAAATTACATGTTTAGAATACATAATAATATAATGCCGAAATATAAAAATATAATATTAGATACAGCAAATTATAAAATAATCATAATCATAATAATTATTTTGTATTCAGTGCCCATTGCGCGTTATTTATTATTTAAAAAAAAAAAATACTATGTATTCAATATTGTACTTAACTAACTAGGTAACTATTGTTTTCGATTTCCTTAACAATGACTTTTAATTTAATTTTTTGTTCAAAATATTTTAATTAGAATCTTCTCGGTATGTTTGTAACATTCTCTATTATGCTACATGATTGAAATTCATTGTTCGATAATACCAATTATATTTTTATGTTTAGCCTTCTCGAGATATTCGTGCATTTACTGTAAGATCATTTTCAAAAACAAATAAATATCTAAAATAAGACTTAAATTCATAAGTAGTTGTTATATATGAGACAACTATGACGAATTAATAATATTATATATAGGCACACAACTGTAATAAAGCCGTTTAAATTGTCTTGTATTTTTATAATTCGAAACGCAAAGAATGTATTCGAATACTAATAATTTACACAAGGATTTATTTATATGTTATTTCAATGAGTACAATGTTATTTCTATACATTTGGAATTCTTGTGTTGGTAGTTATAGGTACAGGGTCTCGACATACTTGACCTAACCTAACCTAACCATCATGTATCATTGTGCAATATTTTTTCCTAAGTTTTAATTTTTTTTAAATATTGCATTTCTCATTTGTTAAAACCGTATCAATTATTAGTTTTAAATTCTGTGCGTATCAAGAAATGTATTGGTTTTATTATGATGCGTGATTTTTTTTTTTTCAGTCTGTGAACAACTTTTCTATCAGAAAACTTATTCCGACTATCAATTTCAAGGGTGGGTTCTTTTGTTAACAAATTATTAGATGATCTGAGATGGGCATTTTTTGATTTTCATTGTAGTCTCCTTAATAATGAGGAAAAAACGTCGGTAAAACGGTAATATTTACGTAATTACAGTTTTTGTTATTTTTAATTTTTAATTTTTGTTGTAATTCAGTTAAAAATAATTGTAGAGACCTGAAATTCAGTTTTGACTCACTCATTGGTGCGAAGTACGTCCAGATATTTTACATTTTATTTTGTCACACATTGTTAATTTAATAGTTCAAGCATCTCTACGAGGTCTGTTCAAAAAGTACCAGGACAAATGTCATTACAACTAATCTACACACGATAACGTTTCAAATTGAAAAGAGATGTATTCCCCACGAATATGTGGATATATTAAATAAAACCCGAAGTCGCTATCTTATCTCAATTTAATATTACACGTGGTTAAATTCAGTCAGTTTGTTCCGTGCGCCGTTTTTGACATGTCCGAAATTAACGAACAACGTATGTGTATCAAATTTTGCTTGAAACTTGGCAAAAATACAACGGAGACATACGCAATGATTAAAACTGCTTTTGGGGATTATTTCTTAAGTCGTTCCGTGACTTATAAGTGGTTTAAACGTTTCAAGAATGGTCGACAGTCAACTGAAGATGATCCACGTTCTGGAAGCCCGTCGACATCTAGCAACGATGATATTGTGTCAAACATTAGCGAAAAAGTGCGAAATGACCGCAGATTAACCGTTCATGAGTTAGCAAATGAAGTATAAATCTAGATTGGATATTGTTATAAAATTTTAACTGAAAATTTACAGATGAAAAGGGTAGCTGCCAAATTCGTTCCGCGATTGTTTACTTTGCAGCAAAAGGAAAATCGTTTAACGATTGGTCAAAACCTTAAAAATCGTTCTGCTAATGTTAATTTCTTAAAAAACATTATCACAGGTGACGAGACGTGGGTTTATGAATACGAGTCTAAAATCTGCGCTCAAAGGACAACGATTTCAAGGTGCAGAGGAAATTAAAGCGAAAACGGTAGCAGAACTAAAAGCTATAACTTTGGAACAGTTCCAACGGACTTTCAAAAAATGGCAAGATCGCTGAGACCATTACATATCATCCGGAGGAGAGTATTTCGAAGGAGATGTCTTTAAATAATAATAATTTTCATTTCTTGTCATTTTAAAAAATAAAATCCTGGTACTTTTTGAACAGATGTCGTAAGTAGTTGTGATACAGTAAGTAGTTGTGAAAGAGTCTTTGCCACGACCCATGAACCTGTGGTTAAACTTAAGTTATTTAGCAACGTACGGACTAATTGCGTTTTCTATCTTCTACACTACACGTGGGTACAGATACTCGCCTTCAGTTATCAGTTGAACAGTTCTAATGTACGAGTATTCCCGCCAAAAATTTGTTTTCGACGTTTTTAACGAAAATCCTAAGTATATCTATGATAAAAAAAAAATCCCACGTTCATGGGGATCAAACCCCCATATTCCACCAGCGTATACGCTTCTGTTTAGATTCAGCTAATTATATTTGTTTAGTAATTACTATTTAAGTATTTGTTTCCAAACCTAACCTATTTGTTTGTCTTATTTATTCGCCATAAATAAGTTATTGTTGGTTAAATAAATCGAAATACGTGTTTATTAAATAGGAATATATAGATTTTGTATTTATTTAAAATGTTAATATATATTATAAGTACCTAACCAACATATATTATTAGTATGTATAATATACGCATTGTCTAAAATAAGAGATAATATAGGTAGTTTATTTTATGAATATAATTCAAAATGTTAGTCAAGATTAAAACTTCTATAGAAAATAGTAAAATACATTCTTATTTTAATAATTTAATTAATTATTATAAGGTATTAAACAAAATATTCAAAAATAGTATTAGGTATACATAATAAATTTAAATGATTAGATAATGCATATAGACTAAATTATTTTAAATATTTAAAGGCTTATATTAACACGAGTTTGGCACAAATTTAGAAATATAAATTATGGGCGACGCACAATCTAAATCCAATAGTGCAGGTTTTTGTAATGAACAATTTAAAATAGATAGGTAAGAATATAATATAAAATTATGTATTTATAAATTAATTTTCTATTTGTATAGGTGTATACACAAATATTTTTCTTTTAATAAAAGAAGACAGGTACCGACTGATTAAATGTAATATATAGTTTAAGTAATACAAATTCAACAAATGCATTGATTATCACAAAAACAATATTTATTTTTGTGTTTATTAACCTAACTTTCAGACATAAATAGCAAAGTAGAAATTGTTTCAAAAATGAAATTATTGTTATTAAATCAAATTGTAGAGACGAAATATATATTTATATGTATTCACAACGAAAATAATGACAATTTTACGAATGTAAATTCAGACAAAATAGAGTACATATTAAGTTAACAATAAGAAATTTATATTGTTTAGAAAAATGGTTGAATTTGTAATTTAATCTCTATATATTATACGGATTTACAACGTAAAAAATATGCCAATATTAATTTTTAGATTCACATTATTCTAATACTAATTGTCAATTTAATCATGTAAATTATTTTATTATGCCTAATATATTGAGCATTAATACAAGCCCGTGGTGATATTTTTTAATAATCCCCCTATACATGAAATCCTGGCTCGCATTAATACATAATATGTATAGGTATGTATATATTGATAATATTATATTGTACTATGTTGATTATACGTATGCGTAATAGATGTTTTAGGTATGTGGGACTCAATAATAAAATAATTGATATAATTAAATTAATAATCATTATAAAAATGAATTAGAATTATACGGTTTATGAATTCTTCATCCAAAATATCTTTGTAAATATAAACAGACAAAATAAGCAGACTAATAAAGCATTGTATTCGAATAATATTCCAAATGAAGATGCCTATAGTGAAGGTATAATGTATATTATAAGTTTTATAATTAAAAAATAAAAAAAACGCTAATAAAAATTAACTAGGCGGGATAACTCTGTCAACTGTAACTTCCAAAATGTTCAGAATAAATTATTTTTAGACATAAGAACTATTTTGTAAGCAAAATTTGAAATTGTAATTATATTGTTGGAGTATGAATCGTTAACAATATTGCATTAAATGCAAACTGTTAAATTTAGCTTTGTACCTACCTACCTACCGAATTTTTGAATAATTTATCACCCATATGATTAAAATTGAATTAAAAAAATAAATTGTTATTTATTTCATAGTAAACTATTAAATTGTGCACGAACATTGTAAAGTGATTTAATTGGAAAATTGAAGAAATTAACGAAATTGAACTGGACTCATAACGTTATAATAATAGTTAAGAGATATCCAGTATAAAAATGATGTCATATTCAGGGGCGCCGAGTTTTCAAAATTGCATGTGGTGCGAATAATTTTTACTTTCAATGAAATGCATTTATTGAATAGGTGTATTATATAATATGATCATTTTTTTTTTAATTAAAGATTTTAGCAATACGTTATGATATAATTAATGATAATTAACAATTTTTTTTTTTTTTTTTTTGTAATTTCGCGTGATGTAGTCGCGTCGCCGCCCCCGTGCATTCGGCGCCCATGGTCGACAAAATAATAAATAATTTTAAACCGTTCACTTGTATAGGTGATTATGGGAACTGAGATGTTTCTAGACAGGCGCCAATTCAAATTAAATTTTATACGGATCTCGAGTTTGATAATATTTGTTAAAATGTCCACTGTATTTTTTTAAACAAATATTATAATGTACTAATCATTTTTTTTTTTTTTTTTTTTTAATTTTGAGCATAGGCGTGCGCAGATAGTATTTTAAAATTATAATGTACTCACATCTTTAACGGTAACTTTAGATTATCATTGGTCCTTAATAATATTATAGTTTCGTTTTTAAATTAACAGTTATAATTATTTGATAGTGATTGATATAATAGTTTCGATATCGATGTTTCAAGTAAAATTCTTTACAATAACCCTCGCAGTCTTTTGATATTAAAAATAATAATTTTGATTGTACTATGTTGAAAAGAATGTTATAATTTATTATCAATTAGACGTAATGTCCAATTAACAATATAGGAAGTATTTGTTAGAATAATACTAGAATTTAGGCTAACGCGCACGCCTATGAACTTGGAGTCCTCTCGGATCAAGTTTTGTCCGAACCAACTAGATCGCTAGATCCAATGGAACTAAGAGTCGAATTGGAACCATGGTGTGTACCCGAACTCTGCATCGACATAGTTCTTTCGGTCGTTACAGTGCCAATTGTACTACTGATGCCCATCAGCCCATGATAATTGCCCAATCTCAAGGCCCTCTTCAGTTTGTCGGGATCGACACAGGAGGGGTCTGCCTAGAACAATAACATCATGAGCACTCATTTACAAACATAAACGTAGTTATTGAATACAGGGCCGAATTGAGCCTAAGGATTTAGCCCTAGGCACACATTTTTTTTTTTTTTTTTAATAGCCCATCGTATCTAGATACCTATCTAGGTAAGATGTTCACTTTTCCAACATTGAATATTTTAATCGTTAAAACGACACGGGACTACTTGTAAATTGATTTCAAGACGAATTCAAATATTTTTGAATCGATTAAGTTTAATATTTACAACAATTCGTAAAAATCGCCTATACGAAACCCCTTAAACACGGATGGTAAGACGCAACGTCTTTTAATTTGTAACTATACGAGATAAATTTCAGTTAGTGTTTTTAACGATTTTTTACATACTTTTGAAATGCTCATAAAAATAAATTATACAAACTGTATCCACATGTAACAAAAAAAAATGATTGCCTAGGTCTAGGTCCTAACTTGGATATACGTTAATCCAAGCCTGATTGTTTATATTGTCTTTGAAATTATAAAGTATTTTATTTTTATTTTATTGGAATTTTTGCGCACCTGATAAGCTAATGATGTCATGATCACCTCGTAGGGAACTATTTTTAAAGGTTCCACTTCGTTCATCAGTACATTAGCGGGTATTTTGTGGTACTGAATGGACGACATGAAATTTTCCACGAACACTTCTTTCCAGTCGATATTCGAATTTGTATCGCCATATTTCATTGTCCACATAAGTGCAGCCTTTAATTCAATAGTAATGATATCAATGGTATTTTTTTGTTAATTATCATTATTAAAACGTATAGATATAAGTATATTAATATTCCAGTAGGGGATCCGAACGAGTTAGGATTAAATATAATCCAAATTTAAAGAAAGTCCAAGGGGGGCGATTATCTCATTGAACATACTTGAAACTTAGTGAATTCGTCAGCTTTCAATTCATCTCTGCTTAATATCAACCGGACTACATGCAGTGGTAACAGAGCAAACGATCCCAAGTTTAATACCTCGTTTCCATGTTCGTCGACAAATTCTAAGACCTTTTTATTTAAACATAAATGTGTAAAATTGTGTAAGTAGAAGAAAAAAAAAAAAAATCTTTATAATTTCGAAATTACCTTCTGCACGAGACTTTTAGTACATTTATACTGTATGTACCGTTCTGCCGATGATAAGAGTGCACAAACTGTGTCCACGTTTATACAACACTGGACAAATCCTGTGCACGCTTTTCGCAGATCTTCCAGACCATAATAATCGGCTGCGTTCAGTACTCCTATATTATACGTCACCGAAAAAATACAAAAAAAAAAATTAACACCTACCTAGGGTACCTTACAACAATGAGTTGTAATATTTCACATATTTTAATTGCACGCACGTCTATTTATTATACAATAATAATAATATTAATTAATAAATATTAAATCGTACGGTACACGATTTTTACTCGACTCACCCAACAAAGTCCTGGGTTGCAAAGTCACACAACCTGTGTGTATATATTCAATGAGTTGACGAAACACGTCCGGTTCGAATTCATCTACAACGACCGTCTGATGCTGATTGGATTGTGTCTATAATTCAAATTTAATACACATATTCGAAATATTAGTTATACCAAGTGCAACGCCGTAATGTTACAATTGTTACAACGTTTTGACTTTAACATCTTCGGTATGAATAATGGATATATTTATTATAAAGGCGCCATAATCTTTTTTTTTTTTTTTAGATTCTGAGCGTAACGAGGAGTGTAATCATTTTACCATGATGTGCGTTTTTTTTACTTTTATATATTTTTGTGTCTATAAACAACTTTTCTGGTAACAAATTGTATCTGATCGGTAAATTGAGTAAGTTGGTTTTTTGATTTTATACTTGTAAGTTTACTTAATAATGGTGCGGAAAGCGGGAATATCTACATAATAATAGTTTCTGCTATTTTCGATTTTTTTTTTTTTTTTTTTCATAACATTCTGGCAAACATTTTGAATTGTTAATGGCTATTCGCTTGTTTGTCCGAATTTGTTTTATGTGAATACAAATGTTATAATTTATTTTTATCGGCGTTTTGAGTTTCAAATTTATATTAAACATCGATAAGAACACAAACAATTGTTTGTTCTATATATATTTTGTATTTTCAAACTAATACAATTTTAAATTTTAATTAATTAAAACATATTTAACCGAACTTTGCTCAGAATTGTTTTTCGTTTGTATTGATTTATCGTTGCGTACAGATATATAAGTTAAATAACCTTATATATATGGCTAGTATCCCGATTTTTCATCTACAACTGCGGCCCACCCATGGTGCGAGGTATGTCGGGTTTTTTTAACTACGATAAGTGATAAACAATCATCAATCAAACTTTGAACGTTTGAACCACGATAGGGTTTGATCGATTCGTTTAAAATAAGCGAATTGGTTCAGATTCGGTAACCAAGAACGATCCGTTTAATGAACTCGTTACTCGTTTTTATATTCGTTTAAATCATGAGTCACACCACCATAATTTAAGATATCACCACAGAATATATTACGATGTTATGGGGGAGCCATTCATACTTAACATCAATTTACTACACGCCATATAATTGCCTTAAATCCTGTCCGTTTCGAATCTCCCTAAATGATGATTCATTGATCCAAACAAAAATCACGAAAACATTGATAACGCCGATTGAAATTTAATTCAATTCGGTCAGTGAACGAATCATTTTAATATACCGACTCAAATAATTCGAATCATTCGAGTGAATAATTTTTCCTATCCCTAAACCACGATAATATTATAATGCGGTTATTAGGTAACCATACTTGTGTGTTGGCATTTTTTACGTTGAGAAGTGGTTCACTGCTACGCTTTAAAAACGTAGGCCGTCTAAGTTTTGTTGTCTCTTTAGGAACAACTTCTTTTTTTCTTTGAGGACTCGGTGGTTGATACAACATTTTATGAAACACTCTGGAAAAATACAAATGATATACTCGTACGTAAATTTGTATTATATTTATCCGGGGTAATATTGGTCCATGTAGGGTCGGTCTTAGGGGTGGGCGAACTGGGTTCCAATGTTTTATGGGTGCCATCAGAGTTAGGATATCATAGTTTTTTTAATAATAGTTTTTTTGAATTCAAACTTTTTTTTTTTAATAATTTGAGTAAAATTATTAACAATCATGCACAGAAAAAAAATTTTAATTTATCTTGAGAAAAACACCATTACAGTTTTATTTGGAGAACGTAGTTTTTCGAAACTTAAACTAACAAAGACATATTTAAGAGCAACTGTGGGCGATGAAAGATTGTCATCACTCGCAATCTTATCCATTGGAAATGATATTGCGGAAAATGTCGATCGGACAACATTAGTAAACGAATTTGCAGAGATTAAAAAAGCACAAAAAGTTCCACTAAAATTATGAAGATCATATAAATTGACCTCATAAACATACCTATTAAATATATATATTTTGTTTTATTATTATTATTACTATAAAAATGACTTAACTTTAAATTTATTTCAGCAATAAAAATTAATTTTTCACTCTGAGTAAAAAATACTAACTTAACCATAAACTTGTGATGGCGCATTAATTTCCCTTTCCCGGGGCGGTAATTTTCCTAAGACGGGCTCCGGGCCCATGGCTCTATTTATAATGTCTTGTCCAAATCCGAATTCGAATTGTATGAATACTAATTTAACTGACTAATTATATTCGTGTGTAAACTAATAAACTATTACGGGAGTGTGTGTGGGGGGAGGGGGTTATTAATGCGGTACAATTAGGTCGGGGCCCATGAATTATAATTTATCAATATATTATTTTATAAGTAAGTTTACAACATTATGATTTATGTATTTTCCGGTGGCATTTCTATTGTTCCCTCGAAAGTACATTCTACTTATTATAATTATAATATTATTATTGTCTATTACAAATTACGTAATTATTCGTATTTTTATTGAGCACAATAGTTATTTTACCGGCTTCTCGCTGCCAACACCGCTTTTACAGCGCAAACCGGTTCCCTTGTATCGCCGACCAAAAATGTCACATCGCACAATTCGGGCATGCTGGCCAAAAACGCCATATCGTCGGCTAGACCATTTTTGTTTTCGAATACGCTCTGGTCGAGCTCGTCTTCGGTCGGTTCCATGTCTCCTTGTAGTTTCATCATTTACCACATACCTGAAAACCATAAAATCGATTACGGTACAATAGCGGAACAAGGAAAGCAGGGGTAGCTCCTTAAATATATCAATAGCCCTCCCCCCCAAAAAAAAAACAATTTCCGTTCCTATTTAAGTATGTAGGTGTTTATAAACGTCTAAACGAATTATTACTAAATTGTTCGGAATTTTACATCGCACACAGCATCAAACATTTCGATTAATGGGACATTTTGATCCGGTCAGAAAATGTAATTTTTTTTCACAAAGTGTACTCCCGGATCAGAATGCCGAACCTTACTGAAAGTTCACCTAAAATAACCGATTTTTAAATTTTTTTTTGTATAAAAAAAATGTCGTTATCGTTTTTAAATCAAAAGTTAGGTGTAAGCCCCACAGGACCGATACTCTTTGTATGGTACAAAAAATCTAATCTTTTAAAAAACAAAACAGAGTTTGAAAAAACCCTTAATCTATGTAAGGGGCGATTATGTCCAAAAAATCACTCCATAGGCAGAGATGAGATACATTTGGGGGTGGGCCTAAAATATGTTTGTATGTATTAATACTGGATTATAATTTAAAAAAAATTAGATAGGTATTTCATAGGAAAGTATTTAATAATTTAGAGGGGTTACGGATAATTTTTAAGGGGGGGAAAGTCCCCTCAAGGCCTCATCCCATCTCCGCTTATGAATCACTTTGTATATTAAAAATATTATAACTTTTTGTCACTTATGCCTCCCCGCTTTTCACCGTTACTAGATTTGTCACGGCGGCGATATACAATCCGTCTGCGTTAAGTTTAAAAACAATGTTTTAAAGAATTGTGTAAAAAGTGTAGTCGACAGACTTAAACCTTGGAGAAGGTTTGATAACGTTCTGGGAGGCTACAGTCCTCAATTTCTGCACCCCTAATATTCGCCACTCCTATATAGTGTATAGTGTACAGTAGTGATGCGTCATAAATCCGGATTATCCGAAAATCTAATAAATCCGACATTTATTGTAAATCCGGATTTTTATCTGAAACAAAATTTCGGTTTTTAAAATTGTGATTTTATATTCTATAATTAATCTCTCATAAAACTATTGTTATTATCTTAATGTTAATAGCATTAAATGTGTGAAACATTAAATACGTTTTTACAATTCAAAAAATATCACAAATAGAAATTTATTTTTAAAAACAAGTACGACAAGAAAAAAAAACATACATATTACACTCTAGTTGACAAAATCGCTTACACACTAGAAAAAAAGCTAATATGCACCGGTTCCTTTCTAGATGTAGCACAGGACTTTGATATAATCTGGCACAAAGGTCTCCTCTTAAAATTAAAATCTACTCTTTCCCCATACTATTACCTATTATTCAAATCCTATTTAAAAAACAGACATTTCTCCGTAAGATCAGGATCGTCCATGTCTGAAATATCATCAATTAATTCTGGAGTTCCCCAAGGTGCTGTTGCAGCACCTTTACTATTCAATTTGTTCACCTCTAACTAACCCATGACGCCCCACACCACCACTGGCGACTTTTCCGATGATAAAGCTCTTCGAGCCATTCACTCTGATTCCGAGATGACCTCAAACCTCATCCAAAATCATCTTAATTTGTTATCCATCTGGTACAAAGAATGGGGTATAAAAGTTAACGAAACAAAATCCATCCAGAACACATTCACACTAAAACTAACAGATATACACCTCAACGACATCCCCCTATTAAGTGCTCTAAACGTCCGATATGTGCACCTAGATCGACGATTAATCTGGGTAACCAACATCCACTTCAAGCGCCTCACCTTAAACAACCACTCCCGTCAATTACGCTACATTCTTACATCAGGACATCTTTATCTCAAAAATTAACTTCTTATTTACAAAATGCTTCTTAAACCTATATGGTCCTATGGCCTACAACTTTGGGGGGCTGCCAAGCCCCCTAATATCAATAAAATACAAATACAAATCTAAATTTCTCCGGCAAATAAAAGCTCCATACTATGTCTCCAACGATACCCTCCATAAAGACCTTTCCATACAAACAGTTTTAAACACAGGCAAAACCATCTACAAACGTCTCCATTTCAGTAACCATAATCACATGAATCCACTAATAGCTGAACTTCCACCCACAGTATCCCTGGGGACCCCAGAAGGCGCCTAAAGCGAACGTGGTGTCGGGACTTATTAGCTGACCGTCAAATCCAAATTTGTCGGATTCCAAAATCCCGGATTTTTCCCATCACTATAGTGTACGGTCGATGAATAATCTTATTACGATTCATTTAAAACAAAAAAAGAATATTAACTTTTGTATAAATGTGTACGTGGTCAGACTGATCAAACGAAATGATAATATTCGATTTTTTACCACGGCTGTGTTTTTACGTTTATCTAATCACAATTGCGCATAATCACACAATAACGATATTGACGACTTTTATCTTTTGTTTTGTAGTCCGAATAGAAACGTTTAAATGTTTGACGCAATCGTATTTCGCGTTTGACTCGCAGTCATTAGTCGTTTCCGGGTTTCAAATGTCCGATCGCTATAAAATCGACACCTGTAGTATGGGATTTATCGAAACCGTTCCGTTAATACCAGTGTACGTGTAACGTAAGTAATATGCAAACGACAATAATATTGTTTTAGTTCGTCAGTGTTTACTATTTAGGTCATAATCGAATAATTGCGTAGTTAAGAACATTCAAACGATTTGTTTTTATTAGGTTTTTTTTTTTTTTAATTTGTTTGAATTAAGGTATTAGCATATCATATTAATAATTGTTTATGGTTATTTGTTTTTTTTTATGTTAGATAATAACAATTATATACAATATTGTTAATAATATTACACTCTTAATAATTATTTTTTTGTTAAATAATTATATTGATTTATATTCGCTTAAACTTTATTGAATATTTCGTTGGTTGATAAAAATATATTTTAAATTATCTAGCAGCAGTATCGGCCAAAGAAATATTATTATACACTTTTACCGTAGATATGATTTACCTCATTTTTTTTTTTTTTTTTTTTTTTTTTTTTTTTATCAAAAGAAACAAAATATTCAGTATCCTTCGAGATAGGTATATATATATATATATGTGTGTGTGTACAGTAAAAATTTTGGAATAATATTGCCTGTAAACGACTATAGATTACTATTTTGCACTTAAAAATCCATACGCTTTATTGTTTATGGGTATTATATTAGATGAGTAATAAATAATAATATAACACCTATGCATATACTTAATAAAATAACTACAAATTGAATGAAAACTAATTTTGATAAAACGCTGTTTTGTGAATTACAGAACAACGCATAGCTACACTGGTACACATGAATTTCTTTAATTAAATTATATTTTTTTTTAAATTTATAACCAACCAAATTATGTGTTTACACACTTAATATCATTAGAACCAATTTTTCTACTGTAATTGAATTAATATTAAAATATGTATTGTTTTTATTTTCATAGATTTAATATATAAGAAAAAAAGATGGCTCAGATGGCCACTACAGTTGAAACGATCACTATTACCAGACCTTTAAAAGTAAGTAGTTGTACATTAATTGAAGACGTTAATTCGGTGCCATTGAGTTGTTGTTTTATTAATCATAACCATTAAAATAATTCAATGAAAAAAAAATTAAAAAAAATTGAGATGTATAATATAATGAAAAGGTTCAGTAGTAGTAGAGAATATACTATATAGTACTTATATATAAAAAAATACATATTTTACAGCGATCAAAATATAATTTTTCAAACGTATCCTAGTATCAGCTAAATGATGGTAAAGTTGTTTTTCATCAAAGTCAATCATTAGGTATTTATTTTGCACGAGCCTTATCCGTTGTTAACTTGTGATAATTAACTAGTGTACAATTGATTTATCATAAAAGCGATGATTAAAACGAAATACAGTAGGTACTTGTGATGTCATCGTAGTCAATGAAAGCCCCTACTTTAAATTATACAATATACATACTACAGTATACTTTGTATTTAGATAGTTACGTAGTTGCATAATATAAAATTATAATCGAACCTAACAAAAGGATAGATAGACACTAGACGTAGTAGTTATACAATTAATAAAAACTGTTAACAACAGGCGTGTAGATATTTGATTAATCTCTCTTTGATATGAATGAAATGTACCAAATACCAAATGTATGTAATACATTCTACTATGAAGTAACAAATTTCTTATAATAAAACAATAAACTAATAAAATATTAGTACAATTGTATTGGTTTTCGGGGCAAATTAAATAAATCAAAAGTTGTATGGCACAATAAATGAGTGCCGTACGGAGGCGTATATGAGGGTATACCATCACCCCCCCCACAATTACCTCATATCGCTTAAATATTTATAACAATGAATCGTTTGAAAATCTAGAGTGTAAGTCATCGATAAATATTGTGTACACCCGATTCCGGAATACCATGATTTCTTATAGGATTACCAAACGTCTGTGCTCCGATTTTACGTCGGTGAAAATTAGCCCAGTCGGCCGCACCCCGTGGCAAGGAATCGGTAGACCGCTACCGGCACCATATGTTACGATATTATTTTACGGAGCCGCTTTCATTCAACTGGTAGTTGAGCTATACCTACCTATATAGTGAGAGTGCGTGCTCTGCTTGCTCGTGTAATTTTCACGTATAAACGGGGATGGGCGGCGGTAATCGGTTACACGTACCGAAGTCGCGTAACCCGGTCACTTTTGTACCTTGTAGCGATTAATCAGTTAGTTTGGACGTCTTTAATTAGCATTTAAAACGCAACGACCCGTTACGGTTTATTTCGTAACTTTGCGTTTAAAACAGATACGCATAACCCGAGTTCCGAAAAATCGTCCCGAGACGGCATTTCGGCGATTATAAGCGAATATTTTTTTAAATTTTTTTTTTAACTATTATCTCCAAACAATTGAAACTTGTAAAAATTTAACTTTTTTTACTATATATATATTCCAGTTGAAATTATTCGTTTTAACTTGCGATTTTGTAAAATTTCACGTTATTTATTGACTATTTATTTATTTTTTTTGTCGTATATTAATATCTAATAGTATTGTACGTAATATGTACTCGGTTACACTATGGTACTATAATTTGCCCTCCCCCCCGCCCATCCATGCACATAAATATATTAATTATCGCCATAATATTATTATACTGACTTTGTAACCCAACGTATTGCCGATTGTCGTCGATAGTGTTACCGCGGTGTGTGGCCGTATTCTTCCAGTCGTGGACCTGTTCCTTTAGGACACGCGAATGTATTTTCGAAGTAGTAATAAAACGGAAGAAAAAATAACCTCAACGTCTCGAGACGTCTCCGACGGGGTCGCGCGCCTGCACTGGACGGGTGGGCAGACCCGTCGGCCGTAGGCGGTGCGATCGGTAGACGGAGGGATGGGGGTGTATATAGGTATCCGGAAAACAACGTTGCGCGTACCGAATATACCGGCGCAGAGGAAATCTCCGGGGCGATATTGTATATGTATATCACTACTTTCCCGGGATGGAGGGGTGGTGGGTTGGGGCGGTCGTGAGGTTACGCGCATTCGTGCGCAGCGAGGGACGCGCAGAGACGACGACGGCGTCCCATCGATCGGGGAGAATACGATGGCTTCTCGCGCTGTCGGGCCGTAGGACTGCCGGGCGGGCGGAAAGGCAAACTTTGGCGCGTGCGCTCCGGTTCGTCAACTGAGACGATGGTCCGCGTGTGTTTGTGCGTGCGCGCGTGAACGAGTTTTCCCGTGTGTTCGCCGCGAGTATAGGTAATAATATTGACGTCCCGGTTAATACGGTTGGAGAAATCGCCGACTTTATAATTATTCCCGTCGTATACATTACGCGCCCACCGCCGTCGTCGATATATTTTTCGTCTGCTCCGATCGAATAAAACCGCTGTTTTATTTAACCGTTTAGCTCGTCGCGAACAATAATCCACGCGCGTCACCGTCCGGCCCGCCGCAATAACAAACACTCGCCGCTCGTAAGGGCCCCGCGCGAACGCTGTACGACACGTTATAATATCATACAGACCGCGTAGGGCGCTCCGCCCTGCAAAACAGCGACAAAGACGGGCGCGCGACACGGCTGCAACAAGGTGATCCAGTCGAGAACGACCGTGGATACTGCGTGGAACCGGCGCCAGGATCTGTCGCTGCACCCGGCGACGGCGACGGCCGCTGAAACGGAGGACTGGCACGGCAGGTCGATGCAGTCGGACAAGGGGTCTAGTGCTCAGGTTAGGAACGACGAGGGGCAGCGACCCGCCGCCGCTTTAACTGCCCAAATTCACATTCCGGCCGGGGGCTTGTTGTTATATTAAATGAAGACGCCCGTCGCCTTGTCTACCTAACGGGCGATGTGGTAAAAACACGCTCGCGCAGACTGCGTAGAATTGGCTTTTATACTGATTTTTGAGTAATGGCGCCCGTAATAATAGTAAAAGAGGACAATATTTCGGAGGGCAAGAACACGCGTTTCTCCCCCAATATTCCAAATGTATCGTTCAATATACGCCGTTTATAGAAATAACCACGGTTTCAACGTTTTTTTGTTTCCATCGTCTTGCCCTCTGGAATCTCGTCCTCTTTTAATTGTATAATGTGTACTTTTACTCTAAAATCAAAATCAAGCGACTTTCATGTACCGGCAAATGTTGCCCTCTTCATTTTTTCTCCCCAAATATTGCCTAAATTGTTAATTATTAACAACTCAAATTGTTTTGAAAATCATATCACGTCTTGTTGATTGAATTGCAAACAATTTTATATAATCAGAAACCGTTATTGCGTAGGTATTCCTGTTTTTCCCCCATTATTAGGGGGTAAACTACAAAGAGAATGAAATAATAACCAGCCTAATGAACCAACTAGACAAAATTTGCTACCGGATAGTTCCTATATGAATAAAGTTTTTGATCGGAGCAAAATTTCCGGTCGAAAAGTTATTGACAGACAAAAAAAATATATATATTTAAAAAAAACCGGCCATATCTTAATAAAACCAATACATTCCTGGCTACGTTCAGAGAGTCTTTCTCTTGTCTCTCGTTGTTATCTTATTATGATTAATAAAAATATCAACGGGAGTTTTGTGACGCCACAAAAACAATAACGTTAGTATGTTATGTATGAATACATCATTATCGTTTGTAGAATTTAATCCGTCTAAGAAGAAGAATTATTATAAAATATTTTTATTTTAAATTCTTTAGCGCAACGAGAAATCTACGCGGTTTTAACTGGACAACAAAAATGTATTTTTTTTTATTGATTATTATTTTTGTGTTTTCTACCGAAAATCTCTTGCTACGATCATAAAATACTACAAGTGAGCTCTTTTTTAGCATTTTGGATCAATAGTTGATATGCATTGACGATGTAATTTTTTGATTTCCTTTAATCGGTTTCTGTTATTTTCGATTTTATTTGTTTGTCGTCGTTGTGATTTAGTTAAAAATTTACCGTAGAGACCTGAACAATTCACCGAATAATTAAATTAATACTTTCTAGTCTTGGTACAATTTTCAAAACAGTCTGACGCTTTGTTTTCGTCGTGTTTATATGGCTGTTTTAAATTTTTTTTTGATTTTATGCGGACATCATTTTGACGGCCATTCAAAATTACTCGAAAATTCGATAAATAGTTCGTCGCGAGTTGTACTTATAGCCATATGAAAATATTGAAAACGCGTAGTCGTGATTATATTTGTTGAGCGTTTGAAATCAACGTTTTAACGGAAATTGTAGACAAATCACAGAATATCGCGTACTATTTTCAAATTCGTGTTTTCGGCTCCATAAAAAGGCGCCACGATAATTCGAGACGAAAAATCGTTAATTATTTCGTTTTCACAAAAATAAATATTAATTTATATATATATATATAATTTTAAATTTTAATTTATTATCAATACATCATTATATAAATTAAATTCCCCTCTATATCCTATTTTTGTCAACTTCCAACTCTACAACAATGACCGTCTCCCTCACGAGCTGCAATCTACATTTTGTTTTTTTATTTCTATAGTTTCTAAAACGATATTTCCTTGTATGGCACGCGAATACTATAAATGGTTTGCTGTCGTATTAAACGTACCGCACGTTGGATTCTTTCGTTATGACTGTTATGATCATTTTATCGCAATAAATATAATAAATCGTATATGGTTTACAAAACAATAGAAAACGCGATGACGCGGCGAAGTGATTTCCGTAACGGGTCCTATGATTTTTAAAGATTGACCGCTGATGACACACGCCCCGACCGTAAAAATCCCAAACTGAGATTTCGATTAATACGTAATTTTTTTTTTTATTTCACTATTATAATACAGACGACTGATTTAAAGCGCATTTAATTAATCGAACAAAAAAAACCTCTAAAACAGTTTATCCCAACCGTTTTTAGATTGCGGACTTTATATATTTTGTATAAATAAAAAAAATGCGGTACACGTGTCCGTTAGCCACTGGTCCTTTTTCATTTTGTTTGTCTACATTTACGTTGGCAGCAAGAGAAATATTTTTTTTTTTTTAACCAAAATTAAATTCAACACAGCTGTGTTTGATTTTTTTACTACCTATTGTTATTATTTCATACGGTATTTCTGCGGCCATATTCACGAGTGATACATTAAATTTATGATGCGACCCAAATGAATAGATAATAATAGTAATAATAATAAAAATAAACCCAGTTGAATAGTTTATAGATAATAATTAAAAATGGGGCGGGGATGTACATTGACAGTAAGACGACAGAGGGCAGAGTTTAATAGATAATCGCACGAGGAAAATGTAATAAAAACTGGACGAGTGTGTCTGGTGAGACGATTGGGGGGGGGTGGGCTTTAAAATGTATATGTTCGGTTAGAATGAATATTGTATTAGTCATTAAACCACTAACAGACAGAACAATGATTGGGTGCGTTTAAATTTTCTGAGCAATATAATATTGATTGTTATGTAACGATGTTTTCGCAGGTGATTGCTCTGATATGCGGCCTGATCGTAATTGTATTAATGTTGATGACGTTAACATCCACCGACTGGCTATTGTCAGCTGGCTGGCGACAAGGCTTGTTTTCACACTGCATCGCACTTCATGCGCCCACACCGCTGCCGTTCAATGTACCCAATAACGGTCCGGATTGTTATCCGACGCGCGAAGTCGGTACGTTTCAAATTTGTTTGGCAGTTTTGCCGCGTCTATTTATCTAATCCATAAATCATTATAATTGGGATTGTTTGTTTGCGTACGCTTAGGATACATACGAGTGGCCGCGGCATTGTGTATAGTCACATTGGTTACGGACATTGTAGCTACTCTATTGACGGCTCTCGGCTTGAGGAGCAAAGACCAGCGGACCAAATACAAGTTCTACAGAGTAGCTGTCTACGTCATGCTACTCGCGCGTGTGTATTATCATTTTATTCGGTCCGAATAGTTCTGCTGTTGATGATTATTAAAATGCCTTCCTTCTGGGTTTTTTTTTTTTTTTTGCAGTTTTATCTTTGTTGATAGCGCTAATCGTGTATCCGGTGTGTTTTGCTGCCGAATTAAATTTGGGTAAATATCGTTTACTGCAATATGACCGTCGACTATGGCCGGTTTACTAATAGGGTTTGTTGAATTTCGCAGGGAATCGCACTGTGTGGGAGTTTGGATGGGCGTACGGTGTGGGATGGGGCGCCGGAATATTTTTATTCGGCGCCGTTGTGCTGCTGTTGTGCAACAAAGAATCCGAAGAGATCTACTATAAAGAGCGAAAGGTGACATCGTCCGCCTAGTGTGCGGCGCCCCTGCCCGACGTAGTACTTTAGTGACCTTCCGCCGTTGGTCAGGCGACGGGCAGGGTGTTCTTATTGTTTTTTTTTAAAAATAATAAGACAGTCGTTACTATAAATTTACTATCAAACACGTCAAACTTGTTAACATCATCATCTTACATCGTATTGATTGTTGACGGGTATGAACTATTCTGGTGGGGGAATATTTGCTTATTGCACACACACACATACACACAAAATATAATATTTTAAGATAATATTTTTTCGGTAATCATAAATCAAATTAGGATTAGGTTTTTTTACTATAGTTAATCGAACTATAAATGTTTTTTTTTTTTTACCTTGATAACTTGTGGTTTGTGTTTATCAAGGAAAGATTAAGATAGAGTTATATAATAATCAATAACTAATACTAACATTTGTGATCAATATAGTCGGTGTTGCTATTTATATTCTAAACAAACCAGTATCATTATTGTATAAATAAATAAATTATGTTAATTAATTAATTTTAAAAAAAAAATAATAATAATAATATATTATCGCATTGTTCAAAAATTAACAATAGCATTTTCCTAAAAAAATTTTAATTCCTATTTTTATAATGGATTTGATTTGAAAATTTGGTCATTTTAAAATTTCGCTGTAGATATATTTACAAACTATACCAACAAAATATCATCAAATTATATATAATAAAAAAATAATCAAGGCTGCGAAATACAAGTTCTTTTCTAAATGTAATTTCCTATTAACTAAATGTTATAAAATGTTCATATCTAATAATATTATCTATTGTATAAATAGTTAATAAAATTTAGGTATAGTGAATTTGAATGTAAATATATACTCCATTTTTGTACATCGTAATATATTATATTTGGGCTTGTGTTTTACATGAGTAGTAGCCAAAGATATTTTGTCGCCGCCAAAGAAAAACATAAATAATTTATAACTTCCTCATTGTAATTTTAACATTCCTATATACATTATATGTTTTCTATATTTTGTTGATTGTATATAGTGCGTTTTCACCTTATCCTTGTTAAAGTCTATCCCGTTATATGTATTTATCAGTGTTTATTATTCAGTTGATTTTTTTTTGTATACAGAGCATTTTATTGATATATACTGTATCCTTGTTCTCCCATAGTATTATTTTAATACACATTAATTATTGGTGACAAACTATAGATATTTTGAATAGTGTATAACAATTATCACATATATACGAGAAATGTTATTATATTATTATAATATGTTATTATTTTATTATTTTTAACTTTTTTTAACTTTATACATTAAGGACCTTTGTTAAAACTACATATCTTTGAAACGAGCTGGTTTTTTTTTTTTATAGCGCTCCTAATTATTTATTTTACCCTATGATTAACAGATCAGCCGTCCATCCAATTTTTCCATTTTTAAAAATAATCATATTTTTATGTTATTTGCACATTTTATTGAAATTGACTAGATATAGTGTTATTATGAATAATTATTGTTGAAAAATTATTATTTGTTTAACTACTTTACTAAGTTAGAGTTTTAGTAATTTCTTTAATAATTATATTCCTTGGAAATGTCTCTATCCCGATGTACACATACTAAAAATTGTTTTCTTCCAATGAATGTTGTAAATAAATAATATACAGTATATTATATTATATCAAACTATAAATTATTATTAACATTAATGTTTTAATTTACACCTTTAATTGTTTTAGTACCTATTTCCTGTTATTTTATCATAAAAAATAATGTACCATAAAATCTTATAAAATTATACTAATGTTCCCATGTGAATAATATAATTTATAAATAATCATATTTGTATGTAATTGAATTTGTATTTTTAATTGTTATTTTAAAATGGTAGTTGTAAATGAAAAAAAAAAATAAATTGATTAACATTAAACTTATATTAGCAGCTGAACCATTAATCAAAGATCCGTATAATATAAAATCTAATATTATAATATGTCATTACCGATATAATTATGTTTTCCATTAGTTTTGTCTTGTGGTGCAGCTGCTGGCAATGTTGCAACAAACTATTTGTTGTCCTTCTAAGTTGTACCTACCAAGTGTTAGATTCAGGAAATAGATTTATTGAACTCCTGGTGAATATTCACAGGGGGGGATTGCTTTTCCCCTTAAATTTACCTCAGTCGACCAATTGGACTTTTTAAAAAAAAACTATTATTGTCGTCTAAATCTATATAAAATAATTCATATTTTACAAATTGTACAATTAACAAAGGTATAGAATTTTAAAATTTGACATATTTATACAAGTATGTACATTTTTTTTTTTTTAATTTGTAAAGTTAGTTGGCCATAAATGGACTTAGTTACCCCCCCCCCCTTACTAAAATTGACTGCTATGTATGCCCCTGAATATTCACTGTGCTCTTTATCCATATTGTCTATATTTTTTTAGTCAATACAGAACAGACAGGTGACCAAATTAAGTTTTGTAACTCTGATATGGTCATTTCACAAGCCTCTGTCGGTGTATGTTTAAATTTGTTCAACATTTTAACTACTTATTAAATAAAATAAATATTTGATAATTATTAACATTTTTGTTAATCTTTTGATGATTTTTAAATTGTTTAATAATTTTCTATAAACAGTACAATAAATACACAGTGTAATAGATTGTCCATTTAAATGAATGAAGTCAATAATGGAAGTAACTTTATTATTATTATTGTCTCACATTACTATTTGAATTTTTTTCCCCTTGTGGTTTCTTTACTGGGTATTGATATGATTTATTTTATTTGCATATAAAGCTTCTTAAATGAGATAATTGTATTTGCAATAGTATATTTGTGTATTTATTGATTTTTAAATTATTTGATAGAAAAAGTGAAAATGTTGTTTCGCTTATATAAAACGAAAAACCTAATGTAAACGAGTAACGACTATAATGATTTCTAAATTTAAAAAACAATATATTTTTTTTTTTTTTTTTGGTATATATTTTGTAATGATTTGATTTGAAGCTACCGAAGCCGAAAAAGTAAAACCCAATATTTTAGTGAAAATTACGATATTATCGAATTAAAATATAGAACTTGGAACTTAAGAAAACAAAAAAATGCTCACAGTTACGATTAATAATAATAACTAAATACTTACCTATATATAGGTACGGGCACTCGTATTGTTTACGCTTGTGTATACTAAAATGTGCACCTACAAAGTATTTTTTATTATATTTTTTTTCTGTTGTTGATCCGATGTTGTTCCGACAACATTTTGGCTCCTACAATTATATCTATTATTACATTAATTCTATCTAAATATAACGTTAGAATGTTTTAAAAACGTAAACGTTCTTCACGGTTAACTAAATCGCATTATACCCGCGTCTTTATTTTTATTTATAATATTCTAATCAATATAATTTATTTTAATATTATATTAAGTCGAATCTGGCGTGATGATTAAAAATCGACCGTTGTACGCAATACAATTACGTTTGCGAATACAAAGTTAATGTTATCGTGCGTTCATTGAAAACTGAATCTATAATAATATTACTGTTGAATTGCGCAGAACGATGTCGAGAACTGTTTTCATTATTACTAGGGTTGGGGCCGTTAGAGAATTTAGCCACACCCCGGACTAAAATTTTGATTTTCGGCGATGGTAGCGGTTTGCGTATTCAAAAACCCACTTTGCAATTAATTGCAATAAATTTGCGAAATATTGACACCGGTTTGGAGTAGGTCGGACGAATTGGTGGGGCTAACTTCACTGACGTGGACCCCGGGACTTGTTGCTCGAAAAATGATCGAATACGCGGTAAAAATCGTCAAAATACACGTGGCTAATTTGTTATTTTATATTTTGAAACTATTCACAATAATATATATCAAATTTTTAGAAGTAAATAAACTCAAAAATAAATTGGTACATGATAAAAATAAAACGACAGAAATATGTGACTAAATTTTTTTTTTAATAGCAAAAAATTAATTTTTTTATTGAAATATTTGATTAGTCCTGCGATAGCATCCATCCGATCCGCACGTGTACTGTCGCTCCGGGAGTGCTTAATTTATTTTCACTAAGTAATTATCATTAATGCACAAAATGCATTAATCGTTTAGCAACATTTTCTTTTTCTTCTTTTTACTGTCATACCAAATATTTTTGGTTCTAATTCGACGTTTGTGTGTACATATACGCCCCCTACAGTGTTCATTAAAGGTGAATATTCAACGCGGCCGTTGCGGCGGCGGCCTTGGGTTTTATTATTGTGCTTGTTATCGCGCCTACCCACTATCGTAATTATAATTGTCTTATCGTAAAATTAATTAATTTAGTAACTAATAATATATATATATATATTATTTATATATTTGTTTATTTACATTATATTATATACTCCCGTAATAATGAGTTGCAGCAAAAATCAAAATCAAATTAATAAAAACCAAACCAATAAAGAAAATAAAACGGTACCACCAATTACAATTATTAACAAAAGTGTACACAATTCATTGTCTCAATCGAATGCTACAAACACTACAGCAAATGAAACTTGGGTCATTCAACCTAACAAAAGAAATCACTCATCTTCATCAACTTCGGATTCTCTTAACTCACCTAAAACACCAACTCAACCAGTTAAAAAAAAAATATTTGCATCTAGAAATAGATTTGAAGTTTTTAGCCAATTAGACAATATCGACGATATTCCAAACGCTGTCAATCCCACTATCAATATTGACCAAAAAAATACAGAATCGCTCAACAAATCCCCTCCTCCTGTTTTTGTAAGAGGTGTGGAGGATTTTTCAGCACTTTGCACAAGTCTAACGAATTTACTTGGCGTTAATAACTTTTTTTGCAAATCCTCTACGGATCGATTAAAAATTCAAACTAACACTCCTGAGGCATACAGAATCCTTATACACTTTCTCAAGGATCAAAATGCCGAATATCACACTTATCAACTCCAGCAAGATAAACCCTTGCGAGTAGTTATCAGAAATCTACATCCATCAACCCAAATCAGCCTAATCAAATCTGAATTGGAACTCCGTGAATTTGAAGTACGTAACGTCACTAATGTACTTCACAAAGTTCATAAACACCCTTTGCCACTTTTTTTCGTGGACCTGGAGCCTTCCCCTCAATCGAACGACATCTATAAACTGTCCTCTATGCTCCACACGAAAATTAAAGTAGAAGAGCCCCATAAACCTAAGGTAATAAGCCAGTGCTTGAACTGTCAGGAATATGGTCACACGAAATCTTATTGTAATTACTCATCACGTTGCGTGCGTTGTGGCGATCACCACCAATCATCCGACTGCATTATGTCTCGAGATTCCCCACCTAAGTGTGCGCTTTGCCAAGGTAATCATCCAGCCAGCTACAGAGGCTGCACAGTTTATAAGGAAATCCAACGTCGTAAAAAGCCTTCTGCAAACAACGTTTTTTTGTCTGATAATATTAGACCTAAGAGTTACAATGTACAAAATAGCCACCCAGATGACGCTGCCCCCTCAAATAATACTCGTTCATACGCTCAGGCTACCTCTGGCCAACGCTCAACACCTCCTTCTCCTTCCTCTGATTCCTTCACTAATAATGCATTGTCTCTTTTTCTAGAGGAATTTAAATCTTTAATAAATCCACTTATAACTCTACTTACTAAAGTAATTTCCTCCTTGTTAGATAAAAAAAATGACTAATACCGCTACAAAAAAATCCCTTCTTGTTTTGCTATTCAATGCAAACGGACTTAAAAATCATGTATTAGAACTTCAATCAGTACTAAATAATAGACGTATTGACATTGCCTTAATTACAGAAACGCATTTTACCTCATACTCGCACATACATATATCCGGATATAGGCTCTATAAAGCCAATCATCCTGACAATACAGCTCACGGTGGTGTTGCAATCCTAGTTAAATCTACCATATTACACCATTCTCTTCCGAGTTTTTGTGAAGATATGTTTCAATCCTCTGCTATTCAAATTTATGTTAATAATGTTCCAATCACAGTTGCAGCAATTTATTCACCTCCAAAGCATATCATCTCCTATGAGAACTTTTTAAACTACTTCAACACAATAAACAATAACTTTGTTATAGGTGGAGATTTTAATGCAAAACATCAAAGTTGGGGCTGTCGGGTAAACAACCCACGTGGAAATACTCTCTATAACTTTACAAATTCTAAAAAATTCAAGGTACTTGCTCCCCCAGGACCTACCTATTGGCCATCATCTCCTCATAAAAATCCAGACATATTAGATATATTCGTAACAAAAACTCCTTCAAATTTGCACTACGTTATTGACAATGTTCTGGACTTAAATTCTGATCACTCATCGGTCATTCTCTCAATTAGCAACTATCCCTCAATTATTACAGAACCACCTAAATTATTTTATGCTACCACTGACCGGTATAAATTTCATGACCTGGTAAATCAGAACCTCCAATTAAATGTTAGACTGAAATCCAATGAGGACATAGATGCAGCTATAAATAATCTTACGAATGTTATTCAATCATCAGCTTGGGCGGCTAACGCAGCTAAAAATGTACATACTGCTAACACCAACTCACTTCCGACTAATATCCGTATCCTTATATCAGAAAAGAGAAGAGCTAGAGCCCTTTATCAACGCACTCGATTACCCTCCCACAAAAAAATATATATTAAATTAGTAAACCATCTTAAGAAAATCTTAGCAAAAATCAAAAACCTTTCCTATGAAAACTTTCTGTCTAAATTATCTTCAAATGATGGCAGTCTTTGGAAAGCATCTAAACAAGCACTGCATTTTAAAGTAACTACTACACCTATTAAAAAATCTGATGGAAGTCTTGCCGTGTCCGACGCAGAAAAAGTTGAACTTTTTAAAAACCACCTCTTTAATGTCTTCCAACCTCATCAAGATATTCCACCTGTTAACTCAAGTGCAGTATATAGTTATCTCAATATGCCTCTACCACCTTCTCTCCCGGTTAAACACTTTTCGCCAAGCGATATTAAATTTGCAATTCAAAAATGCACCCTTAGGAAGTCGCCGGGCTTCGATCTAATAACGGCTGAAGTAGCCAGATGCCTTCCTAAACGTGCAATCGTTCTACTTACTCATATATTTAATGCCATACTCAGGTTATCGTACTTCCCACTCTTATGGAAGTTCTCCAAAATCATCCTTTTCCCAAAACCAAACAAGCCCCCGGACCTGGTAACGTCGTATAGACCAATTAGTCTATTACCTTTTTTCGCAAAAGTTCTCGAAAGACTTATACTGAATCGTATACTTCCCATAATTGATGAGAAAAAAATGCTACCTAACTATCAATTCGGCTTTCGCGCACAACATTCAACAATACATCAAGTACATAGACTGGTAGACTCAGTCTGTTTTGCGCTTGAAAGAAAAATGTACTGTTCCTGTGTTTTTCTCGATATCCAACAGGCCTTTGATCGCGTATGGCATGAGGGGCTGCTTTTCAAGCTAAGGAAATTTTTGCCCTCAACTTACTTTACTCTACTTAAGTCATATCTAACTGATCGTTATTTTCAAGTTCATTTTAAATCCGCATATTCCAATATAGCAAATATCAGAGCTGGGGTTCCACAGGGAGGCGTACTTTCCCCAATACTGTATAACTTATTTGCTTCAGATCAACCAACTTCGCCTAACACATTAGTGGCTGACTATGCAGATGATAAACTTATCATTTCTACAAATGAAAACCCGGTAGTAGCATCGCATAATCTACAAAATCATCTTTCTCTTATGGAGATCTGGTATAATAATTGGAGGATCAAGGTAAATCAATCCAAATCAATTCACACAACTTTTACCCTTAAGTTAGGGCATTGTCCAGCAGTTACTCTCTTTGGTACTGAAATTCCGTCTACTCCAACAGTTAAATATCTTGGCTTAACCCTTGACCGTAGGCTCACCTGGGCTCATCACACGCGTGTAAAAAGATTACAATTAAACCTGCGACTGCGTATGCTTAAAACCTTACTAGTTAATAACAAACACACAAATCTAAAAACAAAACTACTAATGTATAAATCCCTCATTAAACCCATTTGGACTTATGGTCTCCAACTCTGGGGAAATGCTAAAAAATCAAATCTAAATCGTATTCAAACTTTTCAAAATATTGCTTTAAGAAAATTAACGAACTCCCCTTCTTATGTCTCAAATCATACCCTTCACTCAGACCTAAAAATCAAAACTGTAAAAGAAGAAGCAATAACTTATTATAATAGATTCCATAATCGACTTGCAACACATGCCAATCCTCTAATTCAAGCACTTTCATCAAAAGTTATTCCGGGTAATCCTCCAAGGCGCTTAAAACGCAACTGGTGCAGAGATATGTTAACTTAATAAAAAAATTATATATATATTTTTAAAAAAAACTATACTTAACCTCACTTAAAAGTGTCATCGCTGGGTGGCTTCTTTTATCAAGTTTATTCATGTATTATATTATTATTTTAGCTAATACTCTTATTGTGCCCTTGAGGTACAGATTGTGTATATATCAATAAAAGAAAAAAAAAAAAAAAAAAAAATATTTGATTGATAAATGTTTATAACACTATAAACATAATATTACTCTGTACGGTCGATTTCATTTTCTTCGTCTTCTTCTCCTACAATGAAACAAAGTTTAGTGTTTTCGAAAATGTTTAAATAGTGAAATGTTTGCCTGTAAAGTTGAACTGTACAAATAAGACATTTTCTGACTTTATCGAGTTTAAATGCACAACGGTTGCTGGTTAGCATATATTTTTTAATTTCCCCTAGTTGCCGCGTCCAGTTAATAATATTTTTTATTTTTTCTTTATTCTATTCTATTTAGTGCTGTGGAACACGCCACAAGAAATAATAATCAACGATTAGATATATTGACCGACACGTGACAGTAACAAAATAAAAAAAAAAATGTAGGAAACGCTATTAACTACAATGCAAGATTAAATCGTTATAAAAATTTACCCGACCCGCGGTGTTGCTTAAACTAGTTTTAACTCGTTCAAACATCGGAAAAGTTCTCTCGGGGGTTGCTGTTGAGGTGTTTTCGCACAATCTCAAAAAAAGAAGTATTTGGTTTTCGCCCCACAGAAATAGTATTCATCATAAACTAAACAAAAGAAAAAAAATTTGGTTACCACTGTCCGCAGGTGCGTATGATACGACACGTGTGAAACAACAAAATACCAATTCGAGATAACAACTTTATATTGTGTTTACATTGATTTACATGTTTTACGTATATTTCAATAATTAATAATTGAGTACAGTGTCAACCAAAATGGTTTTCAATATTTCTATAGAACACTAAAGCACTATTTTTTTTTTTTAAGTTTGGGCGAAAATCAAAACGTTGATTTTGAAACTTTTTTTTCTTTTTTTGTTTCAACAATGGATATTTAGTAGGTATGGCTAAACCCTGTTTAGCGCCTGTTAATAAATCAATTATTATATTTTAACTATATATTTAATATTATTATAATTAATAACGCGTCCTGGTCAAAATCCGACAAGGTCGAAATCCCGGACAGTACAATTCTATTAACCTAAGTTTTTTTTTGAATGTATATTGTTATAATGTACTTTTGTAATAATGTTTGACGAGAATTGATTTAAAATGTTACATTTATATATATATATATATATATATATATATAATTTTTTTAGTCTTTCCTCTGAAAACCGCCCTAGACGGGTAGTTCCGTGATATTATTAGGGATTTCGACGATGTCGGGGTTTTGAACGGCTCTCTCCGTTAATAGTAATAATAACAATAATAATTCGTTAAATAGATTTTTTTTTTTTTTTTCGCGCGGTTAATTATTGAATTACGATTAACGAATAATACGTCGACCATCGGACGATAATATTATAGGGCGCGATCAGAAAAACCATTCGCCGTTGCCGAAGTCTACGATCGGAGACGTTATGAGTACTCATGATTTCTGGTCAGTGGTTTTTATATATATATATGTATATATTTTCTTGGCATTGTACTGAAAATCGTTGAATATTATAGGGGATCAAGGTTGTGGCAACGGCACTGTTAGTAATATTTACTATTATTGCGGTCGACTGGCGCGCAGCTGATCGGTTTCGCGGCCGTCGGCGCCGCCGCCGATACGCGGCGTAGTCTCACGGGCACGCCGTTCTCGTCCGGCGGTCACACTTATTCGTGCCGGTCAGGGCGACTCGTCCGTTCAGCAGTCGCGGGCAGTCCGCCGAATTTCCGCGGTCCCCACGTCGCGCATCCCGTGCGGTTTAAAATTTCGCCTCAAAGTCCTACAACAAGGTAAACGCGTTACAAATTATAATTATTAATAATTACATAATATTACAATAATAAAATATTATTATTACAATATTAGACGCGTATAAATATAGTTTATAGATTTTAAAACGGATAGCGATTGTACGGACATGTTCAACCGCACATCCCGAGCATTATTTTTTTAACGAATTTTCACCGGGCGACACATTTACTAGGTTAAAAAATGCACTGCACCTCCTCGCCCACTCAGAAATATCGGGAAAAATTTAAAAAAATAAATAAATAAATTATCCGACCTGCGCGTTTAAATAATCATTGCAATGATTCCCACGAGACTTGCAAATAAAATAGATGAATTATGTATGTACGAGTACCTAGAAAGTATGATGTTTACGAACGTTTTACATTTTATATTTTTTCACAAGTAACATCGATGCGTTTGTATCTTAAATACGTATCTTATACAATTATTGTATCTGTGTACATAGTCTAGGTATCCGCAATACGGTATCGGAAAGTATCGAGTATATTTTGTATTGCGATACCCGAATATTTCATTAACTGTTTATCGACGAAAGATTACCCGACGCATATTGAAAGGTACACTTTGAAACGTTTTCTTCGTTTTTCTTGTCTTCTAAACTAAAGCTTTTTATTCGATATAAATACAATATCGGGGTGTGTGTGTGTGCTAGCCGGCACCGCGGTAAAACGCACATTTTCGTCCGCGGGATTATAACATTCACCTAGAAGTATGAAAACATTTGTTTTCAAAATCGAATAGCTCGTTTAAATTTAAAAAAAAAATATATATATATATATAATCAATTGACTCCGTTCACTGGAAAACAATATATAATAGTAATACCGATGTACAATAGCGGTACAATGTGTTTTATTACGTAATATTATTATATAACAATTAAACGGTTTTTATCTGTTTATCTTTAATCGCCAACACTAGTTATTTGTACGCTTCGCTGCTTAAACGTTTTAAGTAGCTTTTCCTATCAATGTTGTATACCGTATATATAGTAGATAAGTAATTATATATGCATTAATAAGCATTCATTACGAGTTAATCGATAAAAAAAAATATATTATTATAATTTCAATGTATCTCGTGTTTAAATACTGAAAATCAATGTATCTCGGTATCTTGTCCGTCCCTGAATGTAAAATAGTAGACTATTGTTATTCGCGTACAATTTCGATTGAGAAATACATTACGATGTCAAACTTACGGCGTTATAATTAATAACTCAAGTCCGGATTTATACCTAACCTAAAATATTACGCTTGTAATTCTCTAAAAAAAACCTACAAATATTATCATTAAAATCTCTTGAAAATTAAAAAAAATATACAAAAATAGTCATCATGCAAATCTATTTGTAGTATTTATTTTTTTACGTTACGCTTTGAATAATTACTTACGTGAGGTATAATGGAATAATTGCATTATAGTAAAAGTGAAAATGTAGAACAACAATATAAATATTCATTATAAAACATATAAAAACAATATTCAATCTTAATTATAATGTGGTATGATTACAGTGACTTAATAGTACTATCATTGATTATTATTTTTTTTATTTTATCAACAACAATAATAATAATAATTATAAAAAGCGATAGTGTGGTAATGATTCAAAATATATTTTTTTCGGGTACCTTAATATTAAAATAAAAATAAATTAGTATTTTTTTCTCGCAATTTACAAAATATTCCGAATATTTTTGCTGAATAAGCTAAATATTCCCTAACCCATGAAATATTCTCAAATGTGCAAAACAAAACGTTATCCTGTGAACTCTACGTTGAACGAATCGTTCACATTTTTTATTCCTGTAAGACTGCATGCACTCGCTCAGTAACGATACGTAAAAACATATAAATCCTCCTATCGATCCTTTTTTTACTCTAAAATAAAATACCTAACCTCCGGATTTGTATTAAAAATTGTATTATTTCCATCGCGTACTATGCGCCGCTGTAGCAAATATAATAATTAGTCAATAACTACAGTTGAGAGGGGCCGCCATTGTCGCAGTAATATAATAACGTCCTAGTTTAATCCTTCCGACATAATTTAGCGAATAACATATATTCAGTTTTTTTTTTTTTTTTATAGACATTATATCTCTATCAACAAATTTACTACGATTATTTTACGAATTTAAAACTATGTATTAATTTATTAGGCACACACACACACACACACACACATTTCGATACTTTGCATAATCATATATTCGTTGTCCAGGGGCGAACGCAGGAAAATATTTCAGAGCATGTTTTGAAAAAAAAACGTTCATAAATATCTTTATTACTCTTTAGGCCCTCGTACATATAGATTATTTTTATCTATTTTAATCTCTTGGGAAACTATTACATCTGTAGATCAGTTAATTTATAACATTTTCCCTGATATGTGATCCCCCCTGCGAATGCTTTCGCCTCTCTCGTTGTCCACCAGACGAATAATTATTTATAAATATATATATTTTTTAAATTTAAATCTAATATATTATTACTTCAATTACGTTAGGATTTGATCGTATAAAACAAACAAAAAATATCTTTGTCGTTTAAAATATAAAGTGAATGAATTTGCATTTAACATATTTATTTATAAATTTTTACCATATAGGTTTATTTGCCAATAAACGTGACCTGATCATTCTCTAGCTTCTACTTTTGAATAGGTTAACGTTATAGCTCAACGATAAACATATATTATTGTTAAACAACTCGAACGCTACAAGAACAATAGATGTTGTTTTTTTTTGTTAATTAAATTAAATGTGTATTACATCTAATAATATCCACTTGCCGTTATACTTCTTTGGGCAGGATGCCTACCTCAAGACCCGTGGAAAAACACGTGTAATCAATAATATTGATTGAATAAATAAGTTAAATTTTATATAGGTACTCATCTATAACTAATTAACTACATATATATGTAACTTATAAAACATATACTTTAAAAATCATAAAAAAAAAAAAAAAAAAAAAAAAACAGGCGACAATTGGAGGAGCACTCAGCCCCCTCGAAAAGTATAAACCTAGAAATTAGCCTTTCTTAAATATAATCAAATATTCTACCTCCTCGTATAGGACGTCTAAAATAAATCATGGGTACTTGGATTTTGCACGGTAATATGAGACACACATTTCGCACTACAGGCGGGCCAATAGTTGTAGGGCGAAAAGTTGGGAATGTAGGATATAGAGAGGAATTTAATTTATATCCGTACGCAACGATAAATCATTGCTAATGAAAAACGATTCTGAGCAAACTTGTTAATCATGTTTTGAAATGCCCGATGCCGTAAGAGGACTATTAAGATTTTCATAAAAAATTGTTGGACACAATTATTACATTACCCTCAATTTTGTTTCTTTTTGACTATTAAGCATACAATATACGATGAACCTTGTGTCAAATTTTCGTGCATTTCTGGTAAAAACCAAACCAATATTATCCAAATAAACCCGAACAAAAACTAAAAATAATTCGAAAATTTAAAACTCCTATAAACAGTTCGAAAATGGTCAAAATGCTTTGGAAATTGCATATGTTTACGATTATTTTCAACCGAATTATAACAAAAGAAAAAAAATCGAAAATAATGAAACCAATTAAATAATTGTCTTAAATTTTCCTACGTTTTTTTTCCCAATTATTCAGAAAACGATAACGAAAATCAAAAAAACAAAAATGTCCCATTTTATGCACCAACTGGAATTAAAATACTTTCAGAAAAGACACTACGCTCGAAAATCGGAGCAGGACGTCTGGTAGAAATGCTGTCCACGGACGGAAAAAAAACAAACATCATAGTAAAACCAATAAAATAACAATTCGATTCGAATCTTAAAAAAATATAACTCTAACCTATGCCTATCAGTTAAATATCATATACTTGATAGTTGCAGTATATCGTTAAACACGCGTACGGCAGAATTAACTGTAAATTATATATCGTGGTGTATTTTTTTTTTTTATAGCTAACTCGACGATATGGATTTTCGTAGTCTAGTTCACGGCAATTAAACCGTGAAGACCGGTACGATAATTGTATAATAGCTCAGGCTGTAGATATTTGAAAATTAATATAACCTACGCGTTTTCGATAAAACTGAATAATTCGAGTAATTAAAAATAGTCGAGTACGCGCCGAGATATTGTGTATCTACAACATAAATATAATTCATAATTATAGTACCTATACTACAGATAAGTATAATAATAATTTATTAAATCCTATTTACAGCAATGATGAAATTGAAAAACGATTTACGTTTTATCTTTGAAACAATAATTGAGTTTGACAAGAAATGAATAATAATTAATCGTTTGGGCGTCAATAATTATTTTTAATTCGAAATTTATCTGTAAATGACCTTCTGAGTTTCGATATAATGCCCAAATATACTACGTGTTCGTAATATACGCGTTATACGAGTTATACGAGTTATATTTATATATATATATCACAATAATACATCGTATCACTAAGATCGCCGGACACCCAACTTGCCAATTTATTTATTTATTTTATTCAACTGTACACTGACGTGACATCCAATAGTGTTAAATATTTATATACGCACCAATAAAAATATTTTTTATTTCTAATTAAAAAAAAAAAAAAAAAAAAAAATATGAAAATATCTCGCCGCTTCATACTAATAGATATTACGACTAAACAGCAAAGACATGGGCATTGACTTGTTAATGACTAGTTGAGTACAATTATTTCGAAACGGTAATACTATGATAGAAGTGGCCGACTAAAAAAGGACTCACAAGCCATAAAATCAATAATATGTCAGAGCCAAGAGCAAAATCCAGAATTCAAAAAACGTATGAAAAATTGAACACGAAACAAATGCGTGTAAAAAATTACCTCATATTTTTTAAGTATTATAAACAAGAAAATACTATATTTTTTCAATTAATTTTAAGAACTAAAATTAATTTTAAATAATTATTTCATTTTCAAATAAATATTTTTATATTAATAATTACAAAACACATTTTTTTTTTTATTTGGAAAAAATATATTTAGCGTCTACGGTATGACATGAGTCGCAGTTTGCCCCACCCCCTATTTTAATGTTTTGGTTTACAACATATAAATTCCTGCCGATAGTTTTGTCGATAAGTAGGTATAAAATTGTAGGTAAGGTGTTAATGATATAAAACTACACAGCTCTGGCCTCATAAACTAAATCATCGACTAAATCATTTTGTGCGTTTGCAGACAAGTCCGATCCAATATAATTTGCTCTAATATCCCTGTATAGTACTAGTATTTTATAGTAATATTCCATTGTGAATTGTAAATTACGAACGGAAACAATATTTCCAGATATGACCTGAAATGGAATTCGTGTTGGGCGCATTGGGCGCCAGTGGCGCGGTGTGCTTTACCAACCCGTTGGAAGTAATCAAAACCCGATTCCAGTTGCAAGGGGAACTAAAGAAAGCCGGCAATTACAAAGTCCATTACCGAAACTTCGCGCACGCCATTTACGTGGTGGCGAAAAACGAGGGGCCGCTAGCGCTCCAGAAAGGCCTGTTGCCGGCCATGGGGCACCAAGTGTTGTTGAACGGTACGAGGTACGGTATATTCGACCTGGCGCAGAAAAACAAATGGATACTCAAAGACGACGGTACCGTTTCGCTAATAAAGTCCGTGGCCGTCGGGGCCGGGGCCGGCATGTTGGGCGGTTTTTTCGGCAGTCCGCTGGGCATGGTGAGTGAAATACAAATCAAAATTTTTATCTACAAAAGGTATTAGGTATAGTTTTGGTGACTTCGGACAAAACAAAATTGTTTTGTTGTAAATTTGCAGGATTATAACACATTCAAAACCGTATTATTATTTTTTAATATTTAATTTCAATATGTATTTGTAAGAAAGTTTGTAAACAGTTGTCGGTTAAACATTAGAAATGGATTCCAAAATCAACTTTCAATATTTATTAATATTAAATATTAACGTTTATTAAATATTTGATATTTAATATCAAATGTTAAATATACGTTTATTAAACGTATTATATTCGTTGCGTGGTAAGTGTTCTTTTATATATTTAGATTCGTTTCGTTTTTTTTTTTTTTTCTCGAAAATTTTAAAAACTGCCGTACTTACAGTACTTGTAAGTATAACACCGGTTTTCAGCGATAACTAACTCGCGTCCAGTGGCGAATTAAACGGTCGTTTTAGTCGGAAAATGCCTGCCTCCTAAATTCCGTACTGGGACACCACCTAAATTATTTAGTTAGTTTTTTTTTTTTGTCCAATTTTAATTGATTTCATTTACCGCGTTTATAATATGTTACCGATATATTTCGCATGGATTTGCCGGCTTTATTCGAACATTTAAAACCGCCACTGCTCGTGTCCGATGTGTTCACATTTTGCGCGTGTGTCTCCGGACAGAGTTTTCAAGGTTGCAGTAATCGCACGTATTAACGAAATGTATTATTATTATTATTATTATCTTCTACCGTACGACTTCAACGCAGGTATAAAGAACACGGATATACATATTTTATTGTCAACTATAATGAGTTTAGAGTAAAATTTAAGAAAAACGTTGAAACCCGCTGTACGGGCAGTTACCCCGCGGGATAAGTTTTACGGTAGTTGACGGAGTGTTTAGAATAAACTGTCGTTTTCGCAGTTAAAAATTCACCTGCAGTCGTTTTCCGCCAAATCCATTGCGGTCGGCCATCAACATAACACCGTCGGGACGATAAACGGTCTCTTGGCCCTGTACCGCGATTACGGCGTGGTCCGGGGACTGTGGCGCGGGGCCGTCGGCGCAATGGTGCGCATAGGGGTCGCGTCTTCCGCACAGTTGAGCACCATGAGTATACTGAACGAATCGTTCGTCGAACACGGACTGTTGACCAAGGACCAGAAATTCTTGAGTACTCTGTTGAGCAGCATGATAGGCGGCGTGCTCATGTCGATATTGATGGCGCCGTTCGATCTGGTCTCCACAAGACTCTACAACCAAGGTGAGCACCGTATAATAATGCCGTGCCTTTTTCCCCGATCGCTCCTACATTTTACACTCTCCTTGAATTCACTGTTCTTTCGTCAAAGAGATCCTAAATAAGTATAACTACGCGTGCCCCCGCCTACTATTAAACATCTCTACCTCGCCTATATAATTCGTCTCCGCCCGTCATGTAACTCGGTCCAAAAAAAAAACAGCGGTGTAGCCAGGAAAATATTTCGGGAGGGGGTTACTTTTGAAATTCTCGTTTCTAATAGGATATTATTTATATTGTCTAAATTAAATAAATGTCGTCTTAAAACCAAAAAAAAAAAATCTATATAGACGAAATTTCGGAAGGGGTTATAACCCCCTAACTCGCCACTGGTACAAAATAATACTCTATATTAGTGTTTCACAATCATTTTTGTTCCACGCCCCCTTGTAGATTTTCAAAAATCTCACGCCTCCCCCCCCCATCAGTTCAAAAAAAGTTGAGACTTTTTATATTTTGGTTATTATCAATAACAGTAATATGAGATAAAATAATAAAATCAATGTGGTAATAATTTTTTTTTTTTTTATTAGTAATATCTAAATGTAAACTATACAAGATGATTATTATTATTAAAAAAAGCTTTTGTTTTAATGTGAGATTGTGTGATTGTTTTTTCACTCTCACTAAACCACGGGGGAAAGTTTTGATAACGCGCAATGAATGTCATTTTCCGCGTCCAACCGATTTCTTTTTTCGCTTTTTATTTACAAAAATGTATTAGCTCCTGGTTCACAAATAAAATATTTGTACATCGATACAAATGCGATTGATGTGCGGGGAACATGTTCCGTTACTCTTGGGCGAGTTGTATTTACACATCAAAGGTCAGAAATCCGTAAGCGATTTTTCATTAAATAAATGGCGTTTCTCCACACCCCGCCCACTAACCCGTCGTAAAAAAAAAAAAAAAAAAACTTTACCCGGTCGTTTCCCCCCCGTGTATACGCCCCGAACGTAAATATAATCCGTAGACATCGCACGGTCGGGTTACCAATAAGCTTCCACTAAACCACGTGAATTTCTGTAAAATATTTAGAAGTGGACGCCAAAGGCCGCGGTATCCTTTACAAGTCGTACATGGAATGTCTGATCAAGACGTTCCGGCAAGAAGGAATCCACGGTTTGTACAAAGGCGTCATCCCGTGTTACCTTCGGCTGGGACCGCACGTCACCCTGAGCATGGTGTTCTGGGAAAGGCTGAGAGTACTCGAAACGAACGTGTCCGACCGCTTCAACAACTCGCCGACCCTTGTTTGATTTTATTATATGCTATTGCTCTTTTCTTGTTAAAACTGTTATTTTTATGTGTTTTATTATAATATGCTAGTTGTTATAAACTTCTAGTCTTGAAAATCTGTTGTATGTTCGTATACCAACACGGACGCGATGTGTGCCCTATATCTATACACTACATATTACTGTTCTTGAGTTTTAGAGTTTCGCAACCAATTATTGAAAACATTATTACGTATATACTCGCACTTTTAAAATCACAAGGAAAATAAAAAAAAACGACCTCCTCAATGCGTAAACGAGACAAAATTTGCTACCCGGAAACCACCACTGAAATTCGTCAACGTAACTATGGGTGGGGCGTGGGCTTAGCCTCCTTATACGTTTTTTATTTGTATTTTTTTTTTAAAAAAAACCCGTGGGTTCATTGTGTGAAATAATAAGTAATATTAAATTTAAATTTGCCCCCATGGCTATTTTTGAATTATGGTTTTCTAGTAACTATTGAATCCTAGTTACGCCCGTGCTAAAATTGCTGACCGGAGCAAGATTTCTGGTAGAAATGTTGTTCAGACATAAAAAAAAAAACCACACGTCGCTTACCTACGCTCAAAATGTATAAAAAGTTTTCTCGAGATTTAATTTGATTTATCAAAAAACTTAAATAAAAGTGTGCATAGACAAATTCCATTAATTAGTTTCTACATTCAGAATTCAAAATTATGAATTTCTTATAATCATAATACATAAACAAAAAAACCATCCAATTGTCTCTAGGTTTAATAAAAATATAAAATTAATCTCTCAGGTTTTTATACTCTGGAAACAATATTGGAACCATAAGAAACCAAAGTATAATTCTGGTGAAAAGAGATTAGGTAATTTAGTTACCAAAATGAATCTATCTAAGCATATTTTAAGTAGTATGTTGATTGTAGGTATACTAATTTGGCTGTAGATCAAAATCCAGATGATTGTGGTTTTTAAAATATTTTTTATTTGAAAAGCATTTTTAATTTCATCAGTAATAACAAAAAAATTAAATAATATAATATAACTCATACATAGTAACATATTAAGTAATTATTTATTAACACATTTTTTTTACATTATATTGAAAAATACATTACAATTTTTAGGTTCATGTTACACTATTATTAAAAAATACCCGGTCAATTAAATAAAATACACGCACACACACATAAAAATAAAAATATTCGCAAGTGATTAATTTCATGAAAAATCAAGAAATAAAATTCATGTTCGTTGATTTTCTTTTGAGTCATATTTTATGAGTTTTGATAAAATGGCATTATACACAAATTAAACAATCAAAATAGGTATTTGAGTAAAAAGAGTATTTTAAAAATTAATTCTTTATCATTGTCAATTAAACAAATGTCATGATAAAAGTGGGATACAAAATATTTTAAAATCATCATGGGATTATCATTATAAATAATTTAAACAATTTGATTTATTTGTCTATTAGCGCTTTAATAACTTGGTTAGGTTGGTATGCATACATATCACAAGTTACAACAATGAATGGTCCAAAATATATCTTACATTAAGTAGACAAATATTATGAAAATGACTGACAACAATTTGGAAAACATTAATAAAATTGATACAAATTACAATATTAGCAAAAAACAAACATTAATTATTATTATTTTAATACAAGTGCATTTCATTTACTTTGATTATTATAATTTATCCAATTGTGTGTACATAAATTATAAAAAACCAAATTCGATTAGGTTAGGTTAGATTATCAATATTTACATCACAGTTGGGAGGCATTAAGTACTAAATGACAATTAATACATTTCATTTTTCAACTTTAAATAATTGTTTGATGTGTCTATACATAAATTAAGTAATGTGTGTCTATACATTTTTGTTTAGATTTAATATATTTTATATTACATTCAAAGAAAATATTTAACAACTATTATTGATTACACATGCTTAACACAATATTAAATAATATTTAACAATACAATATTGAAATAATCTACCTATTAACTAAATCAATAACTATTGTCAAAATCTAATTACATATGTGTCCTATGGCTTTATGAATATTATACTAGTAACATATTACTACTGGTATTATTATACAAACAATTTAGATTTGTTTTTTTTATTGTTAAAAGTTATCCGTTTGGTTTACAAGTGTTGCGCAATGAAATAATGAGACTTGAATTTTTATCTTCAGAAATATTATTATAAATAGTATTTTTGCTTAATTAAATATTGGCTAGGTGCCATAATTAATTTATACTATAAATTAAATAGGTAATATGAATATTCATTGTATATTAATATTTATAATTTGTACATTAATACCAGACTATGACGGGAGTCTAATTACATCGCGAATAATTAGTTCAAAAAATATTGAAAAAAAAAAAAAAAAAAAAAAATCACCTAATTAAATTATTTTCTTATATATAAAAACTGAAAGAAATGACTCACACTTTTATATGGATTCTCGAAATTAAAAATAAAAATACATTCCACAGTATTCTAAAATAAGGAAATACATTTTAAACACTAAGATATGCATCAGAATTTGAAATCCAACAAACACAATTAACAATAATATTTTATAAACATTATAAAACAAAGTAAAGAAGGTATTATCTATAGTTATTAATATCAATATATTGAAGAGCTCTCTATGTCATGTGTACACGAGAAATAGAGAGCTCTTATTTATAGCAAGTTTATTTTATGATTCATGAAAAATAAATGTTAAAAAAAAAGTAATAAAATACCTTGATAAGTGTAAAGCTGTACACTTTACTTTACTGTAAATTAGTATTGCAAAGTACATAATACAGAGAACAGCGACTAGAAAATTACAATAGACATTTTGTAAATTTTACTTAATTATGTATATTAACAAGTCAATATATATATATATATATATACGTAGTAGGATCAAAAAGTTCCCGGAATTTATTTATAGAAAAAAAACTATTTTTCTTATCAAATATCTGTTTATTGGAATTAAAAGTATTCATTATTAGCTATCTGTAGGGGGTTGTGGAATTGTAGAAATTTTTTTATCCGTTAAAAATTGCCGAACTGCAAAAGACGAGTGGCACGGTGCATTGTCATGATGCAAAAACCAACCATTTTCCCATTTTCTTTGCCTTTTTCGCCGAATTGAATCTCTTAAACGCTTTAAAACTTCAATATAAAAACTTGAGTTGACTGTTTGTCCATTAGGTACAAATTCCCAGTGAACTAACCCTTCATTGTCGAAGAACACAATCAACATGACCTTCAATTGTGATTTGACAACACGTGATTTTTTTGGTAAATATGCGTAAACTCCGTTTCGTATGGACACGATTACGACTCACATGAGACTAATGTAATTTTAACGACAAAACCTACAGATAGCTAATGTCTACTTTTAATTCCAATAAACAGATATTTGATAAGAAAAATAGTTTTTTTTCTATAAATAAATTCAGGGAACTTTTTGATCCTACTACGTATATATATATATATATATATATATATATATATATATATATATATATATATATATAAAGATGTTTCATCTGTTTATATATATATATATATATATAAAAAACCCTATATAATTGTGAATATTTTACAATATTAAATTATATTATTTCACAACAAATTAGGGGGAAAAAAAACAAAAATAATCAAAACTTGTATTGTCGTTTGAAAAATATTGAGGTAATATTATTACTCTTATTATTTATTAATTAATACGTTTTATACTGGTATAAATATATTATTTGCGCTTTAAGTCAAGTTAGTTATTACATTAAATTCTCATTATATTATTGAAATAAGTCATAAATATTATTTAATAACAAATTCAACAAGTTTTATTTGAAACAGATCATTGCCATAAATTATGATTATGTAAATTTCTACTTAATACGCTCCGCACGTCATCTGTAAATCGTAATGCATCCAACATTGGTAAGAGGTTTAATAACGCAGTATCGGAAGTATCAGAAAACCATGATTTTATTGGTATCGCATTGTCTGGAAAAAAGAGCGTACCCAAATATTAATACAAAATTCTTGAATGGCAAATAACATTGTAGAATTACCCGGGAATGCTCGGTATGCTGCTGGTGAATTATCCAGTATAAAAACACTCGATAGATCATTTGAGACCGATGTCAAGTCTTTGGTATATGAACCCATTTCAGGCGTACAATGTTGTCTATAAAATCGTCTTTTTAATATGCCTCTTCGATTATCTAATTTATCGGCGACTGCAGCACCATAAATTTGCATACTAGCAGTAAACACTACCAGTTCATACCATTTTGATACCTATAATTAGAAAGATATTATCTAATAATATAAATATTAAATGTTAATAGCTGAAGAGATGAACCTGTAAAATACTGCAATAACGATTGTTCAGAATTAATAACTATAATTCTTTATATTATGAAACAGTTGCTAAATTTCTTAAAAGTTGAATTAATAAGCTATGCCATCAGATAACATTCATAAGTATCATAGTATTCATAATATTCCATAAGTTATTGTACAATTATCTAGAGTACGAATAACAAGGTGTATACCTCTCAGCATTATTTCGCACTGTATACGTATAATATAAATTTTCGTAGAGAGTATTGACAATTTTATATACTTACAACATCCAAGAAGAAATCTACATGCGGCCTCTTATGAACGTAAAATCGTACAGGGTGTCGTTCAATGGTAACTTTTAAAATAAAATCTGGTGGCATTTCTGGTTTGGACGGATGACGTAGAACCCCTTCATGATGTGAATGGATTAATGTTTCATCTAAATCTAGCACCAACACTTTCCGTTTGACCATACCTGAAATTCATTATAGAGATGGTAAAATTATTTATTTATTTGACATAATGTAATAATAGTTCTATTATGGGCAACATACTCAATCTATGCCTGGATAATGGTAATAATGGGAATACTCCATATTTTACGGGTTGATATTGTCGGACCTGTAATTCAATTTTTATAATTATTATCAAACACAAAATAATCTTTATTAACAGTATTGATCCTGACATTATAAAATTATTAATCTTTGATGGAATTTGTTTTCTTGATTTAAGTAAAATAGAAATCTAAAACATTAAATAAATGTATATTTTATAGTTACTAACCTGGTGACTTTTATAGTCTTATAATGAAATGCAAAATTAAAAAAAAAAAAAAATAATATAGTATTTTTGTTATTTAAGATTATTAACATTAGGTACTATTTATGTCAATACATCTTAGGAAAGAAGAATGTTTTTTTTTGTTTTGTTTTAATAATTAAATATTGTTTTATTTTGAACTTAACACTTTATACACATAATATATTTTACGTTGTACATGTTAATAAAACAAATATTAAAATGTATCCAGATATTTTTTTATGCGACATTATTTAATATATTAACCTAACCTAACCTAACCTAACCTACCAGTCTACTGGTAGATTGAAATCCGAAAGTTCAATTTATATTGTGTTTACTCAATGCTACTAGAAATAAACATCTTGCTCGGTGTAGTTTAAATCGATAATATTTTAAATAAGTAATGCCAATATTAAGCCGAGAATAATTTAAATTTCAAATAAATTTATCTGAATATTTTTAATATAGGCCATAACAGTTTATATAAAATTAAACATACATACAGTATCACATAATATTATATTATTATAAATGAAATTGGATAAAATTTTAGGGAACTATAGACATAATAAAACGTTGTTTGATCTCGAGTGTTTATTAATTTTAAGGAAATTTTCCTATACTAAATTATTAGATAAAAAATTATTACAATGATTTCCAATCGCATAATTATTCTCTAAAGTGTATAATAACACTTTTAATGAGGAGAGAAAAGACAAATTATAAAGTTACAAACACAATAATATAAGAAACAGTTACCGGGGGGTACATAATTCTCATTAATAACTTTATCGAAATCTTAATGAACCGCTATCGAGTAAGTATTTAAACATTATTTTTACTTAAAGCTTTTGATTATTTTTCTTTCAGAAAAATATATTTAATTAATGAGAAAAATAGTTGCAAAAAAAAAAAAAGTAAATAATAATAATAATTATTTGATGATGTTTAAAACTTACAGTTTTTATCTGCCTTTTTATTAGGAAGCATATGCAAGCCCACACCTTCGAGGCTAAAACCATAAAAGCTTGTATGCCCATTTGTATGACTTTCAACATTTGAAATGCAATTCTTATAACGATTATTTTATTAGGTACTTTCAGTTGGCTGGGCCGCTATACATTGTCCGTTATTCCAACGATAGTAAATTATTACGCCTGAAAATCAATTCGGTGAGGTAATTTTAATATTTTCGCACTTGTGCGGCAGAAAAAAAAAACAATTAAAACAAGTATGAAAATTATTTACTAATGCCCTTCCGAGTCTCTGCTGGATGTATGTACGTATGGTTTTCAACATGATAATATTCTAAGGCGGTGGAAGATTAAATATTTCCAGTAAAAACGGAATCCGGATCATGTATTCAAAAACGGTAAACAACAAATATTATAAACGAACAACGAGATCAAATTGAAAACGGAAAAATAACTGTGAAATATTATTTTATTGCTTTTCCATACACCTGTAATCAACCATTTCCCAAACAACAACAGAACCGAGATAAGAACATCACGCCATGATGACCAAAGACGTTGCAAAGTATTATCGTACGTAATGGTCAATAATATTGTTCTTAGCCGAAATAAGTTCGATATTTTGATATACGTAAATGTATTATTTGATGCCTATAGCAAATTTTTAAGGAGCGGCATAGAAAAAAAAAAATTCAAAATAATAAATTAAGCTCTATAAATGGAAATATGATTTATGTCTGCGCGCAACGTTAAATCACCGCTAACGAAAAACGATTCCGGGTGAAGGAAATCGTATTAATTTTAAACTACAAAGCCAACGCTTGTTGCGGACCTCGTGTAAAAGGTTCAAGTATTTCTGTTCGATGGCCAAAGAAATTATATCCATATGAATCCAAGAAATAAAAAAAAAATTAGACAGTTTCAAATGCCTGTAAAAGCTCAAAAATCGCCAGAATGTTTTTTTAAAAAACGTTCCGCGTCCATAAAGGGCAACGGAAAAATCGAAATATTGCAGTTGTATCAAAAAAATTACGGACAAACCGATTTTTGAGTACAGAGTTCAAATATCGTCCGGAAAATTCGTCCAGTGTGTGTAGATGAACCCGATTTTGACATTGATCTTACAATGGGGAATCTTACACGGTGTAGAGATGTTATTTTTGGCGACTAAAATTATAGTTGTGCAAGCTTCTCGAGAAATGGCGTTTGAAATTGTACCGTTCAACAAATGATGATAAATAGATGTAGAGCATATTTTTTAATATTTTTTTGAAAAAGATCATGATTATCAGCATTATATAGCGTTTTTATAAAAACATTCGCCATTTATTATTACGGGATACAGACAAACATAGCAGAGTATATTAAAAAATTGTTTTTATGCGCCAGGGACTCCGAATATGAAATTTTACATCGCTATAATTTTTTGCACATTTTAGATTTTCAGTGCTATTTAACTTAGTTTTCCGTTAATACGCACAATACAATAATTTATTTCGTAGTTTTCATAAATCTCGTTTACATCGTAATAATAGTAAAAAAAATGTGTCGTTTACGTGAATCTATAATTAAAAAATAAACCAAATTTTCATTTCATATAATAATCTATTTTTAATTAGTAAAAAACGAACAATAAGCCTGGTTAAATTGCGGGCCTTGAGATGAACGGATTTTAATTTTTGAAAACAGATTTGATTATGTATACCAATTGTCTAGGGCCCGATCGATGGGATTTTTGATATTCGAAAAATCAAATGTGTAATTCGGCGTACAAACAATGGAAATTTATCTATTTTTTAATTGTCAATATTTTAACGATAAAGTTGAATATCGAAAACTGCCACCGATCGGAACCTAGATTGTCTAATTGGTACGCAAAATCAAATCTGTTTTCAAAAATTAATATCCGTTCATCTCAAGGCCCGCGATTTAACCAGGCTTATTGGTCTGATTTTGGCAGCTAAAAAACCTAAGCATTAATTTTGTCAACAATGTACCGATAAGAAAACCATTTATAGACCAAAATGTATAAGTAGTTGACGATAATAGTAGAATTGTATACCTTACTACTCGTTTACAACACGCGACGTGCGTTAAATAATATTTTGTAGTTATTGACGATCGTATTTTTTTCATCGGACAAAAACATTTGTGATTCGATTTGATTTGTTACAATTATGGAACAGAAAAACGATTAACACCAAAAAAAAAAAATCAAAAAAGATCTTGTTCAAACAAACAAACGAACCGGAAATATCGATGCGATACATAACAGTAGAGTAAAAAAAAAAAGTAAGCATATAATGTATACTTACTGTTTTTTTTTTTTTTTTGTACTAATATTACTTTAATATTATTCTATTTGGAAAGTCTGTCGCATAAACTTATCAATAGGGCTGGGATTTTAATGCCCTAAAAAACCCCGAAAAATACCCTAAAAAAAATATTATGTCAAAATTCTTGTACAAACCCACGCAGTCGACTCGCTGTCGAACATTTTACTTTTGGTATTTTTATATTAAATTATCAAAAAAAATTAACTAGAGTAATAAAACGGTGTTAACGACAACAAAACTCGTACTGAACGTCTAGCGATAATATCATCGGACGTCGATTTTACCGATTTAAGATTATTTAACAGGAAATGCGGGTAGAGGTTACTCAAACCTTGTCCGATAATATAATACGAATTACGAGTACCTACTTATAATCTGTTATATTTATTTAAAAATGATGTTGGTGTAAAAATCTTAAAATCTTAAAATAAAATTTCAAATTCATACACTTGGTTTCCAAAAACTCAAAAAATTCTCCAAAAACTCTAAAATGCCCTAAAAAATTAAGAAAATGACCTAAAAATTAAAAAATGCAAAATAAATTTTCTTATTCTCATTCAAGTGTACATAAAACAAATTTGTGACAAGACGAGCATTGCACAGTAAGCTTTGAAAAACAATGCAAAGTGCATCGAAATCCCAGCCCTACTTATCAACGAAACCGATTAACTATGGCTTTATATTATTTAAAAAAAAAAAAAAATGCACGATAAAACATATATATTCAAACAAACAAACTATTAAAATTGAATTATAGAAAATACTCCTATAGAAAACTGTACGGCAGTTATAATTTCGGTTGTAAGCATAAATGTCTCGATACTTGGTGAAAATCTAGTCAAGTATGACGTTCGTCTGGCAGCGACTACTAATATTTATCATTTTTATTCGTACATCATAGAAAATAGATATTATATGGCTGCAATAAACTAATAAATAATCTTAATGCTTTGATAATGCGGAAGATGACTGTACTCATACACGATTGCCCATAACTTCTAGGGAATTCAACTTAGAGAGACCTCCCGTTTTTAGAGATAGTTTTACCATGTATCGAAACACAATCCGACCGTGTGTGGTTTTTAATAAGAAATATTCGTCTAACCACAATACTTTAGGATTTAAAAAATAATGGTGCAAACTATCCTTTGGTAACAAGACCCCCAAAAATGTGATTGCACTGATCATTTCGAGTATTTTGACACCCAACATGCCAGAAAAATATTGATTTGGTCCCGAGATACGGATTTTTGAAATTATAATCAACTTTAAAATTCTTATAATTCAATGTCATATACGATATCCCGGAACGAAAAATATAACGAAAGATATATAGAAAAAAAAAAATTTTTTTATTGGAGAATCAGAATGATAAGGACGAGAAAGTAACATTTGACAACTCCAATGACCAAAAAAAGAAGAATTAAAAAAAAAAATAATCGAAAATATCGAAATTAAATATAACAATTAAAGAGGAATTCCAGACAAATAAAATTAGAAACGAGATATCGATTTTTAAAATTATTATCAACTTTAAATTTTTGTAGAATTGAACGTCATAAATATCCCGGAACTACAGAAAATACGAAACAGGAAAAGAACAATACAAATTTTTGTTTAAGAATGAGAACGATAAGGACGAGAAAAGAATAATTGAAAACTAAATTGACCAAAAAAAAAACGAGAATTAACAACAAACAATCGAAAATATTGAAATTTAATTGGGGAAGATGACGGTACTCATACACGATTCAATCTCACTCGCACTAACATTTATTTATTTCTCATACATAAACATGTCCCGAATGTACGTGTCACATTAGTTGCCTGATTCGTTCCCCTTAGAATTTACCACGCTCCAACCCCCACGAGTGTATAATGTATAATTAATATTTCAATAGTTAAATGCTATGATTTTTTTTTAAATATTTCACAAGTTTATTCTATATTAATTGAAATATCAACCATTGTCAATCACTTTTCTAGTATGTTGTTCAATTTGTAATGTTATATTAATAAAGCGATCTAGTCGTTAAATTTTTATTTTTGATAACTCGTACAACATATTTTGGTTATTATTTATTAATTTACGTCGAATAGGAACCCTAATATCATAATTGAAAAAGGGTAAAAAAAAAAAAAAAAAAAAAAAATAATTACATACATATCTTTTTAGCATATAATAAGATTAAATGGAAAAATTGTATTTTCAATAAGTAACATTTTAAACATAACAATGTTTAAAAATACATTATATGTAATTACGGGTCTTCCAACAAATATAGTTAAATAACAATATAATAAAAACAAAAAACAAAAATCATAAAAACCTCTCTTTTACTAAATTAATAAATAAAATAAAAATTCCAACTTAAATAACAACTTAATAATATATATATATGCTCTTTATCAATCAGTCTTGGGGTTATTCAACAGCCATTTAATTTTCTCCCACATTACCATATGTATTTGAACAATCCAAATAAATTTATTTCAAATGATCCTTACATGTCCATTTAGAACAATTCTATTATTCTAGCAATTAGTTTTGGTCCTGGGAGTAGTGTAAATAATATGCGATCTTGTTGTACCAATCGTTTGGCGAAATCTCTACGCCATTGTGTTACTTTGCTTCATAGAAAACGTCTTTCAGATTGATCAGTTCCCCCGTCAGATGTTTCCAGTCTCATTTCCGCTTCACTTACGTTTTCGTCATTTATTCCTAACTTATTCGATATCATTCAGCATGGTAAGTATACGATTTTGTTCAAACTCATCCGTTATTCTGTAAATGTTGGAATATTTGTATAAATTAATTTTTATTAGATTTAAAACAAACATAGTCACCGGGTGTAAAATATTTCCAGACTCCACTTTGAACGACTGTTTAACATTTGATAATGGTAGAAATCATATCACTATCATATTAATATTCATATCACGGCGGTGGAGGTGCATATGTTTTTACCTCCAAACAAACAAACGTTTTTAATATGTCTGGGATAAACGAATATCCCTATCCCGCGATGACTAAACGAAGGGCTAATAATGTTGTTGGAAAGCATAATATTCATGGGTAGGGGCCAGTGGCGCAACTAAGGGGTGTCGTTTTGGGCGTATGGACACCACCCTCCCCCCTCGAACCGTATTTATGGAAATTAAATTACAATTTCACAAACAAATTGCCTATTTGAGATTTATAACTACATATATGGCATGCGTTTTTCAGTCTTATCGAACGCCGGACAGTGCGGACACCGGTTGCGTGTTCACAGATAAGTGACTAGTCGCGCCACTGGTGGGTACGCGCGATAATTTTCAATTTTGTTTTTATCCGTCTCCGTTGCAACCGCGGTGTATAATATTTACTTTTGACCCTGCGAACGACGACGATTGCAACCGTTGAAAGGTCACACAATAGCCGGGCTATAAAGTAAAACGATAATAAATCACACGCCGGCCATAATCGACGGTCATTAGGTTAGGGGGGAAAAAAACAGGAAAGCACCGTCACTGTCAAACGCACAAATGAAAAAAAATAAAATAAAATAAATAAATATAAAACGAAATAAAAATAAAAAAATAAAAAAATTCAAAGGGAGAAACATAATGCGGCAGAAAAGATGAAGAAGAATAAGAAGAAAAAAACCATCATTTATTATTTTTCTAAATCTCCAAGTGTGTAGGTATAGATAAGTATATACGTTTATATACTTTTCAACATTTAATTATTTATTCGTATATTTATGTTTTTTTTTTTTTTTTTTACTTATAATATCGTGGAATTTTCATTCTTAGTATATTCAGCCGGTGTCTGCACGTAGGTACAATTGGTGACGATTTCATTTAGTATCATAAATCAGAACTTCCATGTTTGTTATGGTAATTATTTTGAAGCCTACCACTATATTATACAATATACTTCGTGTGCCATTGAACGTCAGTATTCATACAATTGTTTAATATTCGAATGGAGATTATTATATTTATACATTTTTAAAAAAAAAAAAAAAATCTCGAGTTAGGACCCTAATGCTTGATATAATATAGTATAAAAATGAATTTTTTTTTTAAATATAAAAAAACCTAAATTTGATCTAAAAAAAAAGGAATTTATTTTATATATATATTTGTACAGTTGTTGTAAAAGCGAGAATTATTATTTGTAGTAAACAATAATTGTTTTGTATTTACGTTATTAATAACAATACGAAATACAAGAATCGATATAATTGTTTGAAATTGCCCGTGTATCACGATTAAAATGATATTTTTACCGAAAAAATGCGTATTTATCTACCGTAAAGTATAAAAAAAAAAAATAATATAATTTTGTGTGCTCGAGAGAATTACGCGCTAGCATTTAAACATAATATTTATTTGGTGAATTTGAAAAAAAAAAACACCAATACATTTCAAATCGATTGAAAACATGCACGTTCATACATTTTTTATTGTACATCGTTTTGTCTATTGGCATGTTATTTAATTCAGTGTGATATGACAAGTGTAATTCAGACACTTTTGTTCTATTCAATATTTATTATGCTGTTTAATTTTATCGTTCAATATACTATAAGTTTTTTTTTTTTTTTTTTTTTTAGTAATTATTTGTGTACAGTTGAATTATAATGCATTTTTTTTTTTTGGGCGGCTCTTTTATTGACAAAATAAACAATTTTACTATAGTTAAAAAAAACAAAATTCAAATTAGCTATTTTGTAAACTTGATTATCCAGACCGAGCATTTTTGGCGGATAAAATTCAAAAAGATTTTTTTTGGAAATCGCTAAATTATACAATATTACGCTTTTCAAAAATCCTATAAACGCGCCGGGTTGTTTTTTTTTTTTTTTCATTTTTGACTCGGGCACCCCACGATTTTATTTTTAGACCTATCTGTAGTATTGTCATACTAAAATTTCAGTTTCCTTCTATTAGTAGACGATTGTGCTCCAGCGCCCTTAAATTGTATACGTTATAATATTTTTTATTTTTTTTTTTTCGATTTCGTGATCAAAGATCTATGATAGTAATGAACGAAGCGTATTCTATGTTATCCATTAGAGTCCACTCTAGTCACATTCCATCTATTAAAAATCATTATTTAATCGGGTACCTATTTATAAAATCGAGAAATGTAATTTGTTATCGTGTCGTGGCCGGCGGTCGTCAGAGTGGTGACATTGTTTTCGATATCACAAAATAAATCATAAATTGCAAATCGGATTTACTCGCGTCTATGCGCGTTATTGGTTGTACTATTATTTTCAGTAGCGTATTTTCTGATTGTGGTGCGGGCGGGAGGATGGACGGAAGGAGGCGAACCGTGCCTACAACTGTCACCCCTATCGTTCCCGCACCCACCAGCCCTCTGCCCGTTATAACCGCCACTGGCCGCTATTCCGGATATATTTCGTTAATCCGTAAAGTTATACATTTTGTAAATCGATATCGGCCGTCGCCACTGGTACCCGAAACGTTTATGCCTTGTTTACACGAGACGAGCCGAGAGGCCGTGAAACTCGTTTTGCCGTGCGGCCGAACAACAATACTGACCGAGTCGGCGTCTACACGGGGATTTGTTTCGCTAGGCCGAGCGGCTTCTCTCGTTGCTGTGTCTGATCGTTGAGAATTTTATCTGATATATTTTGCGAAATCAGGTCAAACCGTTCAACGCTCATTATAATAAATAATCTGTATTCGGAAATATCTTCGGTTCCTAGCGCTCTGAAAGCACCAACTGGGCACCACCGCGTGTACTTTGACGCGATATCCAATTTCTTGTCCAACCCACCCCTCCCCCTTCTTCTTTTCTGTATTATCTTATTCTTTTATTATTTTATTTTAACTCATTTTCTCATCAATTCTACTATCGTCGGCATGGTTTTGTTGAAGTATTCCAACAAAAAAAAAAAACAAACTCGTTTTGTTTTTGGAGACCTACGACGATTCGTCGTTTATTTGATATATAATTTCGGTAGCTACTCGGTCCAGCAAACAGAACCGGTTACTATAGACGCGGTCTGATCGCTAGGTACCGGAGTACGGTCCCTTGTGTTTCGATGGTCGAGTGCTGCTCGGCCGGGAACTCTTCCCGTGCAAACGAGGCATTAAGTAAGGTCGTCGCTCTGCAGGCGGCGTAAACGTATTATATAATATTTATCATTACTATTCTTTTCGAATGCGATTTAGCGCGAGCGTAGAAGAGAGAGAGAGAGAGAGAGAGAGAGAGAGTGAGAAAGAAAAAAAAGGAAAAAGACGGTCGGTTTTATTATTATTATCGTAATATAGCGGGGATATTATACATATATACATGAGTAATACAAGTAGCCAATACACAATCGGATAGCATTGAAAACAAAAGACCCCCAAGAGCTGACCCGCGCAGGCCGCCGCTTATTAACGGGCCGGCAAAACGATGCATAATATTATGCGCGGAGGGGCGGGCGGGCGGGGCGGAGGCCTGTGCGTGCGCGCGCGGCGTACGTACGCGCCGTTCGCCGGGCAGGTTTCCATAAATGGTCGCGTTTTATTGTTGTGCGTTTTCTTGGCCGAGGTTAAAGTGTCGCCGGTTATATGTAAATCGCGCGGGGGCACGTTTATGCGCGCGCGCGCGCGCGCTCCGCGAGGACGAATGTGTCGGGCATCACGTGCTCATTATTACCGCAAGCCCGCAGAGAGGTTGGCCGAGGTAGTCCTAACCATACCTCTATACGCCGATATATAATATATAATATATAATATATAAAAAAATATATATATATACGCCTAAGTATACCGTGCCGGAGCCACCGGCCGGTCGTGGATACGGTCCCCGGCCCCGTTGGTCGCCGTCAAGGGCGCGGGCTCGGATCTTCGGACAAACGCATTCTTTACGATTATTATCGCCCCGTCATCACTTGCGCCGCGCCGACCCGATACACATCCGCGTGTATCTGTACGGTCTGTAATCTCTGATCCGCAATAATACACCGCCCGCCGTCACGATAATACCGTGCACGTATATATATTATATTAGCACTTATACGCACTACAGTCGTCTCCTGCCGTATTCCACCTGTCCCGCGTTCGCGCGTATCGATATTTTTTTTTTTTTTTTTATTGAAAAACGAACGCGGTCCCCGTTCGTGTTGCGCAAAACGGTCGCGCGGTCCCCGTTCCATTTGAATGCGGTTTTTTTTTTTTTTAAATCCCAACGGTTGTCAACGGATGTATTTTCGGTTGTGTGGCCGACGACTTTTCAACCAGATGCAATAGGCTAATTTTAAAATTTAAACGCCAACTAATCCGAGTCCGCTAAAGTCGTTATGGTACGTTATATAATATTAAACCGTTATCACCGGGACACCGTTTATACATCAAGGTTATACAAGTACACGACAACGTACGTGATGTGTGTTAATATTATCATATTATCTACCCTGTATGCTAATAAAACTGGAAAAGTTGGGATTGCACTGTTGCGCTAATATATTGTGGCAATTTATTAGTAACTGGCCACCACCAAGTGATACCGAACACTAAATAATTGATAGACAATATTATCATTAATATAACGTGCGTTTCATTTTTTTTCATAATCGGCAGAAACGGAAATTTGCGTTTACGTTCCTTATAAATAGAAACTCTTTTCCGTTTCTCGTTCCTATATTTGAAAAGGAAAGCGTTCCTTCCCAAAACTGATATATATATATATATATATATATATATAATTAACGAAATAAGTAAATTTTAAACAAACCCAATGTTATTTAATGCTAGGTATCTACGGAAGAGAACAGTTCTTGTTGTTCTTCAGTCCTGATAATTTTACAAGTATATAAAAATGTGTAAAAATGCTTACTTAAATGGTATTTTGTTCGTTGAACTAAAACGAATTCCCAAAGATTGAATTAAAAAGTTAATATAAGGTATATATGTCATTTTACAAATATAAGTTCGAAAATAGTAGTACGTTACACGACTCGTATTATTTTGATATCGAAGTTCAATTGATTTGTACAGCAGTTCTTTACGTGACTAAAATTCAATTTTCTATAAAAAAAAAAAAATCTACGAGAAAACAGTAATAAGGGTGATTGTAATTCACGATCCGTTTTCAATCAGCAAAAGATATTTGTCTTACATTTTAACTTTCTCTGAAAAAAAAACCCCCGAGTTGTATTCGTTTACGTAAGAACCTATCGGCCAATTATGATGGTTTTTCTGTATTCTGGGGTATAGTTTAAATTTAGGGAGCGGAGTTTTCCTCTATTCCGCCTCCTGAGGGGGACTCGTGAACAAATGACATTACACATTTTTACAATATTATTACGTAACTATAAGCGTTATCTATCAGTGGCGTAGCCAATATTCCTTAATAATTGGGAGGGGAGTCAATAAAAAAATCACATGTTTGTCTATTAACATATGCGACCGCCACAGATTAATTCTTTATTATATATAGCAACCGCATTTTATCAAATATAGCTGTTGATAACACATCAACAAGTAATTCGTTATCACCGTAGATAATAATTCCTTTATTATCCCCATAGGGTTATTGCTCTGTGGTCATATCAAAATCCGTGTTTATCATCTATGGTTATCACAACAAAATTATCGATATAATTTATCAATATCCAATAGATACTAAAATTACACAAATATGATACGATTATGACTAAAAATTAAACCAATTAATTTTTTATTAGATAAATACCGCTAATGGTCCCCTCCATGGCCCCCGTGCCCACCTGGTTACGTCATTGTTATCAATAAATATCGTTTAATTATACTGGAAACCAGTATAGACCCGCGGGTTAAGCGCTGAGTACACGGGTAATGATATTATAAACTATATAGTATCATACGCAATATGTAATTTTAATTACGGGTTACGGTAATTTGCTTACGATTTATATCGTGTTTGAATTCGATAATAATATCATAATGGGCTCACTGCGATATAAATAATAAATTCGGGATATTTAAATAATAAAACGATGCCATCCTAGGTTCGTTCCGAAATAAAGTGCTTTCTTACATTTCATAAGATAAAATAAAGTAGGTACGTGGAATATTTTTCATCATTTTTCCTCGTGTCCGAGATGGAACCGAAAAATTTATTTTCTCCATTTGGTCTTGGGAAATGGTCATCAGTGCATGTTATCTGTTATCTACGCACGGTTTTGTATATGCTCGTCGTTTAATTTCGGTTAGTCAGCAGTTATTTTTTTATCCCCGACAGTGGCGGCATGGCATTCTTTCACGGCGGGTGAAAAAACATCTCGCTGCCGCAGTACATTATACAGTCGATTGCGGACCACACAACTGATCTTATTATATTATGCCGATGGGGGTTATTTTTTGTTGTTGGTGTTCAAACTGCAGACAATTGTATACGAGGATATAATATAATAACGAGTACGACGGGGTTAAACGACAACGTTTGGTACCTATTCATGTTTGATAAATATTTTCCATTAAATGCTTTTAATAGTTATTTTTATTTTTTAATTGTACGTTGAATTTTTATCGCATTTATAAAATTAGGCTAGGTTACGCAAAATGGTTCATGAGCATCTACTTGTTTATTAAAAAAATGCGTAGGTGTGATTTTTCGTTCCCCGCCAGTCAACATTTCAGGTTATAGTAAATCTTCACCGCCCACTCTAAATACACATGCAGGTTATGAATTAATTAGACGCTAGGGAAATATTTATGTGACGATGACACTCGTACATTAGTGTTTTGTGATACGAAATAATACGCGGGTACCCAAGGTTTATTGCGGTGCATTCAAGATAGTATTATGCTATTGTTATGTATACGAGTATGAGTATATATTATGTTTGCTCGAAAAATAAATTAACGTGTATAAAATTAATCTACCTTTACCAAATAGATAAAAAAATTAGGTATTTAAAAAAAAATAAAAAACGCACGATAATAAGGTATCTACGTATACATTAAATTTGGTTGTACCATTGAAGCGTGCAGTTTTTATATCTTCAAATTTTTTACTTTTTATACATTTGATGTATTTTTTTACTAGACGAATTGTCCAAATTAGGTTAGGTTGAAAAGAATCGAAAATCCTTTAAAGTACAACATAAAAAACTGCAGTGAAATAAAAAAACTATTATAGGTATCAATTTATAATATAGAAAAATAAGCAGACTTTTTTTTTTTATTATTATTATTAATGCCCGTTTATAAACACACGGTTCGGGTGAAAGTATATTTAGGCGTGTTAAAAGGCGTGACCGATCCGGATTAGGTGTTCGATTTACCTTCTTTTTTTTTTTATTTTATTCCACGTGCACGCGTCCTGCATCTTATAAAAATGTCTGAATAAAATTGACGTAAATATAGGTGTATTTACAATTTTCGATTTGTATCATTTCTATATATATATACTTTTCAATGGATAATAGAATAATAATTTGTAAATGTTATACAAATAAATATAGGTATTCAAATGGTTTTTTTTACGTTATATTGCGTTATAATACTTACGCAAATGCGATCGGTTGTTAATATCAATTACGTTTTTGGCTATCTATATTGAAAATAATATTGATTCATAATAATCATATAAAATAGTTTCATAGTTGTGGATATAATTAATTATTAAACGCGAAACTATAGCAGTAACTATGGTAACTTTTTTAAAATAGTTGTTAACTACAAATTGAAAACATTTATTATTAACGAGTCGTAATAAATTGGTTCTCATATTTCGTATGAGATGTTGTCCTGTAAAACATGTTTTTGAGCGACATAAAATGTCACTTACGAAATATTCTTTATAGGCACAATATACATTATATATATATAATACAATTTTCAGTAGACAAAACTATATAAACTTCATATTTCATAGTAATTTGATAAGTATAGGTCTAATTTAATTATCTAAGCTATTATTATTTATTGGCATAGTTATCTGTCGAAAAAAAAATATAAATAATATGAATTTTATAAAATGTAATATTTATATATTGTAAAATATTTCTGTAATATTTTAATATTTATATTAGATATTTGTTTATTACATTATGTTTATTATTTGTAGTATAATGGAGAGTGTAACATTTTACGTTCAAAGCGAATCCATTATTGCAATTACTCCCGTTATGACTTAACGAAACATAATATAAAACTAGCAAACAAATATTTTGAACGTACAAATTTCGTATGTTAAATATTTCACGCTCATAACTACCAGAGCGTTTGAAAAAAAAATTTTGTTTTACGTTATTTCGTTTTTAAACGTTATATTAATTGTTCGTTTTACGTTTTATAGGCACCCATCAACGGTTAATAAGTAATATTTTTTTTAATGTACCTAACCGTCTCAAATCACATTATTTTCTCAAAATTTAGATTATGATAAAATTCGAGGTATACCTATAGAGACGGTAGAACATTTCGGCTAAATATTGTAACCTTCGGATGATTATTTTACTACTCAAATTCAATATTTATTTAAATTTTTTCACTTAAAGACGCACGCTGTTAAAAATAGTTTCAATTTATGCAAGCCTAATGTAAGCCACATCACATAATTTTGTTACGACCATCAATATTATGAATTGCATGGTGTGTAAATGTAAATGTGCCGTTTTTCCATAATAGCCCTTTAATCATAAATTACTACAAATACAATTACCGACAATATTATATTCGGTCGTTAGAGATAAAGTTTGAATTATAATTTTAAAACAAAATTAAACCGTAACGACTACAACAAGCATTCAGCAAATAATTTATTTTATTTTTGGAATATAAAATGGTTTTAAACTAAACCTTTACTTGCGTTCTGTTTCTGGTATCTTTTATATTTCGTTTTGCGCTGTGTTATTTGTTCATCGGTTTACGTTATGTTTTTTTTTTTGTTGTTGTGATATTCTGTTAAATTTCAATTGGTTTTTTGTCGTACCGTATAACGTTGTAATCATAATCATACGTATAATAGCCAAATCCCACCAAAAGAAAAACGTTAGCGAGTAAACATATTTTGTTTTATAAATGAAACGATACCTACGAGTATTTCTTTGTTTTTGTGGTTTTAAGTTTTATATATGTATTCGGTACTTATAGGTATTATAAATGTATTGTTTTGGTGTGTTGTCGTGGCCCTTGGTCTTTGCGCGATGACGTGAACCGTTTACAAATACGTTCTCGAATGATATACGTAAAAATTCTCGAGGAATGCGCCATTGTTGTTCTCGACTAGTTAATAAGCAGTGATATAATATTTCGGAACATAATATTATGTACCTAAGTATATTTATATCTGAATTATACAATCTACGTTGGTGAAAACAAATATTCATCGTTCGAGGTGTGTATGCCGTGGAATATTAAATTTTTAACTTGCAAACAAATCTAAATTATTTGGGTACGGGTATGCTTATACACCTGTATATCCTATAGTTACATTTGTTTTATTCTGTGTATTCAATTGTACTATAGAACTGTAACTCTTTAAATCTATTTTAGTTGTTATAAATAATATAAGAACACTGCGATATTCAATAAAGGTTACCATAAATTCTCAAAAAAAAAAAATAAAATAATATTAATAGCGATAAGTTGCCGTTTTGAACAACAGTGAAAATTAACCAAACCTGTAATAAACCTGTTCGTAATACTATTATATTAATATAACGCGTGTAAACAATTTATTTGCAAAAACATTTCAAAGTGCATAATATATTTGACGGTTTATATGGCATATTTATGAAATACTAGTTTCTCACTAGTTTTTAAAAAAAAATAAACTCGTACAAATTTAGCAGATACCATCGTATTTTGGACAGGCCGCGGTTTTGGGTGGGCCACATCTGACACGAGCCAGTATTTTATTATTATTATTATAATAGTAGAAAGTCAAACTACAAATTCAATAAAATAAAATCCACAAACACATGCACATACGTATCTCCGAAATAATTTAATAGATTTCGATAGTTCAAATATCGATCCATTTCAGTAATTTCATCAAAAAACAAACAAATTAAGTTTTGTTTATTTTTAGATGCGATTGTAGTTTTTTTGTGTAAAGAATTTTTCAATGTTAATAAATTATCAACACTGAGGTAAGTATAGTGAAGTGAATAAGAAAATGTAAAATGAAAATGATTACATTCAAGCATTAAAATCATTGTAATTTTGTAATCGACTAGGAATAATTTTTTGAATGCGATGATTTATATCATATGACTTTCAGCTATTATAACAATAATAAAATACTGACTCGTGTTAGATGATTGTGGCCCACTCAAAACCGTGGCTTGTCCAAAATACGATGGTATCTGCTACATTTATACGAGTTTTTTTTTTTTTTAAACTAGTGAGAAACTCGTGTTTCATAAATATGCCATATAAATTGTCAAATATATTAGGTATATTAAACTACACTCACACCTAAAAATAAGCAAAACTTAATTTTTTGTTTTTTTGATGAAATTACTGAAATTGATCGATATTTGAACTATCGCGATCTGTTAAATTATTTCGGAGATACATATACGCATGTGTTTGTCGATTAGATTTTAGAAAATTACAAATTGAATAAAATAAAATCCACGAACGATTTCAATAGATTTCATTAACACAAATTTAAAACGTAGTTTTTTTTTTTTTTTTTTTGTAAACAGTTTAAAACAGTTTCGGAGTGAACGTTTAACCTACTTAATACTTAATTTCATAAGTACGAATATTAAACTGTTTCTGACTTCTGTTTTTTGAATGTATGTTAAATATAGTACCTAAATATATTTTTATATACGATATTTTTATAATTGTATTAATTATTCATTTTCAACGGCGTTTGTACGAGATAAGAGGCGTCTGTATATATCTCCCCTACCACCATTAGGATTAAAGCAAACAAACTAGTATTAAAATAGTCATAATCAACACGTCATGTAAATAATTTTAATGTGCCATTTAACAAAATAGTATTTTATTAAAAATTAAAATGTACGATACCTGTACTATAATAAGCGACAATTGGTCGAAACCCACGAGGGTACAAAAATTCATCACGATTCACTGATCCACTTAGGCCCCGCATCCCGATAAAATATTTATCTATTATTGTATTACTACTATCACACCAAAAAATTAGTAAACTTAATGTTTTTGTTAAATTAAAATTCCTTGCTGTCTAAACATAATCATTAAATTGTAACGGTTTTGTGATACCGTTTATTAGTTTTACATTTCTATTTGGTCTTATTTCGAATGTCAAAACAATGATGCACTTACCTTTCATTATTTTACTAAAAAGTATATGTATACTAGTTTATTTATTTTAATATTTGTGTCTGATGTCTGTAGCCGCATATGCACCCTGATGCCCCATCCCTCCCAAAATGCCGCCACTGACCATAGTAATTTTTGTCAGTTCTGATGGAATTGTTGGGATTAATATTTATCGCGAGTATTAAAATATTAATAAACAATAGTGACGGCGACGATTAGCGTATTATTGGCTAGTTAATGTACGGTTTTATAATTACGAGGTACGCAATAGATCTAAAAAAAAATATCACATATTTTCCGCATTGACAGAAATATAAATATACAGACAAATATATAGACATGTGTCTATATATTTTATAACGTCATGGATTACTTTTGGGGTAATTGTAATGTACTTGACAACAATCACGATTTCATCATTCTACTTATGATAAAACCAGTTTTTTAAATTTTTTTTTTTTTTTTATGGATTTAAATCTCCATTATTAAAAAATCAAATGTACGCCATTGACGTACGGAATAGTGAAATACTAGCGGTTGTCCCATTAAGTAATATGTATATTAAACTACTAATCCTACTTATACTATCATAAAATAATATTAATACTAAACTGAATTGCAGATCATGGTAATCCGTGATTATAAACATTTCGAGTTTTATAATAAAAAAATTATTAAAATATAAGTAAATAGTATTTTATTTAAATTGATTTGATACGTGGTAATGTTTTAGAAATAATTTGAAGAAAAAAAAAAAATTGTTTTCGTACACTTACGATGACAATAAAAATAATATAATAATAATATATTATTCTATCATTGGCCGCCAAATATATGATATTTTCGATACGGATACGGTCGAAGAGTCGTCAATTATTAATATTTTTTTATTATTTTTTTTTTCTGCTTCGTGTCTACACGCATTGATTTCACATATAGTCACAATAATATTATTATAGTCTCTTCTATATATTATTATTATTATTATTATGAATCCATTGTTACGCGTGTTACTGTAGCTATACTCACTTAAAAAACCTCAAAATAGAGGTGGTAGGTACGTGTTTATATACGTATATTATGTGCGACCACATGTATAGCTGGCGGTCACGTATCGGGGCCAAAATGTGGACCAAGCGACCGGGGGTGGGGATCTGTCTGTGGTGAAGATAGGTGAAAAATAATAATCGACCATGATGTGTGCCGTGTATCGGGAGACAAAAATATCGTATTATTATATCCGTGGCCGTCGCAGGTCATTGGTTTTCTTCTGCCAGCTACAGAGCTAAAGAGTTGCCGGTGAAAGAAAAATAAAAATAATAACGATAAACTCGAGGCCATTGTAACTGTTGGGCCGGCTGAAAAAAAAAATAAAAAAAAAATAAAAAATCAAATCATAATAATAAAAACATAATAATATTCCATGCTCTTAATAATAATAAACACGGCTATATAATAATAGGCAGGCAATAGGTTGACGATGGAACGCCCACAATAGAACTCGTCATGGGAAGCGAATTACACGAGATGACACCCTGCAGGATACGTCGTCGTCGTCGTATAAGGCAGTCGAGATGTTTTCCACGACGATGTAATGGGCCGATACGATGATTGACGTTCAAATTGATACTGAATCGAAAAATACGCGATACCTATGTATTTTTATATTTGGAATTATTAGGTATACGATGCGATGAGATCGGAATAACATAATATTATATAGAAGGGAAATATTGTTTAGTGCGTTATTATTATTTTTTCTTTTTCTTTTTTTCCCTTTAATATTACGTTCGTATACGTATAGAACGAATTCAACAACCCGGTGAATGAAGTCAAATTCAGTGCACTATATATAATGACACTATATTATAACGTGGTTATTCACTGTCTATAGCGTTTTTTTTTTTTTTTTTTAAAGAACATAATAGTGTATTTCTTTATGAGTTATTTAGTGTGGAATAATGTCATGTCCACTGCAGGTCTCCAAAACACTCGCGTATCGAGACTATAGTATAGTATACATTAGTAAATACAACAATACTATAATTATTATAACACGCCCAACTAATAGTTATAAAATATACGAATATTACCGTAATGCTCTATTATCGTATATTATTATTATATATATATATTGTTATACGAATATTAGTGGTTTTTTTTTTTTTTAAACGTTTATTATAATAACTAACCTTAATCGTATGCAAATTAGGTGACATACACCTGATCAAATTAATTGTCTAGACTCTAGAGTATAATAATAATGTAAATTAATAATTTTAATGGCGTACAAGGAATAATTACGTTTTCACAACTTTTCGCGAATATAACGACAATATAACGTGATAATTTAATTGTTACTATATAAATTATTGTTAATCGCGTGCCCGTACAGGTATATAGGTACAATGTTTATTATCCGTATGGCCGATTCTTTTTTATGATCAAGTCGATTTAATTTATATTGCTTGGACACGGGTAGCTGTAAAAAAAAAAAAAAAACAAACAAATAATAATACTACGTGTATAATAATCGTACGACTATTGTGTTCGCTATCCTCAGCTATTGTAACGACTTAATTTTAATTTTAACAAACACAAGAAAGTATCAAACGGATTGGTACCTACCTCCTATAGGCTATAATAGTTACAGGCATAGCTAATTTTCTAACCCAGAGGGGATTTTCGATATTGAAGCAATAAGCATATACCAGCATATACGTGTACGTACACTGTACAGTCTCTAGATTTTCAACAATGATCTGAATATCGTGTCCTTGTTCATCACAGTGAATGTCTATTATTGTTCGGACGTCTTATATAATTATATATAATGTAAACGTAATATTGTGAGATCAACATTTAAACAAATTGTTTTACTGGCAGACTAAATGAAAATGTAAAAAATTAATGAATATTTTTACTATTTCATAATATATTTCTCAATAGAGAAATAATCACAAATTTAACTGAAATAATACATCATAATCATGATTGATACATAATATTATTATAAAAATAAATTCAATTTTTTCGTCGAATAATTGAACATTTTCCATACAAATAAATAATTAAATACTTACCTCAGAATATCTATGGCAGTAATAACACTTTGAGATTAAATCGTGTATGAATTGAAATAATCGAAAAGTTCTTATTTGATAATTGCATTAATATAGCATAGGAGGCTGAGCTCGAAAACCGGCCATTTTCCAACACCCTAACCGAAATCAAAACCAAAAATGTCCAAACTATTTCCCGATTTATGCGGATAGAACTTTCCTGGCACCATAAAAATGAACAAAAATTTAAAACGTAAGCCACATAAATGTCAACCATTTTAATTTATTTTTTAGTTACTAAGTTAATACAATTTTCAATTTTAATTTGTCCAAATATTTTTTATCGAACTTCGTTCAGAATTGTTTTTCGTTTTTCGCAATAATTTATCGTTTCGTACATATATACGAGTACATTAAATTCCCCTCTGTAATTTACATTCACAACTTCCCAACTATAGCGGTAGCCCACCCACGATCAGTATCTTCTTATCATTATTTTAGTAATAATTTGGAAAATTAGAGTGACTCCATTGGTTATTAAAATCGCGTCGCGAGTCGGAGTATATTTACCTTTATAGTAATAATATAATGGAAAATATTATTAATAATCATCTCATCAATAACAATCAACGACACGGATGGTTCTATTAATTTGAATACAATATTTGACACTTGACAATTTAATGATTAATATGTAATAATTGATATGTCTATAAAGATACTTGTTTAAAAATAAATTTATATTATAATATTATTTGTGAACATTCGCGATGGTATACTTGTAAAACCGCATTGATACGTTAACGACAGGAATGTTTTTTTTTTTTTTGGTTAAGTGCTTTTAAAAAATTGACTATAGCCAATTGCCATGGAATTTCGCTCTGTGAAATATTAATACTTAAGATAAATAATAATCGATAATCGTATGTTAGTACGTGTACCTACATATACTAATCGTGTAGTCGCTCTATCGTTAATCTGTTTTAAAATAATATTAATTAGGTAAGACTTCATAATTATATATTATATATATTTAAAAAAAAAAAAAAAAGAAGAATTTTCTACTATTAACCTATTTTAACCGAATTATTGAACCGGTGATATTTTTTCTTTCTGTTTGACGTTAAATAGTAATATGGAATTTTGATTTCGTATTGTTGTCCAATATAAATTTGTGGATTTTTTTTATATTCATCGACGGAAACCTTGGACTTTATCAAGTGTTACCGATTTCCCCGCATAGATAGACGCAGGGCAGTATTTAAACATGTTATGGCCCGGGTCAACCGTAATTGTACGTCTCCTCCAAAAAATGAGATCCCCTTTTTCAAATTGTCTTAATTTCAAATTATAGTTTTAATTCTTTATTTATATTACTGACGTATAATTTGATGCTATAGGCGAAAAGCCAGGTAGGTACTCTACCAAACTCTTACCAAAAAAAAAAAAAAAAATACAAATTATGAGTTATTATTGCTAGATCGACGGACTCAACTTATATTATACAAACCTAAATTAAACTATATGTTATTAAAAAAAAAAAAAAACCTAAACATACTTCGCACCACGGGTAGGTCACTGTTGAAGGTGGGAAGTTGGTAAGATAGGATTTAGGATGATTTAGTTTATATATTACCAGCGGAAATCCACGATAAATCATTACAAACGAAAAACGTTTCCGAGCTCGCTCGTGATTAGCTATAGATTAAACAACTATATTCGTCGTTTTTTTTTGTTCGTATAATTTTATAAAAGAATGCAGAAAAAAAATATCTAATTATGAATCCCAGAACAGAAATTTAAATATAAAAATCGTCCGGGTTTAAAATTTCAGATTTCTGCGCACACCTCTGCGGAATGGGTATTGCGCAGTCTGGTTTTTCGATTTTCTTTTTTCTTTCAAAAACTGTTGCGGGGGAAAACTAGGAAAAACTATAGTTTAATGTTCCGCAGGTCGGAAAATCCGCGTCTTTCAAGTTTTTCCGGTCGTGAACGCTGTTGAAGCTGTTGTTATATATTAATCGAACAAATGTTTTTTTTTTTCCTATTATAAACGAATAATATTATATAATATCGTATAATCACAACGGGTACATGGTTTTATATCCGATAGGTCGACAACGACTCATCACTTGAGACACTTTGTTTCGAATTTATATACCACACGGTATAATATGCGTAATTGTAATACATCCAATAGTTTTTAATTTAATTCAATTTTTTAAAAAATATTATGCATACTAAATATATATATATTATTACAAAATGACACTGAAATCAGCTCCCGCCCCCCCTAAATGTATCAAACTATGGCCTCTCGGGTCAAATGTCTTCATTGTGCCGCCCCTCCTATCAATACGGCCCTGGATGTATGACTGTTGAGTACGAGTAAAAAATTTCAAACGCATAGTAATACCCTACCCATTTCTTTGTTATAGTTATAATAACTAGTGTCTATTATTGTAAAGTTCATATCGTTCGTGAACATACGTACTGCCAAAGATCATAATACTAAAGGTCGACGCGGTCTCGGTGAAGTGCGATCTCCTGTATAGGCGTTTAGTTTGGGAAATTAAGTCGTTCTGAGTATTATGATTCAAAATTGATGTTAATTAAAATTATTTTAAAATCTAAAAATATAACTATACACTTTTTGTGTTGTCAGTTTTTTTTTTTTTTAATTGACTTATATTCATACGTGTATGTAAATTAATTAATTATAAAACAAATATATATATATATATATTTAATTAATTAATACTTTCCGTTATTGCGTTTTTAATTGATTGATATTATATTGATTGGTTAAAATGATATGTTTTTTGGGTATAAAAAAAAAAAAAAAAAAAAAAACCAAATACAAATAATAATATATAACAGTAAGTTAATGACCTAGAGAAATTTCGTTCCATTTAAAATCGATTAAATGCACTAAAAGCGTATGAAATATAAATTATAAAAATATATATATATATTTTTTTTTTTTGCTGTAGATCTGCAGTCACGATGTTGCAGTTAATAATTCAATATAATACGATTATTGGCCGTGTTTTGAATAAATCAAAATATGACTAATACAACTATGACTATGCCATTTTTTTTTTTTTTTTAAGTAAAAAAATAAATCGTTCATTGTGTAAGAAACGTTTGTTCGTTATAATATTATACGCGGCTGAAGATTGATAGGTTTTAAACGACAACGCCTCCAGCTATCTATTAATATCATAATATTATTGCCATATTTGTATAAAATATTTCACATAAATAATAATAGTAATAATACAATAAGAGTAATCGATCAATTAGTTTTAGATTTTAAATTTTATAACGATATTATTATTATTATTACTTTATTGCGCACAATGTTTTGCTTCGTGCATTTTCCATAGAGACCAGACATAGGTCTGAGGTTATTATAAATAAAACCATCGTTACACAGATGGTAAATTAGAAACAGGTGCGGTTACATTAGAGAGTATAAATTTTGAATTTTCCATTATAGTCGCTTTCGAAAAACGTACCCCTCGCCGTAATATATTTACCAATTAGTTGTAATTATAATTACACTCGTTTAAATAACACAACAATAAGTTCTTGAAATAAATAATATTATTTTTCAAAAATTAAAATACTCAAATATCTTACTAAAGTTAAATTGTAACTATTGTACGTGTAATAGAGGAGTATTATGCAAAATGTATTATTTTAAATTTAATAACAAGTATATTTCAATGTTTTTAATTCTACAACATATAATAAACGGTGATTTATTGTATTCGTATTAAGCTATTGTCTGTAAAAAAAAAAAAATTAAATTTCAAGCGAGTTTGAATTTAAATATTCGATAACTATTGACCGGGAGCACTTGTTAAGGATTGTATTGATAAAATATCAAAATTCACGAAAACTTAACCGTATTAATTTATACGGAGAGTCTCCGAGTTGTTTGTTTTGCTGACTTCAGATTTCGTGTTATTATATAAATGATTGTTTGATTATTTTATCCTCGCCGTTTTACAGTTTTTACGATTTTCGGAATAATAAAAATATAATAAGCACCATGCACATACTTCCATATTCTTATCTTGCAAAATAGAACATAATAGACGGGCAAATCGAACATAGACGGTACATTAGAAAGGTCAATTTCCGAGTTTCCCAATTCTAACATGTCTTGGTTATAGTGAAAACTAAAAAAGTAGAAAGAATTGAAAGAAAACATCGACATAGTATTATATTTTAACTGAATTTTACAATTAATCAGGGCAGATGACTTTACAAAATAAAAAAATAGCAGATTAAAAAACAAATACGAGGTGTGACAATAAAATAACGAGACTTTCTAAATATAACCTAAACTATTAACGTTATCTATAAAACGATTATTGAAATATGATTAGAAAACACTTATCTAAAAGTACTATGAACACTGATGGCATCGATTCATTTTCTTATACGTTAGTAGCCTTGTTATTAGTGCGAGTTCGACTATACTGCCGAAAAATGTTAGATATAAAAATCGAACAACATGTGTTAACATTAAATTTCTTGTTAAATTAAAAAAAACTGCCGCGGAATCGTTTCGTATGTTATGTGAAGTTTATGGTGAAGAATGTTTATCAAGAGCTCGTGTTTTTGAATGGCACAAACGGTTTTGTAGTGGAAGGGAGGACGTCGAAGACGATGATCGTTCTGGACGTCCTACCACGTCTTCAACAAACGAAAACGTTGAAAAAATCGACAAAATTAATTAATCAATATTATTATAAAAAGGTATTAATTAAATTAAGAGAACGTGTCAGAAAGAAGCGACCAGATCTATGGAAAAATGGCTGGGTTCTTCACCTAGACAATGCTCCAGCTCACAGTGCATTTTCAATTCAACGTTTTTTAACTGAAAAAAAAATTTCTATACTTCAACATCCCCCGTACTCGCCAGACCTTGCTCCTTGTGACTTCTTCTTATTTCCTTCTTATTTCTTTTCCCATTTTCAAACAGTTGATGACGTAAAATTGAAAATGGCAGAACTTCTAAAAGGGCTGAATGAAAGCAATTGGCAACACTGTTTTCAAGAATGGCAGCGACGTATGCAACAGTGTATTGATGCTGAGGGAAGGTACTTTGAAGGTGATCATCATTAAATTATAACATTTTAAAAATAAACAACTTTTATTCAAAAAGTTTCGTTATTCTATTGTCACACCTCGTACGTTTTATGTTGAGACAAAGCTAGATTTTTAATTTTATTTTGCATATAAAAGCATATTTTGAGTTTTGTTTTTTGTTTTTCGGGCATATTTATTCCAGTTTATATTTTTTGAGAAATATTTAATACAATTAATAATGTTCTCAATATTTTCTTCATCAACGATTTTATTTCATTTATTAATATAATCAAAATTGTTGAATTTAAATTAATTTTTAATTTTTATTATATAATATGGTTGTTTGTGTACGCACGTTTTTCCTAGACCCGCTTGAGAGTCGCCGATTAGATTAATTTTCCGGTTATTAATTTTATTTATAAACAGTAAACAAGTTATCTATATCATAAAATTCCCGAAAGGACGACAATGATTTCATAAACGATAACAATTCGAGCATATTTTTAGTGCATATTATAGGGTTTTTAAGTGCTTAATAAATGCTTGAATATTTAGTACTTTTTTAGAGGTACAAGTGTTCTGCCCTAATAATAATAATAATAATTCGAATACATATTATGACTAGTTCGTATTTCTACCTGGCCCTGTATTATTGTTTTTTTTTTTTTTTTTTTATTGATCTAATTTGCTTTAATGACAAAGGTTATATGATAATTCTACATATTTTTTTTTTTTTTTGATTTATATATAATTTTTACTTACTAATTTCTAAATTAGTTTGTATAACTGTTTTAAAAGTTTTATTATAAGTGCATTTCGTTGCTTCTATTTGAGGTCCTAGGATTTCTTACAAAATTTTGATCTAGAATATTGTTTTCTTTTTTTTTGCGTTTCGTATTGCCGACACTCAATATATAGGGCCTATTTTTGTTTGTAATACAGAATTATAAAATGTGTAGTGACTTATGGCTGAGATCGTGATTTGTTTAAGTTTACTACTTACTTTACCCATAGATTTCTCATTGATAAAATGTATTACTGGTAATATTTGTTTTTAAAAAACTATAATCAACTATTGTAGGAAAAAAAAATATTGGAATAACTGTATTTAAGGGTATGGGGCAAATTGTATTTTGTGACCACGAATTTATGGTTTAAACTAAAAAGTGTGTAATAATTTTCTTGTAAATATTACAAAAAAAATACCTATATGTAGGTATGTTTTATTGCGAGATGAGTACCGCAGGTTGAACACGTTCATTCCTTGGCCATCAAGTATCCATCAGTATTATTATTTGTATTAATTAAACTATAGGACAAACATAATATTAAATGTTCGCCAATAATATTTCTATAGGAATTAGTTGGTTATTTATTTAAAAATTAGTTTTATTGCCGGTTATTACTTGGACGTAGGTCTCCTCATAATAATTTATGCTCGACACCTTTTGCACATGGCTTTGTGAAACCGGTTGTGATTGTCGATTCGAATACTCACTAATTGAATGAAACGCGTGCATTTTAATACCTATAACCTATGCATAATTTAAAATATTACACCCGCGTATTAGTATTAAATATAAAAACTGACGGGTTTTATAATGACGACTTTATACAGTAGTTTTTTTTATCAGATGTATTCACCTGGTATTATTATGTTGTAAAATGATCGTACGCACCGTATAAGTAAATACACAGGTTTTTAGTTATATTTGAATATATTTGAACGGTGTGCGAGCATCGTTAGTATTATAAGTATTTGTCCACCGTGATAATAATAATAAAAAATATTGATTTTTCATAGAACGTTTGACTTACATTATACCGTGTTTATGTATTCAATTTTATTCGTTCAGTAATTAAATCTCGGTTGTTATATGTACGTACTCGTATAAGCATTGGTAAAATATTGCGCGTATCTTTGGATATTTCGTATTTGAACGTAGATAGGAATTTCGATTGGATATTAGGAAAAGCAACAAATCGTTCGAGTATTTAAAACTATGACTATAACAGTTGGACGCCGCCGACACGACTGCAGACGAAACAAATGTTTAAACGTTTACCTATGTTCGGATAAAAACGTATTTTCAAACTGTTAAATATATTACAATTGATTTGAACAAAACGGTTCTATAAAGTTGTTCACCGTTAAACGTAACGCAATAGAAGACATTACGACAATCGAAGTAATTTTTAATGCCTAGACAAGTAAAAGAAAGATAGAAACAAACGAACAAACAACTTTGTATGACATAAGATAGAACAAAATATAATATTACAGCTGGTACGTACACATCGTGCGGGTAAATATTCGCACGTACGCGTCGTCAGGGGGTTACGAGACCTTTTGTGCGATTTATGAATTTCGGTTTCTCTTTCGGAGCGGCGGCGGCGGCGGCGGCGATTTGTTGCTCGTGTACGACAGCAGACGCGCTATACTTGTAGCGCCGAGTTGGGGAAAATAAAAAAAAAAAAAATAAAAAATAACATACAGGCGGTACGCGAGTATATTATATTATTACGTTCGTGTAATATTTCATGTTATAGAGAAAGTATTTTTTTTTTTATTATTTTCTTTCAAATTCTGTCCGTTCCCCGTGCCTATATATTATATACGTGTATATGTTTGGGCACACACGAAATATTATTATTGGTGTCTGCAAAAAAAAAAAAAAAAAACAAACACAACTGCACCGACACGACGGATCGGACGTCGGTCGCTCGTCCGTATTATTGACGTGACCTTTTACGGTAACTCCTAATGTCGCGTGCACACGGGTGCAGTGTCCGTCAGTAAGCGCGCACCGACATCTGTACCTCGTACTGGCACGCACCCAGGATTTTTGTTTTGTTGGGGGGGGGGGCTTTTTCCGTTTTCCTATTTTCCTTTACGCACGAATAAGTACACAGTACAGTAAAACTAGCTTAAGACGATATTTAAGGGACCAGCTCTCCAAGAGAGTCTTATGCGAGAATTGAAAAAAAAAAATAAAATGATCATCCTGTTTAGAGTCGTTCAACACATCAAATGCAGCTTTCTGAAAACAGTCCCTTATTTTACATCTGGTTAAATTTTATCCCAAGTTGCACTGATGTAATGAATGGAGTCCAGAACATTAATTTTGGTTGGTAATCTCCATGTCTGTGTTCAAGTATCGCTGGACTAATTTATTCCGGTATTTTTCTTTTACCACTTTAATAACACCCCCGGTCTAGGGCTCGCGACTTAGATGTAGTATTTGAGTATTTGGTGGCAAGAAAACAAATTTTATATTGGTAATATTGATGTCTTATACGATAAGTACACGTGAACGAGTATAATTTCTATTTTTATTACTACACAATTAGTAAAATTTATCCAGCCATCTGCTGAACATAAAAGCGTCTTATCCGATTATACATAGAAAAACCGAGCGTCTTATCAGATTGTTTTTACGTTGACTAGTATAGGAAATGTCTAGGGACCGACGGAAAACAGCGTCTTATGCGGGAAAGAGTCTTAAGCGAATTTTACTGTATTTAATATTAATATTTATTTATTAATAACTGAATATTCTGATAAATCTATTTAAAATTTAAGTTTTCTGCGTCCACAAACTTTATTGCATACTATTGATATATTAATGTGTATCTAACATAATAATACAACTTGGAAAAAAACCATCATCATTCATCAGTGTAATATTATATTTATGATAATATGCTATAATAATGTATAATTTAATGTTAAAAATATATATTTTTTTTTTTTTGGTGGTGGCTTCAACCCTAAAGCCCCCCCCTGGGTGCGTCACTGACCTCGTATATGAATTGTTTCGCTACGAGTAAATTAATAGGTACATCATTATCGGCATTCCTTCGTGGCCGATCCGGCGACTATATTGTACATATACTGCTGAACGTTCAATATAACGGAGTTAGAAAACGAAAACAACCGAAAAAAAGACCGATTTGACGGTTTGATTATTTTTTTTTTTTTTGTCTGTGTGTTCGTAATTGTTAGGAGAAGGTTGTTCGAAAGAAAACTATTGGAAAATCCACCGGAAGTTTAGACGGTATAAAAAGATAAAAATTTCAAGACAGAATGAAAAATATTTGTCGATTTATTATGGTTTACTACGATTTACTTATTTAAACCAAATAGTATATATAACTGTACAAAATAAAACGGAGAGTTTGGTTACTATGGTAACCAAAGAGTTACGTTAAATCATTAACCCTTCATAAAATATACAAACAAAATAAGTGATCAAAAGCTACATTTAGTTTAGCCTCTTGAAATGAAGTGAAGCAATTTTAGTCCGGTCGATACACATGTAGACCGGACAATCTACCAAAATATTTAAGAAAACGAGGAACCACCGTCAAAGGTTATCTCGGAGTAAAAAAAACGGATGCCCTTGGCAGGATATATACAGTTCATCCGAATAACAGTGAATGCGTTTACTTAAGAATGTTGCGTTACGTGATCAAAGGTCCAATGTCCTTTGCAAGGGATCGTGGAATAAAATCTTTAAAAAAAACTGTCTGCTTGAGTGTACGATCCTTATTGGCTGTGGTGCTGGGGAAACTATCATGGTACTTAGAATACCAATAATATCAACCAATCTACCATTCCAGTTTAGACGGCGCCAACAGTTGAAATAAAGGGTATCTCAATTTTTTTTTTTTGGGGGGAGTACAATTACGACTACAAAATGTTTAAATACTGCCCTGCATCCAACTATATGGTAAATTTTACATGCGGGAAAATCGGTCACATTTGGTAAAGTCTAAGGTTTTCGTCGATAAATATAAAAAAAAAAACAGTTGTGACAAGCTAGCAACACATTTTTTTTTTTTATCGAAATAATGCGGGACTGCGAATTACTACTTTACGTTAAATAGGAAAAAATAATATAACCGGTTCAATAATTCGTTTTAAATAGGTTAATAGTAGAAAACTCTTTTTTTATTTTTATACATATAATATATAAGTATATATAGTCCTACCTAATTAATATTATTTTAAAACAGATTAACGATAGAGCGTCTACACGATTAGTATAGGTAGGTACACGTACTAATATACGATTATCGATTATTATTTCTCTAAGTATTAAGATTTCACTGAGTAAAATTGCATGGCAATAATTGCAATAGTAAATGTTTTAAAAGCACTTAACCAAAAAAAAAAAAACATTACTGTCGTTAAGAGGACGTTATACCTCCTGTGATTCGCTTGTAAAAACGGTTTTGCGCGGGACAACTATATTACTCTTTCCATATTTATTTTAGTAGAGTTACTAAAATTTCACGGCACATTAAGAAGAACTTTATTCGTGATGTAGCGTGCTAATTTTTTATAAGTAAATTAAAACACCAAATTAACCGAAAGTTTTCAAACCGATTACTTTTATTGTAATTATATTGTCAAAAAAAAAAAACCGACACGCTATGACACAAATAAAGTTCTTCCTGAATATGCTACAAAATATGGGTAGTTCCACTATGAATACGAAAAGAGTATAGTTGTCCCGGTTTTTCATATACATTTTGTTTTATATCATGATAACACAAACCATATAAGTAATACAGTTACACGGGACTAGTGTTTTATTTTTTTTTAGGGGGGTGGGGGGTGGGGGCTATAGTAAAAAATTCAATGATAATTTTGGGGAGTTATTTCCTTAATAATACTTGTGCAATTTAAACTTCGGTTATGGTTTTTATGTTGTTGAGCTCTAATCCTTAGAGCTTGTATGTCAAGTAATCTCTCTAACACTCTTATTTGTATAATGGTGACCAGACGGCCAACTTAAATTTTCTCAATATTTAATAAATACGATTCGAGTTGATTGCGATGACCTGTGTCTTTTCTAAACATCAACAATTCTATGAATATTCCAGTATTAAAATAATTTTTGTCTTGGGCATTTAATTCATGTTTAAACATATTGTTATTAGAAACCAGATTTGATAAATTAACATTGCCTCTCTATTGGTCTCTGCCCCCTTAAAGAAATATTATGACGACTACTTAAAAAATATTGTTTTAATTGTAGGAATCAGCTTCTTTTTATTTTTGTTGACAGTTTTATTTAGTTGATCATCAAGTTTAATTTCTATTGTTTTTTGTTTGCCTTTAAAACATTTTATAAACTAAAATGACCGCATAATTACTATTTTATGATATTCTCTTTCCAAATGTTTCTTAAAATCATGTAAGCATCTTTGTATTATATCATAGCAATTTCTTTTAAAATCCCAAGTCTTTGTCCTCCAATCCCACCAAACTCGTGTCCGAAAAGTACGCATTATTTACAAAACACTCTTTCTTTATTACGATTATAAGCTAACCGGTAGTGTTTATTGAGTCATTCAATTTGAAAGCTTTTATTATAATCTTTTTTTTATCTTGACTTACAGGGAAAATATCATTTTCTTTAGGTGACCACGTTTCATTTAGATATTTGTAAAGCATACTTGGTTCATTTCGAATTTTTAGATTTTAATTTTCTTCAATAGCAAATGCAATATTTGTTGATTGTTAAAATTACTTCAGATAAATCAGAAAAGGCGGCTAGCTCTGACTCTGCGAGTAACACACTTGCATTTTCTATATTTTCACTTGGTGATGGATTATTTTTGTCACTTGATTTTAACTTTTAATAATAGAGTATATTTCACTTTAACGATTTTGTGTCATTAAAGAACAGAACAAATAAATACGAAACAGCAAACGAGAACTAAAGTACTAACGTTTTAAAATTTAATACTATAATACCAATATAAGATAAGGATTAAATCTATATTATAAGCGTGTGACATAAATTACGATAAGATAGTGATAGTCAGTAGTGGCCGCCACTGTACAACTTCTACTTGTACAATTATTTCATAGTGAATTTTATTAGTTTTTTCATTAATAAATCACCATTTTTTAAAAAATGTCGTCAAAATTGCCTATACACAACCCCTTAAATACGAATGGTTGAATTTATCAACGTATCGTGCTCGTGTAATATTCAGTAATTTTTTTTTTTTTTTGGTTAAAAATATTATTATTTCCGAATGAAAAGAACTTTGCCTCGTGTTGTTTTTTTTAACAAATAAATAACATAATACGGCGACGTTGTACAGCATTTCGTGCTCGACAGTATTTTTATTTTGACACTTGTTGAGATTCGTTTTTATGTTACCGGCACCGTGGTCAATCGGGTCGAAACGTAATACATTATAGAAATATTGGTTTGTTAAAATTTATACCTGTCTACGTTTAGAAAAAAATACAAAAACGAGACAGATGTATGCGAGTCGTTGTATTCCGTTTTATACGAAAAAAAATTATTGTCGACTTTTCTGTTTTTGTTAAACACAAGCAATGAAAATCATAAAAAATAAAAAATTAAAAAAAATATAAATAATTGAATTAATTTGTTCAATAACGCAATACAATATAGTTTATTATAACAGTCACATGTAATTATGTCTTCGGTCGGGTCTGTCCAAGGTTATTTTGCATAAAAAAAAAAAAAATCAGAATATAAACAGGGTTTGTATGTAATATTATACGCCGCGTATTTATAAAACCTAGCGGAAACCAGACGTTTAAGAACGACGGGTAAACGACGGAATTGTAAAATGGAATACAAGAGAAAATTAATTTTATTTAAAATATTTATGAATAACGTTTCACAAAAATAATCAGCGACAATAATTGTAATTAACGCCAACTAATTATTATATATTCTGTAAAGAATAATTGTATATATTTTACGATTCGATTGCGAAGTTCGTTTAGTTTAGAATACATGCACTACGCCTGTTCTAGTTCATACCTATATTATTTACCTGAAAGCTAATAAAACTGTTATCGCGTGTAATTTTGTTTAAAAAAAAAAAAAAAAAACCAACACCTTTCTATACGACGGCGAGTGTACATATTCGGGCGAGATCGCGTTAGTCGGTTAAAAAAAAAAAAAATAAAAAAATAAAAGAATAAAATAAAAATTCAACGAGTCATGTGACTTTATCTCTGACATAAATTAAACGAGAACGTGTTGCAGGGAAAATGAATTACGGTTATTACGCAAAACTTGATTGTACGTATATAGACGTGATGGTCGTCGTAAGTGTTGTGCGGTCGGCGTGTCATCGTTTTTTTTTTTCTTGTATGTACCTCCTATTATATTAATATATTGTTCGATATAGTATTAGGTACACATTTTCGAGTTTTGGTCTATATAGGATGAGAGAGAGAGAGAGAGAGAAAACTACATATTATACACGAACGTGCGTATTTTGATTGACTTGTAGTGGCGATGTTGATAAAATACAATATAGTTTAAACGTTTCGTATTATTGTATACCTATACCAACTATATTGTATTATTATATCAAGTGTGTTTCCGAGACGATGAACAAGAGCGTTAGAAAGAAAAAAAAAATGATGGTACCGGCAATTTGCATAATATTATTATAATACACTATTATATAACTGCAACTATTACTACGCGTGTAATCTCTTTTCACCGGTTAAATTTTCAAAAATCGCTATGTACACCGTTTTGTACTCGTATTATTATCATTATTGTTGTACAATAAAATTCGTGCTAAACCAGTTAACGTTATTATTATTATTATTATTATTATTATTATTATTATGCGCGGAGGATAATATTCTGTGTGCGAAGAGCTGCGAATAAGTGCTGCTGCTCGTGTATAATGCGGTCAACTTTTATATACGTACATTATAATATTATGGTCTGGTTATAAATAATTTCAAACACGAACGTTTTATTCAAATTAAATAGGAGAAATGTACCGCTAAATAGGTAGGTATATATATATATATTAAAAAAAAAAAAATAGTTATATACATATAAGAACGTAATTTTCCAATCCAATCGCCAATCTATTTCTGAACGAATTACGTACGTCCAATATTATATTAAATCTATTATTATATTGTCGTTGTGCAGTTCGCATTTTATTTTCGAGAGATTTTAATATTATTACAGGTCGTCATCAATTGGGCCCCGGGACATCTGCAGACATTCAGTGGGCCCCTTTTCAACTCAAACTTCAAACATTTTTACGGTCGTACATAGTTATATATAATTTTGTACCGTATACAATTGATATAAATATATATATATATATATAAATAAAAAAAAATTTTAGAGTTAAATTAATCATGGTACCTTCGTGATATGCGAATAAGTCAAAAACACCAAATATCAATTATTACCACGTACGATATAGTTTATAACTCCCATTTTAATTTACAAACTTTATCATCGTTATCTCGTTATCTAACATTTAAATATCAATTTGATATTTTTAATGAATTTATCATTTAGTCATTTTTCTTAATATGAAATTATGTACATTTTTTTAAATTTTTATTATTTACTAATAAAGTAATTTTATTTTTTTAACGTGTGCATTAACAAAAATATTTCTTTGAAAGAGGTGGGCCCCGGGACCACCCCCCCCCCCGACTCCCTTAATGCGGGATTGATCGTCGTTATTATAATAAGTATGAGCACATTTTATTATATATATATATATTGTACTCCTACACCGTTCAATATATTATAAAATCCCACGACGTCGCATTGACATAAAACGGGAAAGAGTATATTTCACCCATACTTAATAAGTAATAATAATACTATATATATAATATCGTAATAATAATACGACAATAAAAGTATCGACGTCATTTTAGTGGCCACTCGTATTGTAACTGCTCGCAGCCTTAAAAGTAACAAAACGTTATTACACTGTAGTTATAATGGCACCATTACAAGAGATTTAAACGCGAATATGATGGGTTGGCGTCATAATTTTATCACCTACGTATATAGTATATATTATTCGATCGTTATAAACGTGTGTGTTTAAAATTAAATTCGAGTGTATACCTACAAATTATTATCAATTATGTAAACTCGTAACACCGGTAACGTTCGTATATTAAATATGAATTGATCACGTTGTTATCGCACGAAATAAAATAAAATAATGGAATAATTGGTATTACGTATACCGTGCCTACTCACAAAATATCAGACCAGGGGTGTCCAGGACTGATAATAATTAGTCTCTATGGAAGTTTCGGGTTGGCTTAATGTTTAATAATGGTAATTATATCTATCTACACATAAACATCGTATATTTTATATATAGAATTACTGTATCGTTTACCAATTTTATTATCAAATGAGGCTTGTCTGTATTAATTTAATGCATATTTCATTCAGCAGTGTTGATTTTATATCTAGTCCTTTGTTAAATTTTGCAGCTATACTTTAAACGTTGGTTTAGCGATTAAAGCCGGAGTCGATAATAACACAGGGTGACATTTTGTTATTAAATTATTTGAATTTTCGTAAGGTTTTTTTTAATTTTTTTTTTTTTTTTTTTATAATACGATGGTAATTTCGACTACTATACTTTAATAGAAGAATTCGATAATAACATGTTTAGCAGCGCCGGTCAATTACGCGCGTACCTCTATAACTGTGTGTAGGTACTTGGTATAAACGGAGAATAATTAGCAACACGATGACAATATATGAACTGTCACGGTTGAAAATTATTTAAAACGTATTTAGAGAAAAAAAAAAGAAAAGAAAAGAAAAACAATTATCCAACTTTCGGGCGCACGGTGGCGGCCTCGAGTTAATTAAAATCGTTACGGTGCACATCGATGAGCATAGATAAGTATAGCGCGTATAGTCGGACGGCGCTATCTGGCGGTTTACATTAATATATTATAGAACTTTTTAAATATAATATTATTATCTATATGCCCCGCCCCTTTCGATTGTATTCGAGCCAAAAATATATTAGGTATATACTAAATAATGTTTCGGGGTTTTTTTTTTTTTTTTATAAATCGTGTAGTTACATGATTCTATTTCATATTTGATATTCATGAAAATTGAAGATATTAACATAATATATATATATATATAATACGATTATTATATCAAATACTCGATAATGAATATTGGTTATCTTCTAGGTTATCTTCATGGTAACCATATGGAAGCATGAGCTGTTGTGGGACATTTTAACCGATAAACGACTTCGCGGACAATCTCAAAAACTCTAGAATTCGTTAAGTGACGATAAGGACGTGCGACCACCCGCCCCCTTCCATCCCATCACAAGTTGTATTTAAATATAAAATTCAAACACCCTCTCCTCTTCAACAAATCTTGGGTACGCGCCAGCGGCGGTTTTAGCATATGTTTTCGACTGAGGCGACAAAATATTTAATATACCGGTACACTAAAACAGATAATTGTTAACGAAATTCGGAGACGTTGACGTTAGAAACGATATTTGTATATACTTTGCGGTTTACCGGCCGCCGCGCACCGTCCGAGGCGCATGGTTGTTGACATTGTCGTCGTCCCCAGCGCATGCGCTCTTCGCATTATCTTACGTATTTGCGGTCTTAAGCGACATCCTTAATCCTACGGCCGTCGCCTCTGTCGAGCGCCCAGTGGCGGCGCAGTGTTAAAATGCGTATAACGTTACTACAATGTCCGATGCTGAACTCGCGTCTCGGGCAAGTTCCGTAGACAAAACAAATTAAATATTTCATTTATTTTTTTAAAATTATTAAATAGTAAAAGTAAGTCAATTGCCACCTGAAATAGTACCTATATATGTATATACACAGGATGGGGGAGGGGGAGCACTTGATTTTAAGAATAAATTTTATCGACAATCGTTTAAAATAGAAATGCTTACTAAATATTATAAAGTTTAAAAATAACATGCCGTTTCGCAAACACGGAGCAGTGGAGTGTAGTAAACAACCCGCTTTTGCGATAAAATTTATGACGGTGGTTCCGCGGTGTTCATTTCGTGGTGATTTCAACATTTAACGGTATGATCCAGCACCGTCAGCTAAGGCTATTCAAATATGGGCAACCAACTTTGAAGAAACGGGCTCAGCTTTAAAAATTAAGGCTGAACGAAAAAAAATCCATTCGTACACGTGAAAACATCACTACTGTCAGGGCTGCTCTCTTAAAGAGTCCAAGACGTTCTGCACGAAAACATGTGCTATCGTTAAATGTATTCAGTAGGGGCCTACGTTGGATTTTGCACAAAGATCTAAAATGTCACCCGTAAATAAGGTGTAGACGGTGCAAGAATTAAAAAGACGAAGAAATTATTGTCAATACACATTTGGAAGTGATATGCTGTGACATACGAGGAACATTAGAAAATAGTGTTTAAGAAAAGATGGCGGTCATCTTGAGGAAATCATGTATAAAAAATAAATGCCATTTTACGTATTTTGTTCTTAATATATTAATAATAATTAATTGTTATTAGTTTTTTTTTTTTTTTTTTCAATTTTTAACTTTGAAAAACTAAACGGCCGTTTAAGTGTCTCACCCCGTGCACGTATATATGTATTAAAAACAAAATAATAATAATTTTGAGAAAACTACACGTGCGGAGGGCGTCTGGTTCGCTTCGCCCCCAATCCCCTCCCGAAACGGCTACCACTACGCGGGCTATGCGTGCGCCTAAAAATCGTGACCGAACGTCGTACCGCGTATATGCGGCCATCGTCACTGTCGTCGTTATCCGAAATATAAATGTTATCGTCGTTGTCATACAAGAATCGTTATAGAATGAAGAAAATAAAAAAAAAAATGACCCGGGGAGTTCCTTCCGCGCTGCGTACACACGGCCGGTTTGTGTACACGTAAAAATACCCACCGTGCCTAACGATATTGTGTCGGTCATACCTCCGGAGCGCGGTTGCGGTGCCGCGTGTACGCCGGACCATGACTGCACACGTTCCTACACAGACGCGGACGGGAACTGACCCCCGGCCCGCCCCGCCCCACATCGCCCTTCCCCCCCGCGGCTCGCCGGTAAGGGTCAACACCCATAGGATGTGTCCGCCGCCGCCGCCGCGTGTGTTTGCGTTCGGAAAACGCGTCTATTGTTGCGGTGATGAGTCTGCAACAATGTTTCCCCTCGGAAAAGAAAAAAAAAAAAATATGAAAAAAAAATCGAGTTCATCACGAAATACTTACACTGTATACCGCTCTTCGTGTGTACTTACACGATACACTCGTGTATAGGTATAACGCGCGTGTGTATTCCATCTGAGCCGATTCACACGATCGACGGCGGCGGTAAAAAGCTCTTTTTTCGTTTTTTTTTTCTTTTTTTTTTTTTTTTTTGTATTCCGTTTTTTATTTGCACAGATATTGTCGTCACACGCCCCTCCGAATAAAATATTTGCATTTTATATATACGTACTCGCCCAGTGAAAGGCACACCGCTAAAATATTCTGATAATTATTGTAATCAAATGTATATAATATCTATTATAATATATCGAGCGGATTGAACGCGATGAACATAATACATTATTCGAGTGGTGCAGATATCGCGGTCGTCGTGGATTGCTGGTTACTTTCTGGTGTCTAGATAGTTTATGTATAGGAGGTACCTATAGTAAAGGTATTTTTTTTTTATATTAAACTTTTTCGGTTAATGAAAATTATCCGGGTTTTTCGTCCGATGCGTACCTTATAAGATGCGGAATTTCCGCTCTGTAATACTTTATGTGTATCAAGCGTTTTTTTTTTTTTTCGAAATCCTCGACCCTTTTTGGCCACACGGTGTAAACTCCTACGCTAATAACATTTTTACCCGAATTAAAAAGAAAAACAAAACACGATAATCTCCGACACTAGACCTTATTATAATCCAGCGTAGGAATTTACGCTATATGTGTCCAATGGATTTGGATTTGTGTCGAACGTTATTTAAATATTTACGTTTCGCGGCTTATAACTTTGTCAATATTGATTTTCTTCATATTAACTATATGATCTTATTTGTTTTTTTTATTACATTTCTAATCATTTAATTTTATACCATTTTTTGTTCAGCGATAATTTAAACCATAAAACACATACATATTGCGTTATTCGCTTAAAATCACTGCTCGTGAATTTTTTTTTTTTTTTTTCGTGAAATAAGATTCTATAGTGTTGTTATACCTGTATAAATAAACTATAAAGATACGACCTCGAAATAAAAGTAAAAAAAAATATTGGTCCACCACTGTATGAGATTATGTAATTTCGCAGGAGTTTACCATTCCCCCCCCCCCGAACCTTTCGCCCTTTTTTGTTTGGGGGAGCAAAGAGTTTCGGTGGAAAACTCTCTAACGGTTTGAAATAATATGCTCCAATTGAACGAGTACCGATTATAGTAAGTTATTTATTACAGTTTAAAATTGCAGCTAATATATTCATTGTATTATACAGTTAACTTAACTGGGCGGCTACGAGTGGTCCTCAATTAGACAAACAGTTGATATAACCGTAGTGAAATTTTTTATTTTAATAATTTTAAATGTTTTGTTTTTGTATAATATACGTGTACTAAATTCACAAGGAGGATCTACGAACCCTAAATAAAAAAAAAAAATTTAAAAAAACTTTGGGATAAGATCAAACAGAGAAACCTAGGAGGAATAATCCGGGAACCCAAATACATAGTAGCTGAAATCCGCTATAAGGTCCAAATTGTTATATAAAAAAAAAAAAAAAAAATGAAGTCCTAAACTGGAGCCGTCGGCAGAAGACCTAACCGGAGATATGGTTTGATAGAAGCGGAGAATCAAGACGATCGGGGTTTTGCAGTGATTGAACGATGGTTGTTTGAAGAAGATACTTAACTGTACTCGGATAAATTACTCGGTCTGTTACTTATCCAAAAACGTCGAAATTATACATTTATAATCTGTGGTGGTTGTATTTTTTTACTCGAGGAATTATTATGATTCGTATAGGTGCCTACACTAATCAGGTACGTCTCGCAGCTAACTCGCACGGTCTAATGTATTATTAATATTGCTAATGAGTTTCTATAATATATATAATTTCTCCTCTTAAACACACATAATTTATATATGTAGCAGCCACACGCACACATATACGCGTAATTATTCCTCTGTTTCGTATACGTATTATAGTTATCGCGTGTGTGCGTTATAAATGTATAATACGGGCACACAACAAACCCATCTACCAATGTTTCAACAATAATATTCTCGTCATGGGTTCTAAATTAAATTGCCAGGATATAGTTAGTAATTATTTCGTATACCATTATTATATTATGTACGTCCGTAGCACGATGTAATAAGATTATAAGAAAAAAAAACTATAATAATATACACGTAGGTCGGTGGTACCCGCGTAAAATGTCACGATAATAAAATATGGTAACGATAATTTGTATTATATTTTAGTTTTTTTTTTTTTTTTTTAAACGGTCCGGTGATTTTTACGAGTTTATATCGGTACATATATAGTAATATGACGTTCTACTTGTTTATTTTTTTTTAAACCGCGTTTAAACGCAGGAATATACCTGCGCATGTGCTCGCGCGTGTGTCTAATGGCTTTGACCGGTGTTAACTTTTCTAATTGTTATTTTTTGTTTTCCTTTTCCCCCCGTTCTTTCCCATAACCAAAACGGTTTTTTTTTCTATTTTTTTTTTTTTTTTTACCGCGTGTGTGTATATAGACACACACTTGCTGTACAGCAGTACCGCCGCACATTAATCAGGGCACGAGGAAACCGCCCAGATTCCTCGACTCTAGGGAATTGGTTATTCTTTATAACGTATAGTTACATTTTAATTTTATAGCGATTTCGCGCGGTGCAATTAGCCAATGCCGGGAAAACGCGCACATCGCGTCTTATTATTTACAAATTTCATTAGACGTACACCATCTATATAAATACATTTATTTTAATTAATATTATACCTATGGTGTACGCGTGTATAACGCGTGGGCGTGGTCGTTTGTAACCGTATACCTACGTTAATTAATGGGGTATATGCATATATGCTCGTACGGGTATCATACGTGTGTTTGACGAGTATTATTGAGACTGGTTTCAACAGCATAATATATATTATTATATTTCTATATGGCGACGACGACGACGCCGACGACGACGACGACGTATACTTTACCGCCGCGAAGACTTCCGACCGACATCGTTTGCAATAATAATTATATAATAATATTATAATGTATCGGACGTATAATAAAATATAATATTATTTTTGGCTCATTAGGCGTGTCGTGTTCGATAAAAAAAAAAAATATAGAGCAAACTCGCAATATAAATATACCTTCACCCGCGGTGTACCTGTATGTTATAGGCGATCCGATTTGCATTGCTCTCTTATACGTATATACGCTACACAAAATGCAATAACATAATCGATTATAAAAAAAATATATCGCCATCTGCGTGGTTACAGAAGAAAAAAAAAAAAATTGTTCTATATACCCGGGCGTATAGTTATAATAATAATAATAAAAAAAATCATTTGATGATTACTAGAAAATATGATGGCGCGTTTTTTTCATGTCGACTACAGTTTTTTTTCTTTTTTTTTTTTTTCACTACTTTGTAACTACTAACTATAATAATTATTAACGTTACGTCAAAGTTAGGCAAAGTGACTGTTATTAAGCTACAAAGTTATACGAAAACGACCGATGACTTTGTAGCTTTCGAGTTATCTACTTTTTTCATTATTTTTTTCTATCCATCTTGAGTCACTTATGGCATAAATTAAAATAATTGAAAATCCGCGTTTAAAATGCGTATATGTTGTGTGATGTGGATACTTTTTTGAGTATTTATCATCGTGTAGGTTTTATAATGACGTTATTTATATATTGTCACATCGTCCCGTACGAGTGTATTCAGTGTGAAGTACATCACGTAGATACATTTTAAATACAACAAAATCACAAAGGATGTCGGTCCTTGATGTAATTATTTTCAACGTTATAAAATGTTCAGTTTGAAAATGAACTACGAGATGGATAGGAAATATGATATTATATCTTATTATAGTTTGATTTTTTGGAATACATCCAAAGCGGATGGTTTTTAATTCTCTGTTTATTCGAAAAGCCTCTATACAAAAATATAAATAATTAATAAATAAACATTTTATTACCCATATGCAAATTGTATAAATTCAATATAATTATTTCTTTTTTTTTATAATATCATATGTGAAAAGGGAACATGCAACATGTTGTAAACGATAATTTTTATTTTTACTCTCTCGAGGTCCTTAACCTTACCATATTATATTCTGAATAGTTGAAAAGTGTAAGGATTTAATTGGCTGCAGGCAGCTTATAGTATTATTAGAACAAAAAAATTGTTCGCTATTAATACATTTTAAGTTATTATCAGATGGTTCGTATTATAATTTATTTTGTTGTAGACGGAGGAGACACCGTGTCATACGAAAAAATAGAAAATTTCCGAAAATTATAATCAAACTATTCGATTTTTGCAATATATTTTGTCTCTCAATACCGCGGAGTACATTGATTAGACTTCAGTCTTAACAGTCGTGTAATTTTCTCGTTTATAAAAAATATTTCCGTTATTTGTTCGTGTATATAAAACATTTTAGGTCCCGAGTTAATTTAGATAGTACGAGGTACGTAGTCTACATAATTATTTGTCGTACTGTGGAATATGTACTGAGAAATGAAAGAAACGACGAACATAACATGTGTTGCTATCTATGCTTTCGTATCTTTTGCCTGTTATTAAATTGATTATTTTACAATTTTATAGTTTATAGGGGCCCAACTCGGATACAGGCAGTTTCGCAATGTCAATCAAGTTGGCACCGGCACTTTTCGCTACAACTACAAAAATAGTGTCATGATTTTGCTACGATATCGCTACGGCATTTTCAGATTTTGCTACCGGCTAGTTTTTTCTACAGATCGGAAACAAACAGGCCGGCGCTAAGTTGACGTAGCATCGGCATTCTGTCCGAATGACTTCAAATTAGTGTCAAAATACTCGTACGAATTCGCTACATCCTGAAAAAAAATAAAACAGCCAGTAGCAAAATCTGAAAATGCCGTAGCGAAATTATAACACCATTTATGAAGTTGTAGCAAAAAGTTCTGTTGCCAACTTGACGGGCATAGTTAGGCATAGTTTCACAGTTAGGCCTGCGCGTACCGTCGCTGCGTCTATTTAAACGTAAATCGTTTATCGTTATTTCATTAAAAAAAAAAAAAAAAAAAATCATAAAACACGCAAGTGAAATTTGTTCCGTTCGTTTTCTCTATGCCTATTTTAATAATATTGTTAGGCTCCTATATATTAATATAAACGTATAATATCATTTTCACGGTGTGCCATTGTGCGCGACCAATAAACGTAAATAGTAAGTAGTTGGTGTTTTTTTTTTTTTTTTTTTTTTTTTTTTTTATTATTTTTATTATTATAATTTTTTTTTAATTTTTTTTTCTACCGCCTATTCCGACACCTAATTTTGCATAGCGACCGGCGGTGTCGGAAAAGTTATTTGTACGCGGCGTGACCTTCTTTTACGCGCGAATAAAATATACAATACACGCCGCACTGCAGCCATATACCACACACTCGCAACGGTTTAGAATAAGGAAAAGAGAAATGAGTGCGAGTGCAAAAGAAGAGAGAAAAATTTGATATTCGAAAAACAAAAAAAAAAAAAAAAAAGAATGAAAAATAGAAGCTAACGCGTATTATAATATACGTGGCGCAATTTTTTTTTTTTTTTTTTTTAAATCGTTTGACCCGTGAACTCTTTCCGATTACACACGAGACGACGCACGTTTTAAAAACGTCAGTTACATACTATCGTACTTGACAACCCGCTGTCGGTACGAATGATGCGAAAACTTAATCAGTAGTGTGCCACTCATTTGATAAATGTTAGGACCGAAAAAAAAAAATATATTTAACCGTTGCGGTATCGTGCGTTAAATCAATTAAATAAAAAAAAAAAAAAAAAAAAAAATAATAATAATAATAAAAAAAACTCGGTTAGACTAGTGGCGAAATGCGATCGCACACGATTCCGCATTAGTATTCGTATCACATTTATAATATTATGTGTCCGACTGTATAATGCATATTATTGCGTATTTAAATCGGTCAAACAGTATTAATCTTATTAAGAAACCACGTAAAGTAAAAAAAAAAAGTCACGTAGTTCAAGTATTCCGAAGCGTATAATAATTTAAAAAAAAGAAAAAAAAAACATTCCATTAATGTTTTTTTTCGATAGTCTGCTACTAAATAATAACGCGACGTTGTAAAAACAACACACATTTCTCGCTTTGCTCAGAATCTAACGTTTTTAGATGTTTAAAACAAGTTATTTAAAACAAATTGTTTTAAACACAATATATCAATCCTCGCGTCGGACAATTCGTTTAACCTGATTAAATACAGTTTTTCTTCAAAATGGTTTTGTCATAGTATGAAAACTATTTTGATAACGGGAAAAATTACGGTATTATTTTCGATTTTTTTTCTTTTTGTTGTAATCGTAGGGACCTTAAATATTCACAGAATATTAATATTATCGTCTATCTAGGCGTAGACAAATTTACAAAATATTCTAGCTATTTTTCAAAACTATTTATAGGCATTTTAATTTTTTCCCGAATAATGTGAATACAAATTTGTTGGCCCAGTAACAGAAATTGAACACAAGATTCATCATAAATTGTAGGTATATTTAATGTCGAAAAAGAAAAAAAAAGTTTTGTTTATTTTAATAATTCTGTTTTATAAGCGTTAAGTGAAAATTTTGATAACATTTTTTAAAAATTACGGCATTTCAAAACACGATTAACTCAACTTTGCTCAGAATCGTTTTTCATTAGCGATGATTTTTCGTTGCGAACATATATGTAAAAATTTCCCTTTTTTATATCCTACCTACCCGACTTCTCACTTACAACAGTGGTCCGCCCGTTGTGCGAAATACGTCCCCGTCTTTTTTACATTTATTTTTTCAGATTTTATTTTTACGAAAGAATATTGTCTTCATACTTTGCTATAGTTTTATCGTACTGCCGTTCATTTGCATATACTCGTGACTGCCAATTCGGACAGTTTTTCGTTTTATTTCGTCCAAGATCAAAAAAAAAAAAAATCTTTTGGATAGGTCCAAACGGCCTACAGTCAGTAAGAATTAAAATGCCGTTACATACGTACCTATTATTCGTAACCTGAATTTTGGTTACAGATAATAATATGTATGTCATGACTAGGCCTCGGATTTTTTTATAAATACATATTTTTACTGCGACTTGATAAATTAATTTATGTAAGTGATAAATTCGTTTCAAGTGATTTTCAATGAATTGAACTATATTTGATTTTACATATTTCGCCATACTCATTACTATCAAGATCAAGATGAATTAAGGTTCGATTTCATAATAGTTTCAATTCAAGTGTTTTAATTGTTTTTATTTTTATTTTTTGTCATTTAAAAAGCAATTTGTAATTTTTTTTTTTCAGTAATATTTTTTTTATCATTTTTTATTATATATATATATATTTACATATTTTGATTAATACATATAAATCCCGAGCCCTAGTCATGACATATTATATAGTCATCGTTATGAAATTTTGATCTGAGGTATAATTGGTCTAATAGGTATATTTTGGAGAAAAAAAATAATTTTAAATTATAGTTTTATATAATAAAGTATGTATTCTATATTCGATAAACAGAGCGCCTACTCACATATATGGTAATATAATACTACAGATTAATTTCAAAAGGAGTACTCGGTGAACAGAAGTAAAATATTATTTTATAGGTTGTAAAATGGTGTTTAAGCTATTATTTTGTTAGCTGTAGCGTGCGTTATTTCAATTATAACTATACACGACGGGAAATGTAATGTATTACGTTTGCACCTCGTTTCGTAATATTGTAATCATGGATCGGCCGCATCATTTAATCGAGTTCGACCATACAATCCGCCAGAACTAATATTATTATTATTTTTGTACACTAAAATAATATTCTTATGACATTATGTCGAAATTCGAGCAATATTTTGGCCACTTCTCCACTACAGTGCTGCAGTACACGAGGTTATAAGAATGTTAACATATTACGAGTCATTAACGTATCCTATATAGCCATTATCGTTATAAATACAGGCACTAGGTAAGTATAGGTATACGTATGGTATAAACTTGTCATCGCTTTTGGTAGGGTGGTAGAGGTACCTCCTGTACGTATCGAGTCGATGAAGTTTTTAATAAATCAAAAATTACAAGCATGCCTACAACCTGCAGTGTAGAAATAAATTTAGAAAATAGAACGAGAGACTTGACGAAAAATTATTCTTAAACGATCAACTATCAATTATTATTAGCGTATATTATAATTATATAGATATTTTTGAGGTCAATATTATTTATAGTTACGATCATTATTCATTTTTAAATTTCACTCGGCGGTATGTACCGGTACAAATGACACTATAAACTGAAATACGAGTATATACAACAACTGGAATAATTATACTGTAAACTGGTCATAACTATAGAGTACTAGTCGTATTTGCTTCTTTTTATTTTATAGGTCCAATATTGTAATATTTTATTTTGTATTTTTTTTCGGGTTTACATTTAGATTCCGAGTGTAGCGAATAACATTACTTCAACGTGTTATTTCTTTTGTCAGAAAAAAGTTAGCATTTTTAGCTCTGAATTGTTCACACCATACCTTTAGAGATGCTGATTTTCCGCCCGATGTACTTGAATCTTTTTTCTAGATTTCTAACACGGTTTAAAAAAAAAAAAGTTACTAAAAACATTTCTTAAAAAATTAAAAAAAAAAAAAACCCGACAACACTAATGACAATACATAGGTTTTATTTTTACCGATTTCCTTAGATACAAGGGAAAAAACACGACTGATAGATACTTAAATAAATAAATCTTAACGGTTTACCGAGCTCGAATCGTTTGATTTTTTTTTTTTTTTAATTACAATGATTTATAGTTGCTTTTAGCGTATAATAAATAAATCATCTTATAACCTAACCTACGTATGCCTTCCGATCTTCCCACCTACAACGGTGGCCCGCTGTTTTATTTTTAAATTATCGTGAATTTATTTCAGCGGCGGTGAATAAAGTCGGTTTTAAGATTGCCGATGCGTTTGTAATAGGATTTTTAGTGTTATTTTTACAAGAAATAAAAATGTTTTATGGTACTATACGTCGAACTCAATGCGTGTATCGAATCGTTGGCTGTAAGGCCTACGGGTCGGCAAGTACGACGAAAAGTAATCGATATTTACTGGATAATAATTGCACCGCTTGTACATTGTACATAATCATTACCATCGCAATCAATACAACACCCGCGTATAATATCGTAATGACGACATTATCGTATAATATCGTATTTATCGTTTGAAAATATTTATCGCCACGTCGTCGTCGCGCTGCCGATTCCTATCAGGATAATATACTATGGGCATAACCTCTAACTATCTATTTGTCAGGTTTATTATAATCCGAACAAGTGCGATTTGTAAAAAAAATAAAAAAAAAAAACCACAATACATATTATTATTATCATATATATATATAGTGGTCGAGTGTGTTTAGACTACATATTATTATTATTATTATTATACCGGCAGCTACTTATATATTATACCTACCCGGGCGACTATATAAAACCACGAGAAAGTATATTATTGTTGTGTAGAGTGGACAGTCGTTTTTTTTTCTCTTTTTTTTTTTTTTTTTTTTTCCTGAAGCTTATTATATTGGTAGGTACCTACGGGTCACAAGGATATAATATATCGGTAGCGTGACTATCAAAGAAAACACTCACTCACTAGGCACCTCTATACTATACTATCACATTGTGCTCCGCTTTACAATAATAGTAATAATAATAATGAGCATTGACATTCCATACAAACGTACCTCGTATAATACCGTTACTGTAATATTCGTTTTGAAAAGGATCCGAAAAAAAAAAAAAAACAATGGTTTTATAGGCGAGGTACGAAAATAGGTACGCGGTTTTTCGTACATGCAAGCCGATATATTGCGATATAAATTTCGTCGGTTACATCGTCGTGGTAATTCTTCTTTTTTTTAATAAAAAAAAAAAAATTTTTATCAAGTCTAACGTGTTGTGTTGTGTGTTCATTTTTTTTTTGTTTCGTGTATAATAACGAATAAAAAAAAAATACTAATAACCATACGCAATATTATATTATGTACTTATATAAACGGGTAGTGATTTATTACCCGGTTTTAAAATATACCAGTGGCGCAACCGGGATTTATTCAAAGGGAGCGAGTCCAAAAAAAAAAAAAAAAAAAAAAAATGTACACAATATACCAAATATTTATCGAAGTTTTTATATACATCGATACGATTAACGCTATTAAAGTAGCCTTTTGGTGCGCCACTGTAGTATACATCACACAGAAACAGGGGCGCCGAGTTTACAACATTTCCCACGCAGTGCGGCGATATTTTTATTTTTACTTTTATGCGAAAACCAATATTTACTTAGTGTGTTTCAATCATGTTACAGGTAACATATAAATGGATTACACAGTTTGTCACTTAACGCGTAATAACATCATAATCAATTACAATATAATAGTTAATCAGACTTTTACTGCAGTTAATTTTAAAATAGAACCAATTTATTTAAATCATTTAAGCCGTAAAATAGAATCGAATCACACAAATCGTCACTCGATATTTTATACTTACTCTCACGTGTAAAATAATAATAATAATAATTGGATTTTGGACGGGTTAATAAATTAATAATTAATAATAGTAATTTTATGAATAAAATATAATAAATGTATTTATTCCAACTATAGCTACATTAATGAACTGGTTCGCAATTTAATTAATGTCGAGTGTTTCTTCTTTATGTACGTGAATTATTGCTAAATCGTTTAGTCTTGCTTGTGTCGTTGACACGTTAAAGACCTCAAAAATGTTTGTAGTCTACGAAGATAAGAAAATGAGCGCTCAGGTATATATAATGTCATTGGAACAGTTAATAATATTTTAACTAATTACTACTGACACTTATCTTTTAAATATATCTCTTCTTCTAACAATTGTACTATAACAGAAATTGACGAATAATAATTAGTATTTGTTACTTTTGCAACATTTAATAACAAATTAGAAAACAGAACTATTGTGTTTCACAGGATTGACAAGTCAAAAACTTAAAAACCTAAAAGTTTAATAAATTTAAACTTTAAACTTTTGATTTTGTATTATTTAAATTTATTTTTATTGTCAAATGCATTCACTAAATAAATAATGAGATGATTTTGAATAAGGTATACTCCGTATTAAGTTGATTTTAATTTCGTTTAATTATTAACACAATATTACATATTATTTGAATAATAAAAATAAAATGTCCTAATTGTTGAATTTTTTGGTGGGAGTAACTAATTTTTATACTGCACATGAGTAGACAAGCCCTCCCTATGTTTAACATTAATTAAACTCATTTTCAAATAATTACAAACTCTAAGTTTACCTACCTATAAAAATGAACAATTTCACCAAAAAATTTTTAGATTAATTTAACTTAAGTTAATTAGTTAATAAGTTAATTAAATGTTCAAATATAACTTATAACTTAACTTATAGTTAACACTGATTTATATTCAGTTAATAAAACAATACATTTTTTACATGTTAACTCGTTAACTTTTGTCTCAATTAACTTAACTTGAGGGATCAGGGCCATCCCGAAGACAAAAACCATAGGGATTAGAAAGTTTGAAAAATTCACCTATACTCTTTCTACTGAATGTCGTCTAAAAATATTCATCCCGAAAACATTGATTTCAACCTTCCTCCCATACAATTTTATACCTATTTGAGTACCAAATTTTGTATTTTAAGTTCGTCTGCTGGCTGAAGTTTTCTTTAGATTTTTTGTAAAACCCCTCTCAGGGAAGGCCCTGAAGTGGCTTTAACACCGATATTTCCTTTATATGTCTAATATATACGCAGTATAGCAATTTAAACCAATCGTGATGTAGTAAACAAGATATAAAAATTCTAATAATAAATTTTAATTCAACGTGAAGTGTACATTAGTGATCGATAGAGAGGTCATTTTAGTATTTTGCATGCATTTTTTTTTTTATATATTTTCAAATCAAATTTTTGCGAATTAAGAACTTAAAACACAACTCGTGTTCATTTTATCGGTCGGACTGATTGAAGGGAAATTGTACTAAATTGTTATGCGTATACGTGTTAGACTAAGAAATAAAACATCGGTATCCAATCCTCTTAACCGAGTTAATATTAATAATTAACTTGCCCAGCCTTGCTGATATTGCGATATTATTAAATAAATAATTACGAAAGTGAATTATAATATTACGACTTAATAATGTAGGTACCTGACTACTCGAAGTATTTATTTCGTAATATAGTACTGTTGTAAAATAGGTAGATAATTATAATTTCACGAATAGGATATCTAGTCGGTTGTATTTACCAATATATCGTTTAATCGTATTTAATATACAATATTCATATTATCTTTAGTACACACGTTCTATATTTTGATAATAGTCGGGACACTGTACGTATATATTCGACTGCTATCTATATAAAACTGTAAAGTGTAATGAGCATAAATATAATGAGATAAAGTAATAAAAAAAAAAAAAAAAAAAAAAAAAAAAAACGTCCTACCTATTATACTTGACGCTTTTGGTTTGTACAGGATATAAAACAGCTGCAGTTCCAATTAAATATATTACAATCGCGAGCATTTAGAATTTGATAGCTGGTAAACGGAAATCGTTTCACGGTCGTATATAATCACAATCGAAACCTATATTTTAATGATATAAGCACTATATAGAAAGACTAAGAACGTTCGAAAATAGAATATGGTGGACAATTTACATGGACCAATTTACGATGATAATACGAAATGAGGGTGGAGGAAGACATTTAACAAAGAGTTACTAGATGAAATGGGTTTACGGCCATAGGGTTCGTACGAGAACAATGGCTTAGGCACGTGATCTGAAGAAGCGAGTATGATATATGTATAGAGTAGTTTTGAATTGGAAACTAATCGACAAGAGAACTCGGCTTGGGAAAAAAAAATGAATGGATTTAACGTTGTTGAAGAAGACCCTGGTAGAATAGGAGTACAAGAGCGGAGATAAGTAGTTCAGTACCGAGTATAGGAGTGGAGAGAGATTGCGATGGTACGAAAAACTTTCAGGGTGTATTAAATGCCAAAAAAAAAGATTAATATATTAGTAAAATGTAAAAACGATAGGCATACGAGATGTTGGGTAGTCCGCTCTACCCATTCAATATAATATTAGGTATTATAATATATTGTACCTGATTTTGTGGGTAGTTGACATTTGACGTGTTGTTTAAACACTTGATTTTTTTTATCTGGTACTCGAAAAAAAAAAGTCTGTATACGACCGCTGAAAAAGATTAGACCGCTGTTTAGGTAACTATAATAAATTATAATGCGTGGTTTTTGTCAGGTTTGTGTGTATTTAGGTTATTCATTTGTCGTGTATCTACGCATTACACATGACCCGAAAAACGAACCCAGTAAAATTATGCACGCCATTTTGTAATAATAATATTATCTAATCAATTATTGTTTACTTACGTTACTTATACCTTTATCGTGTTTATTCGATGACTAATACTATATACCTACTTAATATTTGTCAGGTACGATATGTACGACTTTTGCATTATTAGTATAGGTATACGACGAGTGGAGTGTATGAAGAATACCTACTGCACGAACGAAGGGAGCTGCCTTCATATTAAAATAAGGTATACAAATATTTTCAAAATTTAATATCTGTCCCCCCACCGCCCCCCCCAATCAGTATTAATCGTTACGCCACACTGCTCAAATCCCGGGGCACAAGTAAAAACGTCGACGGTATATAATTGAGGATTTTATAATATTAAATTCCATAATTAATTGGAACGTGCAGAACGGAGCAAAACTGTAATTCCGCCGTCAGCGTTTCGTTGACTATGTCGTTATAAATTATATAAACCTTAGAGGACGTTACACCGGCATTTTGCTGTCTCTATTTATCTAATGGAAAATACAACAAAAATGTGTTTTCGTACTTTCAATACTTGGGATTTATTAAACGTAAAACAACATTTATTTCGCCAAATTAAAGTAGGGATTTTTAAATATTTTTATTAAAGTTTGAAGTATGAATATATTGTCTGGAAAATAGATATTTTCTTACGTATACAAAGAATTGGAAGTTGTGTGAAGTCTTCATCTTCGTCAGCTTATTCCAAAACAAAAGCATCTATTTCTTGTGATAAATGTTCAAAAATATTATCGGTTCGTAGTTTAGTTATTTTAATCTTATTTCTTTTAATTGTTGAAACAGCTAACACAAGATCTTTGTTTGGTAATATTGAGCTAGTCGGTGACATTATATCAAACATTTTTTTAAAGGTCAAAACTGCTCATAAAAATCGATAAGATTTTAAATAATCAAGTTCCACCTTAAAATCTCCTTTTTTTTTTTTATCATCGGGTCCATCTTTACTAAGCGTTATTTCCAAAAAACCTAATACAGCCAAATATGTATTTAAAACAACCTTTAAAAGCATAAGAAAAAGACATCTAACGTGTAATTGCCACGAATTTGTCTCTTCTTTCTTTTTAAAACTGTTCATAGATTTATTTTCTTGAATTTTACTTGAGTAATTTTACTGATCTTAAAAAAAGGAATTGAATTTAACGAAAAATTAATTTTTTAAATTTTAATTTGATTTCTTTTGATTTGTATTTTAATTGTATATATTTTACTTGTCGTCAAAGCTTTCTCATATTTACCAATCTTGATTTTTTTGTGAACTGTAAAACTCATAACACCAATATTCATGCAAGAATAAAAATACCAAGATTATGTAAAAATGTTCAGGAAAGTAAATAAGAAATAATAATTTCCTCAATTTATATGTAACATGCGCTCCATATAACTCCACAAAAATCTACTGTATGCCAAAAATGTAAAAACATGAACTATTAAACTTTGTATTTGTATTACTATAGTCATGAAACGGATTTGTACTTCCCTCAGCATGTATTCCAAATGTAGCGAAATAAACATGCAAATGCATGAAATTACGAGCAGATTCCGATCTAATATCTTCTAAGACCGCGGATTTAATATACAAAAGTGACTATTGAACAAACAGCGTTTGCGCCAATTTTCTGGGGAACATTTCATGCACGGCGTTATCTAGCTAACATTTTAATTAGCCATGGTGCTCCGCATAAATCAGCGGCCCCGGTACACGGCCCATCCGGACGAAAAGTTCTGGTGCAGTTCCCATTAGCTTAACACGATAATATTAAATCGCGAGTTGTGCGAGCGTGTGTGTGTGTGTGTGTGTACGACAACAACATAATAATAACAATAATAACAACAATAATAAATATGATCGTCGCCCGTATCGGATTGTACGTTTTGTTTTATACCGCGCGGCGGCGCCTTCGTCGGACGGGACGGGCCGGCGGTGAGGGTGCGAGGGCGCGGTCGGCCGGCACACTCGCGTACGGTGGCGACCGCGACGACGACGACGACGATTTAATACCACCTGATGACCGTCTTCGGCGGCGCGGCGATGCGCAAGCGCACTACCCGTCCGCCGCCACATCGTACAGGTGCCGCCGCCGCCGCCGGCTGTCGGCGCTCGCGCGGCCCGCGCCCGTGTGCGCGCGTGTGTGCATGTGTATGTGTGTACGCGCACGACGTACGGGTGGCGTACGGGCGCGTCCGTGTGCGTGAGCGTGTCGCTACCGCCGCCGCCTCCGCCGCCGTGTGTGTGTGTCTGCCGGCGCGCGCGTCGTCGTCGTCGTCGTCGTCGTCAACGGTCAAACGTCCTTGCCGCGCTCCAGTTCGTCCGCGACCCGACGCGCGCGTAGTCCGTGTTTTCCGCGTGTTGTTCTCCGCACCGACACGATATTATTATCGCACGCACGCCGAACGAATATAATAAAACGTTTTTTTTTTTTTTTTTTTTTTGATTCTACCCTCCGTTTATCCGGGTTTTCACGGTGCGTTTTCGAATAAGAATTTTTTCGTATTTCTACGCGGCCCGCCGTGTCCCGGTGCTCCGTGTTTTCGTTGTCGGGGGGGCACACTTACGCTGCCGCCGCCCGCCGTCGCGATCGAACCGAGCCGGCACCGCCGTACCCAAGCGCGCGTACCGACTATACGATCGACACCGTTTATTTATTTTTTGTTTTTTTTTTTTTTTTCGCGAACCGTCGGTATTGAAAATACATTCCCCCCCACCCTAAGTGTCTATCCCAGTTTTTATAAATCAAGTGCATTATTATACCGATGACTATCATGCCGGTGATAACATGATGCGGGATTTGGACGCATCCAGCCCCGTCGTTTGGCCTCCATGGTGTTATTCGGGTACGTACCTATTATTATAATACCCCAAAATCCTGTGTCCACACTGCTCTGTAGGCCGGTGTGTTTATACAATGCCATTCTTACGAACGAAATCCGATCTAGAGATATTTCATTTGTCGACGAATGCGATTTTCTCGCACGTTCCTGTTGTTCGTTTTCTCGTCGTCTGCGCGGCCCGTTCGGTTCGATTGTCGATTTGAATTATCCGAGCGGTGATAAAAGTAACGCGGTTTTCCAGCCGTCAAAATAGATTGGAAGTTAATAATAAATAATTTATTAGGTTCGTTAATAAATTGGCGGTAACCGAAGACGTTTAATTGTTGTCGGTTCTTCGGTACGACCGCGGGCAGTACCGGATAGGCCCGGCGAGTTACCGAGTCGAACTCGGCGCGAAATTTGGGCCCGTCGCGTACTGTAATAGGATGCCTTCAGCTATTTCAATATTTCCTTCGCCACTACGGAATTCACCTGAAGACTCCACCGAGACGCAGCGTAGATTAAAGAGGACCCCGTTCCCTTTTTTTGGACCGGCGAAAATCCTAAATTCGGTCGGCCGATTCCGATTCCCTATCCCGCGCTGACCGCGGGGCCACTACCTTACCAATATATATATATATATAAACTATTGTCAATCGTACAGGTGAGTTTAAACACCATTCGCCGTCGCCGTTAAAAATCGGACGGTTTTTTGGCATCGACGACACGATGCCAACTATATTATGTATATATATATATATTTCGTAACTCGAGATCGTCGTCGGACCGACTAAAAAAACCGAGGCACGTGTTTACGAATCCCGTCGGCATAATACAGTATCATCCACCTCTACCTGTATAGATATTACGTTATAATAATTAAATTGTTCGTTAAAAAAAAAAAAATAATCCGTAATTACACTATTATAATAATAATAGTAATAATAACAATAATATTATTATAATAACGTCGCTACCTCTATGTTTTATATCTCTACCGCCGCCCCCCGTTAATTTATTGCATATTGCCAGTTGGCGGTACATTTTTCTATAAATATCTCGTATTATATAACCGGCCACCGTCTTATCTTTTTTAAGAGGACGTGATAACACCGTTATCACCGTGCCGGACGTCGCAGACAATGCATATACATATAGGCGATTTGTGGTGTTGAAATTAGAGTTGGTTTTTTTTTTTTTTCCTAAGCACACGGGTGTTAAAAATCCAAGAGGATAATGTTTACTAGGGCACCGCGTGGGTTTTTCTTTTTTTTTTTTCTTGTCAATGTTTGTTATCTGCGTTTAAACTATAATTTCGTAATTTAAAAATACATTTTACTGTCAAATGTATAATTTGTACCGTGTTAATACGATAGAATTTTAAAAACAACCGCCGGCTTGCGGCGTTCGGAAATGTTCGAAACTTTGATGATTCACCGAGGCATTTCACGAAAACCGACATACGATTTCGCGTTATCTAAAGTCCCGGTAATACCGTTGTACATATATATATATATATATTTATATATTCCTATTATTATTATTACGAATAGGTTAGCAGGGTCATAAGTTCAACGGCCTTCCAATCCCATTAACCAGATACCGTGTGCTGCACATGTCTGTATTATATTGTGTTTTACCATTTGACCGGGGCACCCGCGCGTTTATCGTACGATTACGACGAGTACACGCGGCCAGACGTAGTAATATTATTCTATTTTTACGCGCGTAATTACAACAAACTAATATATATATATATATATATATATATATATATATATATATATATATGTGGGTGAGAAAAAAAATAAAAAAAAAAAAAACATTTGGCGATTCGAACGATTTCGGGAGATTTTTTTAATTTGTTCGATTTCGACGCGACGGCCCGTTTTTTTATTCTTCCGTTGTCGTTGTCGACGTTTCTGTATATATTATATTGTTTAGACCGCGGGCCGCGAACGACGGATTATTAGATTATTTACGTACATTATAAATATAATAATAATTAAAAAAAAAAAAAAAAAAAAAAAAAAAAAAAAACAGTTTCCACAGGGAATTGCGTAATAATTTAATTTCGACCTTTACGGTCTCCCGCGGGAGTGTAGTATGCGTTAGAGAGAGATAAAAAAAAGATATAGGAAAACATATAATATTAGATATATATATATATAGCGGAAAGGCGAACGCACACACGAGAACTGTGTGTATACACGGTCCGTGTAATCCTTGACCCGGAGACTTTGTTTTTTTTTTTTTTTTTTTTTTAATTTTATTTTAGACCATCACCCGGATGACACTGTGACCCGTCCGACCCGGTTCTTATATTATCGAGATATCCCTTATGTACGTATTATTATATTATTTTATTGTGACGCAAACCATCGAATTAGAGTAATTATTATTAGTATTATTAGTATTATTATATTAAAAATCGCGTGCGATAATTATTGCGGTTTATAAAAAATAAAAATAAAAAAATCTACCGCGCTAGAAACGCACATCACGACGGTTATTACACTAACTGTTGAACTTTTAAAAACCGCGCGTGTGATCTTTGGAGAAAGAAAAAAAAAACATAAACGAAATGTGCGGAATCCGCGTAATATTATACCATACGATCAGTTGTATCGGTGAAAATTTATAATTATTGAAGACGCAATACAATATATATATATTAATCGTGAAACAAAACCATTCAGTTGGCTTGGGCTGGGCTGGGCGTTCGCGCGGAGTTCAATAGTTAAAGGGTTAAGTTAGTTTTTACGTTAAACTCGCGAATCGATTCGATTAATGGCGGATTAATTTTGAATTATGACACCGCGTTAATTTCGATCTGATCTTGTAAATCTAACACAATAGTAAATATTTACAACACAATTGAATTAGTTACCATTATCGTATTGGAGACGCTACTGGCATCATTATTTGGATTCTGAGCGAAGATTCTTTGCTCTTTTCGTATTGGTTTTACAATTTATTTATTTATCTGTTACCGCCCGCGGACAACTTTTCTACCAGATTAGTTTTCACCTCTGATTTTCAAGCGTTGAACCGTTTCTGGAAGCTTTTTGGATATTGTTGGTGTTTTTAGTGGGTCTTTTTTCCATTTTCGATGTAGTTTTCTTAATAAATGAGACAAAACGAGAACGTTTACGGCATTTACGGATGTTTCATTATTTTCAATGTTTTTCTTTTATTGTAACTGTTAAAAATTACCGTAAAGACCAGCAATTTTCATAGAACATTTATATTAGCCTTTTCTAAGACAAATTTTCAAAATATTCTGACCACTTTTGATACATTTATGTAGTACATACATGCCCATATGGGGCAGAAAATACAAATTATTCAACGATATTTATTATACCACGATATTGTTAGGTAACAGTGCTTGAAATATTTCACTTGTATAAAGTGCCAGTGAAAAAAAAAAAATCCTGTAATAACATTCAAAAACTGATATAAATTTGTATTCTTTTTTTTAAATGTTAGGCAGCTGGATTTTGTTTTAAATAGTCTTATTAGGTTTTCATCATTTTTACTGTTATCTAACAAATTCCAACAGTCGTCTAAAAATATCGAACATGGTGTAATAAATATTGCTGGACGGTATTTTTTTTAAAATTGTTGTCTCGTATGCAGTGGCTGTACTTGGCACTACAAACTTCAATGTTTAATAGTTTTTGAAATTATTTCTAACGAATATCAACAATTGTCTAACAAGTTCGAACAGGGTTTGTTAGAGTCGTTAGGGGCAAAGTCGTGCTGTTGATAGTAATGCCAACTTTTTACGTCGGTCTGTTTATACGCGATTTACGGTGGGAAATTCGAGTAAGACCTCCGACCGGCGCTTGTAACCGGGAAGGCTTCTGGGCTTGGCAGACGGAAATTATTTTTTAAAGTGCATCGAATATAGCCCCGGTGATACGGTAAAACGATAACCAGACGAAAGAAAAAAAAATTATAACCTGTTACACGATAGCGAATACGATCTATAGTAACCGCCGGTACCGAGTTACCACAATACTAATAATAGATAATCGCGATTGTTACTGACAGGTGTTATGATAGTATACAATCAATAGTGTTTATTTTTACAGTATCGGTGTACCGTGTAATTTTTTTTTTGTAAAACGTTAATTATAATACACCCGATAATAACAGCTTATTATGTCAGCAGCGCAGCTCGAACTTTATTTTTCGTCCTTATTATAACATTATTGTTCGGCCGTCGAAAACTGAAGCCCCTCCCCCCCGCCCGACAAAAAAAAAAAAATCCCGGCTATTATTACGTATATATTTTTTTTACAAATGTATTATAATAATACACGTTAATTGTTATTGTCCGGCAGCGGCGTGTTCGTATACGGGCCAATGAGGGGCGACTTCCGCAGGGCGCTGGGGATTGGGGAAAGGGTGCCATAATGATACGAACAAAATGTTAACAACGTTAACTTAACATATTAAATAACAGTCGCACAACCTAACCATTCACAACTAATGGGAAATAGAGTAGTTGGAACAATAGCGGAAACGTCTTTATTTGAAAAGAATAAAAACGTAATTATTCATAAGCCACGGTTACCGAAGAAATCTCCAACGACCCCGTGCCGTCATTGAACACTGGAGCGGGATCGATTGAAAATACTGACTCCGACGAATTAATGCAGCGACAAAAAGGAGCAACTATATGACGACTCGAGTAATAACACGTCGACTCCGTATATTGTTCGATAGTGTGAAATCAATAAAACAATATAATAGCTCCCGCCGTAATTAAACGTAATTAATCCGGCGAGTTTTCTTCGGGATATTCGGTATAGGGGGGCATCAAAAAAAAAAAAAAAAACACAAAAAGCTGCCCCGAGGCACCAAAAAATCCTCGATACGCCATTGTTATCCGGCAACGGAACGGGCAGTGTTGTTCCCGTAGGGTATACTCTCAAGATTTTGTTTTAAAAACCATAAGTGCAGTGCGTATACACTCAAATCCCAATGAATTTGCAAAAAAAAAAATAAATAAAAATAGTTATTGTTTTTATAGTTTTAACGCGATTCATCGTGTCTTTAAAGAAAACCGAATAGTATATATTTTTTGGTACGACGACATTCGTCAGTGTTATCTTGACGACGTTGTTATACTGAATAGTAGTCTAAACTAAAATACTCATGTCTGTACATACATAGATGACAAGTATAATGTTGTGCGCCATGTCTATTTTTTATTGAAACTATTGAGAATACCTTATGTTTGGGTTTAGAACGTATAGGAATATCGAGGTATATATATATTTTTTTTTTAAACATTTATGAGAAAAATATACAATCTGTAATATGGATTACAATAAGCATATGGGCGTGTACAGGATAAACGGTATACGAGAGCTTGAGAAGAGTAGCAGTGCCCAGCAGTAACACTCAGAGGCGATAAAATTTATTTTTCGAAGTGAATAAAATTCAACGAAAATATCTTATTATACCAAGGTCGCGTAGTCCGCGATTTAAGCTGTACGTCGAGCAATGGTATTTTTTTTTTTTTTTTTTTTTTTTTTTTTAGCACTACACTTTTACACTTTTTCGTTTAGTACTGATACCCACTACCCCGAACACGACGGGAACACAACATCACTACTGGGAACGGGTGAAATAATACACCCGAACGGGGTGTATAATCATTTATTACGCAATTGGCGTGTTTCTCGAACTCGCCGGTGTACACCACCACCTGCCCGCGGCCGCGTTACTACTAAGTGTCGTAGAATAATAACGGACATCGTGATCGGTGACAAAATCGAATTCATGTCTGACCATTTCTGGAAACAATGCTGGGGTCTCTCTCTCTCTCTCGGGTACGGGCGCGCACGAGAAACGCGGTACATAAATATTTTGACGTCTAGCGATCTGTATGCGCGTATTATAAATTATAATATTACAATACCGGTACGGCGCTCGGAGGGCAGGGGTCAACGTATTTATTTCCCGAGCTCTAGAAAATATATAGTAATTCGAAAAAAGAAAAGAACAAATGAAAAAAAAAAAAAAAAAAGAATCGTCGGTTTTGCAATATTCCGTTCACACCGTTGGGGGTGATGACGGACGGTATACGTATACATGTATACATATAGACGTATATAACGTAAATTCATCGCTGTCAAGGCAAAATCCGTACGGTTATATATCTCTAATTAGATTTTGTACGTATAAGTATTATTATTATTATTATTATTATTATTATATAGGTACACGACGCATATTCTGGACTCGTTTTAGTCGGACGTTCGTTTATATTTTCCCTTTCCCCGTACTGTAAATATAAAAAAAAAAAAAAAAAAATATTTATATATTTAACTACGTCTATTTGTCCGTAGTGTGTGTATAGACGCAACCTTAATACACTCGGTGATGAATGACGATTTGTGTATCACCGCGCGTATAATAATATTTTCTTCGGAATGTCTTTAATAATTAGTCGCGTTTAGTTGTTTAGCGTACGATTATTTGAACTCGACCTAACCCCGAGGGGAATCTAATGAGACGTTCACGGTCAAAAAAAAAAAAAAATAAAAATAAAATACGTATTATATTATACACTCGTCGTGATGCACTTATATTTATTTCGTATGTACACACGCGCGCGCGCGCGCGCGTACAGAAAAATGACGTTTGCTAATAAATCAGGTTTTGTTGAAGGGGAAAAAAATAAAAAATAAAAAAAATACCGCGCTTTTTTTCTCTCTCCGCGGACGGGTAAAACGAGCGGAACGAGTTGAAAATATAAATTTGAATAACGGTCGTTAATATATTTTTTTGTTTCGAGTGAAAGTATATATTATGTATATATACACACATACATACACAATATTACGCCGGCGTGGAGGAGACGACGTCGATTTATTTATTTTAAAAAAAACGCGATTTTCGGGATATTTATATAAATATATATATATGTAAAAAAAAAAAAAAATGTGAGAAACTGATTGAAATTTTACGCTGTTTAGAGGTCGGTCGACGCGGTAAAAATAAAAACGCGCGCACAGTGGTCATCTCTATATATACGTATATATATATATATATATATAAGTGATAAGCTATATCTCTGCTACAGCATCTCGGTGAAATCCTATCGTTATTATTATACACATACCTGTCTGTATATCTACTGTATAAGTAGTGATGCCGGTCTAGAATAATAATAATAATAATAATAAAAAGACTGGGGGGGGGGACAAAAAAAAAAAAAAAACCCGTCAGCAAATCAGAGCGCCGACGCACAGCGGGAATTTGTAATGGAATTATATATATATATATTTAAAAAAAATAAAAAAACACACGGATAATGAAGGGTGGGGTGTGGGAAAAGAAGATGTAGAGTAAGGAAAGAGTAATATATATTTATACGGTCGACGGGGGTATCGTTGTTATAAACACTGCGGCAGGTGAAACTGGATTACACACGTATGCATAATAGACGACGTGATCACTGCCCGGTGCGCACGCTACAAAATACCTACCGGCCCATAAACTGGTCCACGCCGGTAAACGGCGATAAATCGTATTTTTCAACGGATGGCTGTTTTTTTTATTTTTTATTTTTTTTTTTCTACTATCTCTCCCCGCCGTGTCCTCCGCGAACGGCTACTTGCCGTTTTTAATTACGTCGAGCTCGATCGATGCCGACTACCGCCGCCAAACAGCAACGACAATAATAATCGTTAATACGAGAGAGAGAGAGAGAGAGAGTGAGAGAGAGAGAAAAAAAAAATACAAAAAAAACAAAATCCCGCATATATAAAAGTTATAATATACTTTTGACAGTGGATATTGACAATCGATTAAAATAATAATAATTGTCTGTTTCTGTATTTGGATAACTCTACGCACTATATTATTATTAAACTGTCGATAAATTTCAACAAGTACACGAGGAAGTGTGTTCAATTAATACCCAGATTAAAATTTTACAGAAAAACTTTTTATCTTATCGGCAATGTTTTTATAACAAAAATAACTCAATCACCATTATTTCGGTATATCATAAAAATCGTTATCTACAATCAGTCATTGACAGTGCGCTTTCAAAGTTGATCGTTTTGTATAAAATCGCTATTTGATGATGAATAATATCACGGAATAGCGCGCGTGTATTACATTTTGTTTCAAAATTGGTAAAAATGCTACGGGAACATTTGAATTGATTAAATAAGCTTTTGGAGACGTTTCTAAGCCATTGTGTATTGACTGGTTCAAACGATTTAAAGAAGGTCGTGTATTCATTGGAGATGACCACTGTCCTGGTCGTCCATCAACATCAAAAACAAATGATACCGTTACTTTTGTCCGAGACAAAATTAGAAATGACCGACAAACAACCGTCAGAAAGTAGCCAATGAAGTTGGCATATCAATTGGTACTTGTCATTCGATTTTATCAGATGAATTGGGTATAAAAAATTGCATGTAAAATTAGTGCCAAAATCGTTAACCGAAGAACAAATGGAACATTGTATTGAAGTGTGTTTGGAACCAAAAATTCGGGTTTATAATGATCTGAGTATTATAGCATTAATTATTATGGGTAATGAAATAGGGGTACATGGATGCGATTCCGAAACCATAGTTTAATCATCGTAATGGAAGACCGCAAATTCATCTCGTTCAAAAAAATATCGTCGGGTTCGGTCTAACATCAAAGCCTTGCTCATTGGTTTTGTTTTTTTTTTTTCCGATTTTTTTAGTTTAGTCCAAAATGAGTTTATACCTACAGGTCGGACAGTAAATCTAGTTTTCTATAAACAAGTATTTGAAAGATTAGGAGAGAAAGTACGCCGTAAAAGGCCATAAGCGTCGAAATCAAAGTCGTGAATTTTGCATCATGACAATGCACTAGCGCATTCAGCACTTTTCATACGTGAATAATTGGTATCCAAAAATATACCAGTGGTATATCACCTACCCATATTCACTTAACTTAGCTCCCTGTGATTTTTTTTTTGTATCCGAGACAAAAAACTACCAGCAAAGGTCAGAGATTCGCAAAACGTCGATGAAACCATCCCATAACACGACAGAAGAGCTAAAGGCTATGACCTTGGAGGAAATTCAAATGTGTTTTCAAAAGTGGCAAGACCGTTGGGAGCATTGTATTAAAGCTAAACGACACTATGTTGAAGGTGATCAATTTAAATAGTTTGTAAGTTATTTATTGAATATACCCCGTAGAAGTATTACAAGTCCTCCCCTCGGGGGAATAAACGATCGAAATCCGCGTCGGAAAACCGTCACTGTTGTATTATTAGGGATGTAGTTAGGGCGTAACAGATTACGTTTCAACTTATATTATTTAATAATTATTATTTTTTTTTGAACACCATAGGTGTTAGGTTAGGAAATCCGTATACAGTAGGTCAATTATCGTAAGGCTGATGGCCAGGTTAGGTTAGCATCATGATCAACCGATGGCTATAAGTTTATAACGTCAAAAGTCAAGTTAATTTCAATATAGTTTTTTAACCATTGATTTTTTTTTACCCGACAAACTTATTTCTAGTACTTTTATCTGTTTCGTACGCGGATTTAATAAATAACGAGTTAATTAATCGAATAATTATACTCTTAATAATGTTTAAGTGTGGAGTGTAAAATAAGTACAATATTTGATAGTTCCGAGATAAACCCGCCGTGTTCAACATCCTAATTTTTAATAAAATAACAAACTCTAGGTTTAAGCATTTTTATCATGAAAACAATAAGTAATTTTTTTTTTTATTTTTTATTTTTATTTTATCAGAAAATTTACAATCTGTATTTACATGATACAATAAGTAAAATGGATAATTGATATAACCCTATATACATAATAAAAATACACATGAGGCACATGATGAGGGAAATCATCCAGCGATGGTACCCTCTAAGTAATTTTATAAAAACATTAACTTTACTCAATAAGTTAATAAATAAAACGATTAACTTTTTTTTATTTATTAACTTAACCGAGTGATCGTAGTCATCAACTTGCTGCCCAGTCTTGTCTTAAAGTATACTAATAGTTGGACAGTTAATAATTGACGTGAAGCCGACACTACAAATGTAGTACAACTCTAGAAAACCAATCTAACAAATCCTCCTCGGACTTGTCAGATATCGTGAGAAAATTGTCGGAATTTGTTAGAAAGAATTTCAAAATGTATTTATCTTTTAGAGTTTGTAGTGTAAGTATTGGCGCATCCGAGTTGGGTTCCGCGATCAAAAACCTACACTAGTTGGGTCCCAAGTTAATTTAGAATTTAGATAGAACGTAGTCGACTAGTGACCGTAATCCACAATAATAGCGAATAATTTTAATATTAATTGCATCATGGTTATTTTTTGGACTCCGGAAAATGTACTGATATTAGGTGTTGATATCTATGTTTCCGTATCCTTTTCTTATTAATAAATGGGTATATTCCCATTTTAGTGTTGGACTATCTGAATTAATTCAGAACTCAACTAGTGTGTTACCTAAAGAACACCCGGGACTACTAACACTAGTGTATTACCTGTTGAAACCACTAGGATACGAGACCCAACTCGGACGCTGCCGTAAGTACATGTCCAACACTACATATGGGACAAAAAAAATTACTCAACGATATTTATTAGACCGTGCTTGATATTGTTAGACAACATGTTGGAATTTGTTAGATAACAGTTACTGAAATATTCCACTTTGAATAAGTATTTCCAGGTACAACGTACAACGGTTAAAGCGAAAAAGACATGTAGGGGTGGTCAATAAACAGCTATCAAATTTTTTATTTTCTTTTAAATGTTATGCAGTTGTATTTTGTTTTAAAATAGTCTTATTAGTTCGTTGGATGTGTATTATACCTACCTATTTAACTTGTTGAAAGTTAATATTTTAGTTCTAAACCTACATATTTTAAGTGGAATATTACCCGGACACTGTTAACGTCGTAAATTATTTTATTATAAATACGATCCGTTATCTGGGACCCTCGACCGGGCTTGAATTATGCAAATATCATAATATGTAATAACTATATCGGAAATATTTTCGTACATATATATCTATATATATATTGTTATTCGTGTAATTAAGCCGCACAAAAATCAAAAACAAAAAAAAAAAAAAACACTGCAAATAGTACATTTATTATTATTTTTTTTTAAACCCACTTTTAAATACGTAGTTATAATAAAAATACAGTCGGATATTTCATGTTATATATTATTAGCTCGTTAACCGTGAACATAATATATTAACAATATTATAATATAATGTCGCTTGGTCGAATAGCGTAAAATACGAAGAGGCAAAAATAATATTGAATAATTTAACGCGGTCAAATGTTATTATGCTTATAATTTGGAATGGGACGTTTGCAGTGTTGTTACCACGTTTCTTGATATTATACCCGTGCCTAATAACCTGTACATGATAATAATTTTTTATTGGTCAACCAGTCACCGGTGTCCTTGTATATTTGAACGGTTCATCCCGCCAACGGTGTGGTGCGTCGTCCGAATCGAACACTTCAAATAATTGTGGAGTTTTGATTAGACGAATGATAAACGCCGCATTGCTATGGAGAACGATAAGAGAATATATATGTTTAGACTTTTTTTTTTTTTTTTTGTGAGGACACACCGCCAGGAGTTATTTTTTTGTAAAATTTTATCTGACAAACGAGTTTTAAATGTTTGCAATTTTTTTCATACATATATATATATATATATCAAATATTTGCAGCTATATATATATAGTTATCAATATTTGATTAGATAATATGAGTATTTATTCCACGGAGATTCAGCTAATATAATATATGTTCTACGAGGAGTGTCTTCGAAAATCCTATCGTCATTGGGCGTTTCTACACTAAACGATCTCACTCACCGGACTATTTTTATTTCACTACCCACTCGTATATACTATAATTATACGTAAAGATTTGGATTTCGAAGGATTTTAAATACGATTTGCGAAATTCGATCGTAACCTAATGGATAAATACTTGATTTTATCGGATTTTTTTTTAGTATCGACGAGGTTTTTTTTTTTTTTTAATATTAAACGCGACAATTAATAAAACGTTTAGAACTCTCTGATATTTAACTATAGCAAAGTGTTGTTGTTTTTTTTTTGTTTGTTGAAATTCAAGTTTCACCAAATACACGAATATAATATAACAGCTGTTCCTAGTAAAATTAAAACTGATTTCGTCATAATATGATATTATATTTAATGCGCTGGGATAATATTGATTTGAAAATGTTTAAATTATAAATCAACGACGCCCTTTGAAAAGCAAACAGTTTATCGCGTTTTTAGGATAAACGACAACAATTCTATAACTTTTTGAATAAATGGCAATACAAAAAAAAAAAAAAAAACCCCAGATGTAAATAAAATGTTTATTCGGTGTACCTATAATTTAGCGTTTAAATTATGGGCTACCGCGTAATCGTAAAATAATAATTCAATTTATTTTTTTTATATAGTTGTAGTAATAATTACAGTCTGTTTTTTTTTCTTTCGAAAATGCCGCAGGAAAACACCGTATAATATTCCTAATGTTTGTTTTTAAAGTAATAAGTAATAGTTTAAAAAAAAAAAAAAAAAAACTCATCAAAACGCAAGTGGCCGGTCTAATATGTGTACGTACCTATTGAAATCAACTATTATATTAATATTGGATTTTTCGCATTGGAAAGAAAAAAAATAATAATAAAAAAAGTCAGAAAGAAAACAATATATATATATTTTTTCCAACACCATTTTTTTTTTTTAAATTTTTTTTTTTTTAATGTGTAATCGGAATGTTTTCAAAATAATAAATGTATCATTTATTCTATAAATCGAAGACGAACAGAGTGATTTTGTGAAAGTTTCGCGTCGTTCGTATATAGCGCCGCGGTTCATTGACAACTGCTGTAAAACGTGAAACTATTCGGTAAAGAAAAAAAAAATAAAACACAAAACGAGAGCTCGAAATCGGAGCGTTTCCCCTCCCCCCCTCGCCATATTCTTCGCGGCAGTAACCTCTTCGGCGCAGAGTAGTTTAGTAGTTTTTTACACTGTCGCTGCATTTATTAATATACGAACTATCGCAATTGCATTCGACGTAGTTACCCTCAATGTGTGTGTGTGTGGTTATAATATGGCGAACCGCATTTGGTGTACGCGGTCCAAGAGTACTCGTTTTTTTAATATATAAAAAATGTATGTATGCAATTTTTCATTGATTTATCGCCACGCTCTCTGATTATTATATTATAAGGTGTGACTAATTTATATTGTGCGTATACGCACACGCGTGCAAGTAGAGTCTATACTACACCCGTAGACCTACATAGTGTAATAATATTACTAACATAGTATTAACTATACTAGTTCGGGTTTTTTTTTCTCTCTCTCTCTAATTTGAATTTAAATTTTTTTTTGGTTTTCGTCCCTCCTCCATCGTACGCTTGTTCTTAAGACGTTTTCTCGCCTTCTCCCGATAACCGCGACGACATTATATTATATTCCGGACACGGTTTGTATTTGGGGCCGGGCCAAAACAATAGTATACATTTACAATATACAGGTACGCGCCGCGTGTAATAGTCAGTCTAAAAAACCATAGGCATTAAAATATATCGGTGCACGTGCAGTGTTGACCGTGCATATAGGGTCAACGGATATGAGTTGACCGTTGAGGTCAGAATATCAGTTTTAATGAAAAAAAATTAATAATAATAAAAGGAATATCGGTTGTGTTGTAACGCTTGCCACTGACTCTAGAACGATATTTTAGAAGTTATAATATTTCTTTTAGATTTTCGGCTGTGCAACCAACGCCCGAAAGAAGTGTGATATTTAGCACTTTTCAACTGACCCAAAACGCTTTATTATAATAATCGTGTAACGTTATCGTTCGGATCTCTTTTCATTTTTTTTTTTTTTTTTTTTTTTTTTTTTTTTTTTTTTTTTTTTTTTTTTTTTTTTTTTTGTGATTTCGCCTCCGCATATATTATATTTTAGATTCTGAGCGAAACGAAGAATGTATTGGTTTTACTATAATATGTGTTCTATTTTTTTTATTTGTATTTTTTCTGTCGGTAAACAACTTTTCTTTCTGACATCTTGCTCCGATTTTCATGTCTACCACCTTTTCTGGATGAATTTTGGATCTAGTTGGCACATTAGAAAAATCATTTTTTTTTTTTTTTTTTTATTTTCGTTGTAATTTTCTTAATACATGGGAAAAAACGTAGGGAAAACTCCGAGGGTCATATAATAATTCTATTTGTATAAGCGTTATAAGTGTAAATTTCGATGAAAATCTTAAAAATTACGAAGCATTTATAAAAACATGATTAACTCGGCTTTGCTCTGAATCGTTTTTCGTTAGCAATGATTTATGGTTATAAATTAAATTCCCCTCAATATCCTACCTTCCCGACTTTGCATCTACAACAGTGGCTCGCCCATGGTGCGAAATATGTGTTTCAGTCATTTTTATTTTTTTTTAAATTTGTTAGCATATATTAAGTAGGTATTCTAAAATGATCGAAGAAACCAATATTACTTACAGATACCTACGTGCATTAATTTTTGTTCGCGGTCTGCAATATCCGTAATGCGAGAGAGTTAAATAGTTAAGTTATAATATAATAATATATTGTATTTAATATTATTGGTCGGGTTTATTCGGCCTCTTTAGGACTCCATCCATCGCCAAAATCTTTCGATTTGGTCATTCAAAATCCGCTTCCGCGTCAGTTTTTCATGTCTCCCGGAGGTATTTTCTACGTTTTGGATACTGTTCCGGCGCTGTCCGTATAGCAATCGGTTTTGGCATCACATCCTTTTTTTGACGATCGTTAAAATATTCGTTCCTCCGAACGTTATCGCTCGATATCTGCATAACTATATATTCGTATGTCATTTTCTTTCGTTTATCCGATCTCCAGTTATGTTATATGCATTCGGTGCCGGTCCAAAGATTTTCCACAATAAATAATATTTTGGGTAAAACTAGAAAAAAAAAAAACCATTGAGCATTTGGTGCATCAATACGTATATAATATATTATTAAACTTTGGAATCGTAGAAATAACGTACAAATAATCTATTGTTGGCTTTGCGACTTATGAAATATATTTTCTTTTTTTACGTGCGGGTTTTCTCAGATAATGTTATTCAAATCGTGATAGTTATTATAAATACGACGCTTCGTTTCCATCATCTTAATGTATATCGAACTGGCGCAGGCGGTAAAAATGAGGCCCTATAATAACAGATATTAATTTGTTAATTAATTTTTTACTTTACGTTATATGTACGCGAGAAAACACGTAGGTTTTTTTTTTTTTAAAAATATATTTATTTAATGATACTTGTCCAGTTGTACGACGGAGAAGACGCGGTGGTCTTAACGTGTCTCGAAATAAATTGTTGAGCTTAACTAACACACGTATTACATGAGTCGTGAGTATGTAATACCCATATGTAGTACACGGGTTATTACTTTTTAAATTAATTTTGTTTGTACGTACGAAAAAATAATTTTAATAATTTTATTTTCGATCAACTATTTTGAGTAAGATGAAGATCCTAGATAACTGGAACACGTACGGAAACTTACAAAAAACTCAAAATTAATTCAAATACTTAGGAGCAACTTTAAGCACAAAAAAAATGACTGGGCAAAGGAGACGGGAAATCCGTCGAAATAAGGCCGAAAAAGTATATTTCGACTCAAACTACTTTCTGGGAAAACTATAGTAAGGCTGTGTGTAATGATAATAATAACCCTTACTTACGACTGCAAAGGCGTGGAAACAACTAGCCATACAGAAAGAAAACCGAAGACGTTCGAAAACCGTATATGTGGCACCATATATGACGAAACAAAAAATAACCGGCGGAAAAGGTACAACAGAGAGCTGTACAAAATGGTCCACGTGGTACCAGTAACCAGTTTTATTAAAAAGCAAAGGCCACAATGGCCAGAGATAAATTCCGTCAGATAAGCACTGGAATGGAAACGTCAGGGAAAGAGGCTTCGTGGTAAGTCTAAGAAAAAGCGGATTGACGTGGTCGAAGCGGATTTAAGGAGTGGACGAATGATGAAAGATAAATGGGGAGAGAAGGGCCTGATGTTGTGTTGGTGGCGAAAATTCTGAGAGAGTCATGAATGCTACAAGAAGAAGGAGAAGAAAAAAGCCAGTTGGACAGACCGAGATGGGAAAAAACAAAAAAAAAAAATCAAATCCCATCAGAAACGAAAATTGCGTTGTAAAAACTATTATGAAACGTCCGTGTTGTCGTTGGTGTGTCACTATTGTATAACGACTATTACTGTATTATATTAAAAAATTCGAATTTTAATTAATACAATATACATAATAATATAACATTTTTTTATATTTTTTTTTATATATAACCATTGGGTTTGTCCAAGGGCAATCGGCTCTTATACTATACAAAATGTATTTAATTTATTTACCTATTAATTTATTTTCAAATGGAACATTGTATTTGTAGTCAACATAGAAAACACGTTAAATCTACGTAGGTAGGTATATATAAATATAATTAAGTCGAGGATACAAACGATGAAATGCGTTGAAAAAAAAAAAAAAAAATTTAAACTATCATTGCCGTGTTTAATTATATTATAATACGGTGCAAGTTAAATATAAGCCATAATTAAATGACCACCAATAATATACGTTGGCATTTGATTTATAATAATTTGTCGGGTAAATATGAAACACCGTGCGCAGGAGCCGCACCTGTATAGTACAAATATAATAATTAAAAAAAAAAAATAAAAAAAATAGTAGGATATAGAGGGAAATTTAATTTATAACGATGAATCATCGCTAACGAAAAATGATTCTGAGCGAACTCCAGTTAATCGCGTTTTGAAATGCCTCGTAGTTTTTAACATTTTCATCATAATTCATACTTAACGCTCATAAAATAGAATTATTACATTATCCTCGAAGTTTTTCTTTTTCAGTATTAAGTATACAATTTATAATGAACCTTGTGTCAAATTTCCGTGCGTTTCTGTTGTGCCAAAACCGTTTTTATTCAATTAATTCGAGAAAAAAAAACAAAACTTAAAATGCCTATAAATAGTTCAGAAATGGCCAGAATGCTTTGAAAATTTGTCCTAAAAAGGCCTTATATTAATATTCTGTACAAATTTCAGGTCCCTACGATAATTGTATTGTTTTAAACGGCAAGTTGGAAAGGTAGGATATAGGCGGGGTGTTGGTTAATACACTGAATGCAACGTTAGATCATCGCAATCGAAAATCGATTCTGAGCAATTTGTGTTCGTCCGTCTAAATATAATAACATGATTTAATATTCGCTGTATTTGATAGATTAAAATTTTTTTATATTTAAGGCTCTGCGAGTGATAACGCTCCAAAATCTAAAATCCGAAAATATTAAAAAAATAAATGCATTATTCATTTATTAATAATTATTTTTTTTAATTTTAAATATAAATATTTCAATTTTAGCAAGCAACGAATTTGTAATTAACAATTTTTTTTTTTTTTTTTTAATAATTATTATTTATTGTTCGTTTTTTATTCCCATACGAGAATATAATACAGTTTGTAAATAGATATAATTGCATATTTAAAGTTTTCTCAGTGCACGCATACGTCAATGAACATATTTCATTGTCTTTTAGCGCATAAAGTCTCGACACTGGTTAAAAAGTTACTAATTTAAATAACTACAACTGAATATTTACTGCTTATATAATTATGATGTGCAATGCATGTTTAGGAATCTGTGTACCTATTGATATTATAAAGAGTTTCATGCCCGAGGTAAGAATAATTAATAATAATTTTAATTTAAAAATGTTAAAATCGTATACGAAATTATAATTTAGAAACCGGGAACTCGACACGTTCGCAGACTGGGCTTTCCTAACCTGTTTTAATTTTTTTTAACTGTTGGAAATCTAGAAGGATATTTCGAATACAGTGTCACCACGCGGAAAAATTAAACTTTATTACCTCTGTCGAGTTAATTTATCGGTGGCGAATACGATGGATGACGTTAAACTTAAATTTGATATATATTTTTTTTATTACGATTTGTTACGAGTGACTTGAATTTACAAATTGCGGTCATGAATATTCGTTAGGGAGAACAATTTTTTTGAATAAAGTCCGGGGGAGCATTGTCTCCCGTAATTACGCCGCCGGCTTTATCCGATAAATATTTTCAAAAACGCATTTGGCGGGCCCCCGGTACGTCGGTACGTGGTATTTATGTCGTTACTATTATTATTATTATTATTTTTTTATTTTTTTATTTTCCTTCCGTCGAGTCGAAAACGTTTTTCCCGCCGCCGTACTCTCGGGACCATAATATTATTATTATTATTACTAACGGGCGTGCGTGTGCGTCCGTTCTTTGAGCTCGCGAGCCGCTGCGGCGGCGGCGGTGGCGGCGGCGGCGGTGGCGGCGGTCTCGTACTCTGCCGTTTCCCACTCCGCGTGGAGACCGTTCCGTTCGATATAATTGATTGCGCTTATTAGCGTGTCATAGTTCAAGCGCACCGTAATCACGTCGTATATATATATATATATAGAGAGAGAGGATATAATATTTTATGTGCGGGCAGTCAACACGTATTTTTTTTCTTTTTTTTTTTTTTTTTTACTCTTGATCTCTCTCTCTCTCTCCCCCTGTCCGTGTTCGTGACGCTAATATTTCCCAGGCACGAAAATCCGTACGCCGTCGCCGCTATCCGGCAGCCATTCGTTAAAATTAATGACAATTATTATTATTATTACTATTATTACTATTATAATGCGCGAGCGAAAAGTTTATAGAAAATAAAAAAAACCTCCCGCGCACGGTCACCGAAATCGCACGGTGTCGTCGTCGTCGTCGTCATTCGGGCCGGCCATACAATTGTGTTGTACAGTAAATCCCGCGGTCGAGTCGGAAACAACTTTTATTTAATAACCCATACATTTTATCGCTATTTATACGAGAACGCTTTCGATAAGGTTAGATAATTTTTGTTAAATCGTCAAGTGTAAACCATACGCATGCATGGGCTATGCCATTAGAGATACACGTGTACGATCAATACATATGCAATCGTCAATTGTTCCATTGTCAGTTGATATTTGTGCTTGACACGTGTACGATATTTCGAAGAAATATTATAGTTTTTAATATTTTAAAATGGCTTCTCTAACCTAGTAAAATTGCAACGAAAAGAAACCATTCGACCTTAGTCCGAAAAAATTACGTTTTTTTTTTTTTTTGATAAATTAAAACAAAGTGGTGGTGAGACCGTAGCGTCACTAGCTAGAAGGCGCGGGTCTGGTGTTCGAGAAATACGAAAAAATGTTGATAAAATACGACGCAGTGTTATGGAAAGTGTCTCCGTTGCTACTAAAACGTGTTTTATCACGCGTGATGTTATAGTAGAGAAGACCGAAAAAGCCTTAATAAATTTGGATTGAAGACCAAACCGAAAAAAAGAGTTTCTCTCAGTTCTATTATTATACGCGCAAAAGGCTAAACAACTTCACGAACAAGTTTATCAGAGGGAGATAGCGAACACCCGCCGTCCTTCACCAGCAAGGGCTGGTTTGAGCAAATAATAAATCGCTTTAACCTTCACAACGTCAAGTTAGTTATAAAATATTTAAGTGTTTTTACAATTTTAAAAATAATACCGCTTTTTTTACATTGATTTATGGGCTCGTAATCCGCGTTTTTGTTATCCGCGCAACTTTGCTGGGACCTAACCTCCGTGGATAACGAGAGATTACTGTAATATTATTATCGTTGTATCGATTTTGGACCCGGATTTATAAACGCCTTAAAATCTATCGAACATTCACATTAGGAAAATCAAATATCTTTTATCGCAGCAATACCCATAGATAATGCAATTCAACGCTTCTTGAATTCTGTCCAATCCGGAGGATTCAAATCTTTTTAGAGATAATGATACTATCTAGAGATTATTATTGCCATTATTGGATTCTCAAAATGTTCAACACGAAACGTCAAGTCCGTGACGTAAAGTACTTTTTTCAAAAGTACATTTAAACACAACAATTTATCTGGATAAGTACAAGCAACACCAACAAAGATAACTAAAAATGTATTTAGATAACGATTAGACGTACTATTTGTCCGGACAATGAAAAAAAGATACTAATTTTTAGTTTTAAATATTTACTCATGTATCTATATTTTATATATTCTATAATTAACTTTGATATAATTAATGAAATGTCTTAAATAACGTTTCAATCGTCATCAGCTTGAAATTAGTTATCGTATGACCGGAAACCACCCGCATGTGTGGGACTAGGTTTTTTGCCACTTTCACATTCGATTTTTCGTATGAAAAAAAAAAAATAAATAAAAAAAATACTTCTAGGTACCTACAACATTTACCTAGACAAATTAGTTTAGATAATACAATTATTCATCAGATAGTCGATTTCGCAAATTGCCTAGATAATGATAAACGACGATTAATTATTTATCTAGATAATGCTCAACACTGCTCAACATCGGTATAGGGAATCTCAATACGCGTCCCGTTTCAGTAAACTTATACTGTAATATTATAATGATGCGCGTTTGTGTATACAGGGTGATCAAATACTAACTAAGACATCCATTATCTCGTATAGTAATAAGTTTTTTTTTGTTGATAATTTAAGAAACACAAACAGCTCGAAAATGTCACACCACCCACTACCCACTAAACGACAGACTTAAAGTGGAACATTCCGTTAAAAGGTCGACGAAAATTAAATGTTCTGAACGTCAGAAGTTGCTATATGGAAAATATCAAAATTCGGCGGCGGGTCTCGCCTTCGGAAATGACGACGACAAAAAATATCGTCTGTGTAACGTTTCAGAGCAACGTTTTGTTTCTTTAAGTGTTAAAAAAGTCAATACTTTCCGAGATAATGAGTGTGTTATAGTAGTTGATCGCCTCGTATATCACGTAGTCATGTTATAAAACAACTATAGATAGCCGACTACTATATTACATTTCCACATGATAAGAATACAAATAACGAATTTATTCTCGTCGCGTAGATAACACCGTACATTTTGACATAGGTTTTGTTATCCTAATTAAATATTGGTTTTGTTATCGTTATTACTGTTAACATTGTTCTGTCGGAATATGGTCGTACGACTTCATGAATCATCGCCCCCCAGTCCGTCTCTAGTTGTCTTATCCGGTCATGGCATACAGGTAGGTGCGTGTACAAAGTGGGGTCACCCCCCCCCCGAAATTATCAAGTAAATAAATAAAATGTTGGTTTTATTATTATTTTATTGCTTATTGGTATCAGGGTTGATAATATACACGTATTAAATGTAACGTATAACACGTATATGTTTTTGTTTTTGAAATTCATTATTAAAAAATTAAAAACTAAAATGTTTCAGATATTAAGTTAGATTTTTAATTTTTATGCTTAGTAAAAATATATTAGTTGTAAATTATAAAAAAACCTATTTATCCAAATAGAAAATAATGAACAAATTGTTTATAATTGAAATTATATTTTTTAATTGTGTCGATGTATACTCTTATATTTCGCGTATAATTTAATAAATATCGCGTGCCCAATGACTTATAAATTCGTCCGCGATAAGATAATCATAGCACTACAATTGTCTCTTTTTATAATTTATATTCCCTTGTTTTATTGTTTGTTTAAATTATAAATGCGTTTTTGTTTATTAAGGATTTTATTTTTATACGGTATGAAAGGTATGTAATTATGTGTTTTTATACGTACGTATAATACGTGTTTTATACTTTTCAAACCCGGCTAGGTATATTGTCGTTTCTAATTTTTCGTCATTTCTAATTTTTCGTCGTTTTCTTGTTTTTAGACAATTAAACTGAAAACGGCTAAAATGAATGTTTTAAAATATTTACATTTTTCAATAATCCTACAATTTAAATTATGTAAACTTCTTGTTGTATAAGTATGAAAGTGTACAACTTTAACCCGCCCCCTCACCATATATATTTTTGTATACAACTCCACAATCAGCTTTGGCGGGCCCCGGGCATTTTCTTTTCAAAGGAAAAACGTGTTATATAAAAACTATAATAACTAAACGGTTTAGACATAAAATATTATTGCAACCGTGATGATTTAATATTGTTTTATTTTGTATTCATAATTGTATTCGTTTTATTACTGTGTTTTTACCACACGTCGCGCATCGGATGTGTACAGCCCGTCTCATTGCTCATATACATTGTGTTAATAAACGAATAGAAAAATTCTAAAAAATAGGTTGGGGAGGGCCCGTTATCTATAAGCTCCAGCCGGGGCCCGTCAGGATTTTTAAGGTTTTTTTTTTTTTTTTTTTTGTAGGTTCCGGACAAATGATCCGAGAAATCCGGTCCTGATGATGTACGTACGTATAAATATATATATAGGCTCGTCGGATAGACGAAGGCGGGAATTTTCAAAAGGGGAATAAGTGGCCGGCGTCCAATTGGCCGCGTATACCGAAACGAGCGTGGAAAAATATTATAATATACGCGGTGGCCGCGTGGGCGCATTGTTTTGGCGGCGTTAGTTTTTTTTTTTTTTTGTATAATTTTTTTTTTTTTTTTTTTTTTTACACGTATAATAATAATATACTCGGTATGCCGTGTCGGCGGGTGCCAGAAGAGAAAAAAAAAAAAACCATTCGCATCGGGCAGTCGGGCCGGCGACGATGTGCGCCTTAATTCTCTATCGTCTCTGCCGCGTGCGCGGGATTAATAATCACGCGGAACGAACCGTCGAGATTATAACAATAATAATAATAATAATATAAAAAAAAAATAAAAAAATATTATAACAACGATAACGATAATAATAATAATAACAACAACAACAACAACAAAAAAAAAAACAACAACAACAATGCAATAACCGAACGAGCCGGTTCTCCCCGACACGCCGCCCAGCGCCCGGAAAAATGGTATCGGACGTGCGTGTCGTCCGTCGGATATCGTCACACCGTCGCATCGTCACCGTCGTCGTCGTCGTCGAACCATTGATGGTTTTGTAGTGGATCGTCACCGGCATACTTTTACATTGTACATCGAAAATAATCATAATTCGTATTGTATGTAGAAAACATTATTATTATAACGAGGTCCGCGTGCGTGTTTCTTCTTTGACTTTTTTTTATTTTTTATTTTTCCGTGTTAATTCGGATTGATGGCCGCCGTATAATATAAAATTTTATATATTATCGTACGCCGTACGACGCAAATCGTGCAAACGATTTTTTTTTTTTTTTTTAATTTTTTTTTTCTCAAGTCGCAATCACTGCCCACGGTTGTGCCACTGTTGCGGGTGGGTAGTCGGGAAAGTAGGGTACGCAGATGATTTAAATCTGACTCCACGATAAACCGTCGCTAACGAAATACGATTCGGAGCAAATTTCGGTTAAACACCGAAATGTCGTGATTTTTACGTATTTTGTCGAAATTTGATGAAATTAAAACAAACAAAAAAAAAAAAACTATTAAATTACGCTCGATTTTTTAACATTTTCAAGCAATTTTCCGCTTGGCCAATTTGTTTTTTCGACTGCTACAATTTTATCCGCATAAAACCAAATAAAAACTTAAAAAAAAAATAAAAAAAATACGTGAACATTTAAAATGCCTATTTATAGTTCCAAAATCGCCAGAATGTTTTAAAAATTTGTCCACACCCAGAAAGATCTAATATTAATATCATGTATAAATTGCAGGTCCCTACAACTATTTTTTCACTGAGTTGCAAAAATAATAAATAATGAAACCATTGCCGTTAATTTTTTCCGTTTTTCCCACTTGTTAAAAGAACCACTTCATTAATAACCCAAAATGATCCAAAATGCTATCAGAAGAAATGCTACACTTGAAATACGAAACAGGACTTCTGGTAAAATAATTGTTTACGGACAGGAAGAAATCAATTGGCTTCGCTCAGAATCTAATAAAATCGCCGACTTATAATAACAAAATATATCGTATTGACCGTTTGTTAATGTTTTTCTCGGATCTCGTTTGCAGTGAACTTATTTAAAAATACGCCAGCAAATTACGAAAAAGTGGGTCGTGTATTCATTAACTTTACAACAGGATATTTTAACATATATTACTCAATTTTTTTAACTACTGAATAATGTTTTCAGTTGGATACTTTTCTTATTTTAGTAACCGAATTAAGTTACAAAAGTTACTCAATAAAGAAAATAAACAGTATTCTAAAAGTAACTCGATATCGATAAAATCACTACGGTTAAATCGGATTTCAATGAACATTGCAATGTTTTCCAAAGCCTTCTGGGCGATGCTCGTTTTGTTGTATACAATTTCGTTACGTATATTTTAGAACGACGATAAGACATATTTTATTTTGCATTATCAAGTATTTTTTTTTCTTTTTTAGATTATTTTAGAGTATTTGGGACGTATTTGAGGTTTTTGGATCTAAAAACTAGAATTTGAAATTTAACGCCAACAGAACAAATTTTTAAGTACTCGTATTATATTATCGGTCTACCGCGATCATTACGGGATTTCCTGTTTAATATTCAGCTAGATCAATAAAACCGATACGATTGTGTAAATGGAAATAATTTCGTCCAGTTATGCAAAACTTTTCGAAAATTCATTTCAAAATATTCTTGTTTGTTCCAAACCAATTTAAAATTAAAAACATAAGTGCAATGCGTTTTATATTGACTTTTTAGGGCATAAAATCATATCTTTTGAGATTGTATAGAGCATTGGATTCCCAGCTCTAGTTACAATATAGTTATTGGTGGACAAAAAATCAACATAAATGTTACAAAGTTACATATTTTTATATTTCCGTGTATGTCTATACAACTCATACGATTACCAAATATTCAATAATTTTCTACTGACGTGGAATGAGACTAAAAATAACAAATACTTCATGTCTCCAAATTTGACGCGGATTTCTAATAACGAAGTTTTTACGATTTTTCAGTGGACATCAAAAGAGACATCGACTTGTTTGGTTTGCCGAAGAGCCGACGTTCGGGGGTCGGTATGCAGATCGAGCACCCGGTGAACAATAACACGACCAGCACCAACAACAATAACAACAACAACAACAACAACAACAACAACAACAACAAAGTGGCGACCACGGCTGACGTGAAAACGGAACGGCTGAGCCCGGTGCAGGCGGCTAGTGGCGGCGGCGGCAGCGGCGGCGGCGGCGACTCGGCGTCGTCGCGCAGCGGAACGCCGTCGTCGTCGTGTTACCCGGGCACGCCGCCCGGCATGGCCGCCACCGCGGACCGCGTGGCCAGCCCGGCGCCCAACCCGCTCAACCGCAACTGCAGTGACCTCATACGGAGTTTGGCCGCCAAATACCAGAACGCCAACCCCAGCGAGTGAGTCTTAAAACTTTTTTTTATTTTTCTGTAGCTTTTTTTTCTTCTCGTTTCGATTTTACCTATCGTTGCCCGTTCGCATATATCATTATCTCTCCACACGCTCCACCTGCCAATTCCACTATTATGCCCCTGCTTTAATATTTGGATTATGATATATTTTTACTTTCTCATTTGTAATAGTTTGGTATATGGCATTTCCTACAACGAAAGTACTCGAGACAACCACAAGACACTACTTGGCATCTCACGGAACTTGCTTGAAATCCCTGCCACGAGTTTTTTGCAAACATTTTCACAAAGTTTTTGCATTGTTTGACTTTAGAACTTTACACATATATTAGTAGCGTCTAAATTAAGATTTTCCCATAGGTTTTTGTATTTGTAAAACGTGAGGTCCTGTATTGGGTCTCATATAACACTGCAAATGATATTTTTGATCATAATGAATAGAAAACTGTTTGCATACGATTCCGTATGGATTACCACGGCTGGCAATTGGAGTTTATCTATTTTTTTTTTTTTTTTTTTTTTTTTTTTTTTTTTTTTTTTTTTTTTAAATAACCGTTGCGGCCAAATCGATACGATGAGGCGATACTTTCGTTTCCGTACTAATTTCTAAACTTTCCGGTACTCGGCTCGGAACCTTAAACGTACAAGTCGCATTAGAATAGGCATCGGTTTACGAAATTGAATATATTCGGTTGAGAAATATTAGTACTTTCTATATATAAAATGTACAAATATCTCGTATGTTATTACCGAATCCCAGTACTTTCTCGTCGGAATGTTATAACGGATTTTTCGGTTTCGACTAAAAGGTCGAACGTGGGGGGTCTCTGGGTTCGCCCTGGGCTTTCGGGAACGTTCCGGAGAATCGTGTATAGAATATAATATTCGCGACGAATCGAACGGATTCACGGCGATTCGTCTCGGTAGAAAAAAAAAAAAAAAGGCCTTGGTGCCGGCGCATTATTATTGTCGTTTGTCCGTTTCGACTACTGAAAAACACGCGTGCGGTAAAAATAAAATAAAATAAAACAACAACTTTACCCGCGACGAAACAGAAGCGGCGAGCTTACAACAATCGGACATTAAAACTAATAGGTGACTCGGACCGGGGGACTCGGCGTGTACGACACGTTGTAATGGGCAACAGAAAAAAAAAAAAAAAAAAAAACCTATACACGAGCCGGGTAATTAAATGATATTTACGAGCGAATAACCGCGCGTTTGATGTGCGTATCGGTATACAGATACAAAGATATAGGCATTATTTCGTTGTCGTACAGTATTTTTTTTTTTTTTCAATATATTTTTTCATTATTTTTTTCTTACATTATAAACTCGATTTATATAATGCAAGGACTGTATAATTTTTTCGCTGTCCACGCGGGGGTTTTTTTTTCTCTTTTTTTTTCCTATTACATTTCATTGTTTCCTATTAAATCGTATATAATATGTAGTACCTAATTGCGTAATACTCTAATTAATGCAGAGTATACAGTAATATCGCTACACCGTACGGTGCCCATTTCAGTAGTTATTATATTATTGCAGATTATTATCGTGTGAAGTTTTTACGAGATCGGATAGTTATTATTATTATTTTTTTTTTTTTCGTAATGTTTACGTAAGGAATTTCGATTTACATTATAGAAAAAATAACTGTACGCGGTTCCGAATGAGGTGAAGGTAGGGGAAAAAACGGTTTTTTTTTTTTACTCTTGTTCGGTTATCGGGGGGTTTTTTTTTTTTTAATTTTTTTTTTTTTTGCAGTGTTTCGCGACACTGGCGAATAATTATAACTTTTTTGTTCTCCTAGCAGAGCAAAGTTTTTCGCTATTTTCGGTTATTCGATTTTTTATAATAAAATAAATAAAAAAAAATTAAAAAAAAAACCCTCCACAACAATTACATATCATTATTGTATAATGACAATAACACTACAACAATAGATTTAAAAAAAAAAAAAAAAAATACACCGAACGAACGGACGGCCGATCAAACGTGATAATCGTGCCCATTAAAACGATAAATCGATAACGAGTACAAACGACTTGTTAAAAACTATTTACCAAAAACACAAAATAGATAAAATAGATCTACAAATAAACGTTGTAAACAAATATTATCCGTGTTAGTAAACCGATATAACCGAACAACCGAATAATCGGAATAACCGAACGACCGATGTTCGTTATTAACGGTTTACCGAATATACCGCCCCAGATGTGTTTGTGCTTATTATTTGCACCGTTCGATCCCGGCGCCTTGTAATCGTTTCACGAGAGTCAAACGGTGTGTGCCGTACGTACGCCCACGCATTTGTTTCTCGATTAAAACGATTATGGCTACGGTGGTAAGACGTGATTTTTCTCTATGGTCATATCAATATTGCGGTCGATAAACCAATGTAAACCACAGCATTTTCGGTTGGTATACTACAAACCGTCCTTTACGATTTGACCGAAAAATTCGGAATGTGCAGATGATAATAATAATAATAGAATTAGGGCTAGGGACTTGTAGAGGTTTGCGCCTTATTCAATATTCATTCAAAATATAGCCAAGTAACATAGAAATATCGGGAGTCTAAGGCGATTTATATTATTTTGCATATTTAGCTATTTTTTTTTCTCCGAATAAGTGAGAACATTTCGTTTTACAATATTTAATATTTATTCTTGAAATTGAAAAAAAAAAAACCGAATAAAATAATGAAATATTATCTGATAGTTTATCAAATGATAAAACAAGTATCTAGGTACCTATGGTACACCGTGGTTTTCTCCAATTAATTATATTTGTGTGATATTCAAACAGACACAATAATAATTATAATATCAATCGATATTTACAGAATACGGTCAGTTGATATTAGTTTGTCGGTTCGTAACGTACGCATTTCTGTTTTTGCTCTGTTATTATATTCAGTTTTGATAGTTTCAAAATGCCTCAAGTAAAAACGAATGCATATTAGTCGCCTACAGTCATATATTTCAGAATTTGGAAGCTCGGTCTTTTTAATTGATCAATCAGAACTATTTTGTGAACTTCGTAAAGTTAAAGTCAGCGCCGAAAAACGTTTTATCGTTTTAAAATTGCAATTTTTGTTTGTGTTAAAAGGCAAGCATAAAAAGGAATATGGATTAATGAAAGAAAAGTAAGGAAGAAACAGAAAACAAAGGAAAATAAATATATATTTGTAGTTGTTGGGTTTTTTTAATGAAAAAATAAAATGACTTTTAGAGCGTATTTGATCAATTTTTCAGGCATAAATGAATGCATTTTTAAAGGTTTTTAAGTCCCTAGCCACAATTTTAATAAATAGTACATTGATATATTATTGATAAAAAAAAAAAAAACATAAATACGAATCGCCCCTATAGGAAAAGTTCATTGGAATTGTCAGGGAATTTGTATGTATTTCTGGAGTTTTAGCTTCAAACTTCAATCCCTATCTTCGTAAATATTAATTATTAAATTAATTAATTCGAAAAAGCCTTTAGCTCTTCTGTCGTGCTCTAGATGGTTTCGTTAACGTCTTCGATTCGCTGACTTATGCGGGTAGTTATTAGTCACGGAAATAAAAAAATAAAAATAAAAATTACAGCGAGCTAAGTCAAGTAAATATGGTGGGATAGTACTACTGGTATATTTTTGGATGCCAAATATTCACGTATGGAAAGTGCTAATTGCGCTAGTGCATTGTCATGGTGCAAAAGCCACGACTTTGATTTCCACGCTTCTGGCCTTCTACGGCGTACTTTCTCTCTTTCCAGTACTTGTTTATAAACAACTTGATTTACCGCCTGACTTGTAGGTACAAACTCATAATGGACTAAACCAAAAAAATCGAAAAAAAGAAACAATACGCATTGCTTTGATGTTTGACCGGACCCGACGACATTTTTTTTGGCCGAGATGAATTTGCCATCTTCCATGGCAATGATGATTGGCACTTTGGTGTCGGTTAAAAAAATTTATTTTTACGGGGGTTGAAATCCGGCTTTTGGGTAACGCGGAAAAAATGTTAAACGATTGTGAAACTTCTATTTAAATCGTTTTTTTTTTCTTCGGGTATATGTAAGTAACAATGAATACGCGATCGGTTCGAATGGTCCGATTCCCGATAGTTTTGTCACAAATTCAAAATACTCGTTTGTAGCAATAGTTGTTTAGATTATATTTAATTAAAAAATTGGAACAGTTTCTATTTTACATACACGACAGAATACATAAATGCGATCGTGGCGAAATTATTTGACACTCAAAGCGAATACAACAGAACAGGGATCGTGGGGACGACATGTGTTAAATGTAAAAAAAAAAAAAAAAATCGTTTTCCGGGTTGGAATATATTTCATCGCGAGGATATATTTGATTTTTGCCCGTTAATTCGCCACGAACTGTTCGAATTTACTTATCAATTGCCGGATTCGTCAGCCCGTGGCCGGGTTCAAAAATCGTTCCGGCCGCGGCGTCGCCGATGTATTTTTTTTTTTTATATAATAATAATCGTAGTGTACGTCCGACACACGCGCGCCTCATAAATCCGAGTTTATTTTAACAGTATATATTATACATAGACGGTGGTTTTTTTTTTTTTTTTTTTTTTTACTTCATTCTCGACGACGAGTTGGCTGCTAAAATGCCAGAAACCGCGCCGGCCAAACGCGAACTCGTATTTATTTATTTTTTTTTAATACATTATAAACCGACGGCCGCCGCCGCCGCCGCCGGGCGATACTTAAAACATTTAGGTCAACGACGCTCATCGATTTTTATTCTCCGCTCCTATATTCCCCACTGAACACGGAGATTACCTTAGATTATATATATTTTTTTATTATATTATATTACACAGTCGTATTATTATATTGTACACGCGCACGAGTCCGCGGGTGCAGCATCGCCTACATCGCGTAAAAATAATTTATATTTTATAGATCCGGGGGTCTTCGATTTTTTTTTTTTTTTTTTTTTTTTACCGCGGGCCATATCTATAGATATACGCTCCGGCATCGCGGGCCAAGTTTTTTTTTTTTTTTCTTCTCAAAAAGCGACAGACAGGCAATGAAACCGAACATAAATAAGAATTATTTTATTTAATTATAATTTTTACAAAAGACAATATCGTATTTTTATTGTAATACCGTCACTGTCACTTGACGAGAATTTTGGAGATTGCTCGTCTTTTAAGATTTCGCAGTAGTTTAGATCAGACTTGGTCGTTCCAACTAGCAACGTCGCTCGAAAATGTCCGTCGCTTAAGTCGGTTCCAAATTTTGATTTGACGTATTTCATTTTTGAAAAAGTTTGCTCGCACAGGCGGGTAAAGCTAAATATTACAATCATTTCACGTGAAGCACATTTTTTTTTGATATTTGGAAAAGAGTTCTCGGGCAATTTGGCGTATAATTTTTGCAGTCTAAATTCCTTGAAACACTTTTTGAGCCTCGATTGTTTGACGTGGGCGCGGTGGCTTCAAGCTGAAGCTCTCCGTTTGTAAAGTTTCAAATTCTACGGTGAACGGATTTTCGAAAATTCGAACGTGCTCAAAACGACTTATCCCATGATTAAACATCGGTTAACTTAGCAGATGGGTTCAAAAAGCTTGACTCCTGTAATCGATAATATATTTAAAAAAAAAATTATCGTAAAACAACGTTTTCCTAGATGGGGGGGGGGAGATTTCATAGTATATTTGGCAACGTTTAATAAATATATAGAGCCGATAATAGACGGACAGCGTTTCCGGACGGTCGTGTAACATGGGAGCGGTTCGTCGTTTCTCTCGTCAACGATTTGTAAATTATATTTTAGTAATACCTCCGTCGAATTATCGTATAGACATTTGCGTTGTATCCATGGACGTATCCGGATCGAAAAAATCCGAATTATTCGGATTCGTCATAATTCGGAAATGCGGATTTCACGGATTGTCCGGATTTTCGCGGTTTATACGAATTTTCGGATCTATACAATAAATTAAAACATAAAATATTAGTCACATAAAACGGGTTAACCATTCGACTCAGCTGCCAACTGTGAAATCGACGAATACTCGTCATTTATCACGTAGAGTTCAATATATTCGTTAGGTTATGTTAGTTTTTAACATTTAAACTGCTGCATTTCGTCAGGATTTAACTTCTTCTTCCACTTCGTTTCAATCCCACGGAAGTCGGCGGCCTATCTTACTCGTATACCCATTTTTTTTTTTTTTTATATAGTTAGGTATCATATTCTTCTTGAAGTTCCTATCCTTTTCGGATATTGGAAAACATAATAAATCAATTTTCCTTTTTTTAATGATGTACGGAATAATTCACTTGACGTTTCGCCTAATCAACCGCGGTGGTTTATCCTAACCACGATATCTTTCTTCTTCCAATACTTATTTTTCCTTGAAATATAGATTACAGTAGTCCATATCTTCGGTCGTTACTCATTATGTGACCTAAATATTTTAATTACCGAGATTTTATAGTCGTCAGCTTTCCTTTCGCATTCTTTGAAGTACCCTCAAGTTGGACACGCATTATATCCATGGGGGGGAGGGGGTGTTAAGAATTCTTAGAGCGTCGATTTCCCTGCTTAATGTTTCTGATTTAATGTCCACGTTTCAGCTCCAAACATAATACGATTGGAAAGATATAACATTTTTGTACCGGGTGAGAAATCTTAACATTTAAACACCTTAGACATTTTTCGTTATGCACCCCCCCCCCCTCCGGCCCTGTCAATCCCGTATTTAATTTCTATAACAAACACTCCCAATCGTCATAGTCGTACTTTTTAACTTTTTCTATTTGCTGAGTCGTAATGAATTACTGTTGTCACATTACGGTCTGTTTATTCGAAATTACCATATATCTCGTAAGCAAGATACACGCGGACGTTAATTTAATGTGTACGTATTTTGTTTTTAACAGTTATAATATGCCTTCACGAAACGGTCTGAACATGGGCCTGCTGTCGGCCGCCACCGCGGCGGCGGCCGCCCACAAAGACCACGGCGGTGACGGCGGCGGCGTCGGCGGCAGTCACATGCTGAGCCCAGGATTCCCGTTCGTCACGCCCACCATACCCGGCACCAACGTGCCCATGTTCCCGCCCATGATGGACATGTCGTCCACGCAGGCCCTACTGTCCATGGTCCGGTCGTCGCAGTTCGACGCGTTCATGAGCGGCAAAACCAGCGGCGGCGGCGGCGGCGGCGGGAGCGGTGGTGGCGGTAGCGCCGGTGGTGGCGGCACCAAGCGGCCTTGCAGCTCGTCGTCTTCGTCGTCGTCCAACGCGGTGCACCACCACCACCACGGCGGCGGTGGCGGCGCCTCGTCGGCTGCGGGGTCCGATCATCTGCAGAATCCGCTCGACTTATCGTCGTCGTCGAGCCCGTGCAAAAAGCCGCGCAAAGGGATGCCGCCCGTGCACCACTGGCCGGAGAGCGCCGGTTCCGCGGCCGGCACGTTCGCCGAGACGTTCCTCAACATGCCGGCGTTCAGCCTGGCCCTGCAAAAGTCCCGGGAAAAGGTTGTGCTGACAAATGGCGGCGGCCACGGGAACAACAAACGGCTGGGCAGCGTTTCGCCGAAACCGGCAAAACCGTCAAAACAGTCGGCGTGCCTGCAAGGTGCCCCAAACAGGGCGCTGCCCTGCGCGTCGTCCTGCGGAGCGCCTGTGGCCACCGCCACCGCCACCGCCACCGCCACCGCCACCGCCACCGCCGTCACCGACAAACACGACAAACAGACGTGCCCGAACACCGCGGACAAGTCGGCCGTGGCCGCGTGGACGGTGGACGACGTGTGCGATTTCGTCGGGACCATCGACTTGTGCGCCGAATACTCGCAGGCAAGTCTTTTAATATAATATACACGGCGGTAACTCATGAAACAGTTTTAGACTTACAATTGAAAAATTATTAGGAACACGTCCGTCTTGATTTATATGTGTACCGTTTGGCATAAATACGTTGGGTTTTCTCGAATATATATTTTATCGTTCCGTTCGCAGTTATATAGCTTCGAATATGAATTATTATTATTTTAATTATCGTCCGATCCGACAACAGTACGAGTCCGTTTTTTTACAATTCTCGGTTTAGCTCGAGTTCAGCCGAGCCTGGGTTATCACCCGACCCCCAGGTTAACTTTTGTTGCCGGCATTTACAATCGCATATTCGCCGGTACGGTTCGGCCGAACATGATTTTTGTGGAATAGCTAAAACGAAAAGTGATTAATTAAATAATTAACCAATATTACGCGCGCAATTCACGGGCCGTTGTTGGTTATCATATTTATAATACCGGTGTTCGTTATCAATATCATAAACAGCCATCTTTGAACTCGCCGAAGTTTAACCTACATTCCGCCGTTTAGCAATCGACCTCGGTCAACTTTGGTTCGAATCGAAATTATTCGCTCGCAATAACGAATCTGTGTGCCCACGTTATTCTCGATTCGGACTACGTTTCAACAACCAATCCGGGTTTAAACCGCTACTGTAAAGCGTATCGAAAATATAGACGAATTTCAGTAACAACGTTTCACATTTTCGGGAAAATAATGACTTAAGCAATAGTTAATTTGTCAATTTCCCTAACTAATACACACGCATAAACGTATTTTGTCATCTAAACTTTTATAGACATACTGCACGGGACTACAAATAAATGTGAGAATATTTTGTTTTAGAAATAACTCAAGTTTTATGAAAATAACTATGCCATATAATTATTGTAAAATCGAGTTTTTAACATAGGAATTTTCTAACATTTTATTTTCGATTAACTATTCAAGTTGAACGTTATCATAAATGTAACCCATAACTAAAGTTACTTAGTTACTCTTAACTATAGTTACCTACTGCTCAATTTCGCTAAATGCCCAATAATTCGGTTATATTTGTGAAACTAGACATTTTCATTAGGACGGGTCAAAATATATGAAAATCGTCTTTCAAAAAAAAAAAAAAATAATATCTGACAGTAATTGTACCTCGGCCCATTTACCGCGCAGAGTGCAGACAACGAAGTTGTTTTTTTGTCCCGTACACGCACGAAAATTTGACAAAAAATCAAAAAAGTTGAGCGTATTCTCATCATTTACCTCTGAAAGCGTTTGAAGTGTACATTTTGATGAAAATCTTAATAAATCACGAAGCGTTTCAAAACACGATTAACTGAACTTCGCTCGGAATCATTTTCCGTTAGCGACGATGATTTATTTATCGAAGCGTACAGATATAAATCAAATTCCTGTCTTATTCTACATTCCCGACTTCCCACCTACAACAGTGGCCCACCGGTGGTGCGAAGTACGTGTCTAGGTGTTTTTTTTTTTCTTTTTTTTTTTTTTAATATATTTTTTATTATTATTTCGTACGCCCACGCGTAATAGTCGGGCACGGTAATATTATTGTAGTCGGACAGTTTTATCGTATATATTTTTTTTATATATATAATATAATACGTGGCCGTAGGTATAAAAAAAAATAATAATAATAACAAGCGTCGTCGTATAATCCAGATCGAAATCGTATATTATATTTTTTTTATAACGTATTTTTTTTCTTCTTATTTTCATTTTACGACATTATCGCATTTGCGCCGTCACCTCTCGGATTGATTCGTCCCGTGTATAATATGATTATTATGATAATATTGTATACTCCCGAGCTGCTGCGATCCCACGCGTATTTTTTTTTATAATATAAGCGATAAGTAGAAAAAAAAAAATAATAAAATAAAAAACACTACACGCCCGGCCATTGTAACGCCACCGCCGCCGCGAAGATTTACAACTCAATCCGGTCGTATCGGCGTGGGACACAATTATTACAAAACGCATACACTCGTATAATCGGATATAATAAAGTTTTCAAGTTTTTTTTATATCATATGCATATAAGTACTAATAAAAAGTATATTACTCAGGCGTATTCCGGGGGCGGGGCTATCCGCCAGATATTTGACCGAGGGCCGATATAGTGTCTTTTTGACCCCCGTCAGCTATAAGTGAAAATAAATTTATATTATCGTAAAAAAATAATATTCTTTTTTCGCCCATGCCAATTTAAACAATTATAATATTGTCTATATAGTAGTGTGGTGGCCGTCAACGTTTCTCCCGATTGTACGCCATTCTTTTTCATTGTTCCGAGGACTTCGACGATTGTTTCGTAAACAATACGATTGATGAACTAGTTTAAAACTATCGGTTTTGGCGCGAATTCGTACGCGTCTTACTAAACACCCGGGTATACCCGGGGGTTATACCATACTGATAAGGTAACACCGTCGTGATTAATTCTGATTGATATCATTCTGCCACGAACAGAGATAATCTACGACCACGAGAGGGACACGCGTCCCAATAACCCAGTGGTTCTCAACCTTTTTGGATTCATGTCACCCTCATCTACGATAACCCAACACTACGTCTCCCTAACATCAAAATAATAATAATATAAAATACAAGCCCTATAAAAAATACAGTACGCAGAAAAATAATAACTACACATTTTATTTTTTCTTTACTGTTAAATAAACATTGAAATTTTAAATTGGGAAAAAAATAATTAAGATTATTGATAATATATAATAATTGAATAAACTATGAAATTTAAAAATTAATGAGAAGTTTGACTCTGATGATTTTTACATAGTTGTGGAATTCGAGGGTTGATGGTTGAAAGAGCGAGTCTCATATCGTCTTCTAGTGTGGTTTTTGTGAGTCTTTGACGTTTTTTGGTTTTAATATTCGTGAGCGCGCTGAATCCATGTTCAAATGTCTATATTTTTAAACTTTTTCCAAGATTTTCTTGTCACCCCTACATTGGATCCATGTCACCCAAGGGTGACATGTCACCCCGGTTGAGAACCACTGCAATAACCCACTGTACCCCGGTAACCGGGTTAGACACGTCCGATTCCCGCCGAATTCCCGTCGTTTTGAACGATGTTTCTCACGCGGTCGATTGTTAAACGCAACAATTTGCGAATGATTGAAAATACGTCAGGATTAATTTCACTTCCGTTACAACACGATCCGTCTAGTTTATCAAACCTTTTTTTTTTTCTCCCCGAACAATTCCTATTACTTCGTTTTTTTTTCATGTGTACTCTTTATTTATGTTCGCTAGTACCCATCTGTACGGTTTTTTTTTTTGCTCTTTGAATTATTATATTTTTTTTTTGTACGAATATTTCAATTTTGTCTATTACTGTTGATTACAATACCGATTTATATTTATCGAACCCCGTTTTTCGTACATAATTTTTAGATTTTTAGTTTTACCACTGCCCTCCCCAGGAATTTACCCCGCGTCACACGCCTACGCCCATATAATAATAAATTATTTTTTAATAATTAATTTATAATTTATTAATTAACTGAAATAATTACGTCGATTCTTTTGCGAGAGACATATAGTTGGATTATCTCTCTTGCGCGCCGCCAGTCTCGTGCCCGTTCACCTACTAGCGAGGGGGAAAAAAAAAAAAAATTAATAAAAAATTACCGTATCGGTGGAATATAAATTATATATATATATATATGTACTTACTTATTGTGTATGGAGTACTCAGTACTAATAGATAACATATAGTATTATATAATTTTGTGTTTCCGTCGATAAGATTTTAATATTGCAATATATACGAGAAAATAAACTGCACGACGACGAATAAAATTATCGCAATACCGCGGTGCAAAATTATCGATTAATAGTTTACGTAAGTCTACAGGTGATGTGCGATATAATTTTGCCGGGATTAGGTTGCCCGGTAATATTCCCAATGCCGCAAATTTACCGGGATCATAATCATTTTTTTTTTTTTTTTTATGTACGTATTGTTTTTCGTGTTCCGATAATTAATTTAACTTGTAATCGTAAATTATTACGCGCTCAAAACGTACGATGCAATATGTCTGCGATTTGGCGAATTCAAAAATATTTTTAATACAAAATATACGAACCCGACTCTAGCTATACACTTAGATGTCGGTCATCAGCGGGGTTCGGGACGCATAGCTCTTTAAAACGCGATAATAAGCGCTAAAATATGCACAAATCTAAAAAAATATGCATTTCAAATATTTATTAATTAACAATTATTATTCACAATTTTACTTCAAATTTTTTGTATTATTTCTATTATTTCTGGAATTAATTATTTTCCTTGGCTATTTATACCTAGACGAAAACTGTGACGAGCTACGAGTTTTAAATAACAAAAAAACATGTAATTGTATCAATATTTTTTTTTCGCGTTCGATGCTTCTTTTAATTTCACTGACCTGTTAAAATGTGTATAGTTTCGGTTTAAATTTGAAGAATTCGTCAATATAAAAAAGCTGAAAAACAAGCACTTTACTGCAAATGTTACGAAATATGCAAAAATATGGACATTCTAATTGCAGATTAGGTAACCACAAATGCATTTATTTCGCACACTGTTATGTTTTACAATAAATAACAATTGTATCTTTAGGCGTATAAAGTAATCTAATGCTATGAGTTCCCGAACAACGGCCGTCAATTAAAACAATTGATTTTAAACAATTCCCATATGGTTATCAATAATTATTTACTTCGAATTCAAATGTATAATAGGATAGGAGTTTGTTATATTTTACTTTTAAACGTAAACGATCCCCGGGCACGTTCCTCGGGGAATATTCCTGGTGGCACGTCGACGCGTAAGAGGCCGCGGGCAATTTAATATAATGTATACCGAAATCGCGTTTTCTATTTTTTTTTTTTTTTACAAACGAATTGCGCGTGCAAATTATAATTAATAAATTAATTAAAAAAAAAAAAAAAAAAACCCCATTCGCGTGTGGTATGTATTGTAATTATTTCCCGTACAATAAATATACGCAGGCATTATTGCACAAGTGCAATAGATTACGAAAAAAAAAACAATTTTTTTTTTTTTTTTTTAAATTTTTCAAACAACAGTCCGACGTTTCTACATGTTTAATTGATTTAATTATACGCCGGCCGTGCACTATCATAGGTTAGTATTTTTTAACCGTTTAGCATTAGACATTTATATGTTTACACACGACGGTCCGTCGTTAGGAGTTTTCAGCCCATCCGTTTATATTGCCCACCCAATATATTACGCCGGTGCGCAGCGGCGGTTTATGAAACGTTGACAGCCACCAATCATCGGTCGTGCTGCGATATATATATATATATATAATTATAATTAGCCGAGAGATTCCCGTTATAGAAAGAAAGAAAAAAAAATAAAATAATTTTAAAAAAGGCGTCGAGAAAACGGAATATAATATTACTAAAAAAAAAAAAAAAAATAATAATAATAACAAGTTTGCGTAACGAACCGACGGAACGTCTAGCGCAGTCTGGTCGTGATGAACTTTCGAACGTAAAGCGACCATTCAAAATGTTTAACGCAACGCCAAAAAGTAACACGGGCGGTGGTCGGTTTATCGTGTTTTTTTCTTCTTCTTCTTTATCATCTTTTTCCCTACCCCGTTATAATTAATGTACGTGACTGGTCCCGCGAAGATTCGACGACGACGGCTGTTGCTCAACGTATACACACACACACACACACACACACACGTATAAGTAGGTTTAGGTAATAATATATAGGTAATAATATTTTAACTTTTTCGTATAAAAGGCGTCGCGGAGCACGATTATTGCGCGGTACACATTAATATTTTTTTTTATATATATATATAAACGTATCGGCATCAGCAGGTGGTCGTCCGCCGCAGCAACACCGCGAAGACACATGACATATTGCAAATGAAGATTTAACCATACCGCGGCCGATCCATATTATACCTATACTTGCCTACGAGTTTTTTTTCTCTCTTTCTTTATCCTCGACGGACTTCTCTTCGCGGCGCACTCCACCGTGTCACGACCGGGAATTTTTTTTTCTTCTCCTTCTAATCTGTACACGGGTAATAGGACGCGGGCGGCGCGCGTTGCGAAACCGACGACGACGACGACGGCTGGGGGGCGGCGGCCGGTCGATTTTCGTGCCCCGATAGGCCCGGCCGCCGATAGGACTGCTCCAGATACGCGCGCGCGCCCGCGCGCACACTACGCGTCGTCGTGGACGATATAATAATACGAGTGAAAGGTCACACACGCAAAACTATTATATTTATTATATACGTACGTACGTGTTACGGTCATAGGCGGTACTAGACCCCTTTCTAGGGCGGGGGCAGAGGGGGGGACAAGCGAATATTTTAAATCCACTTTCCACAAACCCCTGCGAAACAAATGCCGTTCCAGCGTGTTGATAAGGTTCGATTTTTCCGCGTGTTTTCCGCCGTCCGTCACGGGACCGCGGTCGATCCGACCAATTATCGTAGAACAGAGCGCATCTATTCTATTCCAACCCTGAACTCGGCCATCTCGGCGTTTAAATTCACGGCGGGAGGGCGAGAATCCGCGGGACAACGGGCAACTGCACGCCCTGCCGCCCCCGTAGTTCTCCCTAGACTCGAACGTGGTAAATTACGTACTTTCCGCCCACCCACAGCCCGCCCGTGTTTAGTAGGGGCTCGGCCTTTGGACTAGGAGCTGGGGGTAGGGGTGCCTTTAATAAGAATATTAATACAATTTTTAGTGGGATGGATCATTTGTCCTGAAACCTGTACGTATATTGGCAATACCAGGGCATAGAAATATATTGCGGTTTGAGATATCATCACGTTTATGTACCCGTTATAGATAATAGATGGGCTCATAATTATTATTCGTACGACTAGATATTTATATCTTATAGGCATACGACGTATCGTCTACCTATAATAAGTCTATTCATTTTAAATGATTTATAATAACAGTAACCGTTACACTTATGTGTATCGGTGAATGTATTTTTCGTGTACGCCCAGTACGTTTTTAGATACTGAGGAGCGGTGGTTTCGCCGTCACGTGTTTCTTCCTTTTTTTCATTCTTTTTACCCGGGGCGCCAGTATGCCCCCAAACACTTCTCGTCGCGTTTCCCTAAAACTCGGTAAATGGTGTAATTGTAGACGTCGATTACCCGGTTAAGCCCGGAGTACATTGCTAATACGACATGCCGGCACGAGCGACGTCCGAGGACGCTCAATCACCGATAATCGTATTCGTGATAATGTAAAATATCATTTGTCGGACGAGCCGAAACCCGACGGTATGGATTCGTTTCTTAATAAGTTTTAACGTCTACGGGCGTATGTATTCTGGCGATTTGTGCGCTCGACGAACGTATTTTAAAATACGTTTGTCGCGAGTGAATGTCCCCTAGCTCGTGAACTATTTCAATAAAAGTTTTTTAATAGTATGTAGGTTTAAACAATTTTATCACCGGTCGTGCTCGGTGAAAAATGCGCTCGGACGCAGCGGCAATTTCGTGCATTTCAAAACGGCAAATGACTAGGTATATATATATATATATAGTAGTAATAACTGTACAAATAAATAATTTACACGAAAAAAAAAATAAAAAAAAATAGATAACAATAGTATATTTTACGTGTATTAATATATGATAACTATTTTGTATTCTATTACGAAAGCAGTTTTAGGTATGCAAATAGGAAAGGTATCAAGTATCAACGAGAAAAAAAAAATCCGTCTATTATATTTGAGATTAATTGACCAACAAACTTGGTAAATGACGTCGTTCACCGGCGAAAGATGTAAATTTGAGTTTAGAATTAGTGGTGAGTATCGGCATGAACCGGTATCGATGATGTCGGGGTTTTTTTTCTTCTTCAAAACCGATATTCGTCCCGAAATTTTTGAAGAAAAAAACGTCAATAATGTCTCTGAAATATGAGGGAAAAGAGTGTTTTTCAAATCGACATATCAGCTAATTTCAATATCGGCTCGCGGTTTTTAATTTCAAATAACGGATAGCGAATATCGGATTATCGGAAAAAATGTCATATGGGCTCACACCGCTATATAAAATGCGTTTCTTTTTTTTTTTTTTTACAACATTTACCTATATAATTGAATCGTCATTGATGAATTGCCGTCTTTCACCTAAACATAGACAAGTATATATATATATAAACGTATAACGAGATCGAGATTAAATAATTAACTATATAGCGGTTTTTTGCCCGCTCCTTTTTCACCGTTCGGACGGCGCGCGATAGTCGAGACAAGGACGTGACGACGTTTTCTTGTGTACGTTGTCGTCGCTCTTGGTAACGAGAGATTTTTTCTTTACCGAACGTTCCAAACAAATTGAATTCATCGTAAAAATTCGTGGCGTCAAAACAAATAATTCACGGGTTAATCGATAAAATTTGCTCCGCTGATGGTAGTTCGCGTATCGGTTTTATTTATATGAATTTCTATCTGCAGGTATATTGTGACAATAATCTTTATGGTTCCGCTCGAAATACTCGTACACTATAATTAATTGTTCGAATTACTTAAAAAATTATTTTTTGTTTTTTTATTTTTTATATCCATTATATACGTTAGTTTCTCGACGGAACTAATTGCAGGATGTAATACGGTAAAAACAGTAACGAGTAGAGTAAAGAAAACATATTTTAAACTTAAAAGCTTCTTCCCCCCCCTGTTATAGAAAACGGGGTTTTTTTTTTTTTTTTTTTTAACGTGGTAAAACAATACAATTTCGTTAAAATTTCGTTTGTCAGCCGACCTACCGACACGAAAACAATCTCTTCCGCAGAGGTGGCTGCGCATCGAGTGATAAAACACTACTTTTGTACATTATATTTTCGATTCAAACAGTTTTAGTTTTTAGAATCATTTTTTAATTCCGGTCGGTTATTTAATTCGATATTTAATTTGCAGAAAAAAGACTAAATTATAATTACGTAAACAATAGTTGTACAGACTGCCGAGAAAAACCCTAGGCTCATTTTTTTAGTTTATCAGTTTTACGTTTCAACTACACTACTCTGAGCAGTGATAGTATAGCAAAGACTTGACGTAGCTTTTATACACGTATTAGCGACTAATGTATGTACATTGGTAAATACATTTTAGTTTTGTCGATTCATCAGCTTCTTCCCTGGCAATATACAATACGGAATACAACCGAGGATATGAAATGGTTTGTAATTTAAAAGTAGTAAATGGCACCACGGACCGAGCCGTTAAATGAATAGGAGATTTTAATCGAATGAGCTCAAAAAAACGGAGAACAAAAACAGTATACACTTCAATCTGTCACGCGGCACCGGAAACGGTATTCGAATTGTAATAAAAGCACTGCGGTGGAATACGTGACTATTTTTTTTTTTTTTTTTTGAAATGTTTTATTAATAAATGTTAAACAATAATAATACTACACCAAGTACACCGATATAATAACATTTATTTGTTCCTTTAAAATGTAACATTATATTATCCGATGCAATAATAATAACAACACCTAAAAAAATAATAAATACAAATTATATTTTGAAAAAAATAAATAAAAAATATATAATCTATGTTTAAACTTTGAGGGCTTTGAGGCAAGTGTTAATTTAAATTTGATTAAAAAAATTAAAATGATGTATAGTTTAGTTGTATGTATGTTGGAACTAATTTGTAGGGGTATAATATTACACCAATGAAAAATAACATCACCACACTAATATACATTACACTATATCGAATTAACTGTAATACAGGGTGCGGCAGAGCCGACTGACGAGTTTTGATGGGCTATAAATAACGAACAGTATAACATAGAAAAAAGGTTTTTTTTAATTTAAATCAGTATTCTCCCATTTTTGAAAATTATATCTCCAAGATGGCGGCCGTCAGCATTGATACACTGTTGTAGACGATCTCTGAAGCTGTCATATGATTTTCGGCACATTTCGACTGGTATGGCCTCGACTTGCACGGTGATTTTCTGTTTAATTTCTTCTATGGTATGTGGGCGATGTCTGAAAACCTTATCCTTAAGATAACCTCAGAGGAAAATATCACACATGTTTAAATCTGGGGACCGTGCTGACCAGCCTATGACTCCTCACAGAGAGACTAACCGCCCAGGGAACATTTGTCGCAAGACAGAAAGTGAAATTCTAGCTGTGTGCGCTGTAACTCCGTCTTGCTGAAACCATACATCTCCCAAATCATGTTCTTCGGCCATTTCCTCCAACCTATGCTGCAGATAAGTTTCCAACATCACAACATAACGAGCGGACGCGTCATTTTAACCGGCTCAATTGACTCTCTAACCAAATGCACATATTCGGGGGTTCTTACCGTTCTGGGTGCTTCGTGTCCAAGTCTGCTTGGGGTACTTCCAGTTTCTTCCAAATGCCGTATCCACAATTCGATAGTGTTAGCAGAAGGAACAGATTCAGCACGTGGAATGCCGAAGTGTATACGAAAAGCCCTTTGTGTAGCGATCACAGAATGATTATTTTCGTAATACGCACGCACGTCGCAACCACCTGTCCAGACCACGATTACGAATAAAAAACGGCATTACCGTACAATTCAAAACGTACCACTTATTAAGGCCTGCTCTTATCTTATCACAGGCTAATGGCCTCGTTAAACTCGTCATTTGGCTCTACCGCACCCTGTAGTTAAATCGTCGAATAATGATATTAAAAAACCGTTTTAAAACAAGACCGTTTGTTTGAAAAACTTGCGTACAATCCGCGGGAAATATCATAGTAATATGACGAAAACTCCGAAAGACCATACCCATCACGTAACGTCGTATTTATTATTATTATTATTATTGTTATTATTATTTTTTTTTTACATTAAACCGAATATCTATCGAATATATATATATAGAAGCGACGAGTGTACGAAACCCCTAGTGATTGTTGTAATCGCGTACAATCCGTTCCGGTCCGTTTCGAATATATTATCGTATTATAGACGCGCGTGTTTTCGTTGATTATTATTATTATTATTATTATTATTTTTTTTTAAATTTTTTTTCTTCACGTTTTCGTTTTATATAACCGTCGAAAACCAACCGTAAAGGTTTTCTTTACGTGAATTTCGACACGACACTAATGCGTCGGACGAACATCGCGGGCGCGCGCGCGCGCTCGTATTGATATTCGTGATGTATCTCAGCACGTACCTCTATATATGTGTTTTTCGATTGTAATAACGCTATGTATACGCGTATATGTAAACATAAGCCGGATTTCGTTATACACCAAAGTCACGGGAGGAATGAAAAAAAAAAAAAAAAAAATAAAATAAATAAATAAATGAAAAAGGGCAAATAACGTGTTTGTGACCGTCCATTAGCGGGACCTGGAAACTGCAGGACATTCCTCTCTTTCCCCGAGTCTTTATATTATTGTGTAGGAACCAAAACGTATCGCCGTCGTCGTTTACACACGACAGAGCACGGCGGCGTAGCAGTCCGAGTGCGTCTCTCACACGAAAACAATGCAAATATTTATTTAATTTTTTTTTTTTTGCTTTTTACGAGTGTTCGTGATGTGTACACCCGGCCGGCCGAACGAACGAACGGTGAATCGACAGATTCGGTCGAGATAATAATGACGTTATATAATAACAACACAGTGCGTTTAACTCAAATCCCATGGAAACACAATGCATTTCAGCCGGTTGGACATGGATTGAATTTAGAAATGGATGTTTTTTTTTTAATTTCCCTCCTCGGGGAGGGGGCTAATCAAATACACGTTTCGAGTCAATTTTTATCCATTTAAAATTGAACTTACATTTTCTTAAACAGAACACCTACTTTTAGCGTCGGATACGAATAGTCTTCTTTTTTTTCAATCAACTGTCTTGTTGATACAGCCGTCTGCATTTAGTTAACAATTGAACACATTTCGACTACAGACTACAGACAAATTATAACTATAAAGGCAATCAATCGAGAAAAAAACATATTTTTCAATGAATATTTAGACGGCTGTATCCAGGGCTGGATTTAACCCAGGAATAGACCATCTTTTTTTTTTTTTTTTTAAATAGCCCATTGTAAGGTTATCTAGATAATATTGTTCACTCGTTCAACCTTTGATTTTTGCACAATCTATTTTTCGTGTAGGCCCATTATTATTTCTAACAACCCCGGTGATCATTTTCTGATTTCCATTTAGCTGGATCTTTCCAATTGATATGTTGTGTTTCTATGAAAATGATTTCGTTGCCTATTAATAGACATATCAAAATGTGGATTTTCTACACAAATTCGATTTGTTGCCAAACGAACGTCGTCGTAAGCATATCAAACGCGGTTCTTTTCAGTGACCATTCTGATTTCGTCTGTCATGTGGCCGTTATCACGGAGTGATTATTACGACTTGATAATTAGCTTAATAAATTTACAAAAGTGATTTTAATCATATGAATTTATAGGAAATGAAAATTGTACATTTTAATATGATTAATTTTGGGATGCTATAACGTACTACTAGACAAAAAAAAAAAAAAAAGTATAATAATAGTTATTGCTTAGCCCTAGGCACGTGCCTACCGTAACGACTATACGTTAATTCAGGCCCGGTGGCTGCATGTCGGTTAATTTTCGATATAGTGCAAATTTGCGTTGAACAATTATACCGGTTGCTCGATGAGGAGACAGTTGAGAAATTGTAAGTTTTAATGGCGATCCCAAGCTCCTTTAAAAAAAAAAAAAACGAAAAAACCCTTTTTTCGATCCCGGGTGTGTCCGTCCGGCTGAAATCGAGTAAAACACACTGTATAGGAGTAAATTGTATATGTCGGCTAAAAACCGTATATAGTTTATTATTACGGAATTTCTCCGGCCGCGTAATTCGCTTCGGAATCTAGTGAACCTTTATAACAATGTAATAAACTCGTGTCTCGCGTATAATAATATTATTACTCGCACTAGTTACTTTTCAATAGCCCTAGTGAAATCCTCTATAATGTCGGCCGCATAGAGAATAATGGTTTTATGATTATATATTTATATATATATATATATATAGGGTTTTTTTTTTTTTTTTTTTTTTTGTGACGTGCTCGCGTTCACTCATTATATTGTCCCACTCCCCCGTCGTGCAGAGTGTTCTTTTATTATTTTGCGTAAAGGTCATCATCTGCACATAATACACATACACGAAATTACATTTCCTCCTACTCCACTCATCCAGAAACATGTGTCCTGCTCACGAGCGGTATTGTAGCCATCGTGATAATAATTACGTTTTTCTTTTCGATTTATAAATTCCGAATTCCGCACGGTTTCGATTCTACATTAGACATCGTATCGGATAGAGCACATCCACTCGTCGTAAATAGTTGTTTTTTTTTTTTTTTTTTTTTCAATACCCGTATCGCGGTAATCTCTCCATCGTATGGGTTTCGATTTGCCTGTAGAAAATCTCGTTTATTTACAACTCGTTTCCGGACGGATTCGTGAAACACTAAAAACTTTGGCGCGGTACGGTACACGGAAGGGCAATTTATTTTCAACGTATGTGCGGCCAACCCAGTAACCGAGAAATCCTGCCGAAATCTTTTGTAGAAAATATCAAACAAATTGTTCAAACCCGGAAATGTACAGTGCCGAGCACCCGTATTGGAAATTGAAATTTAAAAATCTGAGCCACTACGTCTGCGAATTGTGACGGGCGGATAAACGGAAGCACTTTTGCCGCTGTTAAGATTTTTTTTTGTTCAACAATACATTTATAATTTGGTACTAAACAACAATATATGAAATTTGGTCGAAAATGAAAATGCGGTCCATTGCGAATGTTCTGTATATTGTCGTTCGGGATTGTGTTTGTAAGTAGGCCACTGATACGGTAGGCTATAGAGAGAAATTTAATTTATATCTGTACGCGACGAAAAATCGTTGCTAACGAAAAACGATTCAGTGAGTGAAGTTCAGTTTAGCATATACAATAAAAGTGCGTCCATGGATTTTCGTTATTTTTATATTGTCAAAAGAACGACCTTGTGTACAATTTTCGAGCGTTTTTCTGAAGCCAAACAAATTCAATTCACATTAAAACCTAATGTAACCTAAAAAAACCTCAAACATTTTAAATAGCTCAAAAAACGCCAGAATATTTTAAAAATTTGGTGAACAATTTCTACGATCTCAACGATTATTTTTAACTGAATCACAACATTCCTACATTTCCCCCGTCCCAATTATTAAGAAAACTACAATGAAAATCTACAACAATCTATCAACTAGATCTAAAATGCTTTTAGAAAAGATGCTACACTTGAAAATCGGAACAAGACTTATAGTAGAAAAGTGTTAACAGACGGAAAAGAAAGTATACATCAGATAGTAAAACCGATGTGCTTTTCGTTTCGCTCCGAATTTTAACGGCCACCCAGAGGAAATCGCTTAAAGAACGACCGGCCTATAATCCAATGGCGGATCCACAATAAGGGAACTGCTATTTTTAATAGGCCATTTGTTGGATCTTGCCATTTCTAGGATAATATATATTATACTTTTATATATAGTCATTTTTTTTTAGTTATTATCGAAATCATTGAATAACTTTTCTATATTTATTCTGGGGCTTAATAAAAAGTAGATTAGACCAGTAAAAATTAACTGTGAGTTGATTGATCTCCTGACCCCCCCCTCAGATCTGCTCAGTAGTATACCCAGTTATATTTGATGTTCAAGAACGAGGGGCGGGGGGCTGAAAATTGTAAAACACCCATACCCTTCTCCAATTCACCGTATTGAAATAACTTAAACTAGTAACAACGCGTCTCTAAAAAATGTATAAAAAAAAAAAATCGCACTCGATAAATTCTTTTGCATTTAATACATTTAATGGGTTGCAAAACATCGGAAGTTTCAATGTTGCTTGTTGACCTGGAAATTTTGATTGCGGACACAACGATTGAAAAGCACGGGTATAAGCTGATCGTTCTTCAAACTTTTCTCCAAAAATATTTTACATGCTCGAAACATTGTATTCGTATTAAATCGACGATGTTTTGTCGATTGACGATTATTCATAAAGCTACGGTCCAAGTGGAGGGAACGATCCATCTATCTCTCGCCCTTATAACCGCCACTGCTATAATCGGTTTGTTGCGGGCGTAGACTAGCCGAGTTTTTCCACCGTTCCATTGGCGCGAGACATATTATAATATAATATTATTTCGTCGTTTGTTGTTGGCCTTTCTATTCTATGCTCGCATCGGAGATTTCGTTCTGATTCGTGATCGACGATAATAATAATTGGCGGGCGTCGTAAATCCATAAAACGTCCGCCGGACATCGTCGTCGTCGTCGTCGGGGTGGCGCAAGCGAAATTATTAATTGCCAATTATTGCCGATCGCCGACGGTCGTGAACCGCTGGTGTACCGGCGCGGCACTTCCGACGACCGGCGTCGTCGTCATCGGTGTGCTCTCCCGCCCGCGAACGACGGCTCAATCACGACGCGCCGCGTACGTCGCTCCGGATCGCCGCGGGTCGTACCCGCCCGGCGGGTGGTCGTCGACGGCCTACCGATTATTATTAGAATGTTAACTCACAAATGGTTCCGTTTTGAATTTAAACGATTTGCGTCAACGCCGGTGTTTGTAACTCAAGGCGGCTCTCCGAGTGGCCGTTGTTTAAGGGGCAAAATGTTGGCAATTTCTAAACATCTCGTCGTCGTCGTCGTCGCCGTCCGCGATTATCCCAAGTCGTTGGGGAGCAATCATAGTGTCTGTAATCACTGTTTAATGAACCGCAATTGTGTCTACGCGGACTGTGCAGCCATAGCGATTTCATTATCAGCACTAACAAATTTATTATACTTTAATACTATTTATACTATTATTCAGTAGACAAAATCGCAAAACATATTAATTTTTTTTTTATGAAAAACCATGTAATTTTGTCGGTGAAAACTTACCAAATACCTCTAAACGTGTATTGTATTTGTACTTGCCATAGGTAACAGAAACGTAGACATTGCGTTAATAAGTATTTGGAAACAAAATAGCGGTCCGCGGATATAGATAACAGGTTAACCAATCAGCGCGCATTACGCGGTTGACCACTTCGTTTTTTGCGTTTTCTTTTTCCTTGTTTTTCCCGCAAGAAAAGTGTGAAAAAAAAAAATCGATTTCATATACACCAACTAGACAAAATTTTCACCAGAAACCATCCCTGCGATGATTGGAGCAAGATTTCTAGCCATAAAATTATTTAAAAGTATAAAAAAAAACACACACATCATAGAAAAACCAATACGTTGTTCGCTTAGGTTATTGTAAATATAGATATTTTTATTGTATTTGCCGTTCCTATATTGGGTACGTGGCTTAGTGTCTATAAAGCACCACGTTGCACAGTTTAGATAATGTTTAATAATGTTATGCTATATAATATGATATGGTTCGTAAATATTTATGATGTATACGATTCATTTTTGCTATAAATATTTTCGAATATAATACAATATTATATTAAAATAATTCGATAATATGGTGGTTTTTTTTTTTGTTTATAAATATTTTGTAAATTAGGAATTAGGCGGATTACGTACGTGACGGGACAGAGAGCCTCCCGCCCTCCGGCAAATCTCGATATACGTAATAAAAAAAAAAAAAAAAAACAAACAAAAAAAATTCGTAAGAGTGTCTTTATAATAAACGTATTACTGGTAAAACGCATCACGACCGATAACGTTTATATAGAGTACTTTCCGTTTGCGGAGTACTTATGTGTGTGTATACACATATAGTATAATATAATATATTATTTTAACGTGTTCGTATTATTATTATACTCGTATATTTCTAACATATACACACACACACATACACACAAATCGTATACGTAAGTACAACACGTGCTGGGCAAAATAATATATAGTTCGTCGGCGACACGACACGATTCCGACGTCCTCTGCGCACCCAATAGTCTTTTGCGTCACCGCAATGCGTAACGGCCACACTGTTATTATAATATATCTATAATAATAAATATATATTTATACGACAAGGAAGCCCGCAGTGGAAAGTGGTGCACACCCGGTGTGCGTACGTGTTTATTATATATTATGCATATATAATAGCGAATAAAACCGCAGGAAAAAAAAAATATATATATATATATATATATAATAATAACAATCCAAATCGCAGCAGAAACTTTCAGGTGAAAAATAAACGATTCGTCCTTATATTAATCTGTGTCGAATCCGAACGGAGACACGAATAGAAAGCCTGCGCAGTAAGAGAGCGGTCAACTCGGCTTATCACCGTTCAACGGATCCCGCCGTTTTGTCTGCACCGCAACTTATACAGAGACTTTCTTATCAATGCCCGACAACGTTATCTTACTGTAATACTACAATGCGACGAAACATATTGTATTCATAGACAACAGAGACATTGATAATAGCTCTATTTGGAAACAAAATGGTGGTCTATGGATATAGATAACAGGTCAACCAATCAGCGCGCATTACGCTTTTACTACATGAAGAGTCCCATAACAGATACATTGGTAATCCAATAAAACACTTGTATTTTGTATATATTATGCGATAATATGGAAAATATTTAAAATCAATTACATATATTATCGTTCCTATTTATTGTCTCATAATTTGTGGGCAAATCAATGCATACAGTGTATAAATTATAATCGATGATTAATACTTTTTACCCTGTTGATTTCTTAACCATCGATTAAAACGGCCTGTTTAGTTTGTCAACCGTCCGAGGTAGGTTAAACAATAATTAGTGAATTTTTGGACTAATATCTCACGTTATTATCATTGCTGTATTTTTATATGATTGTGATTCCGTAACAATTATTTTGAACGTCGTGAATTTGAGTGTTACGATTTACTAGGTAAATAGTTTTTCATTGAACAAATATTGAAAAATCCATTAATTTCGAATATGCCGTTAGCCACTCCGGTGTTGATGATGAGGAATTTAACAAAAATTAACCTCGTTGACCGAGAACAGATCAGTTTACTCGATCGGAGGGATGACGAATATTTAGACAGATTTCGACCGTCATAAAATACAGTACGAATTACAATATCAAAATATTAAATATTGAAAATATCGTATAATTTGCCAATCAACTATATAATCACAGCCTAACAGCCTACCGTACAACATTCGAGGTTACAATCAAAGATTAAAATTTGATCCATGATTTTCGGATAACCGTTTAATTACGGAACTGTACGATTAACCCGGAGTGTACGGCTGTAGTTGATTTTCCGGCTATGTATTTATTATTTTTGTAGAGATTTTCCACCTCGGATATTCATTTACAATCACCGATGAATAACGTACACCATCGCGATTTCCTAACGATTACCAAGGTTTTCTATATATATACATATATATACGAGGTCTGTTCAAAAAGTACCAGGACAAATGTTTTTATGACTAATCTACACATGATAACGTTTCAAATTGCAAGTAGATGTATTCCCTGCGAATAATTGGATATTTTAAACAAAACCCCAAGTCGCTATCTTAACTCAGTTTAATATTGCACGTTGTTAAATCCAAACAGTTTTTTTCGTTCGCCGTTTTCGACATGTCCGAAATTAACGAACAACGTGTGTGCATCAAGTTTTGCTTGAAACTTGGTAAAAATGATGCAACGGAAACGTACGGAATTGATTAAAACCGCTTTTGGGGATGATTCATTGAGTGGTTCCGTGACTTTCGAGTGTTTTAAACGTTTCAAAGACAGTTAACCGAAAACGATCCACGTTCTGGAGGACCGTCGACGTCATCCAGAAACGATGGTGTGGCGACAATTTGCGAAAAAATGCGAAATGGCCGCCGATTAACCGTTCGTGAGTTACCAAAGCGGATCTCGATTGAGTCTCTTTATGTAATTTTACAGGAAAATGTACAGATGAGAAGGGTCGCGCTGCCCAATTCGTTCCGCGATTGTTCACCACGACAATGTGTGCCGGCACATTTAGCGCTTTTGATTCGTGAATTTTTGGCTGATAAAAAAATTGCTGTGGTCCCCCGGACTTTCCCTATTCTCTAGATCAGGCCCCATGTGATTTTTTTCTATTCCCAAGACTAAAATCCGTGCTTAAAGAACAACGATTTCAAGGATGTAGAGGAAACTAAAGCGAACGCGGCAACAGCAATCATAGCTTTAACTTTGGAATAGTTTCAAAGGACTTTTGAAAAATGTGCAAGGTTTAAATAACATGTCACTTGATTTTCGTAATTATTTAAAATAAAATCCTGGTACTTTTTGTTACAAGACCTCGTGTAGATGGACCGCCAAAGATTTCCGTGATTACCAAACTTTTGTATACTGATTCCCGTCAGCGTTTTACCCTCTGTACATAATTATAATTTTCCCTCCTATGCCTTTCCTCGGTCTATATAACATATACTCGTATTATATATTTATACACATCGCGGGTACGTATAATATTTATTATAATATGGCCGCGCACTCGTGTATATTACGACGACCGGGTGGTCTCGCGTGCCGTCCACCGCCCCCTGCTATATATAAGAAAGAACCTACTCTTTATAATATAATTCTTATAAACGATTCAATTAAATCGTTACGCCGGCAATTTTCTTTGCCCGCGCGTTCAGATATTTCCGCGCGATTAGCGCACTAATGGACGGGGCCCCGGTCTATCGTTCCGCGGCAGAAATATAATAATAATAATAATATTATATTATAAATTATAAGTAGTCCCTCGGCCCGCACGGAATAACCGGAGCCGCAGCAGTAGATCGGCAGTAATTTTTTCTCCTTTTTTTTTTTCTTCTTTTTTTTTGTCTTAGTTATTAATCCTTAGATTGTTTTTGTTGCGGTTCTCTCCGCGCGCGCCTCCATGTTGCGGCTGAACCGCTTTAGGCCCCCCCTCCCGTTTATTATAATTGCCTTTATTTATATCCTTCGTGATACGGGTCGTGTAATCCGCCTTGTTGGTCGTTCTCTTCCGATGTATCCTATCCATCAGACGTCGATTTTATTGTCATTATGATAAGCCATTGTGTCTTAGTGTTCGCCCTATCGTCTTATCTCTTCCGGATTTCCATAATTGTCGCGTTTCTTGTATCCTATCTAACCGTACGCCCTCTTCGATTGTAATCCTATCGGTCCGCGAGTTCTTAGGCATTCTCTCGAAGCACCCCACACCTCGACAACGTTTATTATTATTGTGACGTACCGCCTCTATCGGACAATTATATTTGTATTGTGGCTTTACTCATAGGTTATTATATTTTTGTTTAAAAAAAAAAAAAAAACAAAAACAAATGCTTGTGATCACTTTTTCGGCCGGTGAAAATCATCATCGTACATCGAATGATTCGGATTTTCCGCCCGACAGTACTTTATTTTAGACATTTTTCTAGATTTTTCTAGACTAAAAAAACAAAAAACAAATGTATTTTTCAAAATCAACCACTGATTGGGTTTTGAACAAAATCATAATTATAAAAGATTATTTTAATTGTCTAGGTGAATCTCGTGGGTAATTCACCCTCGAATTTAGGACATTTTAATTTTTTTGGCGATTCCTGGGTTCCTTTTGTTATACGATAGTTCCTCTTGGAATCGTTTTATCAACCGACACGGCACCGAGTGAATTTTAATTTAAAATTGCGAAGAAACTTACTGTTAAATCGGTGTTTCCCGTCCTTTTGAACACTACGGGCTTGGACTTTCGATACGGGAAAAAAAAAAAAAAAATGTTTTGGCGTTTCCGGATCACTGTGTGCTACATAGTGAATGAATATTTATTTTGCGGGGGTCTTGAATACAATCGTGATACCGCATACCCGCGGTGCAAAATATTTCTGGCTTTTTTTAAAAAATGAAAAACATTTGTATTATTATTATTATTATTATTGTTTTCCGGTTGGACCGCCGCGATTTCCGGTATCCGTTGTTCGTGTCGTGACTTACCCGATTGCAGTTTGTGTGATTAGAGTGCCTCGTGTATAGTCGTGTGCAGTTCGTACCTATATGATGTAATAATAATTATTATTGTGACGGGCCGACACCGATTCGGTTCACCTGTTAGTACTTCGGAGGCGGCGTTGCTACCGACGACCCGCACAGAAATTTGGCAATAGTGGGGAAAAAAAAAAAAAAAAAAAAAAAACCCATTAATTTCAATCGCGTCAACGACGACGACGGCGCGACGGTGGAGACCGTGCCAGACGCTTTGGCATGATCGGTTTCTGGGTTAAGGCCGATATTCGTATACATACATATATTATTATTATTTTTTTTTTTTATATTTTCGCGTTAAATTGTTAAGTATTTGTCGATTGTTAACGATATTTTCTATATAGTACAACAGCCATCGGTTACGGTTTTCGACAGCATTGTCTCGCTCGCTCTCTCACGGTCTCTCTCTCTTTTTCGAATACTTATATATATATTTAGTTTTTTTTTGTTTATATATATATATATATTCTGTTACTACGGTTCACTTTATAGAATTGCTCGATTCATCGCGGCCCGTTAGTCTGCCGAATATAATAATACTCGTAATATAATTACGGCGTTGTTAGATATCCGTACGTTTTGAACGTTGACTACTTGTAATGGACAGACATAGCATTAGGCATCATATTGTAATATTATGTTGAAATACAACACGTTGCGCGCAAACTGACAGACTCGAGGTGTTGACTATTTCAATGAGATTATAAACGATTTTATAAAACTCTTTGAAAATAATCGAAGACTAATATAAGACTAACGTTCGTAAAATTGAACGCTCGAACAACGTTATCGATATTCACGCGTGTCTTATCTCTGTGAGTGAGAAAGAGAGAGAGAGAGAGAGATATTGTTATATCGTGGAAGAGAATATTTACTGTTATTTCTTTATTCCATAGATATAACAACATGCGTTATAAAAATTAAAGTTAAACATTTGAAATTGCGCGCTAATTTCACAGACTGTAACAAAATAATTAAATAATTAGATTCTTTATAAATCATTAGTGGTAATCTAATAATAATATAAATAACAATGATTTAATAATACTTTTGAATTATTTCAGTACCTCGTCCCGGCGTAGTCTTACTACATCGCTTTTACTGGGTAATACATTGAACCGTTCTTAATAAAAAATATCGTTCGGTCATAGGTAAATACCATTCGAGTTCGCCAAACAATTAAAATTAGTTTAAACGTAGCTAATCCATTAGTAGTTACTGGGTCTACGAGGCTGTCTCACTAGAGCACATAACATAATTTATGTCGGCTTCGACGTGTTATACGCAAAAAGATAATGCCTGTCCAGGTAGACATTATCATGTCTCGTATATAGTTTTTGATCGCGGTTTACGTATAATTACCTATGTAATACGACGGATACGAGTAGAGGAGTAAAAATAATGTGTATATATATATATATATATAAAAAACGTGATCGTTTTATTCGGTATGCGTATGCTGACGTATAACCTATGTATATGAATTTATGTAAAGTGTCTGAATACATTAATATTTCGAGTATTATAGTAGGTAGTTAATCAGGTTAACGACACGGTGCGGCGACGGTGGAAAGCCGGATAAAGAAGCTTACTCTCCGTATAATGCGATCCAGGTTTTTTTTTTTTTTTTTCGTAATCGCACGGTGGACATACTAATAATCCCGATGAGCATCATGCGACTTCGATATTTATCATTCTGTGTCTTGTGGTCGGCGTGCCCGTCGAACGTTAAAACTGGTAATATAATATTGACCGCCGTTTTATAGCCGCGCAGAATACTCGTAGGATATAAAATTTCAGTTGGCGAATAAATGATTTAATCCGAATACCTACGAAAAAAAAAAAAAAATATCTCTTTCTCATTGACATCGCGACCGCGTAATACTGTATATAGAACCAGTCTTACTCGTTATTTATACGTACGTTTTCTTCTTTTTATTTTCTTTTTTTTACCCTCTCTACGAATTTAATTGCTTAAAATCATTTCGCCGTCGCGTAACCCGACCATACGATCTGACGATGATGCCGCGCTCGCGGTCTGCATGGCATAAACAATAAACGACAAAATTATAGAAAGAAAAAAAAAAAAGAGAAAAAAAAGAACGCATTTTCTTCCGGACCGTGACCCCGGACGGACTTCAAACGATATTCTATAATATCGTTTGAAGTCCGTCCGGCGTTATAAATCAAACGCGTTTTGGATCGTCTAGAAAACAAGACGCGTGACAACGACGAAAAACGGATTTTTCTGTGACCTGGCCAAATGCGCATGGCCGAACAAAACACGATATTATACTATTAGTATTAGTAGAGTTCGGGACTTATTGCGAAAAAAAGAAAAGAAAAAAACTAGGGTTATTAAAATGTTAAAATTGTCTTTATTAAACTATTCGTCAACGTCTGCGGGGTCTATAATTTCTTTTTTTCGTCATTTAATTTAAATTTTACGAAAAATAAAGTGAAAACGTGTAAATAGCGCTAAAAAAAAAAAAAAAAAAAAAAAAACAAAAAATGCAAAAAATTGTAAGAATTTGTCGAATATGCCTAAAAATGCAGTATATAAATTGTTGTGTTCATATCCGTACAATATCGTTCCCATGAACGCAACACCAGGTGCTAGGTATACACCAAGTCGATAAAACAAAATACAATACAGCAAGAAAGTCAATGTGTAAATTCGGAGACGAATACGAATTAGCCACATCCTACCGTTTACACCAAAAATGGAAAACGTAAACATTTACGAGGCCAAAGTGTCTATCATCTACGGGTTAAACCGATTGTTCACCGATAATGATCGTTAGATAACGATTGTGTATTGTATGCACAACAAAAATTTGTCGGTTGTCGCGTCAACATCGAACAGACCTGCCAGTGTTGCCCAAAAACGGGAACAAAACAGAAAACCGTTTTCGCGCGGACACGATAATGGCTCCGGAAACGCGAACATCAGTGTCGTCAGAATGGATTATGTCGCAAGAATCGTATCGTAATTTTTGTCGCCTACATTTGTCGGCACACAGAACGCTGCTGCGTTTTGTACTGCCCGTATTTTTTAATAAAATATCACGCCGCGTGTTCACCGCGACGGCGGTTTTGTTCTAAATCACCGGCAGAACAGCAATCGTATCATTATTATTATTATTGAATTCATCGTCCTCGGCCGAACGCGGGTGACTGAATAACGACGACGAGGAAGAGGTGAAAGAGATGGGAGAGTAGGAGGAAGGCGTGCGCAACACAACACACACGCAACACGCACACAACACACACACAACACGCACACGACACATATTATACATAATTATTATATACTTATATATATATATATTATACTTAAACACAAATATAGACTTAACCGGCGGCGGGTCGCCATTATCCGCCTACCATGTCGGCGGACAAGGCCGTTCACGGGTCACAAGTCATCGCGGTTTTTACCATATAATAATGAGCGGCGCGCCTTTTATTTTTTCCTAATTTTTTTTATTTTTTTATTTTTAATTTGTTATTTATATATACATATATTTTATTTTTTTTTCGCGACGTCTCTCGGCGGCGCGGTGGTGACATCTCGCGGACACAGCCCAGACCCGTACGGTAACCATGTGATATTATACCATTGGCGCCAGCGTAGGAAATCATACGGAAAGTTACGTACACGCCTCCATATATACACAGGCAATAATATCGTCGTGTGTGCACAGTCGAAAATATTAAAAGAAATAATAATCGCGCAACGTTTGCTCTACACTTTGAGATATACTCTTCTGCAGCGGTCTACTGGCTGATTATCGTGTTGTCACACGGCATTGATAAAACGATATTAAACAATGGGTTGGGCCAGCGACGGATCCAAATTGGAGTAACTACTCCATTCGTTACTCGAGTATATTATTACAAATATGTACCATGATGATTTGATTACAACAAATATCAGTAGGCGCTGCATAAATTGAAATTATAACCGCTACTGCTAACAATAATATTAATAATATTATTATTGTTTTTAACGCGGTTCAATAAATTAAGGACCTCGAAAACGTTTAACATATGATTCGCGACAGATATCCGATCGATTATTCTATTATCTATACGGTCACGCGGCGTAATACTGCCGTCTACTATTCGTTTCTTCAGAGATATAAAAAAAAAAAAAAACCATATATAAATTATTTATCAATAACTTTATCAATTTATTCACGTTGTCGCCGCGGTTTTCGTGAAATATCAATTATTTTGGTCGTTCGAAATGACGGCCGGGGTAGAGAGTGGACGGGGGTGGGGGAAAGCATAGGCAAATTAATATCGAGAGACACGAAAAAGTGTAGTCGTGTAAATATTTATCGCGGTCGTGTATTTTAAATTATTTTTATTTGGTCTCGCGCGCGGGGTTATCGTTTAAAACCGACGCGCCGTCGTTCGTGCAAAATCAATTATTATTAAGTTTTGTCAATCACGATGACGACGGCGGCGGTCGCGGCGCGTGTGTAACTGCAATAATAATTATTGTGTACTGCTGGTACGCCGGTTAAGTGGAGAGGAGGATAAGTGTATGCTTTATAACAACAACAACAACAACCGTGGGTCGACGATCCGGAATGGTCGCCCGGAGGTCGGCAGAACCAGATCTCAGGTCACCCGGGTCATCGGTGGACGTAAGGGGGGAAAAATAAAATAAAAACAACATGGAAGAGAAAAAAAAAATAAAAATTTGTATCGGACGCCCACCGCGACGGACAGACCACGTAAACTACGTATATACAATATAATATACTGCCCACGCCTTTACATTACTTTTTACGTTTTTTTTTTTTTTCGGTCGGATTTGACCTCGGGTACGCGTAACCCTCCGGGACAAGGATGTAGATTTTTATACGATTTTTTTTTTATATATATATATATATATATATATATAAGTACTATTTTTTTTTTTCTATGTGAAATTCGAGACGCAATAAGACAGCGAGATATTTCGATACGGGCGATATAACTGCAGTAGTGTGTGTGTATTTGTGAATATTCACTCGACACACACACACACACACAGAAATATTTTATTTTTTTATTATACCAGTGTGTGTGTGTGCGTGCGTGTGTGTGCGGGCGCGCGCGCGCGCGCATGTAACCGAAACCGACTTTATAATATGTGTCTGACCGAATGCGCAGAACAAAAACCCAATGGATTCGTCACGGTCCACCGCCGGCAGCGGTTTGTGAAAGAAACTGAACGAAAAAAAAAAAAAATAATAATAATAAAAAAAACATGTGAAAAACATCGTCTTCGGAAATATATACGGACGAACAATGCGCCGAGTGTCCGGCCGGATGACTGACACACAAAGAGTTACAAACAATAATATTATATTATAATATAATATTATTCGCGTGAAGGTTGCCTACCGTGAAAAACCGTGTGTACTTTATACACACTTGCCAGAACCTTGAACTCCACCCTATATAGTAGAGTTATATTATAATGGTGGACCGTAAACCTTTCACTGGACACGCGATTGGATTCCGAGTGGGTAGGTAGAGGGCGCGGGAAAATAGTAAATGTGTCCGTTTGGATGAAAAAAAAAAAAAAAAATGAAAAACGTTTTCAAATCAATTTCCCGCCCGAAAATACGACAAAAAAAAAAAAAAAATAATAATAATAATAATTTCATTTTTCAACGATCCGTCCGTCGTCCATTGTACACGAATCGATTGAAGATTATACCACTCGGAACGCTAAAAAAAAATAATATATAATATATAAATAGCTCTAATACACGTTCTTCGCTATCATTTTATCCGTATCTTCATTTTCGCTGTGCATTCCGTGTTCAAACCATCGGCAAGTCTTTCACCTTTTTTTTTCTTCATAAAATGTGTTATGTACGGTAATTTTGTTGTCTCACGCAGCTCCTTGTCGTACCTCCTACGCGCCTAATTATTGTCCATTTTCAAACATCGGAAACCGCACCATAAATATTAATCTCGATATTTTGTTTTCAAACGTGATTAATCACCATTCAATTTTTTCAGCGGTCGGCCGTACCTCGCTTAGTTATTTTAGTTATATAGTGAGCAATAATAATTTATGTTCCATGATTTCGTCCGCTACTCGATTTGCTCTTTCCATGGCGAAACGACTATGGCATTTCGACGCATTTTAGTTGTGAACTGTGCACGCGCATTTATATAGTTGAATGTATCGACGTATCATGGAAAGCAAACTAACAGTGATTTTTATCACCGGATTTCTACGCTAGTAACTGTGTATCTGATAAAATTATTGCCAGTAGTAGCGGTCATGATTCCTGTGCGTATCACAAAATTGCCTCGTTCGTTCTGGGTCGTCTCGGTAGCTCGAAGCGTTTTCGGTTTTTGTCGCGCGTACCATATAATATTTTGGCCGAAACGACGACGATTTCTTTTCGGTAAAAAATCGTCTCATTCAACGGGCAGTAAACGCTGTTTACAGTGTGTACCAGAAACAAATATCACGCTCTACGGAATGATCATCAGAATAGTAGATTTCGTAGGGCATTCGTTTTCGTTTCATGTTCTCGTACAAGAAAAGAGCTCGCTCGCTTTTCATCACTATTTTTTACTTATCGTGTCCAAAACCGTAACTTTGGTTGGGGTCAGGTATATTATTCAGGCATTTCCATCTAACCAATTATTATTTTTTTATTCTAGCGCTATTTGAACGATCCTATCATAAAAATACGGAAATATCAAATTAACCGGTAAAATACGACTGATTCGATAGTAAAAAAAAAAAAAAAAAATAATAATAATAATAATAACATAATACATAATAAACAAACAAATTCAGTTGGTTTTTTACTCGAGGTTTTCGACACGGAAAAGAAAATCTGTTCGAGGGGCGTGTACGGTATCCCGGTAGAGTGCGACATTTTGTTTTTTCTGGTACACCCTGTATATTATTATTGCCATTATAATATTACGTCACAAGCGAAATGTCGACACTACCGGTTCTGTGGAACCGTTTTATCGGATAATATATCGTAAACGTACAACGGCGGTTTTTTTTTTTTTTTATCGAAAATCGAATCTCGACAGACTACCCCACCAATTAATAGCACAACATTATCACTCCGTCGTCGGCGATCACTCGACGATATTTTAAAACCACTAGCCAACATAATATCCGAATTAATTCACAACGCCGTAATAATAATAATAATAATAATATAATGCGTATATTATTCGGCACACCGGATTAGGACCGGCCGACGGGGAAAATGTCGTATTATATATATATATATTTTTTTTTTCGTTGTAACCTCGAGTTATTATTATCGGTCATCTAAACCGGTCGACAAAAAAAAAAAAAAAAGAAAAAATACGAAAGAAAGAAATAGAAAAAATAAATAAACTCGTAAAAAAAAAAAAAAAAAAACGTTTCCGAAAGCGCCCGGACCGGCTAAAAATACAATGTTATATCGTGGCGATTTACGTGATTTTTTTTTATTCCCCTTCGTTTATATCATTATTACTTCGCTAGAACTGCCGGGGGCGCCAAAATAAAACGGGTGGGAGGGGCGGGTATAATTATACCTATCGGTTGGTTATTTTTTTATTATTTTATTTTTTACCCCTCCTCGCGAAATGCACGCACGCGCCCGCAATAATACCCGATGATAATAATAATAATAATAATGTAACCGCGGCCGGGAGCGATTTTTCGGGTACGCAGTCGCGGGCGGGATGCGAGAACAATTGCGTTTACCGCGGGGTGGCCGCAGTCCCAGACGGACGAGAACGCGGCGCGGCGGAAAATTACACGGTCCGGAGGCCGGGCGGGCACGCGATCTCTTCCGACAGGTGCCGCGCGGGCCCGCGTTCCGTCGGGTATCTGTCCGCCTAATTATTACGGCCGCGCGCGCGTCGGCTACGCCGGTCTCGCCGGACGAATTGTCCGCGCGTAGGTACGCGCCGGGTCGTTGTTTGCCGGGGTCACGCCGCGGACACCGGCGATACCGGGCGGCACGTTGACGTTACCGTACGCTGTCCGATGGGGGCGGCACTACGCGGTGGAAAACGTACCGATTCCGTTGGTACCTCCTCTTGCCGATTCGGAACCGTACGCCGCCGATATATTTCGACGAGATAATGTGTGTGGTGCGGTGGTGCGCACTGCCGACCATTTTACGTCTTGTACCTACTATTAAACCAACAAATTTAAACCGATATTATGTTTCCGTAATTACACGACTTGTGCGCATCAGTCAGTCCGCGGAACGTAAACCTGTCCACGGACTATTTCTCGTATTTTCTATCCTTTTAACGGATCTCCAAAGGTTCAAAGTTCATTCTTCAGTTTGTGTTTTCACGAACTTTACCAGTGATTTTATTTAATTCTCGTACTTATAATATTTGATACATTATAGGCGCACCTACAGTGGCGTCTGAACATTTCGACAATTCTATGACAATACATCCCAAAAAAAAACAACATTTAACATAACAATAATATTAATTTGAGTTTTAGATTCTCCCTCATTAGTACAGGTGGCATAGGATAGGTTAGCAGGGACACCATTGCGGGGGAAGCTACCGATTAAGTTAATTATACTGATAAAGCCAACAAAATATAGAGTTATTTTCCCAAATTGTAAATAGAAAATTCGAAATCTGAATTCAAACGAACCGCCAAATTAAAGTTCAAAGTTGATCGAAAACGTGAATTTAATTTCTATTTTAATCGTCGTGATATCAGCTTGTCGGTCCATTACGACCCATTGCTGTCTTCTTCATTCAGGTCTCTCCCCGCCACTCCGCATTACAAGTCTAGTTACGTTCTGATGAACAATCGCTCGCCGGGTCTCGTGGCAATTACACCGATCCGCCGAAGAGTTCCCCGGGTCTTTCTCGGGGTCTCGATCCGTCCGTTGTTTTCTCCGTCAGCAATTCCTTCTCGATCCGTCCGTTCTACCGCGTGCGGCCTGGAACGCCGGCGGTCCCTGGGCGTTGGTTACCGGCAATAAACGACAGGAGAACGTCGGGACGTCGTCGTAGTCCCGGTAGATCGTAATTCTACCGGACCGGGCCAACGAAATCGGTTTGAATTACTCGTTTTAGCGACGAGACGACGCGTACACAAGTGTATGGTAATATGCTACCGGGGTGTGCGTGTTTACGCTCAGGCACACGCTATTATCGTTATTATAATAACCGTCGTCATCGTCGTTGCCGTACACAATATGTATTTTACCCCGTTACAAATATATAATATATTATTTATTTATATTTGTATACGTTGCCAGTGGACACGAGTGCGTCCGTAAGATATATATTATTATTATTATTATCATCACTATTATTATAACCACGTTTGCCGCGGCGCCCATCGCGCGTCGTCGCGGTTATTACAATAAAACTGCGGGCCCGCGCCAGCGCCGGTCGCCGCCGCGCTTCCTGCGACCGGTCGAGAATGCGCGCGCCTAGGCATACACGTTACAATATACCGTAGGTACGGTAATAAAACGAGAGCGGTAATAATAAGGCGGCCCACCGGCGGCGGTGCGGGGTAAAAATATAAGAGACGAGGTAGGAATAAAAAAAAAAAAAAAAAAAAAACGGACGGGAAATAATAATAATAAAAAAAAGCCCGTTGACCAGTCGTGCGTACCGCTGAAAATAATAATAATAATAATACGTACGCCGCCGGACCGTGAAAAACGTGACAGGCGGGTACTACGGGTTAATAATTGTCGTAGTTTTACTATATCGGCGATTCGTACGGGAAAATGGGATTTCCCGGGGACCCGATTGTCCCCCCTATGGGCAGGGCCGCCGGATTAAGCCCTCGAGAATAGGCCCTCGGCACCGTTTTTGTTTTCTTTCAAATTTTGTTTTCGAATGGCCCGTTGTGTAAGGTCATCTAGGTAAAATGTACACACTTTTTCAATCTTAGTATTATTTCGACAATCGATTTCTCGTGTATACCCATTTCTATTTCTAACCATGTAACCCCTCCGGTGATCATTTTCAGATTTCCATTTAAGCTGGATCCTTCCAAATTACAGTTTGAGTGTCTACGAAAAATGTTTCTTTGCACATTAGTTACTAAGCCACTAAGCCTCCACAAAAAAAGAAAGAAAAAAAAAAGGGTTTTTCTACACCCATTTGATTGACTTGTCGCCATAGGAACGTAAGCCATATCGAACGCGTTTCTTTTCAATGACCAGAATCTGCATTCATCTATTCCGTAGTCGTTATCGCATACGTGGTTTTTGACGACTTAATTAGCATAATAAATTTAAACAAATTATTACCAAGTGGTTTGAATTTTATGCATTTGTAGGAAACAAAATTGTCATATTTAATAGGTACGTTTTAATACGCTTAATTTCAGGGCGCTATTACGTATTGCTAGAAAAAAAAAAAAAAAAAGGCCTTACCATTGCCTAGTCCTAGGCACGTGCCTAAATTGCCTATACGTTAATCCAGGTCTGCATAAAGGTATGTAAATCCCAGCAAACGTAACTCCTAAAAAATTAGAAGATAATTTCCTACACGGACATATACCGTGTAAATTCCTACATTAGATAATGTCAGAATCCGGAATTCTGAAATTCCACGTTTTTCCTATGTAGATTTTAACATTCCGGGTTTTTATATGGGTATCCAGCAGTAAAGTCCTATACTAGACAGTCTTGCATGTTACATATGCTTTTTTAAGAGCACCTTACTGTATAAGGGGTCGCGTAATGGCAATTCAAAATTATTAAAATTCACTTAAACATTTTATTTATACAATTATAGTCATATCTTGTCTTTATTAATGTGTATAATCGATAATCGTGGAATAAACAAAATTTGTTTACCGAAAAACTAATCGAGTTATAAATAATCTAACTAATGCACTAAATGTTCGTCATAAAAAAAAAAAAAAAAAAAGGAGAACTTGTACAGGGCCAAGCGCAGCTTGCACGCGGCTAATCACTTTGACGAATATAATGTTTATAATAATTATTAATAATAAGTATAATTTGTTTTGAATGTATCACTATTTAATTATTTGTTGTGTTGACCACCTAAAATGTGTTTTTTTGTATGGTGACGGAAAGTTTACAAACACACAACCCTCACCCCCCAGAACAAATTTAACTTACTAATCCGGACTCAAGACAACATTTAAAACTAACTTGGAACTCGATATTCTACGGCGGTATATTTTAGGTATACACCAGATTTTTCTGGTCGAAAAGTAATAAAAATTTAGTAACCCAGAAATCGTTCGATAATATTTTTCTCTCCTGGGACTGAGGGCAGCGATGCGATTTTCATCACGTAAAAATAGTTAGAATATATTATCGTTATTTCATCGAGAGATTTTCCGCGGAGAAAAATGGGAAATATTAGAAAAGGTTTTTAGTTATTAGAAAAATCTCAAGTACAAAATGTGCCGATGGCGTGACGAGTTTTTAATATTTTTTTATTAAATTGTTTGTAGAAATCGGCCTCGCAGTCGACCCCCTTACGAAAACGTCGGAAACTATTTTATTTATACGGTTTGGTTTTTTTTTATTTTTTTTTTTTTCTACGGCAACACTCTGTAACCACTTTTCGGCCGGTCATAATATTATATCGTATATATTATTTTAATATATTCAATCTACCGGATCGGAAAGACCCACAAAAAAAAAAAAAAAAAAATAATAACAATCATCATCATCATCGTACGGTCATCCCGAATGAACGGTTTTTTTCGTTTTATCGTTCCTCTCCCCCCCTCCGGGAACGGTGACAGTAATTTACAGTCTATTGTCTATTTTTTTTATTATTTTTTTTTTTCACCACCGCCGCCGCCACTAACGAATTCCACTTCTGTACACCAAACCTCGTTATCATTAAAAACACGCCGCCGCCGCCACTGTTTCGACAATGTTACCATACAGCCGTCTCCGCGCACGTGTAACAATAATAATAAAAAAAAAACTATTGTCGTATAGTTTACAAGACATTATGTTTTTATTTTATCCAATATTGCGTAAAAAAACTTTTTAATTTCGTGTTTTTTTGTTTCAATCCACTCGCCTCTCTCCGTCTACGTCGCATTTTTATTGTATTATACCGTCCGAATTCGAAAAATTAAATTTGGACTATGAGTCTTTTACCGTAATGAGTACATTTGGTAATTAATTAAGAATGATATTAATGTTTTAAGAATAATATTTTCGAATATTGTCAATATCTGTGTCCAATGGGGGTAATAGGTTAATAAGCCCCCCCCCCGATTTTTTTTAATAAAAAAATAAATTAAAAAATTATTATATTTATTAAAAAGTGTATGTACGTACAACTGGTTGCAACACGATCTTGATGGGACCATACCACACCTTCCCCGCCGGGCATGACCTGAAATTCTCGTAAAACGGAAAATCAGGGAAGGCATAAAATTAGATATAAGTAAATTGGTTTATAGTTTTTATAAGTCTCGAGGCGTACTGTTGACGACGATATGACGGTGTTCGGTTCGTCACAGATTTGTGATTTCGAAGCATCACTCACACTCTATACTCCACACACTCTCGTATACTTGACGCGTACATGGTTGGTGAGTTTTTTTTTTCTCTCTCTTCTATTTATACGAAATGACATCGTCGAAACGTACATAGTGTCATTGTCACTGTATTATACGAGAAACGTGACCGGTGAACAGGAAAACGAAAATAACAAAAATAAGACCATAGGTGGACCACTATTATAGGTGGGAAGTAAGAAAGACAGGATATAGAGGGGAATTCAATTTATATCTGTACGTAACGATTAGTTGTTGCTTCTGAAAAACGATTCTGAGCAAAGTTCAGTTAATCGTGTTTTGAAATGACACGTAATTTTTGAGATTTGTATCCCAATTTGCACTCAACGCCAATAAAACAGAATTATTACATACTCTCAGATTTTTTTTATTTTTCTCCATCAAGTATACAATTTAGGATAAACCTTGTGTTAAATGTTCGTACATTTCTGTTCGGCTAAAAAGTTTTATTCAAATAATTCGAAAATAATTTAGAAAGGCTATCAAGGCTATACATAGATTTTAAAAAAATTGCCAACATGTGTTGAAGCCTAATATTAGTATCCTGTAAACATATCAGGTCCCTACGATTACTGTTGTAAATTTCTCCGTTTTCCCTACGCTTTTTTCCCAATTATTAGGAAAACTACAACGAAATTAAAAACAAAATGATTTCTCTAATGAACCAACTTGATCCGAAATTGCTTTTAAATAAATTGCTACAATTGAAAATCGGAGCAGGTTGTCGGGTTAAAAGTTGTTTACGGTCTGAAAAAAAAAAAAATCACACATCATAGTAAAACCAATACATTCTTCGCTTTGTACAGTATTTTAAAAGAACAAAAAAAAAAAATAGGTAGCTCGTTTTCAAACCGAGAGAATTTAATGGGCTGGTTTTTAAATGATTATTATTCCTATTTTTTTATTATTATTTTTTTTTATATATATATATTCGTGTATTATCGTATTGACAGTGAAAAAAAAAAAAAAAAAACTTCGGAATTGGGCAACTGAGGCTATATAATAGCAGTATACTATAAACTCCGGCATGCACAGGAATCCGACGGCGGATCTAATCGCTGCCGCCTCCGTGAGCCGCCGCGGCTGCGATATGGCAAAGACGAGTTTTTTGAGTTTCGACGCCGGTATTATTATACGCACGCACGCACGCACGCACGCACGCACGCGCGCGCGGATAAAGACGAACCGGTTGATCCGATCTGGTTTTGATCGGTCCTAAAGGCAGCGGCGGCGGCAGCGGCGGCTGAGACGACAACGACGCGGACGGTCGACCGTGGGCTCCGGGGGCCCGGCGACTCTGCGTGTACGCGCCACGATCAGGCGCGGACGGCGGAATGTGACCTCCGCCTTATGCCCGCAGCCGCTCGTCGGACTTTTGAGAAGTCAAACGCGCGCACGCGCGGCACACCGACGCACGCGGCCCGGCAGTCCTTGATCCCGCGAGGTCAGTGTTAAAGGTCACAGACGTGATGGTTTCACCGTGAGCGACGTGGCCGTCGTCGCCGCCGCCACCGCCACCGCACACGCGTCGTTATACTGCGCGCGCTATACTTACTATTATTATTATTATTATTATTATTATTATTATTATCATACGACCGACAAGGAAGCCGCCCGCCGCGCGACGACCGACCCGACCGTGTACGGTAGTCGTACAGCAGTAGTAGTAGTAGTAGTAGTAGTAGTTACAGTTGTAGTTGTAGTTGTAGTTGCAGTTGTGGTAGTAGTTGTAGTTGTAGTAAGGCGGCCCTCGACTTTAGTTTTTTTTTTCCTTTTTTTTTTTTTTGCGTCCCCGGCATCATTGGGAAATTAAGCGAGAAAATATATATTTACTAGTATACCCGTCTCGGTTCCGCCCGAGCGTGAGTGTGAGCAATCACAGGTAGGAGTAGGTTGCAAATAAATCTAGAATACGCAGAAATTATTCGAAAAAAATTTTACGCCGAGCCGTTTTCGATAATCGATTCTGTCGTTGTCCAGCAGTCTCTCGCAGCCTCGTATTTTGAACTCTTCTAGCATCTGAAGTTCTTCTCGATAATGAAGATTTTGCCTTTGGCATGACTACGTACCCTGTACACATTAAGTACTCCAGGCAAAGGAAAAATATACTAAACACCTTATTGAACTTTATCGACTCAATGGTATGGTACATAGTATCTAACATTACCTTATCTTATCTTCGCCCGTGATATGATTATTAAGGAGGCACGGTCATTAGCGTAGCGTGCGGTATGACGCATACCTCATTACAACTCGCAGCAGTCGCTCTGAATTTAAAAATTGTTTATTGGCGTTTTATTATTAACAATTTTAAACCGTTGAATAGCCTATGTCACTTCTCGCGTCATAAACAGGCTAATAAAAATATAATTTTCAGCCAAATCGGTTTAATAGTTTCGGAGTTTACCCCGAACATACAAACAAACGCTATCGTTTTATATATTAGATATATATAAATACAATCTTGTGTCGTAACTCCGTATTAGACAAGGATATATTTATATGTATATGGACTTTCCCAGCGATAAACTGTTGTTGAATAAATGTTATGGACACAGATTATATAGACAACATTTGTATCGTTGCCTGTCAATTGTTAACATCTAATCCAGTCTTTCGGCAACCACCGTTTTTCCGTGTTCAACATTTAACCTTTTTTTTGTTTTGTTTTTTTTTTTTTTAAATAATATTTAATAAATAAACAATTTGGTTTTTAGTAACTAATTAAGGCCATTTTAAACAAATTGGTATAAAATGCTATTTTTCGATTAGTTTTTTGCGTGGCCCGCATAGTATTCAATTCAATATTTGTGGTCCAAGATGATCATTTACGTTCGGCATGCCTAACCGTAGGTATCACAATTTAAAATTGCCCGGATTTAAAATGCCCCGAAAACCATCGAAAAATGCTCTCGTGGGTCGTTTTCTAACATGAGCTCAAAACGAAGCAATGTTGGAATATTTGAGGGCATGTTCAACAGTTTATTATTTTTCTTACCCGATAAATCGATGATTTTCATGGTACAATTCATAAATTGTCTTATTTTTTTTTCTTCTTTTCGTATACCTCTTGTTGCTTATTAGACGATGCTGTCTAATTTACTCTGCGGGGCGCAGTTCACTAATAGGCCGTATAAGTCTATACGGTCCAGAGTTTTCCGAATTTGTCTTGAATCATTTTAGTTTTCCACGCGTACAAATGATTAACGATGATTTTATAATCAAATATCATTTTTCCCCCAACACTTACGCCCGCGCTATGACGGCAGTCGTTTTGTGCGACTGTAATGCAATAACGACGGCGGAAATACTTGCGAGTTAGTGTGCTTGGCCGCCGCCGTATTGTTTGTGAGCGTATTATAATAATATATTATTTGTTTATACGCGCGCACGCGGACCCCGGCAGATGTACGCCGCCGATAAGTGGAGCACGGACGCAGACGGCCGTCGTGATCTACCCGATCAGATTATATAATAACTCGGCGAAAATTCGATAAGCATATAATATATTATGTTTTATACGAATTCGATCAGCGGCGATTTTTTTTGTTTTTTTTTTTTTTTTTTTTGTTGTTCTCTACGCAAATCGGAGAATTTTTTTGTTATTTTTATCATATTATTCTCAAAGGTATTATTCTCCCTCACGTTCCGCCTCCCCCCCCCCAATCACCCAGATATACCGTCAACGGGCGTATTCAATCGTTTCAATCGTTCTAAAAAACAAAGAAACAACGCAATACGCCATTTATAAAATACAAATTTTAATTTTTCCCCCCTCAAATCCTCACATGAAAATTCACAATTTATTTCGCGATTACGCGGTTGACGTATTGGCAACGTTACGAATATCGTTGACTATGAAATTATTCGTTATTCCTGTTTAGCCTATTTAACCGATTTACGGATACGGTGACCTGCAATTTGTTTCTAAGCCGTACAGCGAGTTTTAATACTTGTGTAAAAACAAACAATTAATTCGGTATACACGTACGCAGAACAAATCATTTTGCACTTCCCTTGGTTTTTTACCCAGTTACATCGTTGTTCCAGAGAATTAAACAATTTAAAAAAAAAAAAAAAAAAAAAACCGATACCGTGAAAACGGAAAGAATACAATACAATAATAGTAATAATAATAATAATATTCTTTTCGAGCAATCGCATCGGTGTAATAGTTAATAGTCAGTTTTTCTTCGTGTTTTTTTTTTTTGTAAAAAAAAGAGAGACATGTGTGTGTGTGTGTGTGTGTGTGTATGCGATAGTAATTGTCGTCTTATATATATATATATATGAATATATAAATACACGTACATGTCCATTTACAGTCGGTGGTTTTCTCTCATTGTCAGAAGAATACCAGGATGTTACGAAAAAAAAAAAAAAATACATATATATATATATATATATATATATATATATATATTATAACAATAAAACAACAAAACGTAATATTTCATTCAGAAAAAAATTACGTTTTTTTTTCCTTTTTTTTTTTTTTCTACAGTGATACAATCGCACGTCATTAAAGCGGCGCGGCTCTATAGTATTATTATATCGACAATACTACTATTACTACTACTACTACTATTACTACTACCACAATTACTATTACTACGTCCGTATATTACTATATTATTATTATTATTATTATTATTGCCATTATTATTATAACTCGGCTCGCGAACGGGCGATATTATATACCGGGTGATGGTTTTATCGGGAACCCACCTCCTCCGGCGATTTACGCGTAAACGAAGACGCCGGCCGAGTAACTGATTTCCGTTAGTTATAATAATATTATACCGTAATAAAAATATATATTCTTAGACGTTTTTAATACAATTATGCGCACAATTCGTCGGAGTTTTTGAATACAACGTGCAGGCGGTGTGCGTCAGAACCGTAACGGTACGGCTAGAAAATCCCCGCTCTTATAGCCCGCCTATTTACTCTTGTTTCCGTTATAATTGTATATTTCTATTGTTTCCAAAAGAAAAACCACCCCCGACGACGCGTGCCGGAGAGGATTTCGCCTTGCATTTCGACGAGCTAAACGATGCCGTTACAACGGCAAAACGAATCTTCTCCAACCCACCCCCCGGAAAAGCTCGTCGTCGAGTCGCTTTTATTTTCGATTCGTTCTAAAACCGCCAAACATGATGATAAATGCAATTTATCGTGAACGTCGGTCGATACTAAGAAGATAATCTACAAAAGCTGCAGTTGCGCCCGGGGAGTTTTACACATATGTACCGGTGTGATGCCAACCGTATCATAGTTGGACGCTAAGTCGGCGGCACCCAATTCAATAAGTCCCGTGGACCGTTTGAAACTTTTTGGTGCACGGTGAAGTCGTGTGTCGTCACTGAAGTGACACAAGTGGTTTTTTTTCGAAGTCCGGGGTACGGTTACAAAGCCAGGTTCCATTCCCAGTCATAGTCGAGTCGAAAAACTCCTTCTCCCTTGTCCTGTAGAGTCGAAAAACCCAATGAAACCTCGCGCACACGGGATGTGGCGGGATCTAAACAGAATCGAACTGTTAAGATTCCCACTGCGTGCGCGGCTGGCACGCTGATTTTGTCGAAGAATAGTTCCTACAGACCTACAGGACCTTTTCGTAGCCTTGCTTTGTGGACGACCCCCGTAACGAAGAACATTACCGATACACGTTTCGCGAATAGTTTAACGAATTATCGTTATATCGTTCGCAATGGCCGATTGCCGAAAAGTAAAACGGTAACGAAACACAAACCAATAGAAACGAGCGGGGGAATGAGGCCCGCGGCTGCCGCGGCCGTGGGAAGCGCACGGTAGCATGAGCGATAAAATCTGATCTTTTTAGTTTTCGACCGATTGCATGTGTGTGTAATAAAAAAACCATAATAATGGTAATAATATTATTATTAATGACGCGTTAGCGTCGTGTCCTTGGCGTATACGGGCGGACAGGCAGACGTGCCAAATCGGACGCGCCGTCGAATGGAAATTTTTTTTTAATTTTTTTTTATGTTAAACCGTTTGACACTTGTCGCGATGATACGGCCGACATCGGACGCGTAGTTATTTCGATTTATTTCGTATTTCGTCGTCGCCTGTTATTATTTATTATAATATTTATCAACGAAACCGGCGGACAGCGCCAATCCGCCGGCCGTTAAAATCGATTCGACTCGACGACGACGACGACGACGACGGTAATATTATTATGTAATACCTTAAGTATTCGTATATCAACTATATAAGTACCTAGTCGTCCTTTTACGCGGCGATAATTACGCCTTGTCGACGATGACATTATATCACGACAACAAGTGGTGTAGTCAGATTACGAAATAGGCGGGTTAAGTGTAAATCGAACTACAAGTGTTTTTCACATTTTCGTCTGTCAACGTCTCTTGTTGAATAAACGTGATCGACGGTAACAAACAATATTATTATCGATCTGGTATCTGGCCGGGGTTTACAGGCTCAAGTGTTACGGTTTTACGGATAGAACGACAAAATATGCCATTATACATTTACACTGGGTACTAGAATTAATCGAATACACAATAATATAAATTATAAAACACGTTTACTAAGTGAAAACGTACGGGGGGGGGGAAAGCAACAGGGTTAAACGATTGTACATAAAATAACGTTCAGAATACGTTTAGGTGGCTTTGTACAATGTTTTTTTTCTCTTTTTATTTTGGGGGGGGGAGGGGCCTTATCTAGCAAAAACGGTTTTTTTTTCACCAACGGACCCCAAATATTATCGTGTATTTTCACCGTGATATTTTATCGATAACACTGACGTATATGTTTTGTTTTTGTCCTCCAGTGTTTCCGGGAGCAGTCCATCGACGGCACGGCGTTGCCTCTGCTCAGCGAGGACCACCTGACCGGCACCATGAACATGAAACTGGGCCCGGCGCTCAAGTTCCGCGCCGTGCTCGCTCAGAAGCTGGGCAACTGCGCGGTGTGCATGCACTGCGCGCACTGTCACGGCGGCGCCGGCCGGCACAGTCCCGGCCCGGGGCACCAGTCGTCCGGCTAGTCCTGAACACCCGTCGTCGTTCCGGACCGCCCTGCAATCCTAAAGTCCGTCCACCACTCACACTTGAAACACACACACACACACCCAAACTAGCTGAAACAGTATTTTTGTCTGAGAAGGTACGGCCGAAACGTCCGTCGAATTTATATACAATATTAAAATATTACAAATATTGCGTGCAGTGTGACGGGTAAAACTGTAATAGTCGATTTTCCAGTGAATATAATATTCAGTATTGAAATTTTAACGAAACCAAAAAAAAAAAAATTATTATAAGGGGAGGGGGTCGTACGGGACAACACAATTGTAGATTAAACAGGAATTGCGAGTTGCGGTATTAAAATTGACTGTTATCTGTTTTACCCTCACAGTAGTACTCGTACACCGTAAGTTTTGGAAAACACGATTTCAAGATTCCGTTCTTACTATATATATAAGGTGTTTACAAAAGGACTTTATTTTTAAAATCTCAAAATAACACTTTAATTTAATCAAAAAACAAAAAAAAAATGACATCATTGGGATCAGGAGAACCTCCGGTTTAGGTTTGAAATATTATATCATTCATGTGACCCCCCCCCCCCGGCCTGTTGGGACACTGTCATACGGTTAAGGAAGTTGGCGATTACTGCCCTACAGTTCTTCTTGGTGTGATTCTGGATGATTCTCTGAATTTCTTCCTTCAAATCCGTGATCGTGTGAGGTTTCCTCTCGTACACTTGAGACTGTTGCTACGTTTTGAGCTGAACGTTGTGAACGAGGGCGGCCCGGACTTTTAATGTTACCTGTCGAACCTGTTCTTCCAAACTTCTGTATAAGCCGACGAATTGTTGAAACTGCAGGAGCCGCATTCCGCCCGAGTTGCGTACGGAGACGACGAGCTGTCTCCGCATAACTTTCGCCGCTCCGTAAAATGTTTTCACAACCAAAACACGGATCTCTACGGTTAGCTGTTCCATGGTGATTGATCAAAAAAAAACTAAGCCGGGAAGAATAAATAGGAGAGATAATAGATAACAGATATCATAACAACAGTGTTACTAACCGAACCACAAAAAAAAAATGATGGCCAATTTAAAATTAGCGTCCTTTTATAAACACTCTGTATATATATGTAAAGTATATACTGTTAACTCACACGACAATAACATTTTGTCTCGCCGTCGTTTTTATTCTCGCGTCGTTACAAGGCATTTAGGTACCACGGATTAGGATGTATATACAGGATACGGAACAAGCGTCTTGATCTTGGGAGTCGTGTAAATTTTTCCCTTTGCGGCGGTGCTACTAACGCAGTCTCGTGGACTATACATAAACTATACGTGTAATATACTACGATGGAAAAAACAATCGACGTTTATTCCTCATTCTTAATTTAGCTGTGACGTATACTGGTGAGGGGAGGGAGACGATAGAGTTTTTACAACTCGCCCCCCCTCCCCTATTTTGCTTAAAAATACAACAACTATGAGCATACATTTTTATACTCAAGATTTTAATCTTGTAACGTATATACCCGTATATATTTCAGCCAAACTACGAGGAAAAGCTCGATTTATTTTATAACAGGTAATTTTTGGATCCGGTATTTAAATTCCCACTGTTGGATTAGGTATAGGTAATAGTAAAAGATTCTACGGTTTATACATGATTAATATTTTGATACTATATCTTCTTCCGTTGACTAGTGTTGCCGGGTAATGACAAATTGAAATTTGAACAATGGTACTAATTTCGCTATCATTTATTATTGAAAAATATCGAAACAACCCCCACACGTCCACGTGACTTAATAAGTAATTCGAATTGTAATTATTGAATACCATGATTTGGTGACCACTGCAACATTATTGGTAACCATAGCGTTATCTTTGATCGCATGCGAAAACAATAGCATAGCCAATCAATATCTTTATTATCCACCGTGTATACAGTATATAGAACAAAATCAATAAATCAATCAATCCCGGGGCACAGACTTTCTCGATGGTTAGGGATAATAAAGATGTGAATGGGCCATTGCGCTATGCTATTGTAGTATTGTTCTGGTAAGTGATCAAACAGAACGCATACGCTAGTTACCAATACGGTAACAGTGGTTATCGAATCACGGTATTCAATATAGTTACAAGTATTATCACAGGAATCACAGGATACGCAGACTTAAAATTAAAAGTTACCCGCTAACTTTTAGTCCAACCGATTCTAACCACTGTGATATGGGATGGTCCCCATATCTTTAATAACTATGATAAACATCGTTTTACAACTGGGTTTATAAAATCCATATCTTAATTCGCGGTACCTAAACTCCGAGTCATCGATTACACTAATTTTTCCCGCCACTCGTTCTCTCGAAAATTTATATTCAGTATTGTTAACGTTATTATTTTAATAAGATTGTTTGTATGATGGCCTGCGGAAAAAGCCCCGACGGTCGTTTTTTTCCCAGTGCTTTTGTTATTATTTTTACTATATTATTATTATTATTATTATAATTATTATTGTTTATTACTTAAATATTCTATAATATCGTACGCGTATGTCCGTAACAATAATTGTATTGCATAATTGTGTAGTTTATTTATTTCCGTGTGTTCTTTGAATAATATTCTTATTTCATAGACATATAAAACAACTAGATAATTGTATTCTACGAGTAGACTTAATGAGAAGTCCAGCAACTGTATGCTAAGAAGGGAAATGTGTATTGATTATTCCATGAAATATTTGTTTACACTATGGATTGTGCGATAAATACACGTGATAATACGACAAATATTTCATGGATTAATCAATACAATTATTCATGTTGGTACATACGGCTGCCAAACTTCATGTATCTTATGTGATTCTAGCGTACAGTCGGTTATAATCTAGTTGTTTTATATATCTATGTAATATTCTATATACCTATAATGTATAAAATATATATATACATATATATATTTTTTTTTTGTTAATTATTTTCTTAAAATATATATATATATTCCTCGAAATTATATTATACTATCGGTTCGAACGTAACGCTCGCATTTGAACTCAAAAAAAAAAAAATAAATAAAAAAAATATGAAATTAGTATATACAAATGCTCAATATACTCATAATTTATACAATAATCGTTCTGTGAAATCGTTTAAAAATAGTTTACACACACAGTTTATAATGAATTATAATAATGTGCGCCGTGCCTTTATTTTGTATGTTATTTATAATATTATTATTTTAAATTGGTTTATGATTTTTTTTTTTTTTTTTTTTTTAATATTATTAATAATTTGTATTAGATTCAATTTTGAAATGAAAAAAAAAAAAATATATATTTAAAGTAATTTACCGATTTTAATTTAATTGTACGAGAACATTACACATTAACACACACACACACACACATACACACACACACACACACACACACACACATACACACACACAAATGTAAGTAGTATAATACTATATTGTTGATACTATATTATTAATATTTGTGGACTGTTGAAATTTATATAAGTATATAAGTATATAGGTTTGTTTAATTTTATTTTTTTTGTTATTAAATTAAAAAATAATATTATAATAGAGAAATATTATATTTTCTCGGATTATCAGGGCTGACCTAGTGCAATTTTCATATGCAAATATTGTAAACAAATTATTTTTACTATACTATAACGTAAACATAATAATATAAAGAGTATGTTTGCATATGCGTAAGGCATTTTTTTGTTTGATTTTTTTTTTGTATTTATGTAAAAAACCAAAACAAGAAAAATATATAAGCTAAAGCTAATATATGTATATTTTATATACGTGTGTTGTGTTATTTTTGTCAATTCTTCCGGAAAGTCCTCACGCAATATTATTCGTTCTTAATCGATAATATTTGATTGGATATTATTTTAACTAGGAGTGCCAAAATGATTCACAAATACGTTCGAAATTTAATTCGAATAATAAATTATAAATCGATATAAATTAAAATTAAAAATAATAGAAAGATAGAAAACTAACTGTTTTCTAACAGTTTATATTAGAGGGGAGTTAAAAAAAAAACCGATAATGAGATCCGTACGGGTCGTCGTCGTCGTCGTCCGTGAAAAGTATTCGCAATAATTTTCGAGAGATTTAATTGTTTTTCTAAATTGTCTAGAATTTCATCTAAATTTAACTCGTCCTCTTTATGGCCGACGATATTTCCAACATAATTTATGCGTATATTTTGTTCTGTGATTTTCAAGTATTATAAACTTTCGATAAAACGATTTGTGCGACGCCGTGACCGTATAGCCTATAGGTATAGGTATACGAATAAAAAAAAAAAAAAAAGACACGGGAAACACGGTTACACGAGGTTGTTATGAAATACGAGCCGGAGATGTATAAAGTTTGATAAAAATAATATAATATATAATAAAAAATGAAGAAAAAAAAAAAAAATTACCTATAATACCTACTGTACGACCGGAATGAGACTCGAGTTTATAGGTCGAAGAACCTTACCCTACATCATATCGAGATTGACGATGATGGGGCAAAGGGAAACGTTAAAAAGATACGCTATCTTTATATTATATTATATAGTTTTTTAACAATATTGTATCGGAATAGTTGTGCAAACGTGTTGTACTTGAACACTTTTACTTTGACTGCTACGACTACTTGTTAATGCTAATTTAACATTTATTTATTCGGTCGTCTGTACGTGTGGATACATAAATTAATTAATCGGCTACCGTTATTATCTAATATTCAATGGTAGAAATTACGATTTTTTTTTTTTTTTTTTTTTGGTAGGTTCTGGTTAGGTTAGGCTAGTAATGTGCACACGGATCCTCCACTATGACAACACTGTCGGTTACAAATCGGAGGAATAAAATATAAAGTATATAGAGATACTACCGGACTATTTTGGCGCGATGATAATATAATATGACGATACTCGTCCAGAAAGTGAAGTTTCCTATCCTACAGGCACAAGAAGGAAATTAAAAAAAAAAAGAGTTTTTTTTTGCACCGAAAAGAATGAGAGAACACATTCATCTCGGTACGTGCAAAACTATGAACACAGTGTTTTTTTTTTTTTTTAACATGATCGCATCTATCTCGTTTGCCTGCATCTCTGTACAACAATACGATCGGTGCGAAATTCGTTCTGTTATTTATTTATTTATTTTTTTGGTTTTTTTAATATAGAAATGATTCTGTAGCATCTTACGCGTCGCAGTTTTAAATTAATAATAATACTTATAGAACTTTTATATATTGTGTGCGTTAGCTCACATGGATGCACATGCCCATAGTTTAACTAGTCGAATGGTCGCTATTGAGCTTCGATTACTGAACCCAATTGGTTACCGGTTGTTATTTTGGCGGCCGCCCGAACGATTTATCTCGACGCAAAAGACGTTTCTTTTTTATTATTATTATTTTTTTCTTCGTAATTATTAATATACAGGTAAAAAAAAATAAAACGTAACAAAGCCCAGAGTATATTTGTACGGGCTGCGTGTAATTACAAGACCGGTTTCGATTTAAAAAATCATCATCGGGCAATAGAACAGCAAACACAAAAATACAAACACTATTAATACACGACCGAATAACACATCGGAATGTGGATTGTGGAATACATCGAAAAAACAATAATATATGCGCATAACGCACTCGCGTATGATTTGCCGTACGCGGCTCATTATTATTAGATTTACGGGTACACATTTGAAGTATAAAAAAAAAAAAAAAAAAAAAATGTACTTGTATCGGAATTACTATACTGATTGAACGGTTAATGGCGGACGCCGCGGTGTTTATAAAATGTAAAATAAAACTCGGGTTTATTTTATGCCGGTGATAAACGTTTTTGTCGTATACATTTTTATCGCGATGCAATAAATGCGAATTTTATCCGTTTCTCTACGATTTTACGCGGTGTTCAATAACCGTCAAATATATCGGTATACTTTAATATATTAAAGGGTCTCCAACCGTTTTTTTATTTTTTTTTTTTTTACGACGGGACATATCTGAGACGCCCTTCGGCATCGCGGGCTAAATTTTTTTTGGAGAGCGATAGAGAGGCAACGAAAAAGAAGTAATACGAATTATTTGATTTAACTATAATCCTATGAAGGAAAAAACTGTTTCATTGTGATTAGTTACTGTTGCTCGATGAGACGTTTGGAATTGCTTGCCTTTTAAAATTTCGTGGTGTATTTAGATCGAACTTGGTTGCTCCAACTAGCAGCGTCGCTCGTAGACGTCCGTCACTTGAGTGGGTTCTATACTTTGATTTCATTTTTGAAAAAGTTTGCTCACATCGGTGGGTAGAGCTAATTATTGAAATTATGTCTTCTGGCAACATGGCGTACAATTTTTGAAGTTTCCCATCATCCCCATCAACGAATGTATTTTTGTAATTTTTTTTTTTTTTGCTTAAATAGAAACGACGGGCAGCATTGGGGGTAGTTATGTTCACACGGATCCTACACTATGACAAGTAACCTGTCGGTTACAAATCGGAGGAATAAAATATAAAGCATATAGAGAAACTACCTGACTATTTTGGCGCGATGATAATATAATATGACGAGACGCGTCCAGAAAGTAAAGTTTCCTACCCTACAGGCACAAGAAGGAAATTAAAAAAAAAACAATTTTGGTATCGCTGTGTGATAGAGTTTTTTGCAACGAAGAGAATGAGAGAACACATTCATCTCGGTACGTGCAAAACTATGAACACAGTGTTTTTTTTTTTTTAACATAAGTGCATCTCGTTTACCTCCATCTCTGTGCAACAATACGATCGGTGCGAAATTAGTTCTGTTATTCATTTTTTTGTCACGAAGAGTAAACCCCCCCCCAATTGAAATTTGTCGAGAATTTGAGTCTGTGTACGGAGAAGGTGTGATGAGTAAAGATAAAGTAAGGAAGTGGGTTCGTGAATTTCAGGATGGGAGAGTGGATGTGTCTGATGAACAAAGAAGTGGACTCTCCTCTCAATTTTGACAAACGAGGTGCTCGCAAAAGTTTCAACAATTCGTTCATGAAGATCGTCGTATAACTTAAGACGAACTTCATGCACTTATTCCTGAACTTTTTCGGAGGCTGATTCATGACGCAATCGTGAAATAATTTGGATTTCTTTTGCACGACAACGCCCGTCCCCATACCGCTCGTCTGACAGTCGAACTTCTTGAAGGCTTTTGTTGGTACGTGTTAACCACCTCACAGTCCGAACTCGGCACCTTCTGAACACCGACTTTTTACCGTTTTGAAGAAAGTTTTAAAAGGGGAACGCGGTGAAAACGACGACAAAGTAAAGTTGTCTGTGCTGAATCGGTGAAAGGACGCGGAGCGAAAGTTCTTCAAGGAGGGAAGCTGGGACAAGCCGGTGTCTCGGTACGAAAAATGTACTGAACCCTTTAATTTTTTTTTTTTCTGGAAGTTTAATATTCGAAAATGCGGAAACGTTATTTGCCGGACGTGCCTCGTATTATTATTATTATTATTATTGGTCGGACGCGATACGGGCACGGGCAACAGTATTTCCCATCCGTTTGTCGTGCAGATCGCCGTCGACCCCGATTCGTCGGCGCGTACGCGTTCAGTAATATAATAATAATGATATCGTGTGACCGCGACGACAAGACGCGGTGCCCGCGCCGGCACATCGGATTTCGTTTACGGTCCGGTGGCGAAGACTTGCGCAAACCCAATATGTTGTACGGCCAAGTGTACTACCACCGGTCGGTGTAGAGGTGCGCACGTCGCGTTTATAAACCATTCGAAATCCGTCTTGCGATATAAGCGCGACCCAATGGGAATCCAATAATATTATGGTATTTTAATAATGGATTGCAACGAGAACGTTGCGGCCGTTGAGGTTTTTCCGTCCGCACGCGTGGAGATATTTGTCGAAGGCCGTTCCGCTGTTGTCCCAGGACGAGAATGAATAATCCTCCGGTAATTATCGCCTATGGGCGCTCGGAACTACCACTACGCTCGCGTTTCCGTCACTTTAGCCGACTGAAAACACCAATTTTAGTGCCGCCCTAAATGTAAACCTAAAACCCGCCGCTTAGTCGGTATATTAAACAACATCGCGGGTTGAGATTAAGCAGACGGGGAAATGGAAACCAATAGACGTCGGTCCAATCCCGATAGACGGCGTCCCTACGTACAAACCTAAAACCTAGCCCGCGGAAAAATTACGCGAATATTTTTGTCTATTGATTCGAACTGGATATCGTTTGGACATCATCGGAACATTTGTTGGCTCGAACTATAAAAAAAAAAAAAAATAGTGATGGGAAAAATCCGGATTTGCCGAAGTTCGAGAATCCAGATTTTTGAATTCGGATATTAATCGCAAATCCGGATTTTCATCTGAATCCAAATGTCGGTTTTTTTTTTAAAACTTTGATTCTATACTCTACTTTGATTTGATATTCTTCAATTAATTTCTCATAAAACTATTATTGAATTATTATTATCTTATTGTTAATATTATTAAATGCGTAAAACATCAAATACGTTTTTACAATTCAAAAGATATCACGAAATTTATTTTAAAAAACAAGTACAACAACAACAACAAAAAAAAGCATACATACTAAACTGTAATTTATATAATATATCACTAGGTGACACCCGGCCAAACGTTGTTTTATCCATAAAAATAAAAACTTTCGTATTTTTGAATTCGAAACGTACATTTTTTAATTATAAAATCGTAAATCCGGATTTTTTGGTTTTGAAATCCGGATTTATATCGCGCCGCCACTATACACGACTAAAATCTATAATTACTATTAAATACGAGTAAAGCATAAAGTGTACGACCCGCACGATAGAAGGATTGTTGTTGATCCGGTAAACCTACTAACGATTTTCAATTGGTCGACACCATCAGAGTTGCTGCGGCGACGTCGTGTTTAGTGAAAACCAAATTCTTAACACGGTTTGTTTGTTTTATTCGGAAGGTAAACACAATGGCCTTTTTTTTTTTAAATTGATCTAGTCGTTTCTGGTGGAAGCTATGAGGTTCCCGATCTCCCGCGAAAACGTGTTGCGACCGGCGTCGGTTCAATCAGAGCGAGAAATCAGCCGTGGTCCGGTCACCAGGTACGGCGGTCGGAGAGTAAAAGCGACCGCCGGAAACGATATTATATTATACAGGGTGCGGCAGAGCCGACTGACGAGTTTTGATGGGCTATAAATGTCGAACAGTAAAACTTAGAGAAACGGTTTTTTTTTGTTTAAATCAGTATTCAATCCCATTTTTAAAAATAATTTTTTGAAAATTATATCTCCAAGACGGCGGCCGTCAGCATTGATACAATGTTGTAGACGATCTCTGAAGCTCTCATATGATTTTCGGCACATTTCGACTGGTATGGCCTCGACTTCCACGGTGGTTTTCTGTTTAATTTCTTCTATGGTATGTGGGCGATTTCTGAAAACCTTATCCTTAAGGTAGCCCCAGAAGAAAAAATCACACATGCTTAAATCTGAGGACCGTGCTGGCCAGCCTATGTCTCCTGTCAGAGAGACTAACCGCCCAGGGAACATTTGTCGCAAGACAGCAAGTGAAATTCTAGCTGTGTGCGCTGTAGCTCCGTCTATCTGAAACCATACATCTCCCAAATCATGTTCTTCAGCCATTTCCTCCAACCTATGCTGCAGATAAGTTTCCAATATCACAACATAACGAGCAGACGTGTCATTTTAGCCTGCTCAATTGACTCTCTAACCAACTGCACATATTCGGGGGTTCTTATCGTTCTGGGTGCTCCGTGTCCAAGTCTACTCAGGGTACTTGCAGTTTCTTCCAAATGCCGTATCCACAATTTGATAGTGTTACCAGAAGGAATAGATTCAGCACGTGGAATGCCGAAGTGTATACGATAAGCCCTTTGTGTAACGATCACAGAATGATTACGCGCGCACGACGAAACCACGATGTACACCTGTCCAGACCATGATTACGAATAAAAAACGGCATTACCGTACAATTCAAAACATACCACTTATTAAGGCCTGCTCTTATCTTATCGCAGGCTAATGACCTCAATAAACTCGTCTAAAGGCTCTGCCGCACTCTGTATTTGCCCGGCAAGTGTAACTGTGCGTCGTTCCCGAGGAGGAATTAAACCGCGAAAGTCGGTGAATAAGAAGACGACTGTACCCGCGAGAGCGTAGTATGTGTTACGTAATATTATTACACTCGGTTCTTGGCGTAGTAAGCCGTTATTATAATAATAATAATAATAATAAAAAAAATAAATAAACAAGCGCACACGTGTACCCGATATTTTATGCGTGCGCAAACCGAGTACCGTAAATCGAGCAACTATTCCGTATAGAACGCGGTAATATAGAAATCGATATTTTTTTTTTTTTTACGCGGACGCGGCCCGAACCGACGGACGTGCGGAAATTACCGTACGATTAATTTCGAATTCAGAGACCAGAAGACCCGAGACCGCCGAAAGGAGACTGTCGAAAAGCCTAGCTGTCGCGGTTCTTTGGTCAATCTGGCAATTGAGTGACGTCCGCCGCAGGGCAAATACCTTTAGATGCCAAATGCGGAATCACGGGGTTGCGTTTGAAAGGACATTTGGTTAGTGGGACTATTGAATCACCGTGAGTTTTGCACTTTGCGTGGCCCGAAGCTGAGGAAATAATGACAGACGGTGGAAAACCGCCCGCCTGATATCGGACCAATGCATTGAAATATTTATTATTTATTCGGCAAAACTGATTTGTCCGGTTATTTAAATATATTCGATAGAAAATATACGTACAATAAAAATATAGTTGTTAGTGAAAATGCCATCGGTTCTACCGTTTCCGAAACTAAGTGATGAATTACGATTTTCCTTATGGAAAATACCGTGTAAATGCTTGTTCGCTTAGTCATCACTTCGACACGTGGCAACCTGTTTAGATAACCGTAGGTTTTAGCATAAAATTGGATATTACGTATAATTCAATATATTGTGTTTTCATAAAAATTATAATATTAATTGTTTAGTAATACAGTGTAGCTGCCAATACAGCAAATCGTTTTGTTTACGGTTTGTATGATTTTTTATTATTATTTTTTTTTTTTTTTTGTTGATCCTAAACGAAGTGAGGAATGTATTAGTTTTACTATAGTGTGTTTTTTTATTTTCTTGTTCTAGTATATTATATTTTATGTTCGTAGGCAACATTTTGCTCCGGCGATTAACTTCACCGGTGGGTTCGGCAAGCATATTTTGTCAAGTGCGTCGTGGCGGTCGTTTTTCGATTCGCCATTAAATCATCTTTTTTAATAGGGAAACATCGTCGAAAAGCCGAGAATATTTACGCAAAACGGTTTCTGTTATAATTTAGTTGAAAATAATCGCAGAAACGATTACACCCCGATTACTTAGGTATATATTATCACGATCTAGATGCGATACAATTTAAAAAAAAAAAAAAAAAAAACATTATGGCCTAGGGATAGGAAATACTATGAAACTAAAAAAAAAAAAAAAATACAAATTCGTAGCTCTAATTATGGCGTTTTTTTTTTAATTATTGAAAGCTATTTACAATGGCCCCAAGACCTTAACGATTAAAACATTAATTTGTAAATTCACACCGAAGAGCCTTGACACTGGAAATATTCGAAGTTTATTATTTGGGTTTATGTGTGTAAAATGTGGTAATTTTGTTCTTGTTTCAAGTTGAAATTTTTGAGTTACTCACCTTTCCATCGCGGTACGAAAAACGTTCGGTTCGGCGGGTGAGGTTTTTTACGGGAATAACAAAATTTCTAATTACGGTACATATACAAATGAATTCAATTTGCATTTTTTTTTTTTTTTTTTTTAAGGTTATTTTTGGATATATTTTAGAGCGCTTTCGATAGTTTTTGTTTTGTTTTTTTTTTTTTTTTGTTAATATTATCGTACTCTAATTATCATTACGGTAGTGGTACACGGTCGTTTTTTTTACGTATATTTTTTTTTTTTATTTCACAAATAAAATTTAACGGGCGCCCTCGAAAACTATAATAGATACCTACTAATAACATAACGAATAGCAAATTTACACGGCATAATCGGTTCGGTCACACGTTGTCCTCTATTTGTTGTTGCTGGTGCTGTTTGCGGCGTGTGTTTGCACTATACCAATAAAAATATAATATTATTAATACTAACCTACGCGTGTGTGTGTATGGATATTTATATAATATTATGTACATGCCATACGTGCCGTACACCTCCCAAGGACGTCATTCATCACGGTGACGACGACGACGACGACTACCACAGTGCACCTACGCACCGCTACAACAATGATAATAATATGACTGACATCGGTTAGGCAGAAAATCGGTTTTCGTTTTGTTTTTTTTTTTTTTTTTTCAGTAGGTATTTTTTTAAATTTTTTTTTTTTTGTTTGTTTCCCCGCCTTCCTATCGCGCGTGTACATTTACAGATATATATATTCGTATCTGCAGAACGAAAAGGTTTTTTCCCAATCATTAAACGGATTCGTTTAAACCGTTTAAACGGCGACACTATTCCCATATTTTCACCCCTATTCCCCTTATATACCTTAAAACGTCTGATTCGCCTAAAAAAAAATAAATAATTAAATAAATTCCATATCCATTTGGAGACGACAGACCTTCGCTACTCCTCACCGGTCTGTCCAACTAATTATAACCCCGTAACAATATTTTCTTTTCCGATCTGGTACGAAAGCTTTTCGAAAATTCAAAGTCGATATGTGTTTATGGCATACGGATAAATTGTTGAAAGTATCGTAAAAATGATTAGGTACGAATTTATTATTAAACAAAATACTCATTTCCCCCTTTCCCTCAACGACAAAACTTCCCCCCGGGAAGCTACTTATTTTATACAGGTTAGTGGACTGTATTATAGTTATTCCTTCACACGCGATATAATATTATAATAAATAATAATTAATAAAAAAAATAAAAATACATAATATTATATCCGTGATTGTGTAATTATTAGGTATATTATTATGGAAAAAAAAAAAAAAAAAAATGAATAAGTAGGTACGTTATTCTATTCGAATTCGCATCCGCGAGTTATATTATATATATCCATATAATAATATTGTAATAACGTGTTTACCGGTCTACATGATATATTGTAATAGAAAGGCGATCTAATTAATGAAAAAATAAATGAATAATTGGATTTGTCAGCACTTAACTGCAGCCAGCACCTGTTCGTATATTTACGCGACAGCCGAGCTAGCTATTTCGTACGTGCCCGCAAACGACTTTTTTTTACCGTAAATTTCGCTCCGACCGTCGACTTCGGGAACGGTTTCCGGTGGCGAATGTCGTCCATAGCTGCGAAATCGAACAGTTTCCGAAAAACTGGAATAATAATTACGGTTTACGTTATTTTTTTTGTTTTTTCAATTTTTATCTCGTTTCGTTGTAGTGGAATTTTCAAAAAAAAAAAATAAATAAAAAAATATTCTTTCGATTTTTTGAACTAAAAATAGCTATTTGAAATCGTCGAGGTTTTTTTTTCTTCCAATTTTTTTACGTGAATACAAATCGTATAGTTAATTTTTATCGGCGTTTAAAGTGCGAGTTTAATGTTCAAATTCCTTTAAAACGCCAACAATTATACTCTTTTTTTTTTTTTTTGTAGTTACACGATTTAGTTTTCAATTTACATCTATCGAAACATTATTAACCAAACTCCGCTCATGATCGTTTTTCGTTGGCAATGGTACATCGCCGCGTACGGATATAAATTAAATTATTTTATAGGATATACAGGGTGCGGCAGAGCCTATAGACGAGTTTATCGAGGTCATTAGTATGTGATAAGATAAGAGCAGGCCTTAATAAGTGGTACGTTTTGAATTGTACGGTAATGCCGTTTTTTATTCGTAATCATGGTCCGGACAGGTGTACATCGTGGTTTCGTCGTGCGTGCGTATTACGAAAATAATCATTCTGTGATCGCTACACAAAGGGCTTTTCGTATACACTTCGGCAATCCACGTGCTGAATCTGTTCCTTCTGTTAACACTGTCGAATTGTGGATACGGCATTTGGAAGAAACTGCAAGTACCCTAAGTAGACTTGGACACGGAGCACCCAGAACGGTAAGAACCCCCGAAAATGTGCAGTTGTTTGGAGAGTCAATTGAGCAGTCACCAAGACGCTCAGCCCGGAAACACGGTGTAGCTTTGGGAATCCCAGACCGCTCTTTGAGGAGAATTCTTCACGAAGATTGATCATTCCGTTCCTTTAAATTAATACTTGCCCAAGAGTTAAATGCTACTGACTACGGCAACCGTAAAAATCTCTGTCAGCAAATTCTTCTGCAAATTCCTCCGATATCGACTTTTTTCTGTTGCGATGAGGCCCATTTTCATCTTTCTGGAACTGTAAATAAACAAAATTTTCGATACTGGGTTACAAATAACCCACGGCAGCTCCGTGAAAGACCACTCCACGTGGAAGTCGAGGCCATACCAGTCGAAATTTGCCGAAAATCATATGAGGACTTCAGAGATCGTCTACAATAGTGTATCAATGCTGACGGCCGTCATCTTGGAGATATAATTTTCAAAAAATAATTTTTAAAAATGTGATTGAATACTGATTTAAATTTTAAAAAAAAAACCTTTTCTCTAAGTTTTACTGTTCGTTATTAATAGCTCATCAAAACTCGTCAGTCGGCTCTGCCGCACCCTGTATAAGAGGATACGTACCCACCAACTTTTCACCTACATTTGTGGCCAGTGAGCAGTGTTAATCACTATCGCTGTCGGGAATATAACTGTCAACTATCATGCACGCTGACATAGAGTATGATAGTAACTTTCACGATAGTTCAGTGAATACTATCGGGGTAGTGAATTTCGTGTCTACCGCGACAGCAATACAAACTAACACTGTGGATTTGCGGACCGGGCTTTACAGACGGGGGAAAAAAAAAAAAAAAAAAAAAGCTTTAAAATCCTAAAGTAAATATTAAATATTATTATAATACTAAATTATTCGTATACCGTTTCGAAAAAAATGTATAAAAATAATATTATTTCACATAAGTATACCGTCCGTAACCGTACACACCTACTCTTTCAGAATAAATCATAATATTACTAAACAATTTTACGAGTAAAAAACGTATAGGTTTATAATAATATTATATACCGGGTGCCCGTATTATAAAATTGCATTTTTATTACATAACGCGACATAATGAACACCGCGCAGAAACAAATAATAGTATTAACTTTTAGTTTGCTGTTCATTTTTTCTTTATTTTTTTTTTTTTTATTGCAAATTATGTTCGTACACGTTTCTATAATAGTTATTAAACGAATATATTATTATTTTCACTATATTTTATGTTTTTACAATTTGCAACGGCAATAATATAAAGCACCGCCAGTATTTTAATATTATCGCGTGGGAATATAATAAGTTACGGCCGGACTGGATAATATTATAATAAATTAAATTAATTTTACTAGTATTCGATCGGATTTTTATAAATACAGTCGCTGATACGTGTACGCGAGGGAATATTAAACAAAGGCCAAATATTGTAGGAGAAGTAACGACGACGAGCACATTGAAATTAATTTCCGACTAATTCACCGGGTGGCACACGAAGTCATTATTTTGTGGAAATAGACATTTTGGGCGACCCAGGATAGGGGGAAGGGAAATTAAATAAAGTGAAAAAAAAAAAAAATAAAACACTAAGATCTAAGGAAAAAATTGGATAACGGCTACAGTGAATAGAGATGAGTGGATAGGATAATGCTTGAAGGGGATTTTAAACTGTTATAACTCATAGACTCTATATCGATTTTCTCGATTTATTTTGTATTCGCGTATAATCGAAATTCGCAATTTTCAAGAAAAAATATTCTTTTATTTCGAATTCGTATTGAAAAGGACCGAGGAATATTTACGTGAAGTTTATGACGTGGACGACGTTTTGAACATGTTCTAAATAATATTATTAAACGATTCAATAATGACTGAAAAAATACCAAAATCAATATTGCGCTCGAAATCTTCATGATAAAATAAATCACCCTGGTTAAGCACGCATTACGTGTTACTTAATTTTTTTCGTGATATTTACGGTCAATTATAAGATCAATTGCTCTTGGTATTTTTTCAGTCATTATTGAAACACGGATTCGAAATAAAAGAATATTTTTCTTAAAAATTGCGAATTTCGATTATAACAGTATACAATTTTTAGACAGGAGGATTTGTGAAGAGTAAAAACTGTTTAGAGTAAACTCTAAAGAGTTCATTTTTTAGATAAAAATAATACAATCAATAAAAATCGCCCTACATATCCATTGTCACCACTGCGTGATTTTCTGATTAAGTAAATTTATAAATATTATTTATTTATTTATTTATTTTTTCAATATTATATCAGATATGCAATTTTAAAACATATATATATATATATATATATATATATATATATATATATATATATATATATAACGTTAAAATGTTATTTAAGTTCAGCATTTTTAAATGTATACATTTTTTTTTTAGATGTAAAAATGTTAAAATCGTATTTTCTTGTATTATTTTTATTTAAAGACTTATCATAAGCGGATATTCGCGTGATTCTTTGTTTTACCCGTTAAGCATGTTAAAAACGTATTGTTTTGTGCCTAACCGTAGATCAAAATCTTTTTTAACGGAAGGGGGAGAAGCAAAAACGTTCGTTTTAATACATAGCATATTCAATGGTGTCCATGATTTTGGTGCAAGTACTGATATCGGAAATTGCCGCCTCCCCAGCTAATAGGAACTGCTTATTATAATTTATGTAAATATATTCCGGCCGTATTCTAAAATATTGTAATATTATACTTTTAAACTTTCGACGTTCGTGAAACCGTGTTCCGCACGTCACTATAGGACCGCGGAGGGTGGAATATTAATCCGTATGCAATTTATCATCGGACCGTTTATTTCTGTTATAATATTATAATGATTATATTATTCGGAGGTATATATATATTTATTTTTTTTTTTATTTGAAAGTAAGAATTTTCTCCAAAAAAACTCATTTTTCTTCCGCGTATACCCTCGTTTCTCCGATTATTATTATAATATAATTGCACAGTTGCCGGGCGCGAGCTGTCTCTCATATCCGCAATGTTAAACGTCCGGCGTGGCCCGTGGCTACATATTGTTTCTTTTATGAATGTTTAATGTTTTCTTGGATATATATATATATATAAAAAAAAAAAAAAAATATGAAGTAGTACCGCAGTAACTATACGCGTATAATATATATATATATATATATTACAAATTGCATTTAGGTAAACTAAATTATTTTATTATACCGTAGGTGAACGAGTTTTATCCACTCGAAATATCTTATCAGCGTGCACGCGTTTTAAACGAAAGTAGGTATACCTTTTCTCGGGCAGTCGTATACAATGCACCGTGAGCCTGTGACAGCAATAATACCAAAATAAGTGCAATAATATAGTGTTTATTTTTATTATTATTATTTTTTTTTTTATAGTTATTTACATGGAAAACGAAGGGGCGGGAGAAATGCGAACGGAATGTATAAAATATAATACATAAACGCATTGGGCGTATGTAACGATATATACGTACGCTGGCAGATATCGTAAATTCCATAGTAATATCGTACGAGCGTGACGGGATATTTTTAATGGTTAATATATAATAAAAAAAACGAGACTAGAGACATAATGATTTGTGTAATTAAAACTTTTATTTTTTTTTTTTGATGAGGGGGGAGGAATAAATGTTCGTATCTCTCCTCCTTGAACGCATCCCTGAACCAATGATACCTACCTACGGTCACAGAATAACCGGACGGGACATAAAAAAAAAAAAAATCAAAAATTTCGAAATATTTATACGTATATACACAGTAAAACTCGCTTAAGACGCTATTAAATGGACCCGGTTTCTAGAGCGTCTTAAGCGAGAATTGAAGAAAAAAAAAAAAAAAAATGAAAAATGAAGAAAAGTCTGAATTTTCGAAATTTCGAAAATTTCTCCTAGTGTTGTGTCATACAGATACGACAAAATAAGAAGTCTTGAGGGTACTTGAGATAATCAAGGGCCTCCCTACTCCCAATCTCCCATCTCTAATTTCTCCATTGTTAAACACGCCGAATTCATTCATAAACATGTGGGCACAAGATTTGCAGTTTCAGGCCCCGCAAATTAGAAGGAAAAAAAATCAACGCAACCGAAAAACAACGATGATTTCTGTGCGAATACCGGTAAAATTGCAGTTTATGAACGTAGGCATGTAACGGTGAGTCATTGGGGCTAGAAATTATTATTAAGATAAGTGACTCTTTTGTTCAGCGGACGACGATGCGTTTTAGTAATTGTGCAATAACAAAAATAGAAATTTGACTCGTTTACGTGTACTTATCGTATAAGACATCAATTTATTACTGATAAAAAACTTGTTTTCTCGCCACCGAATACTGCATCTGAGTTGCAACCCCCTAGACCGGGGTATTATTAAAGTGGTAAAACAAAAAAATACCGAAAGTAGTCCGGCGATACACGAGAGACACGGAGAGGACTGACCAGAATTAATGGTTTGGACTCCGTTCATTACATCGGTGCAGCTTGGGTTAAATGGAAAACCGGATGTAATAAGAAACCGTTTTCAGAAAGCTGCAATTTGCGTGTATTACGATTCTAAACAGGCTGATCATTTTTTTTTATTTCTTCAATACTCGCTTAAGACGCTCTAGAGAGCTGGTCCCATTGATTAGCGTCTTAACCGAGTTTTACTGTTGTTTATACGTATAAATATTTGAAAATCGATAATATAATTTCTTATTTATAGGACGCGGCCGGTAGCCGACGTTGTACTCGTGTACGTAGACCGATTTAATAATAATAATAATAATAATAATAAATAATAACAACATAAAATACATCTTGACCTATACCGACGTACGCGATAAAACATACGGCGGAATCGTCGAAAACACGTCCCCGTACCCGGGTGATTGATTTCGTTGTGATACGGCAGTTGGTACGCACGTATAGGCGGGCAAGTGCCTATGCAATATTGAGATATAAAAAAAAAAAAAAAAAAAAAAAAAAAAAAAAAAAAAAAAAAAAAACGTTAATATACGGCTGTACGGTTGTAAACGGCGCGCGCTACTCGTATAATAACAGTAATCGCAGTACCGCGGGTACAGGTGTAGCCGACGGTCAATTTATCGATTAGCATAATCACAGGCTACGTTTGCTGCGGCCGGGCTCTCGTCCGGGCCGTGTACACCCGATGGATTATTACTATATTTCCAATAGACCGTCCTATATACTCGGTCTGTTCAAAAAGTTCGCCCGACTATAATTCCTAAAAATAGAAAATTTATAGTATCGTAAATGTTGTTAGATTAAAGTAAAATAGAGATGAGCGACTTCAATTAAATCTCAAATGTTTATCGCTATCTAACCGCGCGCGTTCGAAGTAGACGAGTCGTGTGTATCGCGCGATTTTTAAGATGAACAACGTATTAATATTAAATATTGTGTTAAACTTTGTAAATCTTTTACCGAGACTTATAAAATGTTGCGAAATGCTTACGGTGATCGGTGCTTAAGACGTACTCAGTGTTACGACTGGTTTAAACGTTTTAAAGACGGTCGGGAATCAGTTGATGGCGACCAACGCGTTCAGGACGTCCGTCGACATCGACAGACGATGTTCATGTGACAAAAGTCAATGAAATTGTGTGGTCTAATAGACGTTTAACTGTTCGAGAAATTGCGGAAGATTGTAAAATACCGGTTCGTTCGTGTCATGAGTCCTGGTAGAAAAACTTGGAATGCACCGCGTTGCAGCAAAATTTGTCCCTTGGTTGATGTCGCAAGATCAGAAAGACAACCGCGTAACCATCTGTCAATAATTGTTAGATTGCACAAATGATGATACGAGTATGTTCATAGAGTAAATTATAACGGGTGATGAGACGTGGGTCTATGGCTATAATATTGAGACCAAAGTCCAATCATCACAGTAGGTTGGTAAATTTTCTCCAAGACCAAAAAAGCTCGTCAGGTCAGATCAAACGTCAAAGTCCTGCAAACGGCTTTTTTTTTTTTGACAACCTGGAAGTTATTCATCACGAATTTCTACCTGCAGTACAAATTGTTTACCGATGGTACTATCTAGAAGTATTAAAACGTTTTCGAGAAAAAGTGCGGAGGAAAAGGCTTGAGTGAGGAAGATAAACTCATGGTTTCTCCATCACGACAATGCTCCGGCACAAACTTCCCTGTTAATTCGAGATTTTTGCGTGAAAAATCACTAAACCGTGCTTCCTCATCCACCATATTCTCCCGATTTGGTACCAGCAGACTTTTTGTTATTTCCAAAACTAAAACCTCCGTTAAAAGGACAATGATTTTCTAAATAAAAGAAAATTCGCTAATGGAGCTACGAGCAATTCCAGAAACTGCTTTTCAGGATTGCTTTCAACAATGGAAACGTCGTTGGTAAAAGTGTATAAACCAAGAGGGAGGAGAATACTTCGAGGGTGATAAGTCTCAATAGCTTGTAGCTAAGCACTATAAATAAAAAAATTGAAAAATTCGGGAACTTTTTGATCGGGCCTCGTACGTATATAAATATAAAAAAAATATCTATATGTATACACCTATGTATAAACAACGGCGGGCTCGAGGATATAATCGTCCGCGGCCGCCTGCTGGTCTAGCGGTGTGATTCTCGCTTTGGGCGCGAAAGGTCCCCCGAGTTCAAAACACGGACAGGCCAGACAATTTTGTGCTAATCGTAGCCGGGACTGCCTCCCGTCGATCTGTTGGCCTCTCGCAGGTGCAGGGCGTTTGACGCTCTGCGCGCGTTGGCGGCTACAGCGGGCGACGAACCCCGGCCGTCAGCACTCCGTACGGAGATCCTTCTCGCGACCAGCAGGGCGATCTACGGAAGCGCCGGAGGTGAGCGGGCGCGCGTTAACTCGTTCGCTCATCTCCCCCCGACGTGCCGGTGCGGTGGATTACGAGACCGCACGGTTCAACGACGTACCGCCTCACTCAACAGCTCACGGGACACGGATGCTTCAACTCGTTCCTTCGCCGGATCGGGCGAGCTCCGTCTCCCAGGTGTTCTCATTGCGGATTTCTCAGTGAGGAAAATGAGGTGGATGACGACGCTCTCCACACCTTGATGCGCAGCGAGGCGTTTGACGGGGACAGGGAGCGCCTGGTCCGGAGGATCGGTCCTTTTGAACCGGGCGATTTGGTGCCGCTCATGCCGAAGTCCTCAGACCACTGGGATGCCGTGGTCGACTTCGCCGAGAAGGAGTCGGCAGAACGGCAGCGCCAAGCCCTCGACGTCGCCGGCGTGCGCCGCCTACAGGAGCATTGCTGCCGTCGTTGATCGGGGCCTCGTAGTCGCTGGACCGCCGGCCGGGAAGCCGGTAGGAAGTGTCCCCCCTACAGCTTGTGAGGGCAGCGAGTGGGTTTCGGCCAGACTACTGCCAATCCCCACGGTAGGGCAAGACCTGTTGTTATGCAATTTTTATGTGAGCCCGCCTCGCCTTAGGGGAAAACGGGATTTTTACCTATTAATTATTTGTATTTTTTCATTTTCAATAAATTATGGCGACCCGCCTCCCGAAGTAGTGCCTCGCGGCGTTTCCGGGAGGCGGAGGTATTGCCGGTTTAAAAAAAAAAAAAAAGGATATAATCGTCCGGGAACCCGATGGTCCGTCGGGCCGGCTGCGGCGCTCCTCTTGCGGACGTCCGCGTCGTTGTACATGCGAGGTAATCGGCGGCCTATCTGGTGGCGGCGAGGGTCAATCGGTGGATCGCGCCCGCCCCTTGGAATTTCTTTAACTGCGATGTTTTAATAACGGCTCCGGAGCCGGAGTTACGGTGACACAACTCTCGATAACCGTTTAAAAATCGACGAGTGTCCTGATATTATTTTATCCCACCATTATTGTTCTTTGTTCCGCACTCTTGTTTCATTGCCAATTAGTGTGGCAACCGCTTAACGTAACTTTTCTGCATCGCGCAAGCGAAATACATCGTTCTGTACATTTTAGCTATTTATTTATTGTAATAGACCAGTGTTTCCCAACCGGTGGTCCGCGATCCCATAGATTTTTTCTTCGATTTCTATTACAAATTAATTATTAATTTTTTTGAAATAAGCATTTTCCACTTTTATAAGTGTTTAGGTATTAAGAGTAATAAATTTAAGTATAATTATATATTAGTGAAGTATAGTAATAAAATGTAAAGTAAAATAATAATAGTTAACATTTTCCGATAAATTTTGTGTATTCTTGTTAATGAGCAAAAAAAAAAAAAGGTATTCCTAGTTTTCGTAAAATTGAGTTGGTCCGCGACCTATAAAATATTGTCGAAGTGGTCCGTGGTGGTAAAAAGGTTGGGAAACACTGTAATAGACGCTTTTGCTTTTAATCCATTGCACGTTGCTTTGTTTTGTTAGACTAAATACTTGGTTACGATCTGAGATATCTACGTTGACGTCCAAGTAGTCATAGTCAGGTTTGCATGTAAAAAAAAAAAAAAAAAATTAATTTTACATAAAAATTATTGTAAATATATATATATTTTTTTAATTGTCAAGGAGAGGAAAATAGTAATAATAATAAAAAAAAAAAATAAATGTTTATAACTGTTGCCTTTTTCTTGGGAACCCCTCGCGATATTTTATGGTGTATTTTATTTTCTAAACCGTCCCTCCCTCCATTATTGAACTTCAGATACGCAACTCTTGGTAATTTCGGGCAAAATGTATTATTTTATACGCACATGTTTGCGCGCGTACTTATAATCTTCTCTTTAAAATCGCATTACGGCCCGTGCCACCTGTTGATTTTCTACGTTATTTGTCGGTTAGGTACCTGTAAATAGATTTATGTTGAAAAAAAATATCGCGTAGTCACGGCCTGTCGGCGGGACATTGCAATTCTATAATATGCAGATTCGGGTAATTCTGTATTTGCATATCGATTGAAAATCCGCAGCGATTCCAAATCACCGGCGCGTAGGCCGTGGCGGAGAGTGTACGAGAACCATAATACATTTTGCCAATGGCCGGAGATTTTAACGGTTCGGGCAGGGCAAAGGAACACGGACACAGACCAACTACAGAAATGGAAATTAGCAATGGAGACCATCGAGCAACGGCCGAGACCCGAAAACCGTTTGTCGAACGGAATTACTGAAAATCTGGGGGCAGGGGAATGTATTAGATATACAGGCAAATGGATGGAAATTGTGTTTGAAGAGCTCTTACTACTCCAATTCGAAGTAACTAAAGCCAAAAAAAAAAAAAAATTAAAAAACCGCAAATAAATAAATAAACTTTTTCACTTCAATAAATTTGTTCGTTGAACCTCGAGTAAAATGTTCAGGCTAATACAACTTTATCCACGTATAATCAAATAATAACTAAAACAACTCGACAATTAAAAATTTCTATAAGTAACTTAAAAATCACTAGAATGTTTTGAAAATTGTTCAAGGGCTGGCTAATATTAATATTCTGTGAAAATGTCAGATCTCTGCGATTACTTTTAACCGGGTTAGAATAAAAAGAAAAACGAAAATCGAAAATAATGAACAATGAAAATGATAATTGCCGTAAGTTTCCCGTTTTTCGTTTAGAATCCATTTGGATCCAAAATTATTTCAGGAAAAAAAAAAGCTACACTTGAAAATCATTCTGTTGGAAAAGTTGTTCACAGACCGGGATGAAAAAAAACACACACATAGTAAAATACATCTAATACACTGCCGATAACGCGTGAGTATTTTGTTCGACACTTTTGTCTGCAGTCTCGATATATTTTCGACGCGTTTCAATGACATTCCTGCATGCACCCACGAGTATGGTTTTATTGCGACATTATTGTATTATATGCGTCGATCTGATTATTTTTTTTTCTTTCTCTCTCTACTCGCCACAGGCGATGACAATAAAATTATTACTAAAAATACTCGCATAATACCTGTTATAATAATAATAATAACTGTTATCCGTTTAGTAAATCGTCGTACAACTTCCGTACTATACCTGTCCCGCACGGCCTTTTCCCCCGTGCCATTATTTAGTTACCGCGGTAACCACACTCCACAGTTCCCGTTTGATAACATCGTCGATTTAAAACAGATTTTTTTCAATATTATTCGGTCGCCGTGGTAACCGAACGGAGAGCATTTCGGACGGACAAACAGAGAGAGATCGAGAGACGGAGAGACGGATTTAGTCTTTGCCGGTCTTCTGTTGATCGGTGCGCGTGATTCTCGGCTACTCGTACGAGTTGAGGCAACACGCGTAAACAGTATAATAGTCGCCGGGGGACAACTCGAGTTATTTTCTATACGAATATTTTTATTATATAGATAATTGTTTCTATACAAAGAGCGGTAAATACGTAACCAGCACGGTGTTGGTGTAACCATTTTGTTCTCCGCTTTTGAAGGAATAACGTAGATGAAGAAGAAGAATGATAATAAGTAGGAAAAAATAGTCTTTTCGTTATGTTAATACTAGTGTTTGGATAAAAACCAAACCGTCGTAATACAATATAAATATGGTGTGCAACGCGGTGGAATTTGTGTTATTTACGCGAGCGATCCCGTCTGACCTGCGCGGTGGCGATGAGCAATTTCTTTTTTTCTGTATACATAACAAAACCGACCTATAGCCTTTCGTCATTTCGCGTACAATGTTTACCGATAATACGAATAATAATTTATATAATATCAATCACGTTCCACCGAATGCATATAGTGTGTGTGTGTGTGTGTGTGTGTGTGTGTGTGTGTGTGTGTGTGTGTGTGTTGTGTTGATTGTACGATAAAAAAAAAAAAAAATTTGCTTTTTGAAAATGTTTTGTGGAATTGGGGAATGTGTTGCGGTGTATTTTGTTCAGTTTTATTTTCTCACGTGTAACGCTGCTAATTTACCGATACTGAAGAATGTTTCGAACATTTTTACCACGTCTGGAAAGTGCTAAGTGATATAAGTGATCTGGCGAAAAACGTTACGATTATTTTTAATGGAATTACAAAAAAAAAAAAAAAAGAATAAAAAGATAAATAACTGAAGTCGTTATTGCCCGTACATTTGCCGATTTTTCCTACGTTTTTTCCCCGGTTATTAAGCAAAATACAAGGAAATCCGAAAAAAAAAAAAAAAATCACCTCCTCAATGCGCACATCAAATCGACAGAATTTACTTTCGGAAAAGACGCTACGTTTGAAAATCGAAGTAAGACTTACAAGAAAAGTTGTCGGTGGACGGAAACACAAAACGGACCCGTGGCGAAACTAAGAAACTGTGTAATCCAAATTTACAAAACTATGGTCTACGGGGCAGTGGCGGTCCACCTTTCCATTCCTCATAACCGCCACTGGTACTGACTACCATTACGCGATATCACACTGAATTGTTTGCGGTAAAGAGAGATATCCTTCAGGCGATAAATAAAAAACCGCCCTGTATACAAAATACATTCTTGCGCTGTTTACGAGAGTGCCTTTACCATATATAATATGTTCGTATTGGCGTAATATATTATGTATTTCTATGTACGTTTATAAGGTGTCATTGAACAAGTAATAATATTATTTCCACCTACCGTTTAATCTTATCAATACAACTAATATCCATTAAAACATAATAACATTGTTTTTTAACAATTATTTTTATTGACTTCGGGTTTACCGGCGCGGCGGCCGATTGCAAAACTCGAAACAAAACTGCAGCCGTCAGTAGTTGTTTAGTAAAGAAATACAAAGAAAAAAAATATAAAACTTGATTTATTTTCGTTATTTTATTATAATAAAAAATTGATTTGTCCGTAGTATACGTGTTAACTTCCCAAACAGTCGGCATTATTTTCCAACATTTGTAATAATAATAATAAAAAAAAAATATATATATATTTAAAATTCCTAGTGTTACGTTCGTGGTTATACGGCCGTTAACCGTCGATCGTAATATTGCATATTAAACCAAAATTACATTTTTTTTTTTCACGCGAAATATGTGATTTCCGCTCGGTAATATTTGATACGTTTTTCGTTTTGAACTATCGATAGTCCGCTCATAAATCATATTTTAAGATTTTTATTTTTCTCGAGGAAAACAATATTTTGATTAGTGGAAATGTTCCAAATTATTCGCATTGTGGGTATCTCAAAAACCTAAAAAAAAAATCCAACTATTAAACGGTATACGTATTTTTTTTTCTATCAATTTCCTGGTTACCTTTGGTAGTTTGATACTAGGGGACAATCACGATTAATACCGCAGTCTCCACAGAATAGTTTTTTTTTTTTTTTTTTTTTAATTTCAACGAGTTATCGCCACTTTCTGCAGTAATAAACTCATATAAATTATTAGTAACCCTAATACAATGTAACTTCCTCGCTTCCAACCAGCGCTCGAATTGGAAAAATAATACAAGAACTACGAAAAGTAAAATAAAAATAACTTCTTTTGCGATTATCGAGTTTAACCTAACCCGTAGGATAAACGGCTCGCCCCCACACACCTCTTTTCTACCACTTTTCAAACAGAATTAATCGAGTAATTTTATTCACAAAAAAATAATTCAACCATCGAAATACACCCGCGGACTAAGTTTCCTCTTGCATATTTATTTATGTTAATTTTATATTTGTTTTTAAAATCGTTTCTAATTTATAGGTACAATAATGATGATGATGATTAGATTTCTGTTGAATTACTTATTCGATTATCGCACAAGTCGAAAGTGCAACAAAGGAAATATAATTGGAATTTACGACCGAACGATTATTATCGACCGTAGAACACAATATGTATTTTTGAAAATATCAACAAAAAAAAAAAAAAAAAAAAGAGAGAAGAGACGTCATGTCCCCGAAAGAAATAATTAGTGAGGGGACGTTAAAAAAAAAAAAAAAAAAAAAAAATTATAACCGAGCTCCGCCTCTCTGGAGCGCCCGATTCCGAACACTGTTCACTACCAGTGGCCTTACCCGAGGTTTATTTTTTTTTTTTCTAAATTTTTACTAAACTAATGTCCGTGTAACGGCACGACGCGAGTGAAATATTACATCGTCGTCGTATTATTACCTACCTGCCTACACGTAACGAGCTGCCTAAAATTGTGTATCGCCCGGAGACACGTATGTATGTACCCATATGTACCGTATAAATATTAACATGCTCGGCGCACGATTGCGTAGTTATTAATATCGTCCGATCGTGCGGTCCGCGGGTATAAACACAACCGTAACAACGAAATCGGATAATATTATCGTCCCGCGCCGACGTCGTAATACTTGCGGATCGGTGGTTCTCAACCGGGGCGACGTGGGTCGAGCGTAGGGCCCGACACGAAATCCTCTCGGGTGCTGAGGGAGAAACAATACAAATACGAGCGATTTTCGCAATAAAAAAAAAAAAAAAAAAAAACCCCGTATTAATACAGGTGCCGCCGCGCAATTGCCACCGCCGTCAGGACAACCGGTAAAAATAACGACTATCTTTAGTCCGTTTAAATTTTAGATCCGATAAATACGCCCGTTTGACGTGCGGATTAACGACTCGCTTTTTCCACCATCGTCCCTCGGATTCGCCAACATTGTAAATTGCTATGCTGATTAAATTAAATAAATAATACCACATTTTCCATTGCTTTTATCGTTCGTCTATTAACTGTTCTGTGTGAAAATTAATAAATTGACATTAGGAGGTTCGTAAAGCGGCGGCGAGAGGTCAAAGGGTACGTGAAATGAAAAAAGGTCGAGAAACACTAGTGCATAATATTTTAAAAACCTGGGTGACATGCATGTTTCCTAAGCAAAATTATTAAATTATAGATAAAGAAAATATTAAGTAATGAATGGAAAATAAAAATTGTTAAAATGGTTAACCGATGTACCGGCACTGGAATTGAAAATTTCGATCCCAGACCAGCAATGTAGCAAAATTTGTAGAAAAAACGAAAGGCAATACAAAATTGTCCTAATGAAGACACCTACATTTTTTATCAAACAATTTTTTTAAAATAATATACATTTAAATCTTTATAACACACATATAACTAAACCGACGATAGCTATATTAAATATAATTTTTTTGTTATAATCATTATCCATATCTTAGTTCCGGGGTCAAATTTCTCATTAGTTTTTCAGATTTTATACAATTATTATAATATTTTTTTTGTTTTCAATTCAAAACGCCAATGTTTATCCAACACTAAAGCTAAAATAAAATGTGCAATTACAGCGAGTTCCGCTCAATGCGATCACTAGTTTATAGAATCAACCGTTTATTGGAATCAAAAATTAAAATCCCAAACCAAATCCTTAGACACTAAATTTGAAAATTCAATATTAATTGATCTAGATTTACCTGCTTTTGGATCATTGTCTGATAAAAACGTAACTAATGTGCAAACAAAAATTCAAGAAGAAAATATTGATGATGACGACGACGACGACGACGAGGAGACTAATATATGGATATCACTCAAAATGATACAAGAATTGTTCTGGAAAAGTTAAAAATAAAAACCTGTTCACAAATACGGCTATAACGATACTTTTCAGTTGGTCCCAAAAGTTACAGGTACAATGTACATACATTATTATGTATTTAATTTTAAAAATTGTATCTATATTAATAAAAATATGGATATTAATTTCAGGCTAATATAAAAACGAAATTAATGAATTCTCAAGTACAATCGAAACTAGACAGTTTCTTTACTTTATTTTATTTTCATATCATTTTAAGCATCGGTATAAATATAGTATAATCGTTAAAAAAAATAAAAAATAAATGTTTTATGGAATCAACCGATTAATAGAATTTTAAATGACCCGAACCAATGTGATCACATTATAAGCGGAACTCACTGTACCGTTTTCCTGCGTACTGTATGTTTAAAGGGCATATATATTTCTTCTAAAAAAATCCAGCGTAGTAAATTATTTAATATTTCGATGGTGGGCAGACGTAGTGTTTGATTCTTGTGGATAAGGGCGACACGAATCCAATAATGTTGAGAACCACTGTTTAATCCGGACCACCGGGGCGCCGCGGTAATATTCCCACCGGACGTATTCGCGGCGGACGGCTGGCGAGACTTGGGAAATTCGGCAATTTGTAAAGGCAAAATACGGAGAGCACGCAGTTGGCGTACGGGTACACGATTTTTGATTATGCACTAGAGCTGTCTTTGTCCGCGTAGAGCAGTGGTGGCTTTGGTTCTTTGCCCAGGGTGGAGAGGGTGCAATATATTTCGATGTGCATAAATGTCTACCGATGTAAGTTTTCACGTTCCGATCCAGGATCAGGACAGCCAAACCAAATATTTTCACGGGACACATTTTTTTTTAAATTTATATATATATATATATAAATGATTCAAATTCCTATCAAGACAAAATTATTCAAATTATTCAAATTTGAATGTATATAAACAAAGAAATTGGTTCAACTGTAACCCATAAGGTGTTAACCAAATACCAACGGACCAGAGGACAATCAGTGATATGTTTAACATTTTAAATAAGTGACATTTTTTTTTTACAGATTTTCAGATTCCAATAAAATGTTCTCAAAAAGATATAATTCTATTGGCAACTAATAATTGAATTGTTTGCTTGAAATGCTGACTACGTGGCAAAGATTTTGATTTTACTTCGGGGTAAACATTTGTTTAAAGTATACAATTTTCCGAGTTACACACAAATACTAAAAATAATATGTAATTATTACCGTTTTTTACTGTATATATTGAATATATATATTAATACGTACATAAATAATAAACATTTACTATTTATCACTTTTATAATTTATAACCAAATGATTATGACGGACAATATATTACAAGTTCTGAATTTCTGCGATTCGTGTTTGCAAAGCGGTTGATAATATTTTCTTCGGAGATTTTAAATTCACGGTGTACGTTTAACAATGCCCAGCCCAACTGTCCGTTCTTGCGCCATTCGTGAACGCAGACGGTTAAAAGGTAGTATCATATTGTAATAAATGAGTAGCCGGTATAAATATAAAATCATTGTTCAATATCGTTATTTCGGTTATTTTATGGATATTTAATTTTAGGGAGAGAGAGAGAGAGAGAGAGAGAGAGAGAAAAAAAATAACATTAAATACCGGCTGCAGCTGAAATTATTATTTTATTTAACTCCAAACTAACGGAACGCCGACAGCGCGCGCTTGTCAAAAATCGAAATGTAAAATTTCTAGGGGGCAACATGGCCCTTATGCCCCCTCTAAAAGGCGCCCCTGGTGTAGAGTACCTCCTCTACGAAGCAGGTGTTGGGATCGAGTGGTGATTGTCGAAACGTTATTAATGATTAAGAAAAATTCGAGGGTAACGGAAAAAAGGGGGTGTCGGTAGTGCGGACTATTGGTAAAGCAGTGCGACAACGGCGGCAAACGAGTGCATTCCTCAAGTCTCCGATAGATCTTTCCACAGATCCCGTTGAATTTGTGCGTGTGTGGGCTAGTTTTTCCCGTATCCCCACATACTGAACAACTCAAAAATATTACTTTATGGACGAAATCGATTCAATTATCGCTCAGCGAAATTCCCGGGCCTCCGAATGCTATGCAAATATCAAGCAACACGCAGGCTACTTTTTTTTATTTTTATATTTACTATTGACAGTGGCGACGGACCGCCTCCCAAGTCCCTAAAAAATTTCCGCTTAACGTGACGTTTTACAATTACGTCCACCGACCAGAAAAAAAAAAAAAAACGAATATGACTTTGCATCAGTGACGTGGCGTGGGTAATAGAAGAATGTAAGCAGCGATATTTCTTCTGAAAGTCATTAGAACACTAACCTATACATTTTGTAAATAACAAATTCCGTCCTATTAATATTTTTAATAGCTTTTTTAAAAACACGGTATCGGTATTGACTAGTCTACTAGTAATTGAGACAACGGACTAAATTATATTAATTATTGTGTGGGGTCGCTCTACTCGCGTATGCAAAACCGAACGTGCATACGTCTTTTGAGACGGGAGAGCCAAAAGTTATAGTTTAGAAAATTTCCCAGTTTTTAAAGAACAAACTGAAAATTGTCGTTTCAATATTTATAGTATTTGCTTGATTTTCCATTTGAAACTAATGGCTTTAAACACGAAATAATATTTATTCATATCGAAACGTACAAATATTTTTTAAGCACAAAACATATTGAAGTGATTTAGCTACAATAATTAAATAATTCATCCAATGATATGACTACAGTTATTGAATAACAGATAGTGACATCAATGGGAACGTTGGCTTTGCATGCCTTTTGCAAGTTTGGTAAAATCTGGTTCATAACTTGTTGTCATAGTAAACGTTTCCCATTCGATTAAAATTTTTTACATTTATTAACAACCATTTACCGGGAGTAGTTTATCTGATATAAAACTATGGGTTTCCCGTACGCACATTGTACACACTTCTAATTTTAGTTGACTGCCAATAGCCGGTGCGGGTATAGTTATGTTATTGTTGTGGTGTATTATTTCGTATTTTTTAAAAGCAAAAAAAAAATAATATGCCGTCTAGAGATATTTTTTATATTTATATATAATAAAAATATATATTTTTTTAAATAAAATAATCGTGTTTTGCGCATGGAACTGGAGAGCCGCAACTTTGCATCGAATGAGCCGCAGGTGGCCGAACCTAATCTGCACTAGGCCATTAAAAAACCACGGGTCGCGATCGGTTGCGAAAGATCGCGCGCAAGCAATTCCAGAACGACGTGTTACACGGTGCATTTGGTGCGATTTACAAGATAGATAAAAAAAAAAAATAGACTCGATGGCAAACGGTAGATAGGTAAACGGCGTGGTGGCGATACCAGCAAAAAAAAAAAAAAAAAAAAATATCGAAAATCATTACAGCTCCAATATTTAATAAATAAAAATACGATTTTGAAAGTTATTTATAATACGCACTTATCAATCACGATTGATAGATTTTCTTTTTTTTCCCCATTGATTGTAAAGGCTAAGGGATTTAACGCCACCGATTCGCATTTAATTGGTGCGGAGGTATGCGATTTTTATCGTTATGTGCACCGTGCACATCGACGATATTTCGACGTTCTAGTCGTTATTCCCAGCGATTGTCGATGACGAGGTTTACTAACCGTTCATATAAAACATTCCAAAGATCGTATCGTTTATAGTTTTCGGACTACCCGTGTCGCGGAAACTCGTGCACGCCGAAACGAACATTGAAAAAAAAAAAAAAAAAAAAAACCAGAAAAATATACTATGGTTTTACTTTTATTTTTATGACGCGAACGTGCGTTATTCGAAGAGATATGATATTATGTGTTTACACAGTGTGTGTTTGTTTGGAATATTATTATGACAGCAGTGATGATGTAACGAGATTGGACCGTAATGATAAAAATAAAACATTTTTTTTTTCTTTCCTCGCCTTGCGTATTTTTACACGATGCATATTTTTCGATATTATTTTCATAAAAAAAAAAAAAAAAAAAAATGTCACGTACAAAGCGTATTGTTATATAGAACAGAATAAAACCTATTTAAAACCGTATAGTGAAATTCTAGAATAATTGGTTTTGCGCCGAGATTTGTTTTTTTTTTTTTTTTCCAACGAGATTCGTGTAAGTTAACGATATTGTTTGTGTACCAGTTTCTGTAATATACTCTTGTACACGAATAGGTCATAATTCGATTGGAGGTCATTATTGACAGGTGTTTTATAATGCCACAACTCGGGCAAATCGTGAACGATACAAGGTGACGAGATTTTCCTGATAGGTACACCGTACCGCACTGTACAGGATTATTTTCACTTTCGGTTTTTTTTTTTATTATTATTTTATATATTCTGAGTTTTACGAAACGCGTGCGACGAGACGAAGCCCGTCCGGGCTTACCCGGTCGCCGAGATCGAATTTTTAGATTTTTAATAAACAGCGTACGGTTAGAAAAAAAAAAAAAAATCTATAAATACTGTACGCGAATTCGGATACTTTAGTTATGCGTTAGGGGGGGTGGGAGGGCAAGCGGAGGAGCATATGTCACGGTTTTACGACGAATCTCGTAAAAATCGAGAAACGTACTTTTTTTTTTTTTTGCGTACTACCGTTCGTATAACAGTTATCAGGAATAGCGTGTTATTTGCAAACGTAGAATCGGGTCGGTATATTTCGTCCGGTCGCTTTATTATGGCAGTTGTTAGGTTCGTTGCTAACCTAACCTAACCGCATAACCGAAACGGCTAAAACCAATGATTTTCAGACAATAACATTTCGATTAAAACCGATGATGACCAATATTGCATCCGGTACACTTGTTACATGCCCGCACATCTAACCTAACCTAAACTACTCCGCGGATCCACAAGTCCACCACGAGGTCTCTATAAGAATCAAATGGCATTCACTTGAAAAAATATCCCAAAAAATATGTACAGATTTTTTCGTTTGCATATTTGGCCTCGAAATAATACGAATTTCAAGATTTACAAGAACGCTTGAAATTATTTCGACCCCGGACCGAAGTACACACACTCCGACCGTGGCGTATATTTTTCCATTTACGCGAATGCAATTTTCACGGATCCATAATGATGTTTAAAAAAAAAATCGATATAACGCGTTATTAATCATAAATTGTAATTAGTAGTGCAAAAAAGTCGAGCGTATAACGTCGTAATAGGTTTTTTTTTGTTTTTGTTTTGCCTTATAATGTCAAACACTTGTACACCTGATGTCACATACGAATAACCACGCTCGTTCGCTAAAATTTCGTCCGTAGGTGCGGTTTTTTTTTTTTTTTTTTTTTTATTATTATTTTTACGTGTAAATTAAGAGTTTTGTCATAAGCGGCGATATTAGTCCGTCGGACAGTGACACGAATAATGTTGAACAGTCATCGGCGCGAGTGCGTTATTTGTTCGTATAATTTTTTTTTTTTTTTTTTGTTAAAATGGTATTTATTCAGAACACATACGTATTGTTTAACACAAAAAATATAAATAAATTTTTTTTTTTTGAATTTCAAGAACACAATTTCTAAAGTAAAAAGAATATATATATAAATATAATAGTATAGTAATAAATACATAGTTTTGTAGTTAAAAATATAGAGAAAAAAAAAAACGAGTACAATGCAAATACGTAATCAAGATGAATATAATAATAATAATAATAATAATAATACTTAATAATTAATAATAGTAATAAACGGGAAACAAACAGAGTAGTGTGTTGTAAAAAAAATTGTATTAAAAACGTGATTTAACCGAACAGGAAGAACGGTAAGAATAAAACGGAATTCAAAGTGTCTCGTGATGTCAAGTCGTACAAAACGGATCGGAAGCGTTGGGAGAAAACAACGATTTATTAAAATTATAATATGAATTTTTTTTTTTTTTTCTGGGTTGGGTGTGGAGATTGCGATTAAAACGTAATAGGGATCGATTGTTTGTTATTGTTTGAAAATTCCGGCCGGGTAGTAAAACGCTCGGCGTTTGCGAACAGCAAATATGGACCCACGATTATTATCATTAAAAAAATAACGAAAAAAAAAAAAAATGAATAGAAAATAAAGTGTAGTCGAAAAAAGTATACTACATAAGACATATAAAATTTAAATATATTTATATAGACTAGATCGGTTATAGACATTACGGTATTAGAATAAGACGTGTAGGCACGTCACATAGTGAAAATAGTCGACGATTATACCGGTTTTTTTTAAGAAAAAAAAAAAAATGTTCCGTTTTTATATTTGTATACTTATAATATTTCGACTGTCGTCGTCACGACGATGTGACGTCACGCAATTACAATAGTAATGATATTATTTGGTGCGACGAAAATGTTCGGTTTGACGCGTAGACATTAAAGACCCGGGACGGGCCTTCACCAACCGGGGTGGGCCACCGTATGTTTTCGCGGTCCTGAGCTGGAACCCGTAAACCAATAGTGACGAGAACTGTGTATATACCGGCGGTGGTGGGGACGGGCACTGGACTCTTCGGTTCCCGAAGAAAATTCGAGAACTGGAACCCTTGTTTATCAATTCAAGAAACTCGAACCGGAATCGGAACGTTATAAATAAAATACGAATATTTTTGGTTCATTTACGGTTCTCGTTGAGTTATTATTTAATTAGGATTCCGTTTTAATCAAATAAATACAAGTGTCTGTTACCGATGAAAATATTTTTCTTTTGTATATTTATAATTTATGTATGGTATTTTCAAATCGAAATAATCGTATTACACGACCGCCAACGATTTGTATCGACAAATAGTAATATTTTTTTTTTTTTTTTTTTTTAAGACGATCGATACCGGATGTGTTTTCGATCAAAATAGACAATTATTATGCCGATTGTACCGGCCGTCCTAGTGATGATCGGATAAGACTTCTAAAAACACGTTTGGATTCGTCGTGACGTTTACTTGAAAATGATTGCCACGCAATTTTGAAGTCGAACGAAATATAGAGTAAATGATAATAATAAGACGAATTAACGAATTTGTTATTGTCATCAAATATTTAATTTGTCGGTGGTTTTGTTATTGAACGATAAAAGTATGTCCTGACGAGCGCAAAATAGGCAATTCTATCTGAAACTAAACATTTAAAAAAAAAAAAACCGGAATTGGAACCGGAACTATAAAAATCTTTATTAATGTTTGAGTCCCTGGTATATACCCACAGTCTCTTCACTGATTAGTCGACACGTCTCGGCCGTGTGTCTGTTGTTTACGGATAGAGCGAACGGTAATTCGTATAAAATATATTATACTGGGACATTATCATCGTGAGCACTTCGTACGAGGCTAGAATTGTTATTAACAATATTAATTTGTTTAAATCAAGCTCTATGAATTTATGGTGTTTCCGGGACGCGTTTTTACAATAATAATAATAATAAAACGAATATAATTATAAACTAAACGAAACGAAAATTATTATTATTTCTTATTATACCATCGAATAAAACGTATAATTTAAAATCCTACTCTATAACGTGAAAATTGTTTCGTATCCATGGTTTTTGTTTTTGTTTTTTTTTTTTTTTTACACTTTTTAAATTTTTTTTTTTTTTTTTTTATTGTTCATCTTTCATTATAATGATTATCATTGTTCTCTGATTGTCTTAATGTTACGTGAAAAAAAAAAAAATATATAATAAATGATAGAAAGAAAGAAAAAAAACCAAGAGAGAATAACAATATTGTAATACTGTGACGCGTATTTCTCTACCCTGTATACGTACAAAATAAACACGCCTAATGTCTAATCTATGGATTACAAATACAAAGTAATAATAATAAAAATAAAAAAAAAAAAACCATATACGAGTCAAAACTCGTATATGTATATTATCGTTATCGGTTGATTTTTTTTTTTTTTTGGAGACTCGTGATGCGTTTTTTTTCCTGTATACAAAAAAAAATAAAAATAAAATTAAAATAACCTAATGTTACGGTAAACGCATAAAACAAAAAAAAACAACGTGAAACTAAAATCCAACGCACGAATGGAATACTTGTGACGCGGCCGCAATGTCCTAAACTAAGTTCTCCTGGGCTCGAGTTTCTGAGACATGCTCATCAAAGTCCGTTCGTTGTTTATACACTGCAGGCAACTTACGTACGACTTGACGCCCGCCTCATTTTTTGAAACCGGTGGCTCCAGCACTGTAAAAACGACGAAAATCGAATTTAGATATAAAAAAAAAAAAAAATAACGTAATCATTTCCACCGTCATATGTCCAAAATGTAAAAATATTCACTTAAAAAAAAATAAAAATCCATGATAAACATTACTTATATAAAAGTTTTACAATAATCAATTGTACGATTCATTCCTGAGATGAGACGAGAGTGGTAATAAGGAAACAATAAAGTGAATATGCCAAGCCCAAATAGCATTTAATCAAACGGGGGACTGTTTACTTCAAAAAATATATCAGAACAATCGTCTGAAAACATACGTTTGGAGCATAATGTCGTATGGCAGAGAAACGCAGACAGACGTTTGCTAAAGAACGTAAAAGAATAGAGGCTTTTGAGATGTGACGGTACAGGAGAATGCTCAAGATAAGTTGGACGGATTTGATGACTTATGAACAAGTATTGGAGATAATATCCAAGGGACGAGTTCTGTGGAATAGTATCACGAGAAGAAAACATGAATGGATTGGACATGCATTGAAACATGGCGTGCTGCTGAGATTAGTAACTTATGGGCGTGTGGAAAGTACAAATTATAGGGGAATTACAGCGGTTGGACTATATGCGACAAATAATGATGGACTAAGGATGCAATTCGTACGAAGAAATTAAGAGAAATTCTAGTAACGGGGAAGAGTGGAGGATGGCTGTAAATCAATCCTAGGATTGGCTACAGAAAGAAGACGATTTTAAAAATACTTGTAGATAGTATTGGATATAGTATCCAAATATTCATTTTCAAAAGTATATTTAATTACAATTACTCAACTACTCGACAAGTTAGGTACTACGATCAAAAAACTATTGGACAATTTTTTACTCGAATCATTTTTAACTTATTTTGAACATTGTTTCCGTGGACATTTCAACCGGATACCGCGGTAAACTGCAGTCAATGATAAATCACTGATAATATGCTATACAAGTGTTTGACGCTCACCCAAGTGCCTGATTCGACAATATCTGAGCGTTCTCATCGTCTGCGCCAACATGTGCATTTTTTCAAAGTTCACCAATCCGTCCACGTGCGTTTTGTTACCGTCATGAGTGAATTTCATATCTGGAAAACAAAAGCAAAACTGTTGAACATGATAATTTAGAGGAAAATTTTTTAAAATGGCATTTCGATATTTGCCCTTAAGGCGGCTCTTCGTGGCTATTGTTTAAGGGACAATATTTGAGCGATTTATAATCTCTTCGTCACCGTATTCACTGTAATAATAGAGTTCTTATCGTCTATATGATTCTATAGCATATAGTGCATTAGTGATGTGACAGAAATCCGGATTGTCTGAAAATCTAATAAATCCGGATTTCGAAATCTGAAAGTGTATGTTTTGAATTCCAAAATTCAAAATTGGGATTTGACCGTACAAATTTTTTTTTTAAATCTTTTTATCAAATTCTTAATTAATTTGTTAAAGGTAATTTGTTTTACAATATAAAATAATAGTAAAATAATTTCATTTATTTCAAGACGTTTACTATAAAATAACGTTTTCCGGATCAGCTATATATATATACATATATAAATTAGAGTGTATGATTTTTTTTAAAAATATTTTTATACTTACACGACAACGAATAATAATGCCGAAAAACCGGACAAAAATAAGCACAGTTCTGTGAGTCGCAATTCATTACTCTTTACTGTGTTTTGTAGAATTACGTTAATTTTATTATTACGGTACGGTAACGAATGTACCAACATGTATTTTTTAAATGTATAAATTTTTTTATATATTAAAACAAAACAAAGTTAGGTTAGGATTGAGAAACCGATCAGAACGCCGTTGAACATTGCTGACCGGCAAACAAGTAATCGTCAATCACCTTTGATGAGCAGAGGCATAAACGGTATCATCGGCGACGGCAGCTTTCCCACCGTTATCCGGTACGCCCTGTGATTCCGACTCGGGTCGATGAGCAGTTCGTATTCGGTGAATTGTTTCCGGGATTTGGACGGCAACTTGTCCCACGTGGTCGACAGCCGGCTGACGGCCACGTCGCTCAACCCCATCAGAATGGCGAAGAAAGCGTTGAAGTTGTTATACTCTTTGCAGCTGAAACCGAGTCGACCGGTAAGTACGAATACGATAAATTATTAACATTTATTTATAATATTGTATTTTACACGGTGTCGCAATACGACAATTAAAACCGTTTTTCGCGGGACGAATTTTCTCGCATCATATTTATTATAGAATCACCACAACTCGTTCAACCAACGCGTTTTCGGAAGAACAACGGCTCGTTTAGTTTTTTCGATAGCACTGTCCTAATCGCGTTTTTTTTTTTTTTATTATAAATTAAATACAATTGTTCGCCAACTGATGGCTTAAATTAAATTTAGGTAATCTAAAAAAAAAATAAGCACGCCGTTGCACAGGCAAAGTTCTACGCTGTGTGTTCACATTCCGGTACGTCTATTTTAATATACAGAAAGAGTAAAGTCATTTTTTTTACTCGCAAGGCGTACGGCGACGATTAAGATGCCTATGCCGGACTCCTGTGTATAATCTAAAATGGCCATTTTGTAATTTGAATCGATTATTTACATATTGGCCGTCACTTATATTTACTAATTCAGACGCAAAAGTTTTATCCCGATTAAACCGAACGGCAAAAAAATTGTCATGTTATACGACATGATGTCGTCATGTTTTAAAACGTTTCGAACATTAAACATAACGTTTTATCGTATTGTTTCACCGGTAGATAGCGCTGATACTACACAAATGTGCCGTGTACCGTGTTTACTGTGACATTTGCTCGACACATTTTACCTTCAACGCAAATTATAATATAAAATAGACGTCCTAAAATAATTATCGTTGGTGTTTTATACAAATATCATAACGCGAGTTCGTTTCCCGTCTATTCGCGAACGAATCGACACTGTTCACTTACTAGGTAGCCAGTTTAATCATTTTCTTTAGTATGTTTGTCCTCTTCGATATGTTCTGAGACATACATATTTCGGTAATGACCCAATATTGTATTTCGTTGAACCGCCGGAGGAATATGTCCAAGTTGGCCGTGATCTGTTGGAACCGATGCCGGCCAAACGTCAAGTATATCAGTTCGTACTAGAAAACAATTTGTTCATTAGTTTATTTTACGAACACCGGTGTAACTGTCGGATCGCCGTTGTGTGGGTACCTCGTGAACGTTCCAAAACAGCTCCCAGTCGAAAAGCGTCATGTGGTACGCCAGTTCTTTGGTGCTCAGCGAATCGAAATCGCCGGATATCTCGGCGCCTTCCGATTTCTCTTGTTCGGGCACGCACGTCTGCGCAACAATTATTATTATTCGAGACAACAATGCAGTGTAAAATCTATCGCGGCAGTTATGTCGAGGACGGCAAAAAAATCAGATTAAAAAGAAATTCGACGTTGGCGCCGCCGCCGCCGTCCCGCGGGAACATATGAAGAACAAAAAAAAAAAATTCTAAAAATTAATAATTACCAACGCGTCCATGTGGTCTTTCGGTGTTAAAAATATGCAACTGTTGAGCGCCACGGTGGTGGGAATCGAGTGTTCGCTGTCCCTGAACGGTACCCGTTCGCCGTTGGATTTTACTTCCACTATCCTCAGGTCCGATACGGGGTGTCGGAGGCTGCATTTTTCGTACGCTCCCACCTTGATCGATTCCGCCGTGGCGTTGACGGGCAGCCGTAAAGTGCAAAAAGTATGATCGGCGCAGTACACCCGGAATATTACTGCGAACAGAGAACCGAAGATTATGACGTCATTTACAACAAAATACTACATTATCATCGGTTTTTTTATTTCTTTTTTTTTTTTTTTTTTTGTAAACCGAGAGCAAATTATTGTGTTTAAACGCCCGTCACGTCGACGTTTATGTTAAACACGTAACTATTAGAAATAATGTATTATTTTTTTTTTTTTTTTTTATTTTATTTTGAAACCAATGCGATTTCATGATTTCTGGTTAGTTTTCACTATTTTATTTATCGATCCGATTTCTATAATAAATGATACTATGCGCTCACTGTCGTCGTTCGGCCGTATGATCGACCTACTGCTGTTTTTCGACGGGTTGCTTATCGCGGAAAACAGACAAATCGGTTGGCCGCCCGGCGGCAGTTTCCATTTAAGACCCGAAGTCTCCAGTCGTTCGTCCTGATATCTCCTCAGCCGGGACATGATGTGGTGCATTAGACTGGCTTCCTCTTGCAAAGCTTGAGTTTTGCCGCCGAACGATTGACAATCGCCTTCCACGTCGCTGGCCAACTCCTGCGCAAACGGGAATACCGCGCATATTTTTTAAAACTCCAAAACACAATATATTCCGTAACAATACCTCGAGAAAAGACATGGAGACGACGTCGTCGAACACCGGATGGCGTATGGTCACCACCCATCTGTACACGAATTGCACCACTTTTCTTTTACAGTTGATCGTGTACTCTCGGTCCTGCGCCGGATTTTCCATATGATAGGTGAACACGCGCGCGTTAAGGAACACCCAACGACAAAGGAATTAGTATAATACCTTAACGATTTTATCGGTTCCGATTCCGGTTCTTAACATTTTACAATAAGAGTTCCTTAAAAGTGCGTAGTTACAAATAGCATAACCTATTGCTTATTAGAAACAATTTTTTTTTTTTTTAAATTATAAATCTACCAACAAAAAAACAAAATTAATATTTGGTGATAATAATAAACTCTATTCGTGTTATTATTTACTCTATATTATGTTCATTTTCAACAAGAGTGGGAAAGTCATTTTCAATAGACATTCGTGTTTATTTTATTAAACCGAAATCTGATTTAAATAATATCTAAATAAGAAAGTAAGAGAACCGAAAATATTTTTATTTTATTTAAAATGTTTCGTTTCTTGAATTGAGAAATAAGGTTTCCAGTTCTCAAATTTTCTTCGGGAATCGATTCTTTCGGTTCCGGTCTTTGCTATAATAAAATAGGAGTCTCTAATTTGTTACAATATTAGTGCGAAAAAGGATATTATTTATTAAGTTCCGACACCAACGTCCTGGTAGGCATGAACACGATGTGCGTCAACAAGAAATCGTCCAAACACGGATCGTTCCTGGAACCTGCGACAGTCGTGTTGCTCAGTCGGTGTTCCAGCAGATGTTCGAGAATTTTTTGAGGAGTTCCGGCGATAATCATGTATCTAAATAATCGGTTAATACATTAAAATTGTTATTCACCGTAACACGGTTAGAATAACGTATTGTACGACTGGAAGACTGGGCAGGTCATGTGTAGAGGGACCCGGGGGTTTTGGTGGAAACAGTCCTACAGAAGAAGCCAACAGAGCCCACCGCGCTGGGAGGACTGTATCAGGATAAATGTTACAGACTTGCACCCGGATACGGATTAACGTGTACAAGCACAAGACCGGGATGGACGGAGACAGTTATGTTCGGAGGTTATAAGGCCGTAAAAAAATTAACAAGTTATAACGGACATAGTACGATTGTCGGCGTCAAATGAAGATGGTGATTTAGACGGAGTACCTCCGTATGGTAACAATTAGACATACCACTGTTGTATCTGCTAGACGAATTGTTTAAAATAAAATTGATGGTGATAATTTACGATATTATTTTTTAAGGTTAGATGATGAAAATGAAATCACTATTCAAGCGTAATAGGCAAATTAGAATAACGGACAAACAACTACTCACTTGTGTAATCTAGGAGATTTTTCCAATACCAAAACGTCGCTGCCGATTTCTTTTAGCCTGACGGTGTTCGCTTCGATGTCCCGGACGATTTTGTTATAACTGTCTTTGTCCACACGCAACAGATGCGTATTGTCCTCTTTGACCGTTATTGTGGCCGACCTTTACCAATAATGGTTTTACGATAGTACGGACGAAACGATTAAAACACAACACGATATACGCACAACCGTATAATATATTCGTATTACCTGGGCATGTTGTGTATTAGCGCCAAACCGCCAAAGTCTTCGCCTTCGTACAGCGTTTCCACGACGCCTTTGGAGTACGTTTCCACGGTGACGGCGCCGTGCAAGATCAAGTACCACGCTTTTCCCTCGTCTCCTTGTCGGAAAACTACACGACGGGGGCACAAACAAGATAGAATATAGTCGGACAAGGTTTTCGCGGTGAATACCATCGCGGCGGTCGTAGCATTTCGGTTGTCGCGCGTTCACGGTTTACCGGTAGTATAATCGAAGGAGAAATCGTGACCGCGCGCCAATATTACATTATTTTCCAGTCGAGTAGTGATCGCCCGGAAGCGTCTATGATAATAAATCGAGGGGGAAAACTAGGGGAAAAAGAGGGGAGCTCCCGCCCGCGGCCGTAGCCGTTTTCCTCCGAAAATCATTATAGTCGACGAAAACCACGGTCGGTATGCTCGTTCCTAGGCGCAAATTACCCGGGCCTTGGCCTAAAACCCGCCGAGAAAAACGATAAATTTGTTCGACTTACGCGTGTGACCGAGTCGCGGGTGAGCCTCGAACACCACCACGGACGCGAGTTCCCGTTTTACCGAGTTGGGCAGATGGCCCAGCGCTTTTTGCGCGCACAGCTCCTCGTATATCAGCTCCAAGTCCTCGGGCGTCCTTTCCGAAGTCCTGCCGCGGAAAAACACGGTCGTTAATCATAAATACAATACGATTTGCAAGACGACCGATGGAAGCAATCGACCGGAGGCTATATTATTATACTAACGGCGAACGCAGAATCATGCGCATATGAGCGTCCGGTCCCCTGTGCTCGAGTTCCTGCAGCGCTTCTTCCAGATGCTCTTCGGCCTCGGCCACGTCCTGTATGGTGGGCGTGTTCAGGGCGCCCTCCCGGTCTTGCCAAAAGTTGTAGAACAAACACTTGTCCTTGAACGGGTGTTCGCCGGTGGCTGTACGACAATAAAATGTATCGACTATTATATTTTAAAACAATATTTGGTATATTTTCATAAATGTACGGTACAAAAATTCACCCATCGTTTTGCCAAAAGTTTAAAACATGAAAATGTACTTACGTAAACTGTTCTACGTTGCCTGCGATTCGTTATACAAACTTGAAAACGAAACTTTAAATTGTTTTTAAACAATTTTAATATATAACTTATGTTTTTTTTTTTAATTTTTTTTTTTATATATACGAAATGTATTTGATTTCATATTAAATGAAACTGTTTCAATAAAAAACGGTAATTCAAGATTCTCTTTCCTAAGGTTTTTTCTAGGATTCACCGAAACAGCGATACGGGGTTTATTTTCGTTTTTGTTCTTTCTCTTCGCCTCTACCCGAAGCAAGTCAAGTTCAGCTTCTCTTATGCTCACCCTATTTTTCGTATATCCAACATAATTTCTTCGTGTACTCCATATGCCTCCCTCATATATCTCCTTAATAACCACTAGCAACCTGATTCGCCTATCTATTTTTCTCCATCCCAAACAATTCCCTCTCGTTTGTTTCCTGCTATAGACCCACCGTACACAAAAATCCGTTCCTAATAGACTCTACACAGTATACCAACGGTAAACGTTCTCGTTTCTCCGGGAATATACGCGTTTAATCATTTTGTTAAACACCGTCCCTGGTGGGCATTCAACGTTCACCGGCGCCAGACCCACAGTACGAATAAAATGAGAATTTTTGCCGAAATTCAATGAATAAAAAAATATATGAAAAAAAAACAAAAAACAACACTCACCGTGCGATATGACTCCTTCTTCGAGCAGAGCCTGCCACATGCCGATGACGTCGTGTCTGCTGAACGAATCGTGATCGGTGGACACCAGGTTCATCAGCCAGTCGATGAGCTCGCTGCCGGAAGCGCATCTCCGGACCACGGACCTGCCGCCGGCGGTCTTCCGGTCCCTGAGCACGGCGTTCTGGTCGCTGAGCAACAGCGTGCGCAGTACCCATCCGGCCCGGGCCATCGGCATACTGGGGCTCTGCGGAAGTCGCGGGAAATTCAATTGTTTTATTATTATTATTATTATTTAATTCCTCCCCCCTCACCCCCCCCCCCGCACCTGATTCGACAAAAAACAATTAAAAAAAAAAAAAAAAAAATACGAGAAAAATAACGAATTAGGTATATTACAGTCGCAGCGATACGACCGATTGTCGTCGACTCGACACGGTGTTGTGAACCCGGCGCGGAGAAATCTAATCTCGTCAAATATTGCGTCACCGCGGCCACGACGTACCTGTGCACTAATAATACAGTTAGACGGCATGTTTTAATATAACAATTATGTGTTCTCTTTGCCTTCCTCGTTATAAAAAAAAAAAAAAAAAAAAAAATAATAAAAAAAATATTATAATAAATAATTGCCGTAATCGTTGCTTGGTTGTGTAATTGACGTTGACGGTTATCGTAGAGTTTCGCTGGGAAACTCGACAAAATATTGTTTTGTCGCCGTCAGTATTTGAACTGCTGTTGAACAGACCGCCGACTCCGATAGAGATTTTTTTTTTTTAAAAATTTTGTTTTTTTTTTTTTTCATTTCAACACAAACGAGGCGACGCCGCCGTAATAATAAACGGTCGACGTTCAAACAAACGCGACCGGCGTTTTTAACTGCGCGAATCACGGATGCTGGGTTTGGCGTTTCTGCAAACGACAAACGCTTTTGTGGCCGTGCACGCTGTTCGCGCCCCTCGGTCGCCATTCGCGTTTAATTATATCCCCCTAAAATAATAACGATTCCGGATTATATTATGGCGGACCCGCGGGCAAGGGTTGCAAATTTTTCCCGATACGATTTTCGGTATGAATCCATTCGAAGACCTCCGCGGACGTGCGATGGTAGGGTGGTCTTGAAAAACCGCTACCGGCTGAGCGAAATCGAATTATTTCGCTATATCTCGTATCCCTATGCAAATAAAAAAAAAAAAAAAAAAACCGCGACCTTTATTACGCGTGCAGTCCGGTTAGTCAGTCGGTGTACGTGTATTGATTCGTGTAGTTCTAAATAAGAAAAAACTAACTTCTACGCGAAGTTCGTTACTATTTAAAATATATACGTATAGAACAATTTTGGATGTGTTTTTTTCTTTATTTTTATTTTAATTATTACTCTAAAAACGATTTAATAAAAATATTTGCAAAATTATTTACGTATACGATTACGCCGGGTATTTACAATACAAATTCGATATTGTTCTAATACGTGTATCTAAATGTACGCGCGTAGTTTTCGGTGGTGAACCGATAAGACTTTTTTATTCCGATATTATCGGTACTGGTATAAAACCTATGTCCCAGCCGATGTCGAAATTAATTGATATTTTAGTTGGAAACCCGATTTTTATTTATTTATTTATTTTTTTAAACGCTTTTATTTGTCCATGTTCCAGAGGCGTGTCGATTCTTCTCCGAAAATATCGGTTTGGCAAAATAAATAAAATAAACCGATTATATCCGATTATCCGAAATCATCAATATCGGTTTGCGCCGGCACTCGTCACCTACTGAAATACGCGCGCAGAATAAATATACGATATTATTAACGGAATGTTTTTTAATAATAATAAAAAAAATGAATTCCTATATAATATTTGAATATTATTTACTGGCGCGCGGTATTTAAAATACAAATTATACCGTATTGCGTACGTGTTTCAAATACAATCATCTAAAATCGTTGTCTCGTACACATAAACGCAGAGTGGTGTTATTGTTATAACTACACGAACAGATAACATTATACTGTTAACAATGGTGTTTGGGCTTTTGCCGTATACCGAATGCACGGCGAAACACAACGGAAACATATTCTTTGATATCACACGAAATACCAATAATGCAAACAATGGTGGGCAAGGGTAGTGGTGTGTATTCCGTTTGAGGACCATAGCAGCAACGCACTGTAAAATCCCCGAGAAAATGTTTCCAAATAAACGTCTGCGCCAATGTCGTTTGTCGTCGTCATTCGAATTTATGTTTCGAGTTTTTTTTCATTTTTCTTTTTGGCGACCGCCAGGACCCTGACCGGCACGGTCCGCCTACCGACCGTTCGACCGGACAAAAAGAACCGTGCCCGGGGCATACTCCGGAGAGAGATATATTCGTGCGGAAAACCGTAAAATCAGCGGTAAACACCAACACCGGTGGCAGCCGGGCACGAAACACCTAATACGAACGTGGAACTTTCTGTAACGGAAATACGTACGTATTTCTCGACAATTTCGTTTGCCGGCGGGTACAAGCTGCTTTTTATAAATCCTTACATCCGGCCAGCAAAACTATTAGTATTTTAATACATCCATTCGACAATTAGAAGACTGGAAAAAAAAACAAAGGGGGGTTTGATGGGCGTACGCATACCCGCTGTGTATTGATTTTTTAAAAAAAATAATATACCCTCTCCTCTCGGAAAATATTCCTAATTACGCCACCGATGGGCGACATATCGCCTATGGGCCATAACGATATAAATATAATTTATTATAAGAGCTCGGATGTTTATGAATTAGCGTATTTTTTACGCGAAACCAGAATTATACCCGAGTATGATAAAAATCCGATTCATGAAATCTAGATTACAAATATGCAAATTTATTTTGCATATGTTTGCATATTTGACATTTTCGAGCATATACAGTGTGTTTACAAAAGCACGCTCTTTTTGAATTGGCCGTCATTTTTTTGTAGTTCAGTTGGTAACATTGTTGTTATGATATCTGTTATCTAGTTTCTAACTTCGGTTCATTCTACCCTGCTTAGTTTTTTTTGATCGATCACCAAGGAACAGCTAACCGTGGAGATCCGTGTTTTAGTTGTGAAAACATTTTACGAAACCGGCGAAAGTTATGCGGAGACAGCTCGTACGCAACTCGGGCGGAATGCGACCTTACTCCCTGCGACTTCTTCTTGTGGGGGTTTGTGAAATCTCAAGTGTACGAGAGGAAACCTCACACGATCACGGATTTGAAGGAAGTAATTCAGAGAGTCATCCAGGATCCTACCAAGCAGAACTGTAGGGCAGTAATCGCCAACTTCCTTAACCGTGTGACAGTGTGCCAACAGGTCGGGGGGGTCACATAAATGATATAATATTTCATACCTAAACCGGAGGTTCTCCTGATTCCAATGATGTCATTTTTTTTTGTTTTTTGATTAAATTAAAGTGTTATATTGGCATTTTTAAAAAGAGCGTCCTTTTGTAAACGCCCTTTAGATGCCTATGTCGATTATTTCTAAATTGAGTAGCATATATTTTATAAATTATTTATAAAATGTAAAAAATTGTCCATATTATGATCGATTATTATGTTATACGCTGCGTTTAAATAATTTTTCTCATTCACATTTTTTTTTTTTTCTTCAAATATATACTAACGAAAATGGCGAAAAATTCGTTGAGTAGTTTTGTGAAAGAGTTTGGGGAACATATATTTACTTCCTATGGTAAAATATTATTTTGCAAATTCCGTGAAGTTAAAGTATTTGCAACTAAACCAATTTTAGTCGCGATCAACTCTGTAGACACGTGGAGCGGTCATTTTCAGTCTACAAAAACTTCATTGTCGGATCGTCGAATGTCCTTCAAATTTGAAAATATCAGTAAAATAATTGTTGTACAGTGTAATCCTGATACTTTAAGTGCTTAACCAATGTAAAATTTATTTTTAATCGATCGGAAACTGATAAATATATTTTTTTTTCATATTCAATAGCGGTGTATTTTCTAATAAAGTAATTTTAAATACAAAAGAGTATATACGTTTTTTGAATCAATATTAACCCTTTTTTTGCATATATTTGTTGAAAAAAAAATGTATATTTTACGGCATATAATTGCATATTTTCACATTTTTAAATGCATATTTTAATGGAATGTCGATCGTATACATCCGAGCTCTGTTTATTATCTAATCAACTAAATTACACAGTTTCGTTAGTAATAATATTTTTCCCAGTGAATTATAATTCGCTTGCGATGTTGTTTATCGGGACGTCTACTATGGGGTTTTTTTTTAAATTTTTTTTTTATAAAATATAAAATATTTTCAACACTGTCAGCGGCGCACAATTAATTTTTCACGGCGGCGTTATAGTGGTATTCTTGAATTTATTACCAGACGCCGCGAAAATCCGGCGGTTCTATATTTACGCCGATTTTCTCATTTCCTGCGATACACTCCCACGTTATAAACGTATTAACAACATTTGAACGACAAAAAAAGAAAAAAAAATAGTTATTTCCGCCAATTAGACAGCGCAATAATATTATTTGTCGAGACAGTCTTTGATACCCCCGCCCCCTCCGGCGCCGTTTGGAAATGAAAATAATCTCTCGATTTTATGAATGCAGCGTTGTTTACCAGCGTCTCGTTCCAATACAATATTTAAAAAAAAAAAAAAATATAGCAGCCATTCCTATTGTGTCGATTTCTTATAGTCGAAACATCATCGTTATTGCGAATCAAACTCGCGAACCGTAATAATTGATAACGCACCGATAGATACGCACAATAATATTATGTTCGTACACATTGGCCATATTATTGGTTGGGTTACATTGCCTGTAATGCAGCCTGGCAAACTAGAATTCGATCGAAAATGAATAAAAAAAATATCACGCGCAAAAATCGTATGGAATAACGTATTTATGCCGTAGGGTTATTCGGATTCCGATAGGCATTTGCTTTTAGATTTTTTAATTTTTTTTTTCACTAGTTCAAGTCCTCAGTTCTTTACACTGTTTGTTTTTCGTCATTATAATGATTAGGACCGAGAAAACGATTCACTAAAAACCTATACCAGTAAACGCATTAAAAATCTATCAATGATGCTATCGAAAAAAAAAAAAAAAAAAATACTACTAATAAAATTACTTGAAAATATATTATTTAGCTGAATATAATTTATAATTGTGAACAACAAGAAGTTTTACTATTTTCAAATAATTAACTTTTACTAGAAAACCTAGACACATTTTATGTTAAACATACTTAATATTGATAAAAAAAAAAAAAAAAAAAAGGATAAAAAGCTAATAAACTTACATTAATATTGAAAAAGTATTTATTTTTGAAAAATAAGAAAATGCAAAAAAATAACACATGGAATTAAAACTCTGTAATGTACGAAACGAATTTTGTTTTTTCTAGTTATTTTTTTTTTTAAAGATTTTTAGTGTTATTTTCCTTTAATTTAAGTGTACATTTTTTAAATGTTTTACAAAGCTAAAGAACCCGAATTCCGGTCATGTTTCAATATTTGTAATAAAAAAAAAAAAAAAAAAAAATTAAAATAAATAAATATTATACCGAATTAACGGGCAATTGATGTTATAGGTGGCTTCTTAATGTATACACGTCTGCAAATTTATTAGAAACACGAAAATACACTATCGTTTTTTTTTAAAAATATTGCACTTTACCGACATCGAATATTTACATAACGTGTAACAAAAGTCAATAGGACACAAAAAGTTCAATATTACAAATATTATATTGCACGCATCAATATGACAAAAACTGTTTCGGAGAGTTTGAACAGGTATTTGTATTATTTTCGAACGAAAACCAGCCGTTTGTTGTGCACAAAGAAAAACACGTAAATATAATTGCACAATTACATAATACGATATGAATAACGAACGCAATGCCGGGTGATAGAAGTAGAAAACGCAGTGTTAACCTTGACATAGATCGATTCGTTTTTTTTTTTTAAATTTTATTTTATTTTTTTTTCCGGAACCAGTTAAACCGTAGGTAAACATTGGTTTTCAATTTGAACGGCCGAAACCGTGACCGCGGTTTAAAAATTCAAAACCCATACCAGAAACGAAACGCAAACTCGAATAACGTCGACGAGCCCGTCGTCCGTGCCGGCGACCAACGGACGGAGAATATCCGGAGACCGTCGTGATGCGAACGCAACTACCGTAAATGTTTATTTTGCGATTAAAAATTTAAAAACCGAGTTAATTAAACGCGTTTCTCTGGGTTTTCTCGGTTAAAAAGCGTATTTTCGAATTGCCGAATACCGCAAATGGAATATGGGGGGAAACGAGCGTTTCCGAAACTTTTAAATTGGGTTTATTCTTTCGGACGGCCTTTCGTTCGTTCTTTCTTTCTTTTTAACCGTTTGCCCAATATTCGGACGTTTGATGTTACTGTCGGGGGCGCCTTGGCGGACAAACGTTCGCCACGGCCGATACGTTTTAATCGCAACGTTTTTTTAATTGTCGTGGACAGATAAATATTGTTATAGGCAATCGAACACGACAGAGGTAAATTTTTCAATAATAATACACTGCCGGGCACGCGATCGGAAATAATAGCGCCGAACGTAAAATCGAACCGAAATCGGTTAAAATCAAAAAAAAATAATTATAATAAATCAAAACGTTACCGACAATATTACGTTGGTATAAATCCAATGATTAAACAAATACAATGGGTCGACGCCATGTTTAGTTTCGGACCGATACATATTTATATATACTTTTTGTTATGTTGCCGCGCCGAAACCCGGAATATAAGTTAAAAAATAAAAAAAAAATAAATAAATCCACAAACGAAATGTCACGTATGAATTGTTGAAACACGTACCTGTGTATACATCTGGGCGTGTGTTTTTTTCCCCGTTCGCTATTGTGACGAAAAAAAAAAAAAAAAAAAAATAATAATAATAATAAAAAAAAAAATCATCAAAATCCTCCGGTTTGAAAAATAGCAACTCTGGCCGCCATTCAATATGGGATTTTCGGAAACGATACCGAGAGTGGTTTTATGTTTTAGTATTATTATTATTTTTCCATTTTATAGAAATAAACGGCACTTTTTTTTTGTTTTAAAGGGGCGCCCGGGCGCACGAAACGGCCGCGTTAAAGGAAAAGACGAAAAAAAAAAAAATAAAAAAAATAATAATAATAAATCCATTTTTCCACACCGTCGTTTTTTTGTTTTTTTTTTTACGACCGTCGTTCGCGATTGTTCGTGTCTCGCCGCCCGACGTCGTTCGCCCCGTGACAGAAATCGCTAGACGGGCGAACCCCTCTCACTGTAACGGCCGTAGACGTTTTTCCAATGCTGGTGGGTGTCAAGTTTTACAATTAATAATGTACATAGCTACTAGTTGGCCCGGCCGTGTCAATTTAATTCTCGCGGCTTTTTTTTTTTTTTAATTTTTTATCACCGATTAAAAGCACAATTTGTTTCGTACAAACCGCACGGCCGCGGTGTCGCCAAAGTAACCCGGGCGATAAACAACAACAATAAAAACGCATTATTTGCACCCGGGATCGATTAATTTATACCGATCGTGTTCGGCTCACGTGAGTGTCTAGGTGCGCCGTTTATTACTATATGCATATATATACACTTTGCACGCCAAACATTTTTTTTTTTATATATCGGCGGAAACCCGAATAAAATCCGTACAGTCGTCACTGAGAAAACCGTACGTAGACGCGGTAATAGGATTTAAATTCCACACATATCCATACAGAGACATTCAGACCCCGGGAACGTTGGTTAAAAAAAATCCTAACCTCGTTCGTGACCTACCGCGAAATCCGATTAAATTTCGGCGAACACACAACGCGTAGTCGTTTAACGAACCAGGAGAATTTCAAAACGCCCCAAGTTCTTAGAGTTACGTTCAATACGTGTTAATTTTACTATTAAATTTTTACTAAAACTCTGGCGAGTCTCGGCGACTGTATCTAAAATATTAGCTATTTTCAATAATACTACGACAATACAAATCGAACGACCCCACCAATCCCGCCACGAGGCGTTTGCCGGATCGACAATTGGCCGCCGTGTACCATGTATACATTTATGGTTTATAACGGACATTTACAAATAACATTGTTTATTTCGGTTTTGGATTTTTTCCCTAATCCGGTACAGGAGGCATTAAATTTTTGTAATTCTACCGACAAAGCCAGCCAAATTACGAATCTATTGGTATTTCAGTAATAATTATAGTTTAATATTATTTTCCCGAATTCTTTGTGTAAAATTTTGGTACCCGAAATCAAATGAACGACCCCCCCAGTTAATCTATAAAGTTTACCGAAACATATGAATTTAATTCACGTTTCGTTCATATAATAATTTGAACGATGAGTTAATTTTAATTTATACATTATCTTGATTGTCCGGTCTACACGACGATATTAACAACCGCGATCTCTGATCATATTTTTATTTTAATTTATACGTATAAATATGATCACAAAAGTTAATATCGTCGTGCGGACCAGGCGATAGATCAATCGACAGTACATTTACCAGTCGTGTGATTAGGACTACACATCAAGCCCGATCATTCAAAAAAAAAAATAATCCAAAAAAAAAAAAAAAAATTCATGACCCGTTTTCAACACAATACACGTACGAAATATTTCTGTCAAATAATTTATCTGCTTTATTTTTGGTCCATTAACAACGTTTCCAACTGGACGAAACGCTGGAAGATTAAAACTAACAGTGAATATTAGCCGGTATTGCTAGATCAGCAGATCATCCCAGAGCGTAACTCGGCAAAATACCTAGGAACGCACCTGGACTCGCCTGGCTAAAACTGCAAGCACCGCGTTAGACAGAAAAAACTGCAAATTAAGAAGAAAATGCGACAACCTAAATTGGCCGGTCGGAAGACGTTCCGAACTAGACCTCACGGGCAAACGCCTCTTGTACGTAATGACAATTAAACCGATATGGACTTATGGAATTCAACTGTGGGGCTGTGCCAGCAAGTCCAATATTGAGATTATTACAACGTTGCCAGAACATCGCTCTCCGTACCATTGTCGCGGCTTACCGGTACGACAGAGACGACATCAGTGTCCACCGGGATCTCGATGATCACCTTCGTCCAGGACGGGATTACAAATTTAGCCCGCAAACACGAGAAAAGGCTAGAACACCATACCAATCCAGCAGCAATTCATCTACTAGACAACTCTCTAGACATTAAGCGTCTCAAACGCCGAAGACCGTACGACTTAGTATTGGATCTTCGACTAAGACCGAGACCACTCTACTGAGAGTGGGACTCCACACATGTTTATTTTTTATTTTTTTGTTGTATATAAATATACTGTATATTATATGGCCGGTTCCAGTGGCGTAATTATTGGAAAAAATTAAATTTCAAATTATCCAATATGGATTATTTAAAAAATCCATATTATTGGACTACAAGACTAGGTCACGGAGGGGATCTTTCAAAATACAAAATAATCAACAAAAAAAATTGTTCATGACCTGTTTTCAACACAATACACGTACGAAATATTTTTCTCAAGTAATTTATCCACTTTATTTTAAGATATTATAACGATAAACCCAATTTTCTCGGTTTTAGAGCCAATTCATTCAATAAATCTTCTGGATCTATTGGGTATTATTTTAGGTGAACTGACAACACGGTCAATCCATTTAATCGAAGGACAAAATGTATAGTTAATAGCAAGGTCGGCTTTAGGCACGATCCACGCGCTAGACGGCACAGGACGCTAAAATCAGAAGGGCCCGCGAGAGGCGTCAAAATTAAATTTAAATTTGATCGAACGTTGGCTACTGCTAACTATCTACTAGGCAGAAAAAAACAAACAATTTTCACATTGCGATTTACAATTAAATTGGGTATTTCATTGTTCTGTTTTTACATTTTTACTTTACGCTATTTCGCCTGTTCGTATTATTTGTTTAAGTTGATAAAGAGGGAGAGGCGCCCAAAACAATTCTTGCACCGGGCGCTGCAAGACCTGAACCCCAGACCCGGGTTATGAGATATGTAATGTTTGCCATAGAAAATGTAGTGACTTGTGTAGTAATGGTAAGTAAATAACTAAATCACGTAAAAAAAAAAAACTCAGCAAAAATTCAAAGTAAAACGAGAAAATAGGTGGCAATAGTCACAGAATAAACATGGGAACTGATAACGAGTTTTGGCAGTGTTGTTGTCTTCGATAAAAAAAAAAAAAAAAAAAATAATAAAAAATCTATAAAAAGTTGTTGTATACAAGATAACAGAAATTGTTAAAAAGTTAAAACAATTTTTTTTTGTTGCATGGTGGAGGGGGGGGAGTATTGAATACCCCGATCCCCCATAATTACGCCACTGATGTTTACCGACGACGATTTTTTTTTTTTTTTTTATTATATTTACCTCGGTAATGACTTCGGCCGGATCGGGAATATCGGGGGAAACCGTTGTGCGCGTCTGATTCGTCACTAGCGGAGGAGATTGGCACTTGGATAGACTTCCGCCGGCCATACCTGAGACATAGAAACAGAAAAAAAAAAATAAAAAATCAACAACAATAAAACCAATAATAATAAGAAAAGTAAAAAAAAATTATATTGTTTTCGAAATGGAAATAATGCGTAATACAACGCGTTACCTAATAACCCATAAATAATAATAATAATTGTATTAATAATGAGACGTAAATCGTCATTACCGAAGCGGCTATTATCAATCCTAAGAGAAATTCGATTTTCACTTTTTCTTGTATTAAGTAAAAAACAAAAAAAACACTTTTTACGTTTATATATAATTTTCTATCGGGGCGAACGCTTTCATAACGATAATACATTTTTATATATATAGTAAGACTTTTTTTTTTTTTTTAGAAAATATATATATTACCGTATACTTTGTATAATGTTTCAGAAAAAAAAAAATTATTATTAAAATAATAATAATAATTTCCATATAAATTGGATAGTCGTTGTGCCCGCGTAAACTTGTTGTAATGTTTTCGTATTTTGCTGAGTAACGTTATACGCGAACAAAATTTACATTATCGAAAATCTTCTAACGCGAGCATTTTTTTTTTTCTCTTCCTTTTTTTTGTTTTCCTACGGTCAACATCCGGAAGTTATTTTCGAAAGGTATTTGAAAAAAAATTATCTTATCAATTTAAAATATCACATTTTATGAACAATGCGGCGGCGGTTGTGTTTATACCGTGTTTTTTTTTTTTAAAAATTAAAACAATTACGCGTTATCTTGTCGTTGTGTTGTTATCCTTTTCCGTTTGCAGTAGGTGTTTTTAAATTATGCGAACAACGAAAATTAGATTTAAAACGATTTTTCTCCGTTTTTCCTATACCCACCTACGTCCGCCGCCGCCGCCGCCGCCGTTATTGTTGTTGTTGTTGTTGTTGTTGTTGTAGGGCGAGGTTATATAGGTTATAATTAAAAGCTTTGGTCTCCGGCAAACAGCGCATACAAATTGTCCTCTCACCTAGGTGTTTTTTTTTTTTTTTTTCAACACAGAGAGAGAGAGAGAGAGAGAAAAAATAATCACAAAAAAAAACACCACCGCGCGCCATTGTTTTATACGGCCACGCGTATGTGCGGCGTTATTATTTTAAATTTTAAAAGGACAAAGGGTTAAAACAAAAAAAAAAAAAACGAAAAAATCGAATAAAAACGGGCCGGAGGTCACGATAATACCGCGGCGGCCAGCAGCCCCGGAGAATATCTCCCGAAGTTCGGGCGGGGGCCGCTACTTAAAACACAAGTGTGTGTTTCGGTGCACGGCCAATGTGACCGCGCGATAAATTATTCACCGTACGAGGCGGTCCGGCGATAATTTACGGTTAAACGGTTAAAACCTTTCGGGATGAATTTTTTGGACGCGCGCGCGGGACGCGTTCGCCGTGTCTCGGAACATTTACCGCGCCGACATAAAGTTGCGCGGCGGTTGGTTTATCCCGGAACCGTATTATAATTTATAGTTTTCTCGACCGCTTAAATCGATATACGATCGAAAATAATATATTATGCTCTTTGGAAATAATTCGTTCGCTTAAGACGACCCGAAAATTTGTCACATGCGCACATATTTTTCATGTTATTTGAAACGAGCACATTTCAAACATCAGCAATTGTTTTATGAACGTACACTTTTAAACGTCCAGATAAATATAAGCGTTTACCGATATCCTTGCCCGGGGACTGGAATCTTAATGATTTTATCGGTTCTGGTTCGGTACTTGGGGGGGAAAAAAAAATCGGTTAGAACCTAACAAAATAACAAAATACGTGCATAGTTGGTGACAGAAATAAACTCTGTTGTGCAGTGCGCATAGGTACATTTCAACAACAGAATTGACTTTTACCAGATAATGGAACCTTAATGATATGATCGGTTCTTAAATGTAAAAAAAATCTATTCCGGTGTTCAAAAATAAAAAAAAAAAGGATTCCGGCTAATACCGGTTTCTTAAAAATTCATAGTTTCAAAAAGCATTACCTATTGCACATGAGAACTGTTAATTTAGTAATAAAACTACCGGCAAAATAAATATTCGGTGGCAATAATAAACTCTATTCTTATTGTTATTACTCACACTATTCACTGTTCAATTTCAAAAAAAGTGGGATATTCGTTTTCAAGTAAACTTCATGACGAATTCAAGCATGTTTTCAGAAATTTTATTCGGATTGCAAGGACAATTGGAATAATAAATGACTATTTCGATTGAAAACACAACGGGTATCGAACCCTTAAAATAACAACTAAATATTATTATTTGTAGGTATTCTCGTTTGGAAAACTCATAAACGCCGACTTTTCTTAAAATATAATTATTTCGAATTACGAAAAATATCATACGTACATAAATTATATAAATATAAAAAAAAAATGTATTTCTATAGAAAACAGACGCATGTATTCATTTGATTAAAACAAAATCGAATTTAAATAAAAACGTACAGTTATTCCTTAGAACCGAAAATATATTTTTATTTTGTTTAAATGGTTCCGAAGGTTTCTTGAATTGAGATGTATGGGTTCCAATAAAGGTTCTGGTGTTTAATTTTTTTCGGAAACTACTTCGTTTCTTATGGTTTTAGTACCCATCGATAACGAATAGTGTAATAATAAACAGGGTGATAAATTCCCTCGAAAAATGGCGTCATATCTCTAGTAAGCAAAATCTAGAGTATATATATATATATATATATATATATATATATATATATATATATATATATATATCATCTTATCGTCTGGGTTTAGACAATTTAATTGTTTAAAGATAAAAAAAAAAAAATATATATATACTACGTCGTTTGTTCGGACGAAACACAATGGGCGTTAAAAGTTTCCAAGATTTGTATTGTTTTTATTTTTTTTTTTCCCCGTTTTAGTCGTCGACCTACGTTCGGTATTATTTTCCGTTTTCCTATTCCTGTTTTGTTATTATTATGCGCCGTCCGGACGGACGTTGTTTTACGTCCGAACGAGGGGCAAACCCGGTACACAGTACAATTTTCACCGGGGTTCTTTGTAACACACGCAAACCCGACAAACACCACCTGCGATGGTTTACCGGAAAACGTTACGGTACATACCCGGAACAAACCTCTCAGCCTTACACTTATACGCGCTTACTTTAAAGCGGAGTTTTGTCAATAGTTCAGATTCATTCCCCTCTCGCGCCTATCCACCTAACATATCGTTAGGATATATTATTATATCCTCACGCCCTACAGGAAGTTCTCCATAGTGCGTTCTCGTTAACGAGTTTTCCTTTATTGTGTCGTATGAACGACCTTAATTTATTAATATCGTAATAAAAAAAAAAAAAAAAAAAAAAAAAAAAAAAAAAAAAAAAAATTAACAAACTAACGTAAACAAAAGACGCCGTTGTTGTTTTACATTTCGTTCCGAACGAAACGATAAAACTTACGTAAGGAGCGAAATTTTAATTAAAAAAATAGCGAGAAAATGTAATAATAAACTGAATAGAACTGACTTTTGAATGATAAACATTCCTATACGATTTTTTTTTTTTTTATATACGCTAAATTGAAAAAAAAAAAAATAAAACGTTGCAAGAATTATAAATTGAGATTTTGAGCGATGTATTGGTATTACTAGATCGTTCGCTTTTATAATCGTTTTCCCTGTCTATGGACGAGATTCCGACCAAAAATCTTACTCCGCGATCATCAACTTCCAGGGAGATTTCGTGGTAGTAAATATTGTCAATTTGGTGCATTGAGACATTTATTATTCTTGTAGTTGTCATAATGCTGATGTAAAACGAGAAAAACGTCGGAAAAACGGGAATGTTCTCGCAATAACGGTCGCTGTTAATTTGTTCTATTTTGTGTTTTGTTGTAATTCAGTAAAAAAATACAACTGCCCAGGACTTGTCTTGACTTCTGGAAAACCTCTTGACGTTACATGTAAAATTAGTTGTCAAGTCCATGTTTAGTCAAAAGACATATCTATATATTGTAAAGTTACTTATGTGTATGAAGTTATGTTTTAGCGACAATGCAGGAAACGATTGAATTAAATACAAATGTTATTGTTATTGTTAAATGTTATTTTCATCACGCTTACCGTTTCGAAGTTTATTGCTGGCGATTAAGTCTTTCATCAAACTTGAGTGTTTCTGAAAAAAAAAAAAAAATAAAAAAATTTATTGTTATGGCATCAGATATATTAAGGCGAACAGTTAAAAAAAAAAAAAAAAAATCTTAAACGTATAGACAGATTTAAAACAAACATATTTTTTACCAATATATATTAGATAATGAATAATACGACCTATAGACTAGGTGACATCTCATCTATCTTTTCACAATATCTTCTATTGAAATTAGTTTACTATCTAGGTAATGTCTTCCATGTATTCCTCAATTTGATTTTGTATTCATTTGGTCGTAAACACCCAGGACCTGATATAATATCCCGGACAAAGTTTTTCTTATAAATTAATTGTATTTATAAAAAACGATTTTTGTTGCTGAATATTGGGATTTATTTGTTTTATCCGTATTTTAAATGTTTAATACGTTTATGACATTAAACACGGCAGCTATCTAACGAGTTGATCTATTTTTTTTTGTTTTCAAATAATCAGAGTAGCCCTAGGAGCAGACCCGTGTAGTGGCCGAGTGGCGCCCACTGTGCTCACGTATATTAATATTATTGCAATCTTATATAATACTCGTGTTCTAAGCACACTGATGTAACCGATTACATAAAGCCATTTAATAAAAAAAAAAGGAACAACGTATCATATAGTATATTTAATGTTAATAATATAGTGGAAATTAGTCTAACATGAATTAAAGTTATAAGTACCGTGCTTGTTCTTTGTACCTATAAAATATAAAGAATAAAAACGTAGAGAAATAAAAAAAAAAAAAATTATAAGGTTATACCTACGTAAACGGAGAAATGATAGTAAAAAAAGAATAAAATAAAAATAAAAACCTAAAAGGTTTTGCTATCTTTTGCGGGGTAGTGTACCTATACTTTATATATTTCGCCTTAACGCTAATGCTGCCTGAATCTTTATTTATTTATTTACACAGCTCCTTTTTAGCATTGTTTTTCTGCTACCTATTCTTTTCGACGCGCTGGTAAAAATAAATAATACGATGTTTTAAAAAAAACACGCCACCGCGTACAAAAGAATAAACGGAATAACAAAAAAAAAAAAAAAAAATAAATAAAAAACTGCAAAGGACACAAACAATCGCAGTACTCGTACCGCGCGCACAGAAAATCATCTGATTTTTTTTTTTTTTAATAGTTTTAAACCGTTTAATCGTTTGTAATATCGATATTCACTCGGCCTCTAAAAATGCACGTCCGAGTAACAATTACGCGCTTATTCGAATCGCTGCTTTCGATTAAAATTAATGAAATATGTTCCTGGCCGTCGGTTTACCACGGTTTATCCAAACCGTTTCGGGCCGTCGGAATGGCCGAATAATTATTTTCAAGTATCTGCGATTATTTTCCATCTGCGTAGTGCATGGCGTTTTGTTGTGATAGAGGAGGTGGAAGATTGTCCCAAACGATAGACACTCCCGGTATTCGTATAATTTCACATAGTAAATATTAACAAAAAAAAAAAAAAGTTCAACAAATTTCACACGAAAAGATTAAAATTAATAAAGTCTGTGCTGAATTCGAACGTTTCCTCTCGCGTTCTTCAATTCTCTTGTGTCATTTTACCTTTTCACCCAAACTCTAAGAAATATTTAAGTTAAGTCAAAATCAGAGAGTGTAAATAGAACCGAAAAAAAAAATTGAGAACCGGGAACCTTTATTGGAACCCGTATATCTCAATTCAAGAAATCGGAACCTTCTAAATAAAATACAAATATTTTCGGTTCTGGAGGAATAACTGAACGTTCGATTTAAATTGGATTTTGTAATAATTAAATGACTACACGTGGTCTATATTCTGTTGAAATACTTTTTTTTTTATTTGTATAATTTATATACGTATGGTATTTTTAATTCGAAATAATTACATTTTACGAATGTCGGCGATTATGAGTTTTTTAAACGATACAACCTACAAATAATACTATTTAGTTGTTATTTTAAGGGTTCGATTGAGGGACCCGTTGTGTTTTCAATCGAAATAGTCATTTATTATTCCAATTGTCCTAGCAATCCGAATAGAACTTCTGAAAAACATGCTTGAATTCGTCATGAAGTATACTTGAAAATGACTTGCACACTTTTTATTGAAATTGAACAGTGTGAGTTATAAAATAGAGTTTATTATTACCGGCGAGTATTTATTTCGTCGGTAGTTTTATTATTAAAATAAACAGTTCTAATGAGCAATACGGGTAATGGTCATTGAAACTATGAATCTTTAAGAGACCGGTATTAGCCGGAATCCTTATTTTTTTTGAATACCAGAACCCGAACCGGATTTTTTTTTAACATTTAAGAATCGAAAAAATCATTATGGTTCCAGTCGCCGGTCGAAATCAATTCTGTGGTCGTAATGTACACATACGCACAGTATTTACGGGATACTTGACCTATAACGCAATGACAAACAAACGATTACAATCGTCGATAATAAAATATCCGAAGACATATAACGTTAACCGCGACTAAAGTGCTAAGTACCGAGTTCGTGCAATCGTAACGGAGTACGGATTCGTAGTAACCGCAATAATCGTTATTTCGTAGACGACCTGATTAAGCGATTCCGCGACCGGACAGGGTCAACCGGAAACGTACGAAATACTGATATGCGTTTCCCTTCGGTACCGGAGTAATTCGATAGGTGCACAAGCAACACGCTGAAAACGTGCCAATTCGTATGGTATAATTACAGCGGCGTAATAATATACTTGCGATCACAATACGTATGGTCGTGCTGTTGTGACGCTCTCAATTTATCATTATATATATATATATATATATATATCCGTAAACGATACAATACTATTAGAGTATATTATTATTATTATATACGATAAAGCATTTTTTTTCTTTTTCTTTTTTTTACGCCAAGCCAATTTTACGACGTCATAAACGGTTTTTACATCTAACATTTCGAACGTCGGGAAAAATCCTAAGAAAACGTTATTTTTATTGCGCACATTTACACGTGCGGTAGTATAGAGAGAGAGAGAGAGAGAGAGAGAGAGAGAGAGAGAGAGAAAATTGAAATATAAAATATCTTTAACAAAACGCAATATATTTGATATATATATATATATATATTAACCTTAGGTTCGCATAAATATCAAAGTGTAATGAAATTGATATTGTATTATGTGGGTAGAAAAATAAATTCAAGTCATTATTATTGATACTAAAAAAAGTACCAAAAAATAAATATGTATTACATATCTGAAAACGTATTTATCGCTCGAAGAGTTATTTAGAATATGAACTGGATAATTAAGCTTGTGTGCCGATAAAAAAAAAAAAATAAAAAAATTGACAAAGTATGTATATAAACCACAAAAAACACGTAGTGAATGGTGTTGTTATTAATTTGGTAAAATAGTTTTTGGTTTTAAATTCATTGTACAGCCCGAGTACAATCGGAAATACGAAAATTCATTTTCGCTGTATTTTTCGATCGTTAGACAGAGATGACGAATGTTTACTGTGATGTCCTCTTTACGAAGACGATATAGGTAAATCATTTAAATAATTTTACGCTAAAATAAGCGATTTAAATTTGATTGAAAGTCGAGAAAAAATCATATTTTTCAACTTCTAGATCAGAGGTACCTAATCTAACCTAACCCAACCGGGGCGCCGCGAAAATATTTGAAATATTTATTTTATTTTTTTAAGAAAAAACGATTTCATGAAAAATATTGCACTGTGAGCAACACAGATTATCATATAAAACCTATTGTGTTTCATATAATTTGTAATAATACTACGATATTCAATCTATTTTAATTTTAATATCGGTTCGATTGTTATCGCTTCGACGTGGACTGTTATAAACTTATCACTTTACTATTTATTTACGGTGAAATACTTATGACAGTATCTTATCTTTATTTTTATAAAACATTTAGAAAATTATCATACTTATTAGACATATTTTCACACTTAAATCACACAAATTCAAATACGCAAGGACCAAATGAAAATATGTTAACGTCGTGTAGTAAGTGATTTACCCTTAAAGATAAATTCAATATCTGGAAAAAACGTGTGCAAAAAATTCAATTAGAATTCAATTTCCTGAATTCAATGTTCTGAAATTATGTCTTTTGTATTGGAGCATTTACTGCTTTAGAAGAGAGTTTAGACGAGTATTTTCCCGATTTAGATATTTCAAAATATGATTGAATAAATGACCAGTTTGATAGAAATATAAGTTTTACTGAATTCAGTCTTGGAGAAGAAGAAGAGCTTGCTGAAATACGATACAATCGAACTCTTTTATCAAAATACAAAAATGTTCCATTAAATGAATTTCGGATTCATGTTGAACAAATGCACGAAAAAATCAATAATAAAAGCTCTAAAAATACTACTACAGTTTTCGACGTCATATGCGATCAAGGATTTTCCACTCTTGTAAACATAAAAACAAATAAACGAAAGAAAACGGAGTTCATCGAAAAAGAAATGAGAGTGCGTCTTTCGAATATTCGACCACGAATTAATGATTTGTGTAAAAAAACGAAAATTAGCCCAATTTGACACATTAGTTCAATTATTATAATCAAATAATATTATATAATAATAATTAAATATAAAAATAAATAATTAATGTTCAATGTAATAATTTGTTTTATAAAATATAATATATGTATATGTTTACTAGTTTTGGTTGTACTTGGGCATTAAACAGAGCCCAAGCACGGATTTACAGCGGACGATTTCGTCGTGATGGTTTTTTCTTTTATAAATTTATATGAGTTTGGGAGACATTACACGAAACCTTGACAATTTATAATAATTTTCAAAACATGTCCATTGTCCACCAGGGAGTTGTTCGAAAAAAAAAAAAAAAAAATGGTAGATACAAATTACGGGTCTCACCGGTGGAGCCGCATAATCGTAACGATAAAATATAAAAATAACCGATATTTTGATATTATTATATTACCGATAGTATGGTATAATGTAAGCCGTATAACACAAGTAAACAATTATTTTAATTTTATCGTAAGCAATTCCGTGATTTCATCTAGGTTGGTAGGTTATGTGTAGGGCTGGGATTTTAATGCCTTAAAAAACCCCGAAAAATGTCCTAAAACAAATGCTTTTATGACCTATAAACTCTAAATAATGCCCTAAAAAAAAAAAATGCTTTTATGATCTACAAATTTTTTTAATTTTGTGTATTATTTTTTTCGTTTTGTAATTTACTCCGTTCTACTCCATTGATGTGTTTATCTCTTGACAAATGTTGTTGTACGGCAAATCGTTTTTCAGCAGTAACTTTCACGTTGCATATTTTACAGAATAACACCGATCCGTCGGTAGAAAAAATATTATGTCCGAATTCTTGTACAAACGCACGCAGTCGACTCGCTGTCGAACATTTTACTTTTGGCATTTTTATATTAATTTATCAAAAAAAATTAACTAGAGTAATAAAACGGTGTTAACGACGACAAAACTCGTCTAACGATAATATCATCGGACGTCGATTTTACTGATTTAAGATTATTTAACAGGAAATGCGGGTAGAGGTTACTCAAACCTTGTCCGATAATATAATACGAATTACGAGTACCTACTTATAATCTGTTATATTTATTTAAAAACCATGTTGGTGTAAAAATCTTAAAATTTTAAAATAAAATTTCAAATTCATACACTTGGTTTCCAAAAACTCAAAAAATGCTCCAAAAACTCTAAAATGCCCTAAAAAATTAAGAAAATGATCTAAAAACTAAAAAATGCAAAATAAACTTTCTTATTCTCATTCAAATGTACATAAAACCAATTTGTGACAAGACGAGCATCTGCACAGTAAGCTTTGAAAAACAATGCAAAGTGCATCGAAATCCCAGCCCTAGTTATGTGTATTTGTTTTGACTATTCGATTTTCAAATCTTTCTCTATAAAATGTCTTCGTTGTAAATCTAATCTTCAACATATTGTTTGTAACAAATGAATATAATTTTGAGTTCACTGAATTATCATTACTAATTCGCAGTCGAAATTCGCAAACAATTTACCCTAATGCTGATATAGCATTACTTATGCGATTGTGTATGGCAATTACTAACTGTTCTGCCAAACGAACATTTTCCACATTAAAACGTACCAAGAACTATTTACGGTCCAGCGTGGAACGTGATAGATTGAACTCGTTGAGTTTATTAGCAATAGAAATTCGTCAAGGAAATTTGCATCGATGGTGCAGCTCAGAAAATACGCCGAAAACCACCGAGTATGTAGATGAATTTACCGTTCGTAAAAAAAAAAAATGTATAATCTTACGTTTTAGTTTTTCTTTTTTTTTATAAGCACACATTTTTATATGTATTTTTTTTTTTTTACAATAATCCTATACTACTTATATAAATACTGTATTCGTTTGTTTCATATTTATAGTTTGTAATAATTGAGAAAAGTATCTATGTATCTATGTACCTTTTACCAATGTAGTTCTCAATGATTTTAATTAATATATTTTAATTTGACGGATCACAAAAAATAATAAAAGTCCTAATGAAAAATATGAAAATAAATTATTTATTTATTTAAAAAGGGGCAATTTTTTTATTTATTTATTTTTTGCTTATATCGGCACAGTAGTTAAATCCAATCCGGCACTGGGTTCACTAAGCTAAACAAAACCGAAATTACAAAATTATAAATACACGATATATTGTTATTGAGTATTAGGGTATAGGGTGCATCCGGAAATTTAGAAAATAACTAATGGTGCCGTGAGTGAAGAAAAGTTTGGGAACAGTCTCTGCAGTCTGGACGGCCGTGTCTTAGGCAATTCCGAGACAATATTATCCAATGCATATGTCATTCAATTTATATATTTTCAATTATTCATAGAAAAAAAAGAAAAAAAAAAAAAACCTATATTATCGTACTGCAATTCTAATCACTTATTTGTGTTTGGATTGATGTTTATCGGGTGATGAAGGGGAGGGGGGGAGGGGGGGTCATTTAAATTGTATTCTAACGGCGCGATTCGTCCCGGGATTGTATCTGACGAATGCGTATACAATTAAATAACGCAATAATTGTTAAATTTCACGCTGCGCGTACGCGGAACGCCGTTTGATCGAAATATATTACAATTGACGACTTGGACCGCGATTAAATTACACCGCTTTAGGGCGTCCCGCCGGAGTAAACCCGCACCGGCGGGCCGCGTGGTGGCGCGAGGGCGGGCGGGTGGCTGAGCCTTAATCGTTTTATAATATAATATTATACTGTTTGCTCAAATAGTTATTCGGTATACTTGCGCAGTGTACCGGAAAATTAATTTAAGGCTAAGTGGACGTACGTTACGTACGTACGCATGTATGTAATTTAAATTATCATCTAATATGTCTTAACTCGAACGACGCGATATGGTTTTTTTTTTTTTTTGTGAAATTTAAATCGAGCGAGTTCGAATTTATTGCGCGTACACCTAATCTAACATAACACTGTAAACTTTGTAATGTACCCGCGGGTGTATAGAATCCCCGTAATCAAGTCGGCAAATATCGCGTTTCTATATACACGAATACGGGCTGATATAGCGCGGTGGTTACCGGCGGAGGGCTTTATCCGAATCGTACGCCGCACGTCCGACAAATGGGGTTTGTCCGAATGGAATTGCGCGACGACCGCGCGGTACCGAATAATACACAACGGGGGGGTACGATTGAATTCAACGGGTCTGACAAAATCCGATAACTAAGAGTTTTTGTTTTATATACCGCGGATATCGTTTAGCACGATTACCATGCACGCACGATAACGTTTCGCCAACACTTATTTTGCATATTTGACATTTTCGAGCAAATAGATGCATATATATATATATATCGATTATTTCTAAATTAAGTAGCATATATTTTATAAATTATTTATAAAATGTAAAACCTAATGACCTAAAATGAACCTAAAATGTTAACCTAACCTAACCTAACCTAAACAGGCCCCCCCTGGCCACATGAATGATATAATATTTCATACCTAAACCGGAGGTCCTCCTGATTCCAATGATGTCATTTTTTTTGTTTTTTTGATTATATTAAAGTGTTATATTGGCATTTTTAAAAAGAGCGTCCTTTTGTAAACGCCCTTTAGATGCCTATGTCGATTATTTCTAAATTGAGTAGCATATATTTTATAAATTATATGTATAATGTTATCCATGTTATGATCGATTATTATGTTATACGCTGCGTTTAAATAATTTTTCTCATTCACATTTTTTTTTTTTCTTCAAATATATACTAACAAAAATGCCGAAAAATTCGTTGAGTAGTTTTGTGAAAGAGTTTGGGGAACATATATTTAGTTCCGATGGTAAAATATTATTTTGCAAATACCTTGAAGTTAAAGTATCTGCAACTAAACGATTTTTAGTCGCGATCAACACTGTAGACGTGGAGCGGTCGTTTTCAGTCTACAAAAACCTCATTGTCGGATCGTCGAATGTCCTTCAAATTTGAAAATATCGGTAAAATAATTGTTTAACAGTGTAATCCTTTAAGTACTTTAAGTACTTAACCAATGTAAAATTTTACTTTAATAGATCGGAAACTGATTAATATATATTTTTTTCATATTTAATAGCAGTGTATTTTCTAATTAAGTAATTTTAAATACGCATTCAAAAGAGTAATTTTTTTGAATTACTGTTAACCATTATTTGCATATATTTGTTGAAAAAAAAAAGTATATTTTATGACATATAATTGTATATTTTGACATTTTTAAATGTTTTTAAATAGTTTAATGAAATTTTGGTCATAAACATCCGAGCTCTACTATTTTCGGTAGTAAATACATTAGGGAAATATCATAATTTTATAATTTTTAGAAAAAATCGAAACTTCGGCTTATTCACGACTATAATCGAGTTAAACAAGATTTGTTTGCATTGTTTAAATGGGGAATTCTAGGCACCGGCGGAAAACGTTCGAGGTATCGACTATTTCGAATTAAAGAAGCTCGAATTAAGCACGTTCGACTGTATATTTTTATATTAATTGTGTACCACTCTGGGCGAAAATAGTTGGTTGCCGTACATCGCCCCACGATACAGTTCTCGAGCGATTTCAATGCACGGGGTCCATAGGAACTATGCCGAGTGAAAATAATAAAAATCTTCTTTACAAATACGAAAAAAGAGTTCGAGAAATTGTCTTAAACAGTGTTCACGAGACAATGTCGAGAGACGGGCATGCCGTAAACGACCGGAATGCAATTCGTATATCGAGACGAACGGCACACATTGAAATTATATTTTGTTAAATATATCACAATCACGATATTGACGACCAATACAAGTTGAATAGACATCAAGCAAATTGTAATTACATAAAAAATGTAATGCATCGGGGGGCATTTTTTAAAGACCGAGGAAAACAATTCACTTTGTATAAATGAACAAAGGTATGTATCGGTACTGGGACAATGGGAGACACTATACTCGCATTTTTATTAAATTGTCCATGCGATTCTTCGGTTATTATTTATTTTTTTTTTTACACTTTTTTTTTTTTGTTGGCATACCGTCCGGATGCACACCGGAGAGACGACGGGGTCCAGGGGCCAACATTGACGGAAAATCATTAGCGTGCACAACGCAAGTCCGTCAGTCCCGACTTATAGTGCGGGAGAGACAGTACAACGGCAAACGGATAACGAAATCGCTAGAGAAAGAGATAGAGCCGGCTAAGTGTTGGCCAGTTGTCTCCGACAATAATACAGGGTGCGGCAGAGCCGACTGACGAGTTTTGATGGGCTATAAATGACGAACAGTAAAACATAGAGAAAAGGTTTTTTTTTTTTTTCTATTTAAATTAGTATTCAATCCCATTTTTAGAAATTATTTTTTGAAAATTATATCTCCAAGATGGCGGCCGTCAGCATCGATACACTATTGTAGACGATCTCTGAAGCTCTCATATGATTTTCGGCACATTTCGACTGGTATGGGGCCTCGACTTCCACGCGGAGTGGTCTTTCATGGAGCTGCCGTGGGTTATTTGTAGCCCAGTATCGAACATTTTACCGACATCAATACGCTTGCTGAAAACGCTTTCATGTAATGATGAGAATGGATTGAAAACAAAATCATTGATAGCTAAAGAATTTGATATTCCACTTAACACTTTGTCGACTTATCATAAAAAAATATTAAAAACATTTCATGTTGGCTATGGCCTGTAAATAAGGTCTTCTGCCTTTTGAAAAAGGCAAAACAGGACTAATGAACCGGAAAATCCAAATGTCGATGAGTGCGGTTTACAAGTGGTTTAAACAGAAACATAAAAATTCCACTGGTTGGGCCTCTGTTAATATTTTCTCATCTTTAAGGACTGTAACGAATACTCAATCATCGGACGAAGAAGAGCAACAAGAATGCACTGAACCCCTCGTCACCACGGTTGCACAAGAACAGATATATTATAATGAATTGAGGTGATTTCTCGAGAACAATCCTGAGATCAGTGATGGATATTTTGAAGTTTCAATTACAATTGAACGATACAATCACTGCAATTGTTGCGATCAACTGCAAAACTCTACAAATGAATAAATACATTTTCTAAAATAATTTTTTGTTTCTAATTTTTCTTTATACGTTTTTAAAATTATAGATACATACTTTTTTTTTTTATAAAAAAATTGTCCAATCTAATTTATAATTTTTTGATTTTTTGGATTACACGAATTCTTGAATAAGTCGAACTATTTTGTCGGTCCCTTAAACTTCAAATTGACTAAGTTTGACTGTATAAATATAAATATTTGTTTTTTTTTTTTTTCAAAAGTAGTGAAGATAGAATTATCCTATTTGGTAAACGTTTCGTCGGCGCCTATTTATACGCGTGTTGTCTATAAAACGCTTATGTAAATGTGACCTTACGAGGTGCGCATACAACATTTACATGAACAATATATTTTTACGTTTTTGTTTAAAGTTTATATATTGTTTTATTTTGGAAAATTATTGTGTTTTTTTTTATTTTATTTTTATTTTAGTATTTATTATTCAACAATAATATTATGTAAGATTTGTTTGTGGAATGTTTTAGATTCCAAGCGTTGCGAGCAATGTGTCGGTTTTACTATATGACGTGGTGTGCGGTATTTTTTTTTCTACGTTCGTCTGTGGACAACTTGTGAATCTAGTCTGTGCGTGTTTTTATTAATTCCAATTGTATCAACGCGATAATAGTTTTTGTTATTTTCGATTTTTTTTTTTTTTTAATTTGTAATCGAAATAAAAATAACCGTTAAAACCCGAAACATTCACCGAACACTTAAATCAACCCAATTAAAATTGACCGTTTTAAGAAAAATATATTTATTTTGTTCGTATTTGGTTTGAAAATCGAAAATGAATAATATAGCCGAGACGGAATAAGGGTACAATTTTGAAGATATTGCAAATAAGATCGTTTAACGATTTCGGAAAAAAAAAAAAAAAAAAAAAACCGAAATCAATATTATTCCAAATGTTTGTAGTTAATCGGCGTAGATCGTGGTAAAAAAAAAAAAAAAAAACCGCTTTGCAAATAAATGTATTTTTTCGTATTGAATATTTTATGGTGGGTTTATTTGATCGAAAACCGTCGGTGTATTACTAATACAAAAATGTAATGTAATTATTTTTTAAACGGTCCGCAACACAGTTTTAATATAAATCTCCGCGGCAATTTCACGAGGCTTCACACACAATCGATCCACTTTTGAGCCATCACGAAATTATGATGGGAAATAATGAGCACGAAACGCACCTTGAATTCATTCGTTGTTAACGGTTTTTATAATGGAAAATAATCCGGGTTTTTCAATTTTCGTTCACTCTAAATACAATTCACTACGCGTAGGCCTCGCCGGCGGAATCGATCGGTAAAAATAATGAAAAATATCGCGAGGAACGCAAATAACGCGTTTCGAGTGTTTACCGGAAATATAACGTATACCGTAGGAATAATATTATGCACTATAAAAATGATCAAAAATTCACTCTCTTTCTCTCTCTCTCTCTCACTCTTTCTTTTATTCTGTTTAAAACCGTGACAAAAGGTATGGTTGATCGCTATACGGTATACCGTATCGAGTGTTCCTTGGATACGTCATGTCGTTTTAAATTTAAAAAGCAAAACAACATTTTTATAAAAAAAAAAAAAAAAACCACACTGCATATCTGGAATCCATCGGTCGCCAGTACAAGTGAAAATTGTACACACTATTATTTCCTGTACGAGTTTATCATACGCTAACATAATGTTAATGTTAATAATTTTCGATTAAAACTATACAATAGCAACATGTTAATTTTATCCGGTTTTTTTTTTTTTTTTTATCGTATCTAGATAATTACAAAAATGTCTTTCTCGTGAACTATCTCAGGCGGATAATCGCGTTGTGTAAACCAATTTATTTAGATATACCTAAATACCTAGCGGTATATCTGTTGGAATGTAAAACAGAAAAAACATGGTTTCTCCTGGTGGTATGCAAACAAGAGGACACGATCATACGATGTCTGATGATTGAAATGCGATTTTTAAACATTTCATTAATTTTATCAAAGTTGATAAAAAAACAAAATATAAAGATAAATTATTAAAATAAATTGTAATAAATCATATTTAATCTTTGTCTTAAATGAATATTTAGTTATATCCGCGCGACACTGGCGATATATGATGAACTGAATTTCGACTCCGAGACGGTATTTTCACGTTTTGCTTTAAACGGTGAAATTCAAATAATTTATTGTATTTTTTTATTTTTTATTTTTTTGTTGCTATTCAGGCCTTCCATAGCTTTAAACAAAGATCTCCGTTGTTCCCGATTCTTCGCATTTTCAATTCTTACTCCGTTGACGCGGTCTTTCAACTAGTCCGGTTTTTTTTTTCTGCTAATCAGAACTAACTTTATTATCTTATCCTCAGTACGTTATATACGCACAGCTCATTCCGACCGTTTTAAATTTTAAAACATTTTTTATGCTGGGTCTATTGTGTACAGCCTGTTTAAGTCCGCGATCCCTTTCCACACGTATTCGCCAGTTTCGGAGTTTAAAATTGATCTTATAACAGAGAACTAAACTGTTGGTAACGCCATTGAACGCTGGTAGTTATAGATGTGTCATAAAAATAATAAAATAAATAAAAGGAAATCAGCCCGGTATTAAAAAAACGGTACGAATAATAACCAACATTCCCCTCAGAATTTATAAATAATATTACAGAGGGTTTATTGTGATTTTTTTATTTTTTTTTTAAAGATAATTATATAATTTTATTCATTTAAAATCCGTTCAAATCAAAAACAATTTGTATTATTATTAAAGTAGCGACGTTGAATTCGACACGGAATATTATGGTTACTCGATTGTTTTATAAACTCGAAAAGTTCTTACGGAATTGATAAATATAATATTATTCGCATTATTTGCAGTTATTTAATTTAATCCCGCAAAGTTTTACGCCGTAGGTGAACTATAGTATTGCAATTTCGACTAAATTAGACGGCGATTCGAAATGTTTATCTCTGCATAACCGTTAATTTTATACTTATCCGAATTTGCATAAAATCTGCAGTAAAGTATTAAGTATAATGAAGAATAATATAACTTTTTTTTTTTCTTAATAAATCTGGGAGTTATTTATAACAAATGAACAAAGACCTGCGATAGGATGATTTTGATTTTGTTTGTACGCTTTAGTGGGTATATATAATCAGTGCATTACAACGATAACATAATTTTTATCTTTATCTAGATAAAAAAAAAGTTTTTATCAAAATTATATAGATACCGATATAACATTATTTATCTGGATAAAAAAAAAAAAAAAAAAACCATTTTAATTTGATTAATTTCTCAATGTATATTTTTGTATATACAAAATTAACTTTGATAAAATTAATTAAATGTTTAAAAATAACATTTTACACGAGAGAGGTGAAACCAAATTTTGGTTCTATTTTATTGTTTCTGTTTTTTGAAGAAAAAACACAATACAGCTGTAGGTACCTACAAAATTAATTTAGACAGATTATTAGTTTAGATAATGCAATTCTTCATCCGAGATAATTCATAAGATAAGCAATTTCGTAATTATCGAGACAAGATACAGATGATTAATTATTTATGTAGATAATGCTCAACAACGTTTGTAATTACGTCGTCAAATTGCGAAAACAACAATATTACCGTCATGGTTATTATTAAATTGAAAAGGAAATATTAAAAAAATCTGGAAAATGGATGATGGATTATAATAATAGTGTGCAGTACACCCGCACCGACGAATTATTAATTTGTCGTGATATTTCTTCAAATACGACCGACGGCTGTCGGAATCGATTGGACTTTATGTTGAAAATTATTTAATTTTTTATATATTTAGTAAAATTGGTCCAATAGTTTCGCGGTTCTATGAATAGTAGTAGTAGGAAAATGTACGATTTCCCTGCAGAAAACCGCAAATACTAGAAATATCAAAAACTAATCGTCCTATGAACATGTCAATAACGACGCGATTGTTCGATAATTTTTTCAAGGCTGTGTATTTAACGAGATAGGAAGTTAAGTTAATTTTAATTCTTTACTTGGCTTTACATTTTTTTAGATTATTTTAGTAACTTATTTTTTTTTAATAAATCAGTTATCGTCTAGTCAATTTTACAATTTATTTTAATTTTTAACGCAATATTCAAATCTACAATATATTATAATATACACTTTTTTCATTGGGTACCGTCCAATATGAATTATATAATTTTATTTTACTCAATAATGTATTTCAAAACGGTAACAATTTGATATCGCCGATATTGGCCACCTGTGTTCGACATACTACGTGATTATATTCAGAAAACCACAAACCCTAGTGATTTAATAATCATTTCGACTAGCATAGAAACGATTTTACGAAAAAAAAAAAAAAAAAAACTAACCTAACCTTAAGTTAGTCAGTTAACTTTTAACGTTAGTTTAGTTTTAATTTCGATTAACTTTACTTAATCGAGTGAATGGTTACTCATAAACTATTATCCAGTATTGCGTGTTGTTTATTACGAAACGGGTCTATAAAAAAATAAAAATAATAATAGTAAATAAAGCATATCTCGATTATAAGAAAATGTGTTTACGGCAGCGATTACAAGTAACAAGTAAAACGTTTTATGTTTGCAAAACGAATAGGATTTTTTTTTTTTTTTTTTTTTTGAAATTATGCGATACATAAAGAACGTATATAAAAATACTTGAGTTTGGGTAAAACAGTCCGCCACGTTAATGATACATTTTTTTTAATAGACACAATTCGACCGTTCGAAAAATGTCGATTATGCGCAGGTGTTGTTATCGTCGGACGACGGATTGTGGCCACCGCTGTGGCGTAGTAAGCGAGGAATGGCGACCGAATGTCTCTCCCACCCCCGTTGAGAGTTTTAATAATTTTTTTTTTTACTTTTGTAACGTTATCACGGAGTAATATTAAAAGCCGGACATATTCCAAATGGGAGTCGTGACGGTAAACGATTAAGGAGAATGTAATTTATTTACCGAACGCAACGACAAACCGTTGCAATCATAGAACGATTCTGAGTGGAGCTCGATAAAATGGGTTAGGTTACGGTATTAGTCGTGTCCTATTGCTCTGCAGCCGAGGTGACCCGGAAATCAGAACAAAAATAATACAAATCCACTCCTCACATTTGTTGTCAGTTTTTTTTTAATTGTTCAGTAAAACCGTATGCTACTCTAAAGCTAATTGTTTTCGAACAGAGTACCGTCGCACTGGGCAATAAAATCCTCGTCGTTTACGTATGGTGTAAGAATACCCTGGGCATTTTTTACTAACCATTGTTTGTTAATATTATTATTTGATACTTAAATATTTGTTCGTGTTTTTTTTTTTCTCTCAAACTATTTTTCCCGTAATTTATTCGCTATATTTTGTGTTTTTCTTTTTCTTTTTTTTTTTTTAGTTTTAGACTGTCTGTCACGTTGACTGTATCCGAATATCCGAAACTATGTAATTTTTTGTATAAATAATAATATTTTTAGATCCCACCTTTGATGCATATAGTGTGAAAAGTGTCGCACTCGACCAAAGTGAAATTTCACTTATCCCCGACAAGTAGTTGTGTTTTTTTTTTTTTTTTTTTTAAATAAAAAACGTCTTCTTAAATGTATAAAAGAAAGAAAAAGCTTTCTGCGGATCCTTTTGAACCCTTCAGTCACGAGATATTCGCTTTCAATGTTGTCGTTATCAACGCGACACCATCTCAAATTGCCAAAATATTCGTCGCGTAATATTATCCGAAACAATTTCAGTATTTAATTACGATCAAAGAAAGTTAAAATACTAGTTTAATGAAAAATTGAGAAAGTACGGTGTTTTCCGAAACCGATAGAATTTGTTTTACTCGTTGCAAGTACACTTTTTTTTTTTTTTTTTTTTTAAAGATTGTTGCGTATCAATTTCCTTCGCGTCGTCGTAAAATATTCGCTCTTAATAAACAGTCGAAAAGACCACATGCAGAAGGAATTCGGAACCCTATAAAATAATGCTTTTCCATCGAGTCCGTTCGTCGTAGTAATAAATACGTACCATTTAGAAAGAAAAAAAAAAAAAAACAATTTTTTTTAACAAACTGCTCAAAATTGTTTAACCCTCTCCCCTCGAGGATAACCTTGTCGTAAATTTCAACGCGCGTTTTTTGACGCTGTATATTATTCGCAGTGTTGGCCCGAGGCGGCCGAAAGTCATTTTTCACTCGGATATTCGATTTAGGCACCCTTTTTTTTTTTTTTTTTTTTTTGTTCGTACGGGAAAAAAAGAGTTTTCCTTGTAGGTAGATGAAATATTATGAATAATTCAACGGTTCCTTTGAATTACTATGCCAAAGCGTAACATATATGTATCGTCTTAAATTTGAATCAACATAAATATTATGAGTACACTATTGTCTTGGTGAATTAGAAAAAAGAAATAAATCGAAAATAAAATGGCTCAATCAGTTTTCCGACGCCTTAACGTTTCTTTTTCTTTTTTTTTCTTTATAACTTTGATTTTATTACACTTTTACACTAAGATGTGTATTTTTTTCTCTCTGAAAACATTTTCCCGACTAGTAAGTCGTTCCGATTTTTTCACGTCACGTCTTAAAACGTTTCGGATTTTTCTCCCGGAGGTACTTTATTAAAAAAAAAAAAAACTTTTCGAGATTCCCAACAGTTTTTCTAAAAAATTAATAAAACTGACAACAAAATGACGATACGTTAGTTTTTTATTTGTTTATTTCTGGGTTACCTCGGCTACAAGAGAAATAAAAACGACTATTACTATACCCTTACAACCTTAATAGTTTACTCAAGCTTCACTCAAAATCGTTTTTCAATTACAACGATTTATCGATGCTTACAGTATAAAAATTAAATTGTCTTTTATCCTATACCATCCCACCCTTCCATCTAAATCGGTAGCCTACCCATGATGTAAAGTATGTTCGGTTTTTAATATTTCACCTCGATAATGCTGCAAAAATAAAATAATTCATATGAAATCAACCGTGATAGTTGCCTACAACACCATAGATTCCTCAGATTATTTTATTTCCTAATACTAAATCAAACAATTTTCAAAATTCCAAACTCTTAGTGTGAGGCTTCTTACGTGAATTGTGTCCTTAAAAAAATACCATAACCGCATGTTTTTTTTTTTTTGTATTATTGGTATCTGGTATCCATTGATTGCATAGAAACGGAAAAAAAAGAAGACAATTATAATGATTAGATTAATTGGTCGTAGAAAATTTAGTTGTGTAAGATGAAGCATAAAAAAGCAATAGTATTTTCCGGTTTTTTTTTTTTACAATAAATTAATGTAATCTATAAAATACATCTGTATATATATATATATATATATATACGGTTTTAGCTATGTTTTTTACCGGCAGTGTACACGAGATCGGACTAGATCCGCTATTGTAACAAAACCTAATCCGAACAGAACTTTTAATCTGTAGCAGCTTGCGGACGAGAATTTTTTTCCCAAGAATATAGAAGACCATATTCAATAGTGTTCAAATCCCGCGTGGACCTGAAACTCGAAGACAATAATCCGTTGAATAGGGATTTACAATGGTGACAGTAAAATAATCCCCGGGGTCGTACGTTAGACAATGTAATAGAAAATATCTTACTAATCTCGTGTGTGTTTAATACGCGCGCACAACAATATTATTAAACGTCGCAAATTTTCGAGAGCAACGTAATTTCCAGACGTTTATGTTGATTGTACACCTAGTGCGTGGCGAAAGTTTAGTAGTAAATCACACGAACGGATAATAATTAAACTCGTCGTACCGGATTAGCGAATTGGAAGTAAAATAACCGTATTACTAGTAGGTATACGTGTTAAAGCAGAGCTTAAAAAATATTGCCGGGCAAACAATGTACAATTTTTTTTATAAACCGGACGAATACATAGCGCAGTAAGAACACGCTTTGCCTAAGTGAGAATTATTTTTTTTTTTTTAAATTTTAGAATTTATTGATACCAAGTGCTGTGTTATTGAACCGCGATGGCAATGAATGAATAACAAATTATAATATATATTCGATTTGTTTTTTAATTAATTAAATTAATTAAAATGTATTTTAATTTCGATGACAAAATAAAACAGATATTATAAAAAGTAAAACAACAACATAGACCAGCACGTGCAGACAAAATACGAAATCATAATAATTACAATAATAACAATCGGCTATCACTAGGGCTGGAATTCGAATGATCTAAATTATCGTAAAAAATGCAAAAAATGTCTTAAAAAAAACCTCGACAAATGCACTATAAAAATGTCTTTTAGTTTATTTAAAACTAGCTTAAACGGTAAAAAAAAAAAAATATATTTATTTCAAGTGTTTTTGTTAGTATTTTACGCAATTTGGTGGATAATATATCTTCTGACTTAATTACATCTTAATCATTCATTCTGAAATAATAATTTAAAATATACATTTTAATGTTTTACATTTTTTTTTTTACAAAACGCAAAACGTTTTACAACGTTACAGCAACGTTGCGTGCAGGTGTGCGTTTGATGTGGACTCACCTATAATCGCAAATTTACGTTCACTGTGTTAAAAAATCGTAAAAAAAAAAAACAGTCTAAAAACTAGGGAAATTGCTGTAAAAATGTACGAATATGCAAAATAAAAATTATATTCAAATAATATAAAATGCTCAGTAGAAAGCATTTTCTATTTACGGGCCTACGTTTGGAATACCGGAAAAAAAAAATGGGATTGCATCAAATTATCACAATGATACTAAAACGTCTGCAACGAACGATTTTCATTGAAACGACACGACGTTTTAAGCACAACAAAACGATTTATGACGACAAATAACTCCGTAATATGTTTACAATATCAGTTTAGACACAAGAAAAAAAAAAAAAAATGAGATTTTACGTGTTTTTTCCCCTTCGACAATCAATGCAAATGCGAAATAATAAAATAAATATTCCAACGGAACTTTTCGTTATCGATATTTATTATCGTTTTATCGTTGTATTCGGTCCGCATTGCATTCCTGTTGATTTTATTAAACCGCATCCCGGGGACGTATATATTTACGTGTTGCACGACGAAATGATATTTTTTAATTCAATTCGATAACGACTTTATTATTATTTTTTTTGATTTTTTATTATGTACATTGCAAATTTCGTGTCTGCCACCCACCCCGCCACCGGTGTGGATCTGGATCGGTGGCCGGAACAGGTGTGAGGTAAAGCGCAATATAATATGTCGCGGCGGCTTCGGCACGGCACCGGAGCGGAGAACTAATCTTAAAATCGGTATTTACGACGAGAGAGATTATACGATTTATGACGTATTTGCTTGTACGTAAGTCCGGTGTATTAGGTACAGTAGAGACATTTATGCAGGGAGAGTAAAAATACGAGAGATAATGTCTACGCAATTAAAAAAAAAAAAAAAAAACGGACTGCGACGACGACGGAACGCGGCGACACAACGGGAAATCTTTTTCGACAATTGTCTGTTGGGTTTTCCGACCGTATTTTTTCGCTAGAGTTTTAGTGTTTCGAACACACAATGATCATTATCTGAAATACGTTTCCTCGTTCTATATTTATTTATTTTGTTTTTTTTTATTCGAGATTATATATATGTTTTACCTGCGAGTAAACATTATTTTGTGTATCCCACATGCGTGCTGAAAAAAGTATAAAAGTACCAATATATATTATAAATACATTTTCGGTAACATTGATATAACAAAACAAAAATTAATACAAATGCACTCGAATTGTACTTGTTTTTTTCATCATAAAAGTTACTTTAAATACGTGCTCGATACTATAATAATAAAATCCCGGATTTAAAAGTATATCAAATAGGTACAAAAAAAATAAAAAAAAATACTGTACATAATGGAAAATAAAAGTTTCGCACTTGAACAGTATCCCGTTGCCTATACGCCGAATCGAATTGCGTACACGCCGCTCTTAACACGGTTCTCCGTTAAAACATAAATTTTTCAACTCTCGCAAAAATTTATTTCGCGTGTCCTCAAGAATGTTCGGTGCACGTTCCCACCGTTGGTCTTCCAATCTTACCATCTGCGCGAAATTCGACAATAATCGATTTCGACAAACCTTTGGCACGGCTTAATTGTCGTGTAAAAAAAAAAAAAAAAAACCCGCCAAATCCCCGTAATCCCTTCTGTTTTTCGTTTATGGCGTGCACGTGTTTTTTCTGTTCGAAAATTACACGCACATTTTCCGATTGAAATTTAAAATTTAATTTATTACCCAGAATGTTATGTAGAATAATAATAATAATAAAAAAAACTCATATTTCATAGTTTTGTGTATTAATACAGTGGCCAGTAAAATATTTTCAGATTCGTATAGTTATTCGAGATAAAGTATTTCAATATATATATATTTCCAATGCTTTTATCAGTATATGTTAAGACGTATATGAGGTTAGTATATGTTTACGATTTCGCTTTTTAGTCTTTTTTTTTTTTTTTTTAATTTGAATTTCATAAATTGATGCGTTTTATTTTCAATTTTAAATGCTTTGTAAGCTGATTTTTGGGATTGGAAATGATTTTTTTTAACAGTTTTAGTGCATTAAATGTACAGTCTTAATTGTAGCACATTTACCTCTTCTAAAACATAATTGTTTCTTAAACTTTCCTAACGAATCAATCTAATCCTATTCCTATGTCCTGAACTATCGTAAATATTTTAAATTTATAGCTTTTATGATTATTTTAGATTAAAAACGTGCTTATGATCTATCTAGAATCGGACACGATTGTTTATCGGGCTCGACACTTTTAAACATTCATAAGTCAATAAATATTTCTAACCGCAAGATATGCCAATTTCGATATCAATCCAAATTATCGGGTATTGCGGCGTGTGAAAAACTTTTTTTTTTAATATTATTTAAATTTCATAATTGACATTACAAATTTCAAATATTTTTCTCGGTACGATTGCAAAAAAAAAAAAAAAAAAAAACAATTCACTAGTTATAATTAATAAAAATACAAGTAGTAATATACAGTAAAAATAAAAGATTAGTTTTTTCTTTGTCCCTTGGAAAAATCCGATTTACCCCCCCCCCGTTGGGCAGGAACCGCTGCCTTAGTGCAACGATCGTAAAAATCGTGTATACAGAAGACCAGATTCGGGTAAAATACTTTTAAAAATCTATTCAGAATTAATATTCGAACACTTGACAATAAAACTATGCGTATTGTATTTTGCACGATTTATATTCGGTTGATTATTTGCCGTGCCTTCGTTCGGTGCAATTTCATTCGGTGTCCGTTTTTCAAATTTAATAAAAAAAATAATAATAATAATAATAATAAACCCTATAGGAAGGTATTAGATTCTAGAGACAAATGTCTAAAAGTACCGTCAGATAGGGAATTCCTCATCTTTAGCGTAGTGCGTGTACAAATCGTATAGCGTTTTGTTTTCTCATACATCACATAGAATAAAATTAACTTTACTCGTTGTAAAAAAAAAAAAAAAAAAATAACAAAAGTAGAACGGCAAAGTCAACAGAAATGGAAATATCAAAAACTCCTTATATCTGCCGCCTATAAAGCCTCGGCATATTTTCTAATGTAATAATTTAATATATTAAAAGCTCTGCGTTTGTATCTCCAACAAAGCCGAACCCGGCAATGGGATGTTATTGCGAGGTATTTTTAACGATTAGTTTTATTATTATTATTATTATTATTTTTTTTTTTTATCAATTTATTTATTAATTAATGTAAGCCGAAGGAGTAGTATAGGTGTACGCCGAAAATTGTATTACATTTTTTTTTTTTTTTTTTTATCATAAAGCCCCTGGGAAAAATAACGTATATTTTTCCAAGGTAAAAAAACAATAAGATAATAATGAATCGAAAGTTTATAGTATATAAGTACTTTTTTGTTGCAGCGTATTATCATAACGGTCTATATATTTTTTTAACGGACACGAATTTCAATATTTTAATGGATTTCGTTTGTTTGCCCGCGGAGAGTATACTAAATATTTCATAACGTGTTTGAAATTATTAAAAACATTCGAAAACATTATGATTCTACGATAAAGTATTTTTATATATTAATTATTAAAGTATTCGTACATTTTTCACAGATGTAGTTTAAAATAAAATATTCAATTCTTTACGAATACAATCAAAAAAAAAATTGTTAAAATATTGTTTTTATTATGTTACGTGTCAATAATTTCAAGGGCGTTGTATATTTTCGGGGGTAAAAACTCGAACAGGGACAAATGTAATCGACGACTGTATTTAAAATTCCGAAAACGAAAAAAGAACCGGTCGAATCGTGTGATTTCGTGCCAGATATGGAAAACATAAAAAAACCATATACGAATACATATTCAATAAATTATCACAATTTCGTGTTACCAACCTCACGAAAACATTATGTACACATGCATATGTTTTTCCGTACATCCGATAGTTGCGTTCGAAAATTAATCGCAATACGTTTATTTTCATTGTAGACTACTATTTGTATTTGTAGGATTTTTTCATTTCACCCATTGGTGCCCGACCTCTTCTGTTCTACGCCCCACTTGTACAGAGTGCAGTAGACGCCTTTAGACGAGATTAATGAGGTCATTAGCATGTGATAAGACAAGAGCAGGCCTTAATAAGTGGTACGTTTTGAATTGTACGGTAATGCCATTTTTTATTCGTAATCACGGTCTGGACAGGTGTACGTCGAGGTTTCGTCGTGCGTGCGTATTACGAAAATAATCATTCTGTGATCGCTGCACAATGGGCTATTCGTATACAAATCGGCATTACACGTGCTGAATCTGTTCCTTCTGCTAACACTATTGTGGATACGGCATTCGGAAGAAACTGGAAGTATCCTAAGTAGACTTGGACACGGAGCACCATCCAGAACGGTAAAAACCTCCGAAAATGTGCAGTTGGTTGGAGAGTCAATTGAGTTGGCTCGATTATTTGTTGAAAAAAAAATGTATATTTTATGACATATAATTGTATATTTTGACATTTTTAAATGTTTTTAAATAGTTTAATGAAATTTTGGTCATAAACACCCGAGCTCTACTAATAATTTTATTTTCGATAGTAAATACACTAGGGAAATATCATAATTTTATAATTTTTAGAAAAAATCGAAACTTCGGATTATTCACGAATATAATCGAGTTAGACAAGATTTGTTTACATTGTTTAAATGGGGAATTCTAGGCACCGGCGGAAAAAGTTCGAGGTATCGACGATTTCGATTTAAAGAAGTTCGAATTAAGCACGTTCGACTTTATATATATATATATATATATTATTTGTGTACCACTCGTGGCGGAAATAGTATTCGCAGTAAACCACGTCTTCTCGGCGGTATAACGAAAATGTAGACATTGTATCTATAAATACAATATATAATAAATATAATAAAATAATATGAAAAAGTTCACGTATTTTGCTTATCGTCTCGAAACAAACATAACCTTCAAATATATAATTATGTGTACGGGGTGTACATGCCGATAGCTGATTTTCGCACTTTTTTCTCCGGACGCGTCTTCGGGTTTCCGTCATGTCCCCATCTTGTCGACCCCACAACCTGAGTGATATCGAAACGTTTGTACAGGGTGCGGCAGAGCCTTTAGACGAGTTTAATGAGGTCATTAGCCTGTGATAAGATAAGATCAGGCCTTAATAAGTGGCGGTATTTTGAATTGTACGGTTATACCGTTTTTATTCGTAATCATGGTCCGGACAGGTGTACATCGTGGTTTCGTCGTGCGTGCGTATTACGAAAACAATCGTTCTGTGACCGCTACACAAAGGGATTTTCGTATACACATCGGCTATTCCACGTGCTGAGTCTGTTCCTTCTCTAAACACTATCGAATTGTGGATACGGCATTTGGAAGAAACTGGAAGTACCCTAAGTAGACTTGGACACGGAGCACCATCCAGAACGGTAAGAACCTCCGAAAATTTGCAGTTGGTTAGAGTCACCAAGACGCTCGGTCCGGAAACACGCTGTAGCTTTGGGAATCTCAGACCGTTCTTTGAGGAGAATTCTTCTTCTTGCTGGCCAGCACGGTCCCCAGATTTAAGCATGTGTAATTTTTTCCTCTGGGGCTACCTTAAGGATAAGGTTTTTAGACATCGCCCACATACCGTAGAAGAAATTAAACAGAAAATCACCGTGCAAGTCGAGGCCATACCAGTCGAAATGTGCCGAAAATCATACGAGAGCTTCAGAAATCGTCGTACAACAGTGTACCAATGCTGATGGCCGCCATCTTCGAGATATAATTTTCAAAAAATAATTTTTAAGAATGGGATTGAATACTGATTTAAATAAAAAAAAACCTTTTCTCTATGTTTTACTGTTCGTTATTTATAATCCATCAAAACTCGTTAGTCGGCTCCGCCGCACTCTGTAGTTTTTCGAAAATCTCGCGCCCCCTTCCTTTAAATTAAAAAAAATCGATCATCTTTCTTTGTGTACTTAACAAATAAACTATACAATATTCGGGATGTACACATTTTTATTGATGATAATAATTATAAAATATAAATAATAGTAAATGATAAAACGTAACAATCATTATTTTGTTGAAATTCTTCGGTACTGTCAAGTTTCATTTTACTTAGAGAATTTTTTTTAGCGACAAAAAACTCTTTAGGGGTTTTTTCTAAGGATCGGATGAGCTGTGGTTAAATGTCGTTCTAGTCGACTTGGTCGGTGAGCATCGTTACTTAACACAACGTGACAAATAACACACTGTGGTATTTGGATATCATCCTATTCAATGAACGTGAAACCGAACTTTAAATAATCGACGTTATACACTCTTATTTTTTGTAGAGCCATTATTTTTACGTACGTACACTCGCGATGACACTACGTGCACTATGCAATTGTAAAACGAAACTAAATCGAGTCTAAACTAATCCAATAGCTCTGACACCCTGACATCCTTATATCGTACCCATTAATTTACAGATGACGTGGCATAAAATGATTACGATACACGCTGCGGCCAAACACTTTTAGTCTTTATCGGTTATCCGTTACTGATACCCGATAATGGATAAAGAGAACCAATAAAAATTGTATTTCGTAATGACTGCTTGCGCCTCCCCGGCAATGCGTTTACGCCCCCCCCTCAGTTTGGGAACCAGTGATATAACCGACGGGTACCAGTTGAATTGTACGCGTGATGTTATTCGGTCAATGTTCGTTAGAAAACTTAAAAATCTCCCCTTGTTGTTTCGTACCTTTGACCGTTCCGACGGAATTAGCGTACAAAGTGTAAACGTAAAATCGTGTCGATAAAAAACCACGACGGGTCTAGAACTGAAAGAAAAAAAAATAAAAACACTGATGGGTAAATGGAAAAACCGCAGGAATCGGAGTCATTTTTCCTCAGTCCCATCAATAATCGTATACAGCGATACTATTATATATTGGAATTTTAACAATTTGTAATTTTTTTGTTTTTGTTTTCCGGAAAGACGAGCGTTTATGTTTTTTTTTTTTTCTTTCGCATGAAATAAATAAATAATAAAATGAAATAAAATAAAATTATTGTAAGGTTTTTCGAAACGGTCACGCATCATCCGTATATAAATGCTATTGGTTCGGATATGATGTAAAAATAATATTGTTATTACGCGATATCGAATTGCGATTTTTCGACTTGTAATTTTGTAACCGGGACGGCCGCTCCCGAGGTCTACTCCGGTCGTTTGCAATCACGGCGGACAAATAAGTCAAGTCCCGCGATCGTTTCCCGTATTTTTTTTTTTTTTTTTTTTTTTTACTATATCCAATGTCCGTTCTATTATTATTAGAAAATGCGATTGTAAATAAGACTACTATTGTACGGGTACAATATAATAGGTATCGATTTCGTTCGGTTTCCCTATACAGTTTGGATTACGAAATTGTCTAGGGTTTCTACCATTAGCGCGCCACCGTCATATTCTAGACCGACGCTCATTTTTTTTTACTTTTATTTTATTTTATTTTATTTTCATTATTAACCGCATTGCATAATCGCTGTAGTGTAATCAACAGATTGGCAACTCCAACCAACGCCGTTCGGGTAGTGAATATAATGATATCCATCCGGAACAATTTTCTCAAACCACGGGATACTCTTTTCGTCGGAATGATTACGCGATTTCTAATACAGTTTTTACTAGAGTCTAGCGATTATTTGACCAAATCATAATCGTAATACAAATCTATTGCCAATACATTATCTAATCGTGTTGTAGAATTGTTTTCTTTTTTGTATATTTATTTGAACGTTACACATCCATCAGTTAACTTGGGATATTAGTCTTACATTTGATGTATTTTTTAATTAACTATTTACGATTCACCAAGCGAATCTCGCGTAACGAACACACGGAATTTAAATTCAATAGGTTTTTATTACGCATAATAATCGATGCTTCCAATGGTCATTTGAAAGTTTTTTTTTACCTCGAAAAATCGGTCAGAAACGCGAAATCAACGAACAATATATTCATTAGTGGTCGATCCGATTGCTGAGCAATTTGTCTCGAATTTTTCTGATAATACGAACCCAATGACCATTTCAACGATATTATTATATGAATAATATTCGTACGATTAAAAGCGATCAAACGACCGAGTTCTCAAATGTATAAATGTATTTTTTTTTTTTTTTTTAATAATAATGTATTTTTCATAATGATAAAACTACGAGTGGTTTCGACAGAAAGCCATCGTTGAGAACAATAAAAAAAAAAATAATAATCATGGTTTAAGCGCGGTTTAAATGAAACGTAAATTATAGTTATTTGTTATTTCTCTTATTACTGCGATCGTTACCTATATATATATATATATATATGTCTGAAAAATATTGATGAAAATTCTTCTTTTTTTTTTTTTAAATCATTTTTTAAACATAAATAATATTATTATTATTATTTGACGGACATTAAACGCGACGTCGCACCTTTAGAAATTTGTCTAGAATTTTTCTGATAATATGAACCCAATGACCATTTCAACGATTGTATTTTATGAATAATATTCGTACGATTAAAAGCGATCAAACGAACGAGTGCGCAAATGTATAAATGTATTTTTAATAATGATAAAACGACGAGCTGTTTCGACAGAGAGCCATCGTCGAGAACAAAAAAAAAAAAAATAAATAAAATAATAATCATGGTTTAAATGAAACGTAAATTATAGTTATTTGTTATTACTCTTATTACTGCGATCGTTACCCACACATATATAAGTCTGGAAAATATTGATGAAAATTCTTTCTTTATTTTTAATCATTTTTCAAATATAAATAATACCATTATTATTGTTATTATTATTTGACGGACGTTAAACGACGTCGCCGCCTTTTAGACTCCAGCAGAGATGCTATTAGTTTCACAAAGATTTGGTTTATCCCCTTCGGGAATCCCCTTTTTACGGTTAGTAATAAAAAGCGTATTATTCATTCGGCCTGCCGCAGTTTTCAGTGTAAGGCGGTCAAAATTAGGCTTTTATTCCATTCGCGGATGTCGGGGCGACGGTGTCTCGTAGGTTTTATAGGTCCGCCACGTCGGTCTCGGCGCCGCCGCGCGTACAGTCTTTATTAATATTAATAACATTTCTAAAATCATTACCCGCCGTCTTAATATATAATTATATTGCTTTCGGCACAACCACGCTGTCCCAACACGTATTTTTATACTATTTTTTTTTTTTTATTAACGATGGCCGAGTTTGCCTAACGAACGGCGCACGCGGCGGTGTAAATATTTTATAATAACGTCAACGGGACGAACGGGTATCGTATAAAAACCGACGAAATAATACACGGCGTAAAGAGTAACGTTAATTTGGTTTTTTTTTTTACGACAATACATATTATTTTCAAACGTATAACATTTTTATTCGGGTCGTATAATTTCCGTTTTATTCGAATGTCCTTGGTGGCCGCCGCGTGATATAACGCCCGGAATTATCACGGTGTATTCATTTTTTTTTTTTTTTTTTTTTTTTTTATGATTATTTATTACGTATTATTTTTAGCCATTTAAAATGTAACAATTATTACGTGTGTATCGGCCACATGTAGTCGGTCACCACTACGCGCGGGATGTAATTTTTTTTTTTTTTTTCTTCGTTAACACATGAAAACATGTAAACACGAGTTGGTATGTTACACCGACATACGTAATACCCAAGGCGCGCGTACGTTGTACACGGTTTTTTAATTATCTGCGATGTTTACTTTGTTAATAACGAAAATAATAATAGTGATGATACCGGCAAAGATGATAAAATATTACACGAACGCGGCGTCATACACCTATACTCGTTTCGCCTCGCCGAAGAATACTGTTTATCACCGTATTAATGTCGATTTTAAAGCGATTGTTACGTGTGTATCAGTTTTTTTTTTTTTTTTCGTTTTTAAATTACGTATCGTTCCCAAGGCAACTGCACGTGTATTTTTACAAAATCGTTAACATTTACAACTGGAACCTTTTCGGAATTTTTTCTGTTTTGGTTTCGATTCGGTTCTTAAAAAAAAAAAAAAAAAAAAAAAAAAAAAAAAAAAATAGATTCCGGTTCCAAATTCTGTTCTTAACGACACGAAACAAGGGTTCCGGTTAATACCGGTTCTTAAAAAATGCATAGTTTCAAATAGCATTGCATCTATTGCTTATAAGGATTTTTTTTTTTTAATATTCAAACTACCAACAGAATAATAAAATAAAAATTTATAATAAATTCTAATCTCATTATTATTGTTCACACTATATTTGGTTTAAATACAAGAAAAAAATAAAAAAATTGAACGGTTTTTATCAAGTAAATTTCATGAAGAATTCGGGCATGTATCCAGAAGATTTAACCGATTGCCAGGGCAGTCGGTACAATGGGCACGGCAATTATTATTTCGATAGAAAACACATTCGGTATCGAATATTTTCAGCTATAAAAAACTAAATATTATTATTTGTAGGTATTGGAAAACCCCATAATCGTTGTTTGACCCGAACGGTTGTACTATTTGTAGATAAAAATTTCTGACGGTCATACAGTACGATTATTTCGTGTTAGAAATATTATAGATATATAAAAGCAAAATATTTCTACGGAAAATAGACACTTGTGTTCAGCAGCGTAGCCAGGAGGTGGTAAGGTGGCCGTGCCCCTTCCCCCGTTGGCGTTGTTCATGTGAATAAAATATTGGTTCAATTTTCAGTCATCGAATTTATTTCTATATGAAAAAAAAAAAAAACACATGCGATTCTCTTCAAGTACAGTTTAGGTTTAAACGTGAAAAACAATATCGGGCACATGATGTCCCCTACTAGCCGCACACAGGCGATCATTTGTTCTATGCAATTGACCATCGCCCGATCTCACGTTGGCCCATTATGTTCGTCGAGGACACGTCGAATTTCTCGTTTAATCTGCAAGACATTTCGGAAATTTTTCTGGTAAACTCGTGATTTACCGTGTCCCCGTATGAACAAATCGCACGGTGTCCAGTCGCAAGATCGTAGCGGATGGGTTTAGTCTCCTCGCAACGAGATTGGTCTGTCCGGGAACTTATCACGGAGCACAGCGACTGTTGTTTCCCTTAAAGTGCGGCAAGTTCTTGGACTTGTGTCGAGCCATTTTTTTTTTTTTTTTTTTAATTTTCCCGATCAATCGACAAATAGTTGATTCGTTTGGTGCACTGTGACGCCCGGAAATTGTACGGAGTCACTGCGTAATGTCCATTGTTCTAGTAGTGGAATTTACACAATCGTAAAGTACAGAACCAAAAAACCACTTTTCAATACCATAACCTCAATGTTAACAGATAACAAAACTAGCGAAACCAATGCTGTAACGGAAAAATTTTTTTTTTTTAAAAAAAAGGCGGCCTTATCAAATCCGGCGTTCTTTTTGAGACGCTCTATAGTATCGTATTTATGTAATTCAAGTACCTATTGGATATTGATAAATTAGATTGATATTTATGTTTTGAAATGCGGTTTCTTTTCAATTGTTCAATTGAAATACAAAATATGTGTACATATTATTTTATTTGGCTTTATTATTTAATACCGGACATTAAACATTTGTCTATTATTTCCAGCGTACTACCTAGTACTTAGTACTCGCAGTACATTGTTTTCGTGTGCCGTTGATGATTAAACGAATAGTATATTTTTTTTTTTTGTTTTAAATTAATAAATGTTATAAACGTATATGGACAAATATGTGTTTTTTTTTTTTTTTGTTTGGCCCCTCTATTAAGAAGTCCGTTGTTTGTATCTATTTCATTAAAACGAAATATAATTTTAATACAATTGTCAGTTATTTTTTACAATCGATATGAACCTAAAAGAACCGGACATTTTTAATATTTTATTTTAAAGGTTTCAAAACTGTTTCCGGTCTTTTGAATTGAGAAATACGGATTCCAATAATGCCGACGGTTCTTAAATTTTCTTCGGTTCCGGTTCCAGTCACTGTTTAAAACTGATGATACGTCATCAAAAAACATCGATTTGAACACCGAGTTTAATTTTTACATTTAAGAGCCCGGCGGGTGGTGACCTTTCGGAAAAACAGAAAATGTTCGTAGTTTGATTTTTGAATATTGTAATCAAACCTACATAAAAAAAAAAAAAACCCCAAATAAATAAATAAAATCAAAAAAAAAAAATATAATTATCATATTCCCAGTCTCGCGCCTCTCTGTAAGATGGATTCTTTTTATCAACAAAAGAAAAAATAGCGTGCAAACACCATAAGAGGACACGAAAGCCGCATGCGATGTCTCCGTTTTACACACGCTCTGCGTAGCAAATGTTATTAAATTTGAATCCAAGCAACATACACACCGGCGTTTTTGTACGTCGGACTTTTGTTTTTCTCGATAATTTAATTTTCAAGTGAGATTTTTTTTAAGTTTGATCGACGGTAAACGGTCACTCTAATATTAATGCTAACCGCACGGAAAATCAGTGGCGAGTATCACGAAAACACATACCGTACTTAACCGTAAAATACGCTGAACGAATACAAAAAAAAAAAAAAAAAACCTTAAATCGATCAACAGACGGTTCGTAAGTACCTACGATTTTTTAATAGAAAATATTATATGTTTTCATTAATTTAATAGTATTTTGTTCGCGCAAATATGAATAATTCAACAGATGGTGCGGTGGCCAATGATGAATAACAACTCTACATTTCGATGGACACAGGGTATTCTTTTAATATCGTTAAGTAAAATTCAAACGACAGATCGTTTACTAAACGCGGTCCGTTTTAACGATATATTTGAGTATACGACTTGATATTCGTGTCGTTTAATCAAATTATAGTGTTGATATAATATTGTCATTCGTAACGAAACACAATTGTTTTAGAGGATACCACTCGATAGGATATCAAAGAAAGAAAGAATGAAAAAAAAAAAATGTTAAATATATACGAGTATATGGACGCAATACAAATAAAAAATTTAAAAAAAAAAAATACAACAGTAAAGCCAAACAAATAATACGCGGATATCTCTACACACAACCAACAAAACAAATATACTTGTTAAAAATGCTTTGTCTTGTTCTTTTTTTATCGTATTGTATATACAAATACAATTGAATACATATTATTTTTTGTAATTATACACAAATTAATATTTCCACGTGCGATTTTCTAAAAGTTATTTCGATATTATAAGCTGCGCCATTACTTTTGCCGTACGTTTATTATGCAAGATAGATGTATAAAAAAAAAAAAAAAAAAAACCTGAGTATCCGATCTGATAATATTACGTTAAAAAAAAAGATGCCTTTAGAAGACACGATTTGTCTACGATTTTGTGAGAAATATTGGTAGACGACCATTTTCAAAAAAAAAGCCGGAATGAAAAGCACGGTAGTCATTTTTTTTTTTTTGGTTTTTTTTTTTTTAGAAGCAATGTTACACCGAAGCGAGGTAAACAATTTAAATTATTCAACAAAACTATATTGACGTTTCGAAAGCTCTCTGCGGCGTGTAATAAGTCTGTTATTATTATATGGATTAATTTCAATGAATGATTTAACAAAACGAATATTTTATACAATATAAACAATTGCGGGCGAAGAATAAACTTTGTTTAAAAAACGTTAAGAAAAATAAACATATTTTTTTATTATTTTTTTTTTTTTTTACATAATTACAAACATTTTGCATTTGGGCGTATACGGTTTTATACCGTCGAGATTATTATTTTACTTTTTTTTTTTTTTCATTTTTAACTAATTAATTACAATATGTTTACAATGTGTTTACAGTGTAGGTTTTGTATGGCATAATATTACGATGGATAATAATACGGTGGACGAGTAGAAAATACGGCGGCGGCGGTGGCGATAAACTTGTCCATATTCGCGATTTATTAATTTATATATATATATTTTTTTTACAACAATTTACCGTAAGAGTACGAATTTATTCCTTTTTTTTTTTTTGAAATATATTATAATTGTAAAACTGCACGGCGGATACGCAATTATAGTCCGTGGCATTACAATAAATCGCCTAAATATAGCCATTACGTTATCGGCAGTGGTTACGTTGCTTTTTACGGCCTATTCGATAGACTGCATTAGTGACTATCCACCCGTAGAATAATTTCAACACGTTAATCGCGTATTGTGCTTTGCACGCCCATCGGCCATCACGTGAGTTTGCATAGGAAAAAACCAATTACGATTTATGCCTGTGAAATATTTTGAGTTTACGGCTCAAGAGTATCGTAACATGATTGTATTTTTTTTTTTTTTTTATGGGCAATGGCGGCTGCGTGACCTCTTGTCCCTTTTTATTGTTTAGCCGATTACATTAAATGATGAGAGAGAATGAAAATTACCGATCACACTCCGTTCCAGAAAATCAAAATTACAATTATCGAGCACACTCCGTTCCAGAGAATATTCTCTCGGAAAATGATCACCGTAATTTATTGTGCTTTACACACCCATCGGCCATCACGTGTGTTTGCTTAGGAAAAAACCAATTACGGTTTATGCCTGTGAAATATTTTGAGTGTACGGCTCAAGAGTATCGTAACATGATTGCATTTTTTTTTATGGTCGGTGTGTGCAATGGCGGCTGCGTGACCTCCTGTCCCTTTTTATTGTTTGGCCTATCGCATTAAATGCTGAGAGAGAATGAAAATTACAATTACCGATCACACTCCGTTCCAGAGAATATTCTCTCGGAAAATTATCACCGTAATTTTTTTAAAAAAAAAAACACTAGGTGCGCATCATTGTAATATGTATATAAAATAATTTTTTAAATAACTACGACGAAACACCCCCGTAAAACGGTAAAAAGCTCCACTAAATGGTTGTGCAATTAATATTGTTGTACCATTATATTATAGTGAACTAAAAAAAAATATTACCAATTATTTCGTTATAACTATTGTATGAGATTAAGTTTTTATATTGATATTTTAGACCATTGAAAAACTCGACCGAAAGTTTAATAATACAATCATAAAAAAATTATTATTAATATTCGTAATGAAATATAACGTACGAATAATAATCAAAAACTAATGTAATATTTCGAAAAGAGTTCTTCCCGTTCTCTCGCTCAAAGCCCCCCAACCCATCAAAAAAAAAAAAGTCGATATTTTAAATATAAAACTGTGTGTCTTTTTTTTAATAGTTTAATACGAATCGGAGAATTTTCAAAAATAGAAAAAAATGTAAACATTACGATTTAACTAGACGATTTAATTATATATTTCCGATAATTTATTTACCATTTTATCTAGGATATGATAAAAGATAAAAAAAAATATCTCTTTAGATAAATTATTTAGATAGAGTATAACACTGTTGTGTATTACAATTATTAATTTAACTTATTTCCCTCGTGAATTCAATAATGTTTTTTGTAAGATTGGATTATCGCAAATATGCGATGGTTATAATTTCAAATCGACATGGCGAAGTAGTAAATAAATAAAAGTCTCAATTCGATTCAAAATTGAATTTTCAATAAAAAAAATATAGTAAAACCGAGACAATCTTACTTATCGGGAATCGAAAAAGAGAAAAAAAAACGATTATTTATACCTTCATACTTTACAAAAAAAAAAAAAAAAAAAAAAGATTTATTTATTAGAGCGACGAAATATTCAAATTACGTACCGATAAATTGTGACCGACGGGTCCGCGTATTTATACTTTTTTTTTTTTTTCTATCAGGAAGATATTATTATATTAAGAAAAAAAAAAAAAATAACCCGCGAGACCGTTGTTAATAAGACCGACTCGTAGAACACCAATAGGACCGTTTTTTTTTTTTTTTTTTTTAATCTCTTCTTCAAATATGTATATTATTTATTTGTATTTTCTCTTTCGCCGAAACCGAAACAATTTATAAGATGAGAATATTTATGGCGAAACTGTCGCAGGCGGTATACGCATACGATTTTTTTTTTGTATCATCAAAACGAAATATGTTATTTTTAATACTTCTGCCGAAACGGATTGACAGTTTTAAAAAAGACGTGAGACGTCACGTCGTGCTGCGGACATTTGATTTTTTACGTTAAATCGTCCGCTTAGAAAATCATCGTACCCGTACGGACAGGCCGTTACTGGAATATTGTTGAACTAATGCCATAAAAAATACACAACGCAACACTAAAAACGAGTACCGCGGAATTTTTTTTATGATAATCATTATCAGTCGACGAGCGGAGATAATGTAACCGAGCCGATAAAACTAAAAAATATATTATAGGCGTGAATGTTTAAACAGCTCGTCGGTTTGGCGATTTCGGCGATAGGTTTTACGGGTTTTTTTTTTTTTTTTTTTATGTCTTTGGTTGATATTTTTTACTGCAATAAAAAAAAAAAAAAAAACCGATTATGATGTTTGGTTATTGTTGATAAAGCAATGATTGTAGACAGTGTTGGGCAAAGCGAACTAAACATTAATCTAGAAAAATATTCTGATAATTGAACAAAATGTATCCGGATAAAGGATAAAAGAGAAAATTATTTAGATAATGATTAAAACACTATTTATTCGCATGGTAAAAAAATGATATGGATTTTCAATTTTACGAAAATTTACCGGTGCGTATTTTTTTTCGTTGATTTATTTATATTTTGATACGTTTGGTTACAAATTTTTAATTAATTTTAAATCACAAAAAACCACATAAAAAAACGTAACTAGATAAATTAGTTTTGTTAATTCGATTATTTATCTTGGACAATGATAACGGGTGAGATAGCTAATTTTTTTAACCCGCCCAACACTGATTATTGATACCTAACCGATATTTTATTATATGATTAGAATTTTTACCGCATGTTTTTCTAATCATTTCTATAATATAATATATATATATTTTTTTTTAAATTTTATTCGATTGATTCTACACGACGGTGCATCGTTCCGGATGCATTCTCCGGTATAATAGAATACTTCCAATAAAATATTTACACGCACATATGAGATTCTATTTTTTTTTTTTTTTTTTCTAAACCGATAAACTCGGAATGCGTGTTACGTCCTATAACACATTTACATATATATATATATATATATATTATATTATGTTGCATTGCAACAATTTTTTTTTTAATAAAATAACAAACGAAATTCTGAGTAATACGCAAAGTGCATATAAGACTGGTCGCCAATTTAACCGTAAAGAATTTTTCGTCTGGTACCACTACGAAGACATTTTTTACCCATTGCATTTCGTATACGCTGCCAATACGTATAGAATATATAGTATTTAAAAAAAAAAAAAAATAACTTTGCTGTTCCGTTTATGGGCGAGTTTTGTAGGTGGGATGTTGGAAAGGATATGCAGTGTGCGATTTTATTCCCACCAGTACGCAAAGATAAATCGTTGCATTGGAAATTTCACCGATTTGCAAATTACTAAAAAAAAAAAATTATAATATTAAATTTAAAACGCGCAAAAAAAAATAAAAAATAAATTTCGAAATTGTTAGTTTAGTACGTAAAAAACCTCGGACATTTCGAATAAGAAAAAAAAAAAAAAAAAAACAGTGGAATTTTTCGGAAAAACATACATGGCCTATAAATGTGCTGATATGAGCGCTCGGTGAAAATTTCTGGTTTTTACGATTATTCATCGACTATATTACAAAATAAACAGAAACCGTTTAAATATTCCCTATTGTGTTTTTCAGTTTTTTACCAACCATTAAGAAAACTACAGAGGAAATCAAATAACGACTTGGTCGATACACAAACTACCGAATTTTGAACACAACCACGGGAAAACTATAATTTTATCGCTATTGCGCTACACAAAAGTTTAAAAAATTTATAACACGGCCAAGTAATATTTTAACATTAAAATTCTTAAAAAATTTACTATGCGAGATATATATTTTAAAAATTCGTTTTGTTTTTTTTGTTTGGACTTTTCTGGTAATTTTACGAAACGGATTTTTTATTTTCTACGGTCAATAGGACGACTGCTTGCGAATCGAAATCACATTGAACAACACGAGACTCTCACGACTCCCGAGCCGTATTGCACTATGTCGTTATAGTATTGGATTACATTTTTACTAGTCCGACTCGTCGATATACCGAAACTTATTAGGCAAAACATTTGGCTAAAATGACGATTTGATATTAGGAAATTCGGTTACATCGTTTTCGTTAACGATTAAAAAGCGTAAGCGTTTTTATTATTGAAAATGGCTCGGTTTCGGTCAAAAAATCCCGTCGTGACCGTCGCGAATTGAATTTGTTGACAGCGTAAATGGCACAGGCCACACCGAGTCCAGAGCGGAAATTATCGTTAATTTTTTCTATTCGAACTCGATTCGGATCGAAAAATAGGACGTTAAAAATGTTATTAATATCCATCAAATATTACATTTTTAAAACGGTTTTTTTTTTGCGTGTGTGTGTTCTTGAACAATTGTCAAAATTTCGCCAACGCCCTTTTTGTCTATCAAGTCTCGATATATTGTTTCGATAATATATATAATGTATATTCGGCAGACAAATAATATTATTTTAATACGGTATTCATATGCGCGCAAAATATTTGAATACCATAAATAATTATTAATGGAAACGCACGCGTAGCGCGATATATATATATTTTATGGGAATACGAACCGAGCAGTCGTCATTAATTAATTGCCCGTAAAATGAAATAAATCTTTAACCGTCCCGCATACTATTCCAATGAGTGAGAGAGTTATAGGAAGAAGGATAGTCGGGAAATTATATTATTTTACAATATAAACGCTAATTTATTACATTCTCAGAGTTTGTCTGCGTCATTGTCGACTTAGACATAGACCAGGAACACTACCGGGACGAGAGGGAAAATATATCCGAAATCCCTTTAGGGTCTCTTTAAATAAAAGTAGATTTCCCTCTGAGATATCCGAACGCGAAAAACGCCTGTACCGGAGTATCTTAAAATTCACCTTTCGTATGTGATGCGAACGTGTATTCTACAGTTTTCCGAGCATTTTTTATTTTTTTTTATTTTTTTTAATGATTTAGAGTGTTTCGGTAAAAAGGCCCGCTACTCCGAAACCTATTCTGTTTACACAACACAAACCCAACGAAAAATATAACTTAAATATTATGTTATTATCGTATGCATTCACGGTCCAGTGTTTTAGTGTAACGGTTTAGCGGTCAGTATATAAAACCGCAGGGACGCGGTTTGAACCTCCGAACAATGCAAACAAAAATAACAACCCAAGTGAAAGCCCCCCCCCCTCGCCCCCTGACCGGCGTAATGATAAATCATTAATCATAATCCCATTTTAATAGTTATGCGGGCAAAACGAAAATTTGACTTCGAAACTAAATCTGTTAGTGCGATCGTTGTGTGCTGATCGTTAGGCGATTTGGCGATTTTAGTAGCTTACCCGTGGTTGTCAATCACACTTTGCACCGCGATCTTTGGGATCCAACACTAGTTTGATCTCTGGATTTGTGCGATTGCACAACGGTTAATATCACTAGACTATCGGGATAAAAGTTTCCCTCGTATAATGTCTTCTTAAAAAAAAAAAAAAAAAAAAAATTAAAAAATATATATATAAAAGTATTAGGTTGAGACCCACCGGGGGGGAAGACGGGTACTACGGGGTTAACTGTTGTAAATTTTTTTTTTTTTTACAACTTTTAGACCGAAAAGAGTAAGGGTCTTATTTATTATTCCTATATTATAGGAATTTATGTTCATTTTTAATATAACTTTAAACACACTAACACAATCGAGTGTTAATATTTTTTTTTTTTTTGGTTTTTAACTTTAATTTATTCAACCGTGTTTCGATCCGTGCGATAGATTTCCCTCTTCGGTTTTCAACTAATTTCAATTTTGTTGCGTTTTCTATTCGATATGTTTGTATACAAAAAAATGTCTGTCCTATCTGGTCAAATGACATTTAATCTATCATCGAGACTTTCGACAACTTTTCGTTCGGATTTTGTTTCCGTATATTCAGAAGCAGTTACTTCATATTTATCTTTTACATGCAAATCGATTAATTTTACATATTCATGTTTTATAAATTGGTTCATTTAATAGTGTTCATCGACCGGTTTCATTTTGTTAAATGAAAATTATATTTAATTTTACATTGTCGATTAAAAAAATATTAAGTTATTAGAAAAAAAAATATTACTATTTTGCAACGAGACTATGCAATATAAAATAAAATAATATATATATATATATATATTTGAAAAAAAATCATAAAATAAAATGATCATAAAGTACGTCTAAATGAAACAGAACAGAAACGGCGTACGCGTACTACTCTCGTACCTGCATAAATATTATTGTCGTGTTTAATTATACTTGAAGCCTCACAGTCCCCTTGCATCGGCTTGGAAAGTGTATACGTTTATTTTTTTTTTTTTTTTTTTTTTTTATATTGTTCTGTCCGTAAAAATATTATTATGTGGAATGAAATACGATAATATACGGTAATTAAATCGATGTTAAGTATGCATATCACTTGCATTTGCATATTGTTTTTTTTATTGCGTAATAACCGCGTGAAAAATGATGTAATAAACCCGACCGATTCCAGGACGGGCTAATTTGTTGAACGACGTTTTATGTGGCAACGGGACGATCGCAGGATTAGGGGTTTTCGGCGATTAACGAGGTTTTCGTAAAAATTAATTTCCCATGGTCTAGCTATTATTGCAAGCGGGCATTTTTTTTATTCATCCGGTATTCAATTATCCGGCCGGGGCTGACCGCGGATCTTTTTGCACTGTCTCCCAGAACTCGTATCCATCGTAGCAATCGGGTTAAACCGTGATCACTATTTTGTAGATAGTGTGTGCACAGTGTATTGAGTAACTCTTTTTATGGCTAATTTGTTGAACGACGTTTTATGTGGCAGCCGGACGATCGCAGGATTAGGGGTTTTCGTAAAAATTAATTTCCCATGGTCTAGCTATTATTGCAAGCGGGCATTTTTTTTTATAATATTCGGTAATTAAATCGATGTTATGTATGCATTTCACTTGCATTTGCATATTGATTTTTTATTGCGTAAAACCCGCGTGAAAAATTATGTCATAAACCCGACCGATTCCAGGACGGGCTAATTTGTTGAACGACGTTTTGTGTGGCAGCGGGACGACCGCAGGATTAAGGGTTTTCGGCGATTAATGCGGTTTTCGTAAAAATCCCATGGTCTAGCTATTATTGCAAGCAGTCATTTTTTTTATTCATCCGGTATTCAGTTATCCGGCCGGGGCTGACCGCGGATCTCCTTGCACTGTCTCCCAGAACTCGTATCAGGTTAAACCGTGATCACTATTTTGTACATAGTGTGCGCACAGTGTATTGAGTAACTCTTTTCATGGTTACGACGTGCTTAAATATATATATATATATATATATATATATATATATTGTTGTTTTATGATTAGGACTATTTAGTTAGTATTGGCTTTGAGTAAGTGATTTCGTTAGCTTTTACTTTCGACTTGGCCATATATACCGATATGGGTTTCCATAATAGTTAGTTTAGACTTAGTGACCATTCGATGTATGGGCAGACCGTCGGTATCATATCTTACATTTTTACCAACCACCGGTTGCCCGGTCTCAGTCAATAAAGTGACCTTATTGTTTATAAGTGTTCTTTATTGCCTTTAAACCTTTTTTTTTTTTTTTTTTCCCCGTTCAACATCCGCTGAGCAGCTGTCAGTCAACGGTGACTTCGCCTGTATATATATATATAGTTTTTGGTCGTACTACCCAGTCCGGCTCACCGCACCGTCAACTCGAGAACACTTTTCATTCACCGCGGCGCCCTAAAGGATTTGCGGTCCGCGGATCCTCGGTGTCTCCGTGTCGTGACACCGAGTAACACGCCAAGGAGTTTAAAGAATTACAAATGACGAATACGTTGTTCGTCGAGGTTAGGTTAGGTGAGCAAGGAAAACGTAACTTTGCAGTACACTAACAACGGAAATAATAATAAGTTCGTGCATTTCACAGACAGGGTTTTCCGGGTGTTTACTGCGCGGAATAACCGATTCGTAACGGTAAAAAATATAACATAGTCGTGACTATTTTTTTTTTTTTATAAAAATAAGAAAATAATAATGGAAACATAATCGTATATACATTTACAAAGAATAAAAAAAACCACTAACGGCGTGGGCGTAGCAAAATTGCATATACAAAGCGCCGCGTTACCGAAAACCCATAATAATAAAAAAATATCAAATACAGAACGAAATACAAACGATATAAAACGAAAACACGGCCCGGCGTATGAAGTTTTCATTAGAAATATTTTATTATTTTTAAATATTAACCTCAAAAAATACGAGCACACGTCAGAGGATTTGACGGTTTTTTTTATGATTGTAAATTTATTTTTATGATATTTTTTGTGATTTTTTTCTATTTTTTTTTTTTTTTATAACTTTATTTGAAACGTCATTCAAAATTCCCAATACCTTATCTAAAACACTAAAACAACCGACAACAAATATCGATAACATCGATGTTATTTTGTTATGATTTCTGGTTTTACCGGTAAAAACCACCTTACCGGTAAAACGACCTCGGTCCGGAAGCGTTTCTTGACTAAATATTAACCTGTAACCCAATAAATTCCGAAATTTGGACTTACCTTTGTCGAAAAGATCTTCCGGTTTTTTAAAAAAAAAAAAAAAACCAAAAAAAAATTGAATTAAATTGACTCGGGCGTTTCAAAAATGATACGAGTCATGGGTTTCGCGTGAATACGGTCAAATTTAATTAATAACTAATCCGGTCATTAACGGTTTGTCGTTCGGTAAAACATTTTACGAATCGCAAAAAAGGAATAATAAATAAAAAAAAATTTCGGATTATACGTCGCCACTTGGCATTTTGCGCTACGTTAATCACGGCGTATACGGTTCCTAATGTATTGAAAAAATTTACGAAAAAGTTACAAAACTATAAAGTTCGTTAACAAATTGTAATGATTATAAATAGCGAAAAATCATGGTTTTTTTTTTTTTTTTTTTTTAAATTTTCCGGCATATTTATTTGCAAACCGAGCACCGCGTCCGTTGCGGTTTGTACGGTTCGACATGAACGGGACGGCCACTCGGCCGCCGTTGGTCTACCAACGTTGTATTGCCGTTAACGTAATTCTAAATGTAATGTAAAATCGCAAACGGTTATACTCACGTCCCAGATCTTCTTGAAGTCGTTCTGGTGGATCCTGAGCAGTTCGCACGTGGTCTTCGTGCACACCGTCATGTCTCGGGGCATGTCGTGCACAATTGATTCGCCGAATGTCGCGCCGACGTCCAGTGTGACAACGGCCTGCAAGTAACACGGGACCGGCGTTATTATAAATTGCCCGGTGTGTGTGGGGGGGGGGGAAACAATTTAATTTTCGCCGCGCACAATGGCCGGTGTGCGCGATCGGCCGGGCGCGTGTAGAGGCCTGTGTGTGTGTGGACGCGAAACGGTCAACGCGGCCGCGACACGCGCCAGTCGATTTATTAATTATGTTTTACGGACAGCAATAATGCGAGCGCGCGCGCGTTCGCACGGCCCGTCGTCTGTGAATCTAATTAATTATTTCTCGAACGGCGGACGTACGTGTAGCGACGCGGACAATATTGCCACGGCGGGCCCCCGAGTGTAGGCGGACAAAACTCGATTCGGCGACGGCGGGTTAGCCCGTCGTACGTTAGCCGTTGTCGGGCGACCGTAAAAATACCACGCAAATACGGGACGACACTTGACAAAGGAAAAAATAAAAAAAAAAAAATACGAATTAAACGCAATGGCGTCGGTAAACGCGAACGGGTGGTATGTTCGAAAAGTACCCGGACGAATGTTATTACCGCCAATCTGCACGCGATAACGTTTCGATTTTTAATCGGGAGTATTGGCCGCGGACGAGTGAATAATTTTTTTTTTTTTTTTTTAAACCCCAAGTCGCTATCTTATCTTAATCCGGTCGGTTTTTCGAAGGCCGTGGACGTGGTCCGGAAACGTGGCGGACAATTTGCGAGAAAAAAATGCGAAATAGCCGCCGATCAACCGCTCGCGAATTAAAAATGCGGATCTCAATCGAGTCAATCGTCGGGCAATTCTACGGGAAAATGTACAAACGAAATGGGTCGCGCTGCCGAATTCGTTCCGCGATTGTTCACCACGGCGATGCGCTGTCGATTCGTGAATTTTCGGCTGTTAATAAAAAAAAAACTGCTGTGGTCCCGCGGACTCGAACCGGGTCATTGTTGAAGTGATAAAAGTCGGGTGAAATTTCAATGCAAACATAAGCATGTCGTTGCTGGAGGCGTGTGATTGTTTGGCATAAAAAACTTCCGACGGACATAGAACAATGCAATTTTGTATAGACAGTATGTATCAGAGAAACCTTGTTTTTTATATTTATTTATTTATTTTTTTTATCAAGCTTGTTTTAATGATTTTATAAGACTCTCCCTATGCTCCTGATCAGGCCCCGTGCGATTGTTTTCTATTCCCAAGACTGAAATATGCGCTTAGAAGACAACGATTTCGAGACGTAGAGCAAATCGAAGCGAACGCGGCAACAGAACTCATAGCTTCGACTTTGGATCAGTTCCAAAAGGACTTTTGGCACACGGCAAGATCGCTGCACATCGTGTCCGGAAGAGAGAGTATTTCGATGGAGATATCTTTAAATAAAATGTAAAATGATTTTTGTATAATTCTCGTATAATGCATAAGGAGTAAGTGCATATAAACCAGAGACAGACGACTTGAACAGGCATTATTATCGATGGTACACACTCAATACAAAAAAAAAAAAAAAAAAAATAACAGACTATGTAACAAACGCGCTGTGTGCTAAGACCGTGGTAGATTTGTAATTTTATTTCGCATATAAATGCATATTTTTAATTTGATTATTTCGTTTTTGTTTTTTTTTTTTTCAGAGCGTATTTCTTCTATTATATACTTTTTGAGACAAATTTAATACAATTAATTGTTTTCCGGATCGTTTCTCCGTCGACGATTTCGTTTCATTTAATAACACAACCGAAATTGTATGAAGTTAAATGAATTTTCATCGTAGTATTTGGGTTTGTGACCGTTTGCGGACGCAAATTTTCCCACATTTTCCCGGTCGAGGATTAAATTTTTTTTTGAAACAGTAAACCGATAACGATAACGATGCCATTGCGAGCATAATTTCACTGCGTACAATAGGGTTTTTTTAGAACTACAATTCCTCCGCCTCAATATTCAGTAAACCTAACTATTAATATAAAAACGAGTATCTGTCTGTCTGTATAGAGTCAATAACTACTGGAGCGTTTTTATTGCGCGGTAATCGGAAAAATTGTCTGGAGAAGGTTTACAGTTATTGAAATCCACTCCCCGTTGAATATCATCTCTTAAACCTAGGTTTTTAATAATAGTTTTAGTACAAAAGTCGAATTTGTTTTTGTTGATTTATGGGTTACCTTGGTAAAACGGATGGGGGAAAAAGAACCAACCGTTTATAATTATCGTTGTGCAGTCCCTAACTCGTAAAACCTAGCTGTCCCACGAGGCGTTGCCCGTAAAAAATTCGAATTACCCGTGTATTTTTCCACTACCTCTCGCCAAACTATGTCCGTCCTATCACGGTTTTTTTTTTTTTATTCTTTATTCTCGTCAATCTCTTTATCGGTGTTTATCAGTGAATGAGAGTGAGTGGGGTATTTGGCTTTTATTTATATATATATATATAAAAATGGATGTCTGTACGAGATTAATTGACTCAAAAACCGCTGGAACGATTTTCACTCAGTTTTTTCGCTAAATGTTCCGCGTTGGCCGGAGACGGTTTACAGTTATTGAAATTCGTCCCGTATTCGGTTTTTAGGTATTTTTAGTACAAAAATCTAATCGTTTTTGTTGATTTATGAATTACCTTGGTAAAACGGATGGGGGAGGGGGAAATACTGTTATTAATTATTGTAGTGTAATCCGTGTACTGTGCGGGTATCTATGGTAATAAATGGAATATACGTAAAAAAACCATCAGCTTTGTTTGTTTAAGCGCCAGAACAAAATATGTCGTATATCATAAAACGTTGCAACGAAAAAAATGACTGTGTCACAGGAAAAAAATGAAATATAAAAAAAAAAAAAAAAAATGTATTTGTTTGATATGAAATTCTGACTTGATTCAATTGTGACTTAAATTATTTTCGTTGAGGCGGAAACGGCAAAGTAAAAAACACTTATAGTCTGTCGAAGGTGGACTACCCACTTGCCACTTTTTTTTTTTTTACAAATACGAAACAAATGTGCTCTGTACAAAGGTTTTTGAATACCAATAAAATATCAATACACAAAAACAATTTCATTTCGCGGACGGTGGTTGGTCGATTTTTTCTCCGGCTGTTTTCGCGTACATGTGTGCTGGAAAACGGGATTAATACGTGGAAGACTTGAATAAAAAAAAAAAAAAAAAAAAAAAACGGGGGAAAATGCATTCCGTATAACTGTCGTCGGGACACAAAGTAAAAAAAAAAAAAAAAAAAAAATACGGGACGTATGAGGTAGCCCCCTAGCTTACTGTGTTATTACGGCGACGGGAGAATAATTCCGCGTGTGTCGCGGCCACGGCTTAAAAAATGTGACACGTCTAAGGAAAAAAATCGTGATTTCCGAGACAATCGTGGAACTCGTTGAACGCGATCAATCATCGTGTTTTATCGCGCGATTTTTTTTTTTTTTTTTTTTATCGTAAATGTTACCACTGGACAATGCTGCAGTATTACCGAAAGCGCCGTGTCCAACAGGTTGCCCCTCGATCGAGAAAAATTCACCAAAGATACGATTTTAGCAGTGAGTATCACTTGACTCAAAAAAAAAAAAATCCAAACCGTTACTCGACCGAGTAATAAATGGTAAAGAAATTGTTTCAAAAATATTGTAAACATTCGACACACGGGTTTGTTGGCAAATCGTAATTTATCGAGACGTGTGGTTTTTTTAGCGCCGGTGCGATGTACATCGCATTTTAACGTTGAAATGTAAGTCGATTTAGTCGAATTTATTGCTTATGGTAATTGTATCGGTACGCACGTTCGATATTAACCGAACTGTATCAATAATAATTTTTTTTTTTTTCATTTTTTTTTCACATCGTACTTTGCACAACTTACAAATAATCACTATAACTGTAAGTAACGATCGCGTTACCGATGATACTTGATACTGATGTGTTACTATGATTTACCAATAGCTTGATTTCAGAAAAAGTTTCAAAGATACATTTTAATGTACAACAAAATTATCAGAGTAAATCGTTTTATATTTTATTTTTTTTTTTTTTTGTTTTCGTACCCTAAAGCGTACAACGTTCGGCGTGTACATTGTTTTTTTTTTTTTAAAACATCAAAAAAACGAGAGAATAAATTGAATACATAACATCCCTAAATAAATCCTTCAGCAGTACTTAAGTACAGGCCATATTAAATAATACCCGTACGAGTTTTATTATTATTAAACTCAAAGTAAAAATGGTAGTTTTATTAAACATTTTTTTTTTTACATTTTTTTCACATCGTATTTTGCACAACTTACAAATAATCACTATAACTGTAAGTTACGATCGCGGTTCCGATGATACTTGATACTGATGTGTTACAATGATTTACCAACAGCTTGATTTCAGAAAAAGTTTCAAAGATACATTTTAATGTACAACAAAATTATCAGAGTAAATCGTTTAAAATTTTATTTTATTTTTTTTGTTATCGTACCCTAAAGCGTACAACGTTCGGCGTGTACATTGTTTTTTTTTTTTTAAAAACGAGAGAATAAATCGAATACATAACATCCCTAAATAAATCCTTCGGTAGTACTTGAGTACAGGCCATATTAAATAATACCCGTACGAGTTTTATTATTATTAAACTCGAAGTAAAAAATGGTAGTTTTATTAAACATTTTTTTTTTTTTTTTTTTTTGGTTTCTCCCGGGAGGAAATATATTATGGTATTTTTTTTTTTTTTTTTTTTTTACCGGATATTTCATTTAGACGCGCTAATAAATAAAATGCGCCGCGGGGGGGAGGGGTGTACCGAGGGCTCAAGAAACCGCTAACAGGGCCGGCATAGTGTTCGTACCGGGGACATCCAGACTCGTGTCTATTAATTGCTTATTAAATTGTCAATTTTTTACACCGATAAAAAAATAGGTACGTGTTCTAAAATAAATGTTAAAAAAAAAAAATTGTAACGATCGATTGTCTCGTTATGTTACAACTAGTGAACGGACGTTTATGCCGATAATATCCGAAAATACGCACGAACGTGTGCGCCAAATTACGTGTACAAATATCCTTGGAATTTATTCTGTATACGAATTTTTTTTATTTTATTACAATTTAAAAAAAACAAAACCAGTAAAAAATCTTAAAATTAAATATCGTTAACTGTTATCGTTAATCTGAAACATATACATGAATACGTTTTGCTACACTTTCACAGAAGCTACACGTATCTGTTATTAAAAAAAAAAAAAACTAATTTCGATCAGTCAGTAACATTGGTACGGAATATTTGAAAACAAAAAAAAAAACCCCCCAAATACGCCTACTAAAAGCGCGACGAATAAAAAAATACGACCGAGCAAGTAAAATTCGAACAAATGCGCAAAACTGTTATTGGTAATTTCAATTGTTCGTGTCATGAAACAAATTTCTATCTTACCCCGCGTTGATTTAGATTGGACAAAAACAAAAAAAAAAAAGTTATAAATCCATAAACAACTCTACTCTCCAGTAGATTACATAAATCATTTTTATCTCGTATTGATCGACAACGGGCGTTTCAAAATGTAAAATTGTATTTAAATTCTTTACAGATTTCTTGAACAATACATTTTTTTTTGTTGTTAAAATTTCGGGCGGTTGTTTTTTGAAAATCTACCAAAGCATAAGTGGCGAATCGAGTGTAATAGACAAAAAAAAAAAAAAAAAAAAAATTCCGGTCAGTTTTGGGGGGATCAAACATGTGGTAAAAATATAAGTAGTGTAGAGAAGTTAAAGATGGAGCAGATGAAGTATACACGATGATTAACTCGATTATCTCGGAATGTATTCACCGTAAAAAAAAAAAAAAAAAATCTGTGTAAAGTATCTTACGTTTAGTTAATCGGCGTGCACGGCAGTGGGGCGGTAAATCGACGACGACGACGGGCGAACGCCATTGATTTTAATTTTGGCGAAGAAATTGCGTACAGACCTCGGCGGCACGAACGCGTAATCCGTTTTAAACCGACGGGCCGAGTGTGCCCGTGGTGGATTTTCGTTTTGGCAATTAGACCCGCCGCAGCCGTTTTGCGGATTTCACGGTAACAGAATCGAAATGCCGAAAACTTTAGGACCGCCACCGGAAAACTGTACGTAAACCCTATATAGCGAAACCGACGGATATTTTTTACGGGCGCGACATTACACACGTCGATAACGAAAAACAAAAAAAATTAAAAAAAAATCGTAAAAACCGCGCGCTGTGTTTGGCGGAATTTTAATATTTCCACGTGTATAATTTAATAATAATAATAATAAAAGTATAAACAGTATCGTTGACGTACGTATCAATGTCGTGTTACTCGTCCCTGTGCTTTTGGAATCTGTATCCGATCGATCATTTAGGAAAAACGTCTTCGACCGAATTTTTATAATACGGGCCCGTAGGACTTATTCTGCCGTAAAAGATACACGTAACCCAAGTCATAAAAAAACGGTCGGCTTCTTCGGCAAATCGTCAATTATCGTTTTAAATCAATTTAAACGATTGTCGTGCCTCACCCCCCCGAACAATTGCACTGTTTGCGTAGGACAATCGGAAATCGACAGGAATAGGCGAGACCGACCGGCAGAGATTGTTTCGTTTTGCGATGCACACGGAATTTATTTCAAATAGTAATTCGTGTCCGTTCAAATAGTTTTCATTTTAACATACGGCTTTTGTACAATTTAATACATTTTATTGACGACGACATCGCGGTTACGTGTCACGGTAACACGTAACCGGATACTATATGCGTACTCGTGACTCGCTCATTTTCTGTTCCATATCCTACGACAAAACGGTTTTTCACGTATTGTTTCTCGTATCCCACACTGTATTTTTCGCATACGTTCCTCGCGGCCCGCAATGATTGTTATTTAGGGTTTATGGTCAACGATTAAATTTCAAAATGCACACGCGTCGTTACTTTTACGTTATACCGTTAGTGTTCTACGTCAGTTTTGCTCATTTGCCGATACGTATTACGGCACTAGTCAGTTTCGTAACTAGTTTATTCGAACCGAAAAGAAATGGTTTTTATTTTCTACGAGTAATAAACAATCCGTATCGATTACACCGGGACACAATAAGGATATGTGATAAATGTTAACAGGCCGTGAGGTTTGGTCGAAATAAGCCGACCCGTTGGTAACGCATTCTGTTGGTTTGAAATTAATTTATAATTTAAGAGGTCGCGGCACCACATACGCTTCGAGCGTCACGGAGGATTGCCAGGTGTGCGCAGGGGTGGCCAAGTTTTTTATTAGTCGATTTTCATGACTGTTTTAGACGGTTATGGTGTCATTTATAAACGATTTTCAAGTTTTGAATCGGAATGAAGTGTATGATTTGACACGTACGGTGGAGCGTTCATTAGTTTTCCAAGAGCAATATTCTGAAAGGTACGGATTTTCAAGATATTTGAATTTTTCGCATAGCCCCAAAGCTAAAGGCCGTAGTGGTTCCAATAGTGTTTTATACATAAGCAGTTTAGTTCTAAAGGAGGTGTAATTATTATTGGATTGTAAGGATTTAGACGATGGTTCAATGCTAATCTTTTAGTTTTGATGTGATGAGCCCACGTCAATCACTGATCTATTCTATAGATTTACGTGAATCTGGGATCTCCAGCATAGCGATTATAAAAAACAAACATAGAAGTCGTTTAGATGTCGCGTCTGACTTAAGGTGTGCTCTATCGAATATTGAGCCGAACATAAAAAACCTGTCCAAAGAAAAGTGTAGTCAGCATTAACGTTAATTATTAATTTCATTATGCATTTTTTTTTTTTTGATTACTTTTATTAATATTTTATACTAATTTATTAATACAATATTTAATGTTAATCGATTGTTATATTTTATTATTTACAATTATTTATATTTTATAATTATTATCATCAATAAAAAAAGTAGATATTCCGAATATTGTATAGTTTATTTGTCAAGTACACAAAAAAAGGTGATCGATTTTTTTCAATTTATAGGAAGGGGGGCGCGAGATTTTCGAAAATCTACAAGTGGGGCGTAGACTAGAAGAGGTTGGGAACCACTGATCTTAGTACATTTACTTATAGTAAAGCCGAGGTATTTGACTTTTGGAGAGTAGGGAATTTGAGTACCGTATAGAAGAACATCATGACAAGGGCTATGTCTGAGGGCAAAGGTTGTGTGAATGGATTTATTCGGATTAACTTTAAACCGTCATTTGGTAAACCGATTTTTCCTAATGCGCCAAGGTGAGTTTGTAGATTTATTGACACGCTATGCTTGGATCGTTGTTAATAGAAATTAACGATTTGCCATCAAGGCGGCCAGCTACTGATGTGTTGGGGGCAGTAGGTTGGTCAGAAGCAAAGATGTTAATAAAAAAATTGGAGATATGATACCACCTTGAGATTTATAGAAGCCGTATCGGAAATAGCGGATGTAAAATTAAATGTTATTAATGTTGTCAAGGTTCTTGAGCTGTGCGTTTTTGTACATCTGGATTATGTATACGATTGTAATTGGCCCGTATACTATAAAAAAAAAAAAAAAAAAATGAATTGTCGACCACGAAAACGTGATCCCAACACCGGGCCATGAACGCTTACATATTTATTTTTGAAGAAAAAAAAACCCAAGAAATATATTCGAGATTATTTTCGATAACGAGATTTCATTAATAATAATTTCCCTTGTACAACTACCGCCGTAATAGTTTTTTTTTTTTTTTTTATATTTTAAAAGGTTTCGCCACGTAAACGTTCAAGTCTCACGGGCTAATGGTTAAACACTGTTTACACAACAACACCATTAAAATTAAACCTATTAAAATAATCCTATTAGAACAATTTTTTTTTTCTGTTTTGTATTATTAATAACGTATATGCGCGTTGTTCGAAAATCCCACCGGTATTATCGTATTCTAATGCGTCCGCGTCTAGACAACGATTGATCCGCACGAACCGAACTCGTAAAACACCGAGATGAAAACACGATGATTCATATGAAAATTAAAAAACGGCGTCTAACGTTCGCGTTCACCTCTTTCACACCGTAACACCTGTACGTTTTACATTCGTACGGTATTTATTATTCGGTTTCGCGTTGCCCTGTGAAATTTATACGCTCGTTTGTAGACGGAGAAAATATTGCTTTTGATATTATTTTTCGCGGACGTATTAGCGTCCGAGGGTATTATTTTTTTTTTATTGTTTTACGCGTACCAGTTTTCCCGGCGGGACAAGTAATTTCCCGTTCCGATGAACACCGCCAACGACAATAAACAAAAAAAAAAATAAAAAAAAATACGCGTAGCTTTTTCGAGTGGCCGTCTGGATAACGGTGAACATCGGGCCACTATTACACCTGACCGATATTTCGTTATGTTTAACTGTGCGTAATTCAAAATGACTTTTATTTCGTACGACGTGAAATTAAATTTATAATTTATTATTATTATACGCATAGCGTGCGCAATGTGAAAAAATCGGCCGCGATTTTAAATTAAACTACGGCGAATATTGTAATAATGATCATAATAATATAGTAGTAACGAAAAAAAAAAAAATACCGTCAATATTACATTAAATGTATAATTTTCTTTATACGATTTAATTAAAAATACCAACAAAGTTTTTAGTACGACGATAATTCTACGAAACGCACAAGTTTATGGTAACTGTATAAAAAAATGTAAAATTACGAAACCGTATAAGGTCGCTTTATATTAACCTGTTTTGTTATAAATAATAAGAGAAAACCTAACAGCGTAGCTTTCAAGGAATTCGCGATTGAAACTGTTGCGGGCGAAACAAAAAAAAAGCGCCCGTGGTCAGCCGTGGAGTTTCAAATGGTATTGGTTATTGGGAAAATTTCGCTTAAAGACCAATAGCAACGATAAATCATCAGTGCAATCAAAAAACGATTCCGAGTGGAGCTTAATAATTTAGTGTAAGGCTATACCTGCAGTCGTGTGTTTTCCGTTGTAACTAAGGTAACTCGAAAATCGAAAAAAGTAAATGTAACTTCACTGTCAGTTTTTTTAAGAAAACCTGTTGGAAATCTACAATGTGCTTAAAGAATCGCCGGGCAAATAATCATCATTTTTTTAGTGCGCGACGTGAATAATTTGGAGCGTTTTACCGAAAGAGGAGAAAAAAAATACCATTGAAAGTACCTAGGCGGTGGTTATGCCATGTGGAAAAGGAAAATTACAGAAAATATTGTCGAAATGTTTCCATTGATACCAAATCATTTTACAACAACATTGGTACTTGTCATTGCAGAACATTTAATTTCATTGGAAAATATAATCAACAAATATTTTTCAGAAATAGAAATAGTGAACTACAATTGGATACGAAATCTTTTTTCATCGTTGTTGTATACTTCAAGTTTTAACTTAATGTTACAAGAAGAAGAAGAAGAGCTTATATATATTTCTGCTGATCGTAGTCTTAAAATTAAATTTTCTGAAGAATCGATTGAAGAATTTTGGATATCAATGAAACAACAATTTTCAAAATTATCAGGAAAAGCTTTAATAATTCTGTGGCAATTTTCGACTTCATACATTTGCGGGTTAGGATTTTCTACGCTAACATCTTTCTTAAAACTAAGAAAAGAGAAAAACTCCTAGGACTAGAAGAAGAAATGAGAGTAGCACTGTCGTCTATTCGTCCTCGTATCAGTGTAATTACAAAAAACAAACAAAACCAAGTATCGCATTAAATTTTTTAAGTATATAATATATAATTACTAATAGATTAAATAAAATTAATATTGAAATTAAAATGCCTTTTTTTTACATCTTATTGCTTTGTTCCCATCGAAATGTACGGTTATAAGAAATGTGCCGTGAGCATAAAAATGTCGAGATTCACTGCAGTTATCCGGGGTTTTTTCAACGCGAAAAAATCCTCGGAAATTTCCGAATTTCACGTTAAACATTACTCGAATTTATTTAATCGTTTATCTACACGACGATATAGTATATATATATATATATATATATAAGTCGGTTTATACGTACCGCACTAACAATAACCGTACCGTTTTCTCTTAGCGCACACGAACTGGGCGTACGTATACATTATATATAAATTGAGTCGGCGAGATAAAACGTCGACGATTTATCATGTTAAATTTCATTTAGAACCGCGCAGAAATAATGCCGGGACGTTTATACAGTGATATTTTAGCGGTTTCGTATTTTGCGCTCCGCAATCCGTAATCGCTGATTGCTAATCAGCGTTTGTCGGCGGTAATTTCGCGCCGAACGTTTATCGCGCCGCCGCCGTCGTGTGCCCTCCTCGCCCTCGAAGACATGAAATATGACCATAATATTGTATAATTAAACATTCGGTAAACGTTTTCGGGTCTGAACACTGTGGCCAGAAAACGTCAAACACCGCAGAATATTACCGTTAACCGCAATTTTGCATTTGGCACGGGAATGTTAATTATATAGTATGCGGCCAAACGAACCAGTCGCACGGTAAAAATGTAACAAAAAAATACAAAAAATGATGTGCGAGTGTGTGACATTCAAACATTTCCCATCGGAACTAGGGATGGGCAAAAAACATCGATGTTTAGTCTTCGATACATCGAAAAAAACACCGAGGTTAAGCTTCGATGTTTTTTTTATATAATATAAAAAATGTTTGATTATTTTTTCTATTGATAATCACTGATTAACTGATAACAGATTTCAGATAGAGGAATCACACTGCTTGTTATCATATTATCATAATATTTTAACGGTCAAAAATCAAAATCAAATGTTAATTATAATATATTGTAATTCATTTTGTCATTTGTCAATCGTCGTCCGTTGATATTCGATATTCGTTCGTGCGGTTTGTTAATTGTTCGTTATTGTGATTTGTGATGCGAAATGTTAATTGTCTCAAACTGTCTCCCGGAATGTCTCGACTGATACGTTTAAACTTGATAATTTTCTTGTTAATTCGTTGTCTTACGTCTTGGTCACTGTCAACGAAACGATGGGTCGCAGTATAGTATGGAAACATTTTACGAAAAATAATAATCGTACGGCCAATTGTCAATTATGCCAGAAAACATTAAAAACAAGTAATTGTCTTGTTTACTTATATTTCATAATATAAAGATAATCAAGGAAAAATTTATAATAAAAAAAATATTATTTGTTTTTTTTTTTACAATTTTTTGATTCCCATAGAATTAATTTAAAATATTTTTTCACAATATATATTCATTATACATTTTTCAACAGCTTTATAATACTAAGTAACAACTCATAATTATATTACATAACAAATTATGAATTGTAATTGTTATAACTAACTTGTCAGTAATGGGTAACTGTAATTTTATTTTCAGGCAACATAAGTAATCTAAGTGGATTTATCTCACTAGTAAACATAGTAGTGTTATGGTTTCAAAAGCTAAGTCGACGGCTACACCGAGGCAAGAGTTGGATACTTCAGATGTTGATAATCCGTCTCTAACATTGTCCATAATATCGACATCTTCAACTGCGAATATGTCATTTACAGCTTTTTTTATAATTGACAAGTATTTTATATGTATTTAAAAATAATTAAGTTGAACAATGGTACAATGGTTAACTCTTGAATTCATTATTTAATTAGAAAACTAGTATACACTGCACTGTACAAAATACAGATAAAAAGGTGAGTATCAGATAGCAGTCCTAAAGGTTAAAGGGGAAACAATTTTTTCGATGATTTTAAACATCGATGGTTTTACACCGATACAACGAACACATCGATATTTAAAAAAAAACGATGTATCGATACATCAAAAATCGATGTTCAAACATTTTTGCCCGTCCCTAATCGGAACCGGCGGTGGTAGTTTTTTTTTTCTTTATGCCTTTTGTTCGAAACGAATCAATTAATAATCGTTTGGTAACCGCCCGAAATACGGTCGATATGCCATTGATTTGAGCAGACATTCGTACAGCCTTGTAAACCTAACAACAAGTTACGTACGAAAAATTACCAACATATGCATTAAAAAAAAAAAAAAATTAAAAAAACGAAATCGAAAATTCGCTTTTATAATTACGATCAATCCTATCAAAAGTTGAGTTTACCTTGATTCGTTTACACTTTCGGAATTTCCGCAATAACGACGTCAATTAAACACGCCCAGAGTATTTCAAAACACGACTGATATATAACAAATATAAAATACAATTTTAGTATCTACTGTCTAGCATTACAACGGTCCGGGAAATATATTATTAAATGCTTAGATTGATGGATATATTGTACCAGCACGAGCGAAAAAATCTAAAAAAATCTAGATGTACACCTAAAGTTTCAAATATATTAAAAATCCATAAACGAAAAACGACGGATAGCCTAATTGGTTTTTTTCCGAAAGACCTAACCTAACGTGTACAATTTTCAAGGTCGAAACAATTTTATCAACATAAAATCAAAAAACAACAAAAACAACTCGCGAACGTTAAATGCCTACGAATGATCAACAAATTGTCAGAATATTAAGACAATTTGTTAACGTCTAGAATGTGCTTATAATAATATTCTGTAAAACCTTCAGATCCTTACGGTTATTTTAAACCGAATTAAAAACACAAAATCTAAAATATAAATATAAACCGTTAGTGATTAAAATTTTCGCGATTTTTCTGTTTTTTTTTTTTCCATTTATAAGGGAAAACTATAACGGAAATAAAAAATACCTCCCACCCCATTCACTTACTATATCTAAAATACTCTCAGAAAATTGAATACACTTGAAAATCGGAGCGAGATTTCGGGTAGATAAGTTGTTTACGGATAGAAAAAAAACAAACACACACACACACACATCGTAGTAAAACCAATACATTCTGCACTTTGCTCAGAATCTTAAATAAATAAATGTGAAAAATATACGTTTACGAAACATATATATTTCACTCAATTCAAATTAAAAAAAAAAAATGTATAGAAAAAGAAAAAAAACACAGCCGGGTGTACTATTATTATTAGCGTTTGTGTAAATTGATTTGAAAAATCACTACCGGTAATAGAACATCAAATACGAAAATATAATACTATTTACTTTATAATTTGCAATGTTCTATTTACTATTTCCTCTTTTTTTTTTTTTTTTTTTTTTACACTTAAGTTATCGGTTCGCCCGGCGATATTATTTATACAACTTGAATAATAGTTTTGCAATTCTCGGTTTGTTGTGTGGAAAATGATTTAATCCGTTCAACATATTAAAATATGGCCCGATAAATGAAAATATGGTGCCGAATTGATGGCACAAAAATCAATTCGGTGTACACGAATCGTTAGGTTAATTTTTTTTTTTTTTTTTGCCACCAATACAAACACGCAAAAGCGTATAAATATATCCGTATTAGCGTTGATGGGTAGGTATAGTGATGCGGATTGAACGGGTTGTATTTGAAAAACAAAGAAAAAAGTAATTTATACATTTTTTTTTTTTTTTTTTTAAATTTCTCCTCGGTGATAATACCACTATAGGTAATCAAATATATGGAACCTAACAACTCACTATACGCACACTGTATCGGGTCGGCCAGCCGAATTTCCGGCACCCGGATATCACGAGAAAAAATTAATACAATCAACGTAGGAAGACAATCCGCATAATAATATCCGGTTGCTTGGAAATCAAAATGGAAAAATGCTGTTAGACATCCGCTGATGAGAAAAAAAGAATAATAAGAATCAGACGTGATTGTTGATTTGTTCGTGTTTGTCCCGGACGCGTTACTGGTCGACACTTTATCTTGTGTGTCGCTATAAAATTGGACAACCCGGATGCTGTTTAATATTTTCATATTGAAAATTTCGCCACCGCGGCACATAGTTCGACACTATAATAATACGTAAAATGAGTAGCGAACGTATGATAATCACACGATTTTGTTTTATGAATTTTATGCAGAGTTTTGCTATCAAATTTGCTCTATACTTAAAAAATACGACGGAAAACTCCTACAAATAAACGATACCATTAAACCAAACGCAACAAAAAAAAAAAAAAAACCCGAAATGTAAAGAATACCACAACAGTAAATAATTTAAAACTAACATTTTTAAATTAAATCCCGATTAAATTAATTAACGAAAATGTACACGATTAACTTAATTTTTCAATTTCATTATTTTAAGAAAATGTTAACTTTTTTGCGTAATCACGTGTTGAGTTCAAGTTAATTTTGTATATTTAAATAAAAACCCTTGAAAATTCGATAAAATTTTCATCAAAAATAGTTAAATGCCTGATAAAGGAAATTTAGGTATTTTTTGCGGTTCGGATTTAAATGGAAAGACGTATAAGTTTAAAATCAAGTTTACTTTGCATAGGTAGAAGCATATATTTCATATAAACATTTTGTATTCAATTGTTTACCATTGAAAACTGACAAATCTATACGAATTTCAAACCCTTTTTTTTTGTCTTAAATAATTTCATGAAAATGATAAAGTGCTCCTGTCTATGTAAATAAAAAAAAAAAAATTGGTTATGAATTCAAATATGTTTTCATTTTTAGAATCCAAATACTGTACGTACCAATATTATTCTCAGGCGTATAGCTACTTTAAGTTCACAAATAAAAGTAAAAACGGTCGCACCTCTTGCCCTTAAATGGGTACCGACCCGTGAAAAAGTATTATAATTTAAGTGGTCATCGAAAGGTAAAAAAATAATTTGTACACAAACGGAGGAAATCTTGAAAACCGTTGGCGGGAACCTTAAGGGGATTCGATTCCCGCTGTATTTTCCATCACAATTGATTGATATTACGCCAATTGTACCGACTGTCATAGTAATCCGAAAAAAAAATTTGGAAAACATAATTGAGTTCGTCATGAATTTTACTCGAAAACGATTTTTTTTTACTTAAATGGAACTCTTGAAGTCTTTAAAATATGATTTTTTTTTTTTTTTTTTTTAGAATTTCAAAGATGTTCATAATTGTCGATTTGGTAATTCAACAGTTTCAGTAAGAATCCGAGCAATATTTTCTGTTTATAGAAAATGCATAAAGCGAACAGCGGCAACAAGATATAAATATTCATTTGCATTATTAAATCGAATGTGATAGTGTGACATTTTGATTTTTACTGTAAAATTTTAATATTTCATTATGTATGCAGCTATATTCGTTTCTTTATGCTTAAAAAAAAAACCATCTGTGAGTGTATTTCGCTGACTAAAGGTCACACTATTTTTACCAAAACTTTCTATTCCTAAAATGTCTAAATACGTTACTACCGCCATAGATATATGTAGCCGAGGTACCCATCGTCCGTTTACGATTTTGAGGGTAAACCGACATAATACAATGCACATAACGAATTTATCGTGAACTTATCGAATGAATAAAATTTAACGTTTTTGATGTTCTTCAATTTTCTCGCCGGTACCGTATTGCTGATTCCTTTGCAAAAGTTTGTCGGCCAGAATTGCGAGTTTTCGTCTATTTTATTGCGGTATTACTATTATTATTATAGACATTGTCATCGTCCCGGCTAGTCTCTTTTCGAATCCGATCCGTATTTGGTGTTCGCGACTTTGAAAATCCAAAGTCGATATGCGTTTAAGCGTGTCGACGAGATAAGGGTGAAGTTTCGAAAATGTTGCGAATATGAATGACACGTGAGCTGAAAAGTCCCGAGTCCGACAAAGAGAACACGGTTCGTTCATTAAAAATTGACTTTATTCATTAACACAATCTCCATCGAAAACAACACAATCAATCCAACGGTGCCCTAACATTTCAACACCATTCTTGTAGAATGATTTATCTTTTGCTTCAAAATAGGCCTTAGTTTCACTGATAACCTCTTCATTCGTGCGAAATTTCTTACCGGGGAGCATTTTTTTTTTTTAAATCTGCGAATAGCCAGTAGTCTCCGGGAGCCAAATCTGAGGAATACGGCGGATTCCGAGGCAATTCGAAACTTAATTCATGTAGTTTTGCCATTGCTTAGAATCACCAACACGTTGGTGTTTTTGCTCAACAGCGAGCAAACGTGGCACCCACTATTAGCAGAGCTTTCTCATGGACAAATGTTTAAGCAATATAAAGCCAACACGTTCTTTTGATTTCTTTACGACGTCAGCTAACTCATGCAACTTTACTTTGCGATCATTCAAAAGGATTTTGTGGATTTTTTCAATGTTTTCTGGTGTTACCCCCTCATTTGGACATCCACTGCGTTCTGCATCATCAGTGTCTCTACGGCCACATTTGAAGTCAGCATACTAACGTATTATTTTTGTTTCTGATGGACCGGAGTTCACATAACATTTTTTCCCATCAGGAAGCAATGTAAAATTAAAACACGAAATTGCTTTTGATCCATTATTTTGAAAATAACAAAAGTAGCGTCACTCTTAACGCAATAACTCACACACTAATGAACAGATTGTCATGGAATTTTACCAGCCGTATTTGCAGGTGAGTGCCTAGAAACTAGAAACGAGTTGAATTCCAATCTATGTGTTAGGCCTGATACTTTTCAGCCCATGTGTTCAACGAAACGATTCTATATAATGACTGGAAACCCGAAATATTTGTGGATCGCCGCCGGGTCGCGATAAAACAATCGCCCTGTATACACCGCCATGCCATCATATACATAATTAAACATTATCCGATCAAAATGCTTTTGTGAACAGGTCGTGCGTTTCCGTATTGTTTAAATTCGATGTGTTCTCGATAAATTATAACGTACACCCGAGGCGTTTCCCAATGGTATGTATTCAATTCTGTATTAGTAAAAGTTTTGCCCGGTGGCAATACCATGGCGATAATACTACAAACGTGCCGCCGATAAAACCATCTTACAAGACCGCCTTTTTACAAGGATAAAATCCGTGCGAGTAATTTTACCGGCCGTCGTATTATGGCGAATAGTTTCCAATCGGATACACCGCGGATAATATTGTTTCGTTGAACATAGGTAATAAAATTGCCGAGAACTAAAAAAAAAAATAAAAAATAAAAAATTGTTTTTCCGGAAAAAAGTATCACGGAGTTTGTTTGACAGTCAGCCGACGGATCAGCCGACAAAACTCAGTTGGGAAATGCCTTCGTTTACGCCGTTGTTGGCGCGAGAACGGCCCGAAATCCGTCACCAACGATGTGCAAGTGTTATCATCTTATCACGGGTACCAACATTTACATTGTCTGTCGTTTATCTAAATTAGTTTTTCAATATTTTTACATGGTTTGTTACCATATCGACCGCATATCAATTATGCGTTAATTATTCAGCTAATCAAATTGAAATTCAGTTACGTTAAATTTAGTTTCAATGTGATCTCGTCCGTGTTTCACTGATATTATATTATCTCGGCTATTGAAACTAAATGTCGACGTGTTGTTAGGCATTTAAAAAATATCTATTCTATGACTATATTCATATAAACAAATTGAAAACAAATATCACATTCATTCGAATCGAAATAATCACAACGGATCTTCTCCGTATGCGATGCCGAATCGTATAAAATTTTCCGATTTTTCTTTGGATTTTCATAAGTTTTTTTTAGTTAAGACACTTCAAGAAAAATCAAAGTAAACCAATTTTATTCGAGTAAAAACTATATAGAAATTCCATAATAAAAGGCGTTGGAAAAAACAGTCATTTCGGGGGCGAAGCGATACAATTTGTTATTTTTTTATATTTTTTTTTTTTTGCTTTATGAGCGAGTCCTTACCGTTTTCTCGTTCCCACGTGAAAATACGTATACTCGCGAGTTTTTCTTTTTTTTTTTTTTAGCAATACATCACCGGGTATAGGGCAATATAGTTTGTATACACTACGATAAATCATTGCAATCTATTCAGAGCGTAGCTCGGTAAACCGGTAAGGTAGTAGGAGTAGTTGTATAGTATTGATCGTATTATTCTTCCGTGTAGTCAAAAACGTAAACCGAAAATCAACCAAAGTGAAATCAATAACGTACCGCCGATATCGTCCATGTGTCGAATTTTTTTTATTATTATTATTACTATTAATTACGATCCTAGAAATTGTGTTGTTCGCGAAATAGTACCGCCGGACGGACGTTTTGCGTATTTCAACGTACCGACGCCGCGTAAAAAAAAAACTTTCGGACCGTGTTTGCCGGCTGTAAAATTATCTTGGTTAAACTGAATAGCTCTGCCGCTACACTCGGAATCTAATGTTAGGTTAGTACCTCAGTAAAATACCTTGTTGGTCTCATCTCCCGATCAACGCTTAACCTGGGCTCAACACATACGTGAAAGAAGACTATCACTAACAACAATCGGCTACGTATGCTTAAGTATTTAATTGGTGACAAAGCCATCCCTATTAATATCGAGCTCCTCTTGTACAAAACCTTATTAAAACCCATCCGGACGTACGGTTTGCAGTTATGGGGAAATGCTAAAAAAGTCGAATCTGAATACGATTCAAGCTTTCCAAAATTTGACCTTAAGGAAATTATTTAATGCCCCTCCGTACATATCAAATCATACCCTACATTTAGACTGCAACTTAAAAACTATTCATGACGAAGCTAAACGTTTCTATTAAAAATTTCACGACTATTTTTCTTCTCATTCAAATCCTCTCATCATAAAATTATCATCCCTCACAATCTCAGGCAACCCCCCCAAGGCGACTTAAACGTAAATGGTCTAGAGATTTATTACATTTAATACTAACGTTTAACTAAATATATAACATATTATATAAATACTAAACATAACTAAAATGATTAAACCAAGACGAAAGTGTCATCGGTGGGTGGCTTCTTTCCTCAAAAGTACGTAAATCACGTCTATTTGCTTGTTTCCCCTATCGCACATATATACTTATTATGTCTTAGATTGTATATTTTCTTCTTGAAATAATAAAAAAAAAAAAAAAGGTTAGTACCGCCTAACGATAACTTTTCCGTTTTTCGTTTTATGGGGGAGGCGGGATATTTTTTATTTCGGTTAATTCTGCTCGGTGATTCGGCCGTTTCGCTGGCGCGCACCGCGCAAACTTTGGCCGCATAAAATATGCCCGTCACATGTCACGCGGCGTACGTCGCATTTTACCCTCTCGACACGTTTAATATTATCACTTCCGTTCGCTGTCGTCTGCGTCGTCTTTATCGTCGGTCCTATCGATGTTTCAACGCTCATGACAGTGAAATTCGCATCGAGCTACATAAATAAAAAAAAAACAACGGTATTGTCTAGACACAAAAACGTTTTACCGTAAACGAACACGAATGCCGGGTACGGTTGTCGATTCCGACCCGATACCGTTTTCAATACGAATGTTCGTTTTTCCTATTAGACACGCGGCGAGGAATGTGTTGGTTTTGAAAACGACAGCGGTGCCCAACCCGCCACGGCAAGAGGAATTCCTTGCCCGGGGCGGAATTTAAGTGCCGCACTCCGGGTATTAAAATATGCCAGTATTTAAATATTAAAACGATTTTCCTTTTTTTTTTTTTTTTTTACGTGGGAACTATACATAACCGTTTTATTCGTACCGTTTATTTAGAAACCGCAATTTTCCAGATAGTTTATAGAGGCGATTGGCACTTCTAATCAGACCGTTTCGGTTTTTTTTTGGGTAGGTGTTTCATGTCCATTCGGTTCGGTTGTCGCGCGTCGATAATAATTATAAATTTTTTTTTACGAATAGTCGTTTTTTCCATTGATTTTCTTAGATGTGTGTGTGTGTTTTCCTATGTCTATTAACGGCTTTTCCACCTGAAATTTCGGTCTGATCGTCAAAAACGGTTCTAATAGCATATTTTTCGATTTTTATTTTGATTTTTCTAAATAGTTGATTGGCGGTGGAGGGGAAAAGTTTTTTGTCGTTGTTAGATATAATCGCCGAGACCCGTGGAATTTTTACCGAATACTTATACAATCCATTTCTAGACGTAGTACAATATTCAAGACCGTTTTCGGCGTTTTCAGCGTTATTAATTTTTTTAATATTTATTTGATACAACATACACGACATGTCGTGCTTTGTGGTAAAAAAAAAAAAAAAGAAAAGAAAAATAGCCGAGCATAATGTGATGATTTTTTTTTTTTTTTTTTCGTAATAAGCTTTTAAAATGCGAGTTTTAACGTAAACCGTAATGATCATTATGGCAATTCACGTTTTTCGCATTTTCTGATTTACGCGTGGATAAAATTTGTTCGGCTTTGAAAAAAAAAAAAAATCAAATCCCAACGGTTGGTTGGAGTGTTTTACGCGTAAAATATTAATTGTTAATATTATCCGTGGTTTTCGATCGGTTTCGATAGTAATTCTATAGCAGTGCACTTAAAACGATAATATAGTAGACATAATTATGCGTGTTTATTTTTTTTTTTTTTTTAGCACACGGAATTCTGAGCTCTACCGATAATAATAATACGTAATAATAGTATAATATTCCGTTGTCTGAAATCCGTTTTAATTCGCGTTCGCGAACAATGCATATTATTCCGCCGTATAATTTATAGGCTGTATTTAATACGCGTTGTTTTAAGTATTCGCGTAATAATAATTAACTGTACGGAACACTGTGAAAACCCGCGATAAACTCGGCTTATTTTCGCGAAAACTGTGCGACAAGGAAAACCTAATCGACGAAACCGTTTAAAAACGCATAAATTACGGTTTTTTTTTTTAGCAGGGCGAGTGTATACCCGCGCTCAGTGTTGCGCTCAGATTATTTTATTTTAAAATATCGCTCGCGACAATTGGATAACGGAAAACGCGTTGACAATTTATCTCAGGTAAAACACAACAAAACAACACCGTTTATATATCTAGAGATAAAAAAAAAAAAAAAAAAAAAAAAAAAAAAAAAAAAACACAGACTCGTTTAGTTCTTAAACGGCTTTCGCAAATTGCAAAACCCGCGGAATTCGTGAAATATTATCTGTTCTATGTAATGCCTATTAGATTATGAATAAAACTGTTGACTTACAATCGATTTATATGATTCATAAATAAGAAATCATAGTTTATTTATTTATTAAGGGGTTGAATACTTCTTCTTCTTCTTCTTCTTCTCCGGTTTTTAAAGGCCATTGAAGCCCATAACCGCAACACAAATTTGCTTCCACCTGTCCACCTATCCTGAGCTACTACTTCCATATCTTGTATTCCAAATTCTTCCAAAGTCTGTTTTACTTTGTCTATCCGTCTTTGTTTTGGCCTGCCTAGTGGTCTTTTCCCAAGGGGTTTTCATTTTAATACCGCTTTCGTTTGGCTATTTGACCTTCATACGTGGCCGGCCCATCCCATTCTTCTATATTGTAGTACTGCTACTATGTTCGGTTCTTTATATAGTTGTTGTAATTCTATGTTGCTTCTACTTTCATATTGTTGTGTGATATTATTTCGTTTTGGCCCGTATATTCTTCTTAATATTCGTCTTTCAAAGATCGCTATTCTGTCTTCGTCTCCTTTGGTCGTTGGCCACGATTCACAAGCATATTGAAGAACTGGTCTGATAATTGCTTTGTATAGTGTAATTTTTGATTTGATTGATACTTGTTTCGATTTAAATATGCTCGTTAACCCATAATAGCATTTGTTCGCTGCAGTAGTTCTTATATTAATTTCTTCGTGATTATTGATTTTGCTATTTATTGTAACACCCAGATATTTAAAACTACGTACCCTTTCGAACTTAAAATTCTCAACTCCTATATATTCTCCATGATTTTCTCGTCTTGATATTACCATATATTTAGTCTTTGATTCGCTGATTTGTAATCCGATGTCTTTACTGTCTTTTATTAGTTCCTTAGTGCCCAATATTACTTCTTGTTTATTTGATCCTAATATGATAATATCATCTACATATGCTGAAATTCCGAATCATACTTGCTTTTCGTTTTCTTTACTACCGTTTCTAGTGCTACATCAGCGTTTGAATACTAATAATAAAAATTGCACTATAATACATACACGTAATTACGGTATAGATTATTTATTATATAACATTATATACAAAATATAGATTCGAATACAAAATTTAAATTGAACGTTTAATACATATTTATGTATGTACTAGTTCTGCTATAAAAAATATTGAATCTAGACATTCCAGAATATTAGATAGTGGCGATGAATTGTATTATTGGGCGATTTAATGATTAAATTTAAAAAAAAAAAAAAAAAAAACGTCATTAGTTTTCAATCGTCAACAGTTTATAGCAAAACGAAAGAAGAGAAAAACCATGTAAATTCAACGTTTGTGTTTATCTAGACAAGATAAAAATCTGAACGTATATTATGTTTGATGTTGGTCGTCAAAATTTAAAATTGAATCAAATATAATGTTTTTATTTTTTTTTTTTGTTTTTACAATTTGTTGAGGATATCGAAATACAACGTATTGTTCCATAAGTTCCGGTATTTTTGGCATTTGAATACGCGAATGTACGATTTGTTCTAAATATTCCGTGGGGAATAGAAACAAAATTCTTAATGTCTTGTTTTCTATTTGCCACATGGTCCGGAAAACGTCCGGGGGAATATGTTTGTTTCAAAACTATCGCGTGAATCCCGTAGGTATAAAATGTAAAACTAAAAATTGTGTTCAGAGTTTTCCGTGTATGGGACGATGTCGTAATTGTGAAACTCCGATTAAAATCGAATGGTAAAAAAAGAAAAACATAGATTTTTTTCAATAACATTTCAGATGGTATTGAATGTTTATTATAGTCTCTCGGAAAGTTGTTGGAAAACAATTTACCAAACAATGTGTAATATAATTTGTGAGAATAATTGAATCACCGCCACTCGAGTTATGGGTTTAAAAAACAACAAAAAAAAAAAAATAAAAAAATATTATATCGCCTTTAACATAACGATTAAAAATTATTTTGAACGCCTTTATAAAATATATATTTTAAGATTTACGGACACTTATATCTACGTTACAATTAATATTTTATGACGTATACACTTCCGGCCGATGCCGTAGAATCGATATAAAATATATTACACGGCATTATACATCATAACGTTTAACGTCTAAACCGATTACCCGCTCCTAGCTATAAAAACGAACGAGATTAATAATAAAGGATGGGATTAAGACCGATAAGCCGATACTAAAAACAGGCATAAACAACGTAAAGAACACCGCCGTACACCGTCCCAAATAAAATAGTGTCGGGCAGTAGATTGGCGCGGACATGTCTTATCATCATCAGCGGTGGTAAAAATCGAAACAATTTCCACATTCGATAAAATTGGAAATAATTTTGGAAAACCGTTTGCATGGGCCTTAACGTAATATTTCTGGTGGCGCGGATATGACGAAAAAAAAATAAAAAATATTTATAATTACAATAATAAAAAACCAACGGGAACGCCATTACTCTGTGTTAAAATTATGTAGTTTGATAAAAAAAAAAAAATAAATCGATTTCGATCCGAGGAAAATATTATTTTTATTAACCGTGCGCTTAGCTTTCGCAGCAGTCCATTTTTTTTCGGGTCGTTAGTTCAGAGTTTCTTTCGCGTGGCCAGTAAACGTATCCGATAATTTTTTTTTTACGCCTATACGAACGACAATAATTTCCCAGGTCGCGTTGGCCGACGGAATACTTTGGAGTACAAAAAAAAAAAATCGTTTACAACCGGTCGGTGGCTGAAAAAAAAACAAAAAAAAACTTTTAAACTCGTATCATGGGCAGTGTACGTATCCGCCGGCCAGACCGAGGATTTCACGGCGATGATAATCGCTCAATCCGATAAATGTCCGCGTGATAAAACCCAATCCCCGGACGCCGTTCATGTAGGCCAGCGAACGTAGCGTAACGATTTTTCACGAGCCCAGCGGGTTTTTTTTTATTATTATTTTTTATATTATATTATGCCGGGATGAATAATCGCAATCGCAATTGTTGTAACTAGCTGTATACCTAATGGATCGCGGACAATTTTCACGGCACGCAAGTACTACCCGTGGTACGGTAATAGGTTTTTTTTAGTATAAAAATTTAGTGTAAATTCAACATTTGTGTGTTTCTAGATACGACAAAAAGCTATACATAACTTATGTTTGATGTTGGTCGTTAAATCGAACGTAAAATCAAATCAAATCAAATGTTTGTGTTATATTGTTTTTACGATTTTTTTTTTTTTTGAGGATTTCGAAACGAAACGTATTAATTCCATAAATTCCGGCATTTTCCGCATTTTAATACGCGAATTTACGATTTGTTTTAATGATTCCGCGGGGGGAAATGAAACGAAATTCTCAATGTCTAGTTTTCGATTTGCCACGTGGCCAGGAGTACGTCCGGGGGAAATATGTCTGTTTTTAAAATTGATAAAATAATGTACGGGAACGTGCAGATATCAAGTACGCAAATTAATATTATACATATGCATTTTTTGAGTAAACAATACACGTACCACCTCAATTATAAAACTAAATTAGTAGTCAAATTTTTTTTAGCCTACATTTTTATTATTCATTCATTTCTCAGAGCCTACATCTATACTTATTTTTCAAATACGGCAATTCAGAAAATCCACTCTCACACAAATAAGTAGTGGCAAATGAAGTTAAACATTGTAATGCTTGCTTGAAAAGTGATGGGTATTCTATTTTTGTTGACATCCAAAATGAAACCACTGTTTTCTTTTATGCGCCTTTCATTGAGCTGTCACTTACCATATCAATGAACGATTCATTGTCTTCCACGTCTTCTGGAACTTCTTTGTTTGAAGATTTATACGAAAATGGGTTTCTAATCCAATTTTTATTCGAATAGTCTTCAGAAAAATATTTTGAAAAATTCATCTTCAGTGCTTCCAAATGTTCCAAGATGTCAGCATTTAAATCATCATTCAGAGTGTATCATCGCCATACTTAAGAAATCTCTTCATTATTAACTTTTACGTGCAAATTAAATTTAAAATAAATGTTTTGTAAAATAAAACACCACTTAAGTACAGATCATTTCATACGGCATACAAGACGTATAGGTACGCACTAAAATAACTCAATGGCATTTCGTTCGTACATTTTCCAATAATCGTTATCGCCAATTGAGTGGCCATAACCATTTTATATAAAATATAATATAAATAACACCAACGTTAAACCTATATGAATGCGTTTTACCGATAAAAACGATAATATACTATGGAGTTTATCATTATCTAAAATGCTAAATTGCTACGATTACAAACCCCATGTCATCGACATTAAATATTATTTTGATAAAATAATAATTTTATGAAATTATCAAATATCAAATAAACTAAACCAAACTTGATAATATTGAACGCAAATAGTAGTAAAAACAATTTCTTCGCGTACCACCTACGAGCCTTCGGCGTGCCACGAGTTGGGCGCCTCCGTTCTATAGTGTCTCTCAGTTGAAAATAATAGTATTCCGTTCGTGCGCCACCGGAATACTAATTTACACGGACAATCCTAAACGGTAATGCCGTCCGTGTTTTTTGTACGATAATTTAATTTTTAAACGAGATATATAGATAACGTTTTTAAATTATGATTGATATTCGCATGGTCTATATCTTGCTTAAAAATTAAACCGTTGACGATACCGACGACGTACGTTCACGAACAATCATCTAACGATAATGTTCGAAATATCAGTGAAAAATAATATCAACTGCCGAATTATCCGCCGAGGACGAGAGAATGGAGAGGAACGTGTCCTTGGAGTGGTTGGGATCGTCCCTCCCACCAGTCACTCGTTTTCCCACTCGGTGCCGTCTATTCGATTCGCGACATTAAAAAAATCACCTATACACTGGCAGAGCGGATTTAAACCGTTTGTTTAATGGAATATTACAAAAATTACTCGTATCGAACACGGTTTTGTCCACGTGACGTTGACAATTGCGGATACTTACAAAAATACGCGCATCGGCGCAAAACGCCGACTGTCTCATCGCCGGTAGTAAACAGCAACACCAAAAAAAATGTTTCGAATTAACCGCGCGATTGTATTGTATAGCCGTGACGAAAATAAAATATAAAAAGAAATATCGTGTAGACAACACAGACAGAATAAACGAATTAAAAACACATTCTCGTCTCGTTTGTCGCGCACCGCTGTTACCGCGGATTTTCGTAATCATACCCGCCGCAGTAGCGCCGGACCGTAAAAACGCGACCCACCCTAAGAACTTACCATATGGCCAGCACGTGTTTGGGCTGTTTATCTTCAATGTTGTTACGCGATAATATTCGGTTCGCTGCCCGGTTTGTGTGTTTCTATGGTTTTGGTTATTCGATACAGAAAATATTTCCACGATGACTAGACAGCGGACAGCGTTTTCCACACCGTTTGCTTTACGAAACAAAACCGGACGTGAAAGACGAGCGAAATGGGATATCCGCGAGGGAAAAATACATTTATCGCGTTTCCGCCAAATATCCGTGAAACGCGTCGATTTACCGTGTTATAATAATAAACAATATTTTTATTTTTTTTTTGTGTGTGTGCTAATTCCTACTGTGTTTCATTAAATTCGTCTTATCGGTTATCATCAGTGCCCTACGGCGGTCGGTGACTAATCGCTGCACCTTCTTTGTTTTCCGCCCGCCGGACATATACGATTTTATTTCACAAATAAACGCGCACTTTTATTACGATTTTAACGTATATTTTTATGCGTTAACTTTTTTTTTTTTTATATATATATATATACAAATAACAATTTCAAACGAAACGGATCTCGTCTCCATTGGCGTTCGCGTTACACGAATATTTATCCCGATTCAGACCGATGTAACTGAACCGGCAGCCCACTACAGATAAAATATCATCATGGATAATATATTAAATATCATATTATCTAAAGTATTTATTTACGACAAATCAATGATTTTTACCGGCCCGCTAAAAATAAGGTGAAATAATTTTATTTTTCCTCCCAAACACCCTATTTCGGATGTTGTAGGACTAGTTTCTTGTTCAAGGTTCAGTCCACCTCGGGTTAATTGGATTCTTTGTTCATGTACACAAATTGTGAGGGGTAAAAAAAAAAAACCGTTCAAATCATCCGTCGGCAATATGGCCGATGTCAAATTTAATTTGAAATCGGTCATTGTTGATTTTTAATTTAATTTTTTTTTTTACGTTTATTATACAAAAAAAAAAAAAACAAATGAAACACAAACACTATGCGTCGATTGACTCCTTCCGCGCAATAAAACCTATTGACACTATACCGTTAATGATTTACAGAAGTTCACGAAGGACGGACGTCATAGAGGTTTACACGATGAATAATTATTTAGTAATTGAATCTTGACACGCGCATACAAGTCATAGTCGCTTACTTGGCTGACGAACGACGGGAAGTTTGATTTATCGAACGTTTTTTTTTTTTTTTTTTTTTTTTTTTATCGGCGTTTCTGTATCCGGCCGTTGAATTCCCACTGTCGGGATACGGACAGAAGACGTATTCTACAAAGTGGATACTAGATCGTTTCCCGTTGAAAATTCCACCGCTGCACACGGCGTTTATCGCCGGACGATATAATATAATTGATTTTATCCCGTATACCATGTATATATATATATATATTTTTTTTTAAAAAAAAGTCACATATAATCGCAGATAGATGGTTTTTAATCAAAACGGCCCACCCCGGCCGACAGCGTACACTCGTAACACCGTTTTTATTTTATTTTAATTTATTTCGTTCAGACGGCCTTATATTGCGTACTGAACCGACAGGCGTATAAACTATCGTACTTACCGGGCGCGTTGTAAAAACCGTCAATAACAATGCAGACCGTCGGCGACAGAAAGAGGGGTGGCAATTAATTAATTTGCCGACTCGAAAAAATAAAAAAAAAAAATAATAATAAATAAATAAAAGTTTCCTCGCCGTATAAAACTCACTGAAAAACTCACTACCTTGTATATATGAAATTGACCCGCTGCAGGTTTTGTCGACCGAAATTAAAAAAAACAGCTTCAAGGGAATATCGTCTGTACGTCACGTTAAGGGGAGGTAACATTCTACCATTACTTAGTTTTAACGAAAAATTTGAAAGAAAAAAAAAAAAATGAACAAATTTACTCCTGTATAAATTGATAGAATGGTCGAATAGTGATTGTGGCAATTTGTTCGGAAAAAAGATTCACGTATAAAATCACAAAAAGTGATTTTTGAATTTTTATTTGTTATGATAATTAAAGACCACAAAATTATCCAGGGCATATTGAATTTCAATTTACTTGAACAATAGATGGTAGATTTTTAGATTAAAAAAAAACCGGTATTTTTTTACAACTAAAAAATACCTATTTAAAAATTAATATTTAACTAAATGATTGTGCGGTTCCCTGAATAATGTCGTGTTCTTCAATTTTCCGGCATAAGCTGTTTTTACGCCAAATCATACTGATTTCGAGATAAAACGAATTTTCGACACGATGCGTTTTCGTGTTCGAAAACGCTAACATTAAAATCCTTTTTAATACGATGGAAGACAATCGAAAATTCAAACCCCGATAATTCGTATAACCCCGTAAATCAAACTGTAAATATATGTCTGCAGATCCACCGACAAAGCCTATGTGAATCGCATTTGGGTTTTCTATTCGAATAGAAAATTAATGCGTTTTAATCGTCTACGTAAATCGAAGTGGGAGGCGATGGGGTTCTGTCGACCGGAATCTCTACGTTATTGTTCTTAGATTTATATTATTACCCAAATTAATAATACCCGCGATTATTTCCCGCATAAGACTTCACAATATTTGGATAACGCTGGCCAACAGTTGGACGTTCCGAACAAATAAATCCGTTTAATAAAACGTAAACTTCTCTTTGTCGAATATTTCACGAAAACAAAAACTATTACCCTTTGTTGTGTTTGATATATTTTTATATATTTTCCCCCCCCGCTACTTTTGGTACTTCTAGCGATTCCCTCCGGACCAAATCAGCTCAAACTGGGGGATTTAAGTTGAAGTGATAGAAGTCTGGTCAAATTTCAATGCAAACATATGCATGAAGTTGCTGGAGGGGTGTGATTGTTTGGATTAAAAAACTTCCAACGGACATAGAATAATGCAATTTTGTATAAATAGTATGTATCAGAGAAACCTTATTATTTATTTTTTTTTTCTCGTGATTTTGAGCTATTGAATGTAATAGTATTCGTTTATTTATTTTTTTTTTTTATCAAGCTTGTTTTAATGATTTTATAAGACTCTCCCTATGCTCCTGATCGGGCCCCATGTGATTGTTTTCTATTCCCAAGACTAAAATCTGCGCTTAGAAGACAACGATGTTGTGATGTAGAGGAAATTAAAGCGAACGCGGCAACAGAACTCGTAGCATCGACTTTGGAACGGTTCCAAAGGACTTTTGGCACGTGACAAGATGGCCGGGATCACTGCATATCGTCCGGAGGAGAATATTTCTAAGGAGATATCTTTAAATAATATGTAAATTCATTTTTTTTTTAAATTATTATATATAAAATCCTGGTACTTTCCGAACAGACGTCGCGTGAATGTGTATTACTAAACGCGATTCGGCGCACGTCTCCCGCGTCCACCGCGGTTTTCGGCTCGGGCCCGCGGCGGTTATCGCGGGGCGCCCGGAATCCGAACGATTCTTGCATATAGATAGCCGATATAAATGCACGTTTAATGTCCAAAGTAGTGATCGAAGGGTGGTGGAGGTGGATGGACAATACGACCGGACGGCCGAAATTATGCGAAACACGTGCACCGCGTATACTTAATCATTTCGTAGACCGCAAATCCATACATATGTATAGCCTATCCGTTACCGGAAAGGTCCCCGGATAGCCAACGAGGTACACGGCGAGGGGCGGAACGTCAGTGGTGGTTAACTTCGTGAAAAAAAAAAAAAAAAACGACGGTCTGTAACGCAACATTTATTTTAATCGAACGTTTCAATTTACGTGGGTTTTTTTTTTTTTTTTTTTTTTATTGCTATAGGCATTTTTCGTTTAGGCAACCCATATGTATTCATAAATACAGTGCATGATGCGCGTATAGATTTTAAACAATACAAGAGTTGTAAATATATATATATATATATATATATATATATATATATATATATATGAACAGACGAACACGTTTGGAGTAGTCCCGATTCTTGGCCTAAGTTACTTAAACTAAATCGTTCGGCTTGAAGCGTTTGGAACGCCTAATGTCTCGCGAGTTGTCAAGTAGGTGACCTAACCTAATCTATTCACAATATTCGTTAGCGAACCCTTTGATTTCGTCCCGGATGGATGGTGTTTTCGGATCGCGTTGTATGATGCCGTTTCTACCGGGCCGATATGCTGTTACAATTGTACGGAGAGCGATTTTTGACGACGTTGAATACCTCGGATTGCCATAAGCCCAAAGCGGTTCGATGATAGCTACGTAAAAGGAGTCGTTTGTCAGCAAGGTCTATGGTGGAATGTCTTCCACACGGCCAACACAATTTGCGCATGTGTCCATTATGTACATCGGAAAATAGAGATACATGTATTGATACATAATGTAGGACACTCTGTTCGGTGATCAGAGGCCGCCTGATCATATGTCCGGTGGCATGATTAACACGTATCTCGACGCAGATGATGATAAAATACCAAAAGTCTATCTAGATAATGATCAAAGACAAACTAAACTAAAATAATCTAGATAATAGATAAAAAATAATAATTATAAACAAAAACAATTATTGCTTAAATATTCTCGGTTTCCTCTGGTATTAATAAAACTACAGGAAAAAACAAAACAATCGCCTTCGTACCCGTTGCAACAACTCGACAAAATTCGCTACCAGAAGCCAATTTTGAAATTGGTAGTCGGTTAGCAATCATTCCAATATAAAAGTGGTTCATAAATGAGAAAAAAACATTTTCATAAAAAAAAAAACAGAGCGTAGTAAAACCAATACATTCCTCGCTACGCTTAGAATCTAAAACCCTATGATATAATATAATTGTACGTGCATACAATAATTAACTTAATTTACGAGAAAAAAAAATATACAAAGATTGTAACGGTAGGATTATGATTGGGAAATAATATACGTGTTTTTCAAATACAAAAAAAATCAATATTGAGAAGAAGGAAAAGAAAAAACGAATAATTTCGTATTGTGCCGGATTACTTGAGTCGATAAATACCGAGTAATATTATTGACTTTTTATATTATATTCAATTGTGATATTCGATTTAAATAATGCACTTTCAGTACCGTCACGATCGTATTAATACGATTAATTTTATCGTTATTACGTTGAAAAAAAAAAAAAAAAAAAAAAAAAAATGTTGACGTTAACACTCGCGTATTATGATAACGATTTTTATCGCAATGTATTTAAGGGCATGTACCAGTTGCCTTCAAAAGTACTTTTTTTCATACCAATTCTCTCGCCTAGAGTAAAATGCACCAGTTACCCACAACAAATTGTCTACACGAACAAAATGCCACACCTGACGTAAAATCTGGGAGTTAAATACGTGACGGGATGACGACGTGGACGCGGCTATACTATTAATATTAAATAATGAAAATAAAAATACGTAAAACAATATATTTATTTTTTTTTAAATAAAAGTTAACGCTTCAACAACAAGGTTTATTAGCCCGCTCGGATTATGAGTGTAGATAGTGAAGAGGTGGAAAACACGAGTTACAGTAATTTACAATTTTTTACACTTGTTTACTTAAATTTATGTTATGGAAAAAAAAATGGTGTATCGCTACTGTATTATCTTCGATGAAAGTCTGTTGGTGAGGTTGATTTTCGCGCTTCGTGGCAATTTGTGCATTTGATCACGATGTGATCGATAGATAAGTCGACGATACGTGTGTCACATGTTGGGGCCGGTTAGGAAATAATTAAAAAAAGAAATAATAATACACGAGTTTTGACGGAATCGGTTTTTTTTTTTTTTTTTTTGCTTTTTTTAAAATAATTTGTTTTGTCCGTTTAAAAAACTAATAGGTATATCGAAAAATGATCCCTTTTGAAGTAATAACTAGACAAAATTCGCTACCGGAAACAGTTTGGGAGTGTATAGATCGGATGAAGTACTCCGATAGAAAAAGTGTTTACAGAAAAATAAATATTATTGTAAAACCACAAGACCTTTCGTTCCGCTCAGAATCTAAAACCAGTTGTTATTACCTATTTAGTTTTCAGTTGATGAGAAACGAATGGGTTAGATGGGCGTGTCCTATTCTGATCCGAGTGATTATTATTGCCTTATCACTTCTTTCGAGACTTAGGGGAAGTTCCATTTTTTGGATAGCGGGTTTTATGGTCCGAGGTTTGTTTGAAAGAGGAACATTAGTCTAGTATTTCTGCCGTGCTTCTGCGGTCTCGAGGTCAATAATTTTGCGTGTCTCCGAGAATGTGGTTGGGATTAATTTAACGTATTTTCAGGTATTGAGGCTTCGTTTGCAAATTCTGTACGTTTTTTCGTTATCTGGTATCCCAACGTGGGACGGAAGCCAAATATATTTATAAAATTATAAATACAGTATTCTCAATGTTAATAGTAATTCTCATACGATTACGTTGAAATTTTCATAAATTATTTTTGTTATAATAAAGACTTACATTTTTTTTTTTTTATAAAAATCTAATCTGTTAACGTTTTTTAATTTTATATTTATTTTTGATTTTTTTTCGTTTGTACTACTCATAGCAACTCGTATGTACTTGTACTTGTTTATAAAATTTATAAAAACGAAAATATCCCGATTTACATTGCTATTTGGTATTAAAACCGTAGTAATTATTATTACATTAATGTATGTAACAAATTGATTGTTGATTTTTTTAATAATTTATATAACAAAAGATTTACTCGTGCTATTAGTTTTACTAATATGATGTGTATTTTTTTTTTCGATTATACACTTTGTCAGTTAATGAAAATGTACCGATTTTCAATCGCCGTACATTAAATTATGTGATTTTTTAGCCCGATCCCGGCGGTAAGTACTTAATGTGAAACAGTTTCGAGAAGAATATATTAAAATACCGGATGCGTTGGTTTTTTTGTGGATTTTAAATTATCGAGTCGCATTGACTACAAGTTAAAAATAAAAACCCAACAGCACTATAACATTACCAGTGCGCGGTTTACCGAACTTTTTTCTTTTTTCGATTGTAATGACAACCATTGATTTTGATCATCACTAATTTCAGTATATAAATTAAATTCGTCCCCTTAATCACAATCCTATACCGTTTGGGCTTACAGTCATGTGCAGTACTTGTTTCCATTATTTTATTTGTTTAATTTGCAATTTGGCTAAAATGTCAATTTTCGATAAGAAAACAAATCCGAACGCAATTGTCTCGATAAATTCGTATAAATCCGTTTACAGGTCGACAAGGTTAATAATATTCCTATTTTCTAGAGTATATAAATGTCCCAGGTGACGAGCCAAGCGCACTGCAATTGTATCCAATATGAAGGTAAATGGTATAAGAACAGTGGTGGTTAATGGTTAGTGGTTGGTTTTAGAAAGCGTCCCACGCACGTTTCGGACCGAAAAATAGATTTGATGACGGGTGTTAAAAATCTACGAAGAAAAAAAAACACCGCACTATAGAGAATTGTTTTAAGAATAACACGAAAATATCGTATAAGGCGGAAGCCGGACGGTTTAAAAATGAAAAAAAAGACAATTATTATGGCGTATACCCACGTTTATAACACGGTTTGTGCTCCGAGCGATCAGAGTGCGTGGGAACGGCTTTATATAATGTTGACGTCACGCGGGTATTTTCATAGGGGTTTTTTTTTTTTTTTTTATGAGAGATACGTGTATCCAAAATAATAGGTATACCGTGCACCGAAAACAAAAAAAAAATAAAAAATTAACGCCGAATATAAATATTTAAAGGAAACCGATTGTGTTTTCGTCGTCGTTAGTTTGCGAACACTTAAATACAGGAGTTACTATACGGGACATACACGCGTATAACGTACGGTATTAAAAATCTCTATATTAAATACAAAAAAAAAAAACAAAAACAAAAACAAGAAAAGCTTTAAAACTAAACGGTAAAAAGAATATAGATCACTGCAAAATTGTTTTTTTTTTCCTCCAAAACGATTACACGTGTTTATTTAGTTTTACATGTTCAATAAAATTTGTTCTTCATAAAAAAAAACGCAGCAATTGCATTTACCGTGATACACGGATTAAAAAAAAAAAAAAAAACTTATAATTACCTAGTATTTGTATGATAGTGTAAAGCAGCAGGGAGAACTGTAAGCGAGATTTGTTTAAACATGTAAAATAGAAAACGAAATAATGATCGTAGAGCTGTTGTTGTCGTTAAAGTTTTCTCGTTACCGACATTATTATTATTTTGTTTTCTTTTTCGGCGCAGTCGTGCGGAATTGATCATAATAAACGAGAAAAAACTCGGTCGGTTTAAAATACACTTCGAATTCGAAAATGTAATTTTTTTTTTTTTCAACTTATATATAAAGTTTAACGACACAAAATACTATATCGATAGAAACATAGTGCACGTATCGGTTTTATAACAATAACGATTTTTTCCCCTGGCTATTTTAGTTCGTAAACGTACGAGTTAATATCCTAAGGGAACAATTGGTGTCTAATAATTGATATTATTAAACAAAAAATAAATAAAAAAATTGAATTTCAAACACTTGTAATAAAAATCCATATTGATGGGCGGTGGTATTCGGTTTAGCTCCATTTTTAACAACCCGATTGAACACCGCGACACTGATGCAATGTTGTCAATTTTCGTGATATTTTATGACATTTATAAACGTATTCATTATAATTTTTACGGACAATAACGACAATATTATACTAAAATATACGAATATTGTGAAAAAAATATTGAGTTTTTAAATTTATTTGTATACCTTATCATAGTGTTGGGAAAATCGTGATCCGATAAATGTTTAAAGATAACGAATGGAATTTTTTGTTGTTCATCATAGTAGAAATTATTGTAATCACGATTAATTTTAAATGATAATTTTTAATAACGATTTTGGACTGAGCAAATGTTTTCTTTTGAGATACACATATTTTCCTGCTAAAAACCAAAAGTAAAACAATGCAGTTAGATATTAACATTCATTTATAGATAAGTTATTAATTAATATAATTACTATAAAGATAAGTATTTTTTTTTTATCCTAGATAAATTTCAGACAGATATCAAAATTGTCATCTAGATATGATAAAAAATTTAAAAAAAAAATGATTTATCGAGATAGATTTATCTAGTTGAGTCTCGACACTGGTTGCAGTTATTTGCAGTTGTTTTTTTTATTTGTAATATTTGTGGGATTAATATGTCAAATTGGTCGCAAGCGATGTTTTAATAAACGTTTTTTTCGAAAACAGTGCAAACAATTACAATATTATTTTGTCATCGTTTCCCCGTCCCCATTCAGTTAGTCACGATACATAATCCGGAATTTTGACAAATAACTAGCAGTGAAAACATTGCAAAACCATTGTTTGGTTACGTAAAACCTATAATATCCGTCAATAAAAATTGTTATACAATACAATACTATTTTTACTGCGACGTTTACCGATTGGGAAATTGTTATCGAAACTCCTATAATATAATATTGATGCAAACGCCGCACTACGCACGATCGGATGTGAACCTCTCGGAATTCGAAACGAGCACGCTGGAAGATGCAATTCTAGTTTCATTTCGTTCGCCAATAGTTACCGAGTAAAATACGGGAGTAAAACGTATTTCGAATTTTAAATCGAACGCGTTCTATTCGCTTTTATAGAAAAATAAAATAAAACATGTTATGCGCGGCGTCTTGGCGCCCGAGGCTGCGTCTGTTCTGCGTCGTAAAACCGCCGCTTCCCAGATATACGATTCGAAAAGGATTTGGTTTAGACAATATTATCAAGTATATAAACAAAAAATAAAAATAAAAATGGCAGTTTTATAACTCACGGAAAAACCATCGGTTTATTACAGTTGAAAATAAAAATATTATTGATGTCCGTACAATACGAATATTAGAGTAAAAGTAAAACGGACAGTAATAGTTTTCATCTTATTCTGGCGTTTAATATGCCGCCTAAGAGTTTTGTTCGTCGTCACGAATTCCCTCCCGGCATTACTTCATTCCAATAATGTACACCCATTCTATCAACGTCCTATTCTTCCAAAACATTATGTGCATTGCATTCTCTAATTTTACTTGAAACAATAGCCTACTTTCCCCTCCCTTAAATATTGAAAACAATAGCCAGTACCAGTGGGCCGATTCGATAATATGTAAATCGTATTTTAAATATTATAATACATACATAATTCACCCTACTAAGCATTTCGGAAAAAATATGACGCACCTAACATTACTGATCACTGTATTGCTTGGAAAAATGATCAAATTTTGTGGCGAACACGGTCTTAGAACATAAAGTAGAATTTCTCCTCCATCAGCCCACTAGCACGGTTCCGCTAATATGGGCAGAAACGTTAATAATTTTCACTAAATTCGGTTCAATATTTGTACGGTTAGGTGTTCAACATGCAGTTGTAGAAAAAACAAACGTTATCGGATTACAGTCAAATGCCGTAGAGATTTGAAAAAAACCAGCAGAAATTAATTAAAACAATTATAACACTAAACTAAACTAAACAATGTTATGTTAACCTAACACTAGTTCGTAAACAAATAAATACCTACGTTATTCGAAATGTCGATTAAAATCCGGTCCGTATATACGTTATTTAATACTATTGCAACCTAACCTTAAAAACGTAAAGCGACTAGCAGCGCTAATTTTCACAGCGGCAATATTTTAAACTTATTCGCTCAATCAAGCGGAACACCGATAACGAGGAGTCGCCCGACATCGTATCTCCTAAAATCGATCTGCATCTCTGTCGTTCAAACACTCGGTTGTCGAATATAAACGAACAATAAACAAATATAACCGAATCGCGTGGTTTAGTATTCCCGTAGTGTAACATAATAATATATTAATCCCGGTAATCATTAAATTGAAAATCGAACGTTTCCGATCGATTTCGCTTGTTACGTGCATGCTATTAGAAATATTTCGGATTTCCTTGAACTACTTAACGATACTAATACGACCGTGTTGTTAGTTTCCAACCGAAATTCCAATATAATATATTGAACATTTTTTTTTAAATCGGCCCCAACTCGCAGTTTAGACCGTGGAAAATTCGACATATTGTGCACTGTATGGGTACAGACCACTGTTGTAGGTGTCAAGTTTGGAAGGTATGGCTCAGCGAAACTAAAATTATAGAAACGTCGTCTACAAGAGTGTTTCTCGACTTTCTTGCCACCACGGAGAGAATTTTTTATAGGTCGCGGACCACTTCAATTTTAGGCGAACTATGAAGACCTTTTTTTTTTTCTTTTCTTATCCACTTATAAACAAGAATACACAATAACAATTTATGTTTACAGTGCATTTAATTGTATTGTTATTATATGATATATACTTAATGTGACTTTTGTGTTTGAATTTCTTTGACCGGTTTTTGAATTCTAGGATAGATACTGTTGCTCATAGCATAATGCACGTACCTATTTTTTCGGTCAAATTTTTATTTAGAAAATTAACGGGTATAAAAAGACGAAAATGGAAAAAAAAAATCTATGTCACCGCGGACCATCTATGACAGGCCCACGGACCACTGGTTGGGAATTACTGGTCTACAACGAAGACTCTACACGATTAAACTGTGTGTTTTTTTTTTTTTGTAATTTCCTGTTTTATAATTTAAGTATTTGTTAAGAAAATTGTTTGTTTTTTTATATACTTTTGTGCTTTTTTTTTTTTTTTTTTTGTAATAATGCAAACTCATATTGTAAACCAATAAATAAATTTGTACCCGGTTGTTAATAATTATTTGTTTAAAAATAAAAGCGCAGTCGGTAATATTTACATAATTACGCAATTGAATAAATTATGTGTTAAATATTTTAATAAAGAGGTAATGTCGTCAACATATCACTTGCAGGATAATAATAATCAATAACGAATGTAATTTGACCTTTAGTTTTGTACGCCGGATTATAAGTTTATTGTTTTAAATACGTTTAGAAAACCGGGAACTTGGTACGCTTGAAGAGTGGGCTTTCCTAACTTGCTGCACTATAAAGGACCAACTCGCATTAAGTCGATAATAAATTATTTAATTAGTTACGTGCATGCTACGTGCAAAGACGCAAAGACGAGTGAGATTAAACAATTTAAATAATAATAATAATATATAAAAAAAAAAACCGAAATTGATCACATTGCATTTATCTTATGTTAACAATTGTGTCGTGCCGTTCAGAATGTTACACGTGGTTTTGTATATACAATAAAAAGAAGAAAGAAAAAAAAAACGATTCGTGTGAATAAAATTGCAGTATTAACTCGAGCGTAGTGTTTATTGTTAGTCACGTCGTCGCCGAGTGGATAAAAATATTATAATATTATATCAGCACATTGTGCACGCTGAAAAATAGAACGGGAAACGTGATAAATAAAAAATAAAAATAACGCTTGTACAGTATACAAACGGGCGAAAGATGTTATGTGCACCCATTCGATAAAACTTGTTAGCTTTATTTATTTGTGTGTGATATTTTTTCGGCTTAGGATAAAACAAAGTTAAAATTGTTGACGGTTATTTTGGGAGTATTTTTTTTTTTTCTGTTATAATTTGTCGACTTTGACGTGCTTCACTTCTTTTCACGAGACTTTTCGACCGTGTCCATGCAAGCAGTGTTGAAGCCTATCTAGATAAGTCTATCTGGTTGATATTGTGTTTTGTTTATCTTACATAGATGGAAATTTCGATATCTATATAAAAGTTCTTTTAAGATAAAAAAATAATTTGAAGAATTATCTAGACAAAAAATACGTAAAAAAAAAAAAAAAAAAATTAAACCTAAATATATATACCCTTAGTAGAAAATACCCGACTAAATGTTTAATTTTTAGTTGAAAATTCGACGTGGTATTTGGCGTAGGTTTTAGTCGGAGGACTAGGAAGTGACATAATTAAGCTACTTTCGACTTTCAATTGGTAGTTTTGGTACGGAAATCGAAAAATATTTGTTTATTCGTGAGTTCACTCGGCGATATGGATGAAATAAAATTTTAAAAAAATATATAAATTGCATTTTGCATGGCCGTTTTTTTATTGCTACGTCTTCGTCAATAACATAATTAATATTCCATAGGCTTTGCCGAGAAAACATTATACAGGGTGCGGCAGAGCCGACTGACGAGTTTAATGAGGTAATTCGCCTGTGATAAAATAAGAGCAGGCCTTAATAAGTGGCGGTATTTTGAATTGTACGGTAATGCCGTTTTTTATTCTTAATCATGGTCCGGACAGGTGTACATCGTGATTTCGTCGTGCTTGCGTATTAACGAAAATAATCGTTCTGTGGTCGCTACACAAAGGGCTTTTCGTATACACTTCGGCATTCCACGTGCTGAATCTGTTCCTTCTGCAAACACTATCGAATTGTGGATACGGCATTCGGAAGAAACTGGAAGTACCCTCCTATGTAGACATGGGCACGGAGCACCCAGAACGGTAAGAACCCCCGAAAATGTGCAGTTGGTTAGAGAGTAAATTGAGCGGGTTAAAATAACGCGTCCGCTCGTTATATTGTGATGTTGGAAACTTATCTGCAGCATAGGTTGGAAGAAATGGCTGAAGAACGTAATTTGGGAGATGTATGGTTTCAGCAAGACAGCGCACACAGCTAGAATTTCACTTGCTGTCTTGCGACAAATGTTCCCTGGGCGGTTAGTCTCTCTGGGAGGAGACATAGGCTGGCCAGCACGGTCCTCAGATTTAAGCATGTGTGATTTTTTCTTCTGGGACTACCTTAAGGATAAGGTTTTTAGACATCGCTCACATGCCATAGAAGAAATTAAACAGAAAATCACCGTGCAAGTCGATGACTTACATACCAGTCGAAATGTGCCGAAAATCATATGAGAGCTTCGGAGATCGTCTACAACAGTGTATCAACGCTGACAGCCGCCATCTTGGCGATATAATTGTTAAAAAACAATTTTTAAAAATGGGATTGAATACTGATTTAAATAGAAAATAAAACCTTTTTTCTAAGTTTTACTGTTCGTTATTTATAGCCCATTGAAACTCGTCAGTCGGCTCTGCCGCACTCTGTAGAAGCCTCTATCGAAAACTATCAGTATTCGTACCCAACAAATATGTTTTAAAATCAATATATTGTATTTGTACTGGAAATAATAATAAAAATAAAATATTTATATAGCCGAAAACCGCGTTTTTACTATTCGAACCGCATAATTCTGCTGCTTGTTGCCGCCGAGTAGCTAGACGAGTAGTGTAAAATAATATTTATTACAATGGCGCATAATTAATGACGGCATCTGCGGCGGCAGTTTTTAATACGATTATTTATTTATGTTACGCGACACACGAGGGGCCCGACGAACCCGGCCCGGCCGCGGTAAAATTGTTGTTTTCTGCGAAGACCTCGTTAACAAACCGACCGAGTGAATATTGTTATTACAGTTTCGACAAACAAATTAAGGTCAATTAATTTCCTTCGAGAACTTTGCGTCGTTATTGTTGTTGGTGCGGAGTATTCGGGCTGCTGCAAGAATTTACACGTAGTGGATTTGCATGCTGAAACTTAAATGTGTTTTGTCGAAGACGTGTTCGCTCGGACGTTAATATTTTTTTATTTTTTTTATTTTTTTGTCTGAATTACTATGTACGGAACGTCCGTACATTGCGGAACGCGAAAGTCAGGAAATTATAATTATTGAACGATGCGTTTGATGTAGTCCGCACATATTCGGTTCCGACAAACGTCCGTGCAGAGTATTCTAAAAGTCCCAATAAATATCTGCTCCGAATATTGTAACTCCAATAAATATCCGTGTCTCAAATATACGAGAACTCTATTAAATGTCCGTTCGAAATGATGTTATTCCAACAACTGCCCGAATGTATTGCAATCGTATTTAATACATTTACTACATTATATTCAAATAATTATTTGCGATATACGGTATCCCCTTCGTGTACACTCTTGGAAACAATATTATTATTATAAAAGAATTAGTCTTGGGGACTCGAGCTCTAAAAAAAAAAAAAAAAAAAAAAAAATACGCCAATATCGTTTAAACAATAAACATATACGCTCTAAAGAATTTTTTTTTTTGCTTATTAAAATTGTCATAATTGAGCTAAAATATGCTTTTAAAAGCAATAGTGTACCAAAATATTATGATCTAAAATAAGCAAAATGAGATTTAGGATTTCTTACACCGTGAACAGTGTTCATATTTGACTTGATATTTTTGTAATCTTTTAAAAAGTAATGTAGAAATTGAATTAATAATAACAATTCGACAAATGGAAACAAAAAATAATAATAAGGCGTTGTTTTGTTTTTTCGGTTATGTTTTTAAAAAAAAAAATCTAATTAAAAAGTACCGTCGTAAAAGAAAAAAAAATATGTACTTTTTTTTTATATTTATTTTCATTGTACAAATTCGCGAACGTTTCGCGTCCTGCGGTTGTTATGATTATTAAGACAAATCGCAACGAACAAACGAAATAGATTTGGACGAAAACCGGGGGCGGCGGCGTAATCGAAATATTGTCGCTTTTCCTGCGTTTTTATTTTTTTCGGGTTTTCCATAATGACGACGCTCGTCACCGTGTCTTTTCGAGAAAAATCAACAATGAATATACTGAACAATATTCGTAATATCGCCGTTGCCAAAACTATATCTCGTTTCTCGAATAAAAAAAAAAATGAGTTTTATACTCGCTGACATCAAATTTATAGACGAAATTGACTTATAATTTAGTGTAAAATTAACAAACTAAAAGAGATATTTAAACGTTAGGACGATAACGCAATGTCTAACTATAATCAAAATGTATTTCTATAGTCGATTGCGTCTCCTGTAGAAAAATAAAATTTTTGGAGATACGGGCTATAATTATTTATCTAGATATATAATTAATTATCTTTTACCTTATTTAGGGAATTAACAACGTTTGGTAATCTCGTCTTTGTCTCAGTCGAATAATTGTATTATCTAAACCAGTGATTCCCAACCTGAGAAGGAAGGGCTTGAACACATTGCTGTGGGGGGGGGAAGAGTAGTCATCACGGAGTAAAAATTTGTATTTATTACATTATTTTTATTCTACATTAATGGAGGAGAAAAATTAATAAATAAATGTCGATTATATTTTAATGTAATTTACTAATATATATATATATATATATATATATATATTTTATTATTGTTAAGGAAAAAAAGAAATAAAAGTTATAACGTATAAATGTATAGTTTATTTGCATAGTATTCCAAAGAAGAAAAAAAAAGTAATAAGTCATGAATATTTTAATTTGTAGGGCAGGTGGGAGCGTAGAATAAAAAAAAGTCGGGAACTATTGATCTAAACTAATTTATCTAGATAAATGTTTAGATTTCGAGCGAGGTGAAGAATATATTGGTCGTACTATGGTTAGTGCTTAGTATTTTTTTTTTTTTCTGTTTCTATACGACTTCTATGAAAGCATTTTAGATTTAGTTTGGTGAATTCGGGAGCAATAAACAAATAAAATAATCATCAGAGATCACAGTAGCTATAGAGCTAATTATTATCTATCGTTCTTTATAATATATAAATAAATTGCTAAAAAAAAAAAAATATGCGTTTAAAAGTTAATATAAACGGATAAATAATGTATTGTCTTTAGACAATTTACACGATTATCCGTATTTGGATGCCATTGCGCAACATTGGATACGGGATACTGTGGAACCAATCCATCGACAGCTCTGCATTGTCGCGTCTGTATCGATTCTCGGCGATTCTAGGCGTCCGCCTATTGGGCCTTTATACCGAACGTTGAATGACCGACGGACGCGTCGCTATAATATCAAATGCGTATTTTGATAACGAGTACGGACGGTTAAATGAAAAAAAAAAACAAAAAAAAAAACAAATAATAATAATAATTGAAAAAAAAAAAAAAAAAAAAAAAACAAATTCCGAACGAAACGACGCGGTTTGTTTGATCTCGTCGTGCGCGTGTACCTCGGCTGCACACCGAACCGTCGGACGACGTCCGGCCCGTCGTCGGTGGCCGGACCGTTTTAATATGCCACCAGAAATACACGGGCGCGGGGGGAATGTTAAAATTATTTTATTTAATTTTTTTTTTTTTAAATAGTTTCGTTTAGTGTGTATGCATAGTGTATATATTGCCGAAATGGTCGGCTATACATCCGAAACTACAGTTGAAAAAACGGTAGTCCTGTGTAACGTACGAGTGCGAGTTCAAAAAAAAAAAAGAATCGTAAATCGTCATTGTATTTTCAATTTTCAGTCTACCGACAAGGGGACGCTGCCGGATTGTCCGCCTGCTGGGTTTGCAGTTCTTATACGCGAGATATTAACGTTAAAAGTTAATAATTAAAAAAGAAAAAAAAAAAAAAATGTTCGTTTAGTGTATTTAAATTGCCTTTGTCCCACTCGTCCGGGCCCGAACAAATGTCTGCGGACGTCGAGCACTGAAATGTTCAGTATGTTATGTTGTGAGCAAGAGAAAAAAAGAAACAAACGCGCGCGCGTTTAAATCGGATTTAAAAATTATAATCTGTTTGGAAAACAAAACGAACAAAAAAAAAAGGAAATTTCAAAAAACGAATTTAAATCGTATTACGAGTAACTAACAACAATAGGTAATAATACGTACGCGAGACGAAGTAAAGTTTCGGCGCAGCGTGCGTCTGACAGTATACCGGGCGGAACGTATAATATTTCTCGTGTACGCAAAGGCCATTCGGAAACGACGGTTCGTGTAACCGATTTGTATGTTTCGTACGCCGCGTCGCTCGTCGTTCGAGCGGCGAAATTCCCCCGGAGCAATTGTATTACTATTGTTACTGTAATTATTTTTTTTTTTTGCGATTTTCAACCGTACATTAATGTACGGGGCCGTCCGTGGCGTGTCTCCCGCGAAAGGACAACAGAGGCGTACGGACTCCGGGTGGCCGTCGTGGCGGACACGTTCCGCGCGAACCGAGGCGAGTCCGAGCGGTAATCGAACGGGCGGGCGGGAGGGGCGTCGGCGGTCCAAGTGGAAATCGTCTATGTACGGAAAACCGTGCATACTATATGCGATATTATCGAAATCCGATTGATTCGATCGCGGCCGGGGACCGAAATTAGCGCCGCGAATTCACGATTAAACGCGGTTTTTATCGTTATTTATATTGACGTGGTTGACCCGAGCGTTTTTTTTTAGCTCGAATTTGCCGATACCGCGAACTTTTTCCCCGGGTCCCTGGAATTTCCTATTTAAACAACGCACACACACACACACAAATAACACGAATATATTCGAAGTTTCGATGTTTTTCTAAAATATTATAAAAATTATGATATTTCCCTCGTGTACACTATTACTATCGAAATTAAGTGTTACCGTTACCGATAAATGATCTATCTAACCGGTAAACTGCACGACAACGAACAACCACTTCGGTGTTCAGTGCTCCGTTACGTTTCAACGTTATCGTACGTAATTTTTCGTTCGTAATATCGACATCAAGACGCGTGCCGAAAACGCTAAAATATGAAAGAAAAAAAAAACAAAAATCTGTGACGATACGGGAAGTTGAGAATGGATTGACAACAAAATCGTTGATTTGAAATGGCATTTGTTTTAATACCATAAGCGATTGGAATTATAAAATTGCAACAAACGATAAATTGAAAACACCTCCTCCCATCGCCCCAAAGACATTTTTTATGCGGACGACACATGCTTATTCTTTAGGTGTGCCCCAGATAAAATGCTAGGTTTTTAAGGTGAACTGTGGTGCAGTGGTGTAAACGATGTAAAAAGCGCATGATTTTTTCAAGTTTTAAATATAATTGAACTGCGAACGATACGCCCCAATATCGAAACTCAAACGAAAATAAATACTTTTTTTTTTAAAATAGTTTTTCTGTTGCTAATTTTTGTTTATGCACTATACATACATATTATAACAATTGCATAGTTTTTTTTTTTAAAACAATTTTCTCATCTAATTGCGTTTGGTTTTCGGTTTTTCGGATTACTCGAACGTTTCTGTCGGTTCGTTCAACTCCGAGTTAACCGAGTTCGGGCGTGTTATTTACTATCGTGGACGAAGAACGAATAATAATTATATTTTAAATTTTACGTTGAAAATAATTTCCGTTAAACCGACGGAGTCGAAAATATTCGATTGCCTGTAAATGGAAAAAAATCTGCGGCGGAGTGGAGGGCAACGAGGTTGTCCCTCGGATTACGTCTACGGTCACTGCCGGGGTACGCCGGCGACGGACTACTTCACGTACACCCGGCGTAATAAATTCAACGACGAAATGTAATTTCTAATTTTCAAAAAACGGCGTATCCGTACAGACGGCCTTGTAACACGGGGCACCGTCATAATAAATATACTGATTGATTATTATCGAATAGTGTAGTGTTCCTGACACTCGCGGTGCCGCGAACATTACAACGCGCACGCATAGTGGATTTTACATTAAAAGTTTAGAGGAGCAGAAGTTTCGATAGACGCGTTCAGACGTACGGCCGAAGTATCTATATAACCCAACTTTATCACTTCCCGATATTAACTTATATTACTACTTAGCGGAATACTAATTTACCGTGAAATCGAATTTATCGACGGTATCGACGTTTTCAAATAAAAACACCGCGCCCGTAAAACTCCGGTCTAAACCATGGCCAATACAATATGTACACTTTTACTAGACAAAAAGTATATACGGGGCGGGGCGCGGTTACTTCTTAATTAAAAAAAATCATAACATACAAAATTATTGGCAATATTGATTTAATTGTATTCTCTGTGTATAGGCGTACGTTTAAAGGTTTATTTTATTTGGTTATGAACACTACACCACGAGGGTGGCCGTCAATGCACCGAGATAGTCGGAATTTGAAATTTCTGTCCACTTTTTCCAGCATATGTGTGCTTATGTCGGCAATAGCAGCACAAATATTGTTTTGGAGATGACTTTGGACGATCCGTGTATACCCAACGATTTAAGGTAGCTCCACGGGAAAAAATCACATGGGGCTAAATCTGGCGATCGTGCCGGCCACTGAGAGTGCTCGCCTCTAAGAGACATTATCAAGATATTCATTGACCTTCTTGCCGTGTGAGCCGTGGCGCCATCCTGTTGAAACAACACTTCCCCTACATTCATTTCATTAAGTTTGGGCAGAAAAAAATCCACAATCATGCTGACATAACGTTCAGAATTGACCGTAACTGCTCTTTCGTTCTCTTCAAAGAACCCTGGGCCAATAATGCCGATTCTAGATACTGCACACCAGACAGTCGCACGTTCTGTATGCAGAGGCTGCTCATGATGTTCTCTCGGGTTAGTGGGGCTCCAATATCGCGTGTTTTGTTTGTTCACACATCCAGCAATATGGAAATGTGCCTCGTCGCTAAAGAAAACAAGAAGGGCGTCCCGAGGCAGGTTTTCGAGGAAGGCTTCACGTGTATTTTTTCGCGCAACGTAATCGCGCGGATTAAGTTGTTGCACCACTGCCAATTCGTACGGGTGGAAATTAAGTTCGTCGTGAAGAATTCTCCTGTTTACTGTGCGACTAGACACTCCAAAAGCAGCCGAATTTTTGTGTGCAGATCGCTTAGGGGATTCGGCAAAATCGCCGCCCTTAACCTTTCGACGTTTTCTGGCGTCCTGACGGTTCCGGAAGGTCCATTATGTTTCTTGTGCCACACTACCGGTATCCCTGAACGTGTCCACCCACAAACAAGTCGATTTCCGATCGGGCACACGGCCCGCAGGTGCGATATTGAAACGGTTTCTGTAAGCACGCCGAGTCGCGATGATCGAACGGTTGAAAGAAAAGTAGGAGGCGTCCACGGCGAACGCGCGTTCTTGCTTTGTCCACTGCATTGTTGGCACTGAACTAGTTATAAAAAAAAAAAAAACCTTTGATAACGTACCTTTCGAACAAGCCGTAAACCAACGCATTACTATCAATAGCCGCTCAGTCGCGAGGGTTTCAGATAAGGAAGTAACCACGCCCCACCCTGTACAATTATTATTGTGCATACGCCAAAATCACATTGGATTCATTTGCCGGATTTCATGTATTTCGTACTTGTAATACTTATAAATTGATTGTAACTTTACATTGATGTTTAAACGGCCGACCGCTTTACGTTCTGAATATACGAAAAGGACAAATACTATAAACGCTTCAACTCTGCACTAGATAATCGTTATTATTCATCTTGCCTTTAATGGATCCGTATCATATATAACTATAAAACTATTTTAAAAGTTAAAAAATCAAAAACTATAACGGTTTACTGTTGATGATAAATGTATACAGAAATGTTCAAAAAAAGATTGTGCTAAATATAAAGTTTCTTTCTTCTAAATATCTATTAAAAAAACACAACAAATTGTAATAATAATAATAATAATAATAATAAAAAAACCCACGTACCTATTGTCATTTGTGTTCCGTTTTAAACTTTCTTTCGGAAAATCTGTTGGGAATCTAGAGAAATGTCTCAAATAAAATACTACCGGACAAACAATGAAAATCTTTTATGGTTCGATGAGAACGATTCGAAGCATTTTACATAAAGAAAAAGTGTGTTCTTCGACAAAAAAAAAATAAAAAATTCATCTAAGTAAAACTAAATAGCTTCTTCGTTACACTAGGATCATAATACAAAAAAAAAAAAAAAAAAACAGACGTACTTCGCACAATAGATGGGCCATTGTAGTGGATGGGAGATTTGATGGTATAGGATAAACGATAATTAAATGTTTATACTGAATGCAACGAAACAACATTGCAATTGAAAAATGATTCTGATCGGTGTAATATATTTATTAGTAGTGGATATTATTTGTATTGTTGCCCTTGTAGCTAAGGTATACCAGAAAACAACAAAAATAAAATTGATGTATCGACAATTGTTGTTAATTTTTTTTTTTTTTAATTGTGTAGGTAAATTGTTGGGAATTCAGAATTTTTTTTGTCGAATAATGTTCGAATGTGACAAATATCCGATACGAATAATTTGAAACATTTACGCTGAACGAAAAAGTGTGTTTCCGAGAGAGGGGGGGGAGGAAAAAAAATATACGAAGCGAACTGTTGTGAATTTCGTAAAAATGTCCAAGAAAATATCGCCAAACGAAATTAGGTGGTATACATTTAAGTTACCGTGTGACAAAATCGAATCGTTTTTGAGAACGGAAAAAGGCGATTCGTGTGGAAATCAAACGAAATACCCCCGTCTCGATAAAACTATCGAAATGTTGTATCAAACTCAGAATCTAACATATAGAATCGACAATAATCGTATGAAAATAATAGTAATCTATCGTGAAACGAGTAAAAATGTATTGAAAATTGTATATATATATACATGTACAATATTATGTGTACGTGTTGTATGGTCCTATTGTATTGGCCACGGGAGGCATTTTATAGACGATCCGGATTGCAGTGGTCAAAAGCCGATAATTGCGTTTAAATCGCGATTATGAATTTCAATAAAGGCGTCGAGTTCAATTTTAGCTGCGAGAAATTCGTTGAACATTGCGCCACGTAACATTATTAAAACGGTAATTAAAAATTGGAACGCTCGCGGGAATTGGTTGATAGGTAGGTATATCTACCTCCTCCTATACAATTTCCGTTATTTTTCATAATTTTTCCCTTTTTTTTTTTTTTTTTTCCAATTTCCAGTGCATCGAACTCGGTAGATGGTAATGCGTAAAAGACCCTGGCAAACTATAATATCCGACCGTGTTCTTTTATCCGTTTGAAAAGTTGGTCCGGGCGGACCATTATATTTTTAATTTTTTTTTTTTTTTTAAGTATTTGCATTGCCCATAAATGTGTATTTCCGACTGGTGATACAAAACGATTACAAACACAACGTCATAGCAAAAAACTAATAACCTTCCCGGTTATAATTTAAATTATTATTATACGAGGGGGTTAAAAAAAAAAAAAAACCATACTTGAAAAATGTCGAGATAAAAACGATATAACATTATATGAATTCTTTTGCGGGACTGCACTGTATTGGAATAACTATTATTCCAATATATTTACGGAAATTTACAGTTAAAAAAAATGATTGGACGTACTTCGCATCATGGGTAGACCCACCATTGTTGGTGGATAGTTTGGAATGTTAGGATATAAATGGTTATTTAATATGTACAGTGCACGACAAAACGATAAAGGCACAACATCTAATCAAATAAAATTGTATACATACGGCATGGAACTTGTAAGTTATTATTAATACAAAGATAATTTATAGATTCTATATGCTGGTAAACTTCAGATTATACCAAAATGATAGCAATTTTATTTTATTTTCTTGATTATAAACTTATAAATAAATCTTTATCGATGAATTTATTAGGTTTTGTTGCGACATAATCATAAAGGCAGCCAGTTTCGTTGCGTATTTAATGATTGTATGATCAAATTATCCTTATGTAATACTTCTACTATATTTTATACAACCTAACATTATATACTGTATTAGCATATTTTGTATAGTATTGTTATTAATTATTAAATAATTTACCACGGGAAGAGCAAAACCATTATCAATTGAAGAAAGAGGGAAAAATTACGGCATTTAAGGAATGCGGTCTTTCAAATCGTGAAATATCGCGTAGACTAAAAAGGAGTTCCACGGTTATAGATAATTTTGTAAAACTTGGCCAAAATTACAATTCCAAGAAGTCTACAGGTCGACCGCAAGTATTAATATTAACTGATCGTGAAAAAAGAGCAATTTTAAGAGTTGCATCGAATTCTGCTCTGTCTGCACGTGGTATTCTCAATCAATGTGGTGTGAAAACTGGTTAGATGTTGTGCCTTTATCTTTTTGTCGTGCACTGTATACTCTGTGCCTGTGCAACTATAAGTCATTGCAAATTTTTTATTTTTTTTATTTTTTTTTTTTTCCCGGTCATAAGTCCTCGACTTCTCCGTTTGGTTACGGACCCGAATTTATTATATTTTATTGTTACTGCACCCGAAGAAACTAACAGCCATACGGCACCGATCGTTTTAATATTTAAAAAAAAAAATGTACATTAATTATAAATATTCACTTCGGTTAGTTTGCAATTGCAAACGAATACAGTTTTCATTTTAAATATGACATTATGCCGAGCGGATGTAATTAAAAAAAGTCGCGAAAATAATATACACACATTCTCCGTGCGGAATTTGTACTATAAACACAATTTGCGTTTTGGCCATACAGTATACCGACTGTTGCGGTTAATAAAAAATGCCGATAACACGAAAATACCTGTAAAATGACTTTTTTTTTTTTCTTTCTAGGGGTTATTTTAGACATTTACAGACAAATTCTAAAGTAAAATCGTATCGCTACTGTACAAATAAAAACGGACGTACGTCGCACCATGCGATAGATCGCCGTTGAACAGGTGAGAAGTTTTGAATGGTATAGGATTCAGTTTATACGTGTAAGCAAAATACACGAATTTTCGCAGACAAAATAACGATTCTGAACGGAGCTCGATAATTCGGCGAGGTATTGTTAGATGGAATTAGTGGTGTTTTTTTTATTCTTGTAGGCTAGACGGTAACCCAGAAAAACCAATAACAATAAAACCAACTTATCGTCATTTGTAGTTAGTTTTTTTTTTTTTAAACTTTTTAGAAAACTATTGAAAATATAGAAAATTAAAAATCAATTTGAGTACCACAGGGGGGAAGGTGAAGAATGTTAATTTTTTATGATACTGCATGAAAAAATCGATGCATTTTTATTAAAAAACTTAAAAACGTTTTCCGAAATAAAAAAAAAAGATAAAGTTATTCAATTATAAAACAATCGGATAAGTATTAGATGTATCTAGTTCCTATACACGAAATGGAGCGTTGATAAATATTTTTTTTTTCGGACGTAAGTCATTGACAGCAAATTATTTATCTGTAGTAGATGTTTATAGATTTTTGACATTTGCGAGGAAGAGGGACGAGGAGCTACCAGGAGATTTATAGATCAAAATAAAACGGACTAAAACGATCTTCGAGTCACTCTTAAAAACCGACACAAAGGATTTGACAAATCATTATAATATAAATTCGGTTTTTGCGCATTACCATTATATATATATTTGTTTCGTTTCTATTAGGATCTTAAATAAAATTATAGTATAAACCTATATACGAAATCGAGCGTTGATAAATATTTTTTTTTTTGGGGCGTAAGTCGTTGACAGCAAATTATTTATCTGTTGTAGCTGTTTATAGATTTTGACATTTGCAAGGAAGAGGGACGAGGCGCTACCAGGAGATTTATAGATCAAAATAAAACGGACTGAAACGATTTCCGAGTCACTCGTAAAAACCGACACAAACGAATTGACTAATTTATCAAATTAGTACACTATATATAAATTCGGTTTTTGCGCATTACCATTATATATATATATATATTTGTTTCGTTTTTATTAGGATCTTAAATAAAATTCGTCTGTTTATATTTTAAACGCCTCCCGTTTATTTGCGAATTATTCGCGTTGCGCCGCAGTATTTAATGTGCATGACGTTTATAATTCCCGTTGTTTTTGCGATTTTACCCGTAATAGTAATTCGCTAAACGCGTATTCTGTTGAAAATGAAAAATGATCAAAACCGTCTCGTCGCTGTAAACTGCAGCGGTATCCGGAACTTTTCACGAGAGGAAAAAAAAAAATGAACTAAATAAACGAACCATAATATTGTTACTGTGGAAAATTAAAAACCTACGAACTCTGAATAACGCACTGCTGCAGAATAATAAAATGGCTGGAAATATAATACGAACTATTTGATATTATGTTCCGTTTGATGAATTTTCGAAGTTTCTGTTCCGCTTTGTATGGAATCTCCTCACACACACACACAAAAAAAAACCTAGTAAATTTCCAAACACTCGATATTTAATTATATAACTGGTGAGGTTCCTATCAGAGATAGAGGGGAATTACATTTATAACTGTATTTGCTGTGTATGCAACAATAAATCATTGGTAACAAAAAACGTTTCTGAGCCAAGGTCTATTAATCACGTTTTGATTTACCATGAGATTTGTACAATTGCCAATAAACTTTGAACTTGAAACGATTTAAAAAAAAAAAAAAAAATAATAAATGTGCCAACGGATTTTCGATATTTTTATATGGTCAACTACTTATGTGATGTACCATGTATACAAATATTCAACACGTTTGAAAAGTAATAAAATTTAATCCGCATAAAACCAAATGAAAACCCCGAAAAACAATATTTTTATTAACTCAAATACGGTCAGAATACATTGAATATTTTACCACGTTTAGAAAGGGTTTATATTAGTAATCAGTATGTAATCAGCAAGTTTATAGGATTAATTTTAAATAAATCACAAAAAATAACAGAAAACCGTTTGTCGAAGAAGTATTTTCGTTTTTTCACGGTCGTTCTCCATTATTTGACGTATATAACTAGCTAATTAGACACTTTTTTGAACTAATTTTATATTAACTCATTTAATTTTTTTTTTATGAATTAACTTTTAACTTAAACAAGTTAAACAAATGAGTTAACTTAATTTAACAAGTTAAAAAAAAAAAAAAAAAAACTAGTATTCTTGCCCAGCAACTTAAAGGACCTACCCAGCCTTGAAAAAATATTTTATTCGAATAACAATATATTTATTTTAACGGTTTTAATTATCGCTGTTTTTTCCAAAAAAATTGTTTTAATTGTAATGTTCTAGCTGACATAACTCATATCGAATTCACGACGTCTACACGATTAGCGGTGTAAAATGAAATAATTATTGTATAGTAAAAGCATTACACATAATAATAATAATAATAATAATAATACTATTTATGTTTTTTACGTTCAAAGATTAAATTTGCTATAGTATATGAGCAAAAACGAGACACGAAAACGCATTAGGATTAATGGAAATTTAGACATCCACTGCGAATTGTACATTGAAAAATTTCGAGTTTTATAATCGATTATAATTGTGTTATAAAACGAGAAAAATTGTACTTTTCCGAAACTTTTTTTTACACGCGATATATACGACACGACGATTGTAATTAAAAAAAAAAAAAAAAAAATAATACAATTAATTGATTAAATTGAATTAATCTAATTTCATAATTAATTCGTATTCGTACTTGCTGAAAACTATTATTTATAATTTAACGTAAAAAAAAAAATCCGATTCGGTTCAAGTTTCCCCGGATTCAGTCTCTGATTTATCCAATACAAATACACAAAAGGAAACACACAGAAATCCATTGCGATTAAAATACGGTCCTTGGATATGCTCAGTAAGGTTATTGTTATACGTACACGTCGTATGCGTATATCGACAAAAATCGAACCGATATATCGTTATTTGTTGTAAGTTTTTTTTTTTCTGTTTTATATATATATATATATATATATATATATATATATATATATATATAAAAAAACTGTCGAGAACCGAGAAAATATGTTTAGTACAACCCGGTAAAAAAAACCCCGGATGCCTCGTAGTATGACATAAACGAATTATACTCGGTATCGAAAAAAAAAAAAAAAAAAAAAAAAAAAGTCCGGTAATTTTTGTCAAAATTAATATTTTTAATTGCGACGATACAGTCGTTAACGATATATGCGCTGCGCATACGTAAAAAATTAATCGTTCGGAAACCCTTCTCGTATACCACAACATTATCGGAACTAAAACCATTTTTGGTTAGTGAACCGCAAAATCGCTTGATTAATAAATAACGAACAATATATATAGGTAGGCCTGACAACCTGATCGATGTATTTTTGAAAATAAAATTACAAACTGGATAGGTGATCAATTAACCTCCGTTTGTTATCGAGCACATAACCGTAAACCGTGTATTACACTCGCAAAAACAAAAAAAAAACAAAATAAAGTTTAAAACTAATAACGCAGTAATTATACAACCGAAATGAAATATGCGTATTTCAAATTTGAACACGATTATTCAATTCGTGAAATCCGTCGCTATTCGAACGAATACTCCGTGTTGTTTTAAAAAATAATGCGGTTTTCATTTTCGACGATTAGACGGTCCTGTGCAAATATCGTATTATAACCGTCGACATACATCCGCGGTTATATACGTGCATTTTTTTTTTTTTTTTTTTTATAATCGATAATGATAATAATGACGTTTTAAACAATTATATTTACTAAAATTAGTCATTTTTCGGTGGGCCGGGGAGGACAAACCGCGGAAGAAAACGAAACGATTCCGATTATGCCGACCTAAAACGAAAACCTAACTACTCGGACTGTTCGTCCGAACCCGACGCCGTACCGAGAAAGTCAAAAAGTGTCCTCCTAAATGACGTGAAAACACGACGGGTTCAGGAGGGTAAAGCGGAGGGAAAATGAAGAAAAAAAAAATCCACGTCGGCAAAAATAGGTCGGTCACGAGATTCTAAGGTTGTGTAACCGATCGGTAAAATGCATTAACAAGACGGCAATAACATCCGAGTGATTAAGGGTGGGACGGGACGGGAGGGAAATATAATACGGTTTCGAAATCACATTACGAATTACTCTACATACGACGCGAATACAAATGACAGTGATATTTTAAAAACCTAGTCAAAGATACGAAAACATATTATTTTTATCTCGAAATAATACTATGGACGGGCTGTAAGAGAAAGTCCGGAGATATATTGTTAAATAATACGAGGTGTGACAATAAAATAACGAGACTTTTTGAATAAAAGTTGTTTATTTTAAAAATGTTATAATTTAATGATTATCACCTTCAAAGTACCTTCCCTCAGCATCAATACACTGTTGCATACGTCGCTGCCATTCTTGAAAACAGTGTTGCCAATTGCTTTCATTCAGCCCTTTTAGAAGTTCTGCCGTTTTCATTTTTACGTCATCAACTGTTTGATAATGGGTTCCTTTTAATAAACTTTTAATTTTTGGGAATAAGAAGAAGTCACAAGGAGCAAGGTCTGGCGAGTACGGGGGATGTTGAAGTACAGAAATTTTTTTTTCAGTTAAAAAACGTTGAATTGAAAATGCACTGTGAGCTGGAGCATTGTCTTGGTGAAGAACCCAGCCATTTTTCCATAGATCTGGTCGCTTCTTTCTGACACGTTCTCATAATTTAATTAATACCTCTTTATAATAATATTGATTAATTAATTTTGTCGATTTTTTCAACGTTTTCGTTTGTTGAAGACGTGGTAGGACGTCCAGAACGATCATCGTCTTCGACGTCCACCCTTCCACTACAAAACCGTTTGTGCCATTCAAAAACACGAGCTCTTGATAAACATTCTTCACCATAAACTTCACATAACATACGAAACGATTCCGCGGCAGTTTTTTTTAATTTAACAAGAAATTTAATGTTAACACATGTTGTTCGATTTTTATATCTAACATTTGTCGGCAGTATAGTCGAACTCGCACTAATAACAAGGCTACTAACGTATAAGAAAATGAATCGATGCCATCAGTGTTCATAGTACTTTTAGATAAGTGTTTTCTAATCATATTTCAATAATCGTTTTATAGATAACGTTAATAGTTTAGGTTATATTCAAAAAGTCTCGTTATTTTATTGTCACACCTCGTATATAAATATATAAAACATTTGAAGCGGTTTATAACTTAAAACGCAAACGTCCGAGAAAAATATAAGAAAATATATTTTTTTTTTTTTTTTTTTTTATTATGTAAACTTAATTCTAGAACAGAACTCTTGTCGTATCACAGTATACACTCGGCCATAGGGGCGATTTCCGTTTAAAAAAAAAAAAAGTGTTTACGTCGTTATATATTGTAGCGGCGAAACTTAATTTTCCGTCTCGTTTTTGAAATAACGAATAAGTGTAAGGTTACGTAACAGTAATAATGTAAACGTACATTTATTCCGTCCCGAACAATCTGTTTTAGATTTTTTTTTTTTTTTTATAGATAAACGTAAAAAAAAAGGAAACTCAAAGTGCCCAAACACAGCGTCCCGATGTATTCGCCGGTAAATTTTTATCAAACGAAAATTTTAAACGCGTTTTGCGTTATTCAAACGTATTGCCAAATTGAAATCGACTCGGTCCGCAGCCGTCCGCGGCCCGTAGTAATATTCTCGTATTGGACGAGCGCAAAAGTGTGCGAAATTCCCTACGACGGAATCGATAAAACGTGCGCGTTTCGAGAGCATTTTCTTCGACGTTTAAGGAATATTGTAACTCTTTTTTTTTTGGTTTTTTTTGTTTTGTTATACGCAGACAAACGTATCCCGATCGTTGTGTGTTACAGTATATAATGTCTGGATAAATCTGTATATTACGGACAACCGTTCCAGACGTATGTTGTTAGGCGAAGCTATAAAGTGTATATATATATATATTTTTTTTTTTTTTTTATCGGCGCACTTCCATTGCCACCTGCGCCGCGCCCTTCGGTCCAGAACGATCGCAATCGTAGAAAACCTTTACAGACATCAACGGTTCTAAATATTATCGGTACGCGATATAAAAACGCCATCTAATGACCCGTCGACGCGCGCAAATACGTATCGATACGCGATTTTCCAACAAATCGTATTCGAACTGCAACTGAGATTTTACATTTACAGATATAAATCGTTTGCTATTTCATTAAAAAAAAAAAATAAATAAATAAATAATAATAATAACAACTAACCTTGTAACCGAAAACTCGTCCTCCTAAACACCGTACAGCTGTACGATAATTATTATGTAATTCAATTCCTTATCCGCGATTAACTCTACCGATCCTTACTATTTATATCTTTGGGTCGTTGAACAACATCCGCGCGGTTCGCGTTCGTGCGATATTTTTGTCAACGAAAAAACGGAAATTGAGTGGGAGGATGTGGGAGGAAAAAGTCGACGGGTAAAACAAATCACTGGGCCCACCTGTTCACTACGTCTGTGCCGGAAATAAAATCAAAACTATTGTCCGTACATAGTTTTTCTCTTTGACATCGTACGATCATTCAACAAAAGTTTACCGATTGTCGCGCAACGTAATGCGCTTCCCACGTGCACCATTGGAATACTCGCAATAATTTTCTCTCGGCATTGTATCTCCCCTACAATTTTACTGTCTGTATTATATTATTATCGGCCATATAAATACACTGGGCAATATTTCGTCGGCCGATAGAAATATATTACACATACGCAATACGCAAAACCCAACGAGAAAATATTAATTCGGCCGTTTAACGTTTATTTGTATACATACAATCTGTATTTTTTTTTAATTTACAACAAGCACGTTTGATATTTTAAATGTTTGACATGGTGATACGATTACGAGGAGTTATCCGGGTAGCAACACTTTCGACATGTTTTTTTGTAATTTAAGCTAAGTCTAGTCGACACTAGTGTCTTTAGCCTTCTCGGGGGATTACCTGGGATGATGTTTGAATTAAGGGCGAGTATTAGAGGATTTGGATGGTCTGCCAGACGTGCGCGAAAGAGTTTGTAGGATGAAGCGGCTACTTCGGTGACTGTTGGTGTAATTAAATCTGTACGTAGGGTATGATTTGAGACATAGAAGGAATGCTTTGGTAATAGTTCGTAATGAAATAGACCGAAAAGATTGTATTTTATAGATATTTTTTTTTTTTTTTTTTTTTGCGCCCCATTATAGAATCCCGTAAGACCGTTATAGAATATATTATATGATAATTCTAAAATTATTTCGATACATTTCAAACGAAATGAACGAAATATTAGCTGTACAATGATACGTATTTTGTATCCTCGAAAAGAAACGGTATAAATATTATGCACACATATTTCATCTAAAAATGTATTGCACATACCGTATGATCATTGGCAACAGATGGTCGTGTTACGTACAGGTCATTTTTCGAAGTACCCAATCTGCTGGTCCAAATGTCACAAAAAACGAAATAATAGGTAAAAGAAATTCAAGTGAGCGTTCAAGCAGTTTAAATCGAATATTATTATTTTTTTTTGTTTTTCATTCTTCATACAGCGATTTCTTTTAACTTTGATTTAAGAAATACGATAAAATATTAACTCGTACGACTTACAAGACGTCCGCTCAAACATTTCTATCTAATAATTTAAAAAATAAATTACTTTGGATAATCAGCTTACTCGTATTTTGGCTTACAAAAAATAGTCTAGATCGGTTGATGTTATACTTAAAAATCCAAAGACTGCGAGATTTTCGTAAAGAAATAAAAAAACTACTTTATCAAGATCATAACTTTTCATTGTAAGCGCACGAGGTATTTATTATTTAAACTCGTTATTTTTTTAACTTTGAAAAACGCCGGGATAATATGAATTAAGACTTTGACGTTGTTTAATCAACTTATTTAACAAGGTAAATGGCCAGGGTAGATAAAATGTCAACCGTTAAAAGTATTTTGAGTATCAAAAATACTACAAATATGTAATTGTTTTAGTATTCCTGCGTGTTATTGTTATATTAAAAAAAAAAAAACTAGTTTCGATGGAAAAATATTTTTATTAAAAATGGTGTTAAATGCTGATAAAAACTTTTTTTTTTTTACGGTGTTATCAGCGTCGGGTCGGATTAAAAATAACTATTATACTTTATAAGTACGCGGAAACAATGATACTTATATTAACCTCGTAAACGAATAACCCCTATACAGATAACAAAAATGGTCATTACAAATCCGCAAGTTTTTTAGTTTAATATCTATAGCAATGCAAATAAAAAAATGAAACAGTTAATTTTAATATTTAGTTATTTAGTCGGTACATTCGACTCGTGTAAAACGGATATTAATTAAAATCCAGTAGGAATTGAATGTTACGCTAAGAAATGTAGAAACTATTTTTAGCAATTTTTTATATGGAAACTAAAAACACCCGTAAGTAGCTGAGCTTCGTCACTACAAGGCATTATGAACAAATTATTTTTAAACAATATAATAATATTGCATTTAACTACACTTAACTTGCCGGCTACGTAATGTTAAAAATCTACTTATTTCATTTCAAAACTGATTTATAAAAAAAAAAGCAAAAAACGTTCATTACGTTTCTATTAAATTTGACGATTTTGTTGAAATCCTATATAATATTATTTTTAGAAAATTTAGGCTGTATAGGTAAATATAATAAAAAGATTAATATTTTACATAAAAATTGTAATCAACCCCATGCCCAACTATATGTTGAAGCCACTGGACCGCATTGTGAATTTCTTAAAATTGATATTATTACACGCAAATTGAACTAAACTGACGATTTTATCAATATGAGAAATAAAATTACCGAAATTTAAAAGAAAGTGTATTTTAATAAAAAAAAAATTCAATCAAAATTTAATCGCTTAAAACTCGTTACTCGTTTAACTAATCGACGAAACCGTTAAAACTAAATTTCAATTCGTGTAACGCGTTTAATGCCGCCTACTAGCTGCGTACAAAATTACTGTTTTTCATTGTAAATGCGGGGCGGCTGTGAACGTTTTGAAATTCGTTCAAGTCAAACCCGTTTAATAAACGGTAAAAATGTAACTATCGTATTGCGGATTGTTCCCCGTTAAAAAAAAAAAAAAAAAAAAACACCGGTATTATTCGGAGGCGGAAAAATAGCTATTTGCAGCCGTCGTATATTCCTACAGGAAATATGTGAAATAATTTAAACGGACCGAATTTTACAATAACGGCTACGACCTTAATTACAACAAACTTAATTAACATGAGTAATTTAAATATTCAAACTCTGTTTCGTTAAAACCACCACCACCGCCACAGCCACCACCGTCGTTCGCATTGTTTATCTTATATCTCGCGGCGTTTGACGTTTACTTTCGGGCATGGAAAATACATTTTATAAAAATCGTTTTAAAAAAAAAAAAAAACCATGTATATACGTTTTTTTTTTTTACGATTTTCGCAGTATCCGTGCCCCGGAAATATCGCAAAATGCGTTTATTGTCGGACGTACCCAGCGTCCATAACATATTCGTACTGTACCCGCACAGGAAATATACAATACAGGGTGTTTCAAAATGATTCATCCGATTACGAACTGATATAGTTCGGCAACGGTTAATCGCAGGTTAATGACCAATGTATTAATGGAAAGATTAGATAACTAAGTTTATATTAAGTTATCTAGTTGTTAAATTTGGCACCGTAATCGTTAGTGACGTAACTTAATTAGTTGTTATCGAAATGTCGACCGAGCAACAAAAGGCGTTTTGTGTGCTCCGCTTTGAGAAGTGCGAGTCTGTTATTACCGTGCAGCGTGATTTTCGTCGAAAGTTTAACATTGAACCTCCAACAGCCCAGAGTATTCGAAGATAGCATAAAACCTTCCAAGAAACTGGTTGCTTATGTAAAGGGAAGTCATCAGGTAGACCAAGAACTTCGGATGAAAATGTTGAACAAATTCGAGAAAGTTTTATAAGAAGTCCACAGAAATCTGTTCGTCAAGCATCCAGAGAACTTGCAATACCACCGACAACAGTTTGGCGTGTAGAAGTACGCAAATTTCCTAACGATCAGCTACCACAGAAATGGATCGGTCGCTGTAGTGCTAATGACGCTACATTTTGTCCATGGCCGCCCCGTTCGCCGGATCTTACAATATGTGATTTTTTACTCTGGGGTTACATAAAAAGCATTGTTTATGTACCTCCCCTTCCAAAAGATCTTGACGAATTGAAAAGTCGCATTACAGACGCCATCAACTTGGTTACAGTCGACATGCTTCAACAGGTTTATGAGGAATTTGAATATCGCTTAGATGTGTGTCGTGCAAGTAAGGGGGGTCACATTGAACATTTATAAGCATTGTACCTAAAACTTAAAATAATCCATTAAAATGTAAAATTAATTCTAACATGATCAATCAAATTTTACAATACATATGATTATTTGAAATCGGATGAATCATTTTGAAACACCCTGTATAAAATAACAATAATAAAAAAAAAAAAAAAAAAAAATAATAGTTTTGACGATTATGAAAATAAATATTATTTAGGCGAATAAAATATTCGGTCATTTCGGAAGTGCGACCCTGCAAGAAAAAGAGAAAAAAAAAAAGAAGTTAATAAAACGGTAACATTTGGTTTCCGAACATGCCGAACGTTGGCGTCATGCATTCGCATTTCTCCGAGTCATCATAATAATGGGATTTCGAGGGATTCGGTTTGCGTATTGACTACAAGTACGAATATTCCAATAATAAATATGCGGTGAAATTATTGTAACGGGACGAAAATTGCCGGTAATCGCGTGCAAAATTGAATTTGTACGCTGCCCTCTACCAACCGCCGAAAGGTAAAAATTTTAAGAGGCGTGCAATTTACCGTACTGGAATTGTATCTGGTCTCTTACCATCGGCCGTTCGACGAATAACTCGGACGGTTGTTTTACGTTTGTACTGCCGTATTGTTTTTTTGAAACATTCGGGCCGGTACCAATATGACGGCTAATAATTTATGTACACGAGAATTTAACACAATTACCGTGATTAGACGGTAAAGTTTGTGGAAATCAATAGTAAAATCAACTTATTACGCACTGAGCTTATTACGGGATAAACTTGATAAGTCCGTTAAAAAAAAAAAAAAAAAATACGAACAAGTCTTTTTTTTTTTTTTTTAACCGAACGTTCCAAGGTCTGGTATTATATTTAAACGAACGTGAACGAATTGGAGAATTCTGACGAAAATGTTTTTCGAGAAAATAACCATAAAAAAAAAAAAAAAAACGTAGGATATGTATTATACTGTTGAATATTGCAGAACAATTATTTTTAGTGAAACAGCACAAGACGAGAGTTTCGCGTCTTTAAGGTGTAAGGTGAAACAAACCGAATACTATTGACTTCTCAATGGTTCGAGTGTGAATTCAAAGGTCATTTACTATATAAAATATATTCTTTTATCGGGGGGCGACTTTAATCGTATCACGCTATGGTGTCCACCGTGATTTAGACCGAAGACATACTCGACGAGTATTAATCGTATACGCTTCGCACAAGTGCCTCGTCGAGACTATATTTTACGCAGTTTAAAAAAAAAAAAAAAAATAAATAAAAGTCAACTATGTTTGTACAGAAAATTAAAAATCAGACAGTTGACAGTGGAAACGTACTGCTTAGAAATATATAATAATTATTTGTTTCGAATAATTGTATTTAATAAAGCAATATTATTTTAGAACACCGGATGTCCCGTCGAGTTAAACTTGATTTCAAATTACAAAAAAATTATAACAACGTTTGTCGGCCCGAACGCATACTGATTTGTATAAGTTATACTTGTTCTAACTTTTCTCTACGTTTTCAATTATTTCAATGGAATAGCGTGTTCTTAAATAAATAATATCGTCTATCTGGAAAGTCAATATAATAAAATAAATCGCCTTAAATCATAAATAAATACATTTCTTCTTTTTTTTTTTTTTCTCCCGCTCCATTATAATTTATTCATTTTGAGTAATAACAAAAACCATAACTTATTTATGTAGAATTTTATTGAATTTGCAGCGAGCTTTTTTTTTTTTTTTTAATAATATTGTTCGAATACGAAAGGAAAATGATTTTATTGATTTATTAATAAAGTATAGAAGTCGGTCATCGACATAGATGTTACAAAACAATTAGATAGCCGACCGAGTGAGGGTAACGGAGTTCAGGTCTACCGAGAGACCGAATCTTATTGATTAAATCTTGAAATAGAAGCGTATGCCATGAATTACGATATGATTATTGCGCGATGCCACAGGTGGATTCGATAGGTGATTTATCACATTTTTCACGGCGCAAACAAATATTTCGTGGGTTGCTTCGCCGTTTTTAATCCAAAACTCGGATTTACCCGTGGAATCACCTAATTGTTGTGCACGCCCGCGGTCATCACGAGAATTACCTATTATTATCGCAATAATCGATAACGATAATATCGGTGGCGTACGAATTTTACGACAGAAATGCTATAACCTAGGCCTGTTGGCTTTTAAATTACGGGAATCGACCAAAAACCCGACGCGATTATTGTAAGTGATAAAATCTCGACAAAGTAACCTATAAAAAAAAAAACTGTAGTCCATCATGTTGGCCGCTTTGACCAACGAATCGAAATATATGACGAAATAAAATAACCAAAATAGTCTGCGAATTCCCGAGAGCTTACACGCAGTTTACACAATACCGTATAAATATTATATCGTCCGTTTTGTTATGTGTCGAGTCTCTTTACGAGTAGTTTGACCGATTCGTGTAAGGAAAAAAAAAAAAAAAGAAAAAAAAAGACAATGCCAATAACGTGGCAATGCGCGTAAAACATATTTTAAAGAGAAAACTTTTAACAACTTCCGGCGGATCGTCCGACCCGCGCGCCAGACAACAATAAACGAGAAAAAAAAATCCTATTTAAAGTTTTATCGTAATAAATCTAACACGTCTTGTGTGTCCCCATATTTTTTTTTTTTTTTTTTAAATAGAATATTAAAATATGTTATTCGAGTAGTAGGTACATAATTATTACTGTGAAGAGTTTTCCAAGTACTTTAAAATTATACTTGAACCTCCAAAAATAAATAAATAATAATTACCGCCGTCATAGTCGGCAAAATGGTTTTTTTTTTTTTTTTTTTTTTTTTGTTTGTTTTAGATTCCCAACATTACGCTGGTAAATACTCCCCCTGCCCCTTACATTTTGTGTCTGCTTACAATTTTTCTACCAGATATCCAATACGAAATCCAAATATCTTGCTCCAATCAAAAAACGATCAGAGAACATTTTCGACGCGCATCGAATCTTGTTGGTGCATTGCGGAGATCATTTTTTCGATTTTCCTTGACGTTTTCTAATGATGTGGAAAAAAAAAAACGGAAATATTTACAACGGCACTATTATTGTTTCGAATTTCACAACATTTTTGGAAATTTTAGAGGTATTTACAGCCAATTTCCATTGTCGTGTGCAATACAATTTTAGTGTTTATTCGGTTTCGTGTAGATTTAATGTTTTTTGATATCTCACTCAACGCTCGTTAATTAGACACAAAGTACAGTTTTCTTGTTGGCGGTATAAAAATATCGTAAATCCGTTGGTACGTATTTTTTTTTTTTTAACTTTTGAAGTTCAACTTTGTACCGACATTGTAAAAATCGCGGTATTTCGCGTACTATTTTCCGATTTGTATGACTACAATTTATCTGGGCCCAGTAGAAAATTCCACAGCAGTTGATGATAAATCGAAATTAACGGTATAACAAATTTAACGCAGTGTAGTAGTTTGTTTTTTTTTTTCATAATCATTGAACGTGTACATATCGACGTAAATCGTAGAAATCACGGTATTTCATAAGACAAGCAAACCACATTCTTCTTCGAGAATCGTTTTTCGTTAGTATATTTAATATTTAACGTTACGCGGTTTATTCGTTTTCTAGTGGTCACTATCGAAATTCTATGCGAATCCGCGTAGACAGTTTGCAGTTTATATCACAAATACAATTATCGTCCTAAGCAGTTCGTTTACGCGCGGGCACGGGAAAGTTCGAGCAACGGACGAGGGAACAAAGGCGGGCGTTTTTCGCGTTTTATCTGCGGTCCCATTCAATAAGCGCATTTTATTCGGAAAAATTGTTAACACAAATAATAATAGCGAATAATAATAATAATAATAACGGAGGTAATAAAGAAGATATCGATTACGTTGCGCGGCACAAAGCTGGTATTCTGAAATAATAGACTTTGCATTGTTTTCGAAAATGTATAAAGGCCACCGCAAGATGCTCGGAACGCAACGTACTTATATATAAATGCCTGGGAATACGCGGCGCAAAGTTTAATTTTATTTACAAATTATTTTGGACGTCAAAATATTGCCAACTTAAGTGCACCGAAACGGCGTATTTGTCAAAATAATTTATGTAAACCATGTCTGAAAGCATTTTCGCGTATTTGACAAAGTCGCTCCCTCTAGACAGTGCTCGGATCTATCATTCCGCGGCATTCGTGTTATTACGCAACATAAAGAAGTTATGGATTTTCCTTTGTTGTCGCGTAATAACATTGGTAAAAATGTCAAAATTCGTACGTTTCAATAATGTGCCGAAACTCTGTCCCGTAAAATAATCCTAGACACGGAAATTCGTTCTTAGTAAATAAACGAGTTTGCACGGCATCTCGTAGAAAAAATCATAGGGGTGGATAAACAAAGTTGCCAAAATGTAGAATATAAAACCGAATATTTTTTTTTTGATCAACCCGATACACCATTTGTCAACCAGCCGATTAAATTATCGATATTCCCGGACGACATGACCAATATTCAGTCCGTCGTCCTCGGATTTACATCGAATTATGTAATTTTATCAACGCGAAAAATAAAAAAAATAGGAAGGAAAAAGAAAACCACGAAAATAGTTTCGTTAATTCGATAATTTATTACGAACATTAAAAAAAATATATATATAATAATTTTAGTTAATGACCTAGGTATAAAATAGAATACTCAAATCGATTAATTTTCCTAAAAAAAAAAAAAACACTCGGTAGTATTGTTTCGGAAACTAGGTATTCCGAGTGAAAATTTGCAACACCGGGCGAGACAATGAATAGAATTGACTCGGCTAAGTCAAAATCGAGTTAATTTGAATATATTTTAACGACTTTCGTTCACGACACGTTCGGATTTAAATGCAATATCAAACAACACTGTTAGGGCAAACGAATAAAATCACGTAATTTATCAACGGTGTGGTTTTTATCGGTTTTGCAGACAACGGAAATTGTATTAATTTTCTAGAAGGTATTATGCGACTGCGTAAAGTTCATAATTAAGACAAATATCGAGACTTGTACGGTTTATATACGATATTCACTGGCTAACATTTTTTTTTTACACTGCATTCCGTTTATTGTATTTACTCGTGAATACAATTTTGAATTAAATATGTGATCGCTGGTAATAATATTCGCTAAAATATATATTAATTTTCCAAGGCAATAACAATAGGCATATACGGGATAAACATTTTAATGTAAAGTTAGATTTGTCTTTCAACTTAGCTTTTACCGGAACTTTCTGTTTGCACTAGTTAAGTTGAAAAAAAATAACGAGTTAATTCGTTTAATTTAATTTTTTTCCAACAGACTCGACTCGAATTAAATAATACTATTCCGTTGGCTTGAGAGATTCGTTTTCAAATATACGAATTTCGGATTATTCCTTGACGTAAATTGTATCACTGGCGTACAAAAAAAAAAAAAAAAAACCGATTTATGGAATTATTTTTCGCATACAAATAAAATGTGTAATTTTTGCGAAAATAATATTTTCCAATTACGACTAGAACGTGCGCGACGGAATTTTTTATATTTTTTTTTTAAAAATATCCACGCCACAATACACATATTCTATATATAACAGAAATATCAACTCGCATCCGTAATAAATAAAATATAAGAGAGCATATACGTAATTATAACGTAGTTAAAATTTTTTTTTTTTTTCGTTTTTGTCGAGCGGATAATTTTCGATTGTTTATCACCAAAAAAAAAAAAAAATAATAATAATAATAATAATAATAATAAAAAGTAAATTATTCATTGAACCCGGGCACGTACGCGTATTATTATTACGATAAATTACATTTTAATTCGGTAATTCTCGAAACTGTAGGCCGGGGCTCTCGGGGGAACGGTGTCAACTTTAATTACAATTGTTTTCGGATAATAACAAAACCTACACCGAAGGACCAAAGCAAATATTCACTGCGTATCGATCGCCCCGAGGCAAAAGCCCCGAGTGGCATATTATATTCTAGGTTTTCAGAAGAGCCGTTTGTTCGTTTATATATGTGTTATTATACATTTCAAACTCCATTAAAAAAAAAAAAAAAAAAAAAAAATGTACGAGTTATTTTTTTCAAGTACATTTCTGTCGTTATCCCATACTCGAAAATTGTTTTTTATTTAGTTTATCATTACATTTATCTTGGTTGCATACGTTGTGACGTTGGAACTATCCGGATAAAAATTAAATCGAATATCCGTACTATTCGGATATTAAACGTTTACACATGTACTCGGATAACATTAATTAACAAATAATTCAAAAATGTAATAAAAAAATATTCGGGTTATTGTTGTTCGTACGCTAAACGACGTGTTAAAATCCACAAAAATCATGCTGAATACCAAAAAAAAAATACATATTAGGTACACTCATAATTAAGATAAAACGCAAAACAGATAAATAGATGTAAACACGAAAACGATTGGATTACGCGACACTGCGATAGTAAAAAAAAAAAAAAAAAAAACAAAAAATGGTTTTATAGTTTAAGAGGGGTAAAAAAATCCTTTAAACCATGTATAATGTGATTTTCGAGGTAGAGGGGTTAAATGATTAAGAGGGTACTATTTTAGGAGGTAAGTTTTTTTTCGTCTCGCGGATGAAACGATAAAAAAAAAAAAAAAACAAAAAAATGTACCGTTTAAGCGTACACCGATTTAATTCACCGTCGGATTCGTAGCTCAATCGGCAGGTCTATATCTCCTCGACACCCGTATCAACTACATAAACGACGATAATATTTCCACCGAAAATACTTATATTTTACTTTTACGTATATTATATTCTGACTTTTTAATCAATCGCCCGTCGGTCGGCTATTATTCGTAAGTCCATCTCAATGATGACGTATTTAAGGAGCGAGGAGGGACAAAATGAAGGCAATTGCCCAGATTAGTACTTGTTTGGTGGCAGTAAACACTGGAAAGCAATATAGTGGTGGTAAAATTTCAACCATATAGCACAGCTTTAAAAAAAAAAAAAAAACAATTTTTCCTTATTTGAGGACAACACAATTCCCTTTTTTTTTTTTTTTTCAACGGCAACAGGTGTATTCTATACCGAATTTCGGATAGACCGAATTGTTTTAAGTCATTTCGACCCATTGACCACGGCTCTAAAACCGTAATTGACTGAACGACAACGAGCACATTTTTTTGTGAAATTTATATCGTTGAATTTGTCGACGATTTTTACAAACCGCAATAAACCTCCACTTGAACGGTAACGGATACATTATCGTCATTTTATTAGTGAAAAAATTCTCTCTACGACGATAAATAAAACTATTTAAAGACGAATATTACAATGTGTAATGTATTGGAAAATAACGTAATCTGAACTTTGTCGTTAGCTCATATCGTCGGACGAATAACAAAAATGTTCAGCCACAATTTCAAATTCAATGCTATTGGAACTAACGACAAGAGCACGAGAATGTACTGAACGTGTTGCCCCTTAGTCACAAAAAGCGGTCTAAATATTGTAAATTATTTTTATTAATTATATAGAAGACAATATGTTTTAATTTTTTAGTCTTATACGCAAAACACGCAATATAAATTGCGATAACATACACACAATATCAATATTTTCAATACGCACATAGATTCTGGAAACGTTAATTTTTTTTTGTCCATATTTTCTATAACGGGAAACTCTTTATAACGTAAAAATGTGTTGGTCACAAGCAATTCCGTTATAATGAGGTTTTACTGTATTTATATATACGCATAATAACAAACAGCCGATTAATTCCGATTTACGGGGCTGACGTCAAGGTCTAAAATTGTTTGCGGTATCACCGAGGACTTGGACATTAATGATTTCATCAGTTCTGGTTCCAGTTTGCTTCTTAAAAATGCAGTTTTAAATAGGCAATGGCCATCGGCATATTAGCAGTAAACACCGGAAAGCAATATAGTGGTGGTAAAACTTAAGCCGCATAGCACACCTTTAAAAAAAAAAAAAAAAAAAAAAAAAACCAATTTTTCCTTATCGTATTTTTTAAAATGAATATATCAAACCGATTGTATTTTATCGAAATCCATTTGTTATCTGGACACTAAAAAACGCGTGTACTCTTATAGGCCCGTAGAATAATTACCTTGTTGTATTCCACCGGTACTCGGCGGTGTGATTTACATATTAGACCTCGGAACCAAGTGCCCATGGGAGAAGATCGTTGTGTTAAATCCCCCCCTAACCCTCCCTTGCACTTTTGTTTTTTAATACTCTAAAACCGAGAAAATCGTGTTTATCGTTATAATGTTTAAAAAATGAAGTTAAGTAATTTAATAGTTACTCGACATTAATATTTTGTACGTGTATTGTGTTCAAAATAACGTCGTTAACGTTTATTTTATCTTTTTTTTTGTTGTCGTTGATTATTCGTGTAACGAATGATCCGTCGCACGGCTTAGTCCCAATCGCGCCACTGGGACCAACAATACAAAGCGAAAACCGACTGCGGCCGGATGGGAGGGAGGGGTACATTAAGAAAATGCGCGCCCAGGAGACGGCAACATCCCAAATAGGCCACCGGCCATCTCGAAAATGGCCTATACGCATTATCGTTATTTTTATTTCGATAATATTAATACTGTATTCGCGTTCAAATCACGTAATACTACGAGCGCCAAACGATATTATAGTATTTCAATTTTATTTTTTTTGTTTACGTGCTCGACAACCCGATAATAATGTACGGCGAAATCGACGGTCGTATTAAACAAAAACAAAAAAAAAAAAAAAAAAATATCAATACACGGCGGGCCACGAAATAATAATATAACATCGTCAATTTATATGCACGATAATATTTTATCGTATTACGAGTATATTATTTCGATATTCCCGTGACGCTGTTACCGCACCTCGGGTCGTAAAAATTTTTTTCAAAAAAAAAAAAAAAAAAAAAAAAAGATGTTTTTATCCCGTGTATATATATATATATATATATATATATATGAGCCTGTGTAGGTCGTTAAAAATATGGTTTTTTTTTTTTTTTTTTGTTCTGTTCGTACGAAATATCGTAACCTGCGGGAATTCGATTTGTGGAAGGCCGGAGCGGTAACAAATCCTGTATGCCGCCGCACCGCGCCGAACACTCGCGAGATTCGAATTTTATCGTCGCGAAAAGCACACGATTACCGGCGCTCTGGAAACGTCCATTTTTTTTTCCCCGCGGATCGTCGGTGGAAAATGCATATTTTTTTTTTTTTTTTTTTTAAATTTCGTTCCAATGAAAAATAACAAAAAAAATAATTTATTTATAAATACGAAACTATACAACAGTATTATTACGGAAATAACTACGCGCCGCTCGCAGCTTAGCAACACAATTGAACACTTTTACAATAATTAACAAATCTTTATCACAAATAGTTCTATCGGATTTCAGTTTTGCCACGAGATATAATCGTGTTGCAATACGTCACCATTAATATGTTTCGATACACTTATTGTATTATTGATAAAAAATCATTTATTCGTTCTGTATTAAAAAAAAAAAGTTACCCAAAAACGTATTGCTATTTTTGCTATAAGGTATTTTAGATCAGTAAACAGGTCTAGGTCATGGGAGGGGTGGGGGGATCCTTTAAAATACAAATAATCAAAAAAAAAAAAAAAAACATTCCATGACCTGTTTTTAAACACAATGTGTACGTACAAAATATGTTTGTCAAGTAATAAATCTATTTTATTTAAAAAATATTATAACAATAAATGCAATTTTCTTGGTTTTAGAGCCAATTCGTTTTGGCTGAAAACATTTTCCGGATCTCCGAGTATATTTTTGTAAACTGCCAATCCATTTAATCGATTATAACGTAGAAAAGTTTTAATTATGAGATATGTAGCGGTTGTCATATAAAATGTATTCATTTGTGTAGTAATAAGCAAATTATATAAAATAACTGCGAAAATTTAAATTCATATGAGAATACCAGTTAATTTTTTTTTTTTTTTTTTTTTTCTTTTATTGATATATACACAATCTGTACCTCAAGGGCACAATAAGAGTATTAGCTAAAATAATAATATAATACATGAATAAACTTGATAAAAGAAGCCACCCAGCGATGACACTTTTAAGTGAGGTTAAGTATAGTTTTTTTTAAAAATATATATATAATTTTTTTATTAAGTTAACATATCTCTGCACCAGTTGCGTTTTAAGCGCCTTGGAGGATTACCCGGAATAACTTTTGATGAAAGTGCTTGAATTAGAGGATTGGCATGTGTTGCAAGTCGATTATGGAATCTATTATAATAAGTTATTGCTTCTTCTTTTACAGTTTTGATTTTTAGGTCTGAGTGAAGGGTATGATTTGAGACATAAGGAGGGGAGTTCGTTAATTTTCTTAAAGCAATATTTTGAAAAGTTTGAATACGATTTAGATTTGATTTTTTAGCATTTCCCCAGAGTTGGAGACCATAAGTCCAAATGGGTTTAATGAGGGATTTATACATTAGTAGTTTTGTTTTTAGATTTGTGTGTTTGTTATTAACTAGTAAGGTTTTAAGCATACGCAGTCGCAGGTTTAATTGTAATCTTTTTACACGCGTGTGATGAGCCCAGGTGAGCCTACGGTCAAGGGTTAAGCCAAGATATTTAACTGTTGGAGTAGACGGAATTTCAGTACCAAAGAGAGTAACTGCTGGACAATGCCCTAACTTAAGGGTAAAAGTTGTGTGAATTGATTTGGATTGATTTACCTTGATCCTCCAATTATTATACCAGATCTCCATAAGAGAAAGATGATTTTGTAGATTATGCGATGCTACTACCGGGTTTTCATTTGTAGAAATGATAAGTTTATCATCTGCATAGTCAGCCACTAATGTGTTAGGCGAAGTTGGTTGATCTGAAGCAAATAAGTTATACAGTATTGGGGAAAGTACGCCTCCCTGTGGAACCCCAGCTCTGATATTTGCTATATTGGAATATGCGGATTTAAAATGAACTTGAAAATAACGATCAGTTAGATATGACTTAAGTAGAGTAAAGTAAGTTGAGGGCAAAAATTTCCTTAGCTTGAAAAGCAGCCCCTCATGCCATACGCGATCAAAGGCCTGTTGGATATCGAGAAAAACACAGGAACAGTACATTTTTCTTTCAAGCGCAAAACAGACTGAGTCTACCAGTCTATGTACTTGATGTATTGTTGAATGTTGTGCGCGAAAGCCGAATTGATAGTTAGGTAGCATTTTTTTCTCATCAATTATGGGAAGTATACGATTCAGTATAAGTCTTTCGAGAACTTTTGCGAAAAAAGGTAATAGACTAATTGGTCTATACGACGTTACCAGGTCCGGGGGCTTGTTTGGTTTTGGGAAAAGGATGATTTTGGAGAACTTCCATAAGAGTGGGAAGTACGATAACCTGAGTATGGCATTAAATATATGAGTAAGTAGAACGATTGCACGTTTAGGAAGGCATCTGGCTACTTCAGCCGTTATTAGATCGAAGCCCGGCGACTTCCTAAGGGTGCATTTTTGAATTGCAAATTTAATATCGCTTGGCGAAAAGTGTTTAACCGGGAGAGAAGGTGGTAGAGGCATATTGAGATAACTATATACTGTACTTGAGTTAACAGGTGGAATATCTTGATGAGGTTGGAAGACATTAAAGAGGTGGTTTTTAAAAAGTTCAACTTTTTCTGCGTCGGACACGGCAAGACTTCCATCAGATTTTTTAATAGGTGTAGTAGTTACTTTAAAATGCAGTGCTTGTTTAGATGCTTTCCAAAGACTGCCATCATTTGAAGATAATTTAGACAGAAAGTTTTCATAGGAAAGGTTTTTGATTTTTGCTAAGATTTTCTTAAGATGGTTTACTAATTTAATATATATTTTTTTGTGGGAGGGTAATCGAGTGCGTTGATAAAGGGCTCTAGCTCTTCTCTTTTCTGATATAAGGATACGGATATTAGTCGGAAGTGAGTTGGTGTTAGCAGTATGTACATTTTTAGCTGCGTTAGCCGCCCAAGCTGATGATTGAATAACATTCGTAAGATTATTTATAGCTGCATCTATGTCCTCATTGGATTTCAGTCTAACATTTAATTGGAGGTTCTGATTTACCAGGTCATGAAATTTATACCGGTCAGTGGTAGCATAAAATAATTTAGGTGGTTCTGTAATAATTGAGGGATAGTTGCTAATTGAGAGAATGACCGATGAATGATCAGAATTTAAGTCCAGAACATTGTCAATAACGTAGTGCAAATTTGAAGGAGTTTTTGTTACGAATATATCTAATATGTCTGGATTTTTATGAGGAGATGATGGCCAATAGGTAGGTCCTGGGGGAGCAAGTACCTTGAATTTTTTAGAATTTGTAAAGTTATAGAAAGTATTTCCACGTGGGTTGTTTACCCGACAGCCCCAACTTTGATGTTTTGCATTAAAATCTCCACCTATAACAAAGTTATTGTTTATTGTGTTGAAGTAGTTTAAAAAGTTCTCATAGGAGATGATATGCTTTGGAGGTGAATAAATTGCTGCAACTGTGATTGGAACATTATTAACATAAATTTGAATAGCAGAGGATTGAAACATATCTTCACAAAAACTCGGAAGAGAATGGTGTAATATGGTAGATTTAACTAGGATTGCAACACCACCGTGAGCTGTATTGTCAGGATGATTGGCTTTATAGAGCCTATATCCGGATATATGTATGTGCGAGTATGAGGTAAAATGCGTTTCTGTAATTAAGGCAATGTCAATACGTCTATTATTTAGTACTGATTGAAGTTCTAATACATGATTTTTAAGTCCGTTTGCATTGAATAGCAAAACAAGAAGGGATTTTTTTGTAGCGGTATTAGTCATTTTTTTTATCTAACAAGGAGGAAATTACTTTAGTAAGTAGAGTTATAAGTGGATTTATTAAAGATTTAAATTCCTCTAGAAAAAGAGACAATGCATTATTAGTGAAGGAATCAGAGGAAGGAGAAGGAGGTGTTGAGCGTTGGCCAGAGGTAGCCTGAGCGTATGAACGAGTATTATTTGAGGGGGCAGCGTCATCTGGGTGGCTATTTTGTACATTGTAACTCTTAGGTCTAATATTATCAGACAAAAAAACGTTGTTTGCAGAAGGCTTTTTACGACGTTGGATTTCCTTATAAACTGTGCAGCCTCTGTAGCTGGCTGGATGATTACCTTGGCAAAGCGCACACTTAGGTGGGGAATCTCGAGACATAATGCAGTCGGATGATTGGTGGTGATCGCCACAACGCACGCAACGTGATGAGTAATTACAATAAGATTTCGTGTGACCATATTCCTGACAGTTCAAGCACTGGCTTATTACCTTAGGTTTATGGGGCTCTTCTACTTTAATTTTCGTGTGGAGCATAGAGGACAGTTTATAGATGTCGTTCGATTGAGGGGAAGGCTCCAGGTCCACGAAAAAAAGTGGCAAAGGGTGTTTATGAACTTTGTGAAGTACATTAGTGACGTTACGTACTTCAAATTCACGGAGTTCCAATTCAGATTTGATTAGGCTGATTTGGGTTGATGGATGTAGATTTCTGATAACTACTCGCAAGGGTTTATCTTGCTGGAGTTGATAAGTGTGATATTCGGCATTTTGATCCTTGAGAAAGTGTATAAGGATTCTGTATGCCTCAGGAGTGTTAGTTTGTATTTTTAATCGATCCGTAGAGGATTTGCAAAAAAAGTTATTAACGCCAAGTAAATTCGTTAGACTTGTGCAAAGTGCTGAAAAATCCTCCACACCTCTTACAAAAACAGGAGGAGGGGATTTGTTGAGCGATTCTGTATTTTTTTGGTCAATATTGATAGTGGGATTGACAGCGTTTGGAATATCGTCGATATTGTCTAATTGGCTAAAAACTTCAAATCTATTTCTAGATGCAAATATTTTTTTTTTAACTGGTTGAGTTGGTGTTTTAGGTGAGTTAAGAGAATCCGAAGTTGATGAAGATGAGTGATTTCTTTTGTTAGGTTGAATGACCCAAGTTTCATTTGCTGTAGTGTTTGTAGCATTCGATTGAGACAATGAATTGTGTACACTTTTGTTAATAATTGTAATTGGTGGTACCGTTTTATTTTCTTTATTGGTTTGGTTTTTATTAATTTGATTTTGATTTTTGCTGCAACTCATTATTACGGGAGTATATAATATAATGTAAATAAACAAATATATAAATAATATATATATATATATATATTATTAGTTACTAAATTAATTAATTTTACGATAAGACAATTATAATTGCGATAGTGGGTAGGCGCGATAACAAGCACAATAATAAAACCCAAGGCCGCCGCCGCGACGGCCGCGTTGAATATTCACCTTTAATGAACACTGTAGGGGGCGTATATGTACACACAAACGTCGAATTAGAACCAAAAATATTTGGTATGACAGTAAAAAGAAGAAAAAGAAAATGTTGCTAAACGATTAACGCATTTTGTGCATTTATGATAATTACTTAGTGAAAATAAATTAAGCACTCCCGGAGCGACAGTACACGTGCGGATCGGATGGATGCTATCGCAGGACTATACCAGTTAATAGCCGCGGAATAAACACGGGAACTGATAACGAATATTGGCAGTGTTATTATCTACGAAGAAAAAAAAAACCAGAGTGTATTAAACGTTGTTGTATACAAGATAACAGAAGTCGTCAAAAGTTGAAACAATTACTTACTTTTTGATTTGAAATAGAACTAAAAAAAAAAAAAAAAAAAGGCCAAAATGTGTGGTATTGAACACCCTGATTCCCCCAATGATTACGCCACTGATCTAGATACACTCGTTTTACATATTTTCTTTAAATCGATAAACACCAATCTCATAAGTGTATCCTGTACGTATATACAAATCGCAGTGGTCGAATTACTATACGAATTTCATATTATTATTTGCATGGTTATTTTCTAAATAGACAGTTCAATTACTTTGGCTATTATTATTATTTATGGCTACGGCGTCTATCTTGGATATGAATATAAATTCGATAAAATATTCATTCATATTTACATTAGATATATTGTATTTATTTGTTACGGCGAGTGGCCAATTTGAACAGAGAATATTATATTATTCTAGTTCCTGTCCCGCACGGTGTTGTCCGTGAAAAATTGAAAGTACCCTTGGATTTAACTCCGTACTCCTTGGAGGTTACCATCGCTGGATGATTTCTCTCATCTTGTGCTTGATGTGTTATTTTATTATGTATGTAGTGTTATGTCGGTCCTCTTTTTTTTTTTTTTTTACATATTGTGTTATGAAATACAGATTGTAAATTTTCTAAAATAAATTTTAAAAAACTCCGTACCCCTCGCACAACTATAGTTGTCCTATGGCGGTTTTTTTTTTTATTCATTCTTCTCGGTAATCTCTTTATCGACGTTGCTCAATGAACGAGCGAGTGAGTGTGGATGTATTTGGCTTTTATCTATATACATAAAAAGTGGATGTCTGTGTCTGCACGAGTTTCTCCGTGTTGATTGCATATTGATATCGGCATTTAGTTTGCCGAAGATGGACTACCCACTTTCCACCTGGTTTTTTTTATTGTTTTTTTTTTTAAATAGTGACAATAATAAATAATACCGTTGCAAACGTATTGCGATAGCACTAGCGAAGCATCTAGCTAGGTCGGCTAATCTCTTAAAAAAAAAAAAAAAAAAAAAAAACAGTACTTTCTTACCCGTGTGACAAACCCAATCGAATAATACTGACAACTAACGTTTTTTTTCCACACATTCGTGTCGCCAAAATAACCCGGAAATCGGCGATCAGTGAGCGAGCTATGTCAATGTATTTTTCTTTTTTATTATTATTATATATTGGCGTAATTATATTATCCGGACCGACCCGTCGAGCGTATACGTCAATACAAAATATGTACGTAGGATAAGACGTAATACGAGGTGTGACAATAAAATAACGAGACTTTCTAAATATAACCTAAACTATTAACGTTATCTATAAAACGATTATTGAAATATGATTAGAAAACACTTATCTAAAAGTACTATGAACACTGATGGCATCGATTCATTTTCTTATACGTTAGTAGCCTTGTTATTAGTGCGAGTTCGACTATACTGCCGAAAAATGTTAGATATAAAAATCGAACAACATGTGTTAACATTAAATTTCTTGTTAAATTAAAAAAAACTGCCGCGGAATCGTTTCGTATGTTATTTGAAGTTTATGGTGAAGAATGAGTTTATCAAGAGCTCGTGTTTTTGAATGGCACAAACGGTTTTGTAGTGGAAGGGAGGACGTCGAAGACGATGATTTTTTTCAAAATTGACAAAATTAATTAATCAATATTATTATAAAGAGGTATTAATTAAATTAAGAGAACGTGTCAGATAGAAGCGACCAGATCTATGGAAAAATGGCTGGGTTCTTCACCAAGACAATGCTCCGGCTCACAGTGCATTTTCAATTCAACGTTTTTTAACTGAAAAAAAAATTTCTATACTTGAACATCCCCCGTACTCGCCAGACCTTGCTCCTTGTGACTTCTTCTTATTCCCAAAAATTAAAAGTTTATTAAAAGGAACCCATTTTCAAACAGTTGATGACGTAAAAATGAAAACGGCAGAACTTCTAAAAGGGCTGAATGAAAGCAATTGGCAACACTGTCTTCAAGAATGGCAGCGACGTATGCAACAGTGTATTGATGCTGAGGGAAGGTACTTTGAAGGTGATAATCATTAAATTATAACATTTTTAAAATAAACAACTTTTATTCAAAAAGTCTCGTTATTTTATTGTCACACCTCGTATACCAGAAACCGTCGCGGGAGTGTACTACTCAACGACTTCCCAATGTTTCGTGGCGGTCGGACGAATAGTGTAGGAATGCATAAAGGACAATCGGACATACGCACATGCAGGTAAAATATTCGAATTGGAATATTTAAATTACTCGGTTACACAAAATACAAAACTTATAACCAAAAATATTTAACGCGATTTTATTTTTCAGTCATTGCCCGAATAAATATAATTTATTTCGTCCAATAAATACGAATTAAATTGAATTTTCGCATATTTTTTTAATTTTCGTGTGATATATGAGAGCATTTTTTTTTTTTTTTTTTTGTGTTTTTTTCGAAATGGCTTTTTAAATCCGCAGACACTGATGCGATATTCTATCAAACTATTCGCCCGGCTATAGCAGCCTAACGCCATTGTTAAGACTTATGTCTAAATAATACATTTTTATTTTTATTTTTATCTGAAATTTAAATATCCATCTGGTATTTATCTAGATAAAAAAAAAAATATATTTTACCTATAGTAGATTGTGATTTAAATTACACCCTTTGCATTTACCGGAATTATTATAACCGTTTACATTTTTATCTCCGTATACTAGAAATATTCGGAACAATAGAGACGATTGAAAAAAGGGGAGAAAATCATCTTTTTTTTTCTATCAAGACGTAAATGTCCAATTTTATCGCTTTTTTTTTTTTATCTGCATCTCGACGATTTCGGAGCGACTATCGTATAATTTACTCGTCTAGATCAGAAATTCTCAACCTATAGTCCGCAAGCCATACCTAGAAAATATAAAAATATTTCATTTTTCCTTTGGGGCGTGACACAAATACCGTCAATCGTGTGCAGTACGTCGATTATTTAAAAATTTATATTACATAATGCCACTTATGCTATCAGTTTAACCGATAATCTAATCTTAATTGTACAGCAAGACTCGATTACCGGTAGAATACAACAGACTACGCGTCATGTCTCCGACAACTTATTATCCGGGCTGTTCTACATTGAATATTAACAAAGAAATCAGTCGGATGCCACTAAAGGCGTAGCTGTGAGCAGTATTTCCCCCAAGAATATCTTTGTCGGTAAAGAAAACGCACGTCCAAAAATCACATCGAATTCGATTTTTATAATTGTAATTTACATTTACGAAATATAATAATATGATTAGTATGATGCACATTGTTTTATAATGGTAATTTGCGTTAAATTGTCATATAAAATTATTGCTTGAAATTGTTCAATTATAAACATTATTACAATGCCCTGCTACGGGTAATTGTATTTAGACGTAATCAAAATTCTTCTAGAACGTGTGAAAAAAAAAAAAAAAAATCGATTCTTGTTTATAAATAAAGGTAAACAAAAAAAAAATGTCTGTAATTCAGGTGGCGTGGTTTTAGCATAAAGGTCGGCGGGAACCACCGGGATTAGACGGAAACCGTTTACGTACCCGCGTCCCGGCACTGTCGGGCGCGGCGCGGTCCCGTGCCGGACCCGCGGGACTCGCGACCGGAACGCGTAAACGTACCCGGCCGGGGGCGCCGGGGAGGATATTGTAAAATCGCCGGACAATAATTGAGTCGCCGTTGCCGACGGGTGGAACCAGCGGCGGGCGGCGTGAATTCCAACGGTTGACCTCGGCGCCGCAAACATCAGAGTGTAACGGTAAAATTATAATAATAATTATAACCACCGGGGTGGTGGTGTGATGCTGTATAATAATAATAATAATAATAATAATATGGTGATTTCGGTCCGTCCGCGTTGACCGATAAAACAACAATATTAATACGCCGCGGTCGTCCGGTAAATCATTTTGAATTATTATTATTCATTTGTGGTCCGGGCCGACGAGTACCTCGCGCACAAGATAACGGCCGGGTCCGTCCGGCGCCGAAATTCGCCGATATTGCCGAGACCTCACCCCTACTCCCCTCGACGGCAAAAACGACAAACCCGTCACGGTGGCCAAGGTAACGCGAAATATTTCGGTCCGGTGACCTCGGCCGACCGACCATACCCTGATGCGCCGCGAGGCGTTCGATCGAGGAGTGTCGGTCCGTCCGAACCGGGCGACTTTTGGTGTCGCTCACGTCGGACTCCCCAGACCGTTGGGAAGCCGTGGGCGACTTTGCCCGGGGCCGTCATCGCGGAAAAGGGGTCGGCCGAACGGCAGCGCCAAGCCCTCGACGTCGCCGGCGTGCGCCTTCTTGGAGCGCATCGCCGCCGTCGTTGATCGCTAGTCCGCCGGCCAGGAGCCCGGTAGTAAGTGTCGCCCCTCCCCGTGCTTTGTGAGGGCAGCATGTGGGCTTCGGCCCGGCTACTGCCCGTTCCCACCGCGGGGCACGAACGTGTAATTTTCGACATGTGAGCCCGCCCCGCCTTAGGGGAAAACGGGATTTTTAAACGTGTAATTAATTATATATTTGGTGCATTTTAATAAACGATGGCGACCCGACTCCCCCCGACCTAGTGCTTTACGGCGTTTCCGGGAGGCGGGTGTATTGCTGATTCGAAAAAATTAAATAAAATTTAAAAAAAAAAACGTGGATTACTGGACATAAACACATTTTTCGACGATTTTCAAATTTCTATAGCTTTCGGTGAGCGCACGCGCAACACAACTGGCATTATTTTTTTTTTTAATGGCAACAAGTGTTTTCCACCCGAATTCGGATAGACCGAATTGTTTTAAGTCATTTCGACCTCTTGACTACGGCTCTAAAACCGAAATTGACTGAACGACAACGAGCACATTTTTTTGCGAAATTTATATCGTTGAATTTGTCGACGATTGTCGTCCTATATAGGACGATATCCATGGTTTTACACATTTCCGTTACAAACCGCAAATAAACTTCCACTTGAACGGAAACGGATACATTATCGTCATTTTATTAGTGAAAAAATACTCTCGATAAATAAAACTATTTAAAGACGAATATTACAATGTGTAATGTATTGGAAATAACGTAATCTGAACTTTGTCGTTAGCTCATATCGTCGGACGAATAACAAAAATGTTCAGCCACAATTTCAAATTCAATGCTATTGGAACTAACGACAAGAGCACGATAATGTGCTGAACGTGTTGCCCCTTAGTCACAAAAAGCGGTCTGAATATTGTAAATTATTTTTATTAATTATAAAAAAAGGCAATATGTTTTGTTATTTTTCCTTTTCGTTTTTAGTTTTAATTTTTTAGTCTTATACGCAAAACACGCAATATAAATTGCGATAACATATACACAATATCAATATTTTCAATACGCACATAGATTCTGGAAACGTTAATTTTTTTTTGTCCATATTTTCTATAACGGGAAACTCTTTATAACGTAAAAATGTGTTGGTCACAAGCAATTCCGTTATAATGAGGTTTTACTGTAGTTTTATATACGCACAATAACAAACAACCGATTAATTCCGATTTACGGGACTGACGTCAAGGTCTAAAATTGTTTGCGGTAGCACCAGGGACTTAATTATTTTATCAGTGCTGGTTGCGGTTTGGTTCTTAATGATGCATAGTTTTAAATAGGCAATGGCCATTGGCATACTTAGGATGATTTTTTATTTTTTTTTTTTTATAATAAAACTACCAACAAATGTACAAAGATAAAAACACAAAATAAAACCTTAGACCTTCCTCGTCTCGCTCAGAATCTAAACGTTCACGGATTAACACAATCGGATTTAACTGTTTAAGTTATTAACTGAGTTATGAATGTTAAAAATGTCATCATCTTAAACAAAAGGGAAACAAAAAACTCATACAAGACACCGGACCCGATGGTTTGTCACGACTACAGGGTAATATCATTGCCAAGTATTGGAGTAGATGAAAAAAACATATTCCGCCAAATAATAATAGGAGTTTATCTGTGCGGGGGGCATCATTCGGTATTTTTTCGTTTATCCGGATATAAAATGTATTATCTATTTTTACAGGCGATTTAATTTCAAATGTATATTAAAGTTAGATAAAAAAAAAAAAATAAAAAAAATCCACATACGTTTTGTATTAATTTAATGATTTTTTTACGGGACAAGTGTATAGAATTTTAAATATAAATTTATCGAAACACGTCTTACCGAACGCCGCGCACCGAATTCGTTTTCCTTTAGCGACAAATCGACCGATGCGTACGGACATATAATACATTAAACCAGCTAATATTATATCCTACCTTTTTGGAATTTTTGTTTTGTTTTTTTTTTTTTTTATAATTTTTAACTGCGACTATTAAACGTTCTACGGTACAAATGTAATTATTAATGCCGCGGATAATCCAGCCGGTATATATATATTGTAATATTTCGTCCGAATGAAATTTCAACCGCTCGATCAAAACCGCCCGATGTTCCCGACGTGGGAGTACGCCGTCCGCGAAAACGTCGTGTCGACGAGTGCCGCGGCTTACAGGGGGGGGAGGGGCGGTGGGGACGGTATTTCGTCCATCCGTCTTCACGGTTACCGTGGTATACGGATTCTAACCTCTCAGCCGTCGTCGAAAACGCGAACGTCTCGGCACGTACGGCGTACATTCCGGTGTAAATAATTATACCCCGAAGGGTATTATATCGCCCAGGACTATGGGACACCGTTAAATTGAATCGCCGCGCACGGTTCCCATTCCTGCCGTCAGCCGGCGTCGCGCAGACGTACTCGGCCGCGGAAACGTCCGACCGCCCCGGGCCGCCGCCGGCGTTATTACGCTACGGCGGCCCGGGGCTCCCTCGCGATACAGCGCCCGGACAATACGCTCTGTACGCGAGCTTGCCCCAGACGTATACAACATTATATTTGTCCGGGCCACACCTAACCTCGTTTTCTTATAGGGAAATCAATGATCGCTTTGCGCGTAAACGAGACGTCCCGTAATTATTGTTATATGCCATCGGTGACTTGAAGATGTGGACCGCATCCCCGGGGCGAGAGTCCGATATGGGAGAGGCCCCCACTCGACGGAAACATAAATAAAAACTTTACCGTAGGAGTTAATAAAGTTTTTTCCTACGAGTACCAATAATGCAGTACAGGGGTTATTCCTTCAAAACGATTCATACGATTTCAAATATATATATATATATATATATATATACAGTTTTCAGGTTTAGAGTAACAGAGTAACATAGATTGAATTAAATTCAATCGCGTTACATTAATTTAACGGTACCTATGAAAGTCCAACGTGGCTCACCTTGGTCGCACATGAACAACATCTTTTGAGTTTTCGATTAATCCGGCGATGGCGAATACACACAGATAGATACCGTGACAATGCACACGGTATCTTAAACATATCCCCAAAAGAAACAACCACATGCCGCGAGATCCAGGGACCTAGGAGATCAGCTGCAACGAGTAAATTCATTTACATTGCGGCCAATCCGACCGTCAGAGAGTGTTACGTTCAATTGGCAACATACATCATTTAAATGTCACTGCGGTCGGTGCACCGTCTTGTTGAAAATTGTCCTCATCGGAATCGTTTTTTTATCGAGAATCTAGCCAGTTGTTTGAATTATGTCCAAAAAGATAAGATCTACCAGCTATTGCTTTTCCAATAGAAAAATAATGGACTTGTTGCTTTGATAAGGCACAGAACACATTATATTTAGGCGAGTCACGTTCATTCTCTATTGTGGCCGGCATGATGTCCGAATGAATTTATATCGTTCTGAAGCTTGAGATTTCCCGCTAGTAAATCGTGTATAGTTTGACAGAATAGAGTTTTTAATTATAACCGTTACACGACCATATGAAATCGGATGAATCGTTTTGGATAACCCTGTGTACCTAATGGATACAATATAGTGAAACTAGAAATATACTAACCAACACGAAGTGACGATTTATATTTTCTACTTTTATAACACCTTTAGTTAGTATTTTTATTTGCGTTAATTCGGCCTTTATGCACGATCAATCCTTTAGGTATATCGCCTCTATCCATCGCCTACATTTTTCCACTTTGATCTTACATCGTTTTTACTACGCCTTTTCATCTCATTCTCAGCCGTTCCAAATGCCGTTTTCCTATTAGGTCTGTCACAGTACTGCACTAATAGCAACGGCTTTTCATGGCAAAACCTTCTTCAAAATCAACTTCTTGCATATTCAGTCTTGTTCGTCTTCCTTTATTCGATGATTTCTAAAATATTTTTTTTCAGCAAACGTGTTCTGGTTTTCCTACATCTCTACATCCCGCGGCTTTATGTGATCTTTTATTGATCCGAAAATCGTCCGCAATATTTTCCTATTGAGTAACATAATACCTCTTTTTTTACGATTTACATACAGATGAACTTTGTTAAAATAAGCAGACTAAACGGCTGAATAATGTTAAATGACTATAAAAATTAACAATTTTAAAATTATTGTGAATAATATTTATAAATATTCATACATATTTTAATCATAATTATACGTTTTTAATATAGAAATAAAACGCGAAAAATACCATTTGTTTTACACGTTAATTTTTAATCGTAGTTATATATTCTGCAATAAAATGTATTTTAATAGACACTGAAAATTAATTTTAAAACAAAAATGGACGGATTTTAATGATATTATGTCGCGTTATCTAATTGGATATAAAAAAAAAAAAAAAAAAATGTAAAAAAAACCATCGGCCGAATTATAATATAGGTACACTATATTTTTAACGATTTATTGTTAATTTTATTAACGATGTCGGGACGAAAATAATATATATATAATATTTTAATTAAAATAAAGTTACCTAGCCCTTTGATTAAATAAATCAAATTGTTAGACTGGAAATTAATGTCCTCACTTTTTGCGACGCTCCAATTGCCGTTGTAGCGGGTTTAAACATTGTAATTTGTCCGTGTTTTTCGAACGACAATAATACATAATGCGGTACGCTATAATTATTTCATTATGGCCATAATAACACAGCGTTATTATATTACATTCAGTAAATAATCGAACATTTCTAATGCCAATTGGCGAATATATCCATAAAAAAAAAATATATGGAACACTACAAATGATAATCATACTGCATTGCTTTGTATTATAATAAATAATAAATTGATGATATTACAAAATAAATACCCACTTCAGAGTTTTTAATTGTATACGCGGAACAAGAAACTTGTTCACCGGTACCATAAATATTATGGTAAAGCGCAACGATCGATTTTAAACCCGGCTACGAGTTTATCGTTTTCGTACAAAGACACGTTTTTGTAATTGAATATATATATATATATATATATATAGTTTTTATTTTTTCAACATGACAAATATTATAAAGAACAATAATTACTGACGAGATAAAAAAAAAATTTCCCGAAGTCGGTTCGTTCGTTTGTTTCTAATAAAATACCGACGAAAGTTTCGCTCTCGTCGGCAATAATATTAATTAATCACTAACTCGATTTTATTTCGTCGTTTGAATATTATATGCGAATAATAACCGCACGGCGGAAGTCGTTTTAAAAATTTTAAAAATCGAAATAGACCAATCCACACGTCCTCCTCTATAACATTCACCTTAAAATTAGGAACATGCCCTCAAGATACAATGAACAACGCTCCAATCCCCTTTTGCTCACAAGTAGAAAACCTAGGCCTCATGCTTGACAAAAAAAACTAACCAGGAATCTCCATCCAAATGATAAACTCTTCCCCTGTTGAGATCTAAAATGAATACCAACAATAAATTAACAATTCACAAGTCTTTACTCAGGCCGCTATTGACATAGGGCGTCCAACTGTGGAGAGCCGCTGAACCTTCCAACGCCCGAACACTTGAAGCTTTCCAATCCGTTCGTCTTCGTCTGGTTTCCTCTGCAGCCTGGTACATAATCAACATCAATCTCCACGAAAATTCTAAAATCCAATATCTAAACCTTATTTCCAAAACCAATTACACCGGGTTTCGCAATAAATTCCAATCTCGTACAAATCCACTAAACACTATCCACTGTTAACTAACAAACTTCCCGAATACCCGCGTCGCAGACTCAAAAGAAAATGGTGTAAGGACTTTTTTATATAGTACGTTATCAAGCAATATAAGTGCTGGGTATACTCCTTAATCTTAAGATTCACCCTCACTTTTTATATATTTTCACTTATTATACCGACAGATGATATAATCCCAGTTATCCTTGTAACATTATAATACGCATTAGATGTATATTACGCGAGTGAGAATATTTATTCGTTTCTAGACGTTCTCCTCTGATGTGTTTTTTTTTTTTCCCCAGGAAAACAATCTTTTAGTTAGTAAACATGCACCGAATGTTGTTCATAGGTACCATAAAATATGCGCAGTTTTCGCTTGACGGTACTTTATTTAAAAAAAAAATAATTCTGGATTCCCACATTTTTACAACATATAAAATAGCCCGACAATATAAATGACGGTAGTTATCGATAACCTTATCCGCAGTTTAGCTGAACACCGTTCAGAATCTTTTTTTGATTAATGCAATGATTCATCATCGTAGGTTACAGTGTTTTTAACCAAATTACCCTGTATCCTAAATTATCTCCCAAACCTCCCACCTAGTAAAACGGCCTACACACCGTGTGTGGGCATTTTAAAATATTTATTCCGCCGTGATTCCAACGGTTTTTATTATATAATATTAATTTCTTCGTTTTTTGTTTTAATACAATTAAAAAACAAAAACTATTTTAGCGACTAATACTCAATGCAATATAAAAATGTACAAAATAAATGTATAAAATATATATTTGTGCAATGGAAATATACAGAAAAAGAATAAACCAAAGCCCGAAGTATTTTTTTCGCATTTGCTGTTTGTACAACCTGTAGATGATTTTAGCTTTGTTTTTTATTCTCCATAATTGTATATTTATTCGCGTTGTACATGCATACAGTGGCTCGGCAGAAATGCACAATTTCCCGAGGTCAACTATAAGCGTGAGGGTGGGGGGGGAATTTCGAAGGATAACTTTTGGTTTCCATTCGATTTAAACTCGGCAAACTGTGTGCCAATGACGTTTAAGTAACACATTATTATCTAACTACTCGTGGATTAGAGATATATAGTAAATCATATATAAAGGGTGTTTACAAAAGGACGCTTTTTTTAAAAATGCCAAAAAAACACTTTAATTTAATCAAAAAACAAAAAAAAAAAATTACATCATTGGAACCAGGAGAACCTCCGGTTTAGGTATGAAATATTATATCATTCATGTGACCCCCTTCCCTGGCCTGTTGGCACACTGTCACACGATTAAGCCGACGGATTGTTGAAACTGCAGGAACCGCATTCCGCCCGAGTTGCGTACGGAGACGACGAGCTGTCTCCGCATAACTTTCGCCGCTTCCGTAAAATGTTTTCACGACTAAAACACGGATCTTCACGGTTAGCTGTTCCATGGTGATCGATCAAAAAAAAAAAACTAAGCAGGGAAGAATAAACCGGGGTGATACTAGATAACAGATATCATAACACCAGTTTTACCAACTGAACCACAAAAAAATGACGGCCAATTCAAAAAGAGCGTCCTTTTGTAAACACACTGTATATATATATATATATATATATATATATATATACGAAGTCTGTTCAAAAAATACCGGGACAAATGTTATTACGGCTAATCTACACACGATAACGTTTCAAATTTCAAATAGATGTATTCCCCGCGAAAAATTGGATATTTTAAACAAAACCCCAAGTCGCTATCTCGTCTCAGTTTAATATTACACGTGAATAAATCCAGTCGGTTTTAATCGTTTGTCGTTTTCGACATGTCCGAAATTAACGAACAACGCGTGTGCATCAAGTTTTGCTCTGGTTTTTACTTGGTAAAAATCATACAACGGAAACGTACGGAAATGATAAAAACCGTTTTTGGGGATGATTCATTAAGTGGTTTAGTGACTTTCGAGTGTTTTAAACGTTTCAAGGACAGTCGGCGGTTAACCGAAGACGATCCGCGTTCTGGAAAACCGTCGACGTCGTCCAGAAACGATTGTGTGGCGACAATTTGCGAAAAAAAAAATGCGAAATGGCCGCCGATTAACCGTTCGAGAGTTAACAAAGCGAATCTCAGTTGAGTCTTTTCTTGCGATTTTACAGGAAACTGTACAGATGAGAAGGTTTGTACTGTCAAATTCATTCCGTGATTATTCACCAGGATAATGCACCCGGGCACACATTTAGCGCTAACGATTCGTGTATTTTAGGATGATAAAAAATTGCTGTGGTCCCGCGGACTCTCCCTATTCACCAGATCAGGCCCCATGTGATTTTTCTCATTTCTCACGACTAAAATCTACGCTCAAAGGACAACGATTTCAAGATGTAGAGGATATTAAAGCGAACGCGGCAACAGAACTCATAGCTTTAACTTTGGAACAGTTCCAAAGGACTATTGAAAAATGTCAAGATCGCCGGGATCACTGCATATTGTCCGGAGAAGAGCAAAACATATTCACGTCTGGCCATCCACTCCTCGTTCCAAACATCTCCTTAAAAACACTGGCAAGTATGACTTCAAAAACATGGTGCCGACAAGCAATCTAAACAAGCTCTACATCCGGAGCTAGAGATAATTCGTACCTAAATATAATTATTAATACATATTCGTTATGTCAAAAATGATGAAAACAACAATAACCGTTCAATTTCACTTACAAATCATAACGACTCCTGAATATGCTTAAAATTGTCTAGTTTTCGGCATACGTGTTTCTTTTTAGCATAGAACCAAAACTATGTTTGTGGAAAGCGAGTTGAAAAACACTTTTTTTTCCTCTTAAAGAATCGGATCACCCTAATACCTATCGTTTTATATTCATAGACGCTATTTATTTATAGCAAATTGCGGAATTGATTACTCTAACGAATAGTATCTAACTTTATCTACGTAAATAAATAATACTTTTTCAAAATATAAGGGCCGAACTATGGGTGGTAAATTGAACGGGTAGGAGTAATTTTTATCCGTACGCAACGTTGAATCAATGCCAACGAAAATCGATTCTCAGATAAATGCTGTGAAAATGTTCTGAAAAAAAAAAAACAAAAAAAAAATCAAACATCGTGTTGATTTGTGGTAACGGGAAAATAAATTACGATTTTCCGTATTCGTTCGTCCGGAATCGTTGTGAATTTCAGGACAGATCGAACGGGACAGGGTTAGCTGTCCGGTGGCGTGGGTGGAGCGGATGGTATTAGACAGTTTGTTTACGCCCGCAAATCGTAAAATATATTTTACGTTTGTTCAATGTATTTAATTGTTTAATTTATGTAATATAATAAACGTTCCGTTTTGCGTCGGGCTGTAAAAAAAAATCGGGTCGCGATAATTTCCAAACGTCGGTTTGTGTGCGGTGTGTGCGCGCGTGTGAACAAAATCGATTTCGTTCCCGGTGTCTGATTCGCCATACAATTGCAGCGGATATTATATGTACAAGTAGGCACGGCTGCGGGCGGAAAAAATAAATAAAACGATCTCGTATGGCCGAATAACTAATGGCTGTTCGGTCTCCTGCAGCAGGAAATAAGCTCCGAAATACACCCGAGAGAATTACAAGTAACGGGACGCGACCCCGCGGCCCGATACAATTTGACGGTTCACACGTACGCCCCGAACACCGGACGGCGGGTGTAGTGCGGGCCCGGTCCACGGGCAGTAATAATCGTGACCGCGTTCCCGTCCGATTCTGGTTGTTAAATATGTAGGTCCGTAACCAGGAAAAAAATAAAATATATGCATAAAAAAATGCATTGCCGGCGAAATACGATTGTGTACCTAAGTTAAAATTGTTAATTTTGTAACAATATTAAAATAAATTACAATTATCTATGGTTTTTTTTTTTTTTTTTTTTTTCAGCCCAAACGGTTTGTGTATTTGTTCGTTGGGCCAAAAAAAGATTTATTCGTGGCCATTAAAATGGACGAAATCAAAAACGCCGCGATTTTCTTTAATTTTGTTTTTGTTTACATTAAACGATTTAAAAAGAAAAAAAAAAATTAAATAACGCTACTACGTTACGCACGACTTTTTATTATTTTACTTCCGAGTACAACTTATGACCCCGAGTAGAATTTACAAGCATTTCTGTGCGGCTAAAACAATTTCATCCACACAAAAACAAATATCAACAAAAACTCGTAAATTTCAAATTCCTTTAAAAGTTCAAAAATCTCCAGAATGTTTTGAACATTTTTCCGCGTATAGTACGGGCTAATATTTGTATTTTGCGAACATTTCGGCTCTTTACATTGATTTTTAATTGAATTACAATAAAAAAAATCTAATTTAAAGAAATCGTACATTTTTCCGTTTTTCACAATTATTACGAAAACTACAACGGAAATCAAAAAATTCCCCTCCCTCCTCGATGCACTACCTAGATTTAAAAAAATTAAAAAAAGCCCACGTCATAGTAAAATCAATACATTTCTCGTTTCGCTTAGAACCTAATAAAGTTTTTTTTTTTTTTTTTAAATTATTAAAGTATTATAAACAGAATTTGATTAGGTCTCTTATTTCAAAATTGGAACATAAAAGTGGAAGCACTTTTACGAATATTGTTATGCCAACTGGAGAGGAACTAATTTAAAAATCAATAGTAATAAGTACCCAAGCACAAAATTGGTTTAAACTTTATATCGTGAAACTAAAAAAACAACACGATATAGTAAATATGCAGATATGCTTCTATGATAATTGCATATCGACTGCGTATGTATCGCGTAGTCATTCGTATTTAATATCGATTTTATCTGAATGAAATTTAGCAATTTAGCAAGAAGAAAAAAAAACAGTTTTACGATGTTTGCTTGACGAATTTATAAAATGTATTATTATTGCCGTCTAACATTGATATTCGACACCGGCTATTTGAATATTCGTGCGCCATTATTACATTTTTAATATATTTGAACGTTTCAATTTAAATTTCAGAAAAGAACATTTACCGTTTATTATATTAAAACATAAGTTCGTCAAATAAGTAATAAATGCGGATCTAGTGATAGAATTTAACTCAAATGTAAAACGAAATATTAAATATCGACACGTCACACGACTAATCAAGACACAGCGTTGATTAAATAGGGATTTTTGAATTTTTTTTTTTTTAAAATTGCCAATTATTTGTACTTAGTCGCGTCGGTCATATTGTGGAGTTTTCACTACGTACAAGTATTCCGAATACATTTTAACGTGTTTATATATTTTTTTTTTTTTTTGCTATTGTAAAATTTTAAATACCCAGCAATATCAATGAGTCCGGTTGGTTAGGTGAGAGGTTAGGTTAGACCGACAACGGCGGTTAAATCCATCAAAAAATAAGTCGTCTTCGCACACACAAATCTATTCGTATCTTATTCTGTTACACGCATGAAATGTATACGAAATTCCTAACTACGTTATCCGTGTAAACGCGTTAAATATTTGGAAAATACTCTCAATAGAAACATTTTTTATGGGCACGGGTGTATTGAAAAATACAAAATTTATATTTTACGTAAAACATGTCGCAGACTGTAGTCGTACACCAATGAACAATACTGACATTGTGCTATTAGCTAATTCTCGGTGGCTTTAAAATATGTTTCGGTAATTTAAATTGTTTTTTTTTTTTTCTTTTCAAAAAATGTTTTAAAAAATATACTGATACTATGCATTTAATACCAACGACCAACAAAACACGCGACAATCTTTTCCTTTTGGTCATTGCGGCCATTGACAAACACATGCATTTCTGGTCCACCCTGCCAATTGTTGCTGTCCTCCATTCCTTCACTGTAAATCGGATTCCACTTTTTCCCCCGTCACTTTCCATACAGTCCTCCCAGCCAAGCCGTTGGCTTTCGCATGGTCTGCTTACCACTGGGTTTATTTCCTAAACGGTTGTCCTTACTAATGATTAGGGCCCGAACCCCTGATGCATTTGCATCGTTTTTTTTTTTTTTTTTTTTTTCATTTGTTCGAATACGTCGTGCAGATATACTGAAATTTGTTTCATAGAACGTAAACGCAGATGGTACCATTATTATTATACATTGCCCTGCATTTTCAGGGAATTTCGAGCTACACGGTCAGTTTTTGGTAATTTTAATATATTTTTGTTTTTTTACTCCCGGAGGGTATATATTGCATTGTCATTATATATTTTTTTTTAGAAAATTCAATAAATATTGTTTGTATCCAATATTATTTTATCTTCTAAGTGTACGTCGTTGTACCCGAGCTATTAATGATTATTGTCAAATATTATATTATGGAAATTATTGCGTATACTCCTTATAACAATTTATCGATTATTCTATTTTTTATTGAGGGTAATTTAAAAAAAAAAAAAAAAAAGAGAAATTCAATTACAGTAGAAATTATAGTAAAAAAAAAAAAAATAATAATAAGTTTACCGAGTACTTATGTAATATATATATATATATATATTATTTAAATTTAAATGTTAATTTATGTCATTATTTTAATAGTTTTATGTGATCCAGTTCCGGGCCCTACTAATAATCCCGGTGTCCACCACAATCGCATGTCCTGCCACAATCGCGTCTCCGTTTTGAAATTTCTATTATCACGTCCGGTCTCCCGGAAGAGTTCACTCGGCACCTTAGTTATGGCTTTTTTTTTTTTATCCATTCAGTTAGTGTCGAGTGCCGTTACACGGGTTTTATAATCGTTTCGAAATTTTCCTCTCGTGTACGCCAAAATCGCAATTCCTACGATTCCTGCGAGTGGCCGTGTTCCCGGGGCATACAGAACCACCGGTTGGACGTATCGACAATAACGCCAGAAGAAGAAAAGAAAAGAAAAAAAAAAAAAACAAACAAACACGGTATTATACGACGCGGTAGACGGCGAATCAAATTATCGTATCTGGGTCAGCGTTAAATTGGATTAATAGGAAAAACCGCACGGAATATCGCGAACATCCGAGTCCGGACAATAACGCGGCACCGTGCGTCGCGATTTCGATTTGCGAAATATGCACCGGCCTTTGATATACTATTATATTGATGAATTTTTTTTTTTTATTTTTTTTTTTTTTAGCAAATGCTCGCGTACCGTTTTCCCCCGTTAACCCGTCTACAAGTGTATTGTTTTAAACTTTTCGGACGCGCCGCCGTCTCGAAACTCTCTATTCGATTACAGCGGGGTCCCCGCAATTGGAAACGGTAACGGGAACTATTGCCGAACACAGCGACCGGCCCCGATAATATGGGATTATCTTACTAAACGCACAGCCGCCGGTAGTCGATAGAATATTTATTTTTATTTTTTTTTTTTTTTTCAATAAATATACAGGCTTCAATTACAAAGATTATGAGCCTAACGAGCAGAGCGGATACATATTGTGAGACGTAATTTATACAGTGCTAATGTTGATTTTATGTGATACATCATTGTTTAAAATTTACAAGTTTTTATCTAATGTGTTTGTAGAATTTGAAAATATTGTTGAGCGTTGCTCTGACTGAGAGCTTCTTCTGTCGATGATGGATTATTGAGCAGGTGATTGGGATAGGAACTTTGCATAGGTCACACACACACAGGATTGGGTTCCTCGGTGATGAGGTATGAGTGCGTAAGATAGGAGTCGCCTATTCTGGTTCTGTTAATGGCTACTTAGGTTCTCTCCTGCCAGAGTTGTTTGGGCGAGGCCATTTGGAAATTGTTTTTTTAATGTTTCTTAACTTATTGCCATCGGGTGAGATGGAGTCCCATTGGTTTTCCCATTGTTTTTTAGCTTCATGTAATAAATCGGCGGTTGGCAATTTGTTTACTTTGTAAGTGATGTTAGTTGTAGAGCCTGTAGCTGCTACGTTTGCCATTTCGTCTGCTTTTCCGTTCCCCAACATGTAATGGGACCCACGTAAATTTCATTTGATTTCTGGTAGAGAAGATGATTTCTTCTATGTATTGTACCAGTTCACTATCCGGGTGTTAGACGTGGAGGTTAGGGCACTGATTATTGGTGCAGGTACATTGTTAGGTGGGGTAGATTATTGTGCTGCCTTATATAATGGATAGGTTTCCGCTGTGTAAAAGGAGGGAATTGATAGGTTTTGACTATAGGCTCCGCTACTAATGCAAAACCCGTGTCAGTTGTGTTTTTGAATGCGTCTCCGTAAATCAGTGTATGGTCTTTGTATTGTTGTTCTATTATCGCGTGAAAGTTGGATATGCTGATGAATTTGTCAGACGATTTTCTGCTATACTCGAGAAGTCGGGTATTGACATCTGGGGACCAATTCCAAGGTGATAAGGATATTTCGTCGATAGGGATAGTATTAAGGCCAATAACTCTCCTTGGTGTGATTTTCATAGACAGTCGTGTGCGTCTTAGTGTGATTTTGTTGGAAGTTGGGATGGAGATTAGAGGCCGGTACGTGATTCGACGTTTTAATTATGTACTTGACGGTGTTCATATTGCGAACGACTTGTAATGGAAGCTCACCGGCATTGTATAAGACGCTGACTACTCGACTAGTTCTGGAAGGCCCCGGAGGCTAGCCTTATTCCTTGGTCGTGGATGGGATCCGGTGACTTAAGCAGTCGATATTTTACTACAGGAGCTCGGCGAAACGTTCGGAATATTCGACATGACGGTATTGGCGTGTTATGGACATTTATATTGTACGTCGGATTATAATATTATCGGTTTTTTTTTTGTTGAATGCATACTGTTATTGTAATTGTTCCCGCTCCGTTCGGTCGAGTGTGCATTATTAAAAAAAAATCATACGGGTAAATTATAGTTTCGGCGCGACGCCGACGACAAACGCCGTGCAAAATGATTACGTTTCCAACACCGACCAGTATAATATCGTTGAAATATCTAATATTCCAATACGTACGATTTAAAAAGATTAGGGGTGGTAAAAAAAAAAAATAATACAAACATCAACCATAGTATTTGTGTTTCGCACTTACCTTTTCGGCGCTAGACGACGAACTCTGAGTGGTATGAGTGTGTCTCGCTTCTAAGCTACCGCCCAAAACAGCGTACCAACTCGATCCGATTTCACCTTGTCTGTAAACTGTAAACGAAAAAAAAAAAATTAGTTATTTTACACCGTCTGCTGTTACAATTAATAACACATACGCAAGTAATTGCGAGCGGATCGTAAACGTATATTATAGTGAACCGACCGACAACGTACGAGCAGTACGTAAACAATACAACCGTACGTATGAAATCGTTTTTACGTATTGGAGAGATAAAAAAAAAACCGCTCGCGCTTTAATGTAAAACGAATAATTAAAACCGTGGGTAAGTACGGCGTCGATCCTTTGAGTCTTTTGAGAGAATTACTCGTATATGCATTCACTGTACCGTTATAGGATAGGTAAATTTATATATATATATATACACATGTACTGCAATCGAGATGGTAATAAAAAATTAGCAAACTTTGGTAAACCGAGCTGCAGAGACTGCAGAGTGCCGCGACTCTTCGAGGACGATTTTTATTTATAAAAATCCTCCGACACAATCCGACGAAATGGAAACGAGTAGCGGTCGAAATTTAACGTCGAAACGGATTTCGGGACCGCATCGGAGTGTAATGCGATTTTTGCGTATTGTTACGATTGGCCGTACTTATGTATAAACGGTATACGTTTCGGTTAAAGTGATTTCCATTTGTTCGCGGCGGGTTTTTTGTTTTAAATGGTTTTTTTTTTTTATTATTATTATTAAAATTACTAAGTGATACGGACGGTTAAAATGCTTATAGTATCCGCGTGTTGTATTTTAGTTTTAGGAAAACGATACATTGGAGACAAATCCGATACTATCCGTACATTCGTATTATATTTTAAATATACCGTTTAGAACTACGAACAGTTACAATTAGACACTATTTTTTGTCGTTTGATTTTATTTATTATTATTATTATTATTTTTTTTTTTTTTAGAACCACCGAGTTTAAAATTCATATATTTTTATTATACATTTTAATGGTCGCACCGACGATATCCTAAATTTAAAAAAAACAACCATTTAAATAATACAATATTGTCGTTTTAAATTATTTAAACAAAAACCGTATAGAGAACGTTCGGGTTAATCAAATGACCACCGCGGATCTTACGACGTTTTATATTATTATTTTTTTTTTTTTTTTTTTACGGGGATACATTAATACAAACCTTCTGGTCTTATTATTAAAAATAAAGACGAAATAAACGCGGCATATTTTATTCAGTTTATTGACGGCGAATAACGACGTCGACGCTTAGAGGCACATTTACGCAAGGCAGGCGGTCTGCCTAAATCGTTCAAGAGGAGAATTTGAAAAATTTATTGTTAAATAAATGTAAAAACATTAAACACGTCGAATTTATTTCGATCGCCGAGCCCGGGAAGACAAATTATTATAAATAATACACGTAAGTGGACGATTAATGTCCCTGGCCCCAAAACTACTAGAAATTAATCGAAATTAATCGTATTTGGTGGTAAAACGAACGTTTTAAATTCGCGAATAAAACTTGCGAACAATAATAAAAATGTTATTTAAACTGAAAAACCGATATAATGGGCGGGAGGGGGGTCTATTACTTGACTTATTTTCATTATATATAGAGAGTTTGATTCGACCGTTAATATGTATAATAACAATAGTACGAGCAAAAAGATTATCTTTAAAAATTTGTTATGCCCTCAGTAGGTATGCATTGGCGAAAAACAAACGGAAATATAATGAATTTGCGCCTAGTTTTATGGCGGTGTTTTACAATTATTAAAATACAAGAATATTTCAAATGAACCGAGTAAATTCTGTAGCGCGCGTACGCCAGTTACCCGGAGCAACGTTCTGCCAATTTAAACAGTTTTAATAATAATAATAATATATAAACCGCAATCATTTTTTCGGAACGAGGAAAACGACAAAACTTCCTGGTTGTAAATCGTTTTTCCCGATCGTATGAATAATAGATAACTAACAATTTGTCTAGATACAAAGATGTCAGACGACGAATTATGATTTGTCCTAGTACAGATAATAGATAGATAAAAATCTAAATTATCTAGATGACCGAAATCAGGTAAAACCCGATTGGTTTGGATGAAAAAAAAAAAAAAAAACAACCAATTTTAAACATGTTTATAATTTATTTACGATTTTTGACATATACATACAAAATTAATGAAATATTTTAAAATAACGTTTTAATCGTCAACAACGCTTGAATGCGAATGACCCGCATATGGGGTCATAAAATAAAAGATATGAAACTGGATTTTTCAAATATCACATTTGTCTAGAATCTAGATCAGAGTAGACGTACCTAGATGAGTTAGTTTGTTTAATGTTTAGTTAATGTTCAGTTATTCAACAATTCTCGTTTGTCCATGACAATTCGTCAAACAGTTAATTTTGTGATAAACTAGGTGATAAGATCAATGACGATTGATTTTTTTTTTTTTAGATACATTCATCTTGATCAGTGTTTCCCAACCGGTGGTCCGCGGTCCCATAGATTTTTTTCTTCGATTTCTATTACAAATTAATTATTATTTTTTTTTTTAAAATAACGAAAAAAATTACGACTTCTTCAGGAACCGTATAATATTATACGGTTATCTTATCGTTGTTCCTACTGTAGACCGATAAGCATTTTCCACTTTTACAAGTGTCTAGGTATCGGAGTAATAAATTGAAGTATAATTAGTGAAGTATAGTAATAAAATGTAAAGTAAAATAATAAAAGTGAAAATTTTTCGATAAATTTTGTGTATTCTTGTTAACGAGCAAAAAAAAAAAAAAAAGGTATTCTTAGTTTTCGTAAAATTGAGGCGGTCCGCGACCGATAAAATATTGTGCAAGTGATCCGTGGCGGTAAAAAGGTCGGGAAACACTGATCTAGGTAATAATAAGTAACAACCGAAAATGAGATACAATAAAATAAAACAAGACAATTATGCGTGTCAAATAAATATTTTGCCTGATATTTTTTTTTTTTGGAATCTATAAAAACCACCTGTATATCTGTCCTAATCATATACGTTTTGATTGCGTGTTATCAGTATTCCAAATCCATTTTCAAAGACGATAGATAAAAAATCCCAATCTAATTTTTCTAAAATAATATTCTGTTAAAAAAAAAAAAAAAAGTTTTCATATTATAATTATTAAATAACGACGGCGGCGGTGTAATAACACTAACAAAAATTAAAATATTTCATAAATTAATTATATATATATATATATGAATACAATTTAAAAAAATTTGCTTTCCAGTGAATTATTGTGTACCGGGTGTACAGACGAACGGCATAATTGACATTCGTTTAACTAAAACTCGAGTGCACGTCGATTTTTTTTTTTTTTTGTTTTATTCGCGTTGGACCCGTCGATTTAATCACGTCATAAAAAGCCTATCCCCCGACGGCACTGTCTAAAACGCAACCGATTTCGATGACGACGCACCGGCACGTTATCGTGACGGACAAGTTAAGACGGTCCCGACGATAACGTCAAAAGACGACGACGGAACGAGATTATATAATTACAACACGGACAAAACGTCAATTTTAATCCTGTCCAATGTATCGTGCGCGAATTATAATTCGGCAAACATTACAATGGAAATTAACTCGACACCGACGGCCGGGACGTCGTTTTCGAACGCGGCGTAATTGCCTTACATAATACCAAGGCCCGCGAGAATTTTCACCGTCCGATTTCTCGAGAGCGATGTCGAGTTTAGATTTCCCTATCGGACCCACTGGTCGGTGGTCGGCTCTGCCGTTACGATTGAACCGGCACAAGAACTGCCGGCTTACGTGAAATCCGATATACCGAATTCCCCGAGCATCAATAATACGGTGCCGCGTTCACCGTTCCGGTTTTACGTCTTGACGATTTCGATTTATGGCTATAAATAACGATCGAAATGGGTGGGAATATTATTATTTTAATATTTAATGACGCCAATTCAAGTGTCCGGCGAAAACCGCAAGCCTCTACAATTATTCGTCACCGAATAATCACAGTAAAAGTACTAAAATCGATTTGAACGGTAACTGTTGTGCCGCGGATACGGCGTTGGTTTTCGGTTTCTCGCGTTATTAGAACAACCCGAAGGAAAACCAATATAATGACTTCTTCGGCGGTCTTACTGGACCAGAAGTTCAACCGACGGAGTTGACAATTAGAGCAAGATTTCGAGTCGTAACGATGTTCGCAGACAGACACAAAAAAATTGGTCATCGTATTAAATTATAAATATCCGTTAGTAATACAATCGTAAGTGCAATTATAATAAAACATTTTTTTTCGTTTTTGCACAGTTTTACAACGCGATTTAGTGGCGTAATCGTGAGAGGTGGGTATTATTTCATTACGAAAAACTATGTAATTTGTTTTAACTTTTGACGATTTTTGTTATTTTTGTATACAACGACCTTTTTAACATTTTACTTTTTTTTTTGAGAACACAATAACGCTGCCAAAATTCGTTATCAGTTCCCGTGTTTATTACCGTGGCTATTACCCGGTTCACTCGTTTTACATTGAATTTTCGCTATTATTTTATTGCGATTTAGTTGTTTACGTAAGACTATACAAGTGTATACATTTTGTATTTTAAACATTACATATTTAACAGTGAAAATTGTTGCCTTTTAGAATCGATTAAATGGATTGGCGATGTAATCGGTTCACAAAATAATACCAATAGATCCGGCGGATGTTTTGAGCGAATTGGCTCCTAAAACCGAGATAATTTAACTTATTGTTATAATATTTTTCAATAAATTAGAATAATCACTTGACGAAAATATTGTATTCAAAACAGGTCATGACTTTGTATTTCGAAAGTCCTCCTCCTGTGACGACCCAGTCCTAATTAAGTCGCAGAACAGGAAAACCGTATATCGCGTCTAAACATTGAGAGATTCATTTTTATCATTTCACAAGGCATTTTCCACATCGTATACGAGATGTGCGGTTTATATGATCCGTTTAAAGAGCGTGCCGATGCGGGCTCAGCGAGTTTGTGTAGAGTATCAAATACTACAGAGTCGAGTAAATTCCTAAGACATTAAAACCACCGCCCGTGGATTTTTGTCTTCGAATTGACCTTCAGTCTTTTTTATCGCGGTCTCCGATGGCACCATAGTTTCTACTAACCGTTATAATATAATATTATTTTCGTCTTACCGTATCAGAAACTCAAAACGTCAACTCGGAAATTAATTGATTTTCAATAAATATTTTCTAAAACAGACTAAGAAAGTTACTTCATTTCATTTCGTTTTTTTTTTTTTTTCCAAAATCAAAATTATTATCGGTTGCACCGCAATTGCGGTTATTTCATATTTAATGCAATTATCGTTGTTAAAAACAACCGAAATTAATTTTAATATACAATACGAATAGAATTGCGAAGAACGATTTTTTTTTTTTTTTTTTTTTGGAATCAAATAAATAAATAATATTCATGAAATTACAATATCAAAGTATGGTTTTATTTTCAAACGGTTTTTGTTAAACCCGATAATATAGCGTAATGTCTATACAAATTAACATAATGTAAATATTAAATAATGATAAGTACCAATTACATATCATAAATGTTTTACAAGAAAAATGATTATCTTAAAAAGAAAAAAAAAAAATGGTTTTTTCAATTCATTTGAATTAATACCAATCCGATATAAAAATGAAAATGTAAAAAAAAAAATACGGTTTATTAAATACATAATACGAAAATTATATAATAGGTAAGTATTGTCGGTACACGGTATTATAATTGGACTATCTAAGTGCATACCTTTTAGTATTGATTTGTGTTGGTAGAATTATAATCGTGCGCTTACAATTTAGAATTCCATCAGTTAACGCTCTGAATTAAAAATAATAAAACAGTTCTTTCCGGCTAGAGTTTTTTTTTTTTTTCCTTTTTCCAATAATTTCCTCGCGCAATAAAACTGTATTATAATGGTGTTCTTTTTTTTTTTTTTACGTCTTTGGTAATTGTAAGTATATATAATCAATATGTGTTATCGTAACAAAAAGTATTTATCTACTTAAACATTGTTTCGAAAAAAAAAAAAAAAAAAAAACTGTGAAATTACATTCAACTTTTATTTTATTGCCGAGTACGACTAATGATGGACTTTGTAAAAAGGCAAAAAAAAAAATGTTATCAACATACAACATATATAGATTCGGAAACTTCAAATAGCTAAAATTAACTCAAAAAAAAAAAACGACATATATTCAAAACTATACCACGTCTAGATGGCGCTAAACTTGATAAGTGTCGAGATGTATCTAGATAAATTTTTAGTTATCTTATCTGAGTGTACATAATGCCTCAATATCTAAATATTTAATTTAGATAAAATTTACACTTATCAAAATTAATTGTTAATACTGCATATTAGATATTAGTATACAATTACACTCCAGTTTTACAATTTATATATTTTTAATCTCTATACAATTTTTATATGTAATAATTTTGTACGATTGTATGTATCGGTTTTTTTATTTATATCTATACAAAATAATGGTTGTCTTTTATCTAGACAATTATAGTTCAATTTAATCTTTTGTATTTATCGAAATAGATTTTTGGTGTTTTATTTTTATAGTTGTCTAGATAAATTTAAATTATCTGTATTACAACACTTATGCGGAATATTCGATGAAAATATCAGGGTCTTTGCGATTACTTTTAACTGAATAACAAACGCAAAAAATATTAGAAAACCGTTATTGCGTAAATATGCCTGTTTTATTACCGTACTATTAAGTAGAACGCCTTAGATAGAAAAAAATACATCCCCGATAATGCACTGACTAGACGAAAACAGATTTTTCACTGGGAAACACACTTGAAATTAACGACCGGAGCAAGATTTCGGCCAGAAAAATTGTTAACGGAAAGAAAACATGAATATATAAAAAAAAAAAAAAAAAAACCACAACTAACATATACACATATACAGGGTGCGGCAGAGCCGACTGACGAGTTTAATTAGGCCATTAGCCTGTGATAAGATAAGTGCAGGCCTTTATGAGTGGAATATTTTGAATTGTACGGTAATGCCGGTTTTTATTCGTAATCATGGTCCGGACAGGTGTACATTGTGGTTTCGTCGTGCGTGCGTATTACGAAAACAATCGTTTTCTGTGACCGCTACACAAAGGGATTTTCGTATACACTTCGGCATTCCACGTGCTGAATCTGTTCCTTCTGCAAACACTATCGAATTGTGGATACGGCATTTGGTAGGAACTGGAAGTACCCTGAGTAGACTTGGACACCCAGAGCACCCAGAACGGTAAGAACCCCCGAAAATGTGCAGTTGGTTAGAGAGTCAATTGAGCCGGTTAAAATGTCACGTCCGCTCGTTATGTTATGATTTTGGAAACTTATCTGCACCATAGGTTGGAGAAAATGGCCGAAGAACATGATTTAGGAGATGTACGGTTTCAGCAAGACGGAGCTACAGCGCACACAGCTAGAATTACACTTGCTGCTGTCTCGTGACAAATATTCCCCGGGCGGTCAGTCTCTCTGAGAGGAGATATTTGCTGGCCCGCACGGTCCCCAGATTTAAGCATGCGTGATTTTTTCATCTAGGGCTACCTTTATGGATAAGGTTTTCAGACATCGCCCACATACCATAGAAGAAATCAAACAGAAAATCACCGTGCAAGTCGAGGCCATACCAATCGAAATGTGCCGAAAATCATATGTAATCTTCAGAAATCGTCTACCTATCGCGTATCAATGCTGACGGCCGCCATCTTGGCGATATAATTTTCAAAAAACTATTTTTAAAAATGGGATTGAATACTGATTTAAGTAAGAAAAAACCGTTTCTCTACGTTTTACTGTTCGTTATTTATAGCCTATCAAAACTCGTCAGTCGGCTCTGCCGCACCCTGTACAAACTGAAAACAGCGGGAAAACATCGGAATTGAGTACGAGTACCTCCCATATACCTTCGTCCGCGTTTAACCAGAGTTCGACACCGAGCCTTGGGGTGTCGAGGACAGTCGGTGGCGAGAAATGGGAAAACGGATAATCCTACCGCTGACGGTTTACGGTGGATGACACAGGGACAACAGCCGTATGGGTTATTTGTCGACATTTTCCGTATCGTGCCCAGGGCCCAATAGTGGTCGGAAATCGAAAATTATTGTGAAAGAATCCGATTATTCGTTCGCCGTACGGCCGCCGAAAATAACGCGTGCGCGCGAAAATATCGAATCGATCATCGGGACCGCGGCGGTGTAAGGCCGGCCGCACACCGAAAGAGCAAAACCGCTTTAAACAGTGTTAGTCAGCCTAACATAGTTTTTTTTTTTTTTTTAAAAATGGAACATAGGGAATTACGTTGTATACGCACATCGATATGACAAAAAAAAAAAAACGAAAAACGAAAACATTTTCGCTTTAAACACCGTCAGTCACGACTAATACTGTCCGGAGTGTTTCAATTTTTCTTTTGTCGTTTTATGGACAACGTATAATCTTTTGCACGTGACATCGGCTGCGTGCAAACTGTAATAGCACCATCGTAATAAATCGTTATTTTTATTTTTTTTTTTTCAAGTGTCCTATAATAACTACGTATTTCGCGTATACATGTACGACGCTGATACGAATATTCAAACTGTTATTCTTCCGTTTAAAATCGTGGTTTTTGTGTGTGTTTTTTTTTTGTTTTTTGTCGGTTAACCTTTAATTAAAAAATTATAAAACGAACGTGCACCGCCGTAATGGAACGTCTACTACTCGCGCACAATAATTTATATTCGTAATCCGAATTTGACGGTGGTCCGTGTTGAACATCAGCCCCGCGTCGTTATAACAATATTGTTGTGAAATTATAGAGATAATTTCCGAATTAGACGTCTACTTAAACTGTTGTATTCACCGTTTATCCGCCGGGATCCCGTCTGTACCGCCCGCCGTTTGCCCGTAGTTTATCACGGCACTTAAACATATTGTTCTAATGGACGTGTATAATAATGGCAACAAAAGCAAAACGTTAAATTGCGTCGGTGATCGCGACATCGTCGTTAATACTACCGGAGAATTATTACTTTACAGGGGGGGGGGAGGCACGTGAACTACACCGGGCGTGTTCATAAAATGCGCGTACCGTTTCTCCGATACTTCTCCGTCATTTCGTAACTCGCGTATTTATTTGAACGCCGCGTTAACGAAAAATAACGAACGCAATTTAATTCCAATCAAAGCGTGCGCTATAAGAGACACATTACGTGTTGACGACTACTAATTGTAACGTTGTGAAAATTCTCACCGGAAAATAAATCAATTGTCTCGCCGGAGACGCGTCCGAATATTTCGATTATCGTTAATTTCTCTTCTAGACATAGTTGTGCGCGGTAGTAAAATACAAAAAAATACGTACAAAGTTGAGCGTTTCACATTAATTTAATTTCGTTCGATTATATTCAAAACTATATCTTCACACCTAACATATAACGGTGAAAAAAAAAAAAACAATTTATTGTGCTAAGAGTGACGCTACTTTTGTTATTTTTAAAATAATGGATCAAAAACAATTTCGTGTTTTAATTTTACATTGCTTGCTGATGGGAAAAAATACCGTACAAGCAAAAAAAATGGCTAGAAAAGTGTTATGGGGACTCCGGACCATCAGAAACAAAAATAAAACGTTGGTATGCTGACTTCAGTAGTGACACTGTTGATTCGGAACGCAGTGGACGTCCAAATGAGGCGGTAACACCAGAAAACATTGAAAAAATCAACAAAATCCTTTTGAATGATCGGAAAGTGAAGTTGCATGAGTTTTCTGACATCGTAAAGATATCAAAAGAACGTGTTGGCTTTATATTGCTTGATCATTTGTCCGTGAGAAAGCTCTGCTAAAAGTGGGTGCCGCGTTCGCTCGCTGTTGAGCAAAAACACCAACGTGTTGATGATTCTAAACAATGGCAAAACTCTATGAATTAAGTATCGAATTGCTTCGGCATCCGCCGTATTCCCCAGATTTGGCTCCCGGCGACTACTGGCTATTCGCAGATCTCAAAAAAAAATTGCTCGCCGGTAAAAAATTTCGCTCAATGAAGAGGTTATCAGTGGAACTGAGGCCTATTTCGAAGCAAAATATAAGTCATTCCACAAGAACGGTATTGGAATGTTATGGTGGCGTTGGAATGATTGTGTTGCTCTTGATGGAGATTATGTTGACGAACAGAGTCAATTTTTAATTTATGAATCCGTGGTTTCTCCGTTAGGCCCGGGACAACCCACATGATCAGTAACATAATTTTTTTTTTTTTTTTTTTTTTTTATAGTATCGTAAATGGTATATAATGTACATTGTAATTATCAATCAAATTCGTATTTTGATTTGTAATAATATTCTAGTAAAAATTCGTCGAGAACATCGTCACTTCAGTAACTTACCTATATAATTTACTAGCTGAATCACTCGGCTTCGGCCGATTGTAAAATATGTAAGATTTCTTGCAAAATGGTCCAATATCACTATATCACTAGCTTTAATCGTTCCCTGGCCAACGCTAACATTTTCAATAACCAATGGCAATCCTACACAAACAAAACAAATATTCGAAATATCCGTTGGCCCAAAAATAAATCCCTATGTGAGCCCCTATTATTGATATCAAAGAATAGAAGAAGAAAAAAATGCTAGCCTATGCGTTTAACTCTTTTTATATTTTAAAATTTGAACGATAGCTGTTCCATTCGGCTTCGCCCAAGTTTTGGCTTTTCGAATATTTTCTTAAGATATTAAATGGGAAAAATCCACAAATTTATCGGCAGTACTCAAAAACTTTTTCTGCGCAATGACAACGTTGTCAGTATAAACTAAATATTGGATATTAGATAATAATAAAACATATAAGGGGGAAAAAAAAAACATAAACAAAAAATATCTTAGACTCATATTAGATTATTAATATAATAGCCTAGACTTTATAGATTTTATAGACCGAAATAAAATTTATATTACTTTGTAAAGTTCATCGATAAATCTATTTGTAATTATTGAGTTGGTACATTGGTATTCATTGTGTCTTATAACGAACAAGGTACTATGCATTTGTGAGTAATACAACTCCGAGCGAGTTCCAGTGGTTCTCAAATTATGCGAGGGAAATTCTCGCATGCGGGCAATGGCGGGTTAACATTCGCAAAGTTATTATGTGAGATGTTGAACAGATAAAAAGCCAAAAAGTATCTATTCGGAATTGTATACAAAAAAAAAAATTAAAAAAATAGCCGATGTAATCGGTCGCGTAGTTCCCGAGATTGGCCATTTCAAAGAATGTAGTTTCACGTTTTTATAGTTAGATTATTATCAAACAAGAAACTCAAATAATTAAAATTAATGAGTATATATATATATATATGTGTGTGTAAATAAAAAAATTAAACAACTCCGGCAGGAGAGAACGAGTAGTCATTAACAGAACCAGAATAGGTCACTCGCATCTTACACACTCATACCTCATCACTTGGGCTGGGATTTTAATGCCCTAAAAAACCCCGAAAAATGCCCTAAAAAAAAAAATTAACTAGAGTAATAAAACGGTGTTAACGACGACAAAACTCGTACTGAACGTCTAACGATAATATCATCGGACGTCGATTTTACTGATTTAAGATTATTTAACAGGAAATGCGGGTAAAGGTTACTCAAACCTTGGCCGATAATACTGAACGTCGAACGATAATATCATCGGACGTCGATTTTACTGATTTAAGATTATTTAACAGGAAATGCGGGTAGAGGTTACTCAAACCTTGTCCGATAATATAATACGAATTACGAGTACCTACTTATAATCTGTTATATTTATTTAAAAACCATGTTGGTGTAAAAATCTTAAAATTTTAAAATAAAATTTCAAATTCATACACTTGGTTTCCAAAAACTCTAAAATGCCCTAAAAAATTAAGAAAATTACCTAAAAACTAAAAAATGCAAAATAAACTTTCTTATTCTCATTCAAATGTGCATAAAACAAATTTGTGACAAGACGAGCATTGCACAGTAAGCTTTGAAAAACAATGCAAAGTGCATCGAAATTCCAGCCCTATTCATCACCGAGGAACCCAATCCTATGTGTGTGTGACCTATGTAAAGTTCCTATCTCAATTGCCTTCTCAATAATCCATCATCGACAGATGAGAAGCCCTCAATCAGAGTAACACTCAACAATATTTTCAAATTCTTCAAACTCTTACATTTAGAGAAAAAACTTGTAAATTTTAAACCATGATGTATTTTACATAAAATCAACATTAGCACTGTATAAATTACGTCACAATATGTAACCCCTCTCCTCGTTAGGCTAATAATTTTTGTAATTGATGCCTGTATATTTATTAAAAAAAAAAAAATTAAATTATATATTGCACGGTTATTTAAATATTTTAAAGTGTCGGGTATTATCAAATTTCATTACGGGTATTCCGTGGTGAAAATACGTTTGCCATGAAATACACCTAACCAAAACGGGCGCGTTAAAAACGAATTGTTTAAGATAACTAATTTAGGGTGATTAAAACGATCGCGTGGTTTTTTTTTTTTTTTTTTAACGAAATACTTACGGGTCCGTTCAAACTCCAAATGGAAATATAATGTTTTTAAATAATATATTATGATAGATCTATACTGTAAAACTAAAAACAAAAAAAAAAAAAAAAAACCTATCTCTAAACTTCTGGAACATAAAATAAAATAAACGACATTATACACATGGCGCTTCGGTTATTTTTTTTACTTTAATGGTCGGAAGTACATTAAAAAAAAAAAAAAAAACAACACATACATCGTTCTATTTGAACATTTTAACTTAAAATAACGCTATGCCACCTGCATATAAGGAGTTACGTACGGGCAATTTTTACGAGGTTATTGGGAAAAAAAAAAAAAACCGGTAATTTTTCAATTTTTAAAATATTCAAGTTCACTATAAAATAAATGTACAAGCAGTGCCGTGTTAATATCACAAGTACTCTGTTATCAAATAAAATGTATACGAAAAACCGTGTCTGCGCATGACTGTTTCCGTATTCATAGCGGAACTACCGAATTTTCGTAGCGAATTCAGAAGAACTTTATCTGTGTCATTTATTTTATTTTTTTTTTTTTTTTAACAAAACAAATACAATCGGTTCGAAAACTTTCGGTTAATTTCGTGTTTAATTTGCATATAAAAAAATAATTGAATAGGTGCTGTCGGAAATACGGGCACGGTACGGCGCAAATACATTTTGGACTTCTAAATGTCCTGCGTAATTTTCGTAACTCTACTGTAAATACGGAAAGAGTGTGATTGTCCCACGCAAAACAGTTTTAACAATCCGATCACAGTGGGTATAACCCTCTCGTAGACGTTCGCGTTCATGTTTATTTGTGTAATTTCGTACGAGAAAGTTTTTGGGGCCAATTATATTTTATTTTTTTTTTTTTCCTCAGCAAAACGACTGTCACCAGCTAAATTCTTAATTGGCTTTTCCTCGATTCCGAATCCTTCCTTGAAGAGTTTCTATCCAAACAGGACGCGGCTACTTGTGTCTGTCGGGTTACCTAAACGAATCCCGGCTCAGTTGTGAATTGCTTAAACTGCTTCACCATTGCACCTCTGACACCCGACTTGACATTTCATGATTTTTTTTTTCTCTCCTGGGTTTTTCAACGGGTGCGATGTACGATTGCGCCATTATCGAGGACTATCGACGTTACGATCGTTTTCGTTTATTGACTTATCAAATAACGTGACTTTTTCTGTTATTGATTTCGTACTGATCGGCAAAAGCCCACAAGTCTCTATCACTTTATACAAACATTATTCAATTCCCGTTTTCTATCGGAAAATTTGTATTTGTTTGGTTTTTTGTAAAACGAAATCCTTAACGTCGACAAAGAAACGGTCCGGACCTCCCCACGGGTCCCGAGACCTAGAGACCGGATGATGATAACAATGAAATATGTATTTCGGATATGCTAAGTAGAACTATTCATCAAACATTCTCTAATTTATTATAATCGCATGCGAAAATATCATTCGAAAATAACTTATGCAAATATACAGGGAATCGTCGAAAAGTGAATTGTTGCAAAACAATTCTATAATATAGGCACGTGGCTGGTTAGAGTTATTATTTTGACGGCTCGTATATGAATTCCGCATGCAACAGAGTGTTTTTTTTTTTTTTTTGCAAAGTTTGCAGATAAATATATATATATATATATTTGTATAATATATTCTCAAGTATTTACGACCGGGCGGGTAAATCCGTTACCAGACTTCCATTCGGTGACATATTTCGAATATGGGTTCGCACCCCTGAAAGTCGCATATATGGACGAACTTTGTTTAATTCGATTTGTCACGTCGGCACGTCAGCAAACAGACCGACAAGAGATTTCGATGATTTTCCAAAGGGGAGTTGACCAAATTGCATTATCCATAATAATATCGGTACGAGACGGTTCCCGGAGTAATTAAGCTTTTACTTGTTTCTCCGCGGCGTATAATATTGATCATTGTATGTATGCAGGTGGCTCACCGGGTGCATTCCAGTAAATACAATAGTTTCTTCCGTACGATATTTATTCGAATCTCATTTTTTTTTTTTTTTTTTTGGAAATTGCTTTTACTGTTTTCAACATTTCTCGGTCCGATATTTCAACTCGTACGTGGTTCTGATTTTTACGAAGAATTCAAAATTGGCTAGGTGCCCCAAATTGTTGGACAATTTGGACACATTTTGTGTTTTAGTTTACCGAAAATTGTTAGAATTAATTTCCAAATAACAAATTTAAAACGTAAGTGATGTATAAAAAAAAAAAAATAAAATAAAAAAAAATTGGATTTCCTGGCACACGCTGTATGTATTAATCGAAATAAATTACGTTAAATCGGTATTTAAATAAAAACTTTTCTTCATTGATTAGCATTAAATTTTTCCTCGGGACTAACCCAATTGGTTTTTATATCTCGAAAATACATTAATCCTTTTAAAAAACAACAATTCATCGTAAACTGCCGCGGTAAAAGCTAAATGTCATTAACAAATCCGCACCGTAACGCATAAATATGCATTATTTTTATATTTTTTTTTTTTCGCACCGCATAGCATTTTAAACGACCTTCCTTACTTATCATTTTTTTTTTTTTTTTGTTTATCATCTCATCGGGATCGCAGAATATTAATTTATTCATAGCGTCACGTCGCAACTGCACCGAAAGAATCTCTTGCGCAAAACACGTAAAACGATGCGCGTACCTAATGTCATTCTAATGATATCCGATGATATCTTCGAGTAGTCAGTGTAGGGTATGGGGCAAAACTCCTGTTACGGTTAAACTTGCGCCGCGCGTCTGCACACTAACGTTTCACAGTTTACAAATATTATTACATATTATGTGCTGTACAATATAAACTCCGACGAAATGTATTCCAACGAATAGAAATGAAACGTATAACACTATACTAGGCGCTTTGTTGTTTTCGCACGTGTTATCAAAAAGAAAAACTCTCGAAGCTCGACTTCACTTGCTTCGCCCGATTCTGACATCAAAACTACCCTTTTCCACGCAAAAATAATTATCTACGAATCCTCGTCGAAGGCCAATCTGGGCTTATGCAACACAAACCCGGGGATGCGCTAAACCATCTCAAATACGTACCCTCCAAGCCTTCCAATCCATCACTCTTCGCATTATCTCTTCTTCTGCACCTTGGTACGTATCAAATTCCGCACTGCGAAATGACCTCTAAATAGAAACGGTTAGTCAATTGGCCACGAAACATTATAAAAAATTTCACTCTAAATTACAGTCTCACGTTGTCCCTTTGATCGCTGGACTTGCTTCCAACTCGCTTCCCTAACAATGCCCCACGCCGTCTAAAGAGGAAACGGTGTCGTGACTTATTAAATATGATTGACGACTATCAAACCGTTTAATTTAATTCAATTTAATAATTAATAATAAAAAAATTAAGTTAACGTTGGGTGCTATCGCTGGACGGCCTCCCTCCTCAGGTGTTCGGGTTGTATAATTGTTTTTTATTGTATGCTCATATTATGCCTTGTATAGCATAGATTGTAAATATTCTTTTTTTAATAAAAAAAAAAAAAAATATATATATACGTGTTCGGTAACTCAACATTACACGTAGTATTATTTTCGACGGTATTATACGTAACGGTTACTCAACGTCTGCGTGGAACATGTGTAACGTGCACAATTACGGAGTTTCGCATCGTTTTAATTATAAACGAGTTGGATTCGATCGGGATCGTTTTATTCGGGATCTATCGAACACGTTCACCGCGGATTATTATTACCGATTGCCATCAATGGGCCGGTAAGAAAACAAAAAAAAAAAACAAAAATTAACAACAAAAAAGTATTTATGTTGAGATATAATCGCGAGGTAATTTGGTAATTGTCTAGACGCCCGAAATGCTCGACGCCGAGTAAAACGAAGTTTTTTTTGTAGTTCTTCGGCTACAACTCGGAATTTAAAAGTAAACGCACGTGAGCGGGCGGGCGCCGGGTGTTGCAAAGGGGGTTACAAGTTTATAAAATATGATTCTTTCGGGTTCGATAATATTTTCGGTTATAAAGTTTATATTTATGTATATAGTAAAATGTGATAACGAAAAAACTTCATAGTGGTTTTCGGGAAACTTAAGATTATTATACTGTGTACCACTCCGAATAAGACGATTTCGGTTAATCTTATTATTATTATTATAATAATAAGGGGACGGAGAACTGAGATAAATCTAAAGCGTAACGTTAAATTGCGATAGAACGGAAAGTTTGTGAAAAGTTAGGCAAACGTTAGCGTTCAAATGTTGTCGATTCGAATAAAAACGGTTTGGTCTCGCGCTGCTCATAAAAAAAAAATAGAAAAATAAAACAATCGTTTCGAACGATTTCCTCCGACGGAATTAATTTTCATTGGGCCAACAACGTCTACTGTGTCTGGCTTAATGTATCCGTGGAGCTCGGTACGAATTCATCAGCCCGGAATACAGGTCTAATTAAAATCAAACAAATTAATTCGACGACGTAAAAAAAATATATATTCGACCGTGTACGGAAAAAAAACGGAAAAAAAATACCCGAACGATCGATAAAGTACCGCGCGGTATACCATTAAATAGATTGTATTAAATGGTTTTTTTTTTCTTCTTCTTCTTCTTCTTCTTTTTTTAGCTCTCGTTATTACGTTTTATGCGGCCGACCGAATTTCGTCGCCATAGAAACGCGTTCCTGTACCTCCGAGAATATAATACCAATATGCTTACGTACAACCACAAAGATAAAAAAAAAAATGATAATACACAATGGTTTGCGCCCCCAAGACGAATATTTTCCCACAGACAAAACGGTTCGAAAACCAACGGGGTTGTATAATAAATAATAATTAAACTCGTGCGGAGAACAAACTACCGTTATGTATTTTAGATTATCGGCGTACCGATGAAATTATTCGGTTTACTGAGATGTGAGTGTGCGTGTTTTAACCCCGGGTAAGTAAAAAAACGGTCAATTTTTTTTTTTTTTTTTTTTTTTACCTCGCAGCATATTTCAAGATGTGTACATTACTTGTAAACAGTTTCTAGATTCAAAACGGCTATTCTAAAAGATTATTAAATAACCGTCACGGAATTACGATACTAATCTGTTTAGTTTCTGTCGTTTATCGAGTTAGTTTTGCTACGAGCAAAACAAAAAACTTACTAAAATATCTATAAATTAAGTTCGTTTCATCTGTTACCCGTTTAGAATCCTTTTTTTTTTTTTTATCGTCACTTCCGGTATGTACGTTAACGCCCAAATGTATTACGATAATCGAGAACCGCGTTGAATATAACTAATCCGTTGTAATTTATGATTTTAAGATACGCCACACGGTCCGCTACGCATCAATTTATAATATTATATTTGGTGTTGGATCGTTCAATTTCACGTCGTCCGGCAAACAATGTAATCCTCGAGGTCTCATCAAAAAGTATCGGGACTTTTAGGATTAATATTAATACGCTTCGGGTATGGACTTGCTGTAATTATTGAACTTTATATGTCGGTAATACGTATTCGACATTTATAAGATTGAAAATTGACACGGTCGGCCGCTAGGTGCGATTAAGGGAATCTGTGTTTTTTACGTCATGTCGGATTTCATTACGAGCGGAATTATAGAACAACGAATTTTGCCATAAACTTGGTAAAACGGCTGCTGATACCAATCGAATGTTATCAGGTATGCTCATGGAGACGCAACCATGTGCCGTGATCGCAAATTTTTAATGGTTTAAAAAAAAAAGGTAGAACAACTGTTGACAGTAATGGACGTGAACGACGTCCGTCAACCAGCCGCAATGAGTTTTTTTTCTCGAATACCGAGATAGTGGCCAACACGAGTACGCTCCAAAATGACAAACCATAACAAAAAAGTACTACACATTGTTCTTCGTCGTTTACGAGACGATGTAAGAAGAAAAAAAAACCCGAGTTTAAAGAGTCAGGCAGTTGGAAATTGCACAGCGATATTGTCCATCCAGCCACTTCTTTTCGTCAGACCTACGATCCATGCGATTGCTTTTTAACCCAAAGATAAAAACGGTGCCCAAGGGAAACGGTTTCAAGATGTGGATGAAAAAAAAAAAACACAATGAGCGGCTACGAGGAATTTCTAAAAGTGACTTCCGGAGGTGTTATCAAAAAAATGGCAGGATCGTTGAAGAACTTGTATAGATTCAAGAGGAGCGTATTCTGAAAGAGATTAAATGTAAATTACATTATCTAATAAATAAGTATAAATATATATATATTTTTTTTTTTCAGTCTCCATACTTTTTGATTATACCTCGTCTGTATTACTCTGTACCCTATACCATCGGACCTACAACGGTGGCCTGACTGGCCCGACTTTCGGTTTTACGCGCTTTTTTGTGTATAAGTCGCACAATTTACGGTTGTTAAACGCGTAAATCGCTACGCGTTTTGTTTGTTAAGCACCGGAGCGAAATAATATGTTCGAGTTTTTTCGATATCATACGTACCGCGATGTAAAATATAAATCGATGAACACAAAGGCATACGTGCGAAATACGACCATACAGGGATCCTAAAGATATATTCCTCATCCGGTTTGTCCTCTCTAACAGAAAAAACAAAAAAAAAAACAAACCGCGCTTATAATACAGGGTGCGGCAGAGCCGACTGACGAGTTTAATGAGGTCATTAAATGTGTGATAAGATAAGAGCAGGCCTTAATGAGTGGCGGTATTTTGAATTGTACGGTAATGCCGTATTTATTCGTAATCATGGTCCGGACAGGTGTACATTGTGGTTTCGTCGTGCGTGCGTATTACGAAAACAATCGTTTTCTGTGACCGCTACACAAAGGGATTTTCGTATACACTTCGGCATTCCACGTGCCGAATCTGTTCCTTCTGCCAACACTATCGAATTGTGGATACGGCATTCGGAAGAAACTGCAAGTACCCTGAGTAGACTTGGACACGGAGCACCCAGAACGGTAAAAACCCCCGAAAATATGCAGTCGGTTAGAGAGTCAATTGAGCAGGCTAAAATGACACGTCTGCTCGTTATGTTGTGATATTGGAAACTTATCTGCAGCATAGGTTGGAGGAAATGGCTGAAGAACATGATTTGAGAGATGTATGATTTCAGCAAGACGGAGCTACAGCGCACACAGCTAGAATTACACCTGCTGTCTTGCGACAAATGTTCCCTGGGCGGTTAGTCTCACTGAGAGGATACATAGGCTAGCCAGCACGGTCCCCAGATTTAGGCGTTTGTGGTTTTTTTCTCTGGGGCTATCTTAAGGATAAGGTTTTCAGACATCGCCCACATACCATAGAAGAAATCAAACAGAAAATCACCGTGCAAGTCGAGGCCATACCAATCGAAATGTGCCGAAAATCATATGTAATCTTCAGAAATCGTCTACCTATCGCGTATCAATGCTGACGGCCGCCATCTTGGCGATATAATTTTCAAAAAACTATTTTTAAAAATGGGATTGAATACTGATTTAAATAAGAAAAAACCGTTTCTCTACGTTTTACTGTTCGTTATTTATAGCCTATCAAAACTCGTCAGTCGGCTCTGCCGCACCCTGTACAAACTGAAAACAGCGGGAACACATCGGAATTGAGTACGAGTACCTCCCATATACCTTCGTCCGCGTTTAACCAGAGTTCGACACCGAGCCTTGGGGTGTCGAGGACAGTCGGTGGCGAGAAATGGGAAAACGGATAATCCTACCGCTGACGGTTTACGGTGGATGACACAGGGACAACAGCCGTATGGGTTATTTGTCGACATTTTCCGTATCGTGCCCAGGGCCCAATAGTGGTCGGAAATCGAAAATTATTGTGAAAGAATCCGATTATTCGTTCGCCGTACGGCCGCCGAAAATAACGCGTGCGCGCGAAAATATCGAATCGATCATCGGGACCGCGGCAGTGTAAGGCCGGCCGCACACCGAAAGAGCAAAACCGCTTTAAACAGTGTTAGTCAGCCTAACATAGTTTTTTTTTTTTTTTTAAAAATGGAACATAGGGAATTACGTTGTATACGCACATCGATATGACAAAAAAAAAAAACGAAAACATTTTCGCTTTAAACACCGTCAGTCATGACTAATACTGTCCGGAGTGTTTCAATTTTTCTTTAGTCGTTTTATGGACAACGTATAATCTTTTTATTATTATAATTTCATTTAAACAATATTATTATTTATACAATATTGTTATTTATAATTATAATTATATTATTGGTTACTATTATTGAGTATTAACCATTTAACATTGTATTATATTACAATGGCTTTTGTGATAGTGAAATTTTAGTAAGTCCGGTTGTAATCATCTGATCGTAATTCACGTATAAATGATACGTTTTTTGTTTAATGGATGTGCCCATAACTTTTTTTTTTCCTCCTGTTCTACTAAATCGTGTAAAATGTACCGCATACAAACCGCAACCTCTTCGTCAGATGACATTTTGGAAACTGTATAGATTTATATAAACATGTTGTTTGTGCCTTCTCGTCTTGACTAGTTGATACGCGCGTACATAAAAACAAATTGTTTTTAGTTGACTAAAACAAAAATGACTAACACAGTTTTGCCCATTTGGTGTGCGTCCGGCCTATGTGTAGTTTTCGACAAAAAAAAAACCGAAAAAAATACGTCCGATAGCGGACACGCCCGACGACTACGTTTTTTTTTTTTTTTTTTTTTTTTGGATAACGGTGGAAATCGGTATCGGCCGTATGCGTGCCGTCGTAAATTAATATTTAATTATTATACCCGGTTTGTGGGTCGCCGGCAGGACACGGGACTCGCCGTAAGGGAACTACGAGAATCGTAATAATGAAAATGTAAAAATGTAAAAAATGTAAAAACCCGTTAAAAACTGTCGATCCTCTAAATCGTAAATTATCCGGCGAGCTCGCCGGATAATTTAATCCGAAACGTCCGAAACCGCCCGACACCGCAACCGTATAATTATTATTAACAGTCACTTATACTTACGGGCCGGCGCGGCTATTAATCGCCCAAACACCGCCGTTTACCCCTAAAACTTCGCTTGTACTTCCTATGTATTATTAATGTTATGTTAACGAAGCCGACACGTTGAATTTCGTTGGGGGGAAAAAACACCATTTTTTTTTTTTTTTTTTTTGTCAGCTATCTGTGATAATTTTGAATTTAATATCGATAATATTTGACAATCATTGCGTGTACCCTACACATTTATCGTAATCATTACGGAATTATATATACATATTTTTTTTTTTTTTTTTGTTTTACACAGATTAAAAAAAAAAAATCTTTTTTAACCGTTGTGTGTCGCCCGATCTTTAAAAATACTGTCGTCAACTAGGTGACAAAATATGTTCAATGTCGCCCAGTAAACTAGTTTGAAAAATGCACTCATAGTTATTTTTTTTTATTTTATTTAAAACAAAAACAAGCGTTTACAATCTGCACATTTCTTTTGTTGTTGCACAATAAGCAAATTTGCCGAAACAATACAACAACAGCGTATCTATGAACACGAGAGAAGGGAAACCGTCCCTTATATAGCGATAGAGGACCTTAAAAGGAAAAACAATTTAAAAAAAAAAAAAAAAGAAATATTCTATAACCGATAATACAATGCGTTCAAAAGTGGTGTGACATAAATCCGGAATCCGAAATTTTGAATTTTTACGAGTAAAACAATGTTTCGTCAAACATAGGTCAGCTAGTGTAATAAATAAATTTATGTAATTTATAAATTTTTTTGTATTGTCGTACTCGATTTTTTTCAAATTTAATTTTCTATTTGTGATAATTTTTTGAATAACGTGTTTTACCGTTTGATAATAATAATAACATTAGTAGTGTTTATAAGAAGTGAATTGAAGAATTACAAAACCACAATTTTAAAAATCGAAATCCGGATTATGCGACAAATATCGGATTTCAAATTTCCGAATGGGAATATCCGGATTCTCGGACCTCGGCAAATCGAAATTTTTCCCATCACTAGTACCTGTCCGCATGGTGGTGAAAAAAACATTATAATTATTCTCCGTAGTTTATTCCGTAATTGAACGGTTTGCCGATATTGCGTTAAAAAAACCGTCGGAATATAGGTCGATATGATGCTTGACAAACTTTACTGTCGGGACGACAAACACTTGCCGTGTGCTCGAACACAATATTATTTATGATCGAAAAAAATCCCATAGGATGTATTGTTTTTTTTTTTTTTTTGATTCTGAGCGTAGCGGGGAATTTATCGGTTTCACTATAACGTGTGCTTTATTTTTCGTTTTGCTCTTTACCCGACTACCGTAGGAGATACGTTTTTATTTTAGACTTTCGGTTTGTAAAGAATTTTTCTACCACAAATGATGTCTCCGAGCGTGGTTGCTTATGAGTGTCTAGAGCAGTGTTTCCCAACCTTTTTACCGCCACGGACCACTTCGACAATATTTTATAGGTCGCGGACCGTCTCAATTTTACGAAAACTTGGAATACCTTTTTTTTTTTTTTTTGCTCATTAACAAGAGAATACACAAAATTTATCGAAAAACGTTAACTTTTATTATTTTACTTAACATTTTATTACTATACTTCACTAATATACTTCAATTTATTACTCTGATGCCTAGACACTTATAAAAGTGGAAAATGCTTACCGGTCTCTACAGCAGCATCAACCATAAGATAACCGTAAAATCGTATACGGTTCCTCAATAAGTCGTAATTTTTTTCGCTATTTAAAAAAAAAAAAAATTAATAATTAATTTGTAATAGAAATCGAAGAAAAAATCTATGGGACCGCGGACCACCGGTTGGGAAACACCGGTTTAGAGCGTGACATTTCGACAAACATCGTAAAAACCGCAGCATTTCGAAACGCGATTGAATGAACGGTTTTCCGTCGACAACGATCCAAATTAAATGTCTCTCTAGATCCTAACTTATCCCTGGTGTGGCCAATTCACTAACAGTATTCGTGTACGCCCGCTAGGGGACTGGCATTTTTTTTTTTTTTTTTTTTGTTCTTTAATAATGTATTATGAAAATATTTTTATTATTTACCGCGAATGCGTCTGCGGAATTGGACACGGCGGCTGCATACGACTCGGCGGCATAGTCCGTCCCGGTAAGGAGACCGACGAACGTGACGGACGAACGTAACGATATCCGCTATACGATTCCGTATTCAATTCCTGGTCACTCTGCTCTTGTTTTTTTTTTTTTTTTTTTATAATTTTTTTTATAAGTGATAATATACCAGAAGACGCACGCCTACAGTCTCTCGGCCCGTACTGCAGTGTTTTTGCTACCGCCTTTCTACTCCTATACGATTTCCTACTCCTAAATTCACTATACGCGTATAACGTGTTCCTCGTCTGATATTGTAACATTTTTTTTTACTACGAAATAGTAATAATCCGCGAGACACGCGGTTTTTAAAACAAGTCGCTACTAAAACAAAATCCATTAATGTGGCATAATATATATAAAACCTAATTTATTAACGCTATAGGGAAACTCTCTAAAAGTCGGTGGTAGCTAATACTGACATTAGGAACGAGGGCGGGCATTAACGATTAAAAAATGTTAAAAGCCAAGTTAGGCGACGAGAACTTTTGATTTTTTCTTATTAAATTTATTAGAATTGGTTTTTCATCAAAAAATAACACGTTAATTTTGGATTTTATCGCGTTATGATAATTGCGATATTTGTCTGGCTTTCTGACGGGCCAATATGTGTTCACCGTAAAACAAACGACAATTCCTTTAACATCGGTTTTAGAGCTAAAAAATTTATTATATAACGTATAGCTGAACAACATTATGAGGACAACCGCATCGGCGTTGTTTGAAATAAATGTTATTAAAAAAGATGCAGTGAAAAAAAATTATATATATATATATATATATATATAAAATACGATATTTATGAACCCTTAATAACGAGTTGAATATTTAGAGAACATTGTAAAACACTGAGACGGGCGGTTATTTTTTTTTCGTTTTGAGATGTCATCTACAAATTAAACAATTGTTGTTGTATTTCGGAAAACGATTTTAAACGCTTTACTTTCAACAAAAAAAAAACTTAAAAAATCACCAACTTCAGGAGGTTTAATCGATTCAATAATTTAATGAGTTAACTTTTTAAAATTAACATTTAACCCTCGCTGCTTATGGCAAAGAACAAATTATCCCTCCGACAAATTCCAATACAATGCGCTTGCACTAAAACTAAAACGGACCCTAGCTAACTACAGAAATGAATCCTATACCAGACATTTAGAATCACTCACGACAAAAGACGGTTCTCTCTGGAAGGCTACCAAAAACCTTCTTCGTATACGTAATCCTCCAGATATACTGCGAAACACTAATGGAAATTGGGTAACCTCTGATGAGGAAAAAGCTAGCATATTTACAAACTACCTCGCTGAAACATTCCAACCTCATAATAGCATTCTCCTTCCGGAAAAAATTAACAAAGTTAAACAATTTCTCAACTCGCCATTACAAATTTCCCTCCCGCCAAAACATACCTCTCCTGCTGATGTTCAGTACACCATATCCAAACTCCCACGAAAAAAGTCCTTTGGCTATGATTTAATAACTTCAGAAATACTAAAGCAACTTCCGCAAAAAGTTATCGGTCTAATAACCTATATATTTAACTCAATGCTTCGACTATTCTACTTCCCTATTCTACGGAAGTACTCCTCTATCATACTCATTCTCAAAACAAAAAAACCACCTGACCTTCCGTCATCATATTGACCTATTATTCTACTCCCAATATTGTCAAAAGTATTTGGAAAAATCCTAATTAAAAGAATTCTAAATATTATTGATGAAGCAAAAGTCCTACCCGACTCGCAATTTGGTTTCCGCAGCAAGGTTTCCACTCTACAATCCATCAAAATCATCGAATAGTTGATAAAATATCTTATTCTCAAAAAGAAAAACAATATTGCACTGGGGCCTTCTTAGATGTTTCTCAAGCATTTGACCGAGTCTGGCACGCAGGTCTGCTATTCGAATTGAAAATCATCCTGCCATCTAAATACTACCTCTAAATGAAATCCTACTTAGAAGATCGCTTCTTCTCGGTACGTTATGGCTCAGCCACCTCTTCTCCAAAACCAATCCAAACAGGAGTCCCCAAAGGCGCAGTCATTGCTCCCTTGCTATTTAATATTTTCCTATATGACCAACCCACGCTACCCACGAGTCTCATAGCTGACTTTGCTGACGACAAAGCCCTTATAGCCACCAGCCATGATCCTTCTGTTGCTTCGGCACGCATCCAAGTACATCTCTAGTTTCTCGAAAAATGGTATAAGGAGTGGGGAGTAAAAATAAATGAGTCAAAATCTGTACACTGTACCTTCACCCTTAGAATGGAAAAATGCCCACCTATTGCCCTAAACGGGCAGACTCTGCCAATCGCAGTGTGCACTCGCTATCTAGGCATTATTATTGACCAACGTCTTACCTGGTCTCCTCATCTCCGTAATAAACTACTACCCTTAAACAATCGATTCCGTCTTCTCCGCTCTCTTCTAACTTCCAGCCGTATGAGTTTACCCACCAAGCTACTAATTTACAAACTTTACCTCAAACCAATGTGGACGTACGGAATCCAATTATGGGGTTCCGCAAAAATCTCAAACTTAAACCGTGTTCAGCGGTTCCGACCCAAAACCCTCCGTGCTATTACAAAAGCACCTTTTTACGTATCTAATCATGTCCTTACACATTGATCTTGCCATCTCACCCGTCCTCGACGTAGCTAGAACTTTGTACAGGCGATTCAATTTGAATGTTCAAAACCACACCAATCCCTTAATCAAAGGTCTTGCGTCAGCAAATATACCCGGTAACCCCAGGAAAAGATTAAAAAAGCGGCGGTGTCGGGACCTGCTAATCTAAAAACCTTAAATTGTAACATAGTACTATTGCAAATCCATGTACTTATGTACATGAGTAACTGTCAAAGTGCCATTACCGAAAGGCTTCTTTAATCTGTGTTTTTCTCAAGCCATTAGTCAATTACATCACTTTTACTCATTGTTCTATTCAGTAACAGATTGTAAATTATATAATAAAAAAATAAAAGAAAAACATTCTTTAGTCAAACAAATAAAACAATAATTAATTAATACTTTTCTTTTTCGATCGATTCCACCCGCCCGAGTTATATAATTGTTCACTATGCCCGGCCGCAATAAAGCCATTAAAAAATTACAAAAAAAAAAAAAAATTGTATATAAATAGATAAAAACGTAAACGCCATCTAAACGTTTCGGGATTCCGGTAAATTATATTTCGTTACGAATAATGAATAATATTAAATATGCTCGCGGAACGGATTGTTGTCCCGGAGAACCGGAAAAAAAGCCCACTCCCAAAAAAAAAAAAAAAAAAAACCGCACGTTTCATCGGCGTCCCTATATATATATATATATATATATATGTATAGGCTGGGGTCACACGAGCGTTTTATTCACGTACGATACGACGTCATAACGTCGAATTTATACGATTATACTTCATGGCGGCCGCACACTCGACGTCCGTCGGATTTACCGTCCGGATACACGCTGCGACGGGCGTAAGGTCCGCCGGGGTCACGCGGGCGTTGGATGAACGGACGTTAAGTTATAACGGACGCGTCACACACTACCAACGAAGTCGCACGGACGTCAGTCGTTGATTTCGCATCTTACAAGACGGACGATTTGGACACGGCGATTTTCGTATACTCCGATACAAGAGTTTTACGAATCGAAAATGGCGGGATTCGTCCAATAAATAGTTAACGATTCGATTAAATGGTGCGTTTTACGACCTTTATAACTTGCTAAGAGCTGACAATGGGAAATTTTCTAATTATTTTCGCATGTCACAAAGCACATTTGACGAGCTTTTCGACAAAATTAAATAATGCGTCATGATACAATTATGGGATCCAGCAGAAGAGATGTTGGCAGTAACTTTGAGGTAATAAATGATAAAATATACAAAATAAATAATTATATAATTTTATCATATACAATTACATTAAATAACTAGTCAAATTTGGATTTATTAAAACTAATTTAATTAAAAATTAAAAAAAACAGTAAACTTTCTTCTCGTGGCATATATCCTTATAGCATTTTATTAACGAAAATATTATAATTATACATTAGCTTGTGTATTATTTGAAAGTTAGGTTTTGAAACCGAAATTTTCAAATATAACAGTTGCAACATCCATCCATCCATCATTTTACTTATTCCTGTCTCTATACACCTCGTCACTTACATCCCGTAAAACTCTGCACGTTTTTCTATTTCTGTTATTAATAGTTAGGACGTCGTGGTTTATTATTAGATATTATTGACTCAGTCGCACGTACGCTGTTTTGACGCACGTTGATCGTGAAAATCGTTCAACTGCTGAATTTCGTCTGCATAAAAATATACTTAAAAAATGGATGTAGAACTATTAATAACAGAAATAGAAAATCGTCCAGTTTTATTCGATGTAAGTGATACGGTGTATAGAGACAGGATCACAGATCTAGTAACTGTATCTTGACGCATTATGTTTGATTTAATTTTTTTTTTTTTTTGAGTAGCTCGTCAAATGTGCTTTTGTGACGCGTTAAGTTATAAAATACCGAAAATAATTGGGAAATTTCACATTGTCAGCTCTTGCCAAGTAATAAAGGTCGTAAAATGTACCGTTTAATCGAATCGTTAACTATTTATTGGACGGACCCGCCATTTTCGATTCGCGAGATTTTTTTCCTCGTAAACCCCTCATGGCGGAGTATACAAAAATCGTCCGTCTTGTAAGACGTGAAATCAACAACTGGCGTTCGTGCGACTTCGTTGGTAGTGTGACGTCCATTATAACTTAACGTCCGTTCTTCCAACGCTCGTGTGACCCCGGGCCATAATGATAAAAATTGTTATTATTATTTTTTTTTTTTTATTTATTATTATTGTCGTTGTTGTTCGCCGCGACGTTAAAACAATAGTTTCCCGACAGATATTGATATTGCCGGGGCACAGTTCGACGTGTGTACAGGGTGCGGCAGAGCCTACTGACGAGTTTAATGCGGTCATTAGACTGTGATAAGACAAGAGCAGGCCTGATTAAGTGGTATATTTTGAATTGTACGGTAATGCCGTTTTTCATTCGTAATCATGGTCTGGACAGGTGTACGTCGTGCATGCGAATTACGAAAACAATCGTTCTGTGATCGCTACACAAAAGGGCTTTTCGTATACACTTCGGCATTCCACGTGCAGAATCCTTCTGCAAACACTATCGAATTGTGGATACGGCATTCGGAAGAAACCGAAAGTACCCTGAGTAGACTTGGACACGGAGCACCCAGAACGGTAAAAACCCCCGAAAATGTGCAGTCGGTTAGAGAGTCGATTGAGCGGTCACCGAGACGCTCAGCCCGGAAACACGCTGTAGCTTTGGGAATCTCAGACCGTTCTTTGAGGAGAATTCTTCTTCTTGCTGGCCAGCACGGTCCCCAGATTTAAGGGTGTGTGATTTTTTACTCTGGGGCTACCTTATGGATATGGTTTTCAGATATCGGCCACATACCATAGAAAAAATCAAACAGAAAATCACCGTGCAAGTCGAGGCCATACCGGTCGAAATGTGCCGAAAATCATATGAGAGCTTCAGCGCTCGTCTACAACAGTGTGGTCAATGCTGACGGCCGCCATGTTGGAGATATAATTTTTAAAAATGGGATTGAATACTGATTTAAATAAATAAAAAAAAAAAAATAAAACCCTTTTCTCTAAATTTTACCGTTCGTTAATTATATCCCCTTCAAAACTCGTCAGTCGGCTCTGCCGCGCCCTGTACAATTTTCGATACGGGGTTATTGAAACGATCGATCGTCATCATTGGGCCCGTACACAATGCACCTACACACACGTATGCGTATTATAATGTATAATTTATATACTTTTTTTCATATATATATATATATATATAAATAATGTTAACGCGGTTTTAAGTACGCGCAACACGCGGAGAATAATGCGGTTTCGCCCCGTTGCCTACATTATTATACCGTGTATATAGGTTGCCGATAATTTGAATCCGGTGCCGGTGTACATATACGCGTACGGTTTTCCCGTACACTGTTCTACCGTATTACGCCGAACACGGCCGTTAATTAACAACGTTAAAAATATTTGGAAAAAAAAATAAAAAAATTTAAACCCCTCCCGGCAAACGACGCCCGCCACGCAGTTGCCGGGCCCGCCCCGGACAGACCCACTCGAAAACGGTGTCGGGCGAACCGGACTGTAAAATATTGTACGTTACCGGAGAATTATTTTTCAAATCTCGGCATACGTGTACGTGAGACGTGAGCCCGGCAGCATCTACCAGCAGACTTTTTCGAAAATAAAAAAAAAAACCAATAATAATAATAACAGTGCAACACTTCAAATCCGTGGATTTTACAATAAATTCCTTTCGTATAAACCGTGTACCGATAATTGCGGACACAACCAAATCGGTCAGGTGGTTCTTGAGTATTGATCTTGCGTACATACGGCAATTAATTTTTTATATATATACATAGCTGACCCGTCGTGTGGTTGCCGCGATCTCAGAAGGAAGGAAATAATCGGCCATAATTTGCAGGGAACTTTCGTGGGAGTGTACTCGACAACTTCCAAAAGTTTCACGGTGATCGGATAAATAGTGTCGGAATGCAGAAAGGACAAACAGACATACATTCGCTTTTATACATATATATATATAGATAAGTCGGCGAGTTTGGATACCGTAGCAAACCAAAGCGTTACGCTAAATCAGTTATACTCCTCCACAAACATAAGTAAAATTAAACTACATTTAGTTTAGACTCGCGAAATGAAGTGAAGCAATTTCAGTGCGGTCGATACATATGTAGACCGGGGGCAGTCTACCAACAGATTTCAACGGAGAAAACGATAAACCACCGTCGAAGGTTATCCCGGAGCAAAAAAAAAATAACAAATTCCTTTGCCAGGATATATGTAGTTCGTCCGAATAACGGTGAATAATTTTACTTAAGAGTTTTGCTACACGTGAGCAAATGTCCAATGTCCTTCGCATGGAATCGAGGAATAGAATCTTTAAAAAAAAAAAAAAAAAAAACTGGTTGTGGAGCTGGGGAAACGGTCTTGGTCCCTAGAATACCAATGATACCAATCTACAATTCCAGTTTAGACGGCTCCAGCTTCCCGTAGAATTATGCTTTTCGCGGACGATAAATAAAACACAGGGTAGAACATTTTACGTTGCAAGTGTTTAAACCTAACCGTCAAATGTTATTCCCATGGTCAATTGTACGTGGCTCTGTCACGTGTCCCACGCGAACAAATTATATTTGTGTTGGTTCCAGACATATAAAATACGTAAGGTCAACTGAAAGTTAAAATTTAAAATCAAGTGAAATTTAAAAGAATTATGGAATTTTAAAAAACAATTAATTCGATTTAGACAGAAAAAAACATTTAAAAAACGCACATATCATAACAAAATCAATACCTTCCGCACTTTGATCTTAATTTTAAACAGCTGATGTTCGAAACAGCCAGATGATTCTGGATAACCCACAAACTTGACCCGAGCAAGGCCGGGTGAAGGAAACTAGTTTTATATAAATTAGAGTGTAATATGTATGATTTTTTTACTTGTTTTTTAAATAAAATTTTTATTTGTGATATATTTTGAATGATCGTAAAGACGTAGTATTTAACGTTTTACACATTTAACGCTATTTATAATAGTTGTACGAGACGTGAATTAAAGAATAAAAAAATTACGATTTTACAAAACCAACGTTTTCAATCCGAAATCTGGATTTACAATCAATGTCGGGTTTCAAATTTAGGAATTCGAAATTCTGGATTCACGAACTTCGGTAAATCCAGATTATTTCCATCACTAATACGTATAGACCGAAAGCACGGATATAATCAAATGGTGTTTTTTTTTTTTTTTTCATGTCACGAGCGCCGTTTTTTGGAGAAAAAAAAATGGAGGTTTTAAATATAAAAATTATGTTATTTAGTGGAAATCATCGTGTCGGTCAAAATAAAAATAGAACAATAATACACTGATGATATTGTTTTAAAATTTCCGGACCTTTAAAATCCAATTGTTCGATAGTTTTTGATAAACTGAACCATGGCAAACAGACCATATCGAAATTATCTCTCGAAATTTTAAAAGCACGATTGAGCTGTTTGAGAATTGAGAATATTTAACGAAACCCGAGGGGCGAAGAATGCCGTGACTCCGTCGCGTTCAAAAGGATTTCGCAGATTTATTAACCATGGCAATTCAGGCCGACGGGAAGATCGAGAAAATGAAAAAGGAGATAAATTCGGCAGGATGTACACAAACATGTTCAAAAAAACAATTTTAGAAACCAGTCGAAGGAGTTTCACTTTGCGCAATTGTCTATCGTTTTCAACGGTTCGCCGTCGAAGTAATTAAACAATATATTTTTTTTTTATTATTATTATTATTATTAAATTATTTTTTTTATTTTATCGCTATATCGCGAACGACATGTATTTGTACATTAGACATTAAGGATTTTTCGGCGGAGAGCAACGGTCCACGAATGTACTCGCGAACGCAGGATATCCTAAACGGCAGTACGGTTATTGCAAAACTTTCTATGATATTATAGAAGATGTTTAACTTTGCTAGCAGGGACATCGCGCGCCGAGTGCCCGTACTTCTGCAGTGCACCCATAAGTTATAAGTTTCAATTTTGATCGATATCAAACTTAAGAACGTAATTATTAAAGTTCCCCGGGCATTCGAAATACGTTTTAAAATAAATGCGTATCAACGCGGTAATAATAAACAACGCGTTCGGAACGATTAAAAAATATCACATCTCCCTTAAAGTATACCGGCGGCGGTATAATATCGTTCCTGTTCGTTAGTATCATTACAGCGTAATGGAATTTTTTATTTTAATAATATTTTTAAATCGATATGCGACGAAAACTTGTTAAAAAAATAATAATAATAATAAAATACGCTATCGTATAATTAAAAATCGTTCCTTTGGCGCGCACGATAACCGAAATATATATATATATTTTTTATTACTCCGCCAGCGAAATACCGACACGTACATTTTATGCGTTTTATGGTTTTCGAATTTCCGTCGACCGTCGGAATCCGCTGGAAAGGGCCGTGAACATCGAGCGTTTTTTCGCGCAACATAATCGCGCGGATTAAGTTGTTGCACCACTGCCGAATTCGTACGGGCGGAAATTAAGTTACTCGCGAAGAGTTCGTCTCGCTGGGCGACTAGACACCGTCGAAGCAGCCGAATGTTCGTGTGCAGACGGCCTAGGGGATTCGACAAAATCCCTTTCGATTTTCTCCGGCGTCCTGACGGTTCTGGAAGGTCCATTGTGTTCCTCCTGCACACTACCCGTATCCCTGATCGTGTCCCGCCCGCAAGCATATCGATTTCCGGATCGGGTACACGACCTGCCGGTGCGATATTGAAACGGTCTCAGAAAACACGCCGAGTCGCGACGGTCGAACGGCCGAAAGAAAAGCAGGAGGCGTCCACGGCGAACGCGCGCTCTTGCCTAGTCCACTGCACTGTTGACACTCAACTAGTTACAAGAAAAACCTTAGGGTCTACGGCTTAGAAAATGCGCTTTCCAACAAGCCAGAAACCAACGTTCTACTATTAATAGCCGCCCGGTTGCGAAAGTCTCAGATTAGGAAGTAACCATGGCCCACCCTGTGTATTGCACACACACACACGAGAAACGAGAAACCGCAGACGTCTACCGCGTGTTGTGGGCAACAATAAACGAAACCACAAAATGTAAAAATCCCTACAGCCAACACATTGTAAATTGTTTTGTATTTAGAGCGGTTTATTACTGTTGGCGGCGGGTCAATGCCGATTTCGTATCTATTTTGACGGGCGAATAAATAAAAACACCGTTAACCGAAATTAATAAATCCAACCGGTCGTATACGTTTAATATTCACTAGGGCTCGGAAATTGTACGACTCGCATGTTTCTATCTGTGCATCCTCTTTATATCGGACCAAGCTACCCAATTCGTTTCGTGCACGCGCGAATATAAAATATGAATAATATATTTATTTTTTTTTTTTTTTACGTTTTTATCACTTTCAATAAAAAAAAATTGCATATTTCACTCGTTTTAGAGAAGATAAAATATTTTCCTAAAATTGTATTAATTCATCAATAACCGTACGATAGGTGTTAAACGCATAAATTATCAGGTAAGAAAAAAATAATAATTTTATATTAAACATATTTATTTTTGTTTTAAGCGTAGTATCAAGGTTTGAGAAGAAAACTAAAGTTTTAACTAACTTATTAACCATTATTTTCATAACTTCATTTTTTTTTTTTTTTTTTCATTAGTCTATATTTAAAATTTTGGTTGTTTTTTTTTTATGTTTTACTTACAATAATTAAAAACATTATTTATGCATATTAACGGTATTTTTGTGAAAATTTGTCCAATTTTACTCTTCTAACTCCTATTAACTCCTATAACTACCGAGTCCTTGTTGTTACGTAAATACTTAACTTTAACGAACCTCGGCATTGTATTTACGGTTGTAGATTTATACTGTTAAAATACGAATAATAATAAAAAAAGCACACGTGACATAAAACCATAATAAATTATACTCGGCTGTAACTTTTAATTTTGCCGTTTTATATTCGTCCGTATTTGCTTTACTATTAATGTATATAATAAATGATGATGAAATAAATACAATAAATTATGATACTCATGGGCGTAACTCGTACTTAGCGCCCCAAACTTTCAAATTACCACTGCTAGATTTATTTCATATTGATAAATAAATATAATTACAAAACAATATTGAGCAAACTAGTTTTTGTTTTTACAAAATAATTCCGGCAGCCGTTACAAAACACGTGAATGGTAATTTCCAGCTAAGACAGTGATGTAAAAATATAACTTAGAACGTGTATAGGACAAAATCGTTTTGTTTTTTTTTTTTTTAATTTTTCTACTGCGTGTATATTAAAGGAAACAATTAGCTACAGCGATTCCTCTTTCTACAATCGGGTAATGTCGAGGTTACGTTGAATCAATATAATCGAAATATTCGATTATGGCTACATATGTCCGAGGTCTGTTCAAAATGTTCCCGAACTATAATTCCTAAAAATAGAAAATTTATAATATCGTAAATGTTATTAGATCAAAATAAAACAGAGATAAGTAGCTATCTTTTCAATTAAATCTCAAATGTTTATTGCTATCTAACCGTTATCTGTGCGCGTTCAAAGTAGACGGAGTCGTGTGTATTGTGCGATTTTTAAGATGAATATTAACATTAATATTAACATTCACGAACAACGTATTAATATAAAAAATTTGTGTTAAACTTTGTAAATCTTCTACTGAGATTCATAAAACGTTGCAAAATGCCTATGGTGAACAGTGTTTAGGACGTAATCGGTGTTACGACGGGTTTAAACGTTTTAAAGACGGTCGGGAATCAGTTGATGACGACCCACGCGTTCAGGACGTCCGTCGACATCGACAGACGATGCTCATATGACAAAAGTCATTGAAATTGTGCGGTCTAACAGACGTTTAACTGTTCGAGAAATTGCAGAGGATTGCAACATATCGGTTGGTTCGTGTCATGAAATCCCGGTAGAAAAACTTGGGATGCGCCGCGTTGCAGCAAAATTTTTCCCTAGGTTGATGTCGCAAGATCAGAAAGACAACCGCGTAACAATCTGTCAATTATTGCCAGATCGCGCAAATGATGATACGAGTATGTTCATGGAGCAAATTATAACGGGTGATGAGACGTGGGTTTATGGCTATTAAGATATTAAGACAAAAGTCCAATCATCACAGTGGGTTGGTAAATTTTGTCCAAGACCAAAAAAAGCTCGTCAGGTCAGATCAAACGTCAAAGTCCTGCTAACAGTTTTTTTTTTTGACAATCTGGGAGTTATTCATCACGAAATTCTACCTGCAGGACAAACTGTTAACCGATGGTACCTATCTAGAAGTATTAAAACGTCTTCGAGAAAAAGTGCGGAGGAAAAGGCTTGAAGTGTGGAAGAAAAACTCTTGGTTCCGAGAATGCTCCGGCACACACTTCCCTATTGATTGGAGAGTTTTTCGTGAAAAATCACATGACCGTGCTTCCTCATCCGCCACATTCTCCCGAATCGGCACCAGCAGACTTTTTTTTATTTCCAAAACCAAAATCTCCGTTACAAGGACTATGATTTTCTACGATAGACGAAATCAATGGCAATTGGCTAACGGAGCCGTTCCAGAAACTGTTTTCCACGATTGCTTGTGGAAACGTCGTTGGCAAAAGTTTATAAACCAAGAGGGAGGAGAATGGGCGATAAGTCTCAATAGGTTGTCGGTAAGGTACTATAAATAAAAATTGAATAAAATTCGGGAACTTTCCGAACAGGTGGCCTCGTATATGAAAATCAACGTTCAACAATAGGAACCCGGATGATTTGAATTGCAATTTTTTTTTTTTTTTTTTGTTTAACGAACGAATTCGCGGTAAATACGATATTTATTATCGGTCGGCGTTTTCGGCCGTTCGGGATTATTCGAATGGTGGGCGTTTAACGTTTAACGGATCGCGGCGGGCATTTGAACGCCGGTCGGCGTCTCGACCCGTCGGCGCGTTTCGGTGTGCGCGGGAGGGACGCTGGAACCAGCCGTCGGCCTGACGCCTGCCTACCAGTCGTACCGGCCCGGACGAATTGAGTTTTGTCGTATTGCCGCGGCCTGTTCGTGATACGTGCCGGCGGCATTGTATTATACCGACAAGACTTAAGATATTAAATATTGTACGAGGGTCGGACCGCACCGCAATATCACCGGGTATATATTACATTATCCCGTATCGCCGTCCAGGTCGGATAGCTCAATAGCTTATAGGACGCGGGCAAACGATTATTTGTACTCGGTATACGCAAACGCACGGCGGATATTTTCGATAATATTACGGACATTAGCCCGTTACGCGTTTCCAGACCTCTAACGGGGAAATCTGCATATTTAACGGGAATCGTAGAAAACCGTACAATATCGGTTTGGGAAAAAAAAAATAATAATAATATTTATCGCGGTGACTGGGGTGGTTAGTGCGAACGATTGTACCGGTTCCCCGAGGACAATTTAGGACCAATATTTTCGCGATTGTACGAGTATTTTTACTAGTGCGACAAAAAGAAAAACGAAAATTAAACGTATATAATTCGCGATACAATCTTTTGGCGACTACGATTATAACTTCGAATCGAATCGTGTGTGTTATGTGTCCGACCGGCGTCTCTCATAAAAACGACATCTGCGTCTGGTTACTTGGGCACGCTAACCTAATTGAACGGAGCTGCGCGACCGGGCATCTTCATACAGATAGGAAATAAAAAAGCCACATCGACCGTCGAAAAAGAAGCTATAAAATCGATAATGTCCGGACGGGATACTAAAACGTGCGGGACGATTTTCTGTACGAACAATCATAATAATATTAATAATTTTTGAATTTTTAACGAAATCGAACGGCTACGCTGTAGCAGGGCCGGCCCGAAAACCGTCTTGGGGGAGTACGTCTTGTAATAACGGTTTCGGGAATATCGGTAATTTAGTCGACAGATATAGTACTGTTTTGTATTTGACAAATTCGGTCCAGGCGCTCGGTAATCATTATTTAAAGTGATTAATATTATTATTTTATCCGATTCGGCGTGACCGAGAACAAAAACCATTTGGGACCGTTGTCCAGCATGTTCTCGATTCGAAATACCGTAACCGGTTACGGAAATAAGAAAATACCAATACTTTCGGTACCTCGTCGGTACTTGTCGGTTCCAACAAACAACCGAACGTTTTATTCGAAACGGACATTTGGTTTTAATCGGATAAATACAACGTGCCCGTTTCCCTTTAATATCTATCGTTTGTATTGTATGCGAATCTACGGTATAAGTAACTCGAAATAATTTAAAATATCTTGAGACCGTCGCCGGTTTTTATCGACAAACAATCGTCAAACATCCGGGTCGAACGGCGATTATGAGTTTTTCCAACGGGAACACTAACGGAAATTAATATATTTTAGTCGTTTATAGTTGAGGAGATCCGTTACAGGTTGTGTTTCCCATCAAAATGGACCTATGAGAGGTGCCAATTATACCGGCTGGTCAAGTAATCGCATAAAACTTCTGAAAACAATGCTTGAGTATTCGTCATGGAGTTTAATTAAAAATTACTTTCCCACTACGTTGAAAGTTATTTCGTTAGTGGTTTTACTATTAAAAAAAAAAAAAAAAATTGCTCGTTTGCAATTGGTTATGCTGTTTGAAACTACGAAGTTTCAAGAACCGGAACTTTTATTTTATGATTCTAAGAACCGGAATTACAACCGGAAACGATTTTTTTTATAATAGATAAAAAAAAAAAAAAAAAATACGTACAGCTATTTCGAATGACATTAAAAAGGCGGGCAACTGCTCATAGGTGGACCACTGTTGTGGGCGAGAAGTTGGGAACGTAGTACATAAATGGGAATTTAATTTATACCTGAAAAACCATTCTGCTGAAGATCAGTTGGAAATGTTTGACTAAATTTATTATTATATTTTTTCGGTACCGTAAAATAAATTACAACCGTCCGTGTTTTTCCGACTTAACTTGTTGAGACAAACATTTGAACTTAAACAGCTGCAGATTATCTTTTTTTTTTTTTTTTTTTTTTTATTTCGGAACCGGCAATACCGGAATGGCCGTGAGGCACTACTTCGGGAGGCGGGACTGCAGATTATCTGGTGTGAATTATTTATAAAATAAAGAACATAGAAATCCGTCACTCGGTTGCCCGAATATACGCGTGTACAACATCGTACGGTTTAAAATTAGAAGAAAAAAAAAAACACCTAAACTTTGTATTTGTAAGCTGCTCTCTCTGTCTCTCACGTTCCTTTTTTTTTCTTTTTTTGCAGACAATACAATTTTTTTTTTTTTTTATTTTAAATGTTTTACGGTGTTTTATGAGCCATAATGTTAGATCTAAACATGTACAAAAATATAATTACATAAACTATTATTTTTGTGTGAAATACAAACAGAACAAAGAAAAAAATTGTTCATAAAAGTAATTATAACATCGCAATAATTACAGTGTACATTAGTTTTAATATTATATAATTTGAGTTGTGCAGTCGCAGGGCTTTGAAGTCGAAACTATTTAGTATACACGAATACTGATTCGGTCGTACATTGTATTTTCTACTTTTTTTTTTTCTACAAGTTTTCGATGAAGTAATCTAATGTTGTTTTCCGAGAAAAAAACAAAGAAAGAAATATTCGTTTAAAATCATAAATTTATTCTTATATGTATAGATTGATTCTAAGAATATATACCTAAATTACGACTATGTAATAATAAAAAAAAAAAAAAAAAAAAAAAATGTATAAACGATTCTCGACGCGAGCCGGTCGGAGCGCTAAAAATGTAATGAAAATATTAAAAATATTAATTGTTAATATATTGTTTTTGTCCTTTTTTTTTTTTCTTTTTTTTTTTCCCCCGGTAGATACCAAATGTATTATAGAAATACAAATATGTGGGTGGTGATAAATTATATATATATATATATACCAACTATATATGCCTGCGTGATAGAATCGTTTTTGTAGTTTATGAATAATCGAAAACCATTTCCGATTTTCCGTCGTCGGAAAACCTTTAATAATATATATATATATATATATAAAAAAAAAAAATAGAAACACGCATCGATTTGTACGTTTAATTTGAATACCTATCGATAAGTTTCTACTGTCGAACGAAATTGTATTCCTTGGAGTGTAGCTGCGCATATCGTTTTGACATAAGTCGGGTTTATAAACACGAGGACGACGGACATTTGTGCGAAATACCGAAATTATTGAACGAAGTTTGACGTTATCGGACCCGGTTTTTAAAATTCCCACTATCTGGTTGGACAGAGGAGAATATTCTACGATTAATTCACGATTGTCATTTACCGATGTGGCTCCCGTTTGAAATTCCCGGCCGTGTCGTTGTGTCCGTAAGGTTCAAACATTTGCATATCGTTTCCGTCAACTACGATTTTTTTTTTTTTTTTCACCCACTGTTCTATACAAAATTTCCCGAAGTTTTCCCCGAGTATATTAGTGAATCGTCTAGAGGGAAACAAATTGACTATTGACCGTGGTAAATAATTCGCGTCGTATTGTTGCAGAACCGGGGAGGCGTTTATTATTTTTTTTTTTTTTTTTTTTTGTTATCCAATCGTTTTTATTTAGCCAAAAAAAAATTTTAACCTCACCGGTCGAGGTTTTAAGATATTATTGTGCCGTTAATATAATATAAAAAATAGTTATTGCATTCATATCGATAATAACAATATATATAGAATTAGTACACGGGTTATTTTGTACGTACGATTAAATAATATTATACAGCGCGCAGTTATGCCATGGCCGCCGCAGTAATGAATTATTCGCCGGGCGCGTTATTACGGACATGTTTAATAAAACGAATTCTCCGGCTCTCTGGCCGTTTATAATAATTTTTAATAAAGTAATAGTAGTAGTAGTAGTAGTGATATTAGCGGTAGTAAAAAATAAAAAAAAAAAAAGGATTACATTATGTTCTGCGACGGGTATAAATAACTGTGCAGCGCGTTCATTGCGCACGTTTCCGCATGACTATAATGTACTTATATTACTACGCGCATACCGCAACGCTAATTTTTTTTTTTTTTTTTTTTTTTTTTATTGTTATTATTATTCGTATTGTTTTTTTATATATTTTTTTTTTCATTTTTTTTTCAGTAAACGACGTTTGGCCGTCTCTCGCTCGCGTACTAATTCGATATTAACCGTTTAACGCAGCGGTTCCCGACATTTTATTTCTCCCGTACCCCGAGGCTAAACGTTTCGCCACATTGTGCCAGTTATGACTGTTAAACTTTTTCCCCGCACGACCGTTCTTAAATATAGTAAATATAAAACTAAACAATCGTGTAACCATAAAGCAATAATGTAATAATATACATTTGTATATTTCGTATTAAAAAAAAAATAAAAAAAACTAAAAATTATTCTACATATTCAGTGAGAACCGCCGACCGTATTATATTGTTCTATTCGTTTAATACTACGCGTATAGTATTTTATAATTTGCAATTATTACAATCTATACGGTAAGTCAACTCGTTATGTTTTTATTCGCAACACGGACATTTTTCATTTTTAATATCGCATATCGCTTATTTCCGAAACGTACCGTTTTAAATAAACCAAAATCAAAAATTGTCCGCCACTATCAATTTGTTTTCCGCATTCCCCTCGGTGGTTGGGAATCGCTGGTTTAACGGATTAAACAAAAAAAAACATTAAAAAACCTACAATATAGGTAATAAATATATTTCTGGACCACAATTCAATAGTTTAAATTAATTTCGATATAATACGCGTTATTTTATATAGAATTGAATTTTTCAGTTATTTTCCTATAATATATGTTTGACGCCGGTGTACGGGGTCTGTTTTCAAAAAGTACCAGGACAAATGTCATTACAAATAATCTACACATGATAACGTTTTAAATTATATAAAAATTTATTCCGCACGTATTATTGAATGTTTTTAAAAAAAAAAAAAAACCCGAAGCCGCTATCTAATCTCAATTTAATATTACACGTGGTCAAAATCAGTCTGTTTGTTCCGTGCGCCGTTTTTTACCATGTCCGAAATTAACGAACAACGTGTGTGCATCGAGTTTTGCTTGAAACTTGGCAAAAATGCAACGGAGACGTACGCAATGATTAAAACTGCTTTTGGGGATTGTTCCCTAAGTCGTTCCGTGACTTTCGAGTGGTTTAAACGTTTCAAGAATGGTCGACAGTCAACTGAAGACGATCCACGTTCTGGAAGACCGTCGACGTCTAGCCACGATGATGCTGTGGCAAAAATTAGCGAAAAAGTCCGGAATGACCGCAGATTTACCGTTGGTGTGTTTGCAAATGAAGCAAAATGATCTCGAATGGATCTCGTCATGAAATTTTAAACGAAAATTTACAAATGAAAAGGGTTGCTGCCAAATTCGTTCCACGATTGTTTACTATGGAGCAAAACGGAAATCGTTTAACGATTTGTCAAGACATTGAAAAAAACAATATTACAGGTGACGAGACGTGGTTTTATGGATACGAGACTAAAATCTGCGCTCAAAGGACAACGTTTCTAAGACGTAGAGGAAATTAAAGCCATTGCATATGGTCCGGAGGAGAGTATTTCGAAGGAGATATCGTTAAAAATAATAATAATCTCGGTTTTTTTTTTTTTTGTAATTTTTCAAAATAAAATCCTGGTACTTTTCGAACGCACTTCGTATGTGTTCCGATTAGAGCGTCATTATAAATGTTCAGCAAAAATCAAAAAAAAAAAATCTATGTATTCGTTGCATAATATATTAACAGAAACTCGCTAGCAGATCCGCCACGTTTGATCGTTAAAATTATGCCACAGCAATACGTAACTTATAGGGTGAAAGTGTAAATAATTATCGCGGCGCTAAATCGTAGACTATGCATAGTTACTGTTGTACTTTGCAGATACGAACAGTTAAAGATCTAAAAGTGTTGTTAATACGTAGTTACATAGATCAAACACCGGTTGGCTTGTGCCTGCCCATACGTTGCACAATCTCATAATTGGGTCAACTATTAATTGACAACGAAAAAAAAAATGAATCGCATTAAACAATTGTGTACACCGCTAAAAAGTACAAAACAAACGGATTACGAAATTCGATTAGATTCTCAGAATAATATAATCAGAGTGTATATAATTCGTGGCAGCTACGGAATGGAAACCCTCAAGGATGAGGTTATAATTTTTTTAAATTTTTTTTTCTAAATAATAACAAATCGATTAGAACTAAAAAAACGCCTGCCCGATTCTGCGTGTATACGAGACGAATTATTATTTACCACGATCAATTGTTACCAATTGTTTGCCGCCGGACGATTCACTAATACACTCGGGAAAACTTGGGAAACTATTGTGGGGGGGGGGGGCAAAATCGTAGTTGACGAAAACGATTTGTAAATTTATGAACTTTACGGACACAATGACATGGCCGGGAATTTTAAATGGGAGGCGATGCGGTTAATGACAATCATGAATAAATCGTAGACAATTCTCGTCCGTCCAACCCGATGGCGGGTGTTTTAAAAACCGGGTCCGGAAACGTCAACCTTCGTTCAATAAACCCAAGCCGTCCGTTGACATTGGCCAGCAATATTTAATTTCACGATTGAATTGCTAAATAAATACTCATCGTCGTTGTATTTCGAAGCCAATTTTGTGGCGAAAGGAGGTGTAAAATCACTGAGCGCCCGCTTGCGCGCGCCCACTATACGGAAAACTCTGCGAGACTTCCAATACGACCGCTTGGAATACGATGCAAAATCTCCTAGCTATTAGCCAATTCCTTTTTTTTTATAATACTCTCGGCGTACATTTTCTAATTGCGAGTACCGAAATTTCGCGTTTACGGGTTCCGGATGTCAGTATGTAGTTGGTATGGCCGTTCTAAAGTGCGAGGATTTCGTAGTGATAACGCACTGAAATTTTATTATATTAACTACGAACTTTTTAATTTTTTTTTTTTTTTATAACGTTTATACGGACTAATGATATATATATATATATATATATATCGAAAAATAATAAAAAAAACTAAAACCGAACGCGGTCCTTTACGGGTATCACCGAAAATACGAGTCTATAATCCGCAAACGGATCTGTCGAACTTTACCGACCGGTAACTATCATATTTTATTTGTTTTTTTTTTTTTTTTTTTTTTTTCAGTAAAATGTCAAACTTCCAATGTAATTACGTCAATGTTGTTATATAACAAGATTAAAAAACCCCCGGACAAATAAAGGCGCATTGTTGCGTAGGTTTATCGACAGTTTACGATGTACGGTACAGCCTATACGGAACGGCCTATAAAAACTGTAACAGACGAGGTAAACGGTTAGTGCTAATCGAAATGTTCTCGACGGCTATATAAAGCCCATTAAACGTGTTTAACGGAAATACTTGTCGAGGCCAATTTAAAAAAAAAGATCATATAGATACACGGAGAGAGAAAAAAAACAATTGAAGAAATATTATATTCGTTTTTAACACTAATGGGAATTTAAGAGAAGTATACTCTGAACAGACGAATGCCATCGTATTCATTTATTATTTAAACATACTAGTCACGTTCCAAAAAAAAAAAAAAAATAATACTATTTGAAAGGCGAAATCGTGTGGCAGGACGTTTTTTTTAAAAAAATTAAAACATATTCTTAAGAAAACATAATTTGATTTGAATAAACTTAATCTGAAATCGAATAACACGCGCAAAAAAAAAAATATATTCGATTTGTCTGCGCGTACGATTTCATATAGGGCAGCTATATTAAAAAACGAACAAAGTCTAATAAAACTTATGCAGTAAACAGTAAAAAAAAAAACAAATAATTATAATTGACTAGGTATTAGTATAACTTTTTAACAAAGTTAACGGGCGGCAGAAGGGAGAGGAAGAACCAATATTAAAATAACGATTATTTCTTCCCGATCAGTGCTGGAAACTATGGTTTTTTTTGTTTTTTTTTTTATATATATATGTAAAAATAAGTATTTATCATCACGGTTACGACATTAATTGTACCGAGAGTTTTTTCCGCTTAAATAAAACAGTTAGAGGTATTTATGAACTTTTTTTTTTTAAATAACGAAATGGACAATTAATATTTATTTGTCTCGCTGGTACGGAAGTTAATTTCATTTAATAGTAACGTAACGAGTACGAGTGTATGTGCAACGGTTAGAACGCTATTTAATAATGTATGTACGTAATAGCGGCATTAATGATCGGGTAAAGAATTGAAAAGTGCCATAAAACACGCATTAAGACGCTGCTGGTGCCGTGGAAACGGACCGACGCCGCTATATAACACAAACGATAAAACGGCGTGCAAGTACGACGTTAATCTGTTCGCAACATGAGCCACGAAAATAACCCCGGTCCAATCGAACCGTAAGTTTTTTTTTTTTTTACCCACGCGTCGATATATATATATATAGAGAGAGAGAGAGTATCGTTTTTTTTTTTTTTTTTATTTTTTTTTATATATTTATTAATCGCGTTGCACGACGGTAAACGAACGGAACGAAACATATCGATTTGAAATATGCGCCGCGCAGACCGCCGGAGAGTGTGTGCAAATATAATCCGACGACCGGTAGACAATGTAATTATTGTAATCGGTTTTTTTACGCGAAATATTTATCCGGTGCCTAAATGCATTCGTTATCATTATCGTTATTGCTATTTGGCTTTTTCCGGCTTCCGACACCGTTCGGTCTCGTGACAAATCTGTGCCCCAAGCCCCTCGCGTCGGCTGTCCGTCGCCACAACGGTCCACCGCATAAACCCGAAACGTTCTTTTTTACCACGTCTTCCCACATCGTCTCAAAAGTATCTTGAGATTTCGTTCCAACACTACCCGTAACGGTGCGGGTTTATGCTTTTCATGCTAAAACTTCTGTAATGTTGAACACAATACACGCGATTTTTTTTTCTCGGTAAATTTTTTATAAAATATAATATTCACCTAATTTCAAAAATTCGCATTATCTTTCAGGCGAGAACTGTGCAAATTATTTTTTTTTTTTTTTTTTAATAATTTAATAGTTATTTTGTTTCTCGAAATTGTATAAAACAAGAGTTTCATTGTTGTTTATACTCAAACATTAAAGAAATATGTGATTTTGTATGATAAGAAAAACAAATCTATCAACTTAAATAATTAACCATCATTTTAATGTTTCAAAAAGTTATTTTAGCTCTAATGTAAAGTGAAAAAGAGAATGTCGCTTATAGAGCTTAAAGGACTTTTAACCATTGATTAATGTCCGAGGTTTTTCCTTGAGATTAAAACTTGTACGTAAAATGCAAAAAAAAAAAAAAAAAATTAAATTAAAAATATATTATGCCGTGTTCGGCAAACTGAAATATGGTGCGCATTTTTTTTTATTTAAAACCGCGATCGTTTTAGTAGGTATTATATAGCATTTTATATTACTTACGATTTTTCGTATAGCCGAATAAATAATAATAATAAAAATACAGACTATTTATAATGAAAAAGTATTTGCCGGTGGTGAAGGATTTATAAAATAAATATTTCTAATTCATCCGTGTCGTTTTCGGGTCATTTAAAGCCGATCCGTATACCACAACGATTTATCTAGGTTTTTTATGTTTTGTTTTATGCAAAACGATATTTAAATCTAAACGAAAACGGAATACAAAACGGTAAATCACAACAAACAAAAAAAAAAAAAAGAGTTTGAAACGACGTAACTACAGTATTTTAATTAACAAACAGAAATATTTTGGAGTACGACTATTGAGAGGCGTTCAGACATATTGATTCGAAATTTCTTGGAGCAGAATAATACGATCAATAACAGTAATTTGACAGAAATAACGAATTGAAAATTAAAAAAAAAAAAAAAAAACGATAATAATTTGCGCCGTGCGACATTTCTGTAGTCTAGCATGACTCCCCACACGCATAATAAAATGCACAGCTATTTTAAAATAATTGTTTTTTTTTTTTTTTTTTTTTTTTTTATTATCATCTCATATCACGCGATGCTTTTTTGTCGGTTCCTCGGGGAGTATACAACGGGGGGGGAAAGAGGAAATATAATAAAAAGATAGAACATAAATCTCTGGGGAAATTTCTTCTCGTACCTTTATGAAAAATAATTCAATCAATACCCAATGACTACGGAATATAAATCATTATTGGTTTGGAGGCGTAAAAATACAAAAAAAATTCTTTTGTTTGGTAATTACGATTTGTGGAATTGCGAAAATTGTTGTTGGCGTGACTCTAAAATATGGCCGTGAAATATAATATGGGACGCGTATACAGTTTTTTTTTTTTTTACAGTACGACCTGACTGTAATACGACAGCAGATAGGTATGTTAAAAAAACAATAACCAATTTAAAGATATTACTCACCCATCAATTCACAGTTATTCTCAACATACAGGGTGGCCAACGCTATTTAACTTTACTGCCATGACATCCACAATCCCCCTAACTCTCAACTGGCAATGTTTGCGGACGACACAACAATACTCACTCAAGATAGCGTATTAAACTTCTCAATCGAAAAACTACAATCTTCAATAAACGAAATTACCTCCTGGTTCAAAAAATGGAAGCTCAAACTAAATCCGACTAAAAGCGAGGCTAAAATATTCACATTAAAAAGATATAACGATCCAATAAATATAAGCATATACAATGTAACAGAAAGAATGACTCAGTAAAATACCTTGGAGTTTTTCTCGATGAAAAACTCTGACATGGTGGAATATCCACATAAACAAAAAACTTACTCAGGGTTATGCCAGGATGAGAATTCTCTACCCCTTAGTGAACTACAAATCAACTCTCCAAATGAAATCTTCTCTCCTTCTCTACACCGCAATAATCAGACCACTGATAAGTTATGCCTGTCCTGTATAGTCCGCTGCCTCTATAACTAAAATAAATAAAATACAAAATTTTTAAGGATATGTCTCAAAGCACCGTGGTTCATGAGAAATCGCCAGATCCATAATGACACGAAAATATCCCTGATAAATACATGGATTAAAACCCAATTTAAAAATTTCCACGCCAAACTAAATAACTTGGACAGTGCTCGTCATTACAATATAGGAAAAAAATAGACGTCTGCGGCGTCGACTTCCCCAGGACATTCTTTTAACAGACACAGAAGACTCATCATCAGAAAATGAAGATCATTATTAATATAGTAGATTGTATGTACCCTCAGTAGACATGGACACGGAGCACGCAGAACGGTAAGAACCCCCGAAAATATGCAGTCGGTTAGAGAGTCAATTGAGCGGTCACCAAGACGATCAGCCCGGAAACACGCTGTAGCTTTGGGAATCTCAGACCGTTCTTTGAGGAGAATTCTTCGTCTTGTTGGCCAGCACGGTCCCCAGATTTAAGCACGTGTGATTTTTTTCTCTGGGGCTACCTTATGGATAAGGTTTTCAGACATCGGCCACATACCATTGAAGAAATCAAACAGAAAATCACCGTGCAAGTCGAGGCCATACCAGTCGAAATGTGCCGACAACCATGTGAGAGCTTCAGAGATCGTCTACAACATTGTGGTCAATGCTGACGGCCGCCATCTTGGAGATATAATTTTCAAAAAATAATTTTTAAAAATGCGATTGAATACTGATTTAAATAGAAAATAAAACCTTTTCTCTAAGTTTTACTGTTCGTTATTTATAGTCCATCAAAACTCGTCAGTCGGCTCTGCCACAACTTGTATTTTCGAAATGTACCGCAGTGCAAAATTGTCATTTTTGACAAATATTTTTACACCGTAATCTTATACGGTGTGCGCGGTACAATTCAATTTGCTGTACCCCACAAAACGCTAACGGAAAATAACACTCGACGGCCGTTCAATAAAAATAAATATCTACTATAAGCTTTTTAGGAGTTAATCATGTTTTCAGCTAATTTAATAATTTAAAAAAAAAAAAAATAAAAAAGCGACGACGATGACGTTATAAATTAATGGCATTAATACTAATATTGCATGTACAAAAAATTGAGTTTAACACACCAAACGAAATTTACTCAAAATAACACAATAATAAACGAATTAAAAAAAAAAAAATGTATTATTAATAATGTATCTATCGCCTGTATTTGCGTGTTACAATATGTATTTAGATAAAGATAAAAGTAATCGAATACAATTGATATGGACACGGATCAAAAATAGTTGAAAATGCAAATTATCTAGATAAGGATAAGTGATAAAACACTATATATTTGGAGAAAGACAAAAAAAATGCAAATTTTGCATTTCAGTCATTCATAGTTATATTTTATCTATTCCAAAACAATTTTTTCAAACTCGCCATTGCTACACTGTCCGATAGAAAGACGAGAAACGGAAATTCGAAGCAATGGGCCTCTTGACACATAACGTATTGTTATCACCAGAATTCGAGACATTTACCATTTCCATACATTTGTTAGTTATTGTTAAGTATAGCGGCGGTGTGCGAAATAAATTAATTTCTGGTTACCGTGATATAAAAAACGTGAAATTTCAGCGTGAACATTTTTTTTTACAAATTAATGCAATTATATATTATGTGCATTTGTTATCTACAACTCGTAGCTCGTTGTAATTACCGTGTTGGTAAAAATATACTAATTTCAAGAAGCAATACACCGTTTGTTCAATATTTAAAATAAAACGTTTGTTATTTGTTTCTAATTTCCAATGTAACACTTATATACTACTCGAATAATAATTATTAATTAATACGTGTTTTAAATGCAAATTTTTTTTTTTTTTTTTTAAATTGTACGCTTTAATTATACATAAACGTTATCGGTTACGACTAGAGAACCACCCCAATCCGCTAATCGCAGCACTTAACGCGCAAACAATCCCTGGGAATCTCCAAAGAAGACTTAAGAGAAGAGATGGTGCCGTGACCTAAACTCTTGATCTCAAAAAAATAAAAAAAATAATATATTAAACATAACATTAAACCAATAATGTGTAGTCGCTGGGTTACTTCTTTTATCAAGAAAGTCATGTCAATTTATTATATTCTTATTGTAAAAATAATTTACAGATTGTATATTCTCTATTAAAAAACCAAAAAAATAAAAACTAAGAGTATCTACACTACATACAGATACATCGGTACATGTACATATGTCTTGTTTCTACAGAATATAGTTAACATAAGAATGTCGATGTCAATTCGGTATTAGATACGAGGAGACGAGGATTAAACTGTAGGTGACTGTAGGTTCGCCAGACGCGTCAGCTCCTGCCTCGGGAACGGGTGCCAAACCGGGTGAATTATCATACTCGCGGTACAAAGACTCGTTGATACGAATTCCCAGGTACAATGGTTTAGTGACGAGAAATCGGAGCCACCTTTTTACTACCGACTTTTTCACGTATCCCGTCAGGTAGGTCGATTTATGAATTAAATGTCGTTTAATGTGAACATAAGCAAATACGCACCATTTATTTTACCGTTTATTAATCACGTTTTAATAAAGCGCAATAAGTCCCGGACCCCCGGGTTACACTATACAAGTATACGTTGCGAAAATTGCGTAAATGAAAAAAAAAAAAAATTTAAAGGAAAAAAAAACCAACAACAACAATACAGTAGAACTCCAATTATCCGGACTAATTAATGTCAAGGGTGGTCCGGATAAGCAAATATCCGGATGATTGACATATGATATATCAAAAGTTATATACACACGTAACCATAAACAAATATGTAATTTTATTAGATATTCAACTGAAACAAAATAAGCTTTAATTAAAGTACATACGTGACATAATTTAAAACCAAAAAAAAAGCTGACTTGGCACATAATTTATTTTATTTTGAAAAATGATGATATTTTAGTTTGCTTCATAGTTGACTTTCTCTTTAGAGCAGCTAGGTCTCTCAATCTTCTTAATTGCAACAATTGAGTGGTGTTTGATTCTTCTTGTCTCTCAAACCATTTAAACGCCAAATCCAATGCATCAAAAGCTTCAGAATGAGACGGCGAGATTTTCACCTTCAGTCAAATCGTCAGTTTCGTTTTTCTCTTCTTCAGTTTCATCTTCTTCAAATAAGTTACGAACTATTTCATCATCCGAAAGTATTTGATATCCAGGATCATTTGTATCCATAATTATTTATTATCGATAATTTTTAATATACCTACGTTGGAATGACGGATATTATTAAGAATAATATATATGTAGTACCTATTCTTTATCTAATCTAAAAACGATTATGAAACACGTGTATGTATAACGGCACGTGCCGTATTTTTCTCGTCCGGTTAATTGGACGTCCGGATGATTGGCGTTCGGATAATTGGAGTTCTACTGTAATAATAATCGACCGAATTGAACGGGAGCGTTTAACATTCCGACAGGATGGCAATTGATATTTATTCAGATAATGTGTATATTTCAATTATTATTATTTATTTTTTTTTTTTTCGTCTTTCGTAGGTACCGTGGGGGAATTCGGCGGCAAAAGTGTTAAAAAAAAATATGGACGCCGCCGCGGTGTGAGTATACACGGAAATCGTATTGACATCACCAGACTAACAATTTAATTTCACTAATAGCGTCACGTAGATAAATTAATGCATAATAATACGATAACTTTTTGCCGTTGGGTTTGCGTGTTATAATATTACACCTCTATTTAAAAACAGTGTTGTTTTTTTACGGAATAAAAATAAAACACCCATCGTACATATTCCCACCGATTATTAATTATTATTAAAAAATAAATCGCAACTCGTGCGCACCCTATTGACGGTTTTTGTTTAAATTCAAATTCAAAAATTATATTCGCGGACATAGGTAATAATAATTATATTTAAAAAAAAAAATTATTTGATCAAATGCGATCAAAGCGCAGCAAATTTTTAATATATATATATTTTTTTTTCCCCCGCGGGTATGGCGGACAAGTATTTTTTTTTTTTTTTTTGTTTTCTTTTTAGATTATTTAAAATAATAACGTATTCCAAAGAAACGCGGAATACATCGTACTCCGCATAAATACAGCGGCGTAATTTTATTCCAATAAAAAGATCTCCAACTATAATACCCGTACGTATATATAATCTGTGATAGGGATTTAATTTGTTCCGTGCGCGTGTGTGTCCGTATGAATTATTAAAAGGGATGGATTTAAAAAAAAAAAAAAAAAAAAAAAAAAAAAAAAAAAAAAAAAAAAAAATGAATACAATTTAGCTGATATCTCCGGGGATTCACCGAGGGCCATCCGGCAATCTTTTATGCTATTATCCGGTTGGAAAAAAAAATTGATTTTTTTTTTTTTTTTTTGTTTTCAAGTACGTTCAACTACCGCGTAATACTTACCTGTATTATGATGTTGTAGCCCGTTCGTTCCAATAAATAAATTTCACGGCGAACGTTGATATTAATCCCGCAGACAGACATACCAGGGTACGTTTCGCTCGATAATATAACAATATATTGTTATATTTGTAAAAAAAAAATTTAACAAAAAATTGGGTATATGACGTACGGCCCATAGCTCATAAATCGAATAGCGTCGAAAATACGTATTTCGGATAAATTACCCGCATGCACGGGTGTAAACATTGATTTCCCGCCGCTGCGTGAATTCAATTTCGATATTTATCGACTTTCGTCGATACGTAAAACGTGGGTGTATAAATTAAAATCAAAAAAAAAAAAAAAAAAAAATCAACCAAAAAAAAATCCGAAAACGTCCGATTTGGGCGGACGGCTCTGCGGCAACGGTGAATTCTCGTTGGAAACAAACAATTCGATTTTCAAAAGGCAAATGAAATAATCGAAAAACGTATTCCTGAATAGTAACCCGAAGTCTCTCTAAAGGCTCTCCGGATTAAATACTACCGAACAAATTATTGCTTTCCGGGTTTTTTTTTTTTTTTTTTAAATTTCTGTCGGAATTGTATACGTTAAACTTGTCGAACGGGACAAATAATTATTATCTTTGGAAAAAAGTGGATAACGTTGCGTTGCATTCGAGGTCGTATCTACGTTTGCGTTAACAATTTGAAAGGGGGCGGGAAAACTTTTTTATTATTTTTTTTTTTTTTTTTTTTTTTTTTTATCAAACTTATTACCCCCGAGAGAGTGTTGTTTTCCGATTTCCATTAACTAACTAACGCCGTAACGCCGAACGGAAATTAATATATTATCATTTAATCCCAGTTTGGGCACTGCGAATAAGTCCGTGCCCGACGAAATAAATTTGATCGGATTTCTAATCCGTACGCGGGTGTAACGAAATTATTGAATATATAATAACTACAACAAATTCGCGTTAAACAAATCGAACGAAATCGTTCAACGCCAGACGCATTAGGTAAATTTATCGAACAAAAAACGCATTTTAATACCTGGTTGCGGCGCGTTCGTAACAAAAACCAACCGAACTCTTAACGAGTTGTAATAGCCCGATAATTATACACACGAGTTTTCCGAATAATTTTAATTCAACAAAGGAGTGCGCGCGCGTACGGTGTAATTTCACATCTTCATTAAAAGTACCGAACTTTCCACGCACGAAATACTGATATAAAGTTATAAAACACCCGGGATCATAATAAAGTTTGTTGAAATTTCAAAATAAAACCTTTAAAGGAATGATCAGTCAGAAGTTCCGGTGGTATTTATACAGGGTGCGGCAGAGCCGACTGACGAGTTTCGATGGGCTATAAATAACGAACAGTAAAACTTAGAGAAAAGGTTTTTTTTTTTTTTTTTATTTAGATCAGTATTGCAATCCAATTTTTAAAAATTATTTTTTGAAAATTATATCTCCAAAATGGCGGCCGTCAGCATTGACCACAATGTTGTAGACGTTCTCTGAAGCTCTCGCATGATTTTCGGTACATTTCGATTGGTATGGCCTCGACTTGCAATTTCTTCAATGGTATGTAGGCGATGTCTGAAAACCTTATCCTTAAGGTAGCCCCAGAGGAAAAAATCACACGTGCTTAAATCTGAGGACCGTGCTGGCCAGCAAGAAGAAGAATTCTCCTCAAAGAACGGTCTGAGATTCCTAAAGCTACAGCGTGTTTCCGGGCCGATCGTCTTGGTGACCGCTCAACTGACTCTCTAACCGACTGCACATTTTCGGGGGTTCTTACCGTTCTGCGTACTCCGTGTCCAAGTCTACTCAAGGTACTTTCAGTTTCTTCCGAATGCCGTATCCACAATTCGATAGTGTTGGCAGAAGGAACAGATTCAGCACGTGGAAAGCCCTTTGCGTAGCGATCACAGAACGATTATTTTCGTTAATACGCAATCACGACGAAATCACGATGTACACCTGTCCAGACCATGATTACGAATAAAAAAACGGCATTACCGTCCAATTCAAAATATACCATTTTTAAATGCCTGCTCTTATCCTATCACAGGCTAATGTCCTCGTTGAACCCGTCAGTCAGCTCTGCCGCACCCTGTAAATACACCTATAGTGATGGCGGCCACCGTCACTGTGAAATTAATAGTTCGCTGTATACGGCCTTGTATTTACGTTTAATGTATGCAAATTGATAAGTGGACTCGCAGGGGGAATTATTCATATGATACGGCAGGTGTCTGTCCGTCCGGCATTAATAATTACTAAAAAAAAAAACCACAGTGGGGTGGATACTCGTTGCTGATATTTAAATATTGAATGCGACGACAAATTGTCGGCGTCCCAAAACGATTTTCGGCGCACTTTTCCATATTTTTCCGCGTCTATTATTTCACGTTGTAGATTTGAGTTTTTGAAATTCATGCAGTCGGACGGTTTTTACGAGAGCAGCGGTCAAATCAAATACGGCTAAATTACAGGACGGATGAATAATACCTACTTAAGACAAAAACTGCGTAAGCCCACAGAGGACGTTCGGCATTTACCCGGTGGCGGATTTAAGGGTTTGATTGAAGTCGGCAAATCCGTACAAAAATAAAACGGGCCTCGTACAAAACGTATCGGTAGTTAACACATATACTGCGGTATATAATATTGCAGTTCGCAATAGACAATTTTTTTTTTTTTTTTAACTTTTATAAGTATATATATATATATACAATCCGTAATAATATTTACTATAAGCATGTGAGCGTTCAGAGATATTGTAATGACACGGGGGAACGAGGAGCTAGGCTACCCAGCAGTAACACTCAGACCACTATAGAGATTTGTACGGCTCTATATTACCCGCGTAGATTTTTTTATTTTATTTTTTGTTTTATTGAGCCAAAACGCCTCTAAAGCCTTCGCGGCGGATTTCCGGGATTGTTAGCTGAGTTTATAGAAGGAATAAGAGGATTCGGGTGGTTCGCGAGGCGACAGCAGATACACGTTTATAATATTATGCGGCCACTTCAGGGACGGTCTGTATATTATGATCAGAGTGCTTCGTGCATTAGTTATTATTCGGAGTGATTATGGATTGGAAGGTCTGCATTTTGTGAATGTTGGATTTTTTTGCCACTCCCCATAATTGGACACCATTGGCCCAAATAGGCCAAAGGAGGGTTTCGCAAAGCAACAGTTTATTTTTTAGATTGAGCTTGGATTGAACAGTCCTAATAGAGAATATAGTGACTATCGTCTTAAGTTTAAGAGAAAGCATTTTTGTTTGATATGATCGGCTCGAGTTGAGCGTTTGTCGAGTATCAAACCTAAATACTTGACACTAGTGACCGCTGGAATAATATTATTTGACAGAAATAGAGGAAAAGATAATGCCTCGCCCAAGAGTAAAAGTTATATGTGAAGATTTTTCATTGTTTATTTTTATTTTCCATTTGGAATGCCATTATTTGTAATAATTGAAAAAAAATTCATTATATAATTTAGATGGGGGGGGGCCTCATTCGTTTACAAATCCGTTAGAAAGAAAACGGACTAATCGAATGTGGTATTAAATCGTTAGATTTATTGCGCTCGCGTATACGAAACGGGTCACATATTTGAAATGTCTTCTAAAATGTTTGTATCTCTGTACTTAATATCACGTTCTGAAAACCGAGTTTAAATCCAAAATCATCCGGCCAACATCCGCCACTGCGTTTATCTTTTTTTTTTTTTTACCTATGTGCTTTCTCGTATTGACTTGATAGTACGTGAAAATCGATTGGCTGACGTTAAAATTTACTGTAATTTACAGTGGTACTACTTCAACGAAGGTTGATGTTACACACGGAATTGATGCATAAACCGAAAATGACCGGTAATAAAAATACCAATATTTCTAATAAAACCGCGTCCGGTTTATTATTACGGCCGTTGAAATAGAAATCGTCAATAATTTCCTAATAGGATTTCGTGTTGAATTGTTGGTAATTTTCGGCTTACGTTTACAAAATGCATGCGTGTTTTAAAACCATTATCCGTATTTTTCGTCATTTCCCATCGGATATTTTATGTTTATTATATTTTAAACTAAAATTACATTTATAATAAAAAAAAAAAAGTAATGATAATAATAATTTGTTCATTACATACCTATGAGTTCCCTATAATAATCCCTCAAATAATCTATAAATGTACCTACCCATTTGAACTGCGTAATTATGTAGTAAATACGATATAAAAAAAAATTAAAAAAAATGATTTATTTTATAAATTTAAATAACCCCTAACAGTATTGATGTATAGATTACATACTCGTGTTGAATTGTACATTTTATTTATTTTTTTGTACGTGTTTTATTTATATTTGTCTTTTACAATGATTTAAACTTAAATAAAAAACATTCTGTAAATGTATTTATCTAACTTATAGGTCTCGAATAGGATTTGAAAATATGCGAGTAAACGATTTAAGTTACAACGAACTTTTTTTTTTCTTTTTTTGGCCTTGGCCTACGATGACAAAACTTATCGGTTTGCCGTTAATAAAAAAAAGGTTAGAAACCACTGATTTAACTTCTATTAAAATATTATTATTGCCAACGAAATTCTTGTTTCGAGTCGTTTATACTTGTACACTGTTGAGACAGAAAAAATTAAAATTTATCTTCATAAAGATAAAGATAAAACACGAAAAATCTATTAAGACGAATAAAAATGATGAAATGAACTAAAACTACATAGTTAATAAAAAAAAAAATATATGACCGTAATAAAAAAATCGGATACATTTTTAGTAAGCGATGATTTCAACTTGAAATTGAAGGGGTCCGTGCAAAAACGAGATAACTCCATTTTTCAAAAAATTTCAAGAGACAAAAAAAACGTTATACAAATATTGAATTAATGATAAAATTAATTTTAAAATCAAATTAGACAACGAAAAAAAAAGATTCCGTGGTATTTGATTTGATTAACCCCTAATAATTTTGAGATGCGAGCTAATATTAACCTATATTTTATGGAGTTATCTTGTGTTTCGACCAGAAATTTATATTCGTTATTTTTTCATTAATTGTTTTAATACCAAAAAAACAATATTATTTCCGAGCAGATACCAGACAAGTCCATTTTCATCAAATCTCCTAAACAGATGGACGGATTTGCCTCGTTCTTCGCCCACAGACATAGTCGTAATTTTGTTTTATTTAATATTACGAATACAGAATGCAGAGCTTTTTGGACAAATATAAACATTTAGATAGATAACCTGGCAATATTTATCTAGACAAGATGAAACATAATTATAAATGTGTTTTGAAAAGTCTCAAAACTGTGCGTATATATAAATATGAGGGCGTATCCAACAACAAAGGTTTAGAGAATATCGTATAAACGATAGAATACGTTTCTCGTCGATATTATTTATATTCGTCGAACGAGAATACGGGCGAGGGTTGAAATAACACGAGAAAGCCACTCGAAAGCGCGGAACAAAGCGTTTAGTTCAAATTCATTTAAAACATCAAAAGCGTCCGATAAGCACAATTTTATAGGTACGGAATACGACTAACGCCGCGTTGTTGCGCGCCTATACATGCATAGCGCTACAACACAAAATAAACGAAATATCGTCGACAAATACTTATAATACTGTTATAATGCTATTATGTTTGTGATCAATTCGATCGTGGAATTATGTAATTCGGGTTTTCGTCGTTGGGACGAGGTAAAATATCGCGCAAGTACGACGTAGGTGAAAACGTCGTCGCGGAGTCGCGGGCCAGTGGTTTTCAACCGGTGCGCCGCTGGGCGTCTTCGAAATGTGTTAAAAATGAAAAATTGCCCGCGTAGAAAACTCGAAAAAAAAAAAAAAAAAAATCGCCAATGTCGCCACCAATAGGCCTCGTATAGGCGACTTTATCGTTATGTTCGGTTAGTGTAGACTGGACGCGCGGTATCCATTCGGTGCAATCCGTTAACGAGGTGGTCGGTTTGATATCCGATAAAATAGATGAAATCGATGGCGGTACGTTGGCTTTGAAACGGCCGTCGACCGATTTTGGGGATTGGCGTTCGAGCGGAAATTTTCGAAATATCGTAAAGAGGAATGAACATATTTCGTTACTATTCTCGGCGATCGCAACAATGAAATGTAAAACTACGGGAACGACTTCAATCCGTAAAATAGGAACTGAAAAACGCGCTCGTTTTCGAGTTGAACACTTGTGCCCCCCCCCGCCCGCGTGTCCAGTACAAATATTTCAGTGATCGACGAATTCGTTTTTTTTTTTTTTTTTTTTTTTTAACTATTTTACGAACGAATGTTTGAAAACGTTTGTATATAAAAAACGTATCGCGATCGTGGCGGTAATGTATTGCCGCGGTCTCATTGCGTCTAGAGTCGTCTAATACTCTATTTTAAATAAGTCTGGAAAAACGTACGACGAAAACGCGTCCGGTTTCGCGCAGGTGTGTCACGTGATCCGCCGGTGCCGAGCGCTGTTGTCGGCGATTCGATCGTATACATCCCGACTGTATTCTCTACAGGTCGAAGTTATACGACTTTATTAATTTCGTATATATGTAAATACGATTTTGTTTTTCAATTTTCTATATACAGTAGAAGCCGCTTATTAGAAGCGTGGAATAAAGTAAGTGCGGAGACAATCCGAAATTGTTTTCGTCACGGTGGATTCAAAACAGACGACGAACACGAACATAGTTTGCCTGAAAAACCAATAGATCTCTCAGATGAAGTGTATGGCGATTGGATTGATATGGACTCACACCTCCATGTGGCGGAGATTCAAACTGAAGATGAGATTTGTAATGCGGCAATGAATCATCAAACAATTGAACAGGCCAATACTGATGATGAAGAAGAAAACAGCGAGACACCCCTAGCACCCCCATCAAACAAGGAAATTGTGGAAGCTCTCAAGTGTCCTCAAGAGAGCAGTCCAGTACCGTGCGGATGTAATAGGTTTTGACTCGTACGAAAATATGGTTATGGAGTTACTCGACGCAAAAAAGCAAACTTCGATACATACATATTTTAAATCCATTTAATAATATACATTTGTAAATATACTTTTTTAAATACATATACATGTTAACATAAATATATTTTTCATTTTTTTTTTTTTAGTACAAATCATACCAATCGCTTATTAGAAACAATCGGTTAATTGACACTTAGTGTTTCTAATAAGCGGCTTCTACTGTACATGTAAATATGACCATTTTTTTTTTCAATTTTGTAAATACATGTAAGTATGACTTAATTTTCGCCAATATGAAATTGCCTATATTTTTTGTAATAAAAATATTTTTCGTTTTCACAAACACGACTTTATTATTATTATTCGTACGTAAAAAGTATCCAAATCTTTCGTAATATGTATACAGAACCTAAAAACAATAGTGTAAGCGACGACGTATATATATATATATAGATATATAATATAATAGAATACGCATGAGGCGATAACAATAACATATTATTTATTCCGCAGCCGGTCGAACCATTTTTTACAAAATATTTTAAACCTAACCTCTAACCATTATTGTTTTAAATCGAAAATTGAAATTTCAACGCTCCATGTACACGGCGAACGGCCGCCGGCCGATCACGGCGCGCGCCGAATCCGTAGCCAATCACAGAGGACCGGCGCGCGCATATTTTCTCCAGACTTGTTTGGATTAGACTATGGAAACCGTCCGGAATCCGGAATATTCACATACGCGATGGGGTTTTAATGCTTTTAACGCGCCGTGAGAGTTTTGCAGACGACGGAGGCGTGTGCCGTATTATCGGAAAGGTCCGAAACCCCGCTGGCGTAGACGGCCCCGACGCGACGGCGGAGACATTATTTTACACCGGCGTCATGTTATCCTCGAATGACTTACTATAAGTCCGCGGCGACGTTCCCGGCCGTCGGTAAACGCCTAACGTCAAACTGTACAACGGCAATAAAAGGGCACTCGTCGGAACGCCGTACCAGACGGTGTCTGGTTATCGTCATTTTATTATAATAATAATAATAATGAAAAATAAATAATTACAATAAAAACAAAACAAAATGCCGTTGCGCGAGCAATTCGTACGTTGTCGTCACTAAGAGTGGTGGTGGTGGTCGGTCGAGTGGAATCGTCGATTCTAAGCCGAGTTCGGTTAATCGCCTTTGGAAACGCCGCGATCTTTACGTTTTTTCCGCATTAAAAACGATTATTGTGCAAAATTTAACTACGCGACGCACAACTTTTGTGTTTTCCATAACCATTACGTATAGTAATTGCCGTGTAGTTGCGCTGGGACAAAGAAATTCTATCCGTTTAAATCGGAAAATAATTCGCCGGCACGCGAAACGCCGTGATCTTTACGATTTTCATCAAAGTCTGGAAATCAAACGTTTATAAAAAAAAAAAAAATTAAATAATGTGCCTATGGATTATCTCGACATTTTTATATGGCCGAAATGACAAATGTACGGTTAATCTCCGGTAAAATTATTGACCGTTTTCGAGAGACCGGATAAACTGGCTCGTTATAACTCGAAAAACGCCAAAATGTTTTTATTTTAATTTTTTTTCCTATAGTAGACAAATAAGAATTACACGATAAAAATAATTATAACGAAATATTCCCTTTTTATAATCAAATTACCTAACCTCCTCCTGATATATTTTCGTTTTAGATTTTTTAATCCTCTAATACGCAATAAATTAAATTATAAAACATATTCGTTTCTGTAATATATTAAATGCCTAGTATCTAATGTATTTTGTAAACTTTATTAAAATTGTATTGAAATATATAGATTGCGTTTATAAAAAGTTTTTCGGTTATCTATTAATCTGAAAGCGGATACAAGTCCTGATAAAAAAAAAAAAAAAAATCTGATGAAATATAATTAATAGGCATGGAAGAAATAACTAATTTTAAGAACATTAAGTAATACTTAACTACGGGTGTAACTTCAACAATAGGCAATCGAAATTTAAGGAATCTGCTAAGTATCAGTAAAGCGTCCCGTAACTAAGTATTACCCAAGCCATTTTTTTGGGTAATCGTAACTTACTGACTATATGCACATGGACAAAGTAGATGCTTTAGAAGTTTAATGAATCAAGTGTTTTTTTTTTTTTTTTGTTGTTAAATATAGGACATATACCTCTCTGTATCAAGCGATTAAATTATTCTGCGATATTTCCATTCCGTCGTTTCAAATAATTTTTTTTTTTTTTGTTGAAAATGAATATTTTATTACAACCTGTGTTATGATGTCACGATAAGTAAATATGATAATTTATACTATGAATAATATGAGGAAGGAGGCCAACGTGAAGATATAAATTTATTTTAGTAGATCTCTGCAATAATTTCTTTTGAGTCGACAGGTGGGATTTATGGGTTGAATATTGGAAGATATTTGCGTTATTAATGGATTGGTGAAGCGAGTGCAGTTTGGAATAAAAATATCTGTAATGTTTTGTGGCTAATTGGTCAACTGGTTCGATTTTTAGATCCGAGTGTAGTAGTGTGGAGTTTGATACAAACCAAGGTGCAGAGGTAAACATGCGGAGGATTACTCTCCTGGAATGTTTGTATAGTGCGCATTTGGGACGGTTTAGCACAGCCCCGAATTTGGATTGCATATGTCCGTATTGGGCACAAAAGGGATTTAATTGCGTAATAAGTTTGGTGTAAATTGGAAGTTTTGATTTTAAAATCGGACGAAATGGATATAGTCGGTCGGACTGTTGAGGGTTTTTCTTTTTAGTTCGAGGCGCGTGCCCCAAGTTATAGTACTGTATCAAGCGTAACGCCAAGATCTTTGACATCAGTAGACGATGGAATTTTGAGTAAGCTGAAAGTGAACAGGTGGAGGGTCAGTTCTTTTTTTTTTAATGTAAATGGTACATAAACATATTAGTCGGGATTTATTGTTATTCGGCACTTGGTTGCGCAGCCGACAACGAGATTGAAAGTGGATTTGACTAGATGGCTGGATGTTCAATGTCAGGGTCGTTACTAGCACGGAGTATCGCGGTGTCGTCTGCGTAAGTGGCTGTAGGCGTGTCAGCCGTTAGAAATGTCGAATAAATCAGAAGAGAGAGGTCCTCATACCTCGGGGGTACACCAGCTGTAACGCAAGAATTATGACGAGTACGCGATTCCGTATCGGGTCGCTCATCAACCGAACCCAAGCGATTTATTGCGCCGCGGTTCGTTCCCGTCGGCCGAGCGGCTGTCGCGTGGTTATCCACACCCGCGCCGTGTCGCGACCGGCACACCACACTCCCGCCGGATCCCGGGATCGTTTTCCGCCAACAATTTTCCGTCGTCGGCGAATTTCATTATAAAACCGCCGCCCAGTGGCCGGCCCGGTCGGCGGATTGTCAGCGTGCGGTCCATAACCGAACCGGCGGCACGCGTGTCTCCGCAATCAATACTTACCCGCCGCGCCGCGGTTTCGCCCGTACACGTACCACCGCCTTCAGGTAATATTATTATTACCGTTGTCCGGCCGGCGACGTAATAATATCGAGTGCGCCACTAAAGTTCCCGATGATTGTCAATAGATAGCGGTAAATGCTGGTCGGTTTTCGCGTATCCAAAACGCCACGAACCGAGCTCGGGCATACGGCCAACAAAACACGTTAGTGATTATGTTTTGGCGTCGTATACTTTTTTTTCGGTTGTGGCGAATACGTCTGATTTTGTGCCGAATAATCGCCATTTGCGGAAAGTGTTGATTTTCTTCTTCTTTCGTCCGAAGAAAACGGCGGCTGAAGCGCGCCGAGAGCTTACCATAAAGTTTACGGAGATCCTGCTCTGCGTGAAACAACGTGCCGTGATTGTTTCCGTCGTTTCAAAGAAGGAAAGCTACAAACCTTCGAAGACGCTGAATTGGAGGTATTTCCCGATCAGGATCCGCGCCAAACGCAAGAAGAGCTTTATTCAGCATTAGGAGTTACCCGCCAAGCCATTTCCAACGCTATATCCATTAGAATGATTCAAAATCAGGGAACTTGGGTTCCCTTGTGAATCGAAGCCAAGGGACGTCGTTTTATCGCCTGTGAACAACTGCTTCAGCGACAAAAAAAGGAAGGGTTTTTTTTCGTCGCATCGTGACGGGTGACGATGAGAAATGGATCCATTACAGCAACCCAAAGAAAAGAAAGTCACGGGGACTGTCCGGCCATGCTTCTACGTCCGAATATTCACGCTGTGAAGGTTATGCTGTGTATTTGGTTGGACCAGGACGGTGTTTATTTATTATGTGCTGTTGAAACCGAGTGAAACTATTACTGGGGAACGGTGTTGCCTTCAATTGATGCGATTGAGCCGAACACTGCGCGAAAAATACGAGCAGAGGCACGATAAAGTGATTCTTCAACATGGAAACGCTCGGCCTCACGTTGCTAAATCCGTTGAAACGTGTCTGGAAACCCTCAAATGGGACGCCCTATCTCACTCGCCGTATTCCCCAGATATTGTGCCGTCAGATTATTACATGTTCCGGTCGATGGCACATGGTCTAACTCATCAACAGTTCCACTCATATGAAGATATCAAAGAAAAATAGATTTACACGCCTTAAAATAGTGTAGTTCTTCAAAAAAAATACTTATTATTCAATAGATATTAGATTTCTGTGTCTCGGAAAATGTCTGAGAAAGAAAATAAACGAAAAATTCGTTTAAAAGAAGACCATGGACTAATCGAACGCGGTATTAAAACGTTAGACTCATTGTGTTGGCGTACACAAAATGGGTCACATATTTGAAATGTCTTCTAAAACGTGTGTATCTCTGTATATAATTTTACGTTCCGGAAACCGAATTTAAATCCAAAGTCATCCGGCCCAACATGCTTAGCGTTACTCGAAAAACCAGCGCGGTATATATTTACGTGAAAAATTTGACAAAAACAATAATGGAAGAGAAAACAAAAAATAAATAAAATAAAATAAAATAAAAGTCTCATAAACCGAGTCGGGTTGTTACAATTGTCTTACACAATAACATAAAAAATAAAAAATACTTTGTCGATCGACTCGAAACATAGGTCTGCGGAGTTGATGCGACAAAGTGCGATCCCGTCCCGCCGGGGGAAACAATTTCACCGGCCCATATTGTGTTTCTAAATAATATTACAATGCGGTTTAAACGGAATAAAAACTGATTAGTTTTTTTTTTTTTTTTTTTTTCGACAATAGTACTGTTACGGTTTATCCGGTACAGGCACCGAAATTTCCGAGTTGTTTTCAACTGTAATTTACCACCTGGACGCGCGCCCGTGTCCACCCCGAAAACTTGCGCGCAACTTTTTGACGTTGCCTGTTTGATTTTAATCGCGACCGTCCGAATACCGACGATAGTTTTAACATACAGAGTGTACCTGCAGGATTAGACAATTTTCTATGGTTTTTTTTTTTTTTTTATATTGACATATTCACAATCTGTAAGTAATATTTACAACAAGAAGACGGGCGGAGTATACATAGTAGGCGAAAATGGACGAGAATCGAAGACGTTATCCGTTGATAACGCTTCGGCGTGAATTTATTTATACATTACGAGCTAAAGTCAACAACTACAGTGTAAAAAGTCCCTTTGCCACTGACATTTAAGCTTCCGGGGAGGATTGCCGGGAAGCGAATAATGAGTGGGTCGGTATGTTGGAGGAGGCGGGAGTGAAATTGATTGTAGTGCAGCTTGGCTACATTTTTGATATGTGGAATGGCGTCGGTGATGTGACGGAGTACTTCAGATTGGAATGTTTGAATTTTGTTTGTATTGGATTTCATGGCAGCTCCACAGCTGGATGCCATAGGTCCAGATGGGTTTTACGAGGAGATTGTATATAGAGATTTTCGTTTTTAACTTGAGTTTGGAGGATTTACTTAGGATATTTTTTAGTAGGGATAGGTTGACATTGTTTTTTTTTGGATATGTTTGGACCAGTTTGATTTTCTATCAAGTGATACGCCGAAGTGCTTGACCGTGTCCAGAGTAGAGTATTTGTTTGTTGTTTAGGAAGACTGGAGAAGATTGACTTTCAATCATAGATTTTTACCCGCCAGCGAGAATACCAAGGTGATAGTTGGTCTATATATATATAATTGCCAGGGCTAGGATTTTCATGCGATCGCATCATTTTTATCTGTACTTTAAAACGTTGGTCTGTCAATGAAAAATGTGTTTTGGTTGATACTGATTATTTTAATGTAATTTTTATTTTGCGTTTGTTGACGATTTTATGGTGTTTTCTTAGTTTTTAGGGCATTTTTTTTTTTTTCACAATTTGTTAATACGATTGTAGTCACCTACAATCCACACCCAAATCGAAAGCGCATCACCTCCGCAAATATTATTAAATGTATGTTATAATAATTAATTTAAAAATTAATAATTGATAAGCAGTTAAAAAGTAATATAGCAAGGGGATAATTCCCGGCAAACGGCGTAAAATACAAATAAAACTTAAAGGCATTTGTGTAATGCATATTTTGAATTTTTTCAAGGCATTTTTGCCTTTTTTTCTCTCTCTCTCTCTCTCTTTTTTTGAGAAAGCATTAATATCCTAGCCCTAATAATCGCACGGGTAAACGACGAATCCCACAGACACACGGCGTACGGTCGGTCGCGTTTGTAATATATTACTCTATAGCAATGCGAAATGGAAACGCTGGCGAAGAAAAAAAAAACAATAAAACCCGTCAAAATGTATAAATTTATTATTATTATTATTATTATTATTTTTATTCCGTTTTGTTATTTGAAAATATTTTGAACGAACCGATATTGCGAAATTCAAATAACACTTTGTCTGCTCTGATCGAATTCCACAAGTCCTTGCCCGGTCCGGGTTATTTAATATACACGTATAATTCCAAACCGACGGGTTTCCACAGTTTTGGACGGGTTTTTTTTTTCCGGCTTTCTAACGGACCGTACCCGCCACCGGCTTTGGACACGGGCAGACGATCCGAACAGTTGTTTAAGTACCGATTTCAGTATTCTCGAACGAAATGTAATTCTCGTATGGGAGCGCGCGGTAAGAGTGAACTCGTATAACCGCCCGGTACAGGGACACAAATAAACAGGACCCCGGGGCGCGTCTATTATTCAACCGTTTTAGATATCCGTAGGCTTACAAGTGTTACTTATGCTCGCCGGCGGATTTTACCGAACGTAAATTAATTATTCGCGAGGTAACGGGGAAAATGGTAATACGCCGACAGCGCGTTTGAACTCTAAAAGGCCGGGGCAGAAGGTCTCTCTTCTAATGTTTTAAAACCGCGTTGGAATAACGATATACGTACGCCTTTTGCCGTGCGCGGCGTGTCGCGAAAGGGAGAATACAAATTAACGTAGTTTCTGAGCGTTTCAGAAACGACGGAACGCAAAAAAAAATATAAAAACATTAAATATAGCAACGGAAATCGCTATAAAGTTCGCTTATCTAGCGCCGGAACGTGCGACGGGGATACTCCGATATTTCCGACCGGATTGCGTAAATTATTAAATTGTTGTCGCGACAAATTAATTCGGTTTTAATTCAAGTTTGGCGATTTTTTTTTGTTCTTCGTTGAATTTATATGTTTTTTACGCTTCCGCAATATATATATATATATAACTTATTATGGCTTACGATTCCAAACAAAATCCGGTGTAGATATCATACGGTGTTTTTTTTATTTTGATTTATAACGTTCTATATATATACACGATAAAAAATCAAAAAAAAAAAATTCTATAAAACTTATAAAATAACAATAAAAATATAAACGATTTACCGGAAAAATAAATAAAATACATTATTGGACGCGTGTGGTTCCACAGCCATTGAAATTCTTTAAACGAATAAATAAATAATAAAAAGAAAACCGCCGTTTGATGATATGAAATAAAAAGGCGACGCACTTCGGTCGTTGGGCGGATTACACTCGGCGGATATATGGAATTTGAACGAAACGATAAATTACTACTTTCAAAAGAAAAAACGATTCTGAGCAGAACTCCGGTGTAATTTATAGGACTATTGTTGTCGGTTTCATAGAGAATACGTTTTACGCATTGTAAGTACACGACGAAGTCGTGAAAAATGTGATATTAATTTATTTTAATTGATCGACACGTACAATTTCGACAATGTTGAAGACAGATTTCTAATGTCAAACGGCTAGAAAAAAATATTGTGACTAACCGACATTAGAAATTCGTTGAACGTTTTCAGAACAAAGAAGATTTAAAAAACCTTCATAAAAAATGTTCAAGTCCCGAAATCCCGAAATATTTCCCGCATTAAGACTTAAAACGTTGAAAAAATCAAAACGTCTATAAATGGCCCGAAATCCAAGTCAATTTTTTGCGATTGTCTTCGCGTCGTTATATTACAACGTTGCATTATATGCGAAAACGGTCCAGGTTTCTAGAACAATGGTAATTCGGACTAACAAAGCAATAATGACGAAATCGTGTTCTTGCCGGATTTTCGTAATTTCTTTTTTTTTTTTTTTTGGTTTCCGGTAGTTTTTTTTTTTTTTTTTTTTTGCCGCGGTAAACAACTAATAAGTATATCGAAAAACGACCTGTTCAAAGTACCGGACCGGATAAAAATCCGGTCGGATCATGTCTTCCGGTAGAGGGGAAAAAAAAAGCGTTTACAGCGAAAACAAATAGAAATAAAAATCGTTGCGAAACCGGCGAGACCGCTGAGAAACCAGACGTAAAATCAACAAACGAATACCTGAGGTCGCGGCCGTAGTGTCCGGTCAAATGAAAAACAAACAGAATTCGAATACCGCGACGGCGGCGCGCCCGGGAATTTGTACGGCGGCCCCGCGGTCACCGCCCCGCCGCGTCGGGTTACGCGCGCGATACCTTTCGGGTTTCCGACGACCTTTTCGCCTCGGTCCCGGCACGCCTGCGCCGGTCGGGACGCGGTCGGCACGGGGTCGGCACGGGGCTTAAAACGGCCAACGAAAGGCCAAAGGATCGCCCGCCGTGATCTGCGGAATACTATAGTTTGAAGGGGGGTCCCTATGGGTTCGGGGCCGTCGCGTGCATTTCGGGCCGATACCGTTAAATTGGAAATCCGATTTGAAAATTTTAATTCTCGCACCCGCCGCCCAACTGCACCGTGCCGCCGTACATTTTCGTAATACTAAAAATGTTAAAAAGAACGACGGTTTTTTTTTTTTTTTTTTCTTTTCACGCGCGATACCGGTGACTCGCCGGGATTCCGGGCGTCTTATAATCTTAAGTCGGCCACTCCCGTATGCAAATATTTCGCACGGTCCTGCGAAACGTCGTATTCGGTCTCTCGCCGATATAAAACACAACGACAACAAACAACAAAAAAAAAAAAAATAAAAACTAAAACAAACTGCCACTTCAAAAAAAAGCACCGTAGTATTTTGGCCCCCAAGCCAACCCGCCGTTTCATAAATACCTAATAACCGTGGAACTTTCAAGGGCCCCGTATTCGTTCGGAGTGTTTCGCAATGCATTTTATCCGGACGAGTTTTTCGCGTAATACAATCTCGGCACAACTCGCATTTTCCAACTCGATATTTATATTGCTTATTACTTTTGAACCGTATAAATATTGTATACACATTGTACGAAGTTTCAATGGGGACAAAAAACCGTACGGCAAAGTACAAAACGATAAAAAAACCTTAAACGACTATATAATAGAAAATAGTTTACCGGTTCAGCGCGATATTTCGTTGATAGCAAAAAAAAAATATAATATAAACGTGCCGCGTTAGATTAGTTGAAAAACCGTTTTCGTTTAAGTTGGGCTGGGTTGGCCTCCCGAAGTAGTGCCTTACGGCGTTTCTGCCGTTTCTACACCATTCTGTTTTATTGCCGGTTTTACCAAAAAAAAAAAAAAAAGTAAAAAAAGAAATAAAAGTTATAGCTGTGAGAATATCCGTTTCACGAAACGATGATGTCGTCGTAAGAAAAAAAAAAAATGACCGCGCTCCAACGACTCCAGCAATCCATCCAGAAGACGTGACGGGATTTTCGTCGGGTGCACGTGAACGTACGCCAGCTTCGGAATTCGGAATATCGCACTGCAATAATAATTGTTCACGGTTTTTCGTCTGTTTTTCTAATTAAAAAGCCGTGTCGGCGGCTTACAGACGGCATACAAACGGATTTCCGCGTAACATAATCGAAAATACTTTCTTTTTTTTTTTTTTTTTATATATATATTCAAAAGGTAGATTTGAACAGCTGAACCCAGGGAAACCGGGACAGTCCCGTTGACCGAATCGGTTATTTGTTTACCTTACACTAAAGTCTCTAAATGCTCTAAAATCCCGTCGATTTTCGCGTTTAATTGTAAATTTTTCGGATGCGTTTAAAATAGCAGATAGCCTATAAAAAAAAAAAAAAAAAAAAAACTCTGGCCGCTGTGACCTTTTAAAGGTTTTACAATTCGAAGATGTTGACGGAAACCGGGAAACACGAGAAAAACGTGAGAAACAGCGTGAAATTGCTTTTAATAATTTGTAAAAAAAAAAAAAAAAGAGTAAAGTAGAACAAGACAAATTAATGACAATTGTTGAACTATCTTTTTCTGATAACAATAGTGATATTGAAGACGAAAATATTGTAGATGTAAACGTGGGTTACACACACGTCTACTTCAAACATAAGAAAAAGAGACAGACAGAATGTCGTGAGTGTTGAAATCATAACTGTTTTAGATCGTACACAAGTAAGTGCTGTTCACATTTTTATGGTTGCAGCTAAATCTCTTGGTTGTGGTTCGGACGACATCGCAATTAATCGTTCAACTAATCGTAGAAGTAGAATTTTGATAAGACGACAAATTTCAATGAGCCCAAGACATTTTCAAAACCTAATTCTAATAAATATTTCTGATTCGTCTTTCTACTGTGAAAACCGCTCATTTCGTAAACAATTGATAAATTGTTTAATAAATCAATTGATTTTTTTTAAAAATATACCTGTTGAATTTCATGAATTAGATCCAGACAATACGGAAGAAATAGAAGATTTTCGGTTTGGAGCAAACGTTGTTTGGAATACGAAAGTGGCAAATGATTGTGCTGAAAGAGTGGCCCTAATTAAAAATTGCAATAATATACTGTCGAAAAAAAAAAAACCAATAAAGTTATATCTTATTTGTTGTTGAAGATCACAAAAAAAAAAAAAAAAAAAAAAAACGTTTCCTGGTGCTCACAAATCAAATATATTATGATTTATATGATTTTTTTTTTTTTTTAATAATTTGTTAATTTTCTTGAAAGTTAACGAATTTATGAAAAATGATCTAAGGTCGGTATTTATAGATATTAGTATTTTTAATAATTTATACTCGATACATTTTCGTGTTAAATGCAATAATTTCGAGAAAAAAAAAATAGGAATATTCAAAAAAAAATATCCCTTTAGTAATTTTCCAACTAGATTGTGACAAACGAACAGGATGAGTTGCTATAACCATGACCACTATGGTCAAATTGTACAAACCATTACTTTCTTAAAACACGTAATAAAATAAGGGATGAAAAATTATAAAAAAAAAGTCGTATTATTTTTGTCGAAGAATACGGATTACCCTAATGTTGAGCTCTGTGTTTTTGTCTAAACATGTTCTTGCGCTTACACTCGTTTGCACTACGGAGGGTCTAATTGCATTATTTGCACTATTTGCAATAAGACCCCACCCCAGGCTATTGTGCCATACTGCATAATGGACTTATCGCATATGCACAGCTATATACGAGATGTGATCGAAAAAAATACCCGGACTGTGATAATTAAATTTTTATCAATTAGGATACCGAAACCCCGATAGTGACACTATCAGATAAAGTAACTTTTAACGAGAATTTTAACGTTGGTTCGAAATCGATAACAATATTTATTTTTATTTTACGGCATTTTTTACAAAAAAAAAAAAACATGTTTCGGCGATTTCGCGTAATGGAAGACAATAGAAGAAGAACGACGCGTGTGCATACAATTTTGTTTTGAATTAGGGGAAAGTTCTTGTGGAACTTTTGAACTTTTGCAGCGAGTTTTTGGAGATGATGGTCTGTCCCGGACAACGCGTTTTGAGTGGCTAAAAACGATGGTGGAACATCCGTTGAGGATAACGAACGGCCCGGTAGACCCTCGACCAGCAAAACAAATGAAACTGTTGCCCGTGCTCGTGAAATTATTCAAAACGATCGTCGATTTACCAGCCGAGAAGACTGCGGAAGACGTCGGAATATGGTTACGGTTCTCGCCAAGGAATATTAACCGACGGATTGGGCACGAGCCGAATCGCAGCCAAAATTGTCCCTCGTCTCTTAACCGGCGAACAAAATCGAAAGACAATCTCCCAAGAACTTTTTGAACGAGCAGAAACTGAGCTAGACTTTTAAACAAATATCATAACAGTTGATGAAAATCGGATTTACGGGTACGATGTTGAAATACCCTATTTTCCCGAATTTAAAACAAAATTTGTGTGCGTACACACGCTGTTGTTCTTCTATTGCTTCCGTTACGCGAAATCGCCGCATGACCGAAACATGTTTTTTTTTTTTTTTTTTTTGTAAAAAATACCGTAAAATAAAAATAAAAATAAAGTTATCGATTTCAAACAAACGCTCAAAATCTCGTCAAAAGTTCCTTTATCGAACGATATTATCGGGGTTTCGTTATGTCAATTGATATAGATATTATTAACACAGTCCGGGAATTTTTTTTTGATCACATCCCGTATGTGTACGTAGAGAATTTAAAAATGACCAATCTCCAGCGTATTTTCTCAATTCTCGTCTTGAATTCCAATCAAAATATCATTAAACCCGGATATTTGGATTGTTGTTAAGCGAATTATCGTCCGACAGCCACGAGCGGTGTAGTCGATATTATCAAACTCGCGAATAAATCGATAATATGGGAATAAGTGGGTTGTTGATACGGAAAAATGGTTAGTGTTCGATAATTATTATCTCTTTTAGTTTGGTTTTTTTTTTTTTTTTTCTCTGCACCGTTTCACGAAATTTATCGTAAAAAAAATAGTACACGCGCCGGCGGCATACTAAACCGCCGCTCGTTTAAATCACAAATGCGTTTTAATATTGAACTGTTGGCCGCGCGCGATAATTCGACGCTGAAATAAATCGTTTTCGACGGAAACTAACCATAACGTTTTCGTTTACCGGGCGAGCTTTAGCGAAATATTTTTATTTTTTTTTTTTGTTTTTAATTCAACGGCCGTAATATAACTAGAGGGGGTTCATCAGGGTTAGGAACAAATTTGGCAGCGACCCGGCTCGTGCCCGATTCGCCGGTTAATATTTCTCGGCGAGAACCGTTAACGAGCATCCCGACGACGTCTTCTGCTGCAGTCTTCCCGGCTGGTCGGTCAATCGACGATTGTTTTGAATAATTTCACGGGCACGAGCCAACGGTTTTACACATTTTTTTTTTTTTTTTTTTACTCCGCACGAACGGATAAACACGGTGGATTTTTAGGAACTCGTCCCCGGTGTCGTGATGTTTAACAATATTATACAATTCCGTTCAAACACGGATACGATAAAATACGCTCGTTGGTCCGGGAGCGTAGTGACGCGATGCGTACGGGAAACTCGAATTCGCTGATGCGCATAATATGTGTGGGGCGTACGGGCGTATAGAGTGTATTGTGTTGCGTACGGGAGGAGATTTTTGAATATTGCCTGTAATAATAAACGTTATTATTAATGCACTCGAAACATTAATTATTCGTCCGGGATGCTGTGCCGTTCGCGCTTCTGCAGAACACGGCGAACAAACGTTAAAATTGTTTCGAACATATTGCACCCAACGATTTTCGCGTATTACCAATCAATTATTCAGCGAGGGCTGCTCCCGATCGGGGGCGGGACGAAATTAAAAACAATTGTTCGAGAGCTCTGCGGGGAAACAAATCAAAAACACATTCCGTTCCTTTTGAATAATAATAATAATAAAACGAAACAAAATTACTAGAAGGTTCAAACAGAACGTAATTATCGTACACACATTTGGGTTTAGACTCCTCTACGAAAAATTCGCCATATTGTTCATAATTAGAAACGGGGTGTTCATAAATTTCACCCATTTTCAGCTATAAATTAATTTTACTGTTTTTCATTTTCCAAAGAATAAAGAATTTAACCTTTTTTTTTGTTTGATTACAAATGGAGAATGTTTATAGTCATTGAATTCCAGTTTCGAGTGTTATATGTGGATAAATTTGTGTAGACAAATAACCTAGATAATTAACAAAATTGACTATTTCACGAATTATCACAGACGAATAATTGTATTATCTAAACTAATTTGTCTAGATAAATTTTGCATACCAGTATATTTTTGTCCCCCAGAAAATTTCACTTGAATGTAAGAAAACCGGCGCCGCAACTAGAAAATTGTTCGTATTTCCATGGAAAAATTCAATTAGGATGATTTAAGGGCTATTTTAAGAGCCACGGCAGATATACCAATCTGCGTAGAAAAAACATAGTCGAAAAACCTAATCAAAAAACCACTGATATTTCGTACAAACATTTTTCAGATTTATTCTATTACATCAATGTAGAAATGGGTATAAACTCAAATCCGTACGGCAGTGTAATAAATATCTATTGTCTCGTAGAAATAGTAACTGCAGGGGCCAAAATCAGTAAATCGAGGTTAAAAAAATTAGGATGCAGTACGTTCTGCCGGTGCCTTTCCCCGGCTGCCCGGATACGTGTTTTTTTTTTTTTTTTGTTTAAAAGAAACAAGAAATTCAACTAAAGAAGGAATTATACTACTAAAACAATACGTACATTTATCGAATACCAATGCAATATACTTTAATTTAAATGTGTGCACTTATATATTTGAATAGTCATTAAAACGAGACATTTTAATGTCATTTTTTTTTTTTTCAAGATTTTTAGGCCATCAAGTTCTGGGTCATATTCATTAACACGCCCAGGTTTGTAGAAAAATGAAACATACGGTCATGGTTCATTGTCGGTTTAAACGTTACATTATACGATCGATTACGTAAAATCAACGTATTTTTTCGGCCCCCATCCCCACGAATAAACGGGTTGACACCGATTTAAAAAAAAATAAAAATAAAAAAAATATATCATTATAAACAGCGACGACACAGTGTATTGTTGTTGTTACCGTGTAGTTATTGTGTTTTTAAGCGTGTTATCAGATAAACGTCGATATTGTAACGCAATGACAGCTAATATTCAAATATTCGCACAATAACACGCGGGTATGGGTATATGTGCGTTTACAATGGCATTATACGAATTACGGTCTTGTTTGAACTGTTCCCAAGGAGATAAAAAACATTATTACTGTTATTATTAAGTATGAAATACACAATATTATTGAACGAATGGGGGACGGTTGTGCATTCGATGTTCGGCGGTAAAATAAATTCGAGTTGTACTGCGAGATCGTTTTGATGTTTATTTAACCTCGATCAATACCGACACCGGACTAATTAACCGAATAATCGGATAAAAAAAAAAAAAAAATCCAAAAATAAATGTAAAACAAAAAAAAAAAAAATTAAAAAAAGCAAACTACTATTGGGTTTTATACTGGAATCGTCTATGCCCTACGAGTGAAGCGACCCATTTAGAAAGACCCTACGCAAACGAAAGGCTTTACAATTATTTGCAGACAATATTCTTAATTTGTATATAATAATAAAAAAAATAAAAACACATTTGCGCGTAGTAAATAATTAATAACCGATTGAATTATAATAACGAATTACAACGAAAATAATTTTGTTCTTGTTGTGTGACAACAATAATTGTCATTACTCCGATTTGTGTTTCGAAAAAATGATTGCAGTACGTTCGGTGACGGATATTGGGGGCTTACCCCCACCCCCACCCCCTCCAGTACGTTATCAAGGCCCACCCCCGAAGGTTTTTATTTGTCTACTACTCTTATAACAGACAATTGTAGATAATAACCAAAACTTTTTAAACAAATTTTCTCATCATGTCCAGATGTGACCAAATATCCACCTATGAGTACGGTGATCTTGCCATAACTCAGTTATAAAATTGTTTCGGTTTTCTCGTTCGTTTACAAGAAACCACGGGCATCGCATTCAATTGTCATGCTTTAGAATTAGCTTACTCTATCGAAATATTAAAATGATTACGAATTACCCCTAATATTTTCCTACGAGACCCCATTGACGGCGAGGCTCCCCGATAATCCCACCTTTTCTCTTGTGTAGTTCCGCCTCTGCCATTGGCGAAACCAAGGTTACCAAGAAGGGCGTTAATGCCGGTTTTGTATTTATCCGGTCCCTGTCTCAAGGACTGATTGGGAGAAGCAGATAAAAATAATGGAAATTTTCGAATTATTCGTAGATAGGTAGTTTTAGAGGATTTTAACTCGGGCCCTGCAAACCTCGAACATTCAAACGGACTTGGGGCTGGCTGTTGAAAATCAACGGCCGACGAATTAGACTAAACATTTACTCGTGTTTACGTAAAAGAAAGAAAAAAAAATGACAACAATATTATGTGCGATTCCGCGTACCTCTTGGCTTTTACCGGTAGATGCACGTAAATAAAAAAAAAACACAAACGGTTATACTTCGTAGTTTATTTCAATCCGATAATAAATTAATTCCATCACGTCCAACGGGGTCTCGCGTACGTTTGCTCGGTTTTCGCGCCGGATTCGTAACTTTCGTGACATTTCTATATATTTCGGTTAGGTGTCCCCCGATTCGAATTTCCAGCGGGTCGAATGTCCGCCCACTGCACTGTGCAAAAATCGCTGAAACTTACGCTGCAAAAAATACGTTGTCTGCGTTATTATTATATTATACGGGTGACTTATTTAGCACAAAACGTACACCGAGAAAGTGCAATTTTACGGTTCCGAAACACACACATTCTAAGTACGCCGAACGTTTTGATTATTTTCAATAGTCTTAAAAGTTAATATACCACGTGATTTTCTTATCGAAAAATATATTTTGTACCCAAAAAATTAGTACAGATTTCAATTTTAATATATTATCAAATGATATTTACCGAATTCGTTCGGAATCGTTTTTTTCGTTAAAGCAATGATTCACCGTTGCGTATAGATATAAATTTGATTTCCTTCTATGTCCTAGTTGGGAACCTTCGCAACTTCCCTACCAGTGGCCCATCCAAGATATGCGATATACGTCCGATTTTTTAAATATTTTTGTCATTCGGAATCGAGAATAATAACACGGTAAAAAGGACGGTTATCCGTCGAATAAGTCGGTCAATCCAATACCACCGAGTCAGTCCGGAATACTCTCATTTCTGTACATTCGTACGACGATATACACCTAGTCAACTTCACAACAATCTGTCAGTTTTTCTGATAAAAAAAAAAAACGTAGATAATTGCGCAAAAAGTAAAATGCACGAGTAATTACATGTCCACAAAAAGAATAAATTCGTGCATTTCAGTTCAAAAACCATTTCCCCGCGGGAATTACGTGCTCGAAACTATTAACGATATGGATACAAGTGATCCAGTGGGTAGTGTTTTCGACGTTCCTTGACGTTTCAGAATACAAATTGCACATTGTATAAATTATTGAAATAGCTACGATTTAATTTGTACGCACGTGCACAACATTACGAAGACATATTATTCGTGGTTTTTACGTGCCAACCGCCTAAAACAAATCGTTAAAATAATATCACTCCTAATAAACGTCTGTGGTTCTTCCTCTTATTTGTAGGCCTTTATCGATCCGTTCCGGTCCTCCGTCGTTTCCACTTTTTCCCCGCATTGTTCACCATTAAGAGCTACACTTGTCAAGTAGGCAATGTCCAGTGTGGGTTTATCTTGGTCAGGTCTCTCCTGGCCGAGGTTAGTCTTTTCCGTCATACTCTATCGATCTTCGTTCCGCGAGACCCGCCCGGTTCAATATATCGCCATAGCCAGGAAATTACGTCTTATTGTTACGGTTACATACAGTTGGAAAGTTGTAGATCATCAATTTTCATTTTTTCGGAACTTCCCGAGTCCGTGTTGTGTATCGAGGGTCTCTGGTAACTTAACTATTAAAGTATAATCATAACTCATTCGCCCGAAGAAGAAAACAAAAACTACACTCGTTTAAAAATACGAATGCAAATACGTTTTGGACATTGATATGTTTGAACTTTGACATCAAACAAAAATAACAATGTTTTAAAACAAATCAACTTACGTCATGAGTTATTATACGGGCCTCGAAACTATATTAAATTCCTTTTTAAACCGTTTTGAACGTAGCGTTACACATGACGTGGGCAGGTGTACATCGATCATCATAAAAATTATAAACCTACCGACACACGGCGATGGAGAATTTAATATTTTTCGTCCTGCTCGATGCTCCGCGCTGCAGAAACGATTTATGGTACGAGATTCCAAAACAGTTTGGTGATTTTAGCAGTTGTTCATAATATTTCGAGAACAATCAACAATTTATTAGTTTACTGGGATGTTTTCGAGTTGGTAGGTAACCTCTATACGTGCCACTTCTTGCGATGTGGATTTAAATTAATCGTGACGTCGAGTCGCTAAAGAACAATAAATAAATAAAACACTACATATATATTATATAATGTGAAAAATGGGTAATTAAAAATGCCAAACGTGATTTTTATTTTTGGCAAAGCAATAAGTGAAAACGGACGATTAATCGTAATAAATATTTTAAATACCGTTCTCAAGCGGTGGATTTATTAGGTGGCGAGAGGAGTCAATTGCCCCGGGTAGAAAATTTCACGGGGCATAAACAGCTCGGAAAAAACGCCAAGTATATTCTCCGTTTAATGTTTACTTATATAATAATTTGTATAATTTTTTAATCTTAAAATATGTTTGTAATGATCATAACAAAACAAAAAAAAGAAGATATTAAAAAATATGATTAAACTTAGGGGGCCACAGATTAAATATGTACCCATGACATCAAATTTCTAAATACACTGCTGCCGTTCCACATTAATAATATAGACACGAGAATTTCGTACAATTTTATTTTTTTATAAATTTAATTTAAAAAAAAAAACCCTGTAATAACACACGATTCGATGGAATGCATTTGATTTAGCGCAGTTTTTTTTTGTTTTTTATATACGTCGGACCATTGACTAGCCCTAACTCGTCCTGACACGTTGCTGGCGGGCAGAAAAAACGATATTTCACTATTTACCAAACGTACCAAACGGTCTCAAAATATCAAAATACAATCATTTCGAATTATGGTTAGGTCATGCATTCAATATCGCCCCGCCCGTGACTTTTTTTCACTTCGAAACCTAACCTATTTGTCGAGGAATTTTTCATTTCCTCCACCACCACCATCCCCCCCACACACTTATTTCAACCTGACGTGATTTTTTTAACGACTAAAGTTTGTTTTAGATTTCGTTTTTTCGACGTAGGTTAGGTTAGATAAGACACCCGCGGACGACGCGGACCACGCCTTCTTCCACTGCGACCGATGGTGGAGGCAACGAAAGGAGCTGGAGGCGAACAACGGCAACGCCTTCGACCCGGAAACGGCGGTGAAAACAATGCTGGAGAGCCCGACGAACTGGGAAACGGCGATTCAGTTCATCAAGGGGGCGCTGAAGACGAAAGAGGAAGAGGAGCGCCAACGCCAGAAAGCGACAGTTGGGCTATAAAACTAAAACTAAGTTGTAAATTTCGTGTAAATACTATTGTAAGCTGTAAATTGTAAACATAAACCGTAGAATTAAGACCACTAGTTTGTAAGTTTTAGTAAGTATGAACGTACAATGTGCTAAGAATTTGTTTCTTTAATAAACGATGCGCCTACGGGGGAAGGATTGCCCTGTCGGGTAGAGTTCCCCCCGTAGGTTGCGATACCAAAGGAATAAAAAAGATTAGATAAGACACCGACTTCCTTGGAGCAGGACCACGTTTGGAAGTGGCGGAATTTTTATGTGACTGGCCGTGGTTACAATTGTCCATATAATTTTTCCGGCAACTATGTAAGTCACACCATACGTTTTTTTTTTGTTTTTTTTTTTTTCAATATCACTAAATGTTCAATAATAAAATTATAAGCATTTGCCTTTGTCGTTGTAAAAATAAATCTATACGAATATGACGAAGCGTACTAACCACCGCTAATCGAATATATTCTCGGAGATAAATGACAGACGAAAGATCAGCTCGAAAACAGTCGTGTCGATATTGTGCACAATTCTACATTTTTTTTTTTTTTTTTTTTTCTCTACAAAATTGTTGGATGTAAAGTTAACGTGCGTTTGTTGTGCACGGTAATATGATTGTTTCGCATTTCTAGTTTACAATTTATCGTAATCATATTTCGGCTTGCTTTGCCGCACACCGTCAATAAACGGTTTTCGATCATCGATTTGATTAGCCGACCAATATATATCGCAGCGAAATACCCTTGTCGAACTAGATCTATAAATTAACTACGAATGCGTTGAAATATTTTATTAAATGCCGTTTCGGTAGTTTTTAAAACTTTCAGCATTATAAAATACATTGTATTATTTTTTTACAGCGGTTATTATTATTATTTTTTTATATTTTCCAAAAAAAAAAAACTATTGTCCCGTGTCGTAACACTCGATGTTATACGATTATAGATGTTCACTTTTATAACACCTGAATATAGAAAAAATGTATAAAATTATATATTTATTTTCTTATTAATAAATTAGCTGTGTCTGACGTCGTAATAGGAACAGTTCGTTTTGGTGAATAAAATATTAAATTATTCCAGGAGGAATTTTTATTTGTTTTTTTTTTTTTTTTTTAAAAGATAATAATGGAATAAATAATTCCCGTTAGAATAGTAAACGTAAAGCGTGTTGAAGGAAATATCTCCGATATTGTAAAACGAATCCCATTGAAAATGTATTGTATTAAATTGGGGATGTATACGATTGATGTTTCATTTAAAATTAATTACGAGTATACAAGATATTTGGCACACAAAAACGAATTTTCCGGAAAATTATAGTCAACGTAAATGAAACGATTACGAATATTACGTCTTAATCAGTATCGGTATTCGGTATATACCGCGTCTGTTAGTATTTCCGTTGAAAGAGGACTTTTTCAATGGAAAAAAAACCCCCCCGGATGTATTTCGCATCAAAACTGTTTAAAACAATCGAAAATCGTTAAAAGCAAATTACCGTCGGGCAGTCGGTCCACGTGTTCTGAGCGTACGATGTGGATAAACCGGAGTAATTTCAACTAACCGGAGAAATGTTTTACGAGAAAAAAAAAATAAAAATAATAATAAAAATTACGTTTTAATCAAACTAATGGCTTTTCCGTTACATTTAGAATCTTTATAATTAACACGAGCACGGTTAACGTTCTAACGTGTTTTCGGCGAATCCCGTTTTACTAATATGCGCGCACATACCACGCAATAGAACATGATTATTTTTATCCTATAAAAATGTATTATTGTGACGAACAAGACAATTAATAATATTATAAAACGCGTATGTTCTAGCCGAAATCAAATAATATATACGCATGCGGGAAACCGTTTTACTTAAATATTATTTGTGTGCGTGCGAGTGTATATATATAAAAAAAAAAAAATTATTTTCAATTATATCCTCGGTGCCGGGTAAATAAACTGCGTCGTGCCTACCGGATACGAACGCAAAAAATCCTACAAGTGGGACGTACGCGCATCTCCGGACAAATAATAAAAAGAGGAGTCTGTATGGGAACTGGGGAATACGAATACGTACGCAATCTAAACGATAAAGGAATTCAACTTGCAGGAAAAAAAAAATATATATATATATATATATATATATATACTTCAAAATCAACTCGCAAATAAAAAAAAATATATATATATATATATAATGGGCAGGGGTAGGCAGCAGCAATTCACATCCACCCGACCTAATCGCTGTTCTCGTCCGTGTATTATATACACGTGGCAGTTAAGTAATTCTCTTCGGCGCGGTCCACATTTTGGCAAGCAGAAAATATCCACTTGCACGTAAACTTCTCGAGAGACAATCGAACGTTGTTTACCGAACATATTATTATAATACGATTAGGTACCGCCGAATACTTCAATAAATTATAGACAAGTAAGTACGAATAACTTTATACCGAAATTGTTATTGTTCGCCGGATAATATTATTCGGAATATTTATCGGAATAGCAATTCATTCGGCGTTCGCCGTTCGTAAGTCGTCCGTCATCGTAAAATAAATACTACGGCGTCTCCGTAACGAATAGGACATAATATATTGATATTAATATTATTGCTCGGTAAAAAATAAAAACAATTTTAAGTATTTCGACTCCGACGACACAGGATGAGCGATATTAAAAGAAATTACAAAAAAAAAAAAAAAAAAACACACTAATGCGAGCCGGACAAGCTCGGAGAAAAGAGAGCTCATTGGTAAAACTTGTATTGGCGGAAGATTTTCCGATTGGGAAAAAATCTTTCAGGAGACCACGCCAATGTCGAAAAGACGGTGATAAAAAAAAAAAAAAAAAAAGAAATATGTCCCAGTAATGAAACCAGAAATGAGTCGCGACAAAATCAATAAATAAATAAAACGCTACACATATATATATATATATATATATATAATTTGAAAAACGGGGAATTAAAAATTCCAAACGTGATTTTTATTTTCGGCAAAGCAATAAGTGAAAACGGACGATAAATCGTAATAAATATTTTAAATACCGTTCTACAGCGGCGGATTAACGAGGGGGCGAGAGGAGTCAATTGTCCCGGGTAGAAAATTTCACGGGGCATAAAAATCTCGCAAAAAACGCCAACTACTTTTAACGTTTACTTATATTAATTTCTATGATTTTTTAATCTTAAATTATGTTTGTAAATGATCGTAACGAAAATAAGATATTAAAAAATACGTTTAAACTTGGGGGGGGCGACAGATTAAATATGTACCCAGGGCATCAAATATCTAAATACACTGCTGCCGTTCTACTTTAATAATATAGGTTATTTATAACGCGAGAATTTCTGTTATTTGACAAGCTCGGAGAAAAGAGAGTCCATTGGCAAAAAAGTTTTATTGGCGGAAGATTTTCCGGTAATGGAACCCGAAATGAATACGTTGGATTGAAGTAGCATTGCACAGGACAACCAAGGCAGCAAATTTGTCGTGGAGGGTCTGCGGAGCAGTAGTCAAAACATATTGAGAAGACGAGAAATAATTGTAGTCGATTAACGTTTGAAAAAAGAATAAATATTATAATTATTTTTATCGAGATGACGCGTTGGTACTGGACGAAATGAAAAATTGTTTAAACGGCGAGTAAAATAAATACAAAATGTGTAAACTAGCCCTAGGTGATTATAAAATGTATTTAATTTGAAAACGAAAAAAAATGTTGTCGCTAAATATATAATATATTGAATTAAATGTACTCGTAAAATAGTGTTGTTTTTTTTTTTTTTTTTTTTTTTATTTCTATAAAACAATAATGAATATTATTTTAAAAAACGTATTGCAACATTTAATTGAATAGATGATGATAAGTTATACGGCCGATTGGAGACCGGGTGTAAAATGTACTCGAGACTTTTATTTTTTTTTTAGTTTTTCTATTTGATTTAACCCTTATTTAAATACTACTGAATACTGATGGATACATTTCGTTCTGCCTATTGAGTTTACGAATAAATGCATTTTTAAATTGTTTATTACCAGTATCAAAGTACATGGGAATTAATTCCATTATCTACAGTGTAAAGGCTGTTGAATTAAACATATTAAAACAGCTCTTCGCAATTTTATCGAATACACCGTTATTCTATTGTCGGTACGAACATTTTATATTTCTTCTTTGTCGTTTTTATTTTTCTTCTTTTTTTTTTTTTTTTTTTTATAGTTTATACGAGCATACGAGGGACGTATTGGTTTAACTGCGATGTGTGCTTTTTTTTATTCGCATTTTAAGCAAATGAATAAAAGGAAACCCCTGTGTTAACCACGTATATATGCGTTAACCACCGATAACCTCGTTTTTACCAGAATTTGAGTAAAATAGATATACATTTTTTTTTTTTTTTTTTTTTTAGCTTTGCACTGTTTAGCTACACCCGAAATCCAAAAATTGTATTCTATCTCTGCATCACTATTATTACTGTCTGTTCGGATCGTATAACTGGTTCGATTGTTTCAGTCGTTTCGCCGACGTGTGGATTTCCGACGGATTTGAGGTCGGTCATAAAAAAAATGCAAGTCGAGTACAAATGCGGTTCGTACTAATGTTTGCGTTCGTTTGTATAAGTCTGACGTTGTTCGAGGGGATGGATGGAGGTTTTTTTTTTCTTTTTCTCTTAATATTGAAATATAATTTAGTTATACCCTAACGATTATTGTGATTATCATCGTTTGTGCGTGCGTAAAACGTTTACGGGATTATTACTTAGGCTGGAAACCTGTACGTACGAAACCGTTTCTCCGTTTCGTTTTTGTTGACACGTACAAACGATTTCATGAAAAAATATTCCAAACGTAGACGCGCAATTTTAGAGACGACCACTAGGGCTGGTTATATATGCACTGCGTCCGGTTATTGAGTATTATAAAACAATTTTACGGTTTGTGGTAATGTCCGTAATTCTCGTTTTGTATGACGAAAAATTAATTTCTAGTAAGCACACTACACGTGCCGTATAAAATACAAATATTTTATTTTTATTATTTGTTATTTTTGAGGTCGGTCATAAAAAAAATGCAAGTCGAGTACAAATGCGGTTCGTACTAATGTTTGTGTTCATTTGTATAAGTCTGACGTTGTTCGAGGGGATGGATGTTTATAACCTTTTTTTTTTTTTATTTTTTTTCTGGATTTCAATCACGGTACAACGAATTGATCGAAACCGCAGTTTGACGATATTATTTTTCTTTTTAATTGATAATTTCTATAGGAAAATTCCTACCGATCCGGTGTGACGTGTGATATATTTTTTAACACGAGTAGGCATTCCTTAAAGGTAACTTGACGAATCGTTTTGTTTTATGTTGTTATTACAAAACACTCGGTGGTATATCGACGGTTTTCGTATTTTATCTCCGTCTCGGCGTACTGTTCGAACTATAACGGTAAAATAGACAAAAAGAAAATTTAGAGTCGTTATTTTTCTTTGGCGTTTCCGAAAGTTCAGATCCTTTGTGGTTTTTCATATCGTGGTTTTTATACTACACCGTCGCCGTCCACTTAACAATTTTAAACAATTTTACGGTTTGTGGTAACGTCCGTAATTCTCGTTTTGTATAACGGAAAATTAATTTCTAGTAAGCACACTACACGTACCGTATAAAATACAAATATTTTATTTTTTCTCTCTCTCTCTCTCGCTATATTCCGCCCGATACGGATAGAGGCGTTTAATACGAATAATCGATTCTATTCAGCGGGGGATCGCGCGGCCTGCCGGTCGTCGGGTTTTATGCCCTGTAAAAAAGCTATTATATCACGTCTGGCGTTCCCCCGTCGTAATCTTCGAACTGCAGTACTGTCGTACTGTCGTCGATCCAATATTGTGTATAGCGCTCGGGTTCTCCATATCTAAAGCCGTTCTCTATTATGTTTAACGTGCGTGTATGTAATATTATATTATACATATATATATATACGTATACGTATACGTATACCGAAGTTATTAAACCGAACCATGTGCTAAGGATTTGCGTCGGTAATCCGTAAATAATATCTCTGATGGCGAACCATGGTATTAAGTAGGCAACGAGATAAAAATAAAAAGCGAAATAATAATAAATTATTCGGCGACAAAAACGTGAAATGTACAAAATCTATAAAACCGTGACAGGTCCTCTGCGCGCGGTTCCGCGCCGGAGCCCGTCCCGTTTATTTATCATTTCAACATGAAAATTATGACTTTAATCTATACGACGAGCTTATCCCAAAACGGGTAAACATGTCGTCGAATCGAACGGAAATATATGATATTGTTATGAGATATAAAAAAAAAAAAAAATAAAAAACGTAACATTTTATATAATCCTAGTGAATAGGGGACGAAGAAACGACTACAATTGGATTAACAATGATATATATATATTTTTTTTTTTTTTAAGCACTTAACGTTTTTCCGGGCGGGAAGAATGCTAAAATGGCTTCTTTTTTTTTTTTTTTCTAATGCCAATTATAGATCGGAAATTGGACTAGGACGATTCATTAAACTAGTCGTTTTTTTTTTTCTTTTTTATAGTCATTTCCCCAGTACCTATACACAGTTGTCCAAGCAATCGTATAAAAAAAAAAACCCGTTGAAAATTATTACGTTACCCCTTTTAAACAATATCAATTTTTAAAATTATTCGAGTGAAAAATAAAGTTCTATTTAAATATAATGTCGATCAAATTTAGTTACAGTGTATTATTATTCTACGGTGTATTTTTTAGTTTTATTTCCGTTTGTCTAAAGCGGTAATTTTTAAGTAATACCCCGGGCTGTAACTATGGTTCTGTTTTCGTATTCAAATACTAAAAATTAAATCATTCTTTAATAGAATATCAATTACGTGTACTATAATATTTTAACCGAAATCCCGTGTTCGATACGAGACATATTTTTATTATTGTCGATTATTAGTTTTAAGTATTCTATTTGGAATGATAATAATGTAAGTATTGACGACGGTGGATTATGCCCGGAAATTGTTTTAGCGAATTGTCGGTTTTTTTTGTTTAGTAAAAAACGTACGGCGTGAAAGTTTCTAGGCGTTGGTTTTTTTTTTCTTTTTACCAATCGAAAGAGTGGTCACAAAAAAAAAACCGCACGCAGACTTGAAAATCCAATACCGTGTTAGGGTCCTCGCTCAGAATCTATATGAAAAAAAAAAAACGGTTTTTATTTTTTTTTTTTTTTAATTTCATAGGAACGTTTGTTGGTTTTTTTTAAAAATTTTTTATTTTATTTTTTTCCGTATTATTATGGAAAACGTAGAAAGAAGATGGAAAAAAAAATTCAAAAACCCAATTCCGTCGTTTCGTATAGTACACCCCGCGGGGGTGGTGTTAACCGATGTGCGTCCCCGACAGACGCGCTGCGGTGAGGCCTCCGAGGACGGCATCGCACCGCGCAGGACGACGTACACGCGAAAACGTCTGTCGCGAAATGCGGTTTTGTCTGCGGGACGTGCCCGCGTGTATAAAACGCACCCCGTTTATTTTTATTATATAAAAAGAACGAAAAAAAAAAAAAAACCGTCTGCCTACCGTTAAGCAAGTCTCGTTTCGGTGTGATTGATGACGGCTTCCGATACTGAACTCCGGGCCGATATTTCTCGTATATAAATTATTATTATTATTATCGTAGTTACGTTGCCGGCCACACTATTATCGGCAAAGGCGATAACTCATCGTTCCGTCCACGATATTAATTAGAGTCGAGTAACCGCTCGTATTTTGTGTGTGGCGTTTTTTTTTTTTTTTTTATGTTCTCCGCAAGTCGGTAATGATGTGATTTTTTATCGTTGTACGGCCGACGTCCGTCACCCCGTGCGAACACACAAACCGAAACGGCGGGACCAAACATTTCCGGCAGACATTTCCGAGGAAAAAAAAAAATTAACGTTTTGCACGATAGATTCGTTTCGACAAAACCGCAATAATATTAATTAATATCATATACGCGCCCATGTTGTACAGGGTGGGGCGTGGTTTTTTCGTTATTTAAAAAAATCATAACACCAAAAAGTATTGGCAATATTGATTTAATTCTTTTTTTCTTCGGTGTATAGGGGTACATTTAAAGTTTTATTAGATTTGATTTTAAACACTGCATCCCGAAGGTGGCCACCGTTCTCGTCAATGCACCGAGATAGTCGGAATTCGACATTTCTGTCCACTTTTTCCGGCATAGGTGTGCTTATGTCCGCAATAGCAGCACAAAAATTGTTTTTGAGATGACGAACGATCCGTGGATACCAACGATTTAAGGTAGCCCCACAGGAAAAAATCACATGGGGCTAAATCTGGTGATCGTGCTGGCCACTGAAGATCGCCTCTAAGAGAGAAGATATTCATTGACCTTCTTGCCGTGTGAGCCGTGTCGATATCCTGTTGAAACCACACTTCCCCTACATTCATTTCATTAAGTTTGGGCAGAAAAAAATCCACAATCATGCTGACATAACGTTCGGAATTGACCGTAACTGCTCTTTCGTTCTCTTCAAAGAACCCTGGGCCAATAATGCAGATTCTGGATATTGCACACCAAACGGTCACACGTTCTGTATGCAGAGGCTGCTCATGAAGTTCTCTCGGGTTAGTGGGGCTCCAATATCGCGTGTTTCGTTTGTCCACACATCCTGAAATATGGAAATGTGCCTCGTCACTAAAGAAAACAAGGGCGTCCTGAGGCAAGGTTGTCGAGGAAGGCTTCACGTGTATTTTTTCGCGCATCATAACCGCGTGGATTAAGTTGTTGCACATTTGTATGGGTGGAAATTAAGTTCCTCGTGAAGAATTCGTCTTACTGTGCGACTAGACATTCCAAAAGCAGCCGAATGTTTGTGTGCAGATCGCCTAGGGGATTCGGCAAAATTGCCGCCATTACCCTTTCGATGTTTCCTGGCGGTTCTGGAAGGTCCATTATGTTTCTTCTGCACGCTACCGGTATCCCTGAACGTGTCCAATCACAAACAAATCGATTTCCGATCAGGCACACGACCTGCCGGTGCGATATTGAAATGGTTTCTGAAAACACGCAGAGTTGCGATGATGGAACGGCTGAAAGGTTAGGTTAGCTACTAATTGCTTTGTCCACTGCATTGTTGACACTGAACTAGTTATAACAAAAACCTTAGAATCTAAGGCTTAGAAAATGCGCTTTCGAACAAGCCATAAACCAACGCTCTACTATTAATGGCCGCTCGGTTGCGAGAGTTTCAGATAAGGAAGTAACCACGACCCACACCCCGTATTTAAAAAAAATATATATTTAAAATGCATTTTCCGAAATTCAACAACACGTATCCGTCGTCGGCGTTGTTAATGCCTCTTGTTCGTAGTTTTCACAATTATTATCGTCACTGTGCCTATTTCTGAACAGTACTACTACTCTGGTTTGTTTTTTTATTTTTAAAAACCTCAACGTACAACAAGTACGGTGTACTTCTCGTCGGCCGTTTACCCCGCACATCGCATTATCCAACACCGTCGTCCCTCCGAATACTCGCGCGCGTCATCGCCTCTCGAGAAACCCTCTAGCCCGGGTTCGTTTACGTACGCATTACTCACCTGTTCCGGACCGGACGATCTATCACGGTTGTAAATTCACAACGGCGAACACGCGGCACCGTACGACCCGTAGCGATTTGTTCCGGGGGGGGGGTAGGGGGGAGTCGGGGCCCCGCGGAAAACACCACGGGCACGGGCCGCCTGGTCAGACGTGCAGCCGTCCCGGCGAGTTCAATTATTTTGTCACCGGGGCGCGGGTGCGATAAATTAGGAGGCGGACGCGTCGGCGTCGCGGCGTTGGTCGTAGGCACCAAGACGCATGCCGCGGGCGCAATTAATCGGCGGGCCGCCCGCCGGACGTATTCGTCGCGACGGCTCCGGCGCGCGTGTCGCCCGCCCTAATAATATATATGCCGCATTATGTTCCCGGACGCGCGGCGGTAACACGTACGAATATATGCGCGGCACCGGCGGCCGTTCTCGCAAATTATAACAACAGTTTTAAAATAATACCGAACGCGAATGCGGGGACCGGGCCGCAGGCGACCCGTGTCCTCCGGTCCGTTTCGTCCGTCCGCCCGACCGAAACAACACTCGATTTACACGTCCCCAGCGACCAGAAAAAAAAAAAAAAAAAAAAAAAAACAACGGTGGTTTGTTGCCGATCCGACGATACTATATACAGTGTGTTCCAAAATGATTCATCCGATTACGAACTGATATAGTTCGGCAACGGTTAATCGCAGGTTAATGACCAATGTATTAATGGAAAGATTAGATAACTAAGTTTATATTAAGTTATCTAGTTGTTAAATTTGGCACCGTAATCGTTAGTGACGTAACTTAATTAGTTGTTATCGAAATGTCGACCGAGCAACAAAAGGCGTTTTGTGTGCTCCGCTTTGAGAAGTGCGAGTCTTTTATTACCGTGCAGCGTGATTTTCGTCGAAAGTTTAACATTGAACCTCCAACAGCCCAGAGTATTCGAAGATGGCATAAAACCTTCCAAGAAACTGGTTGCTTATGTAAAGGGAAGTCATCAGGTAGACCAAGAACTTCGGATGAAAATGTTGAACAAATTCGAGAAAGTTTTGTAAGAAGTCCACAGAAATCAGTTCGTCAAGCATCCAGAGAATTTGCAATACCACCGACAACAGTTTGGCGTGTAGAAGTACGCATATTTCTTAACGATCAGCTACCACAGAAATGGATCGGTCGCTGTAGTGCTAATGACGCTACATTTTGTCCGTGGCCGCCCCGTTCGCCGGATCTTACAATATGTGATTTTTTCCTCTGGGGTTACATAAAAAGCATTGTTTATGTACCTCCCCTTCCAAAAGACCTTGACGAATTGAAAAGTCGCATTACAGACGCCGTCAACTTGGTTACAGTCGACATGCTTCAACAGGTTTATGAGGAATTTGAATATCGCTTAGATGTGTGTCGTGCAAGTAAGGGGGGTCACATTGAACATTTATAAGCATTGTACCTAAAACTTAAAATAATCCATTAAAATGTAAAATTAATTCTAACATGATCAATCAAATTTTACAATAAATATGATTATTTGAAATCGGATGAATCATTTTGAAACACCCTGTATATTCGTGTTATTATTCGTTGTAATAGGAAACAAATCGCGTAGACCGCGGGGCAGTTTCCTCGTTCCTGGCGAAACTGGTGGTCGCCGGTAGTAATGTGCCGCGGCGCAAATAATCGACAACAAGTCGCCGATGGGAATTTAAAAATGTTCAAAAAAATAAATAAATAAATAACAGTCCGAGTTCGCCCGAACAATATGGATTTTTACCGACTGACGAGAAATACATTTACAACGGGACGCGTGCGCAACTCTGATTTCGACTTTTAGACGGTCGGGAAATTATAATAACACAATACGATATGTATAACGAATTTTGTTATTGGCCGAGTTTCGTCTGTAATATTTTTATATTTCTTGAGTGTATTATCTGTTCGTGTAACTTTTCAACTGCTTAACAGATCGAATTCATATTTATACAGCGCATTCGAATGGTCGAGGGTGGGTGATTTATGGCTTTGGTCGGGTCCGCCTTGTAACGCCTCTACTAATGTTTAAAATTTAGATAGACTGAAAAATAACGTTTGTCGATTTACCGTGGTGACCGGCCAAAGCGTTACGCCAAATCGGTAATCTTCGTCCTCGCAAAACGTATAAATAAAAGTCGTGATCAAACGACATTTAAAAAGTAAACTCTGGAAATTAAGTGAAATTCAGTCCGGTCGACACATACGTAGACCGGGTAAATCTACCGAAAATATTCCAACGGAGAATATAATGAACCACCGGCAAAAGTGATCCCGGATTAAAAAAAAACAACCGGATGCCCTTGGCGGGATATACGTAGTTTATCCGAACGACGGTGAATGTTTTTACTTAAGAATGTTGCTCCGCGCGATCAAATGTCCGATGTCCTTTGCAAGGAATCGAGGAATAAAATCTACTTTTTTTTTAAAAAAAACTATCTGTTTGAGTGTTGAGTGGTACTTACTGGCTGTGGAGCTAGGAAAACGGTATTGATCACTAGAATATCAATGATACCGACCAATCGACCGTTCCGGTTTAGACGGTTTCCAGTAAAATTATACTTTTTAATTGCCATTAATAAGGCACAGGGTCATACATTAAACGTGGCATGGGTTTAGACCTGACCGTCTAATGATTTTCCCATTGTACGTGGCGTTTGTCACGCGTCTCGTGCAAACGAAATGTATTTAAACTGCCCCCAGAAGGTGAGACACAAACGGCGATGTATTCAGAAATATTTAACGAGTAAAGCCGTTTGAAACTTAAAATTTTAAAGTAATATGGAATTTAAAACACAAAAAAAAAATTGTAATTATAAGCGCTCGGATTTTGTAGCAATTGCTTATTTTTATGGGAGTGTAACAGATAGATAATTCCTATATATAAATACGGTTTGAGTTGTTCTGCTTTCGGACGAAGTTAACTTTATTTTGCTTCTTTCATAATTTTTACATGATTTTCAGGAAAATTTAACATATTTCTATGTATATTTTTTACTTCTGCTATATTATTATTGCCGGTACTAATAAAACCAGTAATAAATGGACGACTGATTAAATAACTATCGTTATTGTACCGAAATTGTAGTTTTATCGGAATGCCTGTAATTATTGTTTTATTTACGACTTACGGAAAAGAAAAATTATCTGAATTATATCTGCGTATTTTTTCAGTACGTTCAAATACTTGAGTCGACCGGTAAATATCAATCAGTGAGGTATAATAGTGCTAATAGTTAAAAATGAAAATAATTCGTAAAAGAATTCGGTGAAAATGTCTTTACGACTGACGGAAATATTATATTTTGTAAATTGTGCGAAGTCAAAATTAATTTGCATAAAAAAAAAATACAAAGTTCAGCAACATATTGCCAGAGAAAAACATGATGCGGGAAAAAAATAATGCAGTTCAGCCATTCGGTCAACAATTTTCTAAACCTGACTACTTATAAGATTTACACAGATTTACACACATCATAATGAAACCGATACGTCTGAATTTCAATATGATTTTCGTACAATACTGTGGCACGGGCATTGCCGTGCGGGACACCTAGACGATTCCGGACAACCGACAAACTTTACCCGAACAAGACTGGAAGATGGCGACTAGTGTTTATGTGCAGTGAAACCTCCCTTAACGGACACCTCCAAATAACGGACGGTTTTTTTATTTTCGGGAACGGTGACATTTTCACTATTTATAAATAGGAAAACCTCTAAATACAAGACACTCTTAAATAACTGACACTTTTATGACATCGATATTGATAATTTTTATCGTAAATTAAGGGATAAATGTTGAATACCTAAATAAAAGTCTACACTATTGGAGTTATTTTTTATGGCTATTGTATGTACATAATCGTACTGTGCGTGTATAATCTTATCGTGTCGTTGAAATATTGTCAGGTCGAAGAAATGTTCTATCGAATGCGTTGTCCTATTCGTATTTAGTTGTGTTTGTGACGCCAATATACGAAGAATATTCTCTAAAAGAAAAAATAGACATTATTGAATTTCGAGCATCAAATACAAATATGGGCGTTCGTGCGTTTTAGCAGACGTGTTTAGTGTTATTAAAACACAAATGGCGGATATTAGAGCGCACAAAGACGTTATATACAAAACTTGAAATGGAAATGGAGAAGAGAAACGAAAATGGACAATGATGTTACAGAAAACCACATTCATGGACAACGAAATGTTAAACTGATTTTCAAAATTACGAGAATATATCTTCCTGTATCAGGACCGATGCTTCAAGAAAAATGTAAGCAAGTCACTAATGTTGACGATCTACTTTCATCAATAAAATAACTCGGCAATCTCATTAAGGTGATTGGCAAAAACATTACAGAAAATGTCTGCATAACGTTCGACGATTGTGTGGGGACTAACCTAACACCGAAATCGGAAATTCATCCGATAGTACGAGCATGTCGGCACTATAAATGAAGAAGGAAATGATGAAGAAACTGACCACAAATTAGTAGTCTACGAGAGGCATACGGGCGGCAGCGAAGGGCATACGAAAATACATTTCTTTTGTCGAGATACAGAATACGACAAATGAATGAATTCATCGTTGTCGAATTATAAAATGCCTAAAAAAAAAAACTCGAGCAAACAAACTAATGTAACTTTTTAAGATTTATTTAACCAATGCAAAAGTAAAATGTAAAAAACAATACGATTTCTCCGTCTGAATAGCGGACGAAACTTGGACGACCGAGAGAGTGTGCGGTATTTTTTAGAGGTTTCACCGTGTAATAAAATATTGTACAGTTACGCGTACGATGTGTTTTTTGGCCGGTCGGCCGCGGGCGGGTGTAAACCACGAAAATTTTTGTGGGCTGGGCGCCGGCGAAGGGTAAAAAAAAAAAAAAAAAAACGCTTCCGCGATTTTGTTCGTTGCGCCCGGGCGGGGACGACCGACGGGAAAAGGTCGGGGGAATTGTCACTACGACGACCCCGGGAAAAAATTACGCCGAGACCGTAACCCCGGTCGCGTTACCGCCAACAAAAAAAAAAAAAAGAAAAAAACCAAAACAAAACAATACGAACACGTATTATTATTATTATTATTATTACCGTTTACACCGCCGTGTTCAACGCACGTGACGTCCGTTTAATTAAACGCACGTCTGCGGACCGCAAAGCTACGCGCCGCGATAATTCGTTATGATTACCGCGGTGAAAATTCGTCGCCAATCCGATAATTCGCCCAAAACCGCCGTGGAAAATATCGCAGGGCGTCCATTTTCGCCCGGCCGAGCCGGTAAATTAATTTAAACTGCCTCCTATACAACGGCAAAATTCGTTTGATTGTATTTTTACATATCGCACACACACACACACACACACACGACTTTAATGCGCCCGACTAAAAAACCAACAATTCTGTAAACAACTGGATAAATACATTTTACGTAATACGAAACATTTTTTTGAAAATATATAGACGAAAACTTAGCCTGTAGTAGTGTAATAAAAGTCGTGTGTACACGAAATAATAATACACGGGAAATATTGCAATTCGTTTTTTACGCGTGCAGTAAATTAATTTTATTAAAAAGAGATTTTTTTACTTTCGAATTACGTATTAGATGTTTGTTTTATTAAATTTATTTCGTGGTTATTTATTTATTTTTTTTTTTTTTTTTTTAATGCCCTGGGACTCTATTATTTAAATTTTTTATAAATATATTTATCTTACATACTAGATGTTAATAAATACTTTACGCGTTGATGAAGCGGCACTTCCAGTGACTTCGAGTGGCTCCTGCTCTTGACTTGAGTTTCCAACGCTCAAGACGTCTAACGTCGTTGGAGTTTTCTAGTAATTTGATTGCCATTGGGTCGACATGTTGATCCAGCGTCGTCTCTTGTTTGTGAGCAAACTTTTGGATTTCGTCTGCCATTGTAGGCCGCATCATATCGCGTTAAAATCGGGCCGTTTCTTTCAAACCGGTAGGCTACAGCGTTGTATTATATGGACGTTAGGCCTACTTGCACAACCCTCCACAGTTGGATGCCACGTGTCCAAATAAGTTGTTTTTTTTTGTTTTTTAATAGCTACATATAGTAGACGTTCGTTTTCTTAAAGTTGGTTAACTCGGAGTGGGGTCCGACCAATAGAGCTTTCGCATTTTTTTTCTGAAAGACGTGATTGCTCTCCGTTTAAACGATAGCCAAGGTGTATTTTTCAAGGTATGTCGCTGAATCTCTTTGGTAGATTGAAGTCGAATTCAGTACAATGTCGATGTTTTCGGTTTTGAGCAACGCACAGTAAACGTGTACCGATTTATCGCCATTTGCCATCTTGATTCGCCAACGTCTAGTCCGGGCAAAGATGTTGTAGGTTATCAGTTGCAGTTGGCTGATTCTTGTCTACTTACCGACAAAATGTCCGTATCGTCGGAGAACGTAACTATCGTTGTGTCGGGATCGTTTGATATATCAGCCGTGTAGAGTAGATACAGGATAGGTCCTTAAGGCTTCCCCGTACACGGTCAGTCATGAATGACAATCAACGTGATTGATAGTGTATGTATGTGAATGATAATGACTGACTATCAAATTTCATGACTGATGGAATTCAAACATGTTTGAATTTTTATCATCAATCAAGATGATTGGCGTTCATGATTGACCATGTGTGTCTATGAATGTACAATTTATCAGTGAATCAAGTCGAATTGAGTGAAGCAGTCGTGTCTTTTTGTCTTTTGTAAATTTTATATCTTCGTCAGAAAATGGCAAATAAATTAAATAATGAAGAATTTCGGCGCGAATTTATACGTCTACACCGTAGTTTACCTGCTACGTGGAAAATTATAAGTGATTTGATAATTTCTGTTGTCAGAAGGAGAGGATAGTCAAAGTTCATCTAGAAAATTACGATGGGATAATGTGATTCTTTTTTCTAACCATTCTTTCATCCAAAATTTTTTTTTCTCCTGGTTTTTCCTTTTGTTTTATCACACGCAAGGTAAATACCAATACCAATAATACCTTCTTCTTCATTAATTTTAATGCAAAGTTTAATTTTAAATTTAACATATATAAAAATATTTTTTTTTTTCAATAAATATTGAATAATAACAACACGTAACGCCACACTTTCCATAGTAACAATTGTGTTGACTATAAAACTGAAGATTGTCAGTCTTGATTGACCATATATGGTAATTATCAATCATCAATCTTGACTGTCAATCACGTTTGTTTCCATTCATGACTGACCGTGTATGGGGGCCTTTAGACGCTACCATGTGGTACTCCAGCCGATATATCATTCCGTTCGGTTACCGCTTCTTCGTGTATGACTTGGAATTAACGATCGATCAAGTATGATTCAAGAGACGGGTATGTGACAGTAATGTTTGTCTTCAAGAGCTTTACTTATCGCGTAAGTGACGTGATGGACTTAATCAAGTTACGGTATAAGATGTTTTTCTTCTATAATTGGTTTTAGACGTTCAAGTAGAAGATTCTATAAGAGTTTAGATAAACTAGGAAGGAGTGAAGACGGTCAGTACTGATGTAAAACAATTTTATTTTTTAATTTAATTTTGATGAAAATACTCGCAAAAGGAACAAATGTATTGCGTAAGTTGCATTTTGCATAGTGCGTGTATAATTTAAATGTTATTATATTGTACGTTGACTTCGAGCAATCTTACAGATTATCTAGAAAATCTTCTTTGAGTATAGTTATTTTTGATTAACTACTACGATATTGATACGATTAACAACGCCCTTGGAACATATTACCATTTGAATGAATGCAATTTTCGATTCCGGTGTAATACTTATAATGACGTCTGGTGGTTATATTTCGAAATAAAATAGATCGGTTGAAAAAAAAACCCGGTCTAAAACGTACCCGAAAGTGAATTCCAAACGTTAACTATTATAAATTTCTGTAAAACAGAAAACTGCGACGGACCGGAATTTCCTCGGGTCCTATACGGAATTAGTACTCGCTGTAGTAATACAATCGACGGCTCGTATGTACTTATACCTACAAATTATACCCCGAGAAGCAAAAACCAACGGTATTAAGGAACCTTGGGAACCGACAAAGGCAACGTCATTTATATCTCATAAGTTTAAAATATACTGTAACTTTGTTAAGTTGACCGTTACTGTATGACGTACGACTAATTCAGTGCGGTCGTGGAGCTTTCTCAACGGTATAAGATTGTGGAATTTACAATAAAACAATGATACGTGCCAATGAAACGCAACGCGTACAATATGCAATATTTAACTTAGTCAGATATATATATTTTTTTTTTTTTTTTTTTTTGATACATGCATAAAAATATTCGTTTCCCCGTTTGAAATTATTAAATAATTCACTGACAAATAAATTCTTTCGTTATTTTAAATGTTCTTATTATTCATCCGTGACAATCGAAATTCTCGTATATACTGTGATCACCGAGAACAAATACACCACCACGCGGTAATGGTATTGTCGTATCGGTCACGTTTTGTGTCGGACTGCACGTTCGCCACTACAGATTTTCCTATATTATTTTTTACGCCCATAAGAACAACTTGTCATGAGCCTCGTATGGAATTTTCGACAATTTTCGAGAGTCCGCACAATTTTTATCCACATAAAACCCAGTGAAAACTAAATACGTTACGCGCGTATAAAACGTATAAAATGACTTAAACGCATAACGTGTACAATTTTCGCAATTCACATTTGAAAAATTCAAAAAAAAATTCTCTATTTCAGATATTGAGTGAGGGTTTTATACATAGTAAAAATATATTGGGTAGTTAAAAATTATATATGTTGTATAAATTATTTGTAAAAAAAATCTGAGTTCGATAATAAATTCGCGGTCATTATTGCGCTCCGCCGCCAAGGTGACTCGAATTCAACTGAACTGACAAATTATTCGATAATGCGCAATTCATTTCAAACAAGCATAATTATGATAATTATTAATAATAGATTAATTACACCACAATTGTCTATTTTCATTTATATTTCATTTTTTTTTTTTTTTTTGATTATTATTATTAATTTAAACTTTAAATTAGAAATGTATTTTTGTTTGTATGGGATTTTATTTTTATACGCCATAAAAACGTATATAATTATGTGTTTTATACTATATATCGTATAATATCGTTTCAACCCTGATAAATACACAAAAAAAAAACACCGCCAAAATGATTTGAACGTCTTGCCACGTCTAAAAAGGGCTAATTAAAGTTTATTGCTACGATTATTTTCTGAATTGCAACAAAAAAAAAAAACAAAACAAAACAAAATCGAAAATAACAGTAACCGTTATTTCGTAAATAATCCTGTTTTTTTTTTCTCTATTTATTAGGAAAACTAATAAAAAAAATTTTTTTAAGCAAAAACCGCCACTGGAGTTGATGATCGGAATATTATTTCTAGTAGTAATGCTATTCACAAACAGAAGAAAAAAAACACATCATAGTAAAACCTATACACTTATATTTTTAATTTATCAGTTCACCTAGAAATACTATGTATGTATATTTTATTTATTTATTTATTCATTTTAATTTGCAACACAAACAAATATATATTACGCATAATTGACTATATTTTATCAATTTTCCGCCATAATTCGTACCGTCTGTACATATAGTAAATTTAAAAATAAAAAGTATTTACTACTAACCGCTTGGGTATTAATTTAAATGATTACGTTTTTAAACACGCCATACGTACTGGCATAATATTCATTACTTTATTAATGAAGCACCTACATAAATTACTTATAATTTAATGGTAAATAAGTAAGTGACAAAAATATTCAATTTATTTTCCATATACATTATATTTGTTAAGTCGTTTCGGTAAAAAATTAATCGAATTTTCGTAGAACAATTCAAGTACTAATAAGAAAATTGCATATTCGAAAAACATTCTGCAGCGAAGCTCACGGTTTACCGTTTCAATGTTTGTATATAATTATTTGTATCGTTGCTTTTAAGATCTTTTTTCTTTATGCAAAGCATTAAATTAAAAAAAAAAAAAAAAACAACAACAAGTGTCTACTCACTTACTATCAATTTATATAGTGTAATCTGTGTCCAACTACCTACGTATACAACGTGAAATTGCTGTGCACGTTTATTGTCTTAAAACTACCAAAAATAATATTATAAACGAGAGATCGATTCTCTTACGAGCTAAAATATTAAATGAGTAAAAAGTTTTAAAAAAAAAAAAAAAAACCTACCTTTCGATACATAAAATAACGACTTTATTTTACTTTCCTTTCGTATTTTGAATATTTATTGATTTCATTTTCACTTGATACATTATACACTTTATATAAACCCCGACTATTCAAGTCGTATAGTTCGATTGAATTCTCTTAAAATATTTTCTGTGTTTTCTACGGACTATAAATCCGCAACTAATCATGAGCACGTGCTTTGTGCTTGTTAGGTATGCCATTACGGTTTGTAGGTCATACAATTTACACGGGCATACAAGAATCGGAAAGGTCTCGAAAAGAAAAAAAAAAGAAATGATTTTAGATTAAAACTGGAAAACGCAACGGCATGAGTCATGTATAAGTACAACATAATAGTTTAGTATCCTTAAAAGCCCTTTGAATTCACTGAAAATCTTCTTATACCCAAAGCAACTTACAAACCTACAATTTAAAAGTCGCCGCCGTCATATTATTATTAACAATACACGTTGATTGTAATTCCTCTCTCGGGCTTATCAAAAGAGAGAGTAAAAAAAAAAAAAAAGTAAGAACCTTATTATTATGACAATTCAAACACACACAAAAAAAAAAAACCCCCAATAAAAATTATGTAAATTTTCAAATAAACACAATACAATGAATCGTGGGTTTCGATTTTTTTTTTTTTTTTTTTTAAATATACCTATATATTATAGGACATGGGTACTTAAACTAGAGACTAAAAAAAAAAAATTATCTATGCGATTTGTTTTCGTCACTTTTATCGTTTGGGTTTGTGGATATAACAATACCGGCAATCCGCGATAGGAATATAGTTTGTATGTATACGTTCGTACGCAAAAAGTCTAACAAATCTACAAACCAGAACCCAAAAAAATGACTATCGGTGGCACACATTGCGTCGAGAGTATAAACTTTTTTCGGAATTTTCCTTGTGGACAGCTCTAAAATTGTACATTAAAATGTACACCGTCTTGTTCGAATGGGGTGAAACCACTAACTTACAATTATATGATGCCGTTTGAAAATCGAAACGTGGTAGTGATTTCACCTCTAACAATAAGCGCGAGAAAAATAAGGACAACGGAAAACCGTTAGAGCGCCCTGTTTTTTAAATTTTTCCGAAAAAAAGTTCATACTTTCCGAGATAATGAATTCCGCAAGCTACGTCGACCGCCCTGTGTACGTTTCGCCGGAATGATATCGCAAAATTCACCAGCACTGACGAAACATCGTTTACACGCCGTACTATTTATCTTCACAACAGTTATAATATAAAATCAATTACGCCGTTGGATTAGATGAATCGTTAAAACGCACAACGCACGACAAAAATTAATAAAAACATTTTTTTCTTCGTCCGGTGTGACATTCTGCTGTGACAAGAAAAATGTAAAATTCTTCCGCGTAAAAACGATCGATGAACAAAAGATTTTCGATTCGGTCAAATCAAATTATTGACACGGAAGATAAATCATGGGCGACATACCACGTATTTTGTCTACGGCGAGTATTTTTAATATCAAATAATGGACGCGTAACGAATACGATCGCGGGGATTCATAGCGTTAATTATGTTGTTACGAGTAAAAAGACACGGGGTGTTTTATTCGCCGTGTTAACGCAGCTGCGAGAACTCCTTTTTTTTTTTTTTTAATACTCATACGATGTCTTAATGGACGCACACGCATCAGTATATTCGGTGCATTCGTAATGGTTTTTTTTTTTTCCTTTTGTGAGTGGTATACAGTCTGTATTATGGTCGTGTAGAGACGACCGTGTAAGTATTTGATATAATGAGATGGCGTTTAACACGAAAATTCGACGTAACGTTATATTTTAATAATACCAAACTCGTATAATGTTAATCGTAAAAAAAAAAAAAAAAACCCCTTGTCAGAGGGTGTTTCTTTTCGGAGATTATATATTAACGCGATATATGCCTTCGTGACCGAGTGCAACGTTTTAGGATTACAAATTTCATTACTGCATTACGGGATGACTGCTATACGTCGCATTTAAAACGGTATTGTCCGTTTTTTGGAATGTGTATACCCGACAAACATCGACCGAGACGTTTTTTATTCCGTTTTTTAGAATATGGTCACGTTTCAACGCCGTTATTTCCGTATTATTATATTGGATTCGGAACAGGGGAAGATATTAAAAATTAAAAACAAATTTATAATTATATATATTTACAATTTACCTAACCTAACCTGAGCGAAAAACGTATTGGTTTTATTATGATGTGTACTTTTTTTTTTTTCTCTCTGTCTGTAAATAACTTGTTGACCAGAAATCTTGCCCGCCCAATCATCAACACCGTCGTAGGTGGTTTCTAAGTGAACATTTTGTCTAGCTGGTGTATTTTTATTTTATACGCATTTCTTTAAAATTGGAGAAAAAAAAACCGGGAAAAAAGCCAACACAAAATATAACGTTTTATGTTGATTTCGATTCGGTATTTTTTTTTTTAATCCAACACTTTCTGGGTTATTTTTGGGTTTTATGTCTCGCGTAAAAATGCACAAAAATGTTGGACGAGGTTCATTATAACGTTGTACCGAATGGTATAAATAAAATAAGGATTATTTTGTTATTTTTTTTTTTTTTTTTTTTTTTTTTATAAGCGTTTTAAGTGTAAATTTCTTCGTAGTTTTAGACAACGAGTTTGCTGTTTATAAAGAAAATTAATAACCGTAAAAGTAATCGGCGGTCCTCGAGCATTTCTAGAGAAAACGTGCGCCCGCGAATAGTCAACACCCATATTATACGTTAAAAATAAAAAACGAATTCAACAATTTTGATTGTATTATTAAACGATAGGTAAACGTCGACGGAGAAAATATTGAGGAAATTATCAATTGTATTAAATATTTCTGAAAAAGTATAAATATGGCCTAAAAACATAAAACAAACCTCGAAATATGCATTTATATACAATATAAAATTATAATTCTACCTTTGTCTCGGTATAAAACATATTTGATTTTACTCTGTCATTTTTTATTTTTTTTTTTTTTTTTTTTGATTGTGTTGAACAAATACGGAAACTTTACGAGTCATCTGCCCTAGTAATTAGTCGAGAAGAATTATCGCACTATCAGTTTGCACTTCTTAAATCCTATACAATTTCTAGTCATGCATGAAAAAGCGAAAATATATGGGCAGGAGTACCACAAGCTAGCGTCCCTAGGACCTATTCTTCACTTACTCTACACAGCTAATATCCCTACCGACAATGGCTCGATGGCCACCGCTACGTTTGTTAATGACTATTTACAAATCACAATCGACGACATGTTGACAATTGGACGAGACGACGGAAAATACAAATCAATAGTGGTAAAGTCGGTGCACGGAAACTTTACTTTGCGTAAAACCGTGAACATTCAAGTATTGCTGGAACGCACAGAAATCCCACGAAAATATTCGGCTAAACACTTGCGGCGCGCACCTCGACTCCCGCCTAAATTGGATATCGTCCGACAGAGGAAATTACAAATTAAAAAGGGAACATTTTTTTTGGCTAATTGGAAGGCATTCTACCCTGGGCCTCGCTAACGGACGACTCTTTTGCGTAGCTATCATCAAACCGATTTGGGCTTCTGGCGTCCAGCCCTTGGGGCTGTGCCAGCAAATCCAACGTCCGAGTTATTCGGCGTTGTAAAAATATCGCTCTTCGTACAATTGTGGCAGCGCATACGGTTCGATAGAAACGACATCCATACACCGCGATCTAAAAAAATACGCCGTCCGTTTAAGAAGTTTACCTCGAACAAACGTTGTGTGAACAGAATAGAGCCGGACGCCAGTGTAACTGCTAAACGGCTTCTTGACAACTGGCAAGACACATTAGGCGTCTGGGACGTTTGAAGCCGTACGATTTAGTTTGAGTAACTTAGGCTAGTGACTTGGGAATCGGGACTACACCGCTCTTGGGTACAATCGCGAACATGTACATGTATCCATATATATTCACTACTCTTGTGTTGTTTAGTATTTATACCACCCGTTGTGGACTGTATTTATTGGTCGTCCAAATAAAAATGCCTATTAAAAAAAAAAAAAAAAAATGAAAGTAATTTAGTCGGTGGAGGTATTGATATGCGGCACGCGTGTTTTCATAATAATTGTATAGTTTCTCAACGACCAAGTGAACGTATTGCGTTTTATATATGTATATTTTAAAAAAAAAAAACCACAAAAACCACTGAACTTTTACGGATGACTTGTGCCGAACCAACAAATATTTATTTACGGAATTATATTATATTATCGGACTTTGCAATAAATAACGTGGTCGTTCGGTCCGTGCGATAAAATAATCGGTTGCACGCAATAGCCAACGGATTTAGGTGCCGGCAGACGGTAAAATAATAATTACATTTGCGCGCAAATTCTAAGGATTGTATATTCCGCAAACAACCAAAGCGTATTCAAGTGTACTGATTATATAAAAAATAAATAAAAAATAAAAATAATAGACTGCAGACTACGGATTAATCCGTACGAAAACAACTCGGGAATTTCAAACGGGGAATAAACAATTCCCAATAGGTTTGCGTGCAGGTAAATCGCCTTTCATTTTTTTTTTTTTTTTATTCTTGTTCAGCCGAGTGAAAACGATTTTCTGAAATCGATTAAAAATTCTCTCGGATAAAAAATACGATTATAATTTCATCACTCTGTCGGAGTCGTAATAATCGGAATGAAATAGTTATGAATAATAATGACGACGAGATGTGATCAGATCACGCTTTCGCTAAATTTTTTTTTTTTGCTTTTTCCCGGACAATAAACTGTTTTCGATATCGATTTGTGTAATATAATATTTATAATGACGTAAACGCGCCAAAAAAAAAAAAACAATTTAAAACTACTCGGTACTGAAAACATTATTTGACTAATTTTATAACTCGGCGTATAAAAATATTACTTTTTAATATATGTTTTATGTATCAGAAATTATCAGCAGAAAAAACACCATTTTTTTTTTTTTTTTAATTAAAACTAATAATAACATTAATTCATACCGTTCCGGGTAAAATTGTTTAATACTTTGACGAATCAACCCTCAAGAAAAAGACCGAAAACAAATACAAACTGTCGATTCGCCACAACATGAATACGACACTATTTTTCGAGAAAAAAAAAATCCGTTAAAGAATATTTATAACGATACTTTGTCGTTTGAACCGTGTTTGAATCATTAACGAGGGAGACGCAGACACATCAGCTGTATATTATTATATATACCGAATAATTTTTTTTTTTTTCGAGGGCGTATATGAATAGTTTATTTTTACAGGTGTAGCAATATCATTAAATCTTGTTTCAAAAAAAAAAAAAAAAAAATCCCAGTTTACGAACGGTGATTTTGGGTGAATAAATACAATTTGTATGTATTATATTGTTTTTTTTTTTTTTTTTTTTTACGGTTTAAATGATCGCCGAATAAAAAATATAACACAATTGTAAATCTATCGGGACAAGAAAGAAAAAAAAAACGTCCTACGGTTGGATAAGACCAACATCAATATTGACAAAGCCACGAAACGTGTAAGTATAAAATATTTTCGGTAAGTTCCGGATGATGATTTGTTAACATTAACGTAAACTTATACGACTTATCGAGGGTATATCCGGAAGATTTTTTTTTTTTTTTTTAACGACGTGTAATTTGTCTAGTTTTCCGGGCGATACGACTCGGGGTTACAGAAACCGGACGTCCAAAGTTGATATTTTGGTAAAAAACAATATTCTCAACATAGTCAACGATATATGTTTTGGTCGGGACCAACAGTCGTTATAGTGCAAATATATAAATCGACGTGGACGGTGGTCGCGCGTTGTGGACATCCGAGGGAGGCGGGCGATCGGCCGGTCTTGTGCCATCCCCTCGACGACGTGTTTAACACGATTCGAGGGAAATGCCGAACACAACACGTTCCACAAGACGTCCGCATTAGGGAACGCATTATTTGGCCGGCGACGACGATAATGAACGATTATTGCTGGTGTTATGAAAATTAAAAAAAAAAAAAACACCGGCGCCGGCGGGTCGAAACGATAGTGCGACCCGCGCCGGGCACGTATAAAAAATAATATATCGCACGCGTTTTCCACCTCCGTCCACGTCGTTTCGCACGGTTTGCGGTCGGTCGGTCGGTCGTCCAATTAATATCCACACATGTCCACACATTACGTGCGTCCCGGTGGTCGGACGTTATACTCTGTACGAGAGTTCACCCACGGCGCACGCAATAAAATAATAAAACCAACCGCGTACGGTTTTGTCGGCGGAGCAATAACGTTAAAAAAAATAAAAATAAAAAAAAAATGCAAAATACGCCCGTGTATAATATCAATTCTGTGTTCCGTAAGGGGTCCGGGGACGGCGCGCGTGAATATTTAAATTTAAACGCGTACTGATAATAACATTTTTTTTTTTTTTTCGAAAAACCCCAGCACATAATATACTATAAGACGTGATGCGAAAATAACGAGACTATTTCATTAAAAGCGGTTTATTTTTTTTTTTTTTTTTTTTTAAATTGCACAACAATTTAATAGTTATCGCTTTCAAAGTAGTCCCCCCCCCCCGATGTCCGAGCACACACTGTTGCACACACGTCGGTGTCGTTCTTGAACACAGTGCTGCCAACCGCTTTTATAGTTACGTAACTGACCGTTTGAAAATGGGTTCGTTTTAACGGAGTTTATAATTTTTCAAGTATACGTACAAGCCACAATGAGCTAGGTCTAGCGAGTTATCAAGTAGTAAGTTGAAGTATAGACATTTTTTTTTTTTTTTTGTTCGGTTTAAAAACGTTAAATTGAAATTGCACTGTGAGCTGGAGCGCCGTCTTGGTAAAGAACCCGACCCATTCTTCCACAGCACTGGCCGCTTCTTTCTAACACGTCTTCAGAATTTAATTTTACCATTTTTATAATAATATTGATTGACTAGTCTGTCCACCCATTATTATCCTAATGCCAAAGAAAAAAAATTGCTTTGAATTTCGACTTGCTCGTTCGCGCTTTCGTCGTTCTCGGAGAATTCGGTGTTTTCCAATACACGGATTGTCTATTTAGGTCAGGATCGTATGTAAATACTAAATATCCAAGTTAGGTTAGGTTAGGCGCACGTAATAATATCATTAAAAAAAATTACAATCGTCTTTGATGGATTGTCAAGTATCTGAACAAATTTTTTGGCGATTCAAAGTAAAATTTTGTACACAATTTGTCCGTGTTTAAATATCCTACTAAAATTCTTCGAACACTTTCTCTTCCGATATTTACCATCTCCGATATAGCTGTAATACTAACCGACGATCTCGCTGAATGGTTCTGTGGATATCGTCGACATTTCCGTTTGTTAATGACGTGGTAGGGACCGACCAGAGCGATCATCGTGCGGCGTATTTATTTCTGTAATACGAGCATCGTCCCAAAATTAATGCACAGCGCGCTCTAGCTGTCTTGCAATACGATATTATCAGCCGATTTTAGTATCAGTTTGTAGGATGAAGTCTAACGAACACGACGGATTCCGGTTTTAGTGGTTTTAGTACAAGTATAATGATGTGCGAGGCGCGATTACGAAAGTGAAAACAATTCGTCGGCTCACATTTCTATTTTCGAGCAACGCGCGTACGTTAAAATCGCAACGATTCGTGGTAAAACAGTGTCTGAAACTGATGCCGCGTTAAATGAAATATGTGGAACGGGTACTTTGGATCGTAGCACGGTGCAAAAATGGGGGCATCGGCGATTCCGTGACGGTCGTATAAGTATTGAGAACAACCCTCGCTCTGGCCGACCATCTACGGTTACAGATGATGATTTTCGCTTACGATAAACATGGGATAATTGTCACCGGTCGAGTTCCAATTGGCAGTAGTGTAACCGGGGAATACTAAAAAAAAAAAAAAAAAAAAAAAACATTCCTTGCCAAAAAAATAACGACCAGAAATCCGTAAAAAGCGACCGGGAATATTGCAACACGGTGTGCCCACCGTAATGCGTGGTCGCTCTTTAAGAGAATTATGGGTTGTGCATTACTTTTGGGACAACGCTCGTATATTAAACGTAACGCGATCTCGACCGGAACACTTGAAAACTGTTGCTATAATGACAAAACTTCGGGGAGATTTTTTTTTTTTTTTTGTTTATTTTTTCTTTTTTTTTAATAATAGCAAAAAACCCACGGCACGCACTGACACCTACTGCACTATAAGACAGTACATTTTCGTATAAACGAATCCGATCGTACGCTCGAGTCGCTAATTTTTTTTCAGGTGCACTTAAATAAATTACATAGACAATTTATGATAACGCGACAAAAAATATTGAACTCCATTGTGATGATTTTTTTTTGCGATTGATTCGTAAATAAATACTGCGTTGGTTCTATTATTTTCGTATATTTCCTTGTAAAAACGAATTTCCCGTCGAAAATAAAAGGCACTGCAACATCTCGCGTATAAAACGCCAAACTTATACAATAAAACAGCAAAATAAATTTAAAAAAAAAAAAACCAATTTAATTAATACGAAACACAAATAAACGATAAATAAATACAACAAATTTAGCACGGTTTTGATTTAAAAAATAATCGTCGGGTAATAAAATAACAAAGGCGGACGAAATAACATGCGACTGAATATAAAATCAAAATGAGAAATACATGGGAAAATATTGCCGTTTTTGTACACAGTGAGTATTATTAAAAGAGATGAGATGACATAAATTTAAGATGTTTTGTTATTGTTACGTTAAAGATATTGGCGTAGAATATTATTTTTATACATTTTCTACGTTTATTTTTTTATTAATTTTTTAATCACTAAAACGATTTTTTTTTTTTTTTTAAAAATTGAATATTGTAAAATATAATCGATAACCAAATATGTCCAACACACGTGTAGTTGGTGCACAACTATTACGAAAACGCTATAAAAAATCCTACCGGGGCTTAGATATTGTAAACACGATTATTGGGATTTTTCAGAAAGAATTTCTAAGTTTTGTAGTGCTAAGTACACGCCAAGCATAAAAAAACCTAAGAATATTAACAAGACCATGTCCATCATATTGTTAGATAACAGTTTCTGAAATATACAACTTTAAATATGTGGTCCCAGATAGGAGTTTAACCCGGATCAATCCCGTTCAATCCGAAATCTGGATTACACCAGACTGGTAATTAGTCCGAAATGGACTAAAAATGGTTAACAATCCATCCGGATTAACACTATTGATCCGAATTTTTATTATTGTTATCAGGTATTATAAATATAAATTTATCAAAAAAAAAACCAAACTCATTAAATTAGTTATTGCAGACAAGATTTAAAATTAAAAAACAAAAAAAAAAAAATGGTTATACAATTGGCAACATTAATCACAAAAGTGTTGTGGCGTGGTTGTGTACCGGTGTTGCATTATTCGTATTGACAGATCGAATCCATCAATCCGGGTTAAACGGATAATTTCTAATCCTTTCGGAATATTTTTCAATCCGGATTGCAGATTTATCGAGCTTTTGTTCAGCGCTAATACACATTGGGCACTAAATTCGTAAAATCTAAAGGAAACGTCGGATGATTAACGTTATTGATTGCTCGTTTACTTAACCATACGGTTAAGACGGAAGTCTAACGAGTTGATGGACAACACGTCATTTTTGGCAGAAAAACAAAAAGGTACTTCCAAGTCAAACAAAAACACTGATCAACGGCGCACGCTCGGATCGAAATACCGATGGCGCGACGGCTGAAAGTTTTAAGGGGGGCCACCACTCGAATTGAGTGCCCAAGTTTCGTAAACCGCTCAGGTTAAATTCGTTAAAATAAAATTAGTTCGCGTGTTCACTTACGCATAACGCCACGCTCCAAGTCTTCGTAAAAGCCCACGAACGCCAACTGTTGCAGTACATTTGTGGGCAGGCGGTTTAACGTATCCACCCGTCTGAGACGTAATGTAATGGCCTCCACGTCTTTGGCACTTCTGTCGGACGGCCTAAAAGAAAAAGAAAAACGAAATTTATATATGTACGCATATACGCCGGTGCGATAACATTCACAAAAACAAAATAATATGTCGAGAAAAACAAAAAAAAATGTTACTGTCAAAGGTGGGATTCGAACCCACGCCCACAGAGTGGACTGCGACCTGAACGCAGCGCCTTAGACCGCTCGGCCACCTTGACCTCTACAACGGAATAGATGAAAGTTATCATATAACTTTCCCATGTCGCGGAAAAGTACGCTGGATTTTTTGAAAAAAACCATAAAAAAAAACCGCCTAATCGTCCGGTAGGTTTGTTGTGCTAATTATTGTACATTCACGTCGATGGCCGGCGTTTTTACTTTGCACATTTTACGTGAATATACTCAATAAACTGAATATACGAGGTCTGTTCAAAAAGTTCCCGAATTATAATTCCTAAAAAATAGAAAATTTATTGTATCGAAAGTGTTATTAGATAAAAATAAAATAGAGATAAGCGGGTATCTTTTCAATTAAATCTCAAATGCATATTGCAATCTAACCATTATTTGTGCGAGTTCAAAGTAGACGGAGTCGTGTGTATTGTGCGATTGTTAAGATGAATATAACATTCACGAACAACGTATTAATATAAAAATTTTGTGTTAAACTTTGTAAATCTTCTACGGAGATTCATAAAACGTTGCAAAATGCTTATGGTGATCAGTGTTTAGGACGTACTCAGTGTTACGACTGGTTTAAACGTTTTAAAGACGTTCGGGAATCAGTTGATGACGACCCACGCGTTCAGGACGTCCGTCGACATCGACAGACTATGCTCATGCGAAAAAAGTCAATGAAATTGTGCGGTCTAATAGACGTTTCACTATTTGAGAAATTGCGAAAGATTGTAACATATCGGTTGGTTCATGCCATGAAATCCTGGTAGATAAACTTGGAATGCACCGCGTTGCAGCAAAATTTGTCCCTCGGTTGATGTCATAAGATCAAAAAGACAACCGCGTAACCATCTGTCAAGAATTGATAGATTGCGCAAATGATGATACGAGTATGTTCATGGAGCAAATTATAACGAGTGATAAGACGTGGGTCTATAGCTATGATATTGAGACAAAAGTCCAATCATCACAGTGGGTTGGTAAATTATGTCCAAGACCAAAAAAAGCTCGTCAGGTCAGATCAAACGTCAAAGTCCTGCTAACGGTTTTTTTTTTTTTTTTTTTTGACAACCTGGGAGTTATTCATCACGAAATTCTACCTGCAGGACAAACTGTTAACCGATGTGGTACCTATCTAGAAGTATTAATACGTCTTCGAGAAAAAGTGCGGAGGAAAATGCCTGAAGTGTGGAAGAAAAACTCATGGTTTCTCCATCACGACAATGCTCCGGCACACACTTCCCTGTTAGGTTAATTCGAGATTTTTGCGTGAAAAATCACATGACCGTGCTTCCTCATCCACTATATTCTCCCGACTTGGAACCAGCAGACTTTTTTTTATTTCCAAAACTAAAATCTCCGTTAAAAGGACAAAGATTATCTACGACAGACGAAATCAATGACAATTCGCTAACGGAGCTACGAGCAATTCCAGAAACTGCTTTCCAGGATTGCTTTCAACAATGGAAACGTCGTTGGCAAAAATGTATAAACCAATAGGGAGAATACTTCGAGAGTGATAGGTCTCAATAACTTGTAGGTAAGCAATATAAATAAAAAATTTAAAAATTCGGGAACTTTTTGAACAGGCCTTGTATATATATATATATATATATAATATTAATGTTTTTAATTTCAATTTAAATTACGGTAAATGAAATTGGAAATCTTCAATTAGGTACCATAGCCTGCGTACACCTAGCCACTAGCTAAAAAACCGTTTCTCGGTTAGATTAGCCTCTGTGCCAAGCATTCCCGATCCCTTGACTGAATGTGATCACGGGGAGGTAAACTTAAATAAAATACTTGTAAATAAGAAACACTGCGGGGTTTCCGATGTGTGTGTGTGTGTGTATTGTTTAAATCATCTACAAACGGGAAAACGTGAAAAATTACCTTATTAAATTTACCAACCGTTTGTGTTAAATTGCTCATACGGCCACATACTCGTACCTATTATTGTATAAATTCGCTACGTGAAAACGATTGGTACCGCACGAAACTCTAATCGAATAAAATAAAACACGAGTGGCCCCATTGTATAACACTATAATAGCTTCTTTGCTCCGTTCCTAAATCGTAAAATAACGTGTATTGCGAGAACAATAATCAACCGGACAAAATGAAAAACGAAACTCGAATACGTTTTGGAAATATTGAATCGAAAACAATTGTTTCTTTATAGTGAACATTCCTAATAACTCGAAGCCCGAAATAAACCTTACCCCAAAAACAATTTCCGTATAACTAAATTATTATTAAAACGAAATATTTCTTGTTGCAGTATTCCCCGGTTCGTTCAAAACGTTCAAGTATTCGACTATAACAAACTATTGTTGTTGGTTTTCTCTTGTTATTATTCATTACGTCATATTTATAACACAATAGAAAAACATAATCTTTTTAAAGCACACATAAATCAAAAGTGAATATATTTATGTTGATTATTCATAAATTTTAGCTATTAAGAAATTTAATTACAGTAAAACTTTCATACGGATAGATTTTTCAAATGAATATTTTGGAAAAAAATTATTCGGCTACCTATCAAATAATGTCTGTACCGTTCAAAGTTTTTACCGAAAGAAAACGCGTCGTTGTAAAGTAATTTCAAATAATTATAAATATGTTACGTTGCGAATAAAACAATTTGCAAAATATCTTTTGCAGCCATGCTATATGTATCGTCAACAAGGGTGCAGTGAACATTATAAAAAAAACGTATGTACACTTGATTGGACACTAAGTTTAGTTAAATGTGTGCGTTTTATTTATGGTAATATATTACCCAGTTAAATGTTAGCATTATATTTCAATTGTTTTAACTATAACAGATTGTCAATATTTTATACCCACTCGGATTTCTCGGTTTAATCTCTCGATAAGTAGACAGCCCAGCATAACAGCTTTTCGAAAGAGTTCCTGTTTTTAAATTTTTTTTTTTTTTTATTTAACAGTATTCATAAATGCAATTATCGCAATAACGGCGATTTTCGCATAAATCTCCAAACACATCGATGAGTCATTATCGTTGTTAATGGAAAATCCAAACAAATTGCCACTGTCTCGAAAGTGACTGCAGAATGATTGCAGTTTTTTGGCTGTCAGTGTCCGTTTTCAACTCGAAATAATATTATGCTTTCGAGGCATTTATTATAATGATTTAGAAAGTACAAATATATCTCGACTTATCATCAAAATATTTTAATTTGGATATTTTACTACGGACATTTAATTGGATTTTATACATTTTTTTTTTTTTTATAATTACTAGGGCAGTGCATTTAATTCACTAAACAAACTATTAAATATGCACTAAAAACTGACAAAAAAAATATATATATGCTCTTAAAATTCTTAAAATATGCAAAAAAAAAACAAACTAAAACCACTCAAAATGTGTTTATTTTTTTTTTTTTTTATTAAATAATAAAATTCTTGCAATATAATTAATTAACAGTAAAATTAGATTACTATTAGGTTTAGAAGAAAAAAAAATAGGTTCATTGCAACTAAATGTCTTATTTTATTAAAATAATTTAATGTCAATTTAGGCAAGATTGACCAGAAAAATATAAAAAAAAAAAACATAAAGAAATGAAAACATTAATTTCAATGTCCTGCGCCGTTAAATACACAAAATATGATTTCGTATTTGAATTATAAATTTTGGTAAATTTCGTAAACAATGTAGCAAGCGTACTAATAAATTATTAAACTATACACTATTTTTCTGTACATTAAAAATCACGAGGTTCATGAAAATAAAAAATCGAAACGTTAACATTTTTTTGTTTTTTTTTTTTTTTAGAATAATAAATTCTATAAAAACGCGGCTACCTTCAAAATTTTTCGAAAATTGTTTAACATTTTCTTTATCGAAACATAATAAAAGTTTAATTGAAAATGACGAGAATATTCGTAGTCCTCGTCCCCGCGAGCCGTATGGAAAATACGGAATTTAATTATTATTTTCATCATTTCGGAAGAATTATAGCAATGGGTATTCTCGTACGCTATTTGTATTTCGCTGTTTTAAACAGTTTTATAAAATGCACAAATTGCAGTGGCTAGACATTGCAATCTAGACCTTGCTAACAGCCCGTATCCCCTTTGTGTAGACGTCATCAAACCGATTCGGACTTACGGCTGGTGGTGGTGGGGCCGCGCCAGATACTCGAAAATCGAAAACATTCCGCGGCGTCAAAATAATATCGGCCTTCGTACCGTTGCAGTAGCACGCCGGTTCAATAAGGAACGACATCAAAAACCCCGATCCGGAGATATCGGACGATATCCAGGACGAAATTTTTGTTAACAAACATTCGAACAGACTAGAGAAATACACCCCGACGCGGCCGCCAAAGAATACTCTTCTTGACGGGTCGGCAAGACATTAGCGCCTCAGACGCTTGGAGCCGTACGACTCGGTTTGAGTGCGACTTAAGCTAATGATCGCTAAAAGGGGCCACCTCGTTATTGGTACAACCCCGAACATGTTTATGTACACATATTCGTGTATTTTATGTATATATACGCCCGTTATGAGTTGTGTTTATAAAGACTTTGTTGGTTGTTCAAATAAAATGCCATTGAAAAAACAACTGTTATTATTATTACTCGGTACATAATGCAAGCGAGCGCGCCAATTATTCTCCGTGGGCGTCCAAACTGTGTGTGCCTCTTTATAGGATAATTACAATGATACTAAAACTGAACGATATAACCCGGTCGGTTATACGGTTAATTCACATCCGTGTGTACCGTATGTGCAGAGCAGTATTTAGAGGGGAGGGAGTCCCCTACACGTCCAGAGGCGGTAAAATATTTAAACGATATTAGTCTAAACAATTTAATGGATCATCGTGTAGGCTTAAAGGGCCTTCGAGGCCCAACGCTGCCGCCGTCAGACGGTTTCTAGACGATATTCGCTAACCTGAACGGGTTAGATGGTTCACGGCCGGAGATGTCCCTCATCTCGAGAATGGTGGTGGCTCTTTAGTAATTGTTAGATTTCCTATATCGAAATGTGCATAAAACGATTATTAAATGCGCGGAAAACATTCAATTGGGTGACGGCATAAATGTAATGAAAAATATTAAATACGTTCCTGTGTATATGCATACGTATACCAATGTACTTGTACATGGTAATTTGTAATGGACATGCAGAAGACGTGTCGAAAGCTCGTGTCCTCTGTGCACCATAACGAAAAATGTGTCGTATTACAGTGTTGGATACGGTCGTATGATTTTTTATATACATTCCGCTTTTGATCGATATTAAAGAAAATGTTAAATATCGTCGTATAACGAAACACAAAGGAACACCGTGAATACGGTTAATTGCTGATTAAAGGCGTTCAATCTGTTAATCGTACGTATGCGTTTGAATCGTAATTGTCGTATGGGTTTAGAAAAACAAAAAAAAAACGGGGAAAAAAAAAACTATGTTTAACAAACTATTATAATTGACAAAGCGTCTTGTATCGCAAAACGTATTTTATTTGGTCGGTTCGTTTGTAACGGTTTACTGTTGGACAATCCTTAAACAGAATATAATTCATATCGAAGTAATCACGAATTGAATAAAACCTGAGTAAAAATTAACACTACGTTTTGAATCTGAATTCGTTCACCAGTCGACTTAAATTGTAAGTAAATATACGGAGAACAATTGTCTACGACACGATTATATTACTTGCAAAAAGAAAAAATATACAATTTTTCATGATTTATCATTTTTTTTTCAATAGAAAACAATAGATTTTTGGGCAAATTTTAGACGTTATTATGTTCTGTATTATTTAACGTGTTTATGTTATTATACTACGTGCTACGGTTTTAAAGTGAAACTCAAAAATACCATAAAACTACCCTTGTTAGCTATTTTTCAGCCCTCGTGAGGCACAGGAAGAGGATGAGTCGTCATCATTAAATTCAACCTAAATTACATTTCTACAGTATCGAATATCAAGGAAGGTTTGGTTGACTCAAACCTTTCTCCTATAAGTCAAGGCCTCCCTAATATATATATACTAACTGTCCCGCACGACATTGCCCGGGAAAAATTGGAATTACCAGTGGATTTAACACCATATCCTTCGCCCGACTTTATCGGTCCTATCGCGGTTAGATTTTCTTCGCGGCACTTTACTAAAAATGAAAATTAATACGCAAAACGATTGTTTATCCGTTTGTCACTCTTAGGCTGTTAGGCGTCTACACCATACGATATATACCGCCGAAATGTCAAGTCTCTATGTCCGACGGATTGGTCTGGTCACTGATCAGCCCTTTTCCTATACGAAATCTTAAAATTTGCAACAGAAAAAAAAAAAATTGACGGTCACTTATCGAGATAAAACCTATGCTATATTTTAAGTTGGACCGAATCGAGACACGCATGAGCATAATCTTATCAAAATCGGTTGTGTAGTATTCGAGCGCGTTGCACGCAAACCCGTCGTACGCTTAATTTTTATATAAATATATTTATATGGGCATTTATTTGTTTTACCGCGGAATATTAAATAAAGTTGTATATTAAAAAAAAAAAACAATACGTTATAATAGTATTACTGGTATTGTTTCCGTATGCGCTCTTAGATAAGCGCCCACGTGTTGAACCGCCCTGTCGTTCCATTGTGTCGCGGTGGCTATTATTTCATTCGGATTGTCGGGAATGCGGAACACACGCCAGGACGATCGACGACGGGTCCTGTTCGATAATTTAAGTCGTTTACGGTTTACAAGACTTACCAATGACTAGGGCTGTACGCCGTTGGATTTGCACGTAATATGTCGAACGCTGCCGACGATAGACTGATCCGAACGTAATTCGCAGCGATCGGTTCGTTTCGAATTCCCGCGTGTACGAGTATCGTACGATTTTTTTCTATTTTTTCAAATGGTGTTCAATAACTCACCACGGTAAGTGGTAAGGGAACAGGGCCGCGCATTCTAGACATTTGTTGAGCGCACGCGGTATTCCGGTATTCCGAATAGTTGTGAATATTCAGATTCGGATGGACGGACAACGGTTTATAACGGTTTATTATTAAGTAGAACACAATCCCCGGGGATCCGTGGAGGATAATAAATTGTGCCGAAACGTCTATATTACGAATGCGTATACGAATTAAAAGATGTGTGCTCGGGGAGAGCAGTATTATTGTACGCACGTAAACGCCAAACCGAACACGTCCGTTGCTTTTTCTACCGCGCAAACAATACTCTCGAAATGTAACGCCTAATGTAAAATAATAACACCGAGCAGACAATGCGCTCTCCTATATAAATTTATAGTGGCTCGGAATAGCTTTACGTACGTACGTATATACATATATATATATATATGTACACCATGATAATATGAATGTAAAGCTCGTTTGTTTTGGGTCTACCGGGCGTAATTCCGTTATGTTGGCAACGGAATAGCAAAAATAACAAGGTAAAACTGCCTCTACTTAGAGGCATCTAAATGAATAGGTACGCGAAAACGTGATTTATTATCATATCGTTCGGGCGAGTATTAACGGAATGATATTCATACGTCATCAAGGAAATCGCCTACACAAAACACACTATTGTTGACCGCTATATATATATAGAAAAAAAAAAAATTACAAAAAGGTCAATATACGCGATGTTTAACGAAAAACGACGACATTAAATCTACAAAATAATATACGCCGTTAGTTAATTTCTAACTCGGATGCGAATTCCCCATAACCAATATGTTGATTTTTCGATTGCAAAACCTCCTAACTTTTGACGGAAGGTTTGATGCGTTTCGTTTAATTTCTGGGCGAGAAATTATCTATTGGTTTTGGTTTTACTGTCAGGTGAGGGTCGAGGGGACCATCGGCGACGTCGCAGGCTTTACGAATTCTCCGGGTCGCAGCGGCGGGCAAATCGTAGGGAATCATTTATGCGGAGTGGCCGAAATATCGGCAAAAGAGAGGACGGAGAGCAGCATGCCGTTAAATCGCATACGGACCGGATTAAATTCTAACTTAAGCGTGTGTGGGCGGGATCGAAGGGGAGCGTGTGGAGGGAATGGGAAAAATGTGTTTTCCGTGCGAGTCGTCCAGAGAACCACGACGAGTTTTATAATATTTATACGGCAGGGTTCATCGATAATCCGGACTCCCGATAATCCGGACGGCGTATAAATCTATTTGTTGGTAAATATGTAGTTTGGTCGGGAATTGCCGGAAGCCAAAGTCAATATCTACAAAGTATTGTTATCGCCAAAAACGATTCCGTCGTTTTCATTACATACTCTGTGCCCACTAAAGACTGAAAGGTAATAAATCGTTCGTTCACATCTCCCATGTCGAGTGGTTGTTATTATTATCGTTTGTTACAGTGGCCCCTGGTAAACGCGTAGTTTTAACATTAGATCGTAGAGCCGAAATAATCGTGTAAACAGAAAACGGCCAGAACTATGGTATAGATTGCTGAACAGTGCGGAGGAATAGGTAAATCGACGAGTTCGGTGACATAAATAAAAACCCGGAGAAAATCATGAAGTTTGTCGGCACGGCCGAACGTAGTCCTGGCACACCTAACATTTTAAAACAGCCGGAAAATTCTTGTTCTCGAAAACGATGTATTTATATGGTTTACGCGACAGCGAAGACGACGCATTCCGATGATTTTTTTTTTTTTTTTTGATTTTGTTCTATTCGTCGTGTTGATTTATTTATTGTTTTTGTAATTTGAAAGCGAAATAAATCTAAAGATGGTGGATGTGAAAATAAACAAAAAATCTCAGTAATCTTAGAAAACTTCCGGTAATCCGGACGATGTTCGGTCGGAATTCGTCCGGACCATCAAGGCTCTACCGTATATATACACATATATATATAACACATGGGCTGAAAAGTCCCGGGCCCAACACATAGATGGATCTAGTGTTTTGGAATTCACCTCATTTTTATTTGGTACTAACCTGCAAAAGATAGCTGTTAAAATTTCATGACAATCTATTCGTTAGTGTACGAGTGACACTACTTTTGTTATTTTCAAAATAATGGGTCGGAAACAGTTTCGTGTTTTAATTTTACATTGCTTCTTGATGGGAATTAATACCGTTCGAGCGAAGAAATGGCTTGAAAAGTATTACGGGGACTCCGCTACATCAGAAACAAAAATAAAACGTTGGTATGCTGACTTCAAACATAGTCGTAGAGATACTGATGAATGGCAGAAGGCAGTGGACGACCAAATGAAGCGATAACACCGGAAAAAAATTGAAAAAATCCACAAAATCGTTTTGAATGATCGCAAAGTGAAGTTGCGTGAGTTAGCTGACATCGTAAAGATATCAAAAGAACGTGTTGGCTTTGAATTGCTTGTCCATGAGAAAGCTCTGCTAAAAGTGGGTGCTCACTGTTGAGCAAAAACACCAACGTGTTGATGATTCTAAACAATGGCAAAACTACACGAATCAAGTATTGGATTGTTTCCGCATCCGCCGTATTCTCCAGATTCGGCTGCCGACGACTACTGGTTATTCGCAGATCTCAAAGATATTTCGCTCGAATGAAAAAAAGGTTTTCAGTGAAACCGAGGCGTATTTTGGAAAATCATTCTACAATAATGGTATTGAAATGTTAGAGCGGCGTTGGAATGCGATTGTGTTTGCTCTTGTTGGAGATTATGTTACCTACGAACAGAGTCGATTCGTAATGAGAGAAACGTGTTGTCATTGTTAGGCCCGGGACTTTTCAGCCCATGTGTGTTATATACGGGTATATACAGTGTGCACGTATTGTATACGTGGTTATTGTGGGTCATGGTGCAAGTTGGTCGGCCGTTTTAACGGAGATCCCGCCGTCCCGTCATCGGTCGGGTCGTCGTCAATGGTAACGGTGAAAAATGTATGACTCCGGCGGAAAACAGAAGACGGCGGCTGAACGCGACGGGCACGAGAGTGAAAATAAATACTCTATAGCCGTACAATGGCTAATCTAATAACGATATACCATATACATACATATATATATTTATTTATTTATTTATTTTACCGTCGGACATGCCGGATTTTTAGAAACAAATACAATTGCATACTATTTGGGTGAATTATCGCTCGGTGGCATTTATATAACCGATATATTATACATCAATAGTATTAACACCACTAAAACCGTACGGCAAATAACAATACGGAATCGTAAAAAAAATATATATATGTATATAAAATTTATTATTAAATTTAACTCTCAAATCGTTACATTAATATTAAAAAAAAAAAAAAAAAGTGTTATTTTGTTTTTGCTCGTCAAACAAATATTTTTCGATTAACATTCAGCCAAAAACACAAATAGTTCGCTGGTTTTTATTATCAAACAATTACGGGTGTGCACACAACGTATCCAAACGAAGTTTAAATAGACATGTTTTAATAAATTTAATTCATTTTTAACTGCGAAATAAATTAATACTGTTCGTGTTTTAACGAACTGTAACATAAGTTTGAACTTAATGAACCACGATGAAAATTAATTATAACATTTTCATCCGTATAAAACCAAAAAAAAAAAAAAATACTGGAACATTTAAATGGCTATTAATAATATAGTAAAACCGGAACACGTTGAAAATTGTACTGTGTCTATAAAGTGATAAAATTAATATCGGGTGAAAGTGTCGGGTCTCAACGATTAATTTTTACAGAATTCCAACAACAACAACAAAAAAACTATAGCCAAATTAACAGACAAAACGTCAGAAACCGCCACCGAAATTAATTGATGACCGGAGCAACAAGATTGCTTGTCGACAAGTTAATCGCAGACATGAAGAACGAACAAAAAAAAAAAAACAAAAAAGCGCACGTCTTGATGAAACCAACGAGACCGTTCCTTGCTGCGAAATTAAAAACGACTATGCACACAGACGAAAATATTAACGGCCTAGGGAAATATTACAGTTGCAATAGTAATCGCAAACCTGTTGCACCTGCAATATGATTAGGGGGCGGTGTAAAATAAATAATCTACCGGATCGCTTCACATAAAAAAATACGCATACGTGACACAATAACCCGTGCAATAATAGAGTTCCATATTATTATTATTTTTTTTTTTTTTTTTATCACGTATTTTTCACCGTAGTCTTAATACTAAACGAATATGTTTGTACGGTACCGCAAACACACACGGACGTTATAATAATATTCGGCGCACGTAAAATCGCACTTCGCCGGTTCTCGTAGCGAATTAGTACGACGTCTAGAAAAGCCATTCGCCTAACGCGTCTCGTCGTCTAAGTATAACAATAGTCGTTCGTACGATACCGCGCTGGATGGACGGGCTAAAAATGAAATCCAATCGAATAACCGTGCTTTGCGTTGACAATTGAATACAAAATATTATAAAATTCGGACGTTGAAATCGGTTATTTTTTTTTTTTTTAAACAAATCAATGGGGCAGTTTGAATCGATTCAAATAGAAATTGTTCGAACGACTATAAAATAATGCGTTTAAATATATATATAAATAAAAATAAAGACTGTTTTCACCCCGGAGATTTAATAGGTTTTCCTTATATATAGAGTTTAGGTCAAAATGTAGTTATGTCCGTAGTTACTTAGAGAATCTACCGGCCCGTAGACGAAATAACTATACGAGGTATGACAATAAAATAACGAGACTTTCTAAATATAACCTAAACTATTAACGTTATCTATAAAACGATTATTGAAATATGATTAGAAAACACTTATCTAAAAGTACTATGAACACTGATGGCATCGATTCATTTTCTTATACGTTAGTAGCCTTGTTATTAGTGCGAGTTCGACTATACTGCCGAAAAATGTTAGATATAAAAATCGAACAACATGTGTTAACATTAAATTTCTTGTTAAATTAAAAAAAACTGCCGCGGAATCGTTTCGTATGTTATGTGAAGTTTATGGTGAAGAATGTTTATCAAGAGCTCGTGTTTTTGAATGGCACAAACGGCTTTGTAGTGGAAGGGAGGACGTCGAAGACGATGATCGTTCTGGACGTCCTACCACGTCTTCAACAAACGAAAACGTTGAAAAAATCGACAAAATTAATTAATCAATATTATTATAAAGAGGTATTAATTAAATTAAGAGAACGTGTCAGAAAGAAGCGACCAGATCTATGGAAAAATGGCTGGGTTCTTCACCAAGACAATGCTCCAGCTCACAGTGCATTTTCAATTCAACGTTTTTTAACTGAAAAAAAAATTTCTGTACTTCAACATCCCCCGTACTCGCCAGACCTAGCTCCTTGTGACTTCTTCTTATTTCCTTCTTATTTCTTTTCCCATTTTCAAACAGTTGATGACGTAAAAATAAAAACGGCAGAACTTCTAAAAGGGCTGAATGAAAGCAATTGGCAACACTGTTTTCAAGAATGGCAGCGACGTATGCAACAGTGTATTGATTCTGAGGGAAGGTACTTTGAAGGTGATAATCATTAAATTATAACATTTTTAAAATAAACAACTTTTATTCAAAAAGTCTCGTTATTTTATTGTCACATCTCGTATAAAATTTGTACGGGAAAGTGGAAGGGATGAACGTTTAATTACCTAACGTTTAAATAATATGTTCACGTAGGTATCGCACTGCCGGAGAAGGAGTGGGCAGAACGGCAGCGCCAAGCCCTTGGACGTGGCCGGTGTGCGCCGCCTTCAGGCGCACCGCCGCCGTCGTTGATCGGGGCCCCGTAGTCGCTGGACCGCCGTCCGGGTGGTGGGCCGGTAGGAAGTGTTCCCCCTACAGCTTGTGAGGGTAGCGAGCGGGTTCCTCGGCCCGGCTACTGCCCGTCCCACGGTAGGGCGCGATTTGTAATTTTTTGACATGCGAGCCCGCCCCGCCTTAGGGGAAAACGGGATTTTTCTATATGAAATTAATTATATGTGTGGTTCATTTTTAATAAATGATGGCGACCCGCCTCCCGAAGTAGTGCTTTACGGCGTTTCCGGGAGGCGGGGGTATTGCCGGTTTGAAACGAAAAATACAAAAAAAAAAAAAGATATCGCACTGCTGCAGTTGTTTGGTTCACATTTAAACAAAAAAAAAAAATAATAATAATAATTTACACAAAATGTTCTCGGTATTATTACAACTAATATTTTTATCCGACTGCATAATTTTCTACGAGAAATCACCCCGGAATCCACGTTGACGGAACACGATTATTGGTGGAAGAGTTGTTTACGAACAGAAAAAAGAAATAGAAAAAAAAAAACCACCTCCCCCACACTGTACTGTAAAACTCGGTGCGTTCGGAATCTAAAAAAAAAAAAAAAAAAAATGCGCTCAAACGACCGTGCTCATTCGTGCTTCAACCGGCGCACACGTCCTATGCAAAATATAACCTACGGTATAATGTAATAAACGCTTTTGTTTGAAGTTTATAATAGGTAGTAAACAATATGTATACAAATATGGTTAAAATATAATACGGACGCGGTTGTGTAACACCGTATACCGCCGAGTTTACTTTTAATAATTTCCTACGCACTAGAATATAACCGTTTCGAACAACGGTTTTCATCCGGGCGGACGCGTTATCTTATACTTAAACCCCCGAAAACTCATTTTGTACGCGCCGCGGGCGGTTTTAACCGGACCCCGCCGGTCTCGCGCGTATTTTACATAAACGCCAATAAATACATCGGAGGGGATTATATCGGTTCTTATATAAATACAAATCGGTTCCGGTTCTTTATTATTAAATAAAGGTTCCGGTTAATACCGGTACGTAAAAACGCATAGTTCCGCCAAATTCCGCCATTATCGATTGCTTGTTACTCGTTGGGAATTTTTTTTTTTTTTTTTTTTTTTTAATTTGATTTTAACAATATAAATATCCTAGCAAGTATCCTAGAAGTTATATCCGGCTACTAGGGCAGTCGGTACAATTGGCATAATCATCTTAAATAAATATTGTTGTTCGTAGTCATTCACGTGGCAAAACCTCGTAATCGTTGTAATAGAAAAATATTTCTACGGAAAATAGACACTCGTATTTATTTGATTCGGACGAAATCCGATTTAAATAAAATATTCAGTTATTACATAGAACCGATAAGAAACTAAAATAACCACGTAAATGTGCGTATTTTATTTAAACGGTTCCGATTCCGGTGTCTTGAATTGACAAATATGGATGCCAGTTCTAAAATTTTCCCCGGGAACCTGTTCCAAAACCGGTTCATTCGGTTCCGGTTCCAGTCGTTAAAATATACATTTACATTTAGCCGCAATGGCCCGGTGGTATTCGATTTTTCTATCGTAATATTGAATTTACAATGAGAGTGATCACTTTCTCATTCTCTCTCTGAGCGATCAATAAAGAACGGTGGAGTTTAATTTCTATTTTTTTTTATTATTATTAAATTTATGGCAGCGCTATAAACGCATCGTGATTTTTTATATCCGCCGTCGTTGGGGGTATCGTGTCGGTAAACGCTTTTGTGATTAAAAGTGATTTTTGCGTTTCAATCGCCGCCGTGGAAAAATATACAAAAGGAACGCGGCGAGTGTTAATTGTGCAAAAACACATTGCAACCGAATGAATGCGGCGACTTGATTTTGAAGCTTCTCGTTCGTTCAATGTGACGAGGCTCGTTTCCGTTTTATCCGGGTTCGTTAACAAACAGACTCAGCGCTCAAGAGTGATTGGCGGTAAAAAGAAACGCGCCCTCGGAGTGTCGTTGTTCGGTGAGGATTTTGGAGTGGCGATGTGATCGGACCCGCGTTTTCGATAAACGAAGACAATAATGCTCTCGCAGTCAATGGACATCGTTAACGTGTAAAGTTCACTGGGTTTTTTTTTTTTTTTTCTATTTCTATTTCTTTTTGTTTGTCGTTTGAACGAAATGAACATCGGAAATGTATGATTTCAGCGGGCGCCGCTCGTGACACTCCAAAAGAGACAATCGATTTGCTTCGCGGTATGTCCCCGAACAGATTAGTCGAGAAGTGGCGAGGAAACGGATTCCATCAATTGCGTCCCTGTGACATATGTCTCGCGTTTATTTCCTACCGGGGGTTTTTCAAGACTCGGGTATATCGGAACAAACCTCAACATGTGGCCGAACTCGAATATAGGAAATTCGACGTGTCGTGTACGCACTTAATGGGGAAACGCGTGAATTTCACCGACCGAATATTCCCGTATAGGGAATAATGTTTTTCGCGTTTAAACTTCAAGATTTCTCGAATAGTATATGTTTTTTTTTTTTTTAACGAACTACCATTTATTTTCAAGAGTTATTTCCACAAATATGATATTTATTCAAATTAAAATATATATATATCCAAAACGCATAAACTCTAAAATAACGACTTTTAAACGAATATTTGTTTAACGAAAATTATTATTCTGAACATGAAAAACAATTCTTTCAAAATAGAATGTATAACGTTATTATTGTTTCACTTTTTGTAATGAAAAGGACATAATAATACGAATACAAACCTTCTGAAATAAACCATATTCTCCCCTCCCCTCCCCCTCTCTCCACACGCAATTGTCTTATATCTGCAAGTAGACGATGCAAAATCTCGTCATTAATCATAAAACTAAAAAACCGACATCCTTGCAAACACCATGGGTGGACCACTGTTTGTAGACGGGAAGTAAGGAACGTAAGATATATAGGTTAATTTAATTTAAACTAAGCGCAACAATAAATCATTGCAGGCGAAAAACAATTCTGAGCGAAGTTCAGGTAAACATGTTTTGAACAAATTAAAACTGAAAATTGTATTAATTTCCAACAGGAAAAATAATTATAAATTTTTAACGAATTTTAACGTAAATTCAAACTTTAAAACAACGATAATAAAAAAATGAATTACAAAATTGTACTTAAATCCGCTTAAAACACAAACAAATCGCAAATTTGTTACCAGAAACTATCCACGAAATTCATGATCGGAGCATGTTTTTCGGTGAACATATTGTTAACAGTTGAAAAAATAACAATAAAGCCCACATTAAAGTAACAAAGACGATAACAATATAAAGAGGTGTAATGTATTTTGTATAGATTCGATTTAGTCTTTAACTGTTTTAGTGCAACACGGAATTGTTAAATGAACCTTTATCGAAAGCAACCGTATAAATATATAACAATAAGGAAATAATGAAACTTGAAGTTTTTATTTTTCTCCGATTTACATTATTCACATACACTTGTTTCTCATAATAGATATACGAATGTGATTCTTTATAATCTAATGTTTCTTTATAATTGTATACGTTTTAGATGGGGGGAAAAAAACGATTCGCGCGTTGAACCAATATTGACGTAATAGGAGAACACGGGCAAATACCGCGCAGTTATCGAATAACATGTAATAAACCAGTGATTTTAAAAAATTCTATGATGATGGATTAAAACAGTACGTATTAGAATATTAACAAAATGTAATAAATGTATTGTAATTATCTTTTTAGTTATTTTTCAAAATCTAAAATAGTGCGTTTACGTCTTGAAAATCTTTTTCCTCGTACACCGCTGCCGATATAAAGTGTTTTTAAAACTATTTTGTATTTATAGCACTACCGACTTATAGACGATGTTCTTAACTTTAAAATGAGTATAGTAATGTGTGCCATTATGCGTCATATATGTGACAGAAGCGTTTTCTAAAATTAAGTGCCGTGGGGTAATAGTGCGCATTCAGAATTGGCAATTTGGAAAAAAAATAAATAACAAATTGTTCGTAATTGTTAATTTAATGATTATTCATTGTATTTATCGTTGTACGTTAGTTTTTCCTGAAAAAAAAAAAAAAAAACTATAAAATAACTTTTTTACTCAATACTAATGGGAAATTTAAAAATCAGTTAACGCCCAATATTTCCCTTTACATAATTCGATAGAAATCTTGACGCGTATGATTTCCCAACCAACAATGCGCATCATTACCCAATAAATCCGGGTATATTTTATTATTTTTTTTTTTTTCAAAATGTATTGATACTCGGATGTTAAAATTGTCAAAGATCGTTGCCAAGAAGTTTGTAATATGCCAAGTTGTAACAGGTTTAAAGTCAGTGTGATGCGAATTGTGTACGTGAGATCATACATCCGCAAGTTGATAGACGAAATCATTGGTATCGTATTAAAACACGTAGCTTTGAAATGCAATTAAAATAAATAAATACAAGTGCGGTAATAAATAGAAAGAAAAAAAAATACATTATGTCTAAATGTATCGCAATAATAATAATAGTCTTATTGATACGTTTTCATCTAATTGACAAGATCGAAACGAAACGAATATATTTTCTATCAACCTCTTCTTCAAACACCAAAATTACCTATTACAGAAGATCCAGATAATAATATTTTGTATATATATATACTGTGATTTTAAAATAAAATACATCATAAACTATATTTGGTTAAATTGAGTGAAAATAATTCAATAAACTAGCGTGCATGAGTATTAAAGATAATTTAAAACCATAAACTCAAATACATCTCGAATACATCTTTTAAATTCTGAACATAGCCAAGAATGTACTGACTTTACAATTCGGTGTGTATTTTTAACACTTTTTCGTGCCTTTAAACAATTTGTATTTATCGTAAATCTTGTTCTAAATCGTCAACTAATCGGGCGGTTTCTGGTTGATGCATTAAGGAAGTCATTTTTCTTTTTTTTTAATTTCCCTTGTAGTTTACGTAATACTAGGGGAAACGAGAACTATTCCGCAATACCGATATTGATTATTTGTTATTTATTTTTTTGAGTTATTAAGTTAAAAAATAATCGTAGAAACCCGAAGCTTTTACCGAATACTTATATCCGCACAACAGCCGACAACCTGGGAAATCATTTAAATTTTCGTTATATTTTCGACATTATTGAACTAAGATACACAGTCTTATTACTATAACTGCGGATACTGCACATCGATGATATTACACTTTCAGGAATATAAACTAATCCAATTTACTCTACCTCAAATAATCTTAATTATACGTAAGCGTCGTAATTTAATCCATTAGTATTACCTCTTGATACCACTTCGTAAAACCATAATAAAATAATTCGTTGGAACGTATACACATCATAACATAATATCGCATATACATTATTGCGTTGCGTCCATATAACAAATTATTATGTTAATCGGTGAAAATTCTCAAAGCACCAAAAACAACGTCCGGGGAGAAAACGATCAAAGGAAATAATTATCGTTCAACCGGTAATGAAATGCATTTTTAATAAAAATATAAAAACATTTGTTTGTTACGCTAAAGCGTACAGCTGAAGAAAAAATATCTTGTCTTTTATATATGCCTGCCCCTCTCCCCCATTCCCGGTTACTTGGATTGCGCTAGAACCGTAACAAAACCAAAGCGTATTTTTTTTTTTTTTTTTTTTTTAATGAATTTTCAAACCGCCCGGTTACGAATATGTTTACCGGAATACGTTCGCATTCATTCCGTCGCCAATTGTTCGAAATTGTTTCGCGACGATATGTATATACCGGTAATTATGCGAATACGGCGCCGATCGGACGATTTTACACAGATTCTTTGTTCTGCAACGTGTATAATATATTATACGTACTACGGATGTTGTACGGTATGGCATGTCCCCACAAGAATTTACTACGTAAAGTGACGGGCTACGCAATACAGCGGCGGTGCCTGTAAAAACAATTACGCCCGTACCATCGGGGGCGTGCCCACGCACAGGATCCGTCGTTGAAACGGCGTCGTAAAAATTACCGGCGTACGTCTAGAAATTAGTATAAAAAAAACAATCGCGGGCGAACAGCCGTTGGTTAATGCCAGCAATACGAGTAGGGTAAAATTATGCGAGCGAGCGAGTGAGAGAGAGGGTGAAATAGACATTTTCCGAGATAAAAAAACAAAAAAAAATTATAAAGTAAAACCAAGCAAAAGAAATTATATATATATATATACTTTTTTTTTTTTTTTAGAGAAACTTAAGCTAAGTTTTATAATCTTTTTATCGATGTACGAAGATCGTACGTCTGCCCGGTTGCCCGGGGAGTGGACCAATACGGGCCAAAACGTTTGTCCCTAATAATAACTGTAATTTTTTTTATTTATTTTTTTTTTCATTTCTTCCGTGTTACCAAGGAAACCCACAAAACAACCAAATTAATTCGCAAAACCCTAGACCACACGCTTTGACTGTTGAATGTCGAAAATCCGACTTCCGCGTGCGTATAAAATTTCAGATAATTTTGCCTGATAAATTCGGCTGTGGATTATGCACAGACAGACAAAAAATTCAAATTATTTTCTTTTATCGTTGTTGATTAAGGACTAACGTTATGTTGGCTATAAACAATACTGTTTATAATCGTTGTCGGCTGATAAACAATAAAACAAATATTCTGGCCACAAAAATATTATTTATAAAAAATCAAACATTTAATCGTAGTACGAAACACTATAAATATATGCTATTCGTTTTATAATGGTTCATTTTTATTTTTCACATTAAACAGTTAACATCTCGTGTTCGTTCGGTCTTTTTTTTTTTTATATATAATTTTATTTCTATTTAAATAGTTTTCAATTTTCTAAGTTAATTTTTTTGAATATACAATAATTTTTTAAAAAAATTTTACGCGGAGCATTCACTCTCTCGAAGTTATCTTTTTCTAAAATTTTGATTTTTTTTTTTTTTTGTTTTTATTTATTCTCGCTTGGCATTTTTTACGTACTTTTCAATTGTTTTTTTTTTTTTTTTTCCTCAACAAATAATGTGTTCGGATAAAATTTCTCATGATTCGAGATGACGGTGAGTGTTTTACGTTAAAATTAGGCCTACCGGGGATACTACTCTAAAAAAAAAAAAAAACGCACCTCGTGTAATACCTCATGATTTTAAATAACAAATGGTTCAGTGACAATGGTGCTTACGTGCAGCTAACAATTATTTTTATAATAATATACCGACACAGCATTCATATTTCAATTGAATTTTTATGTTTTGGTAAAGTGTCGAAAAATTAACTTTTTATTTTATTATTTCCGACAAATTTGACGTTTTTATTTCCATTAACCTCGCAATTTTTGATAATTTTCTTAGTTCAAAGAAAAACATTGTTAATTAGCAATAATTATCTATGCTTTTCACTAGTTTCAATTAAGATAATTAATACCTAATTACTTTTTATCGTATCTAAATATCGGACGTGTAACAGGCTATTTTTCTCTGGACTAAAATAAGTATTCTACACATAAAAATCTGAGCGGAATATCTGGTAGGAAAGCCGTTAGGTTAGACAGAAAAAAAAAAAATCCTCACATCATACTAAAACCAATACATTCTTTGTCTCGCTCAGAATCTAGTAAAGACCGTAAATATCTTTAAATTTTCGAATCCCTATTGAAATCAAATAACTAAAATATATTAATATGTATCTATCAAAGATTCCCCCAAGTATATCATCAATGTTTCGCTTACGCATACAATCGAGAATTAATGATTTTAATTTTTAACTGAAATTAAATTTAACAGGCGAAAATTGATTTTGGTCAATCTAACAAAAATAAATTCAAATGTTAAAATGTAATCAATGGTATTGATTGGTGTGCGATCGTATTTTTCGCCACTTATGTATTTGTACAACGCTTACCATGCACTTCGTAAAAATGATAACAGGCTCGATATTCCTTAAGCAAAACGGCATTAAACTAATCGAGGTAAGGTCACGATCACTAATATCCCGCGACGAAATAACGACAACAATATTACTTAAATTATTACGATAAAATTTACAAAAAAAAAAACACATTAAAGGTACCTTTCAAAATCGAATTTACTCAGTTTTACGGTATAGGTTATACGTATATAACTCAAACAACGCCAGAATGGTTTGAAAATTGTACCGCCCTCTGTAAAAGTCTAGTACAATACAAGTGTTCTACCGCAAAGACCTCGGGCAAACGGCTTTTTTTTTTTTTTTTATATATATATATATATTTGTTTTGTTATATGTTCTAACCTGCCACCTGCTACCTACCTGACTAGTCGGGTAGCGATGATTTGCGGACCTCTGCCTAGGAATATTCCACGACACTCCCCAGTCGGCTCACCACTTTCAAATGATAAATCTTCCCGGGACACCATAGGTATACGTACAAATTTTTAGCCGGTAAACACGCCATAATATATCAGTGCGAACCGGAGATGGCGGTGTGAAGTTTATTGCAATGTAAACACACGGAACGGCGGAGTTTTTTTTTTTCGCCGCTGCAAACACCGTGGTCCCGCGAAGCTAATTCTGTCCCCGGCCACCGATGGCCGAGAGTTGTTAGCCCGTCTTGTAGACGGCTATTCAACATATCAGTCTAAAAATCCGAGATGTGTGTGTGTATTATAAATTACGACGAGGAGACGTTACAAACAACGGTTTTACGATTTCCTATTAGTCCCGTGGCGCTAGATGTTAAAATAATTATATTGGCGGCACAATGTTCGGGTCTGAACGTTGGCCGTTGCCAAATAATACGGACGAAATAAAAATAACAGCAGTAGCAGAAATATGAGAACGTTAGCGGGGAATGCGCGGAAGAGTCGGTGTTGGGACGGCGATGGACATGAAAACGGGGTAGAAAGAATGTATAATAATATAGCAGCCGACCCTACTTTCCGCGGGATCGAATGTGAACAACAGAAATAGGAAACCATAAAAAAACAATTGAAATTAAATTAAATACAAACATAAAAATGCACGGGAATCGTATTTAAAGATAAACTTCCTCTAAAAAAATAAAAATAAAAAATAAAAAAATTAATAAACTCCTTTAGATTATTACAGATGTAATTCGATAAAATTAATATTCATTTAGAAAACTGTGCGGCCAAACTGCAGTGGTATTTTTATATATATATATATATATATACGCTTGTTGCTATTTAAATGATCGTTTAACTTTTGTAGTTTAGTTATATGTCGTCCTTGACCGTTCGTTTAAGCCGTACAGTCATCGTTAACCGTCGTCTCTGCTATGTAATAAAATATTATCAATGAACCAATTGTTGAACCAGTAACTACGGAAATCATACTATATTATAATAGTATATCAATTTTGCCTTTCTCGAAACCGTATCCCATAACTTAACTCGTAGTTCGATAATGGGGTCGACAGATAATGTCTCGGCGACTTGCTGACAAACGCTGATTGTTTGTACCGGAATTATTCAAAATTGGAATACGTTTTATTAAATTGTAACTACGAAATAGATTGCAATTTTTTCGTGTTTTTAACGAATTTTTGACACAAATTTGAACTTAAAAAAGTTGATGAATGTAACAACAAGTTACACATTTATTAGCAATAAACAAAACAGCATTCTATAATTTCAATTAGCCGTTTATAACAAAAGAAATACCATATTTTCTAATTGGCTTATATTTTTAATATTGCATTTATTGTTTTTTAATACGATTGTTTGTCCAGCTTAATCCAAAATGCTACAAGGAAGTTCTTGAAAAGTTATTGATTGGAGCAAGAGTACCGGTAGAAAATTTGTTCACAGACAGTATAATAAAACATTAATACCATGCGTCGTAGTGAAACCAATTTAAAAAAATAACTGTAACCTAGAAATCGATCAAAAAAAACAACCGAACCGACCGTCGTTGGTTATTGGTTTTTTTTTTTTTTTTTTAGAAAAACCGTTGAAAATATTCAAACGATATTCGAATAAAATACCGCCGGGCAAAAAATCCGCATCCTGTAAAGTACGGCACGGCGAAAATCGAAGCGTCTTTAACGACCAAAAAATGTATTTTTTAAGAACAAAAAAAACCGCCTCTTAGTAAAACTAATAACTTTTTCCTTACGCTCAGAATCTAAAAACGCGATTCGAGAAAATACGTAACATAATAACTACAACAATATAATACTTCTATTACTGCTCTGGATATGTTGTAATAAAACGTAAACATATAATATTATTATTGCCTACGAGATAATAATAAAAATAACAACAATTCTAATGTTCCCATTACAATAATAATACAGTAAAACGAAATAGGTACCTAACCAACCACCTACTATTGCACCTATTGCATTTAAAAAAAAGAATATTGTCTAACGAAGGCGTACACCCCGTTTACGTGATGTTTTTTTTTTTTATTATTCATTTAAAAAGACGTTTAAAAATTATTCTCCACACAATAAAATATCCATCTACACAATACAGATTTGTTTTCTTATTGCGGACGAAATGGGCAACCGTGCGCCGAAAACTATACGGGATTTGCCCGAAAAGTAATGTCAGTGGTTTTTTTTTTTTTTTTAAATTAAAATTGTTAAAATAACTATTCGTTGTTGCGCGATTAGATTAGGTTGGAATTGATAATGGGAGAAGTCGTGGTCTTCAGACAGTTTTCTACAGTCAACTCGGCACGGGGTCCAACTAACCAATAGAGCTTTCGCATTTTTTTTTTTTCGTTACTCTGTATTTTTTTTTTTTTCTGACGGACGCGGTACTCCGAATCGAATAATTATATCACTATAGAATATAATAAGAATGAACTGTAGAATAAATAAATAAATAAATAAAAAATAAGGGGAGAGGACCACGCCGGTATACCGTCCGACTGCGTAATATTTTCGACTATCCGGGAATCTATGTGCGTGTTTTTTTTTTTTTTTTTTCCGTCGTACTAGTTTTCGTCTCCCGTGCAAGCCGCAATGCAGCGTTCGATAAAGCAAAGATTTGCCATCGAGTTTCGTGTGAAACATGGCAAGTCCCCGGTGAAAACTTTTCGTATGATAAAGACGTCATTTGTTGGTGATTTTTTTGTCGGAACGTCAAGTATTCCGGTGGCACAAGGCGTTTGAAGGCCAGAAGGCCGTCGATCAGGTCAGCGATAGGTCAGCGATAAAGTCTGCGTCGGACGGCCATTAACGCGGTACCGCCGTCGGCGAAAATGCGGTGCGTGTGAGAGAACTTTTGAACACAGGCCGTCGGTTGTGTATCAAAGACATTAAACATCCCAAAGAATACCGTTCACGAGATTGTGATGAACAATTTTCAGATGCGAAAAGTGTGCGCGAAACTGGGTGCACAAAGTGTTAACGGACGATCAAAGATCGCGCGGACTTGCAACGTGCCAGGGACGTCCCAACGATTTCCACCCAGCCACCCTACAGTCCTGACTTGGCTCCTCTAGACTTCTTCCTGTTCCCCCGGTTAAAATACTCAAATTAAATGTAATCATTTTGGACCGGTTGACAAAGTCAAAGACGCATGTACCAGGACCCTGAAGGATATTCCGACGACGCAGGAGGATCATATTTTGAAACTTTTTAACGTAACATACCGATATGATTTTTTTTTTTTAATCGATAAAATAAACACGCCCGACCGTTGTATTGATTTTAGTAATAATCGTATCGGTTGGCACAATAATAAAAATACTAATATTATTCTACAGTTCTTTCTTATTGTATTCTATAGTGATATAATTATTCGATTCCCAGTAACGCGTCTATCAGAACAAAAATACAGATTTGAGAAAAAAAATACGAAAGCTCTATTGGACCCCGTTCCGAGTTAACTGTAAAAAACGAACGTCTACTACATGTAGCTATTATAAAACCAACATAATAATTAAATTATTATTAAAAAATAGAACTTAAAGTCTAACGCCGATATAATAAAACGCTGTGAAAACATCGCGCCCATCTCGCTGCCAGCGTGCCGATTTGAAAGAAACGACGAAATTCAACGCGGTATGACGCCAGCCTACAAATAGCAGACGAATCCCAAAAGTTTGCTCGCAAACACGAGACGTGATTAGATCACCGTGCCGATCAAATTACTAGACAACTCCGAGGACATTATACGTCTTAAACGTGTCGCGAAAACCATACGGACTTAGTTTAAGAACTTAAATTAAAAACGGGACCCACTTCATCGGAAGTGCTACTTCATCGACACATAAAATATATATTGACATCTAGTATGTAAGATATATATATGTCAAACATATTTATGTTAGAGACCTTCGTGTCGTTTATATAATAAAGGTCCAGGGCATTAAAAAAAAAACGGCGATTTTCCGCCCGGTGGTACTCTTTACAATATTTTGAAATTCTCAACGGTAGATCGTGTGTATTTATTTATTTATTATTTATTCTTGAAAATATTATTTACCCTACGTATTTATAGTATAATACGCATTTATACTTACACCTATATTCGGCTATAAGTTCTTATCGGCACTCGTTTAGTTATTTTTGACGTTCGCCCTATAAAGCAGGGACGGCAATAGACGTAGAGTTTTTTTTTTTTTTTCTATACATAAAATTATAATTAAAAAAAATATAAATTACCGCTTTCGCTTCTACGAAATACGGTATTAAAAATATAAATTATGTTTTATATTATATAATTCTATATTTAATCAATAATTACCCCCCCCCCACACACACACACACACACACACTTGAGATGTGCTTGACTTCGCCGCTCACAGCGTCCATGATTTCCCACTATCGACAGACGACGGTTTGCATTGCAACCGATAAAATTAAATGACTACAAATTTAAAAACCTAACTTTAAAACCAATAGATTAACGTAAGACTGTCTGTCGTTTATAATATAATTATAGATGTACTACAGTACACCTGCCAATTCCCAATAAAATTGTTTTTATCTTAAAAAAAACTTTTTCCTAAAAAAAAAAAAAAAAGGTTGTCAAACCGACGCGTCTCTCTTTGAACGTCATTGTTTCGTAACTTTCAAGAAAAATGACTCCTTCCTACAAACGGGTCACCGACCCCTGCCCTGCAGTCAATAGCTTTGTTATAACTGTTCAATCGTAACATAATCCTTTGTACGACTTTAATCGTTTTTCGAAAATTAGGCGGATTAAATGTAACGAATCGGCGGTTGACCGCTGTTGTGCTTGGGAAGTTCAGAAGGTATCGCTGATTGTTTTAAATTAGTAATTTCCCGTGGTGTTTTATACGGTAAATTAACATAAAACGATCATACTATATACTTGCAGGCAGAGCTTGCGCTAAGGACATTTTAGATCTGCAGATCCTGTTTGTTGTTTTGCAGCAGTGAACAAATTTCCCGATCGCTTCGATCTCTTACAATACAACACATACAACTAAAATAATATTTAAACATTAACAATTTATTTACATTTAAATAACTGCACTGTTTTTTTTTTTTTTTTTTTTTCAAATCAATTCAAATGAATAACAATTTGCTTTAATGATATTTTTATTGACTACAATTAATATTTATCAAGTTTTAAAATTCTTTTTTGATTTTTTTGTACGACGACCTTTTCATCAATATCACTATTTACAATTGGGTGATTTTTATTCGTAGCCTCTGGAAACGCAACATTGAAATAATTTTGTTGCTTAGCCTTAGTCCTTATAACTACTCTATGATTTTTGTTGTTCGTCCATTTCACAATTTCTAATAATTTCGGAAAACATATGTTACCAGCGCATAGACATAAAGCATTACAAATTCGAATCATCTTTATGTCTAAGCCTTCGTCCCAATTGTTATTTTTGTAATTATCAATGTTTTATAGCTATTAGAGAGACATCCGTGCTGTTTGTCGGGTGGCAATGATAAGTGTTACTCGGGGGTTTAAATTCCCCCAACCCCTATTGGGAGCGGGATTAAACCCAATGTAAAACCGTAATTGAAAACAAATTTTGAGAGGAGGAATGGTAAGTGGGTTACAGTTGAGGATTATAATTTTCCTCCTTGGAGACGGTAAAAATCCCGATGCAAGGCCGTGCTGTAAGACAATCATTGGCGGGAGAGGGTATCCTGTTATTTTGTTCCTCTTGGTCCCTGCTGCATATATATAGTTTAATTAATTTGGAATTTAATGTCTTAACCAGTGTCCCCCCCTCTCCTTAAGCCTTAATATTTTAAGTCTTTGGACTCGTCTCCAAAAAAAAATTCTATATTACGGTATTCTTCTCGTCTTTTTTTTTTCTCTATATTATAAGTAAGTAACTCGATTTTATGAGATAAATAAATTATTAATTATTGTATATCTTATTTACCCGCATTTAATTTGTCACGGTTACCACCGTGCAGGATAGGTATTATATTATTATAATGCATTTAACAAATATTAAGAATTGAGTATTGACAATCTACTTATTCTTTAGAGTATAAAATGATAACGTAGTAACTTAATTAAAAAACATTACTAATTTTATTCTAAGTAAATGTTTCATAAGCATTTAATACAAATATAATCTTTAATGTTTAGATTAAAATCAAAATTAAAAGTTTATGGTACTTTTAAAATGATTAAACATTCAAACGATTACATTTCAAATTTTAACAATGTATAATGCTATGTAAGAGAAATAATTTCTCGTAGAAATATCTTGGTAAAAATGAAAACATATTAAATAACACAAAAAAAAAAAAAAAAATGTATAGTTAGGCCGGTATTTACTCACGGGTGAGACGATCATGATGTGTGAAACAAATACTATACTATATCTATTATATATTATATTGTATTATCATGTACACAATCGCTGGATAATTGAAGACCAAGTCGATACGAAACTTATGAAAGTATGTCGAGACGTATCGGCTTTACCGTAAAGTCAACAGGTTTAGCGTAAAATTATTCACAAAAAAAAATCAAGTTTTCAAACTCTTACAAATTTTACAACTTTTTTACTATATTGTTTTAATCGCTTCGCAACTGTCGTTACTTTATTTCCAATACACACAAAAAAAAAAAAAAAAAACGTTATTTTATTTCTAATAGCTTACACGTAACAAAAAATATACCCGAAATCGTTTAATTTGGGCGTGCATAATGAATATTAATATTAATATTACTCGCTTCTACGTCGCCATTAAATAAAAAAATAATAATTTTCTTTTACCGAGTGATGATGCGCTGTGTACGATGATATTAGTAACCTTTTAGCCACAGAACTAAACGCGATTTGTTTGTCCATTAGGGTAAAATAATATTTTCACGTGTATATTGTATTGTAATAAACTGTAGTGAATTTACTTATCAAATATCGCTTACGAAATAATCCCGGATGACATTACGAGAAAAACGTAACTTTCTCATCCGAATTTCCGTGATGGCGTTTTAATGTTTATCCCGGTAATTATTCAGGCCGTTTTAAGAACGACACGTTTAGTCATATAATTTCACACGCGTATTTGTTGCCGGAAAACGGTTTAAAAAAAAATACCGGAATTAATAGGGAAAACGGTATTTTTTGCGGAAATATATACATTATACATAATAATAGCATACATTTTAAACCGATTAGAAGAATGCCCGCACCCGCATATATTTATTTTAAAAAACCAACAACTTATTTGTATGATAATTTTTTTGTACAGCTGTACGGAGACAAAGCTCCAAAGTACCGGTCCTCGAAAGTATTCTCCTCTTTAAATATTTGCAATTGGTGTCTGAACTGAAATTTCAACCTAAACGCCACAATTCACGTGCTAAGTAACTAAGTATAAGAATTTAAACGTCCGAGTGGATTAAAGAGTATTATTATGGTAAAAGTCAACATAAATTGTATTTTTAAACTATTTGGTTTCGAGTTGCTGATAAATTTCAAAATGTTTATTTCAATTTATTATACAATTTTGAACAATCAAGTAAAAATAAAAATAAACAAATAAATACCCAATTATAAATATATATAAAAAAAACGAGCGATATTATTAGAAAATCGTGTAAAAATACAGTATTTTTTTTTTTATTTTTTTTTTAAATACAACCACCACATACTATTTATACTACGAATTTGTAAAGAAATGGAAATATAACAATAAGCAATGATTTGTGTAACTAATATAAAAATGTTCGGATTAAATTTAATGCGAAAGTATGAAATCCACAATGACATATATTTTCATTAATTCTATTTATATATTTTCTTTTTATATACCTAAGTATATACGAGTTTACATTATATACATACGCACGCAAATAACATTTACTTTGATATTTCTTAAACCAAAATATAAAACGTAATAGAAATTTATGCACACCCGACTATACTTACAAAAAGTATAAGGAAAAATGATAACTTAAATAAATTATAGGACTCTTTTTAGTTCTAGTATATTAAATTATGATAAGGTAGGTAACGTTGAAATAACGTTTTATAATTAAAATTATAAAATAACGAACTTTATCCTCAAATATATCAACTATAACGTTTACGGTTTATTAACCTTAAATAGTAAGTCACAATAAACCAAACACTATAGTAAAAAATGAGTATTATTAATAAAGAAAATATATTATATCGAAATCTGCGAAAACAGAAATTGAAAACTTAAATAAAACGCAAATAATATTCAGGAATATAAACTCGGAAAATTGTATTTAACTAATAATAGACGGATACGTAAATTGACAACACAAAGAAAGCAGAGAAAAACTTACATTTCGGGAGTAATGAAACATAGTAAGTTGAAGAAGTAAAAAAAAAAAAAAATGTAATTAAATATAAAATAATTTTAATTTCAAGAACGAGGATATCTTAAGAACGAAAAAGATGAAATATGTCCGGCATTAACTGTAGAAAAAAAATCAAACGGATCGTGAGCACTACACGGGACAAAAAAAAAATCGTCGGAAAACGTAATGTGAGTAATAAAAAATTACGAATAACGGTGAATCGAAAGAAAAAAAAACCATACAAGTAAAAAGCCGATAAATTTTGCACTATGGGTAGACCATTATTATAGGTGGGAAGTTTAAAAAGTAGGATATGTATCATAAATTAATTGATATCAATTGCAGACAAAAATTCAATCCTGATCGAAGTTCGGTAAAATATATTTTGATAAATTTAAATTAAAAATTCTATTAAGTTGTAACTACAGAATAAATGACAATTACAATTGTTCGTGTTTTTTAACGAATTTTATTATAAATTTGAACTAAAATTACAACATTTCCAACCGTATATAAACTAGACAATTTAAATAGCTATAAAAACTAAAAAAAAAAATAAACAACGTCACAATGTTGGGCATAATATAAATACGGCGTTCGGTAATAATGTCAGGTCTTTGCGATTATTTCTAACTGAATAACAACAAAAAATCAAAATTCGATAATAATAGAAACCATTATTTTATAAATATACTCAAAATTCCACATTTAATAAGATACCTACAAGGATAATCAAAATATGATCTCCAAGTTACCCGATTTATGTTGTTATCAGAAAAAACTTCTGAATTTGCCCTCCGGTAGAAAACTTGTTCACAAACATAAAAAATCTAAAAGCGTACATTTTCCTAGATAAACTATAATGACAAGTGACTTTTTAATCGGTAAATCTGTGGGAAAGGAGTACCAATATAGCAATGACAAGAAAAAATGTTCAGTTATCAATTACGAAACTTACAATATTTATTTTATTTGGTATTTAAATATTTTTTTTTTTTTTTTTTTGGTACGTGGGTAGATGTAATAATATTATTAATGCATTGTTTTGTCCCTTTATAACCCACATTTTATAATTAAGTTAATAGATAATTTTAACTATAATCTACATCAAAGGTCTTCAACCGGTAGGTCTCATAAGTTTTAAAATTGGGTCGCGATAAGTCTTCTTATTAAAATAAAAATTAAATTTATAAAATTTAGAAGAATATTCTTCAATCAAGTTTGAAGACATTTCTGAATTAGTAAACGAACATTTGACAAACTTAGAAAAATTATTTAACCAATATTTTCCTGAGGATATTCGAGTAAATTATGAGTGGATTAAACAACCATTCGCAGTAGACATAATGACAGTAAATATGTCTACTGACATTGAAAATCAATTAATTGAGCTATCGTGTGATAACAAATTGAAACAAATGTTTTGTGAAACTTCATTAGAAATATTTTGGGCACACTTATGCACGGGAAATCACGCAGAATTAGCAACTAAAGCCATCTCAATTTTATTAATATTTCCAACGACTTATTTATGCGAAAAGGCGTTTTCTACTATGGCAAATTTGAAAACGTCAAAAAGAAATAGACTTGAAACTGAAGATGATTTACGGATCGCGCTTAGTCAAATCGAGCCAAGGTGGAATTTATTATGTGAAAACACTCAAGGACAAAGTTCACATTAAAATTTTCGTATCATATTTTCATTTTATTTTATATTTTCATATGAATTTTATACATTTTCGATTAAGTTTTAATAATAGTACTGCAAAGCATTAAGCAATTTTAGCTTTTTTACAAAGCTCACGTGGGTCGTGAAAAATGTAGGCCTAAAAAAGTGGGTCGCGAGTCCAAAAAGGTTGAAGACCAGTGATCTACATAACATAATATACTATATATTTTAGTCATAGGTATTTACGTAAATTAAATGTCTGGTTTACGAATGAGTTTTAATCACTCTGCAAGTTTTAACTCGACTTGATAAATCCAATTAAAATTAAATTTAATATGAAATTCAAGTACATTCACGTGACTCAGACTCCTGAATCAACTATACGCAATATCCTTCGGTGCGTATTATTTCGAATTAATGAATACCTACACGAAAAAGCAGTTAAGTAACCTCTACTTTAATAATAGTATTTTGAAAAGTCTTTAAACGAAACGAAATTAATGAATGACTATTATTATTATTATTATTATTATTATCGTGTATAAAATTAATATTACGATTACATTCGGACGTTTTTCCGTTAATTTGAATTTCCGATACAGACGCGTTGTATTCAAATCCTAACATTTTTTTAACGTTAAACGAATTACAGACAAATTATATGAATTGAAATATTTAAACTTCTCGTCCGCATCGGACGGATAGTGTGTAAATAATATTACTGCTGAGTTTATAAAATCGATATTTTAATGAAAACCCGGTAAACCTAAGGTTAGTCGAAGTTGCGAAAATCCAATTCTTCGTATACCCTGCCAAATAAGGAGAGCAAAACACGACGACGAGGTACAATTGTAATTTTAAAAATAAATATCACGTCCGACCTTTAATACTCCAACATACACGGTGCATGCACACCTTTATAATAAGCACATATATATATATATATATATATATATATATATCATTTGAGATTACAGTAACATAAATTTAAAAAAAAAAACACGGACACAAAATAAAAACTAAGTGTATATACGGTATATTTTGAGTGGGCCACCTAATCCAAACGATAGTTAGTTACATAAAACAAATATAATATTATTACGATACGTGTGTATTCGTTTCTTAATAACTATGACATATGATCTAAAAATCATAATATCAATTCTTTTACACGTACAACCACGGTGGCTGTGCATGCAAAAATGAGTTTTCTAAATACAGATTGTTTAATTGTATTTTATTCGTAACGAAATTTGTGCTGTGCATGTGCGCATTGCATAATCAAATAAAACATTGCCTTAAAAAAGAACCCTCCCCCCCCCCGGTATTATGTCATCGTTTCATTTTTTTCGAATACAAAACTCGAAAACATCAGTATCAATAAATGACGAAATTAGCATGGAGTACAAGTATAAAATTTAAAAAAAAAAAATAATATCTATATAAGTAAAAAAATAACCGAAATATTATACATGTAATAATGTGTAAAACCTGTGGGTAAAGCACACGATGGATTACCACCAAAACAAACTTTTAATTTGCAAAGGCAAACATTTGAACTGTTTGAACGTTAGGGGGAGCTATAATTGATTTTCGGTTATCTATGCCAATATACCTGCATCAACGGTCTCACTATAGTCCATCCCCAGTCTCTCTAAACCAGCAATAGGAACAACAACGAATCGTACAGAATTTAAAAACTAAATAATGAATTTTGTGATAAATCCAACGTAATCGATCAAACCGATAATATGTAAAATCAATTCGTAATAAATTTTAGGTTACCAAACAATCATGACATAATAACAAGAGTTGTGAATTGAATGCGCTAAAGACCTATTTAAAATCGCTATTTGGCTCAAAACTTAGTATATCAAAAACTGCATAATAATTGAATTTAACCTTTTCGAAATGCACAGGAATAAAGTAAAATCTTTTTGTACATGATATTTCGAAAATATCATGTACAAAAATACAATAACAATAAAAGTACCAATTTAAAAAAAAATCATTTTTTAATTACGTACGTATACTTACAGCCCGTTTAAAATATATGAATACGAATTTAAAAGGTAAACATAAATTATTATTTTTTTTTTTTTTTTTTTTTTTTTTTTTAAACTAGTGTAAAACGTCAAAAAAATGATCGAAAACTCGAAAACCGTGGACAAAGAAAAATGAAAATAAAAGTTTCATAACTGTACCACGATTACTTAATAACTCGAACTTAGTACATACTAAAAAAAAAAAAAAACATATTACCATAATATAATTCGCTAAGCAAATTGCATTTGCTACAAATACAATATAACTTTATATACTGATTACGTACGTAGATACATTTTTTCTTATTATACTGCAAATTTTGAATAAATTAAAAAATACACTATAATATTATGATATTTGGAGTTGTGTAACCAATGCACTAAAACCTTACCTTTAAAAAAAAAAAAAAAAAAACCACCTGAAATCACAAAATCGCACAAATAAAATGACGTAATGAAAACGTATTGTTGAATAGTTCATAATCGCAGCATGTAAAAAAATACAAGTAGACAAAAGAGCCAACATAATTCGCACCACGGGTGCTGTTGTAGGTGAAAAGTTGGGAAGGGAATTTAATTTATATCTGTACGCAACGATAAATCATTGATGACGATATACGATTCTGAGCAAAGTTTGATTAAATATATGTAAATTAATTCATTTTTAATTAATAAATAATAAATTACAATAGTCCGTGTTTCTAACGACTTTATAAATTTGAATTTAAAACAACTTTGATAAAAATAAATTACAACACTTCAAACCAATAAATAATAACCGTCGAAAATTTCAAATAACCATAAAAACTCGAAAACCGACAGCAAATTTTAAAAATGGTTATAAACAAAATTCTAATATAAGTATTCGCTGAACTTTTTACGCTAGGTTTTAAGTTATTTTTAACCGAATCACAAAAAATGAATATCAGAACGCGTTTTTTTTTTTCGACCTTTTCAAGAGAAGTCAAAAAATATCCTTCTCAATGTACCAAATTGAAAACGATTCATTACCAGAAAGTTGATTTTTTAATACAATTTTTGATCGGAACAAGATTTTTGGTCAAAAAGTTGTTTGCTGGCACATATAATATAAAAAATACACATAGTAGTAATACCAAATACATCCATCACTAACGCTCAGAAACCGAAAATGAATAAAAAATACAGTAACAATAATCAACGCAGACGAAAGAAACTTGTGATAACCGATTATTGAAAATGTACATGAAATGTATACGAACACCAAGAGGGCTGATAATATTATTGGGAAATATAAATTTTATAAATAATATACAGAAGTAGCTAGGCAAAGCTGGACATTAACTTGTTAAAAAGTTAAAAGTCATTTATTTTGATAACTTTTAACTTATTTAGTTAAAAAAAAAAAAAAAATTGTTTTAATAAATAATTTTAACTTAATTTGGATATTTTCATAAAATGTAGCCTATAAAATAAATGCGCACCATTCTTATATTTTTACTCAAAAGCATGCCTCACGGGACAAACTCTCATGTCTCGTAGAACGGTTCGATTCGTACGATTATTTTTTTTTTGTTGGAAAGAGAAAGACTTCCCGCAAACCCGAGCAAAGCCATTGAACCTCGTTTTTCCTTATTCTCATCTCAAACTTTCTTATACGTCTTAAATAAAGGTCGATTTTTTCACTTTATTTTACAAACTTTTTTTTTATACCATATTTAAAATCAAATAAAAAATCGTAGTTCGATACGGCTTGTAGAACGTTGTTGTTTATCAATTCTAAAAAAAAAAAAAAAAAAATGGTGGACAAATATCATGTTGACAATAAGCTATTACCGAAGTAATTTTCGTCCGTAAAAACGACTGTCTACCCATTCGTTTTGAGTTTTTATCGGACAATAGTAATGGAAAAGTCTAATTATCAATGTGGTCATTAAATTGTTAAAAATAATTTCCGAATTTTACGAAATTGTAGAAAATTCGAAAACCGCGGCACCGGGCCCCATAACAAATACCAACAGTGCCTAGATAAAGTGTAAATATTAGTATTTCTTTTTTTTAACATTTTACTAGACTTGAGTCATTTATTATATATTCCCGAACATTTGTATTACTTAAACTCGGCGTAGTTAATTTTTTTTTTTTAAGATATCTCGAACCGGTTACATAAAAAACAATCGGTCAACTGGCCCCGTTGGCCGTGTAAATAAATAAAATATTCGACAAAACGTTCGCATGTTACCTTTTGTCTATCGCGGTGATCCATTCGGTAGCTGCCATCGGTGGGATGGTTGACAACGAACAAAATGAAAACCGCAAATAATGCCTAAAAAAAACTAATTTGTTTACGGATCAATTATCGCGGGCCGGTCGACGGGATTCGACGGTAAAAACGCACGGGCACTCGCGTCGGACGAAATAATATTAATAGACGCGTGCGGTTCTGATTACTAAATGATTCGGGCGGTCGGGTTTCCCGCGCGCGCGGACGGCGGCGGACACCGCGGCGCGTTGTACGACATCGTCGCGTCGCGGTCGCTATAACACTACGCGAAACGCTCGTGTGCCGCCCGCAACTGTCGCCACTGGCCCGGCTACGGATCAACGCGACTGCCCCGGCTACGGTCACCGGTACCGACTGCCGCTACTGGCCACGGCCAATTACTACTACGGCCCAATAGTAAATATACTACCGGGATTTTCGTGAATTTATTTATTATACGCGGCGAGGAGGGCAAGCGGAAAAGCACCGGGCGGCCGGGGCATTAAACGCGACAACTATCGCGGGTGCGCGTCGCCCGTTACACTTGTTGAACGACCGGCGCGTAATCGTCACACGTGCGACTGCGGACGGCCGCCGACGCCGCGGCCGCCGTCGTCGTCGTCGTCGTCGTCGCCGCCGCCGCCGCCGCCGCCGCCGCCGCCGGTTCGATCGGTCTGCGCAACGACAAAACTCGTATAGTAATCCGGTCGGTCCGACGGGTACCGCGCGCGCCCTCTCGGCGGCCGGCCGCCTACCCTCTGAGATATCATTTCTACTCACCTCCCCGCACCGCACTTAAGCTAGGATTTTTTTTTTTTTTTTTTTGACATGTATATGTCTTATGGCTGTGGGTCATCCTGTTAATTTGTCCGACACCGACAATGTTACCGCGACGCTCGTTTAAAGAACAAGCTCAAAATCGTCATTCGACGAATTTCCCGTCGCTGATAACGAATTCAATTTTCGTTTTATCCAAAACAAATTCGGTGTTTCCTGCGCTGTTTGCGCATCGCCTTTGGTTCGAGAAAGATATGAAGCACGTTCCCCAGAAAGCCGTAGATTTTTTGCTCGAAAAATACCCAGACTTAGATTCTCATAATATGAGCGCGTGCAATACTTGTTATAAAACCTCTACTTCGCGCAATTCAACTTGTATCGACGCCGTATTTTATCGACACATCGAGAAGCTTGAAACTCGTGAGTACGTTTCATATTTCAGTACACACCGTCCTTTATTATCCATCACTAAAAGTATTGCAAATGACGATTCTGTAGTTTAAATTAAAAATTTAAATAAAAATTTAGAAAAATGTATACTCAATAAAAATAATTGCTGTCTTTGAAAAATAAATAAATAATTCCTGTCTTTGAAACTTGTTTATTTTTTACACGTGTTAAAAAAAGTTACCTACAGTTTAATCCTCGTCTCCTCGTATCTAATACCAAATTGACATCGACATTCTTATGTCAACTATTATTCAGTAGAAACAAAACATATACATGTACCGATGTATCTGTATGTAGTGTAGATACTCTTAGTTTTTTTTTTTTAATGGGCGGGTGAAGGGCCAACGACGAATCATCTACGGTCATCACAACAAAATCATCGATCTAATTTATTCAAATAACCAATAGGCACTGAAATTCAAGCCAGTAGTAAACCGGACGACATTTATATCGCCCCGTGAAAACATTTTGTCACCTAGTTGAAGGTTTTTTTTTTCAAGACACGCAATTTTTAAAAAAGAAAAAAAAAAGAATTTTTATTCTATGTAAATAAAAAAATAATTAAGTAATGATTACGATAAATTTTTAGGTGCGTAAAATAACGGTCATATTATCGATATTAAATACAAAATTCATTCATTATTGTAGAATATGAGAAAAATGTTTTGTAGCCCAGTGAAAATTCCTTAAAAAATGCACCGCTAAAATTACACAAATACAATACGATTACGGCTAAAAATTAAACCAATTTTTTTTTTTTTACATAAATACGGCCAATAGGGGGGTGAGCAAGGCTACGCCATTGCCCCAAAGTTTTATGTCGAGGTCGCAATACATATGAAAGTTTGAATTTTTAAAATTTCCCGACTTTTCCGTGTTACCGTGGACAATAATCAGTACGTGTGTTTGTCTATACTCAGTCATAATAAAAAAAAAAAAAAAGTATATTACCTAATAAGAAATTTCTAAAAATGACAATGTTGAAAAAAAAGAAATAAGTTATTTGGCTCGGGAAAAAATTTCCATGAAATACACAAGGACAAAGTTCAGAAATGTTAAAGAGCGTTAAGAATTCTTACCGTTAGTTTGTGTACATACTCAACAAGATTATAAAGAATATAAAATATTTGTACGTGCACCAACATGTTCAACTTTTAAGCGAATATGTCAACAAATAATTTATTAAAACCCAGTCGAACAGCGAATTTTCAAAATTATTGTTATATAGATGCATACAAAATGTTTAATCAATTTTAATAGATAGATATTTTTATTTTGTTATACTTTATGGAAAAAAAAAAATCAGTTTTCCTACCGCCGACCGCAACAATATACTTATATTGCTATTATAGTTACTCTCAGCAACGATTTTATAAAAAAAATAAATAAATAACTACGTTACGCTCAAATTTGTTTTAATTTTTCAGACATAAAACTCTTAAGAGACTAATCGCAATACTAGTCACTAATGTATTATTATACGTATACATTAAATAGTATTTTATTGTATTTTACTCTCCAAAACATTTTTTTTTCAATTTTGATACTAAAAATGTATTTTATAATTTGATATTACTGTTGATTGTAAACAGCGGGTTATAATACAAATGTAATGTTTTTAATACACGTCTGTCAATATCGTCTTCGATATTCGTTTAGTAAGTACACGATAGGTTTCTTTTCTGTGTTTTACAACGGGTTTTTTTTTTTGTTTATCTAACCCAGCCTCCTCAGGTGGCTTTGAAGGCCACCAATTTCGTAATAATCCGTCTTTGATAATCAATAGGGTACGGGTATATATGTATTTAAAACTCAAAAATATGTACATATATATTATATATGTATTTAAACTTATCCAAATATGAAATTAAAAAATATAAGATATTAACAAAAACTAAAAGCTAAATACATATAATACATCTGAATTATATGTTCGATTATTATCATTAAATTATATACCTATTAACAATTCATTGAAGTATCGGATCCTCGTCGTCAACAAAACAATAGGCAACCTTTATTTTACCATGTACATTTTAAGTTTTCAAAGGTAAATCGACGTCGATTGGGACCGCTAAATAAGCTTTCCACGTCGACAAAATTTATAGGTGCAAATTTAAAAGCTCCCAATTCAGCAGAACCGAAACCATGGCAAGTTTGTGTATCGCTGCCACTGTGAACACAATTTAAGAAACACTGCCCTGACGGACCAGTCGGTAGCTCGACGAGTACGCGTGCCAACGATCTGTTACGATTATTTAATATACAATTGATTTTATTCAAACTTCGTGATCTTTTTATTTTTAATTTGTTAATTAACCTCTCGTCTCCAGCACAGAGCCGAATACTATTTCCGTCAAACGTCCGGCGCGATTCGGCGAGTTGGACAGCTCTCCCACTAGCGCGACGCGATTGAAGCGACGCAACTGACGAAACTAACGATTTTTACCGCGTCTAATTTTTATCCGGTTAAATGGATTGGCTATAGTTGAAAATATGTTCAAATTTAGAAAATACTTTGTTTTTTTTTGTCTTCTTGAAAACGATGAAGAAGATGTTATAGGTAATTTGTTTTCTCTGTTTATAGGTGTTTAAATAATTCAAAAATATTTACGAACACAACAACAACAACAAAAATCAGTCAAATCGGTCGAGCCGTTCTCAAGTGAGAAGGGGAGGTACGTAAACATTGCTTTTTGTGTAACCCCAAAGAAAAAAAATCACAGATTGTAAGGTCCGGTGAACAAAATGTAGCGTCATTAGCACTACATTCGTATTATACTAATCGTTAAGAAATTTGCGGACTTCTAGGGACCAATGTGCTGGTACCACATCTTGTTGTAAGATGAAATCATCTCCATCGGTTTATAGTTGTGGGCATAGCCAATCTTTAATAATTTGTTGGTATGAAATACTTGTTATTTCTTCAACATTTTCATTCGAAGTTCTTGGTGACTTCCTTTTACATGAGCAACCGGTTTTTCGGGAAGTTTTATTCCATCGTCGAATACTTTGGGCTGTTGGAGATCCAATGTTAAACTTTCGTCGAAAATCACGCTGCACGGATATAACAGATTCGCACTTTTCGTAACGAAGCACACAAAACGCTTTTTATTGATCGGTCAACATTTCGATAACAACCAATTAAATCACGCCACTCGGCTAAGATGCACTTTATCGCAAGTTATCGGTAATCGATAAAAAAAAAACTCGATAACCGTACCATTCAGATGGTCGGTGCTTCATTTACCACAAACTACAGAAACAATATTTATAGTCTACTAAAATCGGATGAATCGTTTTGAAACACACTGTAAATTAC